>CAWUFW010000054.1:1510000-2944166 GCA_963921515.1 Calotriton arnoldi
CGGAAGCAGGGACCGGGCCCAGGGCTTGAGCTCTGTCAGGCAGGCCATGGGGTGCTGGAGTCCCCCGTCCTGCAAGCCGGCCCGGGGTCTGGGTGCTGGGGACAGAGGGTCCACCGGGGCCCGGGGAGGCTCACCCCCCACCCCCCGGCCTGGCCGGGTGTTGGAGCAGGGACCGGGCCCGGGGCTTGAGCTCCGTCCGGCAGGCCATGGGGTGCTGGAGCCCCCAGCGGAGGGTCCGGGTGCTGGGGACAGAGGGTCCACTGGGGCCCAGGAGTCCTCTCCAGCCTGGCTGGGTGTCAGAAGCAGGGACCGGGCCTGGGGCTTGAGCTCCATCCGGCGGGCCCCGGGGAGCGGGAGCCCTCGTCCTGCAAGCCAGCCCAGAGTCTGGGTGCTGGGGACAGAGTGTCCATCGAGGCCCGGTGAGGCTCTCCCCATCCTGGCCTAGGGTTCAGAAGCTGGGACTGGGACCGGGCCCGGGCTTGAGCTCCGTCCGGCGGGCCCTGGGGTGCGGGAGCCCCCCATCCTGCAAGCCAGGCCAGGGTCCGGGCGCTGGGCACGGGGGTCCATCGGGCCCGGGAGGCTCTCCCAGGCCTGGCCTAGTGTTGGGAAGCTGGGACTGGGACTGGGACCTGGGCCCAGGGCTTGAGCTCCGTCCGGCAGGCCCCGGGTGCGGGAGACCCCCGTCCGGCAAGCAGGCCGAGTGTCGGGTGGCTGGGGACAGGAGTGGTTCCACCCGGGGCCCAGGGAGTCTCTCTCCAGCCTGGCTGGGTGTCAGAAGCAGGGACCGGGCCTGGGGCTTGAGCTCCGTCCGGCGGGCCCCGGGAGTACGGGAGCCCCCCCTGTCCTGCAAGCCGGCCGAGGGTCCAGGCGCTGGGCACGGGGTCCATCGGGACCCGGGAGGCTATCAGGGCGAAAGCTCGGGGCGGGCAGATTGCCATCCTTTCGGTCCCGGCCATCTGGTCGCACCTATCCCTCGGCCATCTGGTTGCACGCAATGCTTTCCAATGGGGCGACCAGATGGCCGGACCGGCCTGGAAGTCCCGATGAGGGCTCATTTGCCACCCCGATCCCAGCCAGGGCTCCAGGAGGTCGGGTACGTTCGCGCCTTGGGTCCCCTCTGTCACCCTGTGCGCACGGATTACAAGAAAGGGGGGTGTTTTTCCTCCGGATTACTAGGGACAGGGTACTCCGGGACACCCCTCCCGGGACTGGAGGTTCCCCAGCCGGGGACCAGATGGGCTGGGACCGGGACCACCTCCCCAGCGTCCGGGGCTCCCTCCTCCGGCCCGCGGCGTGGCAAAGTGCCCGGGACGGGCTCCACGGGTCCTGGGCAGTCCTCCCCGGGAGTCTGGGCCCCGAGAGCTCCTGCGGGCCTCCCTGTTCCCAAGGCCCGGCCGGGGTCCCCGAGCCCCCGGGAAGCGGAGCCCCCTAGCCCTGCAAGGGCAGGCGGGTCCCGATGAGGGCTCATTTGCCTCCCGATCCCAGCCAGGGCTCCAGGAGGTCGGGTACATTTGCGCCTTGGGTCCCCTCTGTCACCCTGTGCGCACGGTTGACAAGAAAGGGGGTGTTTTTCCTCCGGATTACTAGGGACAGGGTACTCCGGGACACCCCTCCCGGGACTGGAGGTTCCCAGCCGGGACCAGCCGGGCTGGGCCCGGGACCACCTCCCCAGCGTCCGGGGCTCCTCCTCCGGCCCGCGGCGTGGCAAAGTGCCCGGGACGGGCTCCACGGGTCCTGGGCAGTCCTCCCCGGGAGTCTGGGCCCCGAGAGCTCCTGCGGGCCTCCCTGTTCCCAAGGCCCGGCCGGGGTCCCCGAGCCCCCGGGAAGCGGAGCCCCCTAGCCCTGCAAGGGCAGGCGGGTCCCGATGAGGGCTCATTTGCCTCCCCGATCCCAGCCAGGGCTCCAGGAGGTCGGGTACGTTTGCGCCTTGGGTCCCCTCTGTCACCCTGTGCGCACGGTTGACAAGAAAGGGGGGTGTTTTTCCTCCGGATTACTAGGGACAGGGTACTCCGGGACACCCCTCCCAGGCGGGAGGTTCACAGCCGTCGACCAGATGGGCTGGGCCCGGACAACACCGCCCCAGCGGCCATCCCTGGGGCCTCCCTGGGGCTTGAGCTCCGTCCGGCGGGCCATGGGGTGCGGGAGCCCCACTGTCATGCAAGCCAGCCGAGGGTCTGGGCGTTCATCGGGGCCAAGGGAGGCTCTATCCGGCCTGGCTAGGGTTCGGAAGCAGGGACCGGGCCCAGGGCTTGAGCTCTGTCCGGCAGGCCATGGGGTGCTGGAGCCCCCGTCCTGCAAGCTGGCCCAGGGTCTGGGTGCTGGGGACAGAGGGTCCATCGGGGCCCGGGGAGGCTCCCCGGCCTGGCTGGGTGTTGAAAGCAGGGACCGGGCCCGGGGCTTGAGGCTCCGTCCGGCAGGCCATGGGGTGCGGGAGCCCCCGTCCTGCAAGCCAGCCGAGGGTCTGGGTGCTGGGGACCTGGGTCCACCGGGGCCCGGGGAGGCTCTCTCCAGCCTGGCTGGGTGTCAGAAGCAGGGACAGGGCCTGGGGCTCGAGGCCCATCCGGCGGGGCCCGGGGTACGGGAGCCCCCCATCCTGCAAGCCAGCCCAGGGTCCGGGCGCTGGGCACGGGGTCCATCGGGCCCGGGGAGGCTCTCCCAGGCCTGGCATAGTGTTCGGGAAGCTGGGACTGGGACTGGGACCTGGGCCTGGGGCTTGAGCTCCGTCTGGCAGGCCCTGGGGTGCGGGAGCCCCCGTCCGGCAAGCAGGCCGAGTGTCCGGTGGCTGGGGACAGGAGTGGTTCCACCCGAGGCCCGGGAGGCTCTCCTGGCCTGGCTAGGGTTCGGAAGCTGGGACCGGGCCCGGGCTCGTGGCTCGGTCCGGCGGGCCCCGGGGTGCGGGAGCCCCCTGTACTGCAAGCCAGCCGAGGCTCTGGGCGCTGGGGACGGGGGGTCCACCGGGCCCAGGGAGGCTCTCTCCAGCCTGGCTGGGTATCAGAAGCAGGGACAGGGCCTGGGGCTTGAGCTCCGTCCGGCGGGGCCTCGGGGTATGGGAGCCCCCATCCTGCAAGCCAGCCCAGGGTCCGGGCACTGGGCACGGGGGTCAATCGGGACCCGGGGAGGCTCTCCCAGGCCTGGCATAGTGTTCGGAAGCTGGGACTGGGACTGGGACCTGGGCCTGGGGCTTGAGCTCCGTCTGGCAGGCCCTGGGTGCGGGAGCCCCCGTCCGGCAAGCAGGCCAAGTGTCCGGTGGCTGGGGACAGGAGTGGTTCCACCCGAGGCCCGGGGGAGGCTCTCCCGGCCTGGCTAGGGTTCGGAAGCTGGGACCGGGCCCGGGGCTCGTGCTCCGTCCGGCGGGCCCCGGGGTGCGGGAGCCCCCGTACTGCAAGCCAGCCGAGGGTCCGGGGGCGCTGGGACGGGGTCCACCGGGGCCCAGGGAGGCTCTCTCCAGCCTGGCTGGGTGTCAGAAGCAGGGACAGGGCCTGGGGCTTGAGCTCCGTCCAGCGGGGCCCGGGTATGGGAGCCCCCATCCTGCAAGCCAGCCCAGGGTCCGGGCGCTGGGCACGGGGTCAATCGGGACCCGGGGAGGCTCTCCCAGGCCTGGCATAGTGTTCGGAAGCTGGGACTGGGACTGGGACTGGGACCTGGGCCTGGGGCTTGAGCTCCGTCTGGCAGGCCCTGGGGTGCGGGAGCCCCCCGTCCGGCAAGCAGGCCGAGTGTCCGGTGGCTGGGGACAGGAGTGGTTCCACCCGAGGCCCGGGAGGCTCTCCCCGGCCTGGCTAGGGTTCGGAAGCTGGGACCGAGCCGGGGCTCGTGCTCCGTCCGGCGGGCCCCAGGGTACGGGAGCTCCCCCGTACTGCAAGCCAGCCGAGGCTCCGGGCGCTGGGGACGGGGGGTCCACCGGGGCCCAGGAGGCTCTTCCAGCCTGGCTGGGTGTCAGAAGCAGGGACAGGGCCTGGGGCTTGAGCTCCGTCCGGCGGGGCCCGGTGTACGGGAGCCCCCATCCTGCAAGCCAGCCCAGGGTCCGGGCGCTGGGCACGGGGTCCATCGGGGCCCGGGAGGCTCTCCCAGGCCTGGCATAGTGTTCGGAAGCTGGGACTGGGACCTGGGCCTGGGGCTTGAGCTCCGTCTGGCAGGCCCTGGGGTGCGGGAGCCCCCGTCCGGCAAGCAGGCCGAGTGTCCGGTGGCTGGGGACAGGAGTGGTTCCACCCGAGACCCGGGGAGGCACTCCCCGGCCTGGCTAGGAGTTCGGAAGCTGGGACCGGGCCCGGGGCTCGTGCTCCGTCTGGCGGGCCCCGGAGTGCGGGAGCTCCCCGTGCTGCAAGCCAGCCGAGGGTCCGGGCGCTGGGGACGGGGTCCACCGGGGCCCAGGGAGGCTCTCTCCAGCCTGGCTGGGTGTCAGAAGCAGGGACAGGGCCTGGGTCTTGAGCTCCGTCCGGCGGGGCCCGGGTACGGGAGCCCCCATCCTGCAAGCCAGCCCAGGGTCCGGGCGCTGGGCACGGGGTCCATCGGGGCCCGGGGAGGCTCTCCCAGGCCTGGCATAGTGTTCGGAAGCTGGGACTGGGACTGGGACCTGGGCCTGGGGCTTGAGCTCCGTCTGGCAGGCCCTGGGGTGCGGGAGCCCCCCGTCCGGCAAGCAGGCCGAGTGTCCGGTGGCTGGGAACAGGAGTGGTTCCACCCGAGGCCCGGGGAGGCTCTCCCGGCCTGGCTAGGGTTCGGAAGCTGGGACCGGGCCCGGGGCTCGTGCTCCGTCCGGCGGGTCCCGGGGTGCGGGAGCCCCCCGCACTGCAAGCCAGCCGAGGGTCCGGGCGCTGGGGACGGGGTCCACCAGGGCCCGGGGAGGCTCTCCCCGGCCTGGCTGCTTTCAGAAGCAGGGACCGGGCCGTGGAGCGGGGGTGGCTGGCTTTATCCGCTACGCTGGCGGAGCGGAGTTTTCTGCCCACCCCTAGTGTGGATACAGTGAGTGAGGGGAGGTAGAGGAGAGACTGCCAACCCCCTCTGGTAGGTGGATACAGTGAGTGAGGGGAGATAGAGGAGAAACTGTCAAACCCCTCAGGTGTGTGGACACTGTGAGAGAGTGGGAGGTAGAGAAAAGACTGTCAAACCCCTCAGGTGTGTGGATACAGTGAGTGAGGGGAGGTAGAGAAGAGGCTGTCAAACCCCTCACATGTGTGGATTCAGTGAGAGATGGGGAGGTAGAGGAGAGACTGCCAAACCCCTCAGGTGTGTGGATACAGTGAGTGAGGGGAGGTAGAGAGACTGTCAAACCCCTCAGGTGTGTAGATACAGCAGTAGAGGGGGAGGTACAGAAGAGACTTGTCAAACACCTCAGGTGTGTGGATACAGTGAGTGAGCGGAGGCAGAGAAGAGACTGTCAAACACCTCAGGTGTGTAGATAGAGCAACAGATGGGGAGGCAGAGAAAGAGACAGTGTGTAGATACAGAGGGAGGTACAGAAGAGACTTGTCAAACACCTCAGGTGTGAGGATTCAGTGAGAGATGGGGAGGTAGAGAAGAGACTGCCAAACCCCTCAGGTGTGTGGATACAGTAAGTGAGGGAGGTAGAGAAGAGACTGTCAAACCCCTCAGGTGTGTGTATACAGTGAGTGAGGGAAGATAGAGGAACAACTGTCAAGCCCCTCAGGTGTGTGGATACAGTGAGTGAGGGAGGTAGAGAAGAGACTGTCAAACCCCTCAGGTGTGTGGATTCAGTGAGAGATGGGGAGGTAGAGGAGAGACTGCCAAACACCTGAGGTGTGTGGATACAGTGAGTGAGGGGAGGTAGAGGAGAGAGTGTCAAACACCTGAGGTGTGTGGATACAGTGAGTGAGGGGAGGTAGAGGAGAGACTGTCAAACACCTGAGGTGTGTGGATACTGTGAGAGAGTGGGAGGTAGAGAAGAGACTGTCAAACCCTCAGGTGTGTGGATACAGTGAGAGAGATGAGGCAAAAAGAGACTGTCAAACACCTCAGGTGTGTGGATTCAGTGAGAGATGGAGAGGTAGAGAAGAGACTGCCAAACCCCTCAGGTGTGTGGATACAGTAAGTGAGGGGAGGTAGAGAAGAGACTGTCAAACCCCTCAGGTGTGTGTATACAGTGAGTGAGGGAAGATAGAGGAACAACTGTCAAGCCCCTCAGGTGTGTGGATACAGTGAGTGAGGGGAGGTAGAGAAGAGACTGTCAAACCCCTCAGGTGTGTGGATTCAGTGAGAGATGGGGAGGTAGAGGAGAGACTGCCAAACACCTGAGGCGTGTGGATACAGTGAGTGAGGGGAGGTAGAGGAGAGAGTGTCAAACACCTGAGGTGTGTGGATACAGTGAGTGAGGGGAGGTAGAGGAGAGACTGTCAAACACCTCAGGTGTGTGGATACTGTGAGAGAGTGGGAGGTAGAGAAGAGACTGTCAAACCCCTCAGGTGTGTGGATACAGTGAGTGAGGGGAGGTAGAGAAGAGGCTGGTAACAGCTCAGGTGTGTGGATACAGTGAGTGAGGGGAGGTAGAGGAGAGACTGTCAAACCCCTCAGGTGTGTGGATACTGTGAGAGAGTGGGAGGTAGAGAAGAGACTGTCAAACCCCTCAGGTGTGTGGATTCAGTGAGAGATGGGGCGGTAGAGGAGAGACTGCCATACCCCTCAGGTGTGTGGATACAGTAAGTGAGGGGAGGTAGAGGAGAGACTGTCAAACCCCTCAGGTGTGTGGATACTGTGAAAGAGTGGGAGGTAGAGAAGAGACTGTCAAGCCCCTCAGGTGTGTGGATTCAGTGAGAGATGGGAGGTAGAGGAGAGAATGTCATTCCCCTCAGGTGTGTGGATACAGTAAGTGAGGGGAGGTAGAGTAGAGACTGTCAAACCCCTGTGTGTGGATACAGTGAGTGAGGGGAGGTAGAGGAGAGACTGTCAAACACCTCAGGTGTGTGGATACATTGAGAGATGGGGAGGCAGAGAAGAGACTGTCAAATCCTGCAGGTGTGTGGATACAGTGAGTGAGGGGAGGTAGAGGAGAGAGTGTCAAACACCTGAGGTGTGTGGATACAGTGAGTGAGGGGACGTAGAGGAGAGACTGTCAAACACCTGAGGTGTGTGGATACTGTGAGAGAGTGGGAGGTAGAGAAGAGACTGTCAAACCCCTCAGGTGTGTGGATACAGTGAGTGAGGGGAGGTAGAGAAGAGGCTGTCAACACCTCAGGTGTGTGGATACAGTGAGTGAGGGAGGTAGAGAAGAGACTGTCAAACCCCTCAGGTGTGTGGATTCAGTGAGAGATGGGGAGGTAGAGGAGAGACAGCCATACCCCTCAGGTGTGTGGATACAGTAAGTGAGGGGAGGTACAGAAGAGACTGTCAAACCCGTCAGGTGTGTGGATACAGTAAGTGAGGGGAGGTAGAGGAGAGACTGTCAAACCCCGGTGTGTGGATACAGTGAGGGGAGGTAGAGAAGAGACTGTCAAACCCCTCAGGTGTGTGGATACAGTAAGTGAGGGGAGGTAGAGGAGAGACTGTCAAACCCCTCAAGTGTGTGGATATAGTGAGTAAGGGGAGGTAGAGGAGAGACTGCAAACCCCCTCAGGTGTGTGGATACAGTGAGTGAGGGGAGGTAGAGGAGAGACTGTCAAAGCCCTCAGGTGTGTGGATACAGTGAGCGATGGGAGATAGAGAAGAGACTGTCAACCCCCTCAGGTGTGTGGATACAGTGAGAAATGGGGAGGCAGAGAAGAGACTGTCAACCCCCTCAGGTGTGTGGATACAGTGAGTGAGGGGAGGCAGAGGAGAAACTGTCAACCCCTCAGGTGTGTGGATACTGTGAGTGAGGGGAGGCAGAGAAGAGACTGTCAAACCCCTCAGGTGTGTGACAGTGAGTGAGGGGAGGTAGAGAAGAGACTGTCAAACCCCTAAGGTGTGTGGATTCAGTGAGAGATAGGGAGGTAGAGGAGAGACTGTCAAACCCCTCAAGTGTGTGGATACAGTGAGTGAGGGGAGGTAGAGGAGAGACTGTCAAACCCCTAAGGTGTGTGGATACAGTGAGCGATGGGAGGTAGAGAAGAGACTGTCAAACCCCTCAGGTGTGTGGATACAGTGAGAGATGGGGAGGCAGAGAAGAGACTGTCAACCCCCTCAGGTGTGTGGATACAGTGAGTGAGGGGAGGCAGAGGAGAAACTGTCAAACCCCTCAGGTGTGTGGATACTGTGAGTGAGGGGAGGCAGAGAAGAGACTGTCAAACCCCTCAGGTGTGTGGATACAGTGAGTGAGGGGAGGTAGAGAAGAGACTGTCAAACCCCTAAGGTGTGTGGATTCAGTGAGAGATGGGGAGGTAGAGGAGAGACTGTCAAACCCTCAAGTGTGTGGATACAGTGAGTGAGGGGAGGTAGAGGAGAGACTGTCAAACCCGTAAGGTGTGTAGATACAGCAGTAGATGGGGAGGTACAGAAGAGACTTTCAAACACCTCAGGTATGTGGGTACAGTGAGTGAGGGGAGGTAGAGAAGAGACTGTCAAACCTCTCAGGTGTGTGGATACAGTGAGAGATGGGGAGGCAGAGAAGAGACTGTCACACCCCTCAGGTGTGTGGATACAGTAAGTGAGGAGAGGTAGATGAGAGACTGTCAAACCCCTCAGGTGTGTGGATACAGTGAGAGAGGGGAGGTAGAGAAGAGACTGTCAAACACCTGTGGTGTGTGGATTCAGTGAGAAATGGGAGGTAGAGGAGAGACTGCCATACCCCACAGGTGTGTGGATACAGTAAGTGAGGGGAGGTTGAGGAAACACTGTCAAACCCCTGTGTGTGGATACAGTGAGGGAGGGGAGGTAGAAGAGACTGTCAAACCCCTCAGGTGTGTGGATACAGTGAGAGATAGGAGGTAGAGGAGAGACTGCCAAACCCCTCAGGTGTGTGGATACAGTAAGTGATGGGAGGTAGAGAAGAGACTGACAAACCCCTCAGGTGTGTGGATACAGTAAGTGAGGGGAGGTAGAGGAGAGACTGTCAAACCCCTCAGGTGTGTGGATACAGTGAGTGAGGGGAGGTAGAGGAGAGACTGTCAAACACCTGAGGTATGTGGATACTGTGATAGAGTGGGAGGTAGAGAAGAGACTGTCAAACCCCTCAGGTGTGAGGATACAGTGAGTGAGGGGAGGTAGAGAAGAGGCTGACAACACCTCAGGTGTGTGGATACAGTGAGTGAGGGGAGGTAGAGGAGAGACTGTCAAACCCCTCAGGTGTGTGGATACTGTGAGAGAGTGGGAGGTAGAGAAGAGACTGTCAAACCCCTCAGGTGTGTGGATTCAGTGAGAGATGGGGAGGTAGAGGAGAGACTGTCAAACCCCTCAGGTGTGTGGATTCAGTGAGAGATGGGGAGGTAGAGGAGAGACTGCCAAACACCTGAGGTGTGTGGATACAGTGAGTGAGGGGAGGTAGAGGAGAGAGTGTCAAACACCTGAGGTGTGTGGATACAGTGAGTGAGGGGAGGTAGAGGAGAGACTGTCAAACACCTGAGGTGTGTGGATACTGTGAGAGAGTGGGAGGTAGAGAAGAGACTGCCAAACCCCTCAGGTGTGTGGATACAGTAAGTGAGGGGAGGTAGAGAAGAGACTGTCAAACCCCTCAGGTGTGTGTATACAGTGAGTGAGGGAAGATAGAGGAACAACTGTCAAGCCCCTCAGGTGTGTGGATACAGTGAGTGAGGGGAGGTAGAGAAGAGACTGCCATACCCCTCAGGTGTGTGGATACAGTAAGTGAGGGGAGGTAGAGAAGAGACTGTCAAACCCCTCAGGTGTGTGGATACAGTAAGTGAGGGGAGGTAGAGGAGAGAATGTCAAACCCCTGTGTGTGGATACAGTGAGTGAGGGGAGGTAGAGGAGAGACTGCCATACCCCTCAGGTGTGTGGATACAGTAAGTGAGGGGAGGTAGAGAAGAGACTGTCAAACCCCTCAGGTGTGTAGATGCAGTGAGTGAGGGGAGGTAGAGAAGAGGCTGTCAAACCCCTCAGGTGTGTGGATACAGTGAGTGAGGGGAGTTAGAGAAGAGACTGTCAAACCCCTAAGGTGTGTGGATTCAGTGAGAGATGGGGAGGTAGAGGAGAGACTGTCAAACCCCTCAAGTGTGTGGATACAGTAAGTGAGGGGAGGTAGAGAAGAGACTGTCAAACCCCTCAGGTGTGTGGATACAGTAAGTGAGGGGAGGTAGAGGAGAGACTGTCAAACCCCTCAAGTGTGCGGATATAGTGAGTAAGGGGAGGTAGAGGAGAGACTGCAAACCCCCTCAGGTGTGTGGATACAGTGAGTGAGGGGAGGTAGAGGAGAGACTGTCAAACCCCTCAGGTGTGTGGATTCAGTGAGCGATGGGAGGTAGAGAAGAGACTGTCAAACCCCTGAGGTGTGTGGATACAGTGAGAGACGGGGAGGCAGAGAAGAGACTGTCAACCCCCTCAGGTGTGTGGATACAGTGAGTGAGGGGAGGCAGAGGAGAAACTGTCAAACCCCTCAGGTGTGTGGATACTGTGAGTGAGGGGAGGTAGAGAAGAGACTGTCAAACACCTCAGCTGTGTAGATGCAGTGAGTGAGGGGAGGTAGAGAAGAGGCTGTCAAACCCCTCAGGTGTGTGGATACAGTGAGTGAGGGGAGGTAGAGAAGAGACTGTCAAACACCTCAGGTGTGTGGATACAGTAAGTGAGGGGAGGTAGAGAAGAGACTGTCAAACCCCTCAGGTGTGTGGATACAGTTAGAGATTGGGAGGCAGAGATGAGACTGTCAAACCCCTCAGGTGTGTGTATACAGTGAGTGAGGGGAGGTAGAGGAGAGACTGCCAAACCCCTCAGGTGTGTGGATACAGTGAGTGAGGGGAGGTAGAGAAGAGACTGTCAAACACCTCAGGTGTGTAGATACAGTGAGGGAGGTAGAGGAGAGACTGTCAACCCCTCAGGTGTGTGGATACAGTAAGTGAGGGGAGGTAGAGAAGAGACTGTCAAACCCCTCAGGTATGTGTATACAGTGAGTGAGGGAAGATAGAGGAACACCTGTCAAGCCCCTCAGGTGTGTGGATACAGTGAGTGAGGGAGGTAGAGAAGAGACTGTCAAACCCCTCAGGTGTGTGGATTCAGTGAGAGATGGGGAGGTAGAGGAGAGACTGCCAAACACCTGAGGTGTGTGGATACAGTGAGTGAGGGGAGGTAGAGGAGAGAGTGTCAAACACCTGAGGTGTGTGGATACAGTGAGTGAGGGGAGGTAGAGGAGAGACTGTCAAACACCTGAGGTGTGTGGATACTGTGAGAGAGTGGGAGGTAGAGAAGAGACTGTCAAACCCCTCAGGTGTGTGGATACAGTGAGTGAGGGGAGGTAGAGAAGAGGCTGGTAACACCTCAGGTGTGTGGATACAGTGAGTGAGGGAGGTAGAGGAAAGACTGTCAAACCCCTCAGGTGTGTGGATACTGTGAGAGAGTGGGAGGTAGAGAAGAGACTGTCAAACCCCTCAGGTGTGTGGATTCAGTGAGAGATGGGGCGGTAGAGGAGAGACTGCCATACCCCTCAGGTGTGTGGATACAGTAAGTGAGGGGAGGTAGAGGAGAGACTGTCAAACCCCTGTGTGTGGATACAGTGAGGGAGGGGAGGTAGAGGAGAGACTGTCAAACCCCTCAGGTGTGTGGATACAGTGAGAGATAGGAGGTAGATGAGAGACTGTCAAACCCCTCAGGTGTGTGGATACAGTGAGTGAGGGGAGGTAGAGAAGAGACTGTCAAACACCTGTGGTGTGTGGATTCAGTGAGAGATGGGAGGTAGAGGAGAGACTGCCATACCCCTCAGGTGTGTGGATACAGTAAGTGAGGGGAGGTAGAGGAAAGACTGTCAAACCCCTGTGTGTGGATACAGTGAGGGAGGGGAGGTAGAAGAGAGACTGTCAACCCCCTCAGGTGTGTGGAGTCAGTGAGAGATGGGAGGTAGAGGAGAGACTGCCATACCCCTCAGGTGTGTGGATACAGTAAGTGAGGGGAGGTAGAGAAGAGACTGTCAAACCCCTCAGGTGTGTGGATACAGTAAGTGAGGGGAGGTAAAGGAGAGACTGTCAAACCCCTGTGTGTGGATACAGTGAGGGAGGGGAGGTAGAGGAGAGACTGTCAAATCCCTCAGGTGTGTGGATACAGTGAGAGATAGGAGGTAGAGGAGAGACTGCCAAACCCCTCAGGTGTGTGGATACAGTAAAAGAGGGAGGTAGAGAAGAGACTGTCAAACCCCTCAGGTGTGTGGATACAGTAAGTGAGGGGAGGTAGAGGAGAGACTGTCAAACCCCTCAGGTGTGTGGATACTGTGAAAGAGTGGGAGGTAGAGAAGAGACTGTCAAGCCCCTCAGGTGTGTGGATTCAGTGAGAGATGGGAGGTAGAGGAGAGAATGTCATTCCCCTCAGGTGTGTGGATACAGTAAGTGAGGGGAGGTAGAGTAGAGACTGTCAAACCCCTGTGTGTGGATACAGTGAGTGAGGGGAGGTAGAGGAGAGACTGTCAAACCCCTCAGGTGTGTGGATACATTGAGAGATGGGGAGGCAGAGAAGAGACTGTCAAATCCTGCAGGTGTGTGGATACAGTGAGTGAGGGGAGGTAGAGGAGAGAGTGTCAAACACCTGAGGTGTGTGGATACAGTGAGTGAGGGAGGTAGAGGAGAGACTGTCAAACACCTGAGGTGTGTGGATACTGTGAGAGAGTGGGAGGTAGAGAAGAGACTGTCAAACCCCTCAGGTGTGTGGATACAGTGAGTGAGGGGAGGTAGAGAAGAGGCTGTCAACACCTCAGGTGTGTGGATACAGTGAGTGAGGGGAGGTAGAGAAGAGACTGTCAAACCCCTCAGGTGTGTGGATTCAGTGAGAGATGGGGAGGTAGAGGAGAGACAGCCATACCCCTCAGGTGTGTGGATACAGTAAGTGAGGGGAGGTACAGAAGAGACTGTCAAACCCGTCAGGTGTGTGGATACAGTAAGTGAGGGAGGTAGAGGAGAGACTGTCAAACCCCGGTGTGTGGATACAGTAAGTGAGGGGAGGTAGAGAAGAGACTGTCAAACCCCTCAGGTGTGTGGATACAGTAAGTGAGGGGAGGTAGAGGAGAGACTGTCAAACCCCTCAAGTGTGTGGATATAGTGAGTAAGGGGAGGTAGAGGAGAGACTGCAAACCCCTCAGGTGTGTGGATACAGTGAGTGAGGGGAGGTAGAGGAGAGACTGTCAAAGCCCTCAGGTGTGTGGATACAGTGAGCGATGGGAGATAGAGAAGAGACTGTCAACCCCCTCAGGTGTGTGGATACAGTGAGAAATGGGGAGGCAGAGAAGAGACTGTCAACCCCCTCAGGTGTGTGGATACAGTGAGTGAGGGGAGGCAGAGGAGAAACTGTCAACCCCTCAGGTGTGTGGATACTGTGAGTGAGGGGAGGCAGAGAAGAGACTGTCAAACCCCTCAGGTGTGTGACAGTGAGTGAGGGGAGGTAGAGAAGAGACTGTCAAACCCCTAAGGTGTGTGGATTCAGTGAGAGATAGGGAGGTAGAGGAGAGACTGTCAAACCCCTCAAGTGTGTGGATACAGTGAGTGAGGGAGGTAGAGGAGAGACTGTCAAACCCCTAAGGTGTGTGGATACAGTGAGCGATGGGAGGTAGAGAAGAGACTGTCAAACCCCTCAGGTGTGTGGATACAGTGAGAGATGGGGAGGCAGAGAAGAGACTGTCAACCCCCTCAGGTGTGTGGATACAGTGAGTGAGGGGAGGCAGAGGAGAAACTGTCAAACCCCTCAGGTGTGTGGATACTGTGAGTGAGGGGAGGCAGAGAAGAGACTGTCAAACCCCTCAGGTGTGTGGATACAGTGAGTGAGGGGAGGTAGAGAAGAGACTGTCAAACCCCTAAGGTGTGTGGATTCAGTGAGAGATGGGGAGGTAGAGGAGAGACTGTCAAACCCCTCAAGTGTGTGGATACAGTGAGTGAGGGAGGTAGAGGAGAGACTGTCAAACCCCTAAGGTGTGTAGATACAGCAGTAGATGGGGAGGTACAGAAGAGACTTTCAAACACCTCAGGTATGTGGGTACAGTGAGTGAGGGGAGGTAGAGAAGAGACTGTCAAACCTCTCAGGTGTGTGGATACAGTGAGAGATGGGGAGGCAGAGAAGAGACTGTCACACCCCTCAGGTGTGTGGATACAGTAAGTGAGGAGAGGTAGATGAGAGACTGTCAAACCCCTCAGGTGTGTGGATACAGTGAGAGAGGGAGGTAGAGAAGAGACTGTCAAACACCTGTGGTGTGTGGATTCAGTGAGAAATGGGAGGTAGAGGAGAGACTGCCATACCCCACAGGTGTGTGGATACAGTAAGTGAGGGAGGTTGAGGAAAGACTGTCAAACCCCTGTGTGTGGATACAGTGAGGGAGGGGAGGTAGAAGAGACTGTCAAACCCCTCAGGTGTGTGGATACAGTGAGAGATAGGAGGTAGAGGAGAGACTGCCAAACCCCTCAGGTGTGTGGATACAGTAAGTGAGGGGAGGTAGAGAAGAGACTGACAAACCCCTCAGGTGTGTGGATACAGTAAGTGAGGGGAGGTAGAGGAGAGACTGTCAAACCCCTCAGGTGTGTGGATACAGTGAGTGAGGGGAGGTAGAGGAGAGACTGTCAAACACCTGAGGTATGTGGATACTGTGATAGAGTGGGAGGTAGAGAAGAGACTGTCAAACCCCTCAGGTGTGAGGATACAGTGAGTGAGGGGAGGTAGAGAAGAGGCTGACAACACCTCAGGTGTGTGGATACAGTGAGTGAGGGAGGTAGAGGAGAGACTGTCAAACCCCTCAGGTGTGTGGATACTGTGAGAGAGTGGGAGGTAGAGAAGAGACTGTCAAACCCCTCAGGTGTGTGGATTCAGTGAGAGATGGGGAGGTAGAGGAGAGACTGCCATACCCCTCAGGTGTGTGGATACAGTAAGTGAGGGAGGTAGAGAAGAGACTGTCAAACCCCTCAGATGTGTGGATACAGTAAGTGAGGGGAGGTAGAGGAGAGAATGTCAAACCCCTGTGTGTGGATACAGTGAGTGAGGGGAGGTAGAGGAGAGACTGCCATACCCCTCAGGTGTGTGGATACAGTAAGTGAGGGGAGGTAGAGAAGAGACTGTCAAACCCCTCAGGTGTGTAGATGCAGTGAGTGAGGGGAGGTAGAGAAGAGGCTGTCAAACCCCTCAGGTGTGTGGATACAGTGAGTGAGGGAGTTAGAGAAGAGACTGTCAAACCCCTAAGGTGTGTGGATTCAGTGAGAGATGGGGAGGTAGAGGAGAGACTGTCAAACCCCTCAAGTGTGTGGATACAGTAAGTGAGGGAGGTAGAGAAGAGACTGTCAAACCCCTCAGGTGTGTGGATACAGTAAGTGAGGGGAGGTAGAGGAGAGACTGTCAAACCCCTCAAGTGTGCGGATATAGTGAGTAAGGGGAGGTAGAGGAGAGACTGCAAACCCCTCAGGTGTGTGGATACAGTGAGTGAGGGGAGGTAGAGGAGAGACTGTCAAACCCCTCAGGTGTGTGGATTCAGTGAGCGATGGGAGGTAGAGAAGAGACTGTCAAACCCCTGAGGTGTGTGGATACAGTGAGAGACGGGGAGGCAGAGAAGAGACTGTCAACCCCTCAGGTGTGTGGATACAGTGAGTGAGGGGAGGCAGAGGAGAAACTGTCAAACCCCTCAGGTGTGTGGATACTGTGAGTGAGGGGAGGTAGAGAAGAGACTGTCAAACACCTCAGCTGTGTAGATGCAGTGAGTGAGGGAGGTAGAGAAGAGGCTGTCAAACCCCTCAGGTGTGTGGATACAGTGAGTAAGGGGAGGTAGAGAAGAGACTGTCAAACACCTCAGGTGTGTGGATACAGTAAGTGAGGGGAGGTAGAGAAGAGACTGTCAAACCCCTCAGGTGTGTGGATACAGTTAGAGATTGGAAGGCAGAGATGAGACTGTCAAACCCCTCAGGTGTGTGTATACAGTGAGTGAGGGGAGGTAGAGGAGAGACTGCCAAACCCCTCAGGTGTGTGGATACAGTGAGTGAGGGGAGGTAGAGAAGAGACTGTCAAACACCTCAGGTGTGTAGATACAGTGAGGGAGGTAGAGGAGAGACTGTCAACCCCCTCAGGTGTGTGGATACAGTAAGTGAGGGGAGGTAGAGAAGAGACTGTCAAACCCCTCAGGTATGTGTATACAGTGAGTGAGGGGAGGTAGAGGAGCGACTGTCAAATCCCTCAGGTGTGTGGATACAGTGAGTGAGGGGAGGTAGAGGAGAGACTGCCAACCCCCTCTGGTGTGTGGATACAGTGAGTGAGGGGAGATAGAGGAGAAACTGTCAAACCCCTCAGGTGTGTGGACACTGTGAGAGAGTGGGAGGTAGAGAAAAGACTGTCAAACCCCTCAGGTGTGTGGATACAGTGAGTGAGGGGAAGTAGAGAAGAGGCTGTCAAACCCCTCACATGTGTGGATTCAGTGAGAGATGGGGAGGTAGAGGAGAGACTGCCAAACCCCTCAGGTGTGTGGATACAGTGAGTGAGGGGAGGTAGAGAGACTGTCAAACCCCTCAGGTGTGTAGATACAGCAGTAGAGGGGAAGGTACAGAAGAGACTTGTCAAACACCTCAGGTGTGTGGATACAGTGAGTGAGCAGAGGCAGAGAAGAGACTGTCAAACACCTCAGGTGTGTAGATAGAGCAACAGATGGGGAGGCAGAGAAGAGACAGTGTGTAGATACAGAGGGGAGGTACAGAAGAGACTTGTCAAACACGTCAGGTGTGTGGGTACAGTGAGTGAGGGGAGGTACAGAAGAGACTGTCAAACCCCTCAGGTGTGTGGATACAGTGAGAGATGGGGAGGCAAAAAGAGACTGTCAAACACCTCAGGTGTGAGGATTCAGTGAGAGATGGGGAGGTAGAGAAGAGACTGCCAAACCCCTCAGGTGTGTGGATACAGTAAGTGAGGGGAGGTAGAGAAGAGACTGTCAAACCCCTCAGGTGTGTGTATACAGTGAGTGAGGGAAGATAGAGGAACAACTGTCAAGCCCCTCAGGTGTGTGGATACAGTGAGTGGGGGAGGTAGAGAAGAGACTGTCAAACCCCTCAGGTGTGTGGATTCAGTGAGAGATGGGGAGGTAGAGGAGAGACTGCCAAACACCTGAGGTGTGTGGATACAGTGAGTGAGGGGAGGTAGAGGAGAGAGTGTCAAACACCTGAGGTGTGTGGATACAGTGAGTGAGGGGAGGTAGAGGAGAGACTGTCAAACACCTGAGGTGTGTGGATACAGTGAGAGAGATGAGGCAAAAAAGAGACTGTCAAACACCTCAGGTGTGTGGATTCAGTGAGAGATGGAGAGGTAGAGAAGAGACTGCCAAACCCCTCAGGTGTGTGGATACAGTAAGTGAGGGGAGGTAGAGAAGAGACTGTCAAACCCCTCAGGTGTGTGTATACAGTGAGTGAGGGAAGATAGAGGAACAACTGTCAAGCCCCTCAGGTGTGTGGATACAGTGAGAGATGGGGCGGTAGAGGAGAGACTGCCATACCCCTCAGGTGTGTGGATACAGTAAGTGAGGGGAGGTAGAGGAGAGACTGTCAAACCCCTGTGTGTGGATACAGTGAGGGAGGGGAGGTAGAGAAGAGGCTGTCAAACCCCTCACATGTGTGGATTCAGTGAGAGATGGGGAGGTAGAGGAGAGACTGCCAAACCCCTCAGGTGTGTGGATACAGTGAGTGAGGGGAGGTAGAGAGACTGTCAAACCCCTCAGGTGTGTAGATACAGCAGTAGAGGGGGAGGTACAGAAGAGACTTGTCAAACACCTCAGGTGTGTGGATACAGTGAGTGAGCGGAGGCAGAGAAGAGACTGTCAAACACCTCAGGTGTGTAGATAGAGCAACAGATGGGGAGGCAGAGAAGAGACAGTGTGTAGATACAGAGGGGAGGTATAGAAGAGACTTGTCAAACACGTCAGGTGTGTGGGTACAGTGAGTGAGGGGAGGTACAGAAGAGACTGTCAAACCCCTCAGGTGTGTGGATACAGTGAGAGAGACGAGGCAAAAAAGAGACCGTCAAACACCTCAGGTGTGAGGATTCAGTGAGAGATGGGGAGGTAGAGAAGAGACTGCCAAACCCCTCAGGTGTGTGGATACAGTAAGTGAGGGGAGGTAGAGAAGAGACTGTCAAACCCCTCAGGTGTGTGTATACAGTGAGTGAGGGAAGATAGAGGAACAACTGTCAAGCCCTCAGGTGTGTGGATACAGTGAGTGAGGGGAGGTAGAGAAGAGACTGTCAAACCCCTCAGGTGTGTGGATTCAGTGAGAGATGGGGAGGTAGAGGAGAGACTGCCAAACACCTGAGGTGTGTGGATACAGTGAGTGAGGGGAGGTAGAGGAGAGAGTGTCAAACACCTGAGGTGTGTGGATACAGTGAGTGAGGGGAGGTAGAGGAGAGACTGTCAAACACCTGAGGTGTGTGGATACTGTGAGAGAGTGGGAGGTAGAGAAGAGACTGCCAAACCCCTCAGGTGTGTGGATACAGTAAGTGAGGGGAGGTAGAGAAGAGACTGTCAAACCCTCAGGTGTGTGTATACAGTGAGTGAGGGAAGATAGAGGAACAACTGTCAAGCCCTCAGGTGTGTGGATACAGTGAGTGAGGGGAGGTAGAGAAGAGACTGTCAAACCCCTCAGGTGTGTGGATTCAGTGAGAGATGGGGAGGTAGAGGAGAGACTGTCAAACACCTCAGGTGTGTGGATTCAGTGAGAGATGGAGAGGTAGAGAAGAGACTGCCAAACCCCTCAGGGGTGTGGATACAGTAAGTGAGGGGAGGTAGAGAAGAGACTGTCAAACCCCTCAGGTGTGTGTATACAGTGAGTGAGGGAAGATAGAGGAACAACTGTCAAGCCCCTCAGGTGTGTGGATACAGTGAGTGAGGGGAGGTAGAGAAGAGACTGTCAAACCCCTCAGGTGTGTGGATTCAGTGAGAGATGGGGAGGTAGAGGAGAGACTGCCAAACACCTGAGGTGTGTGGATACAGTGAGTGAGGGGAGGTAGAGGAGAGAGTGTCAAACACCTGAGGTGTGTGGATACAGTGAGTGAGGGAGGTAGAGGAGAGACTGTCAAACACCTGAGGTGTGTGGATACTGTGAGAGAGTGGGAGGTAGAGAAGAGACTGTCAAACCCCTCAGGTGTGTGGATACAGTGAGTGAGGGGAGGTAGAGAAGAGGCTGGTAACACCTCAGGTGTGTGGATACAGTGAGTGAGGGGAGGTAGAGGAAAGACTGTCAAACCCCTCAGGTGTGTGGATACTGTGAGAGAGTGGGAGGTAGAGAAGAGACTGTCAAACCCCTCAGGTGTGTGGATTCAGTGAGAGATGGGGCGGTAGAGGAGAGACTGCCATACCCCTCAGGTGTGTGGATACAGTAAGTGAGGGGAGGTAGAGGAGAGACTGTCAAACCCCTGTGTGTGGATACAGTGAGGGAGGGGAGGTAGAGGAGAGACTGTCAAACCCCTCAGGTGTGTGGATACAGTGAGAGATAGGAGGTAGATGAGAGACTGTCAAACCCCTCAGGTGTGTGGATACAGTGAGTGAGGGAGGTAGAGAAGAGACTGTCAAACACCTGTGGTGTGTGGATTCAGTGAGAGATGGGAGGTAGAGGAGAGACTGCCATACCCCTCAGGTGTGTGGATACAGTAAGTGAGGGGAGGTAGAGGAAAGACTGTCAAACCCCTGTGTGTGGATACAGTGAGGGAGGGAGGTAGAAGAGAGACTGTCAACCCCTCAGGTGTGTGGAGTCAGTGAGAGATGGGAGGTAGAGGAGAGACTGCCATACCCCTCAGGTGTGTGGATACAGTAAGTGAGGGGAGGTAGAGAAGAGACTGTCAAACCCCTCAGGTGTGTGGATACATTAAGTGAGGGGAGGTAAAGGAGAGACTGTCAAACCCCTGTGTGTGGATACAGTGAGGGAGGGGAGGTAGAGGAGAGACTGTCAAATCCCTCAGGTGTGTGGATACAGTGAGAGATAGGAGGTAGAGGAGAGACTGCCAAACCCCTCAGGTGTGTGGATACAGTAAAAGAGGGGAGGTAGAGAAGAGACTGTCAAACCCCTCAGGTGTGTGGATACAGTAAGTGAGGGAGGTAGAGGAGAGACTGTCAAACCCCTCAGGTGTGTGGATACTGTGAAAGAGTGGGAGGTAGAGAAGAGACTGTCAAGCCCCTCAGGTGTGTGGATTCAGTGAGAGATGGGAGGTAGAGGAGAGAATGTCATTCCCTCAGGTGTGTGGATACAGTAAGTGAGGGGAGGTAGAGTAGAGACTGTCAAACCCCTGTGTGTGGATACAGTGAGTGAGGGGAGGTAGAGGAGAGACTGTCAAACCCCTCAGGTGTGTGGATACATTGAGAGATGGGGAGGCAGAGAAGAGACTGTCAAATCCTGCAGGTGTGTGGATACAGTGAGTGAGGGGAGGTAGAGGAGAGAGTGTCAAACACCTGAGGTGTGTGGATACAGTGAGTGAGGGGAGGTAGAGGAGAGACTGTCAAACACCTGAGGTGTGTGGATACTGTGAGAGAGTGGGAGGTAGAGAAGAGACTGTCAAACCCCTCAGGTGTGTGGATACAGTGAGTGAGGGGAGGTAGAGAAGAGGCTGTCAACACCTCAGGTGTGTGGATACAGTGAGTGAGGGGAGGTAGAGAAGAGACTGTCAAACCCCTCAGGTGTGTGGATTCAGTGAGAGATGGGGAGGTAGAGGAGAGACAGCCATACCCCTCAGGTGTGTGGATACAGTAAGTGAGGGGAGGTACAGAAGAGACTGTCAAACCCGTCAGGTGTGTGGATACAGTAAGTGAGGGGAGGTAGAGGAGAGACTGTCAAACCCCGGTGTGTGGATACAGTAAGTGAGGGGAGGTAGAGAAGAGACTGTCAAACCCCTCAGGTGTGTGGATACAGTAAGTGAGGGGAGGTAGAGGAGAGACTGTCAAACCCCTCAAGTGTGTGGATATAGTGAGTAAGGGGAGGTAGAGGAGAGACTGCAAACCCCTCAGGTGTGTGGATACAGTGAGTGAGGGGAGGTAGAGGAGAGACTGTCAAAGCCCTCAGGTGTGTGGATACAGTGAGCGATGGGAGATAGAGAAGAGACTGTCAACCCCCTCAGGTGTGTGGATACAGTGAGAAATGGGGAGGCAGAGAAGAGACTGTCAACCCCTCAGGTGTGTGGATACAGTGAGTGAGGGGAGGCAGAGGAGAAACTGTCAACCCCCTCAGGTGTGTGGATACTGTGAGTGAGGGGAGGCAGAGAAGAGACTGTCAAACCCCTCAGGTGTGTGACAGTGAGTGAGGGGAGGTAGAGAAGAGACTGTCAAACCCCTAAGGTGTGTGGATTCAGTGAGAGATAGGGAGGTAGAGGAGAGACTGTCAAACCCCTCAAGTGTGTGGATACAGTGAGTGAGGGGAGGTAGAGGAGAGACTGTCAAACCCCTAAGGTGTGTGGATACAGTGAGCGATGGGAGGTAGAGAAGAGACTGTCAAACCCCTCAGGTGTGTGGATACAGTGAGAGATGGGGAGGCAGAGAAGAGACTGTCAACCCCTCAGGTGTGTGGATACAGTGAGTGAGGGGAGGCAGAGGAGAAACTGTCAAACCCCTCAGGTGTGTGGATACTGTGAGTGAGGGGAGGCAGAGAAGAGACTGTCAAACCCCTCAGGTGTGTGGATACAGTGAGTGAGGGGAGGTAGAGAAGAGACTGTCAAACCCCTAAGGTGTGTGGATTCAGTGAGAGATGGGGAGGTAGAGGAGAGACTGTCAAACCCCTCAAGTGTGTGGATACAGTGAGTGAGGGGAGGTAGAGGAGAGACTGTCAAACCCCTAAGGTGTGTAGATACAGCAGTAGATGGGGAGGTACAGAAGAGACTTTCAAACACCTCAGGTATGTGGGTACAGTGAGTGAGGGAGGTAGAGAAGAGACTGTCAAACCTCTCAGGTGTGTGGATACAGTGAGAGATGGGGAGGCAGAGAAGAGACTGTCACACCCTCAGGTGTGTGGATACAGTAAGTGAGGAGAGGTAGATGAGAGACTGTCAAACCCCTCAGGTGTGTGGATACAGTGAGAGAGGGGAGGTAGAGAAGAGACTGTCAAACACCTGTGGTGTGTGGATTCAGTGAGAAATGGGAGGTAGAGGAGAGACTGCCATACCCCACAGGTGTGTGGATACAGTAAGTGAGGGGAGGTTGAGGAAAGACTGTCAAACCCCTGTGTGTGGATACAGTGAGGGAGGGGAGGTAGAAGAGACTGTCAAACCCCTCAGGTGTGTGGATACAGTGAGAGATAGGAGGTAGAGGAGAGACTGCCAAACCCCTCAGGTGTGTGGATACAGTAAGTGAGGGGAGGTAGAGAAGAGACTGACAAACCCCTCAGGTGTGTGGATACAGTAAGTGAGGGGAGGTAGAGGAGAGACTGTCAAACCCCTCAGGTGTGTGGATACAGTGAGTGAGGGGAGGTAGAGGAGAGACTGTCAAACACCTGAGGTATGTGGATACTGTGATAGAGTGGGAGGTAGAGAAGAGACTGTCAAACCCCTCAGGTGTGAGGATACAGTGAGTGAGGGGAGGTAGAGAAGAGGCTGACAACACCTCAGGTGTGTGGATACAGTGAGTGAGGGGAGGTAGAGGAGAGACTGTCAAACCCCTCAGGTGTGTGGATACTGTGAGAGAGTGGGAGGTAGAGAAGAGACTGTCAAACCCCTCAGGTGTGTGGATTCAGTGAGAGATGGGGAGGTAGAGGAGAGACTGTCAAACCCCTCAGGTGTGTGGATTCAGTGAGAGATGGGGAGGTAGAGGAGAGACTGCCAAACACCTGAGGTGTGTGGATACAGTGAGTGAGGGGAGATAGAGGAGAGAGTGTCAAACACCTGAGGTGTGTGGATACAGTGAGTGAGGGGAGGTAGAGGAGAGACTGTCAAACACCTGAGGTGTGTGGATACTGTGAGAGAGTGGGAGGTAGAGAAGAGACTGCCAAACCCTCAGGTGTGTGGATACAGTAAGTGAGGGGAGGTAGAGAAGAGACTGTCAAACCCCTCAGGTGTGTGTATACAGTGAGTGAGGGAAGATAGAGGAACAACTGTCAAGCCCCTCAGGTGTGTGGATACAGTGAGTGAGGGGAGGTAGAGAAGAGACTGCCATACCCCTCAGGTGTGTGGATACAGTAAGTGAGGGGAGGTAGAGAAGAGACTGTCAAACCCCTCAGGTGTGTGGATACAGTAAGTGAGGGGAGGTAGAGGAGAGAATGTCAAACCCTGTGTGTGGATACAGTGAGTGAGGGGAGGTAGAGGAGAGACTGCCATACCCCTCAGGTGTGTGGATACAGTGAGTGAGGGGAGTTAGAGAAGAGACTGTCAAACCCCTAAGGTGTGTGGATTCAGTGAGAGATGGGGAGGTAGAGGAGAGACTGTCAAACCCCTCAAGTGTGTGGATACAGTAAGTGAGGGGAGGTAGAGAAGAGACTGTCAAACCCCTCAGGTGTGTGGATACAGTAAGTGAGGGGAGGTAGAGGAGAGACTGTCAAACCCCTCAAGTGTGCGGATATAGTGAGTAAGGGGAGGTAGAGGAGAGACTGCAAACCCCCTCAGGTGTGTGGATACAGTGAGTGAGGGGAGGTAGAGGAGAGACTGTCAAACCCCTCAGGTGTGTGGATTCAGTGAGCGATGGGAGGTAGAGAAGAGACTGTCAAACCCCTGAGGTGTGTGGATACAGTGAGAGACGGGGAGGCAGAGAAGAGACTGTCAACCCCCTCAGGTGTGTGGATACAGTGAGTGAGGGGAGGCAGAGGAGAAACTGTCAAACCCCTCAGGTGTGTGGATACTGTGAGTGAGGGGAGGTAGAGAAGAGACTGTCAAACACCTCAGCTGTGTAGATGCAGTGAGTGAGGGGAGGTAGAGAAGAGGCTGTCAAACCATCAGGTGTGTGGATACAGTGAGTGAGGGGAGGTAGAGAAGAGACTGTCAAACACCTCAGGTGTGTGGATACAGTAAGTGAGGGGAGGTAGAGAAGAGACTGTCAAACCCCTCAGGTGTGTGGATACAGTTAGAGATTGGGAGGCAGAGATGAGACTGTCAAACCCCTCAGGTGTGTGTATACAGTGAGTGAGGGGAGGTAGAGGAGAGACTGCCAAACCCCTCAGGTGTGTGGATACAGTGAGTGAGGGGAGGTAGAGAAGAGACTGTCAAACACCTCAGGTGTGTAGATACAGTGAGGGAGGTAGAGGAGAGACTGTCAACCCCCTCAGGTGTGTGGATACAGTAAGTGAGGGGAGGTAGAGAAGAGACTGTCAAACCCCTCAGGTATGTGTATACAGTGAGTGAGGGAAGATAGAGGAACAACTGTCAAGCCCCTCAGGTGTGTGGATACAGTGAGTGAGGGGAGGCAGAGAAGAGACTGTCAAACCCCTCAGGTGTGTGGATTCAGTGAGAGATGGGGAGGTAGAGGAGAGACTGCCAAACACCTGAGGTGTGTGGATACAGTGAGTGAGGGAGGTAGAGGAGAGAGTGTCAAACACCTGAGGTGTGTGGATACAGTGAGTGAGGGGAGGTAGAGGAGAGACTGTCAAACACCTGAGGTGTGTGGATACTGTGAGAGAGTGGGAGGTAGAGAAGAGACTGTCAAACCCCTCAGGTGTGTGGATACAGTGAGTGAGGGAGGTAGAGAAGAGGCTGGTAACACCTCAGGTGTGTGGATACAGTGAGTGAGGGGAGGTAGAGGAAAGACTGTCAAACCCCTCAGGTGTGTGGATACTGTGAGAGAGTGGGAGGTAGAGAAGAGACTGTCAAACCCCTCAGGTGTGTGGATTCAGTGAGAGATGGGGCGGTAGAGGAGAGACTGCCATACCCCTCAGGTGTGTGGATACAGTAAGTGAGGGGAGGTAGAGGAGAGACTGTCAAACCCCTGTGTGTGGATACAGTGAGGGAGGGAGGTAGAGGAGAGACTGTCAAACCCCTCAGGTGTGTGGATACAGTGAGAGATAGGAGGTAGATGAGAGACTGTCAAACCCCTCAGGTGTGTGGATACAGTGAGTGAGGGAGGTAGAGAAGAGACTGTCAAACACCTGTGGTGTGTGGATTCAGTGAGAGATGGGAGGTAGAGGAGAGACTGCCATACCCCTCAGGTGTGTGGATACAGTAAGTGAGGGAGGTAGAGGAAAGACTGTCAAACCCCTCAGGTGTGTGGATACAGTAAGTGAGGGGAGGTAGAGGAGAGACTGTCAAACCCCTGTGTGTGGATACAGTGAGGGAGGGGAGGTAGAAGAGAGACTGTCAACCCCCTCAGGTGTGTGGAGTCAGTGAGAGATGGGAGGTAGAGGAGAGACTGCCATACCCTCAGGTGTGTGGATACAGTAAGTGAGGGGAGGTAGAGAAGAGACTGTCAAACCCCTCAGGTGTGTGGATACAGTAAGTGAGGGGAGGTAAAGGAGAGACTGTCAAACCCCTGTGTGTGGATACAGTGAGGGAGGGGAGGTAGAGGAGAGACTGTCAAATCCCTCAGGTGTGTGGATACAGTGAGAGATAGGAGGTAGAGGAGAGACTGCCAAACCCCTCAGGTGTGTGGATACAGTAAAAGAGGGAGGTAGAGAAGAGACTGTCAAACCCCTCAGGTGTGTGGATACAGTAAGTGAGGGGAGGTAGAGGAGAGACTGTCAAACCCCTCAGGTGTGTGGATACTGTGAAAGAGTGGGAGGTAGAGAAGAGACTGTCAAGCCCCTCAGGTGTGTGGATTCAGTGAGAGATGGGAGGTAGAGGAGAGAATGTCATTCCCCTCAGGTGTGTGGATACAGTAAGTGAGGGGAGGTAGAGTAGAGACTGTCAAACCCCTGTGTGTGGATACAGTGAGTGAGGGGAGGTAGAGGAGAGACTGTCAAACCCCTCAGGTGTGTGGATACATTGAGAGATGGGGAGGCAGAGAAGAGACTGTCAAATCCTGCAGGTGTGTGGATACAGTGAGTGAGGGGAGGTAGAGGAGAGAGTGTCAAACACCTGAGGTGTGTGGATACAGTGAGTGAGGGGAGGTAGAGGAGAGACTGTCAAACACCTGAGGTGTGTGGATACTGTGAGAGAGTGGGAGGTAGAGAAGAGACTGTCAAACCCCTCAGGTGTGTGGATACAGTGAGTGAGGGGAGGTAGAGAAGAGGCTGTCAACACCTCAGGTGTGTGGATACAGTGAGTGAGGGGAGGTAGAGAAGAGACTGTCAAACCCCTCAGGTGTGTGGATTCAGTGAGAGATGGGGAGGTAGAGGAGAGACAGCCATACCCCTCAGGTGTGTGGATACAGTAAGTGAGGGGAGGTACAGAAGAGACTGTCAAACCCGTCAGGTGTGTGGATACAGTAAGTGAGGGGAGGTAGAGGAGAGACTGTCAAACCCCGGTGTGTGGATACAGTAAGTGAGGGGAGGTAGAGAAGAGACTGTCAAACCCCTCAGGTGTGTGGATACAGTAAGTGAGGGGAGGTAGAGGAGAGACTGTCAAACCCCTCAAGTGTGTGGATATAGTGAGTAAGGGGAGGTAGAGGAGAGACTGCAAACCCCCTCAGGTGTGTGGATACAGTGAGTGAGGGGAGGTAGAGGAGAGACTGTCAAAGCCCTCAGGTGTGTGGATACAGTGAGCGATGGGAGATAGAGAAGAGACTGTCAACCCCCTCAGGTGTGTGGATACAGTGAGAAATGGGGAGGCAGAGAAGAGACTGTCAACCCCCTCAGGTGTGTGGATACAGTGAGTGAGGGGAGGCAGAGGAGAAACTGTCAACCCCCTCAGGTGTGTGGATACTGTGAGTGAGGGGAGGCAGAGAAGAGACTGTCAAACCCCTCAGGTGTGTGACAGTGAGTGAGGGGAGGTAGAGAAGAGACTGTCAAACCCCTAAGGTGTGTGGATTCAGTGAGAGATAGGGAGGTAGAGGAGAGACTGTCAAACCCCTCAAGTGTGTGGATACAGTGAGTGAGGGGAGGTAGAGGAGAGACTGTCAAACCCCTAAGGTGTGTGGATACAGTGAGCGATGGGAGGTAGAGAAGAGACTGTCAAACCCCTCAGGTGTGTGGATACAGTGAGAGATGGGGAGGCAGAGAAGAGACTGTCAACCCCCTCAGGTGTGTGGATACAGTGAGTGAGGGAGGCAGAGGAGAAACTGTCAAACCCCTCAGGTGTGTGGATACTGTGAGTGAGGGGAGGCAGAGAAGAGACTGTCAAACCCCTCAGGTGTGTGGATACAGTGAGTGAGTGGAGGTAGAGAAGAGACTGTCAAACCCCTAAGGTGTGTGGATTCAGTGAGAGATGGGGAGGTAGAGGAGAGACTGTCAAACCCCTCAAGTGTGTGGATACAGTGAGTGAGGGGAGGTAGAGGAGAGACTGTCAAACCCCTAAGGTGTGTAGATACAGCAGTAGATGGGGAGGTACAGAAGAGACTTTCAAACACCTCAGGTATGTGGGTACAGTGAGTGAGGGGAGGTAGAGAAGAGACTGTCAAACCTCTCAGGTGTGTGGATACAGTGAGAGATGGGGAGGCAGAGAAGAGACTGTCACACCCCTCAGGTGTGTGGATACAGTAAGTGAGGAGAGGTAGATGAGAGACTGTCAAACCCCTCAGGTGTGTGGATACAGTGAGAGAGGGAGGTAGAGAAGAGACTGTCAAACACCTGTGGTGTGTGGATTCAGTGAGAAATGGGAGGTAGAGGAGAGACTGCCATACCCCACAGGTGTGTGGATACAGTAAGTGAGGGGAGGTTGAGGAAAGACTGTCAAACCCCTGTGTGTGGATACAGTGAGGGAGGGAGGTAGAAGAGACTGTCAAACCCCTCAGGTGTGTGGATACAGTGAGAGATAGGAGGTAGAGGAGAGACTGCCAAACCCCTCAGGTGTGTGGATACAGTAAGTGAGGGAGGTAGAGAAGAGACTGACAAACCCCTCAGGTGTGTGGATACAGTAAGTGAGGGGAGGTAGAGGAGAGACTGTCAAACCCCTCAGGTGTGTGGATACAGTGAGTGAGGGGAGGTAGAGGAGAGACTGTCAAACACCTGAGGTATGTGGATACTGTGATAGAGTGGGAGGTAGAGAAGAGACTGTCAAACCCCTCAGGTGTGAGGATACAGTGAGTGAGGGGAGGTAGAGAAGAGGCTGACAACACCTCAGGTGTGTGGATACAGTGAGTGAGGGGAGGTAGAGGAGAGACTGTCAAACCCCTCAGGTGTGTGGATACTGTGAGAGAGTGGGAGGTAGAGAAGAGACTGTCAAACCCCTCAGGTGTGTGGATTCAGTGAGAGATGGGGAGGTAGAGGAGAGACTGCCATACCCCTCAGGTGTGTGGATACAGTAAGTGAGGGGAGGTAGAGAAGAGACTGTCAAACCCCTCAGGTGTGTGGATACAGTAAGTGAGGGGAGGTAGAGGAGAGACTGTCAAACCCCTGTGTGTGGATACAGTGAGTGAGGGGAGGTAGAGGAGAGACTGCCATACCCCTCAGGTGTGTGGATACAGTAAGTGAGGGGAGGTAGAGAAGAGACTGTCAAACCCCTCAGGTGTGTAGATGCAGTGAGTGAGGGGAGGTAGAGAAGAGGCTGTCAAACCCCTCAGGTGTGTGGATACAGTGAGTGAGGGGAGTTAGAGAAGAGACTGTCAAACCCCTAAGGTGTGTGGATTCAGTGAGAGATGGGGAGGTAGAGGAGAGACTGTCAAACCCCTCAAGTGTGTGGATACAGTAAGTGAGGGGAGGTAGAGAAGCGACTGTCAAACCCCTCAGGTGTGTGGATACAGTAAGTGAGGGGAGGTAGAGGAGAGACTGTCAAACCCCTCAAGTGTGCGGATATAGTGAGTAAGGGGAGGTAGAGGAGAGACTGCAAACCCCCTCAGGTGTGTGGATACAGTGAGTGAGGGGAGGTAGAGGAGAGACTGTCAAACCCCTCAGGTGTGTGGATTCAGTGAGCGATGGGAGGTAGAGAAGAGACTGTCAAACCCCTGAGGTGTGTGGATACAGTGAGAGACGGGGAGGCAGAGAAGAGACTGTCAACCCCCTCAGGTGTGTGGATACAGTGAGTGAGGGGAGGCAGAGGAGAAACTGTCAAACCCCTCAGGTGTGTGGATACTGTGAGTGAGGGGAGGTAGAGAAGAGACTGTCAAACACCTCAGCTGTGTAGATGCAGTGAGTGAGGGGAGGTAGAGAAGAGGCTGTCAAACCCCTCAGGTGTGTGGATACAGTGAGTAAGGGGAGGTAGAGAAGAGACTGTCAAACACCTCAGGTGTGTGGATACAGTAAGTGAGGGGAGGTAGAGAAGAGACTGTCAAACCCCTCAGGTGTTTGGATACAGTTAGAGATTGGGAGGCAGAGATGAGACTGTCAAACCCCTCAGGTGTGTGTATACAGTGAGTGAGGGGAGGTAGAGGAGAGACTGCCAAACCCCTCAGGTGTGTGGATACAGTGAGTGAGGGGAGGTAGAGAAGAGACTGTCAAACACCTCAGGTGTGTAGATACAGTGAGGGAGGTAGAGGAGAGACTGTCAACCCCCTCAGGTGTGTGGATACAGTAAGTGAGGGGAGGTAAAGGAGAGACTGTCAAACCCCTGTGTGTGGATACAGTGAGGGAGGGGAGGTAGAGGAGAGACTGTCAAATCCCTCAGGTGTGTGGATACAGTGAGAGATAGGAGGTAGAGGAGAGACTGCCAAACCCCTCAGGTGTGTGGATACAGTAAAAGAGGGAGGTAGAGAAGAGACTGTCAAACCCCTCAGGTGTGTGGATACAGTAAGTGAGGGGAGGTAGAGGAGAGACTGTCAAACCCCTCAGGTGTGTGGATACTGTGAAAGAGTGGGAGGTAGAGAAGAGACTGTCAAGCCCCTCAGGTGTGTGGATTCAGTGAGAGATGGGAGGTAGAGGAGAGAATGTCATTCCCTCAGGTGTGTGGATACAGTAAGTGAGGGGAGGTAGAGTAGAGACTGTCAAACCCCTGTGTGTGGATACAGTGAGTGAGGGGAGGTAGAGGAGAGACTGTCAAACCCCTCAGGTGTGTGGATACATTGAGAGATGGGGAGGCAGAGAAGAGACTGTCAAATCCTGCAGGTGTGTGGATACAGTGAGTGAGGGGAGGTAGAGGAGAGAGTGTCAAACACCTGAGGTGTGTGGATACAGTGAGTGAGGGGAGGTAGAGGAGAGACTGTCAAACACCTGAGGTGTGTGGATACTGTGAGAGAGTGGGAGGTAGAGAAGAGACTGTCAAACCCCTCAGGTGTGTGGATACAGTGAGTGAGGGGAGGTAGAGAAGAGGCTGTCAACACCTCAGGTGTGTGGATACAGTGAGTGAGGGGAGGTAGAGAAGAGACTGTCAAACCCCTCAGGTGTGTGGATTCAGTGAGAGATGGGGAGGTAGAGGAGAGACAGCCATACCCCTCAGGTGTGTGGATACAGTAAGTGAGGGGAGGTACAGAAGAGACTGTCAAACCCGTCAGGTGTGTGGATACAGTAAGTGAGGGGAGGTAGAGGAGAGACTGTCAAACCCCGGTGTGTGGATACAGTAAGTGAGGGGAGGTAGAGAAGAGACTGTCAAACCCCTCAGGTGTGTGGATACAGTAAGTGAGGGGAGGTAGAGGAGAGACTGTCAAACCCTCAAGTGTGTGGATATAGTGAGTAAGGGGAGGTAGAGGAGAGACTGCAAACCCCTCAGGTGTGTGGATACAGTGAGTGAGGGAGGTAGAGGAGAGACTGTCAAAGCCCTCAGGTGTGTGGATACAGTGAGCGATGGGAGATAGAGAAGAGACTGTCAACCCCCTCAGGTGTGTGGATACAGTGAGAAATGGGGAGGCAGAGAAGAGACTGTCAACCCCCTCAGGTGTGTGGATACAGTGAGTGAGGGGAGGCAGAGGAGAAACTGTCAACCCCCTCAGGTGTGTGGATACTGTGAGTGAGGGGAGGCAGAGAAGAGACTGTCAAACCCCTCAGGTGTGTGACAGTGAGTGAGGGAGGTAGAGAAGAGACTGTCAAACCCCTAAGGTGTGTGGATTCAGTGAGAGATAGGGAGGTAGAGGAGAGACTGTCAAACCCCTCAAGTGTGTGGATACAGTGAGTGAGGGGAGGTAGAGGAGAGACTGTCAAACCCCTAAGGTGTGTGGATACAGTGAGCGATGGGAGGTAGAGAAGAGACTGTCAAACCCCTCAGGTGTGTGGATACAGTGAGAGATGGGGAGGCAGAGAAGAGACTGTCAACCCCTCAGGTGTGTGGATACAGTGAGTGAGGGGAGGCAGAGGAGAAACTGTCAAACCCCTCAGGTGTGTGGATACTGTGAGTGAGGGGAGGCAGAGAAGAGACTGTCAAACCCCTCAGGTGTGTGGATACAGTGAGTGAGTGGAGGTAGAGAAGAGACTGTCAAACCCCTAAGGTGTGTGGATTCAGTGAGAGATGGGGAGGTAGAGGAGAGACTGTCAAACCCCTCAAGTGTGTGGATACAGTGAGTGAGGGAGGTAGAGGAGAGACTGTCAAACCCCTAAGGTGTGTAGATACAGCAGTAGATGGGGAGGTACAGAAGAGACTTTCAAACACCTCAGGTATGTGGGTACAGTGAGTGAGGGGAGGTAGAGAAGAGACTGTCAAACCTCTCAGGTGTGTGGATACAGTGAGAGATGGGGAGGCAGAGAAGAGACTGTCACACCCCTCAGGTGTGTGGATACAGTAAGTGAGGAGAGGTAGATGAGAGACTGTCAAACCCCTCAGGTGTGTGGATACAGTGAGAGAGGGAGGTAGAGAAGAGACTGTCAAACACCTGTGGTGTGTGGATTCAGTGAGAAATGGGAGGTAGAGGAGAGACTGCCATACCCCACAGGTGTGTGGATACAGTAAGTGAGGGGAGGTTGAGGAAAGACTGTCAAACCCCTGTGTGTGGATACAGTGAGGGAGGGGAGGTAGAAGAGACTGTCAAACCCCTCAGGTGTGTGGATACAGTGAGAGATAGGAGGTAGAGGAGAGACTGCCAAACCCCTCAGGTGTGTGGATACAGTAAGTGAGGGGAGGTAGAGAAGAGACTGACAAACCCCTCAGGTGTGTGGATACAGTAAGTGAGGGGAGGTAGAGGAGAGACTGTCAAACCCCTCAGGTGTGTGGATACAGTGAGTGAGGGGAGGTAGAGGAGAGACTGTCAAACACCTGAGGTATGTGGATACTGTGATAGAGTGGGAGGTAGAGAAGAGACTGTCAAACCCCTCAGGTGTGAGGATACAGTGAGTGAGGGGAGGTAGAGAAGAGGCTGACAACACCTCAGGTGTGTGGATACAGTGAGTGAGGGGAGGTAGAGGAGAGACTGTCAAACCCCTCAGGTGTGTGGATACTGTGAGAGAGTGGGAGGTAGAGAAGAGACTGTCAAACCCCTCAGGTGTGTGGATTCAGTGAGAGATGGGGAGGTAGAGGAGAGACTGCCATACCCCTCAGGTGTGTGGATACAGTAAGTGAGGGGAGGGAGAGAAGAGACTGTCAAACCCCTCAGGTGTGTGGATACAGTAAGTGAGGGGAGGTAGAGGAGAGAATGTCAAACCCCTGTGTGTGGATACAGTGAGTGAGGGGAGGTAGAGGAGAGACTGCCATACCCCTCAGGTGTGTGGATACAGTAAGTGAGGGGAGGTAGAGAAGAGACTGTCAAACCCCTCAGGTGTGTAGATGCAGTGAGTGAGGGAGGTAGAGAAGAGGCTGTCAAACCCCTCAGGTGTGTGGATACAGTGAGTGAGGGGAGTTAGAGAAGAGACTGTCAAACCCCTAAGGTGTGTGGATTCAGTGAGAGATGGGGAGGTAGAGGAGAGACTGTCAAACCCCTCAAGTGTGTGGATACAGTAAGTGAGGGGAGGTAGAGAAGCGACTGTCAAACCCCTCAGGTGTGTGGATACAGTAAGTGAGGGGAGGTAGAGGAGAGACTGTCAAACCCCTCAAGTGTGCGGATATAGTGAGTAAGGGGAGGTAGAGGAGAGACTGCAAACCCCCTCAGGTGTGTGGATACAGTGAGTGAGGGGAGGTAGAGGAGAGACTGTCAAACCCCTCAGGTGTGTGGATTCAGTGAGCGATGGGAGGTAGAGAAGAGACTGTCAAACCCCTGAGGTGTGTGGATACAGTGAGAGACGGGGAGGCAGAGAAGAGACTGTCAACCCCCTCAGGTGTGTGGATACAGTGAGTGAGGGGAGGCAGAGGAGAAACTGTCAAACCCCTCAGGTGTGTGGATACTGTGAGTGAGGGGAGGTAGAGAAGAGACTGTCAAACACCTCAGCTGTGTAGATGCAGTGAGTGAGGGGAGGTAGAGAAGAGGCTGTCAAACCCCTCAGGTGTGTGGATACAGTGAGTAAGGGGAGGTAGAGAAGAGACTGTCAAACACCTCAGGTGTGTGGATACAGTAAGTGAGGGGAGGTAGTGAAGAGACTGTCAAACCCCTCAGGTGTGTGGATACAGTTAGAGATTGGGAGGCAGAGATGAGACTGTCAAACCCCTCAGGTGTGTGTATACAGTGAGTGAGGGGAGGTAGAGGAGAGACTGCCAAACCCTCAGGTGTGTGGATACAGTGAGTGAGGGGAGGTAGAGAAAGAGACTGTCAAACACCTCAGGTGTGTAGATACAGTGAGGGAGGTAGAGGAGAGACTGTCAACCCCTCAGGTGTGTGGATACAGTAAGTGAGGGGAGGTAGAGAAGAGACTGTCAAACCCCTCAGGTATGTGTATACAGTGAGTGAGGGGAGGTAGAGGAGCGACTGTCAAATCCCTCAGGTGTGTGGATACAGTGAGTGAGGGGAGGTAGAGGAGAGACTGCCAACCCCCTCTGGTGTGTGGATACAGTGAGTGAGGGGAGATAGAGGAGAAACTGTCAAACCCCTCAGGTGTGTGGACACTGTGAGAGAGTGGGAGGTAGAGAAAGACTGTCAAACCCCTCAGGTGTGTGGATACAGTGAGTGAGGGGAAGTAGAGAAGAGGCTGTCAAACCCCTCACATGTGTGGATTCAGTGAGAGATGGGGAGGTAGAGGAGAGACTGCCAAACCCCTCAGGTGTGTGGATACAGTGAGTGAGGGGAGGTAGAGAGACTGTCAAACCCCTCAGGTGTGTAGATACAGCAGTAGAGGGAAGGTACAGAAGAGACTTGTCAAACACCTCAGGTGTGTGGATACAGTGAGTGAGCAGAGGCAGAGAAGAGACTGTCAAACACCTCAGGTGTGTAGATAGAGCAACAGATGGGGAGGCAGAGAAGAGACAGTGTGTAGATACAGAGGGGAGGTACAGAAGAGACTTGTCAAACACGTCAGGTGTGTGGGTACAGTGAGTGAGGGGAGGTACAGAAGAGACTGTCAAACCCCTCAGGTGTGTGGATACAGTGAGAGATGGGGAGGCAAAAAAGAGACTGTCAAACACCTCAGGTGTGAGGATTCAGTGAGAGATGGGGAGGTAGAGAAGAGACTGCCAAACCCCTCAGGTGTGTGGATACAGTAAGTGAGGGGAGGTAGAGAAGAGACTGTCAAACCCCTCAGGTGTGTGTATACAGTGAGTGAGGGAAGATAGAGGAACAACTGTCAAGCCCCTCAGGTGTGTGGATACAGTGAGTGGGGGGAGGTAGAGAAGAGACTGTCAAACCCCTCAGGTGTGTGGATTCAGTGAGAGATGGGGAGGTAGAGGAGAGACTGCCAAACACCTGAGGTGTGTGGATACAGTGAGTGAGGGGAGGTAGAGGAGAGAGTGTCAAACACCTGAGGTGTGTGGATACAGTGAGTGAGGGAGGTAGAGGAGAGACTGTCAAACACCTGAGGTGTGTGGATACAGTGAGAGAGATGAGGCAAAAAAGAGACTGTCAAACACCTCAGGTGTGTGGATTCAGTGAGAGATGGAGAGGTAGAGAAGAGACTGCCAAACCCCTCAGGTGTGTGGATACAGTAAGTGAGGGGAGGTAGAGAAGAGACTGTCAAACCCTCAGGTGTGTGTATACAGTGAGTGAGGGAAGATAGAGGAACAACTGTCAAGCCCCTCAGGTGTGTGGATACAGTGAGAGATGGGGCGGTAGAGGAGAGACTGCCATACCCCTCAGGTGTGTGGATACAGTAAGTGAGGGGAGGTAGAGGAGAGACTGTCAAACCCCTCACATGTGTGGATTCAGTGAGAGATGGGGAGGTAGAGGAGAGACTGCCAAACCCCTCAGGTGTGTGGATACAGTGAGTGAGGGGAGGTAGAGAGACTGTCAAACCCTCAGGTGTGTAGATACAGCAGTAGAGGGGAGGTACAGAAGAGACTTGTCAAACACCTCAGGTGTGTGGATACAGTGAGTGAGCGGAGGCAGAGAAGAGACTGTCAAACACCTCAGGTGTGTAGATAGAGCAACAGATGGGGAGGCAGAGAAGAGACAGTGTGTAGATACAGAGGGGAGGTATAGAAGAGACTTGTCAAACACGTCAGGTGTGTGGGTACAGTGAGTGAGGGGAGGTACAGAAGAGACTGTCAAACCCTCAGGTGTGTGGATACAGTGAGAGAGACGAGGCAAAAAGAGACCGTCAAACACCTCAGGTGTGAGGATTCAGTGAGAGATGGGGAGGTAGAGAAGAGACTGCCAAACCCCTCAGGTGTGTGGATACAGTAAGTGAGGGGAGGTAGAGAAGAGACTGTCAAACCCCTCAGGTGTGTGTATACAGTGAGTGAGGGAAGATAGAGGAACAACTGTCAAGCCCCTCAGGTGTGTGGATACAGTGAGTGAGGGGAGGTAGAGAAGAGACTGTCAAACCCCTCAGGTGTGTGGATTCAGTGAGAGATGGGGAGGTAGAGGAGAGACTGCCAAACACCTGAGGTGTGTGGATACAGTGAGTGAGGGAGGTAGAGGAGAGAGTGTCAAACACCTGAGGTGTGTGGATACAGTGAGTGAGGGAGGTAGAGGAGAGACTGTCAAACACCTGAGGTGTGTGGATACTGTGAGAGAGTGGGAGGTAGAGAAGAGACTGCCAAACCCCTCAGGTGTGTGGATACAGTAAGTGAGGGGAGGTAGAGAAGAGACTGTCAAACCCCTCAGGTGTGTGTATACAGTGAGTGAGGGAAGATAGAGGAACAACTGTCAAGCCCCTCAGGTGTGTGGATACAGTGAGTGAGGGGAGGTAGAGAAGAGACTGTCAAACCCCTCAGGTGTGTGGATACAGTAAGTGAGGGGAGGTAGAGAAGAGACTGCCAAACCCCTCAGGTGTGTGGATACAGTAAGTGAGGGGAGGTAGAGAAGAGACTGTCAAACCCCTCAGGTGTGTGTATACAGTGAGTGAGGGAAGATAGAGGAACAACTGTCAAGCCCCTCAGGTGTGTGGATACAGTGAGTGAGGGGAGGTAGAGAAGAGACTGTCAAACCCCTCAGGTGTGTGGATTCAGTGAGAGATGGGGAGGTAGAGGAGAGACTGCCAAACACCTGAGGTGTGTGGATACAGTGAGTGAGGGAGGTAGAGGAGAGAGTGTCAAACACCTGAGGTGTGTGGATACAGTGAGTGAGGGGAGGTAGAGGAGAGACTGTCAAACACCTGAGGTGTGTGGATACAGTGAGAGAGATGAGGCAAAAAGAGACTGTCAAACACCTCAGGTGTGTGGATTCAGTGAGAGATGGAGAGGTAGAGAAGAGACTGCCAAACCCCTCAGGTGTGTGGATACAGTAAGTGAGGGGAGGTAGAGAAGAGACTGTCAAACCCCTCAGGTGTGTGTATACAGTGAGTGAGGGAAGATAGAGGAACAACTGTCAAGCCCCTCAGGTGTGTGGATACAGTGAGAGATGGGGCGGTAGAGGAGAGACTGCCATACCCCTCAGGTGTGTGGATACAGTGAGAGAGACGAGGCAAAAAAGAGACCGTCAAACACCTCAGGTGTGAGGATTCAGTGAGAGATGGGGAGGTAGAGAAGAGACTGCCAAACCCTCAGGTGTGTGGATACAGTAAGTGAGGGGAGGTAGAGAAGAGACTGTCAAACCCCTCAGGTGTGTGTATACAGTGAGTGAGGGAAGATAGAGGAACAACTGTCAAGCCCCTCAGGTGTGTGGATACAGTGAGTGAGGGGAGGTAGAGAAGAGACTGTCAAACCCCTCAGGTGTGTGGATTCAGTGAGAGATGGGGAGGTAGAGGAGAGACTGCCAAACACCTGAGGTGTGTGGATACAGTGAGTGAGGGAGGTAGAGGAGAGAGTGTCAAACACCTGAGGTGTGTGGATACAGTGAGTGAGGGGAGGTAGAGGAGAGACTGTCAAACACCTGAGGTGTGTGGATACTGTGAGAGAGTGGGAGGTAGAGAAGAGACTGCCAAACCCCTCAGGTGTGTGGATACAGTAAGTGAGGGGAGGTAGAGAAGAGACTGTCAAACCCCTCAGGTGTGTGTATACAGTGAGTGAGGGAAGATAGAGGAACAACTGTCAAGCCCCTCAGGTGTGTGGATACAGTGAGTGAGGGGAGGTAGAGAAGAGACTGTCAAACCCCTCAGGTGTGTGGATTCAGTGAGAGATGGGGAGGTAGAGGAGAGACTGTCAAACACCTCAGGTGTGTGGATTCAGTGAGAGATGGAGAGGTAGAGAAGAGACTGCCAAACCCCTCAGGGGTGTGGATACAGTAAGTGAGGGGAGGTAGAGAAGAGACTGTCAAACCCTCAGGTGTGTGTATACAGTGAGTGAGGGAAGATAGAGGAACAACTGTCAAGCCCCTCAGGTGTGTGGATACAGTGAGTGAGGGGAGGTAGAGAAGAGACTGTCAAACCCCTCAGGTGTGTGGATTCAGTGAGAGATGGGGAGGTAGAGGAGAGACTGCCAAACACCTGAGGTGTGTGGATACAGTGAGTGAGGGGAGGTAGAGGAGAGAGTGTCAAACACCTGAGGTGTGTGGATACAGTGAGTGAGGGGAGGTAGAGGAGAGACTGTCAAACACCTGAGGTGTGTGGATACTGTGAGAGAGTGGGAGGTAGAGAAGAGACTGTCAAACCCCTCAGGTGTGTGGATACAGTGAGTGAGGGAGGTAGAGAAGAGGCTGGTAACACCTCAGGTGTGTGGATACAGTGAGTGAGGGGAGGTAGAGGAAAGACTGTCAAACCCCTCAGGTGTGTGGATACTGTGAGAGAGTGGGAGGTAGAGAAGAGACTGTCAAACCCCTCAGGTGTGTGGATTCAGTGAGAGATGGGGCGGTAGAGGAGAGACTGCCATACCCCTCAGGTGTGTGGATACAGTAAGTGAGGGGAGGTAGAGGAGAGACTGTCAAACCCCTGTGTGTGGATACAGTGAGGGAGGGGAGGTAGAGGAGAGACTGTCAAACCCCTCAGGTGTGTGGATACAGTGAGAGATAGGAGGTAGATGAGAGACTGTCAAACCCCTCAGGTGTGTGGATACAGTGAGTGAGGGGAGGTAGAGAAGAGACTGTCAAACACCTGTGGTGTGTGGATTCAGTGAGAGATGGGAGGTAGAGGAGAGACTGCCATACCCCTCAGGTGTGTGGATACAGTAAGTGAGGGGAGGTAGAGGAAAGACTGTCAAACCCCTGTGTGTGGATACAGTGAGGGAGGGAGGTAGAAGAGAGACTGTCAACCCCCTCAGGTGTGTGGAGTCAGTGAGAGATGGGAGGTAGAGGAGAGACTGCCATACCCCTCAGGTGTGTGGATACAGTAAGTGAGGGGAGGTAGAGAAGAGACTGTCAAACCCCTCAGGTGTGTGGATACATTAAGTGAGGGGAGGTAAAGGAGAGACTGTCAAACCCCTGTGTGTGGATACAGTGAGGGAGGGGAGGTAGAGGAGAGACTGTCAAATCCCTCAGGTGTGTGGATACAGTGAGAGATAGGAGGTAGAGGAGAGACTGCCAAACCCCTCAGGTGTGTGGATACAGTAAAAGAGGGAGGTAGAGAAGAGACTGTCAAACCCCTCAGGTGTGTGGATACAGTAAGTGAGGGGAGGTAGAGGAGAGACTGTCAAACCCCTCAGGTGTGTGGATACTGTGAAAGAGTGGGAGGTAGAGAAGAGACTGTCAAGCCCCTCAGGTGTGTGGATTCAGTGAGAGATGGGAGGTAGAGGAGAGAATGTCATTCCCCTCAGGTGTGTGGATACAGTAAGTGAGGGGAGGTAGAGTAGAGACTGTCAAACCCCTGTGTGTGGATACAGTGAGTGAGGGGAGGTAGAGGAGAGACTGTCAAACCCCTCAGGTGTGTGGATACATTGAGAGATGGGGAGGCAGAGAAGAGACTGTCAAATCCTGCAGGTGTGTGGATACAGTGAGTGAGGGGAGGTAGAGGAGAGAGTGTCAAACACCTGAGGTGTGTGGATACAGTGAGTGAGGGGAGGTAGAGGAGAGACTGTCAAACACCTGAGGTGTGTGGATACTGTGAGAGAGTGGGAGGTAGAGAAGAGACTGTCAAACCCCTCAGGTGTGTGGATACAGTGAGTGAGGGGAGGTAGAGAAGAGGCTGTCAACACCTCAGGTGTGTGGATACAGTGAGTGAGGGGAGGTAGAGAAGAGACTGTCAAACCCCTCAGGTGTGTGGATTCAGTGAGAGATGGGGAGGTAGAGGAGAGACAGCCATACCCCTCAGGTGTGTGGATACAGTAAGTGAGGGGAGGTACAGAAGAGACTGTCAAACCCGTCAGGTGTGTGGATACAGTAAGTGAGGGGAGGTAGAGGAGAGACTGTCAAACCCCGGTGTGTGGATACAGTAAGTGAGGGAGGTAGAGAAGAGACTGTCAAACCCCTCAGGTGTGTGGATACAGTAAGTGAGGGAGGTAGAGGAGAGACTGTCAAACCCCTCAAGTGTGTGGATATAGTGAGTAAGGGGAGGTAGAGGAGAGACTGCAAACCCCCTCAGGTGTGTGGATACAGTGAGTGAGGGGAGGTAGAGGAGAGACTGTCAAAGCCCTCAGGTGTGTGGATACAGTGAGCGATGGGAGATAGAGAAGAGACTGTCAACCCCCTCAGGTGTGTGGATACAGTGAGAAATGGGGAGGCAGAGAAGAGACTGTCAACCCCCTCAGGTGTGTGGATACAGTGAGTGAGGGGAGGCAGAGGAGAAACTGTCAACCCTCAGGTGTGTGGATACTGTGAGTGAGGGGAGGCAGAGAAGAGACTGTCAAACCCCTCAGGTGTGTGACAGTGAGTGAGGGGAGGTAGAGAAGAGACTGTCAAACCCCTAAGGTGTGTGGATTCAGTGAGAGATAGGGAGGAAGAGGAGAGACTGTCAAACCCCTCAAGTGTGTGGATACAGTGAGTGAGGGGAGGTAGAGGAGAGACTGTCAAACCCCTAAGGTGTGTGGATACAGTGAGCGATGGGAGGTAGAGAAGAGACTGTCAAACCCCTCAGGTGTGTGGATACAGTGAGAGATGGGGAGGCAGAGAAGAGACTGTCAACCCCCTCAGGTGTGTGGATACAGTGAGTGAGGGGAGGCAGAGGAGAAACTGTCAAACCCCTCAGGTGTGTGGATACTGTGAGTGAGGGGAGGCAGAGAAGAGACTGTCAAACCCCTCAGGTGTGTGGATACAGTGAGTGAGGGGAGGTAGAGAAGAGACTGTCAAACCCCTAAGGTGTGTGGATTCAGTGAGAGATGGGGAGGTAGAGGAGAGACTGTCAAACCCCTCAAGTGTGTGGATACAGTGAGTGAGGGGAGGTAGAGGAGAGACTGTCAAACCCCTAAGGTGTGTAGATACAGCAGTAGATGGGGAGGTACAGAAGAGACTTTCAAACACCTCAGGTATGTGGGTACAGTGAGTGAGGGGAGGTAGAGAAGAGACTGTCAAACCTCTCAGGTGTGTGGATACAGTGAGAGATGGGGAGGCAGAGAAGAGACTGTCACACCTCTCAGGTGTGTGGATACAGTAAGTGAGGAGAGGTAGATGAGAGACTGTCAAACCCCTCAGGTGTGTGGATACAGTGAGAGAGGGAGGTAGAGAAGAGACTGTCAAACACCTGTGGTGTGTGGATTCAGTGAGAAATGGGAGGTAGAGGAGAGACTGCCATACCCCACAGGTGTGTGGATACAGTAAGTGAGGGGAGGTTGAGGAAAGACTGTCAAACCCCTGTGTGTGGATACAGTGAGGGAGGGGAGGTAGAAGAGACTGTCAAACCCCTCAGGTGTGTGGATACAGTGAGAGATAGGAGGTAGAGGAGAGACTGCCAAACCCCTCAGGTGTGTGGATACAGTAAGTGAGGGAGGTAGAGAAGAGACTGACAAACCCCTCAGGTGTGTGGATACAGTAAGTGAGGGGAGGTAGAGGAGAGACTGTCAAACCCCTCAGGTGTGTGGATACAGTGAGTGAGGGGAGGTAGAGGAGAGACTGTCAAACACCTGAGGTATGTGGATACTGTGATAGAGTGGGAGGTAGAGAAGAGACTGTCAAACCCCTCAGGTGTGAGGATACAGTGAGTGAGGGGAGGTAGAGAAGAGGCTGTCAACACCTCAGGTGTGTGGATACAGTGAGTGAGGGGAGGTAGAGGAGAGACTGTCAAACCCCTCAGGTGTGTGGATACTGTGAGAGAGTGGGAGGTAGAGAAGAGACTGTCAAACCCCTCAGGTGTGTGGATTCAGTGAGAGATGGGGAGGTAGAGGAGAGACTGCCATACCCCTCAGGTGTGTGGATACAGTAAGTGAGGGGAGGTAGAGAAGAGACTGTCAAACCCCTCAGGTGTGTGGATACAGTAAGTGAGGGGAGGTAGAGGAGAGAATGTCAAACCCTGTGTGTGGATACAGTGAGTGAGGGGAGGTAGAGGAGAGACTGCCATACCCCTCAGGTGTGTGGATACAGTAAGTGAGGGGAGGTAGAGAAGAGACTGTCAAACCCCTCAGGTGTGTAGATGCAGTGAGTGAGGGGAGGTAGAGAAGAGGCTGTCAAACCCCTCAGGTGTGTGGATACAGTGAGTGAGGGGAGTTAGAGAAGAGACTGTCAAACCCCTAAGGTGTGTGGATTCAGTGAGAGATGGGGAGGTAGAGGAGAGACTGTCAAACCCCTCAAGTGTGTGGATACAGTAAGTGAGGGGAGGTAGAGAAGAGACTGTCAAACCCCTCAGGTGTGTGGATACAGTAAGTGAGGGGAGGTAGAGGAGAGACTGTCAAACCCCTCAAGTGTGCGGATATAGTGAGTAAGGGGAGGTAGAGGAGAGACTGCAAACCCCTCAGGTGTGTGGATACAGTGAGTGAGGGGAGGTAGAGGAGAGACTGTCAAACCCTCAGGTGTGTGGATTCAGTGAGCGATGGGAGGTAGAGAAGAGACTGTCAAACCCCTGAGGTGTGTGGATACAGTGAGAGATGGGGAGGCAGAGAAGAGACTGTCAACCCCTCAGGTGTGTGGATACAGTGAGTGAGGGGAGGCAGAGGAGAAACTGTCAAACCCCTCAGGTGTGTGGATACTGTGAGTGAGGGGAGGTAGAGAAGAGACTGTCAAACACCTCAGCTGTGTAGATGCAGTGAGTGAGGGGAGGTAGAGAAGAGGCTGTCAAACCCCTCAGGTGTGTGGATACAGTGAGTGAGGGGAGGTAGAGAAGAGACTGTCAAACACCTCAGGTGTGTGGATACAGTAAGTGAGGGAGGTAGAGAAGAGACTGTCAAACCCCTCAGGTGTGTGGATACAGTTAGAGATTGGGAGGCAGAGATGAGACTGTCAAACCCCTCAGGTGTGTGTATACAGTGAGTGAGGGGAGGTAGAGGAGAGACTGCCAAACCCTCAGGTGTGTGGATACAGTGAGTGAGGGGAGGTAGAGAAGAGACTGTCAAACACCTCAGGTGTGTAGATACAGTGAGGGAGGTAGAGGAGAGACTGTCAACCCCCTCAGGTGTGTGGATACAGTAAGTGAGGGGAGGTAGAGAAGAGACTGTCAAACCCCTCAGGTATGTGTATACAGTGAGTGAGGGGAGGTAGAGGAGAGACTGTCAAACCCCTCAGGTGTGTGGATACATTGAGAGATGGGGAGGCAGAGAAGAGACTGTCAAATCCTGCAGGTGTGTGGATACAGTGAGTGAGGGGAGGTAGAGGAGAGAGTGTCAAACACCTGAGGTGTGTGGATACAGTGAGTGAGGGGAGGTAGAGGAGAGACTGTCAAACACCTGAGGTGTGTGGATACTGTGAGAGAGTGGGAGGTAGAGAAGAGACTGTCAAACCCCTCAGGTGTGTGGATACAGTGAGTGAGGGGAGGTAGAGAAGAGGCTGTCAACACCTCAGGTGTGTGGATACAGTGAGTGAGGGGAGGTAGAGAAGAGACTGTCAAACCCCTCAGGTGTGTGGATTCAGTGAGAGATGGGGAGGTAGAGGAGAGACAGCCATACCCTCAGGTGTGTGGATACAGTAAGTGAGGGGAGGTACAGAAGAGACTGTCAAACCCGTCAGGTGTGTGGATACAGTAAGTGAGGGAGGTAGAGGAGAGACTGTCAAACCCCGGTGTGTGGATACAGTAAGTGAGGGAGGTAGAGAAGAGACTGTCAAACCCCTCAGGTGTGTGGATACAGTAAGTGAGGGGAGGTAGAGGAGAGACTGCCAACCCCCTCTGGTGTGTGGATACAGTGAGTGAGGGGAGATAGAGGAGAAACTGTCAAACCCCTCAGGTGTGTGGACACTGTGAGAGAGTGGGAGGTAGAGAAAAGACTGTCAAACCCCTCAGGTGTGTGGATACAGTGAGTGAGGGGAAGTAGAGAAGAGGCTGTCAAACCCCTCACATGTGTGGATTCAGTGAGAGATGGGGAGGTAGAGGAGAGACTGCCAAACCCCTCAGGTGTGTGGATACAGTGAGTGAGGGGAGGTAGAGAGACTGTCAAACCCTCAGGTGTGTAGATACAGCAGTAGAGGGGAGGTACAGAAGAGACTTGTCAAACACCTCAGGTGTGTGGATACAGTGAGTGAGCAGAGGCAGAGAAGAGACTGTCAAACACCTCAGGTGTGTAGATAGAGCAACAGATGGGGAGGCAGAGAAGAGACAGTGTGTAGATACAGAGGGGAGGTACAGAAGAGACTTGTCAAACACGTCAGGTGTGTGGGTACAGTGAGTGAGGGGAGGTACAGAAGAGACTGTCAAACCCCTCAGGTGTGTGGATACAGTGAGAGATGGGGAGGCAAAAAAGAGACTGTCAAACACCTCAGGTGTGAGGATTCAGTGAGAGATGGGGAGGTAGAGAAGAGACTGCCAAACCCCTCAGGTGTGTGGATACAGTAAGTGAGGGGAGGTAGAGAAGAGACTGTCAAACCCCTCAGGTGTGTGTATACAGTGAGCGAGGGAAGATAGAGGAACAACTGTCAAGCCCCTCAGGTGTGTGGATACAGTGAGTGAGGGAGGTAGAGAAGAGACTGTCAAACCCCTCAGGTGTGTGGATTCAGTGAGAGATGGGGAGGTAGAGGAGAGACTGCCAAACACCTGAGGTGTGTGGATACAGTGAGTGAGGGGAGGTAGAGGAGAGAGTGTCAAACACCTGAGGTGTGTGGATACAGTGAGTGAGGGAGGTAGAGGAGAGACTGTCAAACACCTGAGGTGTGTGGATACAGTGAGAGAGATGAGGCAAAAAAGAGACTGTCAAACACATCAGGTGTGTGGATTCAGTGAGAGATGGAGAGGTAGAGAAGAGACTGCCAAACCCCTCAGGTGTGTGGATACAGTAAGTGAGGGGAGGTAGAGAAGAGACTGTCAAACCCCTCAGGTGTGTGTATACAGTGAGTGAGGGAAGATAGAGGAACAACTGTCAAGCCCCTCAGGTGTGTGGATACAGTGAGTGAGGGGAGGTAGAGAAGAGACTGTCAAACCCCTCAGGTGTGTGGATTCAGTGAGAGATGGGGAGGTAGAGGAGAGACTGCCAAACACCTGAGGTGTGTGGATACAGTGAGTGAGGGGAGGTAGAGGAGAGACTGTCAAACACCTGAGGTGTGTGGATACTGTGAGAGAGTGGGAGGTAGAGAAGAGACTGTCAAACCCCTCAGGTGTGTGGATACAGTGAGAGATGGGGAGGTAGAGGAGAGAGTGTCAAACACCTGAGGTGTGTGGATACTGTGAGAGAGTGGGAGGTAGAGAAGAGACTGTCAAACCCCTCAGGTGTGTGGATACAGTGAGTGAGGGGAGGTAGAGAAGAGGCTGGGAACACCTCAGGTGTGTGGATACAGTGAGTGAGGAGAGGTAGAGGAGAGACTGTCAAACCCCTCAGGTGTGTGGATACTGTGAGAGAGTGGGAGGTAGAGAAGAGACTGTCAAACCCCTCAGGTGTGTGGATTCAGTGAGAGATGGGGAGGTAGAGGAGAGACTGCCATACCCTTCAGGTGTGTGGATACACTAAGTGAGGGAAGGTAGAGGAGAGACTGTCAAACCCTTGTGTGTGGATACAGTGAGGGAGGGGAGGTAGAGGAGAGACTGTCAAACCCCTCAGGTGTGTGGATACAGTGAAAGATAGGAGGTAGATGAGAGACTGTCAAACCCCTCAGGTGTGTGGATACAGTGAGTGAGGGGAGGTAGAGAAGAGACTGTCAAACACCTGTGGTGTGTGGATTCAGTGAGAGATGGGAGGTAGAGGAGAGACTGCCATACCCCTCAGGTGTGTGGATACAGTAAGTGAGGGGAGGTAGAGGAAAGACTGTCAAACCCCTGTGTGTGGATACAGTGAGGGAGGGGAGGTAGAAGAGTGACTGTCAAACCCCTCAGGTGTGTGGATTCAGTGAGAGATGGGAGGTAGAGGAGAGACTGACATACCCTCAGGTGTGTGGATACAGTAAGTGAGGGGAGGTAGAGAAGAGACTGTCAAACCCTCAGGTGTGTGGATACAGTAAGTGAGGGGAGGTAAAGGAGAGACTGTCAAACCCCTGTGTGTGGATACAGTGAGGGAGGGGAGGTAGAGGAGAGACTGTCAAACCCTCAGGTGTGTGGATACAGTGAGAGATAGGAGGTAGAGGAGAGACTGCCAAACCCCTCAGGTGTGTGGATACAGTAAAAGAGGGGAGGTAGAGAAGAGACTGTCAAACCCCTCAGGTGTGTGGATACAGTAAGTGAGGGGAGGTAGAGGAGAGACTGTCAAGCCCCTCAGGTGTGTGGATTCAGTGAGAGATAGGAGGTAGAGGAGAGAATGTCATTCCCCTCAGGTGTGTGGATACAGTAAGTGAGGGGAGGTAGAGAAGAGACTGTCAAACCCCTCAGGTGTGTGGATACAGTAAGTGAGGGGAGGTAGAGTAGAGACTGTCAAACCTCTGTGTGGATACAGTGAGTGAGGGGAGGTAGAGGAGAGACTGTCAAACCCCTCAGGTGTGTGGATACATTGAGAGATGGGGAGGCAGAGAAGAGACTGTCAAATCCTGCAGGTGTGTGGATACAGTGAGTGAGGGGAGGTAGAGGAGAGAGTGTCAAACACCTGAGGTGTGTGGATACAGTGAGTGAGGGGAGGTAGAGGAGAGACTGTCAAACACCGGAGGTGTGTGGATACTGTGAGAGAGTGGGAGGTAGAGAAGAGACTGTCAAACCCCTCAGGTGTGTGGATACAGTGAGTGAGGGGAGGTAGAGAAGAGGCTGTCAACACCTCAGGTGTGTGGATACAGTGAGTGAGGGGAGGTAGAGAAGAGACTGTCAAACCCCTCAGGTGTGTGGATTCAGTGAGAGATGGGGAGGTAGAGGAGAGACAGCCATACCCCTCAGATGTGTGGATACAGTAAGTGAGGGGAGGTACAGAAGAGACTGTCAAACCCGTCAGGTGTGTGGATACAGTAAGTGAGGGGAGGTAGAGGAGAGACTGTCAAACCCCTGTGTGTGGATACAGTAAGTGAGGGGAGGTAGAGAAGAGACTGTCAAACCCCTCAGGTGTGTGGATACAGTAAGTGAGGGGAGGTAGAGGAGAGACTGTCAAACCCCTAAAGTGTGTGGATATAGTGAGTAAGGGGAGGTAGAGGAGAGACTGCAAACCCCCTCAGGTGTGTGGATACAGTGAGTGAGGGGAGGTAGAGGAGAGACTGTCAAAGCCCTCAGGTGTGTGGATACAGTGAGCGATGGGAGATAGAGAAGAGACTGTCAAACCCCTCAGGTGTGTGGATACAGTGAGAGATGGGGAGGCAGAGAAGAGACTGTCAACCCCCTCAGGTGTGTGGATACAGTGAGTGAGGGGAGGCAGAGGAGAAACTGTCAACCCCCTCAGGTGTGTGGATACTGTGAGTGAGGGGAGGTAGAGAAGAGACTGTCAAACCCCTCAGGTGTGTGGATACAGTGAGTGAGGGGAGGTAGAGAAGAGACTGTCAAACCCCTAAGGTGTGTGGATTCAGTGAGAGATAGGGAGGTAGAGGAGAGACTCTCAAACCCCTCAAGTGTGTGGATACAGTGAGTGAGGGGAGGTAGAGGAGAGACTGTCAAACCCCTAAGGTGTGTGGATACAGTGAGCGATGGGAGGTAGAGAAGAGACTGTCAAACCCCTCAGGTGTGTGGATACAGTGAGAGATGGGGAGGCAGAGAAGAGACTGTCAACCCCCTCAGGTGTGTGGATACAGTGAGTGAGGGGAGGCAGAGGAGAAACTGTCAAACCCTCAGGTGTGTGGATACTGTGAGTGAGGGGAGGTAGAGAAGAGACTGTCAAACCCCTCAGGTGTGTGGATACAGTGAGTGAGGGGAGGTAGAGAAGAGACTGTCAAACCCCTAAGGTGTGTGGATTCAGTGAGAGATGGGGAGGTAGAGGAGAGACTGTCAAACCCCTCAAGTGTGTGGATACAGTGAGTGAGGGGAGGTAGAGGAGAGACTGTCAAACCCCTAAGGTGTGTAGATACAGCAGTAGATGGGGAGGTACAGAAGAGACTTTCAAACACCTCAGGTATGTGGGTACAGTGAGTGAGGGGAGGTAGAGAAGAGACTGTCAAACCTCTCAGGTGTGTGGATTCAGTGAGAGATGGGAGGTAGAGGAGAGACTGACATACCCCTCAGGTGTGTGGATACAGTAAGTGAGGGGAGGTAGAGAAGAGACTGTCAAACCCCTCAGGTGTGTGGATACAGTAAGTGAGGGGAGGTAAAGGAGAGACTGTCAAACCCCTGTGTGTGGATACAGTGAGGGAGGGGAGGTAGAGGAGAGACTGTCAAACCCATCAGGTGTGTGGATACAGTGAGAGATAGGAGGTAGAGGAGAGACTGCCAAACCCCTCAGGTGTGTGGATACAGTAAAAGAGGGGAGGTAGAGAAGAGACTGTCAAACCCCTCAGGTGTGTGGATACAGTAAGTGAGGGGAGGTAGAGGAGAGACTGTCAAGCCCCTCAGGTGTGTGGATTCAGTGAGAGATGGGAGGTAGAGGAGAGAATGTCATTCCCCTCAGGTGTGTGGATACAGTAAGTGAGGGGAGGTAGAGTAGAGACTGTCAAACCCCTGTGTGTGGATACAGTGAGTGAGGGGAGGTGGAGGACAGACTGTCAAACCCTCAGGTGTGTGGATACATTGGAGAGATGGGGAGGCAGAGAAGAGACTGTCAAATCCTGCAGGTGTGTGGATACAGTGAGTGAGGGGAGGTAGAGGAGAGAGTGTCAAACACCTGAGGTGTGTGGATACAGTGAGTGAGGGGAGGTAGAGGAGAGACTGTCAAACACCTGAGGTGTGTGGATACTGTGAGAGAGTGGGAGGTAGAGAAGAGACTGTCAAACCCCTCAGGTGTGTGGATACAGTGAGTGAGGGGAGGTAGAGAAGAGGCTGTCAACACCTCAGGTGTTTGGATACAGTGAGTGAGGGGAGGTAGAGAAGAGACTGTCAAACCCTCAGGTGTGTGGATTCAGTGAGAGATGGGGAGGTAGAGGAGAGACAGCCATACCCCTCAGGTGTGTGGATACAGTAAGTGAGGGGAGGTACAGAAGAGACTGTCAAACCCGCCAGGTGTGTGGATACAGTAAGTGAGGGGAGGTAGAGGAGAGACTGTCAAACCCCTGTGTGTGGATACAGTAAGTGAGGGGAGGTAGAGAAGAGACTGTCAAACCCCTCAGGTGTGTGGATACAGTAAGTGAGGGGAGGTAGAGGAGAGACTGTCAAACCCCTAAAGTGTGTGGATATAGTGAGTAAGGGAGGTAGAGGAGGGACTGCAAACCCCTCAGGTGTGTGGATACAGTGAGTGAGGGGAGGTAGAGGAGAGACTGTCAAAGCCCTCAGGTGTGTGGATACAGTGAGCGATGGGAGATAGAGAAGAGACTGTCAAACCCCTCAGGTGTGTGGATACAGTGAGAGATGGGGAGGCAGAGAAGAGACTGTCAACCCCCTCAGGTGTGTGGATACAGTGAGTGAGGGGAGGCAGAGGAGAAACTGTCAACCCCCTCAGGTGTGTGGATACTTTGAGTGAGAGGAGGTAGAGAAGAGACTGTCAAACCCCTCAGGTGTGTGGATACAGTGAGTGAGGGAGGTAGAGAAGAGACTGTCAAACCCCTAAGGTGTGTGGATTCAGTGAGAGATAGGGAGGTAGAGGAGAGACTCTCAAACCCCTCAAGTGTGTGGATACAGTGAGTGAGGGGAGGTAGAGAAGAGACTGTCAAACCCCTCAGGTGTGTGGATACAGTGAGAGATGGGGAGGCAGAGAAGATACTGTCAACCCCCTCAGGTGTGTGGATACAGTGAGTGAGGGGAGGCAGAGGAGAAACTGTCAAACCCCTCAGGTGTGTGGATACTGTGAGTGAGGGGAGGTAGAGAAGAGACTGTCAAACCCCTCAGGTGTGTGGATACAGTGAGTGAGGGGAGGTAGAGAAGAGACTGTCAAACCCCTAAGGTGTGTGGATTCAGTGAGAGATGGGGAGGTAGAGGAGAGACTGTCAAACCCCTAAGGTGTGTAGATACAGCAGTAGATGGGGAGGTACAGAAGAGACTTTCAAACACCTCAGGTATGTGGGGACAGTGAGTGAGGGGAGGTAGTGAAGAGACTGTCAAACCTCTCAGGTGTGTGGATACAGTGAGAGATGGGGAGGCAGAGAAGAGACTGTCACACCCCTCAGGTGTGTGGATACAGTAAGTGAGGAGAGGTAGATGAGAGACTGTCAAACCCCTCAGGTGTGTGGATACAGTGAGTGAGGGGAGGTAGAGAAGAGACTGTCAAACACCTGTGGTGTGTGGATTCAGTGAGAGATGGGAGGTAGAGGAGAGACTGCCATACCCCTCAGGTGTGTGGATACAGTAAGTGAGGGGAGGTAGAGGAAAGACTGTCAAACCCCTGTGTGTGGATACAGTGAGGGAGGGGAGGTAGAAGAGACTGTCAAACCCCTCAGGTGTGTGGATACAGTGAGAGATAGGAGGTAGAGGAGAGACTGCCAAACCCCTCAGGTGTGTGGATACAGTAAGTGAGGGGAGGTAGAGAAGAGACTGTCAAACCCCTCAGGTGTGTGGATACAGTAAGTGAGGGGAGGTAGAGGAGAGACTGTCAAGCCCCTCAGGTGTGTGGATTCAGTGAGAGATGGGAGGTAGAGGAGAGAATGTCATTCCCCTCAGGTGTGTGGATACAGTAAGTGAGGGGAGGTAGAGAAGAGACTGTCAAACCCCTCAGGTGTGTGGATACAGTAAGTGAGGGGAGGTAGAGTAGAGACTGTCAAACCTCTGTGTGGATACAGTGAGTGAGGGGAGGTAGAGGAGAGACTGTCAAACCCCTCAGGTGTGTGGATACATTGAGAGATGGGGAGGCAGAGAAGAGACTGTCAAATCCTGCAGGTGTGTGGATACAGTGAGTGAGGGAGGTAGAGGAGAGAGTGTCAAACACCTGAGGTGTGTGGATACAGTGAGTGAGGGGAGGTAGAGGAGAGACTGTCAAACACCTGAGGTGTGTGGATACTGTGAGAGAGTGGGAGGTAGAGAAGAGACTGTCAAACCCTCAGGTGTGTGGATACAGTGAGTGAGGGGAGGTAGAGAAGAGGCTGTCAACACCTCAGGTGTGTGGATACAGTGAGTGAGGGGAGGTAGAGAAGAGACTGTCAAACCCCTCAGGTGTGTGGATTCAGTGAGAGATGGGGAGGTAGAGGAGAGACAGCCATACCTCTCAGATGTGTGGATACAGTAAGTGAGGGGAGGTACAGAAGAGACTGTCAAACCCGTCAGGTGTGTGGATACAGTAAGTGAGGGGAGGTAGAGGAGAGACTGTCAAACCTCTGTGTGTGGATACAGTAAGTGAGGGAGGTAGAGAAGAGACTGTCAAACCCTCAGGTGTGTGGATACAGTAAGTGAGGGGAGGTAGAGGAGAGACTGTCAAACCCCTAAAGTGTGTGGATATAGTGAGTAAGGGAGGTAGAGGAGAGACTGCAAACCCCTCAGGTGTGTGGATACAGTGAGTGAGGGGAGGTAGAGGAGAGACTGTCAAAGCCCTCAGGTGTGTGGATACAGTGAGCGATGGGAGATAGAGAAGAGACTGTCAAACCCCTCAGGTGTGTGGATACAGTGAGAGATGGGGAGGCAGAGAAGAGACTGTCAACCCCCTCAGGTGTGTGGATACAGTGAGTGAGGGGAGGCAGAGGAGAAACTGTCAACCCCTCAGGTGTGTGGATACTGTGAGTGAGGGAGGTAGAGAAGAGACTGTCAAACCCCTCAGGTGTGTGGATACAGTGAGTGAGGGGAGGTAGAGAAGAGACTGTCAAACCCCTAAGGTGTGTGGATTCAGTGAGAGATAGGGAGGTAGAGGAGAGACTCTCAAACCCTCAAGTGTGTGGATACAGTGAGTGAGGGAGGTAGAGGAGAGACTGTCAAACCCCTAAGGTGTGTGGATACAGTGAGCGATGGGAGGTAGAGAAGAGACTGTCAAACCCCTCAGGTGTGTGGATACAGTGAGAGATGGGGAGGCAGAGAAGAGACTGTCAACCCCTCAGGTGTGTGGATACAGTGAGTGAGGGGAGGCAGAGGAGAAACTGTCAAACCCTCAGGTGTGTGGATACTGTGAGTGAGGGGAGGTAGAGAAGAGACTGTCAAACCCCTCAGGTGTGTGGATACAGTGAGTGAGGGGAGGTAGAGAAGAGACTGTCAAACCCCTAAGGTGTGTGGATTCAGTGAGAGATGGGGAGGTAGAGGAGAGACTGTCAAACCCTCAAGTGTGTGGATACAGTGAGTGAGGGGAGGTAGAGGAGAGACTGTCAAACCCCTAAGGTGTGTAGATACAGCAGTAGATGGGGAGGTACAGAAGAGACTTTCAAACACCTCAGGTATGTGGGTACAGTGAGTGAGGGGAGGTAGAGAAGAGACTGTCAAACCTCTCAGGTGTGTGGATTCAGTGAGAGATGGGAGGTAGAGGAGAGACTGACATACCCTCAGGTGTGTGGATACAGTAAGTGAGGGGAGGTAGAGAAGAGACTGTCAAACCCCTCAGGTGTGTGGATACAGTAAGTGAGGGGAGGTAAAGGAGAGACTGTCAAACCCCTGTGTGTGGATACAGTGAGGGAGGGGAGGTAGAGGAGAGACTGTCAAACCCATCAGGTGTGTGGATACAGTGAGAGATAGGAGGTAGAGGAGAGACTGCCAAACCCTCAGGTGTGTGGATACAGTAAAAGAGGGAGGTAGAGAAGAGACTGTCAAACCCTCAGGTGTGTGGATACAGTAAGTGAGGGGAGGTAGAGGAGAGACTGTCAAGCCTCTCAGGTGTGTGGATTCAGTGAGAGATGGGAGGTAGAGGAGAGAATGTCATTCCCTCAGGTGTGTGGATACAGTAAGTGAGGGGAGGTAGAGTAGAGACTGTCAAACCCCTGTGTGTGGATACAGTGAGTGAGGGGAGGTGGAGGAGAGACTGTCAAACCCCTCAGGTGTGTGGATACATTGAGAGATGGGGAGGCAGAGAAGAGACTGTCAAATCCTGCAGGTGTGTGGATACAGTGAGTGAGGGGAGGTAGAGGAGAGAGTGTCAAACACCTGAGGTGTGTGGATACAGTGAGTGAGGGGAGGTAGAGGAGAGACTGTCAAACACCTGAGGTGTGTGGATACTGTGAGAGAGTGGGAGGTAGAGAAGAGACTGTCAAACCCTCAGGTGTGTGGATACAGTGAGTGAGGGGAGGTAGAGAAGAGGCTGTCAACACCTCAGGTGTTTGGATACAGTGAGTGAGGGGAGGTAGAGAAGAGACTGTCAAACCCTCAGGTGTGTGGATTCAGTGAGAGATGGGGAGGTAGAGGAGAGACAGCCATACCTCTCAGGTGTGTGGATACAGTAAGTGAGGGGAGGTACAGAAGAGACTGTCAAACCCGTCAGGTGTGTGGATACAGTAAGTGAGGGAGGTAGAGGAGAGACTGTCAAACCCCTGTGTGTGGATACAGTAAGTGAGGGGAGGTAGAGAAGAGACTGTCAAACCCCTCAGGTGTGTGGATACAGTAAGTGAGGGGAGGTAGAGGAGAGACTGTCAAACCCTCAAGTGTGTGGATATAGTGAGTAAGGGGAGGTAGAGGAGGGACTGCAAACCCCTCAGGTGTGTGGATACAGTGAGTGAGGGGAGGTAGAGGAGAGACTGTCAAAGCCCTCAGGTGTGTGGATACAGTGAGCGATGGGAGATAGAGAAGAGACTGTCAAACCCCTCAGGTGTGTGGATACAGTGAGAGATGGGGAGGCAGAGAAGAGACTGTCAACCCCTCAGGTGTGTGGATACAGTGAGTGAGGGAGGCAGAGGAGAAACTGTCAACCCCTCAGGTGTGTGGATACTTTGAGTGAGAGGAGGTAGAGAAGAGACTGTCAAACCCCTCAGGTGTGTGGATACAGTGAGTGAGGGGAGGTAGAGAAGAGACTGTCAAACCCCTAAAGTGTGTGGATTCAGTGAGAGATAGGGAGGTAGAGGAGAGACTCTCAAACCCCTCAAGTGTGTGGATACAGTGAGTGAGGGGAGGTAGAGAAGAGACTGTCAAACCCTCAGGTGTGTGGATACAGTGAGAGATGGGGAGGCAGAGAAGAGACTGTCAACCCCTCAGGTGTGTGGATACAGTGAGTGAGGGGAGGCAGAGGAGAAACTGTCAAACCCCTCAGGTGTGTGGATACTGTGAGTGAGGGAGGTAGAGAAGAGACTGTCAAACCCTCAGGTGTGTGGATACAGTGAGTGAGGGAGGTAGAGAAGAGACTGTCAAACCCCTAAGGTGTGTGGATTCAGTGAGAGATGGGGAGGTAGAGGAGAGACTGTCAAACCCCTAAGGTGTGTAGATACAGCAGTAGATGGGGAGGTACAGAAGAGACTTTCAAACACCTCAGGTATGTGGGGACAGTGAGTGAGGGGAGGTAGAGAAGAGACTGTCAAACCTCTCAGGTGTGTGGATACAGTGAGAGATGGGGAGGCAGAGAAGAGACTGTCACACCCCTCAGGTGTGTGGATACAGTAAGTGAGGAGAGGTAGATGAGAGACTGTCAAACCCCTCAGGTGTGTGGATACAGTGAGTGAGGGGAGGTAGAGAAGAGACTGTCAAACACCTGTGGTGTGTGGATTCAGTGAGAGATGGGAGGTAGAGGAGAGACTGCCATACCCCTCAGGTGTGTGGATACAGTAAGTGAGGGGAGGTAGAGGAAAGACTGTCAAACCCCTGTGTGTGGATACAGTGAGGGAGGGGAGGTAGAAGAGACTGTCAAACCCCTCAGGTGTGTGGATACAGTGAGAGATAGGAGGTAGAGGAGAGACTGCCAAACCCTCAGGTGTGTGGATACAGTAAGTGAGGGGAGGTAGAGAAGAGACTGTCAAACCCTCAGGTGTGTGGATACAGTAAGTGAGGGGAGGTAGAGGAGAGACTGTCAAACCCTCAGGTGTGTGGATACAGTGAGTGAGGGGAGGTAGAGGAGAGACTGTCAAACACCTGAGGTGTGTGGATACTGTGAGAGAGTGGGAGGTAGAGAAGAGACTGTCAAACCCCTCAGGTGTGAGGATACAGTGAGTGAGGGGAGGTAGAGAAGAGGCTGTCAACACCTCAGGTGTGTGGATACAGTGAGTGAGGGGAGGTAGAGGAGAGACTGTCAAACCCCTCTGGTGTGTGGATACTGTGAGAGAGTGGGAGGTAGAGAAGAGACTGTCAAACACCTCAGGTGTGTGGATTCAGTGAGAGATGGGGAGGTAGAGGAGAGACTGCCATACCTCTCAGGTGTGTGGATACAGTAAGTGAGGGGAGGTAGAGAAGAGACTGTCAAACCCCTCAGGTGTGTGGATACAGTAAGTGAGGGGAGGTAGAGGAGAGACTGTCAAACCCTGTGTGTGGATACAGTGAGTGAGGGGAGGTAGAGGAGAGACTGCCATACCTCTCAGGTGTGTGGATACAGTAAGTGAGGGGAGGTAGAGAAGAGACTGTCAAACCCTCAGGTGTGTAGATGCAGTGAGTGAGGAAAGGTAGAGAAGAGGCTGTCAAACCCTCAGGTGTGTGGATACAGTGAGTGAGGGGAGGTAGAGAAGAGACTGTCAAACCCCTAAGGTGTGTGGATTCAGTGAGAGATGGGGAGGTAGAGGAGAGACTGTCAAACCCTCAAGTGTGTGGATACAGTAAGTGAGGGAGGTAGAGAAGAGACTGTCAAACCCCTCAGGTGTGTGGATACAGTAAGTGAGGGGAGGTAGAGAAGAGACTGTCAAACACCTCAGGTGTGTAGATACAGTGAGTGAGGGGAGGTAGAGAAGAGGCTGTCAAACCCCTCAGGTGTGTGGATACAGTGAGTGAGGGGAGGCAGAGGAGAAACTGTCAAACCCCTCTGGTGTGTGGATACTGTGAGTGAGGGGAGGTAGAGAAGAGACTGTCAAACACCTCAGGTGTGTAGATGCAGTGAGTGAGGGGAGGTAGAGAAGAGGCTGTCAAACCCCTCAGGTGTGTGGATTCAGTGAGTGAGGGGAGGTAGAGAAGAGACTGTCAAACACCTCAGGTGTGTAGATACAGTGAGTGAGGGGAGGTAGAGAAGAGGCTGTCAAACCCCTCAGGTGTGTGGATTCAGTGAGAGATGGGGAGGTAGAGAAGAGCCTGTCAAACCCCTCAGGTGTGTAGATACAGTGAGTGAGGGGAGGTAGAGGAGATACTGTCATAACCCTCAGGTGTGCAGATACAGTGAGAGATGGGGAGGTAGAGAAGAGGCTGTCAAACCCCTCAGGTGTGTGGATACAGTGAGTGAGGCGAGGTAGAGGAGAGACTGTCAAACAACTCAGGTGTGTGGATACAGTGAGTGAGGCGAGGTAGAGGAGAGACTGTCAAACAACTCAGGTGTGTGGATACAGTGAGTGAGGAGACGTAATGAAGAGACTGCGGGTCCAGACACTCTCCCATTGGAACATTTTTTCAAGAGTTGCAACAGGATATGTTGATAACTTTTTTAGACGCACAATGAGGGTGGACTCCCCCTTCATGGTCGATGGTAAACATAGTGTTTTTAAAAAAGACAAACCACCTCTGCTCCTCAGGTCATTCAGGCTAATATCCCTGTTAAACTGTGACAGAAAGATCTATGCTAAGGTGTTGGCAAACAGATCAGGTAGAGTTATGACCCCATTTGTCTCCATCAGGCAACATAAATTTATTCCAGGGAGCGGCACAGAAGATTACATCAGGAGAGCGATCACACTATTTGATTTGGCTGAAGCCCATAAAACACCCCTGGGATTGATATTATTAGACGCAAAAAAGGCATTTGATCGCGTGGACTGGGGATTTATGTGGGAGGTTCTTGAATGGAAATGGTTTGGGAATGGATTCCTAGTGCTATAGAAAGAGTGTGATTGGGGAAATTTAAACACTCTAGTGGTATAGAAAGAGTGCGAGTGAGGAAATGTATACATTCTAGTGGTATAGAACAGTGCACGTGGTGGAATGCATACACTCAAGTGGTATAGAAAGAGTGCGAGTGTGGAAATGTATACGCTATTGTTATGCAAAAAGTGTGAGTGGGAAAACATAAACACTCTAGTGGTATAGAAAGAGTGAAAGTTGGAAATGTATACACTCTAGTGGTATAGAAAGAGTCCAAGTGTTAAATATATACATTGTAGTGGTAGAGAAAGAGTGAAAGTGGAAAAGTATACACTCTAGTGGTATAGAAAGATTGAAAGTGTGAAATGTATACACTCTAGTGGTATATGAAACAGTGCAAGTGGGGAAATGTATACACTCTAGTGGTATAAAAAGAGTGCGAGTGAGGAAATATAAACACTCTAGTGCTATAAAAGAGTGTGAGTGGGGAAATGTAAAAACTCTAATGGTAGAGACAGCGTGTGAGTGGGGAAATGTAAACACTAGTGGTATAGAAAGAGTGAAAGTGGGAAATTTATACACTAGTGGTATAGAAAGAGTCAAAGTGGGAAATGTATGAACTCATGCTATAGAAAGAGTGTTAGTGAGAAAATCTATATACTCTAGTGGTATAGAATAGTGTTAGTGGTGAAATGTAAACACTCTTGTGGCATAGAAAGAGTGTGAGTGGGTAAACATAAACACTTGAGTGGTGTCTACAGAGTGAAAGTGGAGACACACACTCAAGTGGTATAGAAGAGTGCAAGTGGGGAAATGTATGCACTCAAGTAGTATAAAAAGAGTGTGAATGGGGAAATGTATACACTCCTGTGGTATTGGAAGAGTGTGAGTGGGGAAATGTATACACTCTAGTGGTATAAAAAGAGGGGAGTGGAGAAATGTAAACACTCTAGTGGTATAGAAAGAGTTTGAGTGGGGAAATGTAAACACTCTAGTGGTATAGAATAGTGCGAGTGGGGAAATGTAACCACTAGTGATAAAGACAGAGTGTGAGTGGGAAAATGTTAACACTTTAGGGTGAATACAGAGTATGAGTGGGGAAAGGTATACACTCTAGTGCCATAGAAAGAATGCAATTTGGGAAATGTGTACACTCTAGTGGTATAGAAGAGTGTAAGTGGGGATATGTATATACTCTAGTGGTATGGAAATAGTGCGAGTGGGAAAATGTAAACACTCTAGTGATATAGAAAGAGTGCGAGTGGAGAAATGTACACACTCAAGTGTTATACAAGAGTGTGAGTGGAGAAATGTATACCCTCTAGAGGTATAGAAACAGTGTGAGTGGGGATATGTAAACACTCTAGAGGAAAATACAGAGCGAGAGTGGGGAAATGCATACACTCTAGTGGTGTAGAAAGAGTGTGAACAGGGAAATGCATACACTAGTGGTATAGAAAAAGTGTGAGTGGGGAAATGCATACACTCTTGCGGTATAAAATAGTGCAAGTGGGGAAATGTAACCACTCTAATGATATAGAAAGTATGTGAGTGGTGAAATTCATACACTCTAGTGGTATATACAGAATACGAATGGGGAAATGTATACACTCTGGTGGCATAGAAAGAGTGTGAGTAGGGAAATGTAAACACTCTTGTAGTATAGAAAGAATGCGGGTGGGGAAATAAATACACTCTCGCAGTATTGAACATTGCGAGTTGGGAAATGTGAACACTCCTGTGGTATGGAAAGAGTGTGGGTGGGGAAATGTAAACACTCCAGTGGTGTATACAGAGTGCGAGTGGACAAATGTACACACTCAAGTGGTATGGAAGAGTTCAAGTGGGGAAATGTATACACTCAAGTAATATATAAAGAGTGCAAGTGGGGAAATGTATACACTCTAGTGGCATAGAAAGAGTGCGAGTAGGGAAATGTAAACACTCTAGTAGAATATACAGTGCGGGAGGGGAAATGTATACACAATAGTGGTATAGAAACAGTGTGAGCGGGATATGTATCGCAAGTGGTATAGAAAGAGTGTGAGTGGGGAAATGTAAACACTAGTGGAATATACAGAGTGTGGTTGGGGAAATGTATAGACACTAGTGGTATAGAAATAGTGTGAGCGGGAAATGTATACGCTAGTGGTATAGAAAGAGTGTGAGTGGGGAAATGTAAATACTCTAGTAGTATAGAAAGAGTGCGAGTGGGGAAATGTAAACACTAGTGATATAGAAAGATTGTGAGAGGGGAAATGTGTACACCCTAGTGCTATAGAAAGAGTTTGAGTGGGGAAATGTATACATCTACTGGTATAGAAAGAGTGCAAGTGGGAAATGTATACTCTCTAGTGGTATACAATAGTGCGAGTGGGGAAATGTATACAATCTAGAGGTATATAGAGAGTGGGAGTGGGGAAATGTATAGACTCTACTGGTATGGAAACAGTGTGAGTGGGGAAATGTATACACCCTAGTAGTATAGAAAGACTGTGAGTGGTGAAATTTAAACACTTGTGGTATAGAATAAGGGCGAGCGGGGATATGTGTACACTCTAGTGGTTAGAAACAGAGCAAGTGGGGAAATGTAAACACTCTAGTGGAATATGCAGAGCGCAAGTGGGGAAATGTATACACTCTTGTGGTGTAGAAAGAGTGTGAGCAGGGAAATGTATACACTAGCGATATAGAAAGAGTGTGAGTGGGGAAATGTAAACATTAGTTGCATAGAAAGAGTGTGAGTGGTGAAATGTATACACTCTAATTGTGTAGGAAAAGTGCGAGTGGGGAAATGTATACACTCTAGCGGTATAAAATATTACGAGTGGGGAAATGTAACCACTCTAGTGATATAGAAAGAGTGTGAGTGGTGAAATGTATACACTCTAGCGGTATATACAGAGTACGAGTGGGGAAATGTATACACGCTAGTGGCATAGGAAGAGTGTGAGTATGGAAATGTATACAATCTAGTGGTATAAAAGAGTGTGAGTGAGGAAATGTATACACTCTAGTGATATAGAAAGAGTGCGAATGGAGAAATGTACACACTCAAGTGTTTTACAAGAGTGTGAGTGGGGAAATGTATACACTCTAGAGGTATAGAAACAGTGTGAGTGGGGATATGTAAACACTCTAGTGGAAAATGCAGAGCGCGAGTGGGGAAATGCATACACTCTAGTGGTGTAGAAAGAGTGTGAGCAGGGAAATGCATATGCTAGTGGCATAGAAAGAGTGTGTGTGTGGAAATGTAAACTAGAGGTATAGAAAAAGTGGGAGTGGGGAAATGCATACACTCTAGCGGTATAAAATAGGGCAAGTGGGGAAATGTAACCAGTCTAGTGATATAGGAAGTGTGTGAGTGGTGAAATGCATACACTCTAGTGGTATATACAGAATACGGGTGGGGAAATGTATACACTCTGCTGGTATAAAAGAGTGTGAGTGGGGGAATGTATACACTCTAGTGGTATAGAGAGTGTGAGTAGGGAAATGTAAACACTCTTGTAGTATAGAAAGAATGCAGGTGGGAAAATATATACACTCTGGCGGTATTGAATATTGCGAGTTGGTAAATGTGAACACTCCTGTGGTATAGAAAGAGAGTGAGTGGGGAAATGTAAACAGTCCAGTGGTGTATACAGAGTGCGAGTGGACAAATGTACACACTCAATTGGTATAGAAGAGTGCAAGTGGGGAAATGTATACACTCAAGTGGTATAGAAAGAGTGCGAGTGGGGAAATGTATACACTCCAGTGGCATAGAAAGAGTGTGAGTAGGGAAAAGTAAACACTAGTGGTATAGAAAGAGTGCAAGTTGGGAAATGTATGCACTCTAGTGGCATAGAAAGAGTGCGAGTGGGGAAATGTAAACATTCTAGTGGAATATACAGAGTGCGGAAGGGGAAATGTATACACACTAGTGGTATAGAAAGAGTGTGAGCGAGGAAATGTATACGCTAGTGGTGTATACAGAGTGCAAGTCGAGAATTGTACACACTCAAGTGGTATAGAAGAGTGCAAGTGGGGAAAGATATACACTCTAGTAGTATAGAATAGTGCGAGTAGGTAAATGTATATATTCTAGTAGCATTGAAAGAGTGGGAGTGGGAAAATGTAAACACTAGTAATATCGAAAGAGTGGGAGTGGGGAAATGTAAACACCAATAGTATAGAAAGAGTATACTGCATACAGACACGGTGGCAGGGTATGTCTCGCTGCATCTACTACCAATGTTTTTACAGTCCTAACAAGGTTGCATATAGTTTGCAGATAGTCAATGCCCACCTCCCGAAACCAGGCACCCACAATTGGTTTCAAATACAATATATTTCGTGGCAAACACTCGACGTGCGAGGTTTCTCTTGGAGGGCTGTTTGAAAAGGCTTGCGATTGATCGCGTTACACTGCACTTACACTGCTCCGTGAAGAGGACAGCCACTACGGTGGCCCGTAGATCGAATCATTTCAGGCTCATGAGTGACCGTGTTATATTACATTTACATAGGTCCTTGAAGAGCTCGGTTACCGCGGAAGTTAATAGATTGAATATCTCATTGATTGAATACTTTTCAGGCTTTTTGGTGTCATTGATGACAATTTTAGTTCAGTGTGGATTGACCTGGGACAACTCTGGGAGGAAACTCCCCACTCCTTCTATGAACTGTGTGGTCCAATATGTTTGCCCTGAAGAAGCCCGTGTGGGTGAAACACGTTGGCTGCTGTGTTTTAAATATTGAATAAAAAGAACCTATAACAGCATCATTGTGAAAGGACTACTATTTCTGTCATCGCAGTATTCTTCTTAAGTGGGATTTAAACCCTATGATATTTTGCCTAGGATTCAATGCCTCTCCCACCTTTTGTGCTTAAGTATAGAAAGAGTGCAAGTTGGGAAATGTATGCACTCTAGTGGTATAGAAACAGTGCGAGTGGGAAAATGTTTACACACTGGTGGTATAGAATAGTGTGAGTGGGGGAATTTATACCCTCTAGTAATATAGAAAGAGTGTGAGTAGGGAAATGTAAACCTTGTAGTAGTATAGAAATTGTGGGAGTGGGGAAATGTATACACTCTAGTGGCATAGAAAGAGAGGGAGTGGAGGAATGGAAACAATCAAGAGGTATAGAAAGACTGTGAGTGGGAAAATTTAAACACTCTAGTGGTTTAGAAAGAGTGCCAGGTGGGAAAATGTATACACTATATTAGTATAGAAAGAGTGCGAGTGAGGAAATGTCAACAATCTAGTGAAATATACAAAGTGCGGGTGGGGAAATGTATACACACTAATGGTATAGAAAGAGTGTGAGTGGGGAAATATATACACTAGTAGTATAGAAAGAGTGTGAGTGTGGAAATGTAAACACTCTAGTGCTATAGAAAGAGTCTGAGTGGGGAAATGTAAACACTCTAGTAGTATAGAAAGAGTGTGAGCGGAGAAATTTAAACACACTTGTGGTATAGAAAGAGTGCAATTGGGGAAATGTATACACTCTCGTGGTATGGAAAGAGAGGGAGTGAGTAAATGTAAACAATCTAGTAGTATAGAAAGAGTGGGTGTGGAAATGTATACACTCTAGTTTTATAAAATAGTGCGAGTGGGGAAATGTATACTCTCTAGAGAGTATAGAAAGAGAGCAATTGGGGATATCTAAACACTCTAGGTGTATAGAAAGAGTGCGAGTGTGGAAATGTATGCACTCTAGTGGTATAGAAAGAATGCAAGTGGGGAAATGTTTATATTCTAGTGGTTTAGAGTAGTGCGAGTGGGGAAATATATACGCTCTAGTAGTATAGAAAGAGTGGGAGAGGTAAAATGCATACAATCTAGTTGTATAGAAAGAGGGTGAGTGGAGAAATGTAAACAATCAAGAGATATAGAAAGGCTGTGAATGAGGAAATGTAAACACTAGTGGTATAGAAAGAGTGCATGTGGGGAAATGTAAACACTAATAGTATAGAAAGAGTATACTGCATACAGACACGGTGGCAGGGTATATCTCGCTGCATCTACTACCAATGTGTTTACAGTCCTAACAAGGTTGCATATAGTTTGCAGATAGTCAATGCCCACCTCCCGAAACCAGGCACCCACAATTGGTTTCAAATACAATATATTTCGTGGCAAACACTTGACGTGCGAGGTTTCTCTTGGAGGGCTGTTTGAAAAGGCTTGCGATTGATCGCGTTACACTGCACTTACACTGCTCCGTGAAGAGGACAGCCACTACGGTGGCCCGTAGATCGAATCATTTCAGGCTCATGAGTGACCGTGTTATATTACATTTACATAGGTCCTTGAAGAGCTCGGTTACCGCGGAAGTTAATAGATTGAATATCTCATTGATTGAATACTTTTCAGGCTTTTTGGTGTCATTGATGACAATTTTAGTTCAGAGTGGATTGACCTGGGACAACTCTGGGAGGAAACTCCCCACTCCTTCTATGAACTGTGTGGTCCAATATTTTTGCCCTGAAGAAGCCCGTGTGGGTGAAACACGTTGGCTGCTGTGTTTTAAATATTGAATAAAAGAACCTATAACAGCATCATTGTGAAAGGACTACTATTTCTGTCATCGCAGTCTTCTTCTTGCGTGGGATTTAAACCCTATGATATTTTGCCTAGGATTCAATGCCTCTCCCACCTTTTGTGCTTAAGTATAGAAAGAGTGCAAGTTGGGAAATGTATGCACTCTAGTGGTATAGAAACAGTGCGAGTGGGAAAATGTTTACACACTGGTGGTATAGAATAGTGTGAGTGGGGGAATTTATACACTCTAGTAATATAGAAAGAGTGTGAGTAGGGAAATGTAAACCTTGTAGTAGTATAGAACTTGTGGGAGTGGGGAAATGTATACACTCTAGTGGCATAGAAAGAGAGGGAGTGGAGGAATGGAAACAATCAAGAGGTATAGAAAGACTGTGAGTGGGAAAATGTAAACACTCTAGTGGTTTAGAAAGAGTGCCAGGTGGGAAAATGTATACACTATATTAGTATAGAAAGAGTGCGAGTGAGGAAATGTCAACAATCTAGTGAAATATACAAAGTGCGGGTGGGGAAATGTATACACACTAATGGTATAGAAAGAGTGTGAGTGGGGAAATATATACACTAGTAGTATAGAAAGAGTGTGAGTGTGGAAATGTAAACACTCTAGTGGTATAGAAAGAGTGAGAGTGAGGAAAATGTAAACACTCTACTGGTATAGAAAGAGTGCGAGAGGGGATTATGTATACACTCTAGTGCTATAGAAAGAGTCTGAGTGGGGAAATGTAAACACTCTAGTAGTATAGAAAGAGTGTGAGCGGAGAAATTTAAACACACTTGTGGTATAGAAAGAGTGCAATTGGGGAAATGTATACACTCTCGTGGTATGGAAAGAGAGGGAGTGAGTAAATGTAAACAATCTAGTAGTATAGAAAGAGTGGGTGTGGAAATGTATACACTCTAGTTTTATAAAATAGTGCGAGTGGGGAAATGTATACTCTCTAGAGAGTATAGAAAGAGAGCAATTGGGGATATCTAAACACTCTAGGTGTATAGAAAGAGTGCGAGTGTGGAAATATATGCACTCTAGTGGTATAGAAAGAATGCAAGTGGGGAAATGTTTATATTCTAGTGGTTTAGAGTAGAGCTAGTGGGGAAATATATACGCTCTAGTAGTATAGAAAGAGTGGGAGAGGTAAAATGCATACAATCTAGTTGTATAGAAAGAGGGTGAGTGGAGAAATGTAAACAATCAAGAGATATAGAAAGGCTGTGAATGAGGAAATGTAAACACTCTAGTGGTATAGAAAGAGTGCATGTGGGGAAATGTAAACACTCTAGTGGTGTGGAAAGAGTGCAAGTGGGGAAGTGTATAAACTCGAGTGGTATAGAAAGGTTGTGAGTGGTGAAATATAAACCCTCTAGTGTAATATAAGAAGTGTGAGTAGGGAAATGTATACACTCTAGTAGTATAGAAAAGTGCGACTGGTGAAATGTAACCTCTCCATTGATATGGAAAGAGTGTGAGTGGAGAAATATAAACACTCTAGTTGTATAGAATAGTGCGAGTGGGAAAATGTATACACTCTAGTGGAATATACAGAATGCGAGTGGGGAAATATATACATTCTAGTGGCATACAAAGAGTGCAAGTGGGGAAATGTGTACACTCTAGTGGTATACAAGAGTGTGGGAGGGGAAATGTGTACACTATAGTGGTATAGAAATAGGGCAAGTTGGTAAAAGTAAACACTGGTATAGAAAGAGTGTGAGTGGGGAAATCTAAACACTCTAGTAGTATAGAAAGAGTGCGAGTGGGGAAATGTAAACTCACTAGTAGTATAGAAAGAGTGTGAGCGGGTAAATTTAAACACACTTGTGGTATAGAAACAGTGCAATTGGGGAAATGTATACACTCTTGTGGTATGGAAAGAGAGGGAGTGGGTAAATGTAAACAGTCTAGTAGTATAGAAAGAGTGGGAGTGTGGAAATGTATACACTCTAGTGGTATAAAATAGTGCAAGTGGGGAAATGTATACACTCTAGAGAGTATAGAAAGAGAGCAATTGGGGATATGTAAACACTCTAGGTGTATAGAAAGAGTGTGAGTGTCGAAATGTATGCACTCTAGTGGTATAGAAAGAATGCAAGTAGGGAAATGTATATATTCTAGTGGTTTGGAGTAGTGCAAGTGGGGAAATGTATACGCTCTAGTAGTATAGAAAGAGTGGGAGAGGAAAAATGCATACAACCTAGTGGTATAGAAAGAGGGTGAGTGGAGAAATGTAAACAATCAAGAGATATAGAAAGGCTGTGAATGGGGAAATGTAAACACTCTAGTGGTATAGAAAGAGTGCATGTGGGGAAATGTAAACACTCTAGTGGTATGGAAAGAGTGCAAGTGGGGAAATTTATAAACTCTATTGGTATAGAAAGGTTGTGAGCGGTGAAATATAAACCCTCTAGTGTAATATAAAAAGTGAGTGTGGGAAAATGTATACACTCTATTAGTATAGAATAGTGCGACTGGGGAAATGTAACCACTCTATTGATATAGAAAGAGTGTGAGTGGGGAAATATAAACATTCTAGTTGTATAGAATAGTGCGAGTGGGAAAATGTATACACTCTAGTGGAAAATACAGAGTGCGAGTGGGGAAATATATACATTCTAGTGGCATACAAAGAGTGTAAGTGGGGAAATGTGTACACTCTAGTGGTATAGAAGAGTGCGGGAGGGGAAATGTATGCACTCTAGTGGTATAGAAATAGGGCAAGTGGGTAAATGTAAATGCTAGTGGTATAGAAAGAGTGCGAGTGGGGAAATGTAAAGACTAGTGGTATAGAAAGAGTGTGAGAGGGGAAATGTGTACACTCTAGTGCTATAGAAAGAGTTTGAGTGGGGAAATATATACACTCTAGTGGTAGAGAATAAGTGCAAGTGGGAAATGTATATACTCTAGTGGTATAAAATAGTGCGAGTGGGGAAATGTATGCACTCTAGTAGGCTATAGAGGGTGGGAGTGGGGAAATGTATATACTGTAGTGGTATGGAAAGAGTGTGAGTGTGGAAATATATACACTCTAGTGGTGTAGAAACAGTGCTAGTGGGGAGTCATATACACTCAAGTGATATAGAAAGAGTGTGAGTGGGGAAATGTATACCCTCTAGTAGTATAGAAAGAGTGTGAGTGGTGAAATTTAAAGACTCTAGTGGTATAGAATAAGGAGGACTGGGGATATGTGTACACTCTAGCGGTATAGAATAGTGCAAGTGGGGAAATGTAACCTCTCTAGTGGTATAGAAAGACTGTGAGTGGGTAAACATAAACACTCAAGTGGTATATACAGAGTGTGAGTGGAGAAACGTACACACTCAAGTGGTATAGAAGAGTGCAAGAGGGGAAATGTATACACTCAACTGCTATAGAAAGAGTGCGAGTGTGAAACGTTATACCTCTAGTGGCATGGAAGTGGGGACATGTATCAATCAATCAATCAATCATGTAAACACTCTAGTGGAATATACAGAGTGCGAGTGGGGAAATGTATACACTCTACTGGTACAGAAAGAGTGTGAGTAGGGAAATGTAAACACTCTTGTAGTATAGAAAGAATGTGGGTGGGGAAATATATACACTCTGGCGGTATTGAATATTGCGAGTTGGTAAATGTGAACACTCCTGTGGTATAGAAAGAGAGTGAGTGGGGAAATGTAAACAGTCCAGTGGTGTATACAGAGTGCGAGTGGACAAATGTACACACTCAATTGGTATAGAAGAGTGCAAGTGGGGAAATGTATACACTCAAGTGGTATAGAAAGAGTGCGAGTGGGGAAATGTATACACTCCAGTGGCATAGAAAGAGTGTGAGTAGGGAAAAGTAAACACTCTAGTGGTATAGAAAGAGTGCAAGTTGGGAAATGTATGCACTCTAGTGGCATAGAAAGAGTGCGAGTGGGGAAATGTAAACATTCTAGTGGAATATACAGAGTGCGGAAGGGGAAATGTATACACACTAGTGGTATAGAAAGAGTGTGAGCGAGGAAATGTATACGCTAGTGGTGTATACAGAGTGCAAGTCGAGAATTGTACACACTCAAGTGGTATAGAAGAGTGCAAGTGGGGAAAGATATACACTCTAGTAGTATAGAATAGTGCGAGTAGGTAAATGTATATATTCTAGTAGCATTGAAAGAGTGGGAGTGGGAAAATGTAAACACTAGTAATATAGAAAGAGTGGGAGTGGGGAAATGTAAACACTAATAGTATAGAAAGAGTATACTGCATACAGACACGGTGGCAGGCTATATCTCGCTGCATCTACTACCAATGTTTTTACAGTCCTAACAAGGTTGCATATAGTTTGCAGATAGTCAATGCCCACCTCCCGAAACCAGGCACCCACAATTGGTTTCAAATACAATATATTTCGTGGCAAACACTCGACGTGCGAGGTTTCTCTTGGAGGGCTGTTTGAAAAGGCTTGCGATTGATCGCGTTACACTGCACTTACACTGCTCCGTGAAGAGGACAGCCACTAAGGTGGCCCGTAGATCGAATCATTTCAGGCTCATGAGTGACCGTGTTATATTACATTTACATAGGTCCTTGAAGAGCTCGGTTACCGCGGAAGTTAATAGATTGAATATCTCATTGATTGAATACTTTTCAGGCTTTTTGGTGTCATTGATGACAATTTTAGTTCAGTGTGGATTGACCTGGGACAACTCTGGGAGGAAACTCCCCACTCCTTCTATGAACTGTGTGGTCCAATATTTTTGCCCTGAAGAAGCCCGTGTGGGTGAAACACGTTGGCTGCTGTGTTTTAAATATTGAATAAAAAGAACCTATAACAGCATCATTGTGAAAGGACTACTATTTCTGTCATCGCAGTCTTCTTCTTAAGTGGGATTTAAACCCTATGATATTTTGCCTAGGATTCAATGGCTCTCCCACCTTTTGTGCTTAAGTATAGAAAGAGTGCAAGTTGGGAAATGTATGCACTCTAGTGGTATAGAAACAGTGCGAGTGGGAAAATGTTTACACATTGGTGGTTTAGAATAGTGTGAGTGGGGGAATTTATACCATCTAGTAATATAGAAAGAGTGTGAGTAGGGAAATGTAAACCTTGTAGTAGTATAGAAATTGTGGGAGTGGGGAAATGTATACACTCTAGTGGCATAGAAAGAGAGGGAGTGGAGGAATGGAAACAATCAAGAGGTATAGAAAGACTGTGAGTGGGAAAATGTAAACACTCTAGTGGTTTAGAAAGAGTGCCAGGTGGGAAAATGTATACACTATATTAGTATAGAAAGAGTGCGAGTGAGGAAATGTCAACAATCTAGTGAAATATTCAAAGTGCGGGTGGGGAAATGTATACACACTAATGGTATAGAAAGAGTGTGAGTGGGGAAATATATACACTAGTAGTATAGAAAGAGTGTGAGTGTGGAAATGTAAACACTCTAGTGGTATAGAAAGAGTGAGAGTGAGGAAAATGTAAACACTCTAGTGCTATAGAAAGAGTGCGAGAGGGGATTATGTATACACTCTAGTGCTATAGAAAGAGTCTGAGTGGGGAAATGTAAACACTCTAGTAGTATAGAAAGAGTGTGAGCGGAGAAATTTAAACACACTTGTGGTATAGAAAGAGTGCAATTGGGGAAATGTATACACTCTCGTGGTATGGAAAGAGAGGGAGTGAGTAAATGTAAACAATCTAGTAGTATAGAAAGAGTGGGTGTGGAAATGTATACACTCTAGTTTTATAAAATAGTGCGAGTGGGGAAATGTATACTCTCTAGAGAGTATAGAAAGAGAGCAATTGGGGATATCTAAACACTCTAGGTGTATAGAAAGAGTGCGAGTGTGGAAATGTATGCACTCGAGTGGTATAGAAAGAATGCAAGTGGGGAAATGTTTATAGTCTAGTGGTTTAGAGTAGTGCGAGTGGGGAAATATATACGCTCTAGTAGTATAGAAAGAGTGGGAGAGGTAAAATGCATACAATCTAGTTGTATAGAAAGAGGGTGAGTGGAGAAATGTAAACAATCAAGAGATATAGAAAGGCTGTGAATGAGGAAATGTAAACACTCTAGTGGTATAGAAAGAGTGCATGTGGGGAAATGTAAACACTAATAGTATAGAAAGAGTATACTGCAAACAGACACGGTGGCAGGGTATATCTCGCTGCATCTACTACCAATGTGTTTACAGTCCTAACAAGGTTGCATATAGTTTGCAGATAGTCAATGCCCACCTCCCGAAACCAGGCACCCACAATTGGTTTCAAATACAATATATTTCGTGGCAAACACTCGACGTGCGAGGTTTCTCTTGGAGGGCTGTTTGAAAAGGCTTGCGATTGATCGCGTTACACTGCACTTACACTGCTCCGTGAAGAGGACAGCCACTACGGTGGCCCGTAGATCGAATCATTTCAGGCTCATGAGTGACCGTGTTATATTACATTTACATAGGTCCTTGAAGAGCTCGGTTACCGCGGAAGTTAATAGATTGAATATCTCATTGATTGAATACTTTTCAGGGTTTTTGGTGTCATTGATGACAATTTTAGTTCAGTGTGGATTGACCTGGGACAACTCTGGGAGGAAACTCCCCACTCCTTCTATGAACTGTGTGGTCCAATATTTTTGCCCTGAAGAAGCCCGTGTGGGTGAAACACGTTGGCTGCTGTGTTTTAAATATTGAATAAAAAGAACCTATAACAGCATCATTGTGAAAGGACTACTATTTCTGTCATCGCAGTCTTCTTCTTGCGTGGGATTTAAACCCTATGATATTTTGCCTAGGATTCAATGCCTCTCCCACCTTTTGTGCTTAAGTATAGAAAGAGTGCAAGTTGGGAAATGTATGCACTCTAGTGGTATAGAAACAGTGCGAGTGGGAAAATGTTTACACACTGGTGGTATAGAATAGTGTGAGTGGGGGAATTTATACACTCTAGTAATATAGAAAGAGTGTGAGTAGGGAAATGTAAACCTTGTAGTAGTATAGAAATTGTGGGAGTGGGGAAATGTATACACTCTAGTGGCATAGAAAGAGAGGGAGTGGAGGAATGGAAACAATCAAGAGGTATAGAAAGACTGTGAGTGGGAAAATGTAAACACTCTAGTGGTTTAGAAAGAGTGCCAGGTGGGAAAATGTATACACTATATTAGTATAGAAAGAGTGCGAGTGAGGAAATGTCAACAATCTAGTGAAATATACAAAGTGCGGGTGGGGAAATGTATACACACTAATGGTATAGAAAGAGTGTGAGTGGGGAAATATATACACTAGTAGTATAGAAAGAGTGTGAGTGTGGAAATGTAAACACTCTAGTGGTATAGAAAGAGTGAGAGTGAGGAAAATGTAAACACTCTAGTGGTATAGAAAGAGTGCGAGAGGGGATTATGTATACACTCTAGTGCTATAGAAAGAGTCTGAGTGGGGAAATGTAAACACTCTAGTAGTATAGAAAGAGTGTGAGCGGAGAAATTTAAACACACTTGTGGTATAGAAAGAGTGCAATTGGGGAAATGTATACACTCTCGTGGTATGGAAAGAGAGGGAGTGAGTAAATGTAAACAATCTAGTAGTATAGAAAGAGTGGGTGTGGAAATGTATACACTCTAGTTTTATAAAATAGTGCGAGTGGGGAAATGTATACTCTCTAGAGAGTATAGAAAGAGAGCAATTGGGGATATCTGAACACTCTAGGTGTATAGAAAGAGTGCGAGTGTGGAAATGTATGCACTCTAGTGGTATAGAAAGAATGCAAGTGGGGAAATGTTTATATTCTAGTGGTTTAGAGTAGTGCGAGTGGGGAAATATATACGCTCTAGTAGTATTGAAAGAGTGGGAGAGGTAAAATGCATTCAATCTAGTTGTATAGAAAGAGGGTGAGTGGAGAAATGTAAACAATCAAGAGATATAGAAAGGCTGTGAATGAGGAAATGTAAACACTCTAGTGGTATAGAAAGAGTGCATGTGGGGAAATGTAAACACACTAGTGGTGTGGAAAGAGTGCAAGTGGGGAAGTGTATAAACTCGAGTGGTATAGAAAGGTTGTGAGTGGTGAAATATAAACCCTCTAGTGTAATATAAGAAGTGTGAGTAGGGAAATGTATACACTCTAGTAGTATAGAAAAGTGCGACTGGTGAAATGTAACCTCTCCATTGATATGGAAAGAGTGTGAGTGGAGAAATATAAACACTCTAGTTGTATAGAATAGTGCGAGTGGGAAAATGTATACACTCTAGTGGAATATACAGAATGCGAGTGGGGAAATATATACATTCTAGTGGCATACAAAGAGTGCAAGTGGGGAAATGTGTACACTCTAGTGGTATACAAGAGTGTGGAAGGGGAAATGTGTACACTCTAGTGGTATAGAAATAGGGCAAGTGGGTAAAAGTAAACACTGGTATAGAAAGAGTGTGAGAGGGGAAATTCCAAACACTCTAGTAGTATAGAAAGAGTGCGAGTGGGGAAATGTAAACTCACTAGTAGTATAGAAAGAGTGTGAGCGGGTAAATTTAAACACACTTGTGGTATAGAAACAGTGCAATTGGGGAAATGTATACACTCTTGTGGTATGGAAAGAGAGGGAGTGGGTAAATGTAAACAGTCTCGTAGTATAGAAAGAGTGGGAGTGTGGAAATGTATACACTCTAGTGGTATAAAATAGTGCAAGTGGGGAAATGTATACACTCTAGAGAGTATAGAAAGAGAGCAATTGGGGATATGTAAACACTCTAGGTGTATAGAAAGAGTGTGAGTGTCGAAATGTATGCACTCTAGTGGTATAGAAAGAATGCAAGTAGGGAAATGTATATATTCTAGTGGTTTGGAGTAGTGCAAGTGGGGAAATGTATACGCTCTAGTAGTATAGAAAGAGTGGGAGAGGAAAATGCATACAACCTAGTGGTATAGAAAGAGGGTGAGTGGAGAAATGTAAACAATCAAGAGATATAGAAAGGCTGTGAATGGGGAAATGTAAACACTCTAGTGGTATAGAAAGAGTTCATGTGGGAAATGTAAACACTCTAGTGGTATGGAAAGAGTGCAAGTGGGGAAATTTATAAACTTCTATTGGTATAGAAAGGTTGTGAGCGGTGAAATATAAAACCCTCTAGTGTAATATAAAAAGTGAGAGTGGGAAAATGTATACACTCTATTAGTATAGAATAGTGCGACTGGGGAAATGTAACCACTCCATTGATATAGAAAGAGTGTGAGTGGGGAAATATAAACATTCTAGTTGTATAGAATAGTGCGAGTGGGAAAATGTATACACTCTAGTGGAAAATACAGAGTGTGAGTGGGGAAATATATACATTCTAGTGGCATACAAAGAGTGTAAGTGGGGAAATGTGTACACTCTAGTGGTATAGAAGAGTGCGGGAGGGGAAATGTATACACTCTAGTGGTATAGAAATAGGGCAAGTGGGTAAATGTAAATGCTAGTGGTATAGAAAGAGTGCGAGTGGGGAAATGTAAAGACTAGTGGTATAGAAAGAGTGTGAGAGGGGAAATGTGTACACTCTAGTGCTATAGAAAGAGTTTGAGTGGGGAAATATATACACTCTAGTGGTAGAGAATAAGTGCAAGTGGGAAATGTATATACTCTAGTGGTATACAATAGTGCGAGTGGGGAAATGTATGCACTCTAGTAGGCTATAGAGGGTGGGAGTGGGGAAATGTATATACTGTAGTGGTATGGAAAGAGTGTGAGTGTGGAAATATATACACTCTAGTGGTGTAGAAACAGTGCTAGTGGGGAGTCATATACACTCAAGTGATATAGAAAGAGTGTGAGTGGGGAAATGTATACCCTCTAGTAGTATAGAAAGAGTGTGAGTGGTGAAATTTAAAGACTCTAGTGGTATAGAATAAGGACGACTGGGGATATGTGTACACTCTAGCGGTATAGAATAGTGCAAGTGGGGAAATGTAACCTCTCTAGTGGTATAGAAAGACTGTGAGTGGGTAAACAAACACTCAAGTGGTATATACAGAGTGTGAGTGGAGAAACGTACACACTCAAGTGGTATAGAAGAGTGCAAGAGGGAAATGTATACACTCAACTGCTATAGAAAGAGTGCGAGTGTGAAACGTTATACCTCTAGTGGCATGGAAAGAAAGCGTGTGGGGAAATGTATACATTCTAGTGGTTAGAAACAGTGCAAGTGGGGACATGTATCAATCAATCAATCAATCATGTAAACACTCTAGTGGAATATACAGAGTGTGAGTGGGGAAATGTATACACTCTACTGGTACAGAAAGAGTGTGAGTAGGGAAATGTAAACACTCTTGTAGTATAGAAAGAATGTGGGTGGGGAAATATATACACTCTGGCGGTATTGAATATTGCGAGTTGGTAAATGTGAACACTCCTGTGGTATAGAAAGAGAGTGAGTGGGGAAATGTAAACAGTCCAGTGGTGTATACAGAGTGCGAGTGGACAAATGTACACACTCAATTGGTATAGAAGAGTGCAAGTGGGGAAATGTATACACTCAAGTGGTATAGAAAGAGTGCGAGTGGGGAAATGTATACACTCCAGTGGCATAGAAAGAGTGTGAGTAGGGAAAAGTAAACACTCTAGTGGTATAGAAAGAGTGCAAGTTGGGAAATGTATGCACTCTAGTGGCATAGAAAGAGTGCGAGTGGGGAAATGTAAACATTCTAGTGGAATATACAGAGTGCGGAAGGGGAAATGTATACACACTAGTGGTATAGAAAGAGTGTGAGCGAGGAAATGTATACGCTAGTGGTGTATACAGAGTGCAAGTCGAGAATTGTACACACTCAAGTGGTATAGAAGAGTGCAAGTGGGGAAAGATATACACTCTAGTAGTATAGAATAGTGCGAGTAGGTAAATGTATATATTCTAGTAGCATTGAAAGAGTGGGAGTGGGAAAATGTAAACACTAGTAATATAGAAAGAGTGGGAGTGGGGAAATGTAAACACTAATAGTATAGAAAGAGTATACTGCATACAGACACGGTGGCAGGGTATATCTCGCTGCATCTACTACCAATGTTTTTACAGTCCTAACAAGGTTGCATATAGTTTGCAGATAGTCAATGCCCACCTCCCGAAACCAGGCACCCACAATTGGTTTCAAATACAATATATTTCGTGGCAAACACTCGACGTGCGAGGTTTCTCTTGGAGGGCTGTTTGAAAAGGCTTGCGATTGATCGCGTTACACTGCACTTACACTGCTCCGTGAAGAGGACAGCCACTACGGTGGCCCGTAGATCGAATCATTTCAGGCTCATGAGTGACCGTGTTATATTACATTTACATAGGTCCTTGAAGAGCTCGGTTACCGCGGAAGTTAATAGATTGAATATCTCATTGATTGAATACTTTTCAGGCTTTTTGGTGTCATTGATGACAATTTTAGTTCAGTGTGGATTGACCTGGGACAACTCTGGGAGGAAACTCCCCACTCCTTCTATGAACTGTGTGGTCCAATATTTTTGCCCTGAAGAAGCCCGTGTGGGTGAAACACGTTGGCTGCTGTGTTTTAAATATTGAATAAAAAGAACCTATAACAGCATCATTGTGAAAGGACTACTATTTCTGTCATCGCAGTCTTCTTCTTAAGTGGGATTTAAACCCTATGATATTTTGCCTAGGATTCAATGCCTCTCCCACCTTTTGTGCTTAAGTATAGAAAGAGTGCAAGTTGGGAAATGTATGCACTCTAGTGGTATAGAAACAGTGCGAGTGGGAAAATGTTTACACATTGGTGGTTTAGAATAGTGTGAGTGGGGGAATTTATACCATCTAGTAATATAGAAAGAGTGTGAGTAGGGAAATGTAAACCTTGTAGTAGTATAGAAATTGTGGGAGTGGGGAAATGTATACACTCTAGTGGCATAGAAAGAGAGGGAGTGGAGGAATGGAAACAATCAAGAGGTATAGAAAGACTGTGAGTGGGAAAATGTAAACACTCTAGTGGTTTAGAAAGAGTGCCAGGTGGGAAAATGTATACACTATATTAGTATAGAAAGAGTGCGAGTGAGGAAATGTCAACAATCTAGTGAAATATTCAAAGTGCGGGTGGGGAAATGTATACACACTAATGGTATAGAAAGAGTGTGAGTGGGGAAATATATACACTAGTAGTATAGAAAGAGTGTGAGTGTGGAAATGTAAACACTCTAGTGGTATAGAAAGAGTGAGAGTGAGGAAAATGTAAACACTCTAGTGCTATAGAAAGAGTGCGAGAGGGGATTATGTATACACTCTAGTGCTATAGAAAGAGTCTGAGTGGGGAAATGTAAACACTCTAGTAGTATAGAAAGAGTGTGAGCGGAGAAATTTAAACACACTTGTGGTATAGAAAGAGTGCAATTGGGGAAATGTATACACTCTCGTGGTATGGAAAGAGAGGGAGTGAGTAAATGTAAACAATCTAGTAGTATAGAAAGAGTGGGTGTGGAAATGTATACACTCTAGTTTTATAAAATAGTGCGAGTGGGGAAATGTATACTCTCTAGAGAGTATAGAAAGAGAGCAATTGGGGATATCTAAACACTCTAGGTGTATAGAAAGAGTGCGAGTGTGGAAATGTATGCACTCTAGTGGTATAGAAAGAATGCAAGTGGGGAAATGTTTATAGTCTAGTGGTTTAGAGTAGTGCGAGTGGGGAAATATATACGCTCTAGTAGTATAGAAAGAGTGGGAGAGGTAAAATGCATACAATCTAGTTGTATAGAAAGAGGGTGAGTGGAGAAATGTAAACAATCAAGAGATATAGAAAGGCTGTGAATGAGGAAATGTAAACACTCTAGTGGTATAGAAAGAGTGCATGTGGGGAAATGTAAACACTAATAGTATAGAAAGAGTATACTGCAAACAGACACGGTGGCAGGGTATATCTCGCTGCATCTACTACCAATGTGTTTACAGTCCTAACAAGGTTGCATATAGTTTGCAGATAGTCAATGCCCACCTCCCGAAACCAGGCACCCACAATTGGTTTCAAATACAATATATTTCGTGGCAAACACTCGACGTGCGAGGTTTCTCTTGGAGGGCTGTTTGAAAAGGCTTGCGATTGATCGCGTTACACTGCACTTACACTGCTCCGTGAAGAGGACAGCCACTACGGTGGCCCGTAGATCGAATCATTTCAGGCTCATGAGTGACCATGTTATATTACATTTACATAGGTCCTTGAAGAGCTCGGTTACCGCGGAAGTTAATAGATTGAATATCTCATTGATTGAATACTTTTCAGGGTTTTTGGTGTCATTGATGACAATTTTAGTTCAGTGTGGATTGACCTGGGACAACTCTGGGAGGAAACTCCCCACTCCTTCTATGAACTGTGTGGTCCAATATTTTTGCCCTGAAGAAGCCCGTGTGGGTGAAACACGTTGGCTGCTGTGTTTTAAATATTGAATAAAAAGAACCTATAACAGCATCATTGTGAAAGGACTACTATTTCTGTCATCGCAGTCTTCTTCTTGCGTGGGATTTAAACCCTATGATATTTTGCCTAGGATTCAATGCCTCTCCCACCTTTTGTGCTTAAGTATAGAAAGAGTGCAAGTTGGGAAATGTATGCACTCTAGTGGTATAGAAACAGTGCGAGTGGGAAAATGTTTACACACTGGTGGTATAGAATAGTGTGAGTGGGGGAATTTATACACTCTAGTAATATAGAAAGAGTGTGAGTAGGGAAATGTAAACCTTGTAGTAGTATAGAAATTGTGGGAGTGGGGAAATGTATACACTCTAGTGGCATAGAAAGAGAGGGAGTGGAGGAATGGAAACAATCAAGAGGTATAGAAAGACTGTGAGTGGGAAAATGTAAACACTCTAGTGGTTTAGAAAGAGTGCCAGGTGGGAAAATGTATACACTATATTAGTATAGAAAGAGTGCGAGTGAGGAAATGTCAACAATCTAGTGAAATATACAAAGTGCGGGTGGGGAAATGTATACACACTAATGGTATAGAAAGAGTGTGAGTGGGGAAATATATACACTAGTAGTATAGAAAGAGTGTGAGTGTGGAAATGTAAACACTCTAGTGGTATAGAAAGAGTGAGAGTGAGGAAAATGTAAACACTCTAGTGGTATAGAAAGAGTGCGAGAGGGGATTATGTATACACTCTAGTGCTATAGAAAGAGTCTGAGTGGGGAAATGTAAACACTCTAGTAGTATAGAAAGAGTGTGAGCGGAGAAATTTAAACACACTTGTGGTATAGAAAGAGTGCAATTGGGGAAATGTATACACTCTCGTGGTATGGAAAGAGAGGGAGTGAGTAAATGTAAACAATCTAGTAGTATAGAAAGAGTGGGTGTGGAAATGTATACACTCTAGTTTTATAAAATAGTGCGAGTGGGGAAATGTATACTCTCTAGAGAGTATAGAAAGAGAGCAATTGGGGATATCTGAACACTCTAGGTGTATAGAAAGAGTGCGAGTGTGGAAATGTATGCACTCTAGTGGTATAGAAAGAATGCAAGTGGGGAAATGTTTATATTCTAGTGGTTTAGAGTAGTGCGAGTGGGGAAATATATACGCTCTAGTAGTATTGAAAGAGTGGGAGAGGTAAAATGCATTCAATCTAGTTGTATAGAAAGAGGGTGAGTGGAGAAATGTAAACAATCAAGAGATATAGAAAGGCTGTGAATGAGGAAATGTAAACACTCTAGTGGTATAGAAAGAGTGCATGTGGGAAATGTAAACACACTAGTGGTGTGGAAAGAGTGCAAGTGGGGAAGTGTATAAACTCGAGTGGTATAGAAAGGTTGTGAGTGGTGAAATATAAACCCTCTAGTGTAATATAAGAAGTGTGAGTAGGGAAATGTATACACTCTAGTAGTATAGAAAAGTGCGACTGGTGAAATGTAACCTCTCCATTGATATGGAAAGAGTGTGAGTGGAGAAATATAAACACTCTAGTTGTATAGAATAGTGCGAGTGGGAAAATGTATACACTCTAGTGGAATATACAGAATGCGAGTGGGGAAATATATACATTCTAGTGGCATACAAAGAGTGCAAGTGGGGAAATGTGTACACTCTAGTGGTATACAAGAGTGTGGAAGGGGAAATGTGTACACTCTAGTGGTATAGAAATAGGGCAAGTGGGTAAAAGTAAACACTGGTATAGAAAGAGTGTGAGAGGGGAAATCTAAACACTCTAGTAGTATAGAAAGAGTGCGAGTGGGGAAATGTAAACTCACTAGTAGTATAGAAAGAGTGTGAGCGGGTAAATTTAAACACACTTGTGGTATAGAAACAGTGCAATTGGGGAAATGTATACACTCTTGTGGTATGGAAAGAGAGGGAGTGGGTAAATGTAAACAGTCTCGTAGTATAGAAAGAGTGGGAGTGTGGAAATGTATACACTCTAGTGGTATAAAATAGTGCAAGTGGGGAAATGTATACACTCTAGAGAGTATAGAAAGAGAGCAATTGGGGATATGTAAACACTCTAGGTGTATAGAAAGAGTGTGAGTGTCGAAATGTATGCACTCTAGTGGTATAGAAAGAATGCAAGTAGGGAAATGTATATATTCTAGTGGTTTGGAGTAGTGCAAGTGGGGAAATGTATACGCTCTAGTAGTATAGAAAGAGTGGGAGAGGAAAAATGCATACAACCTAGTGGTATAGAAAGAGGGTGAGTGGAGAAATGTAAACAATCAAGAGATATAGAAAGGCTGTGAATGGGGAAATGTAAACACTCTAGTGGTATAGAAAGAGTTCATGTGGGGAAATGTAAACACTCTAGTGGTATGGAAAGAGTGCAAGTGGGGAAATTTATAAACTCTATTGGTATAGAAAGGTTGTGAGCGGTGAAATATAAACCCTCTAGTGTAATATAAAAAGTGAGAGTGGGAAAATGTATACACTCTATTAGTATAGAATAGTGCGACTGGGGAAATGTAACCACTCCATTGATATAGAAAGAGTGTGAGTGGGGAAATATAAACATTCTAGTTGTATAGAATAGTGCGAGTGGGAAAATGTATACACTCTAGTGGAAAATACAGAGTGTGAGTGGGGAAATATATACATTCTAGTGGCATACAAAGAGTGTAAGTGGGGAAATGTGTACACTCTAGTGGTATAGAAGAGTGCGGGAGGGGAAATGTATACACTCTAGTGGTATAGAAATAGGGCAAGTGGGTAAATGTAAATGCTAGTGGTATAGAAAGAGTGCGAGTGGGGAAATGTAAAGACTAGTGGTATAGAAAGAGTGTGAGAGGGGAAATGTGTACACTCTAGTGCTATAGAAAGAGTTTGGAGTGGGGAAATATATACACTCTAGTGGTAGAGAATAAGTGCAAGTGGGAAATGTATATACTCTAGTGGTATACAATAGTGCGAGTGGGGAAATGTATGCACTCTAGTAGGCTATAGAGGGTGGGAGTGGGGAAATGTATATACTGTAGTGGTATGGAAAGAGTGTGAGTGTGGAAATATATACACTCTAGTGGTGTAGAAACAGTGCTAGTGGGGAGTCATATACACTCAAGTGATATAGAAAGAGTGTGAGTGGGGAAATGTATACCCTCTAGTAGTATAGAAAGAGTGTGAGTGGTGAAATTTAAAGACTCTAGTGGTATAGAATAAGGACGACTGGGGATATGTGTACACTCTAGCGGTATAGAATAGTGCAAGTGGGGAAATGTAACCTCTCTAGTGGTATAGAAAGACTGTGAGTGGGTAAACAAACACTCAAGTGGTATATACAGAGTGTGAGTGGAGAAACGTACACACTCAAGTGGTATAGAAGAGTGCAAGAGGGAAATGTATACACTCAACTGCTATAGAAAGAGTGCGAGTGTGAAACGTTATACCTCTAGTGGCATGGAAAGAAAGCGTGTGGGGAAATGTATACATTCTAGTGGTTAGAAACAGTGCAAGTGGGGACATGTATCAATCAATCAATCAATCATGTAAACACTCTAGTGGAATATACAGAGTGCGAGTGGGGAAATGTATACACTCTACTGGTATAGAAAGAGTGTGAGTAGGGAAATGTAAACACTCTTGTAGTATAGAAAGAATGTGGGTGGGGAAATATATACACTCTGGCGGTATTGAATATTGCGAGTTGGTAAATGTGAACACTCCTGTGGTATAGAAAGAGTGAGTGGGGAAATGTAAACAGTCCAGTGGTGTATACAGAGTGCGAGTGGACAAATGTACACACTCAATTGGTATAGAAGAGTGCAAGTGGGTAAATGTATACACTCAAGTGGTACAGAAAGAGTGTGAGTGGGGAAAAGTAAACACTCTAGTGGTATAGAAAGAGTGCAAGTGGGGAAATGTAAACATTCTAGTGGAACATACAGAGTGCTGGAGGGGAAATGTATACACACTACTGGTATCGAAAGAGTGTGAGCGGGGAAATGTATACGCTAGTGGTGTATACAGAGTGCAAGTCGAGAATTGTATACAATTAAGTGGTATAGAAGAGTGCAAGTGGGGAAAGGTATACACTCTAGGAGTATAGAATAGTGCGAGTGGGGAAATGTATGCACTCTAGTGGTATAGAAAGAGTGCAAGTGGGAAAATGTTTACACTCTAGTGGTATACAATAGTGCGAGTGGGGAAATGTATACACTCTAGTAGTATAGAAAGAGTGCGAGAGGTGAAATGTATACACTCTAGTTGTTTAGACAGAGTGCGATTGGGGAAATGTATGCACTCTAGTAATATAGAAAGAGTGCGAGTAGGGAAATGTAAACTTTCTAGTAGTATAGAAATAGTGGGAGTGGGGAAAAGTATACACTCTAGTGGCATAGAAAGAGAGGGAGTGGAGAAATGGAATTAATCAAGAGGTATAGAAAGACTGTGAGTTGGAAAATGTAAACCCTCTAGTGGTTTAGAAAGAGTGCCAGGTGGGAAAATGTATACACTATATTAGTATAGAAAGAGTGCGAGTGAGGAAATGTCAACAATCTAGTGAAATATACAAAGTGCGGGTGGGGAAATGTATACACACTAATGGTATAGAAAGAGTGTGAGTGGGGAAATATATACACTAGTAGTATAGAAAGAGTGTGAGTGTGGAAATGTAAACACTCTAGTGGTATAGAAAGAGTGAGAGTGAGGAAAATGTAAACACTAGTGGTATAGAAAGATTGCAAGAGGGGATTATGTATACACTCTAGTGCTATAGAAAGAGTCTGAGTGGGGAAATGTAAACACTCTAGTAGTATAGAAAGAGTGTGAGTGGAGAAATTTAAACACACTTGTGGTATAGAAAGAGTGCAATTGGGGAAATGTATACACTCTCGTGGTATGGAAAGAGAGGGAGTGAGTAAATGTAAACAATCTAGTAGTATAGAAAGAGTGGGTGTGGAAATGTATACACTCTAGTGGTATAAAATAGTACAAGTGGGGAAATGTATACACTCTAGAGAGTATAGAAAGAGAGCAATTGGGGATATCTAAACACTCTAGGTGTATAGAAAGAGTGCCAGTGTGGAAATGTATGCATTCCAGTGGTATAGAAAGAATGCAAGTGGGGAAATGTTTATGTTCAAGTGGTTTAGAGTAGTGCGAGTGGGGAAATGTATACACTCTAGTAGTATAGAAAGAGTGGGAGAGGTAAAATGCATACAATCTAGTTGTATAGAAAGAGGGTGAGTGGAGAAATGTAAATAATCAAGAGATATAGAAAGGCTGTGAATGAGGAAATGTAAACACTCTAGTGGTATAGAAAGAGTGCATGTGGGGAAATGTAAACACTCTAGTGGTATGGAAAGAGTGCAAGTGGGGAAGTGTATAAACTCTAGTGGTATAGAAAGGTTATGAGTGGTGAAATATAAACCCTCTAGTGTAATATAAAAAGTGTGAGTAGGGAAATGTATACACTCTAGTAGTATAGAAAAGTGCGACTGGGGAAATGTAACTTCTCCATTGATATAGAAAGAGTGTGAGTGGAGAAATATAAACACTCTAGTTGTATAGAATAGTGCAAGTGGGAAAATGTATACACTCTAGTGGAATATACAGAGTGCAAGTGGGGAAATATATACATTCTAGTGGCATACAAAGAGTGCAAGTGGGAAATGTGTACACTCTAGTGGTATACAAGAGTGTGGGAGGGGAAATGTGTACACTCTAGTGGTATAGAAATAGGGCAAGTGGGTAAATGTAAACGCTAGTGGTGTAGAAAGAGTGCCAGGTGGGAAAATGTATACACTATATTTGTATAGAAAGAGTGCGAGTGGGGAAATGTAAACTCACTAGTAGTATAGAAAGAGTGTGAGTGGGGAAATGTAAACTCACTAGTAGTATAGAAAGAGTGTGAGCGGGTAAATTTAAACACACTTGTGGTATAGAAAGAGTGCAATTGGGGAAATGTATACACTCTTGTGGTATAGAAAGAGTGCGAGTGTGAAACGTTATACCTCTAGTGGCATGGAAAGAAAGCGTGTGGGGAAATGTATGCATTCTAGTGGTTAGAAACAGTGCAAGTGGGGACATGTAAACACTCTAGTGGAATATACAGAGTGCGAGTGGGGAAATGTATACACTCTACTGGTATAGAAAGAGTGTGAGTAGGGAAATGTAAACACTCTTGTAGTATAGAAAGAATGTGGGTGGGGAAATATATACACTCTGGCGGTATTAAATATTGCGAGTTGGTATATGTGAACACTCCTGTGGTATAGAAAGAGTGAGTGGGGAAATGTAAACAGTCCAGTGGTGTATACAGAGTGCGAGTGGACAAATGTACACACTCAATTGGTATAGAAGAGTGCAAGTGGGTAAATGTATACACTCAAGTGGTAGAGAAAGAGTGTGAGTGGGGAAAAGTAAACACTCTAGTGGTATAGAAAGAGTGCAAGTGGGGAAATGTATGCACTCTAGTGGCATAGAAAGAGTGTGAGTGGGGAAAAGTAAACACTCTAGTGGTATAGAAAGAGTGCAAGTGGGGAAATGTAAACATTCTAGTGGAATATACAGAGTGCCGGAGGGAAATGTATACACACTAGTGGTATAGAAAGAGTGTGAGCGGGGAAATGTATACGCTAGTGGTGTATACAGAGTGTGAGTCGAGAATTGTATATAATCAAGTGGTATTGAAGAGTGCAAGTGGGGAAAGATATACACTCTAGTAGTATAGAATAGTGCGAGTGGGGAAATGTATGCACTCTAGTGGTATAGAAAGAGTACGAGTGGGAAAATGTTTACACTCTAGTGGTATACAATAGTGCGAGTGGGGAAATGTATGCACTCTAGTAGGCTATAGAGGGTGGGAGTGGGGAAATGTATATACTGTAGTGGTATGGAAAGAGTGTGAGTGTGGAAATATATACACTCTAGTGGTGTAGAAACAGTGCTAGTGGGGAGTCATATACACTCAAGTGATATAGAAAGAGTGTGAATGGGGAAATGTATACCCTATAGTAGTATAGAAAGAGTGTGAGTGGTGAAATTTAAAGACTCTAGTGGTATAGAATAAGGACGACTGGGGATATGTGTACACTCTAGCGTTATAGAATAGTGCAAGTGGGGAAATGTAACCTCTCTAGTGGTATAGAAAGACTGTGAGTGGGTAAACATAAACACTCAAGTGGTATATACAGAGTGTGAGTGGAGAAACGTACACACTCAAGTGGTATAGAAGAGTGCAAGAGGGGAAATGTATACACTCAACTGGTATAGAAAGAGTGCGAGTGTGAAACGTTATACCTCTAGTGGCATGGAAAGAAAGCGTGTGGGGAAATGTATACATTCTAGTGGTTAGAAACAGTGCAAGTGGGGACATGTAAACACTCTAGTGGAATATACAGAGTGCGAGTGGGGAAATGTATACACTCTACTGGTATAGAAAGAGTGTGAGTAGGGAAATGTAAACACTCTTGTAGTATAGAAAGAATGTGGGTGGGGAAATATATACACTCTGGCGGTATTGAATATTGCGAGTTGGTAAATGTGAACACTCCTGTGGTATAGAAAGAGTGAGTGGGGAAATGTAAACAGTCCAGTGGTGTATACAGAGTGCGAGTGGACAAATGTACACACTCAATTGGTATAGAAGAGTGCAAGTGGGTAAATGTATACACTCAAGTGGTACAGAAAGAGTGTGAGTGGGGAAAAGTAAACACTCTAGTGGTATAGAAAGAGTGCAAGTGGGGAATTGTAAACATTCTAGTGGAACATACAGAGTGCTGGAGGGGAAATGTATACACACTACTGGTATCGAAAGAGTGTGAGCGGGGAAATGTATACGCTAGTGGTGTATACAGAGTGCAAGTCGAGAATTGTATACAATTAAGTGGTATAGAAGAGTGCAAGTGGGGAAAGGTATACACTCTAGTAGTATAGAATAGTGCGAGTGGGGAAATGTATGCACTCTAGTGGTATAGAAAGAGTGCAAGTGGGAAAATGTTTACACTCTAGTGGTATACAATAGTGCAAGTGGGGAAATGTATACACTCTAGTAGTATAGAAAGAGTGCGAGAGGTGAAATGTATACACTCTAGTTGTATAGACAGAGTGCGATTGGGAAATATATGCACTCTAGTAATATAGAAAGAGTGCGAGTAGGGAAATGTAAACTTTCTAGTAGTATAGAAATAGTGGGAGTAGGGAAAAGTATACACTCTAGTGGCATAGAAAGAGAGGGAGTGGAGAAATGGAATTAATCAAGAGGTATAGAAAGACTGTGAGTTGGAAAATGTAAACACTCTAGTGGTTTAGAAAGAGTGCCAGGTGGGAAAATGTATACACTATATTAGTATAGAAAGAGTGCGAGTGAGGAAATGTCAACAATCTAGTGAAATATACAAAGTGCGGGTGGGGAAATGTATACACACTAATGGTATAGAAAGAGTGTGAGTGGGGAAATATATACACTAGTAGTATAGAAAGAGTGTGAGTGTGGAAATGTAAACACTCTAGTGGTATAGAAAGAGTGAGAGTGAGGAAAATGTAAACACTCTAGTGGTATAGAAAGAGTGCAAGAGGGGATTATGTATACACTCTAGTGCTATAGAAAGAGTCTGAGTGGGGAAATGTAAACACTCTAGTAGTATAGAAAGAGTGTGAGTGGAGAAATTTAAACACACTTGTGGTATAGAAAGAGTGCAATTGGGAAATGTATACACTCTCGTGGTATGGAAAGAGAGGGAGTGAGTAAATGTAAACAATCTAGTAGTATAGAAAAGAGTGGGTGTGGAAATGTATACACTCTAGTGGTATAAAATAGTACAAGTGGGGAAATGTATACACTCTAGAGAGTATAGAAAGAGAGCAATTGGGGATATCTAAACACTCTAGGTGTATAGAAAGAGTGCCAGTGTGGAAATGTATGCATTCCAGTGGTATAGAAAGAATGCAAGTGGGGAAATGTTTATATTCAAGTGGTTTAGAGTAGTGCGAGTGGGGAAATGTATACACTCTAGTAGTATAGAAAGAGTGGGAGAGGTAAAATGCATACAATCTAGTTGTATAGAAAGAGGGTGAGTGGAGAAATGTAAATAATCAAGAGATATAGAAAGGCTGTGAATGAGGAAATGTAAACACTCTAGTGGTATAGAAAGAGTGCATGTGGGGAAATGTAAACACTCTAGTGGTATGGAAAGAGTGCAAGTGGGGAAGTGTATAAACTCTAGTGGTATAGAAAGGTTATGAGTGGTGAAATATAAACCCTCTAGTGTAATATAAAAAGTGTGAGTAGGGAAATGTATACACTCTAGTAGTATAGAAAAGTGCGACTGGGGAAATGTAACCTCTCCATTGATATAGAAAGAGTGTGAGTGGAGAAATATAAACACTCTAGTTGTATAGAATAGTGCGAGTGGGAAAATGTATACACTCTAGTGGAATATACAGAGTGCGAGTGGGGAAATATATACATTCTAGTGGCATACAAAGAGTGCAAGTGGGGAAATGTGTACACTCTAGTGGTATACAAGAGTGTGGGAGGGGAAATGTGTACACTCTAGTGGTATAGAAATAGGGCAAGTGGGTAAATGTAAACGCTAGTGGTGTAGAAAGACTGTGAGTGGGGAAATCTAAACACTGTAGTAGTATAGAAAGAGTGTGAGTGGGGAAATGTAAACTCACTAGTAGTATAGAAAGAGTGTGAGCGGGTAAATTTAAACACACTTGTGGTATAGAAAGATTGCAATTGGGGAAATGTATACACTCTTGTGGTATAGAAAGAGTGCGAGTGTGAAACGTTATACCTCTAGTGGCATGGAAAGAAAGCGTGTGGGGAAATGTATACATTCTAGTGGTTAGAAACAGTGCAAGTGGGGACATGTAAACACTCTAGTGGAATATACAGAGTGCGAGTGGGGAAATGTATACACTCTACTGGTATAGAAAGAGTGTGAGTAGGGAAATGTAAACACTCTTGTAGTATAGAAAGAATGTGGGTGGGGAAATATATACACTCTGGCGGTATTAAATATTGCGAGTTGGTATATGTGAACACTCCTGTGGTATAGAAAGAGTGAGTGGGGAAATGTAAACAGTCCAGTGGTGTATACAGAGTGCGAGTGGACAAATGTACACACTCAATTGTTATAGAAGAGTGCAAGTGGGTAAATGTATACACTCAAGTGGTAGAGAAAGAGTGTGAGTGGGGAAAAGTAAACACTCTAGTGGTATAGAAAGAGTGCAAGTGGGGAAATGTATGCACTCTTGTGGCATAGAAAGAGTGTGAGTGGGGAAAAGTAAACACTCTAGTGGTATAGAAAGAGTGCAAGTGGGGAAATGTAAACATTCTAGTGGAATATACAGAGTGCCGGAGGGGAAATGTATACACACTAGTGGTATAGAAAGAGTGTGAGCGGGGAAATGTATACGCTAGTGGTGTATACAGAGTGTGAGTCGAGAATTGTATATACTCAAGTGGTATAGAAGAGTGCAAGTGGGGAAAGATATACACTCTAGTAGTATAGAATAGTGCGAGTGGGGAAATGTATGCACTCTAGTGGTATAGAAAGAGTACGAGTGGGAAAATGTTTACACTCTAGTGGTATACAATAGTGCGAGTGGGGAAATGTATACACTCTAGTAGTATAGAAAGAGTGCGAGAGGTGAAATGTATACACTCTAGTTGTATAGACAGGGTGCGATTGGGGAAATGTATGCACTCTAGTAATATAGAAAGAGTGCTAGTAGGGAAATGTAAACTTTTTAGTAGTATAGAAATAGTGGGAGTGGGGAAAAGTATACACTCTAGTGGCATAGAAAGAGAGGGAGTGGAGAAATGGAAACAATCAAGAGGTATAGAAAGACTGAGAGTGGGAAAATGTAAACACTCTAGTGGTTTAGAAAGAGTGCCAGGTGGGAAAATGTATACACTATATTAGTATAGAAAGAGTGCGAGTGAGGAAATGTCAACAATCTAGTGAAATATACAAAGTGCGTGTGGGGAAATGTATACACACTAATGGTATAGAAAGAGTGTGAGTGGGGAAATATATACACTAGTAGTATAGAAAGAGTGTGAGTGTGGAAATGTAAACACTCTAGTGGTATAGAAAGAGTGAGAGTGAGGAAAATGTAAACACTCTAGTGGTATAGAAAGAGTGCGAGAGGGGATTATGTATACACTCTAGTGCTATAGAAAGAGTCTGAGTGGGGAAATGTAAACACTCTAGTAGTATAGAAAGAGTGTGAGCGGAGAAATTTAAACACACTTGTGGTATAGAAAGAGTGCAATTGGGGAAATGTATACACTCTCGTGGTATGGAAAGAGAGGGAGTGAGTAAATGTAAACAATCTAGTAGTATAGAAAGAGTGGGTGTGGAAATGTATACACTCTAGTGGTATAAAATAGTGCGAGTGGGGAAATGTATACACTCTAGAGAGTATAGAAAGAGAGCAATTGGGGATATCTAAACACTCTAAGTGTATTGAAAGAGTGCGAGTGTGGAAATGTATGCACTCTAGTGGTATAGAAAGAATGCAAGTGGGGAAATGTTTATATTCTAGTGGTTTAGAGTAGTGCGAGTGGGGAAATGTATACGCTCTAGTAGTATAGAAAGAGTGGGAGAGGTAAAAAGCATACAATCTAGTTGTATAGAAAGAGGGTGAGTGGAGAAATGTAAATAATCAAGAGATATAGAAAGGCTGTGAATGAGGAAATGTAAACACTCTAGTGGTATAGAAAGAGTGCATGTGGGGAAGTGTATAAACTCTAGTGGTATAGAAAGGTTGTGAGTGGTGAAATATAAACCCTCTAGTGTAATATAAAAAGTGTGAGTGGGGAAATGTATACACTCTAGTGGTATAGAAAGAGTGTGAGTGGGGAAATGTATACGCTAGTGGTGCATACAGAGTGCGAGTCGAGAATTGTATACACTCAAGTGGTATAGAAGAGTGCAAGTGGGAAAAGGTATACACTCTAGTAGTATAGAATAGTGCGAGTGGGGAAATGTATGCACTCTAGTGGTATAGAAAGAGTGCTAGTGGGAAAATGTTTACACTCTAGTGGTATACAATAGTGCGAGTGGGGAAATGAATACACTCTAGAAGTATAGAAAGAGTGCGAGAGGTGAAATGTATACACACTAGTGTTATAGAAAGAGTGTGAGCGGGAAATGTATACACTCTAATGGTATAGAAAGAGTGTGTTTAGGGAAATGTAAACACTCTTGTAGTATAGAAAGAATGCATGTGGGGAAATATATACACTGGCGGTATTGAATATTGCGAATTGGTAAATGTGAACACTCCTGTGGTATAGAAAGAGAGTGAGTGGGGAAATGTAAACCGTCCAGTGGTGTATACAGAGTGCGAGTGGACAAATGTACACACTCAATTGGTATAGAAGAATGCAAGTGGGGAAATGTATACACTCAAGTGGTATAGAAAGAGTGCGAGTGGGAAAATGTATGCACTCTAGTGGCATAGAAAGAGTGCGAGTGGGAAAATGTATACACTAGTGGTATAGAAAGAGTGTGAGTGGGGAAATGTATACGCTAGTGATGCATACAGAGTGCGAGTCGAGAATTGTATACACTCAAGTGGTATAGAAGAGTGCAAGTGGGAAAAGGTATACACTCTAGTAGTATAGAATAGTGCGAGTGGGGAAATGTATGCACTCTAGTGGTATAGAAAGAGTGCTAGTGGGAAAATTTTTACACTCTAGTGGTATACAATAGTGCGAGTGGGGAAATGTATACACTCTAGAAGTATATAAAGAGTGCGAGAGGTGAAATGTTTACACTCTAGTTGTATAGACAGAGTGCGAGTGGGGAAATGTATACACACTAGTGGTATAGAAAGAGTGTGAGCGGGGAAATGTATACACTAGTGGTGTATACAGAGTGCGAGTCGAGAATTGTATACACTCAAGTGGTATAGAAGAGTGCAAGTGGGAAAAGGTATACACTCTAGTAGTATAGAATAGTGCGAGTGGGGAAATGTATGCACTCTAGTGGTATAGAAAGAGTGCGAGTGGGAAAATGTTTACACTCTAGTGGTATACAATAGTGCGAGTGGGGAAATGTACAAACTCTTGTGGTGTAGAAATAGTGTGAGCAGGAAAACGTATACACTAGCAATATATAAAGAGTGTGAGTGGGTAAATGTAACTACTAGTTGCATAGAAAGAGTGCGAGTGGGGATATGGATACACTCTAGCGGTATAAAACAGTCCGAGTGGGGAAATGTAACCACTCTACTGATATAGAAAGAGTGTGAGTGGTGAAATGTATACACTCTAGTGGTAAATACAGAGTATGAGTGGGGAAATGTATACACTCTAGTGGCATAGAAGAGTGTGAGTGGGGGAATGTAAACACTTGTGGGATAGAAAGAGTGTGGGTGGGGAAATAAATACAATCTAGCGGTATTGAATATTGCGAGTTGGAAAATGTGAACACTCCTGTGGTATAGAAAGTGTGTGAGTGGGGAAATGTAAACACTCTAGTGGTGGAGAAAGAGTGCTAGTGCGGAAACATACAGTCAAGGGATAAAGAAAGAGTGCAAGTGGGGAAATGCATACACTCTAGTAGTATAGAAAGAGTGTGAGCGGTGAAATCTGAACACTCTAGTGGTATAGAAAAAGTGCGAGTGGGGAAATGTGTACACTCTAGCAGTATAGAATAGTGGAAGTGGGGAAATGTAACCATTCCAGTGATATGGAAAGAGTGTGAGTGGGAAAATGTATACACTCAAGTGATATATACAGAGTGAGAGTGAGGAAATATATATACTCTAGTGGTATAGAAAGAGTGTGAGTAGAGAAATGTAAACACTTGTGGGATAGAAAGAGTGTGGGTGGGAAAATAAATACAATCTAGTGGTATTGAATATTGCGAGTTGGAAAATGTGAACACTCCTGTGGTATAGAAAGTGTGTGAGTGGGGAAATGTAAACACTCTAGTGGTGGAGAAAGAGTGCTAGTGCGGAAACATACAGTCAAGGGATAAAGAAAGAGTGCAAGTGGGGAAATGCATACACTCTAGTAGTATAGAAAGAGTGTGAGCGGTGAAATCTGAACACTCTAGTGGTATAGAAAAAGTGCGAGTGGGGAAATGTGTACACTCTAGCAGTATAGAATAGTGGAAGTGGGGAAATGTAACCATTCTAGTGATATGGAAAGAATGTGAGTGGGAAAATGTATACACTCAAGTGATATATACAGAGTGAGAGTGGGGAAATATATATACTCTAGTGGTATAGAAAGAGTGTGAGTAGAGAAATGTAAACACTTGTGGGATAGAAAGAGTGTGGGTGGGAAAATAAATACAATCTAGTGGTATTGAATATTGCGAGTTGGAAAATGTGAACACTCCTTTGGTATAGAAAGTGTGTGAGTGGGGAAATGTAAACACTCCAGTGGTGTATACAGAGTGCGAGTGGACAAATGTTCACACTCAAGAGGTATAAAGAGTGTGAGTGGGGAAATGTATACACTCTAGTGGCATAGAAAGAGTGAAAGTGAAGAAATGTATACACTAGTGGTATAGAAGGAGCTTGAGTGGGGAAATGTAAACACTAGTGGAATATATAGAGTGCGGGTGGGAAAATGTATAGACACTAGTGGTATAGAAAGAGTGTGAGCAGATAAATGTATACATTAGTGGTATAGAATAGTGCGAGTGGGGAAATGTATACACTCTAGTAGTATAGACAGAGTGAAAGTGGGGAAATGTAAACACTCTAGTTGTGTATAGAGAGTGGGAGAGGGGAAATGTATATACTCAAGTGGTATGGGAAAAGTGGGGAAATGTATACACTCTAGTGGTGTAGAAAGAGTGCTAGTGGGGAAATGTATACACTCTAGTTGTATAGACAGAGTGCGATTGGGGAAATGTATGCAATCTAGTAATATAGAAAGAGTGCGAGTAGGGAAATGTAAACTTTCTAGTAGTATAGAAATAGTGGGAGTGGGGAAAAGTATACACTCTAGTGGCATAGAAAGAGAGGGAGTGGAGAAATGGAAACAATCAAGAAGTATAGAAAGACTATGAGTGGGAAAATGTAAACACTCTAGTGGTTTAGAAAGAGTGCCAGGTGGGAAAATGTATACACTATATTAGTATAGAAAGAGTGCGAGTGAGGAAATGTCAACAATCTAGAGAAATATACAAAGTGCGGGTGGGGAAATGTATACACACTAATGGTATAGAAAGAGTGCGAGAGGTGAAATGTATACACTCTAGTTGTATAGACAGAGTGCGATTGGGGAAATGTATACACTCTAGTTGTATAGACAGAGTGCGATTGGGGAAATGTATGCAATCTAGTAATATAGAAAGAGTGCGAGTAGGGAAATGTAAACGTTCTAGTAGTATAGAAATAGTGGGAGTGGGGAAAAGTATACACTCTAGTGGCATAGAAAGAGAGGGAGTGGAGAAATGGAAACAATAAAGAAGTATAGAAAGACTATGAGTGGGAAAATGTAAACACTCTAGTGGTTTAGAAAGAGTGCCAGGTGGGAAAATGTATACACTATATTAGTATAGAAAGAGTGTGAGTGAGGAAATGTCAACAATCTAGAGAAATATACAAAGTGCGGGTGGGGAAATGTATACACACTAATGGTATAGAAAGAGTGTGAGTGGGGAAATATATACACTAGTAGTATAGAAAGAGTGTGAGTGTGGAAATGTAAACACTCTAGTGGTATAGAAAGAGTGAGAGTAAGGAAAATGTAAACACTCTAGTGGTATAGAAAGAGTGCGAGAGGGGATTTTGTATACACTCTAGTGCTATAGAAAGAGTGCAATTGGGGAAATGTATACACTCTCGTGATATGGAAAGAGAGGGAGTGAGTAAATGTAAACAATCTAGTAGTTTAGAAGGAGTGGGTGTGGAAATGTATACACTCTAGTGGTATAAAATAGTGCGAGTGGGGAAATGTATACACTCTAGAGAGTATAGAAAGAGAGCAATTGGGGATATCTAAACACTCTAGGTGTATAGAAAGAGTGTGAGTGTGGAAATGTATGCACTCTAGTGGTATAGAAAGAATGCAAGTGGGGAAATGTTTATATTCTAGTGGTTTAGAGTAGTGCGAGTGGGGAAATGTATACGCTCTAGTAGTATAGAAAGAGTGGGAGAGGTAAAATGCATACAATCTAGTTGTATAGAAAGAGGGTGAGTGGAGAAATGTAAATAATCAAGAGATATAGAAAGGCTGTGAATGAGGAAATGTAAACGCTCTAGTGGTATAGAAAGAGTGCATGTGGGGAAATGTAAACACTCTAGTGGTATGGAAAGAGTGCAAGTGGGGAAGTGTATAAACTCTAGTGGTATAGAAAGGTTGTGAGTGGTGAAATATAAACCCTCTAGTGTAATATAAAAAGTGTGAGTAGGGAAATGTATACACTCTAGTAGTATAGAAAAGTGCGACTGGGCAAATGTAACCTCTCCATTGGTATAGAAAGAGTGTGAGTGGAGAAATATAAACACTCTAGTTGTATAGAATAGTGCGAGTGGGAAAATGTATACACTCTAGTGGAATATACAGAGTGCGAGTGGGGAAATATATACATTCTAGTGGCATACAAAGAGTGCAAGTGGGGAAATGTGTACACTCTAGTGGTATACAAGAGTGTGGGAGGGGAAATGTGTACACTCTAGTGGTATAGAAATAGGGCAAGTGGGTAAATGTAAACGCTAGTGGTATAGAAAGAGTGTGAGTGGGGAAATCTAAACACTCTAGTAGTATAGAAAGAGTGTGAGTGGGGAAATGTAAAGACTAGTAGTATAGAAAGAGAGTGAGAGAGAGAGGAAATGTGTACACTCTAGTGCTAAAGAAAGAGTTTGAGTGGGGAAATGTATACACTCTAGTGGTATACAATAGTGCAACTGGGAAATGCATACACTCTAGTGGTATACAATAGTGCGAGTGGGAAAATGTATATAATCTAGTGGGATACAGAGAGTGGGAGTGGGGCAATGTATATACTCTAGTGGTATAGAAAGTGTGCGAGTAGGGAAATGTAAACACTGTAGTGGAATATACAGAGTGCGGGAGGGTAAATGTATACACACTAGTGGTATAGAAAGAATGTGAGCGTGGAAATGTATACGCTAGTGGTATAGAAAGAGTGTGAGTGGGGAAATGTAAACACTCTAGTAGTATAGAAAGAGTGCGAGTGGGGAAATGTAAACACTAGCAGTATAGAAAGAGTGTGAGAGGGGAAATGTGTACACTCTACTGCTATAGAAAGAGTTTGAGTGGGGACATGTATACACTCTAGTGGTATAGAATGAGTACAAGTGGGAAATGTATACACTCTAGTGGTATGCAATAGTGCGAGTGGGGAAATGTATACACTCTAGTAGGATATTGAGAGTGGGAGAGGGGAAATGTATATACTGTAGTGGTATGGTAAGAGTGTGAGTGTGGAAATGTATACACTCTAGTGGTGTAGAAACAGTGCTAGTGGGGAGTCCTATACACTCAAGTGATATAGAAAGTGTGTGAGTGGGGAAATGTATACACTCTAGTAGTACAGAAAGAGTGTGAGTGGTGAAATTTAAACACTCTAGTGGCATAGAATAAGGATGAGTGGGGATATGTGTACACTCTAGCGGTATAGAATAGTGCAAGTGGGAAAATGTAACCACTCTAGTGGTATAGAAAGACTGTGAGTGGGTAAACATAAACACTCAAGTGGTATATACAGAGTGCGAGTGGAGAAACGTACAAACTCAAGTGGTGTAGAAGAGTGCAAGAGGGGAAATGTATACACTCAAGTGGTATAGAAAGAGTGCGAGTGTGAAAATTTATACCTCTAGTGGCATGGAAAGAATGTGTGTGGGGAAATGTATACACTATAGTGGTTAGAAACAGTGCAAGTGGGGAAATGTAAACACTCTAGTGGAATATACAGAGTGCAAGTGGGGAAATGTATACACTCTAATGGTATAGAAAGAGTGTGTGTAGGGAAATGTAAACACTCTTGTAGTATAGAAAGAATGCAGGTGGGGAAATATATACACTCTGGCGGTATTGAATATTGCGAATTGGTAAATGTGAACACTCCTGTGGTATAGAAAGAGAGAGAGTGGGGAAATGTAAACCGTCCAGTGGTGTATACAGAGTGCGTGTGGACAAATGTACACACTCAATTGGTATAGAAGAGTGCAAGTGGGGAAATGTATACACTCAAGTGGTACAGAAAGAGTGCGAGTGGGGAAATGTATACATTCCAGTGGCATAGAAAGAGTGTGAGTGGGGAAAAGTAAATACTCTAATGGTATAGAAAGAGTGCAAGTGGGAAAATGTATGCACTCTAGTGGCATAGAAAGAGTGCGAGTGGGAAAATGTATACACACTAGTGGTAAAGAAAGAGTGTGAGCGGGGAAATGTATACGCTAGTGGTGTATACAGAGTGCGAGTCGAGAATTGTATACACTCAAGTGGTATAGAAGAGTGCAAGTGGGAAAAGGTATAAACTCTAGTAGTATAGAATAGTGCGAGTGGGGAAATGTATGCACTCTAGTGGTATAGAAAGAGTGCTAGTGGGAAAATGTTTACACTCTAGTGGTATACAATAGTGCGAGTGGGGAAATGTATACACTCTAGAAGTATAGAAAGAGTGCGAGAGGTGAAATGTATACACTCTAGTTATATAGACAGAGTGCGAGTGGGGAAATGTATACACACTAGTGGTATAGAAAGAGTGTGAGCGGGGAAATGTATACGCTAGTGGTGCATACAGAGTGCGAGTCGAGAATTGTATACACTCAAGTGGTATAGAAGAGTGCAAGTGGGAAAAGGTATACACTCTAGTAGTATAGAATAGTGCGAGTGGGGAAATGTATGCACTCTAGTGGTATAGAAAGAGTGCAAGTGGGAAAATGTTTACACTCTAGTGGTATACAATAGTGCGAGTGGGGAAATGTATACATTCTAGAAGTATAGAAAGAGTGTGATAGGTGAAATGTATACACTCTAGTTGTATAGACAGAGTGCGAGTGGGGAAATGTATGCACTCTAGTAATATAGAAAGACTGCGAGTAGGGAAATGTAAACTACTTTCTAGTAGTATAGAAATAGTGGGAGTGGGGAAATGTATACACTCTAGTGGCATAGGAAGAGAGGGAGTGGAGAAATGGAAACAATCAAGAGGTATAGAAAGACTGTGAGTGGGAAAATGTATACACTCTAGTAGTATAGAAAGAGTGCGAGTGAGGAAATGTCAACACTCTAGTGAAATATACAAAATGCGGGTGGGGAAATGTATACACACTAATGGTATAGAAAGAGTGTTAGTGGGGAAATATATACACTAGTAGTATAGAAAAAATTTGAGTGTGGAAATGTAAACACTCTAGTGGTATAGAAAGAGTGAGAGTGAGGAAAATGTAAACACTCTAGTGGTATAGAAAGAGTGCAACAGGGGATTATGTATACACTCTAGTGCTATAGAAAGAGTGTGAGAGGGGAAATGTAAACACTCTAGTAGTATAGAAAGAGTGTGAGCGGGGAAATTTAAACACACTTGTGGTATAGAAAGAGTCCAATTGGGGAAATGTATACACTCTCGTGGTATGGAAAGAGAGGGAGTGGGCAAATGTAAACAATCTAGTAGTATAGAAAGAGTCGGAGTGTGGAAATGTATACACTCTAGTGGTATAAAATAGTGCGAGTGGGGAAATGTATACACTCTAGAGAGTATAGAAAGAGAACATTCAGGGATATGTAAGCACTCTAAGGGCCCGATTCACAGAACTTACTACAAAATCCTAAACTTACTACTGTTGGAAATGGCCCTTTTTGCAGGGTTATCCCCAAACGTTTTGCTTTTTCCTCCTATTTTTCCCTGACCTGTTTGTGTTGGTTTTAGGACTCTGGGCACTTTACCACTGCTAATCAGTGCTAAAGTGCATATGCTCTCTGTGTAAATTGTGTTATGGATGGGTGTTTCCATGACTGGATATTTGATTTGCCTGTTAGCCCCCAGTAAAGTGCACTGCATGTGCCAGGGCTGGTGAATCAAATGCTACTCGGGGGCCTGCAGCACTGGTTGTCCCACCCCCGTGAGTAGCCCTGAAAACGGTAACTCAGACCTGCCATTGCAGAAGTATGCGCGCAGTTTGTAACTGCCATGTCGACTTGGCCAGTGCACACACTGGCCGGTCCCTAACCTTCCCTTTTCTTACATGTCAGACACCCCTCAGGTAGGCCCAAGGTACCCCTGTTGGCAGGGTTCAGTGTAAGTGAAAGGTGGGACATGCCCTGGTGTGTGTGGCATGTCTGATAGTGAATTACAGCCAGTTTCGTTTTTCACTATTGCAAGGCTACCAGTTCCCCATAGGATAGAATGGGAGGTTTGTTTATAACATCTTATAAACATAACTGGCCCAGGGAATTCGGTAAGAAAATAGAATTTAGTATGCCTGAACTCAGAATCTAAAGATGCATCTTTTAGTGAAGGTGATTTTTACATTCTGTGTTTGAAAATACCACTTTTAGAAAGTAGGTATTTTCTTGCTCAGTCATCCCATGTGCCTCTGCTGGAATGCGGATTGCCTGTCTGGGTTTTGGATGACAGAAGGCTGGGGGAGCAGGAGGGGCGCCAGATGGTCTAGGTAGGTCAGGAAAGGGCTGAAGAGACCTAGGTTACGATGGGGGAAGGGGGAAGAGATTTCCTTGCACCTCAAAGGGCCTGCACTGCCTCTGCCAAATGCCGTCTCCACCCCCTGCCAGGAATTCACACCAGAGAAGGCAGAACTGGTCCTGACCGGGCACAGGCCCTCTCTGCCTAAGAGATCAAAGGATTTTTGGACATAAATGCTGGGTCCCAGACCCCTGAACTTTAGAACTCATCTGGACAAGAAGACTGCCAAGAAGAAGAGCCGGAGAAGCTGCAAAAAGGAACGACTGCTTTGCTGGGTGCTTTGCTGGGCTGACCTGCAGTGGCTGCTTTTGTCTTGGGTAGTGAAACGCCTGGACTGGACTTTCTGCAACCTACATTTGTGAGTCTCTCCAAGGGCTTGAGGTAGAGCTTGCCCCCTGTTCACGAAGTCTCAGGAACAGCAAAGACTTCAAGTTCTTCGACCCGCAGCACTGGGGACTGTGTGTTTTGTGCTGCAACCCGAAGAACACCAACTCGACGACGTCTACGACGCCACTGCCGACTCCGTGTCCTGAAGGCAACGCAGAGGGCACCGCCGCAACGCCGCACCGCAACCCTGGTCACACCGACGACGCCTGTTGACGCCGCCACCAAGCCGCTGCTTGCACCGTGACCCGTGGGCACCGCACTCCGCACCGCCTCGCTTCACGCCGAAGCTTTGGCACCGCAGAGGGCACCGCCGCAACGCCGCACCGCGACCCTGGTCTCACCGACGACGCCTGTTGATGCCGCCACCGAGCCGCTGCTCGCACCGCACTCCGCACCGCCTGGCTTCACGAGGACGCCTTGGCCTGCCTGACGCCGCCACTTCCCGCCGAGATCGACGCCGCTGCTTGCACCGTGGTTCGGGGGCACCACTCGTAAGTTACACAATGCACCGCCCTCATCCCACACCGCAGCCTTGGCCTACCGACGCCGGCGCCATCGACTCCAGTTCGTCAGTCGACGACAGCGCTTCAGCAACGACTACGCCGCTGCTTGCACCGTGATCTGCCAGCACCGTGACGAGCACCGCCTTCATCTCGCACCGCGACCCTGGTCTCACCGACGACGCCATCTGACGCCGCCACCGAGCCGCTGCTCGCACCGCGACCTGAGGGCACCGCACGCCGCACCGCTGCACTTCGCACCGCAGCACCCGACGCCTGCCAACGCCAGCGCTCCTAACTCCATCAGAGAGGAGATCGACCTGCAACGCGTGTGACTTCGAGGGCCCCATCGCCCTGCATCTCTGAAAGGTACTGTTTGCGGGTCTTCCCGACACCGTAGCTGGCCTGCAACCCCGCGGTCAGCCAGAACTGTTTTGGATTTGTGTGTTCACAATGCCGTGGTAGGCCGGACGGCGCTATCCACACAAGGAACTCTTTTAATCAGCGTATTTTTGAATTGTGAACTTTTAAGTATAGTATTGTGGTTCTTTATTGTTTTTGGTCTTGTTTTAATTATATAAAAATATTGGATATTTTTCTAAACTGGTGCGGTGTCCTTTTGTAGTGCGTACACTGTATTACTGTTGGTTATGTGCAAATGCTTTACACACTGCCTCTAAGATAGGCCTGGCTGCTCGTGCCAAGCTACCAAGGGGTGAGCAGGGGTTATTTTAGAAGTGTAACTCCCTTATCCTGACTAGAGTGGTGGTCTTTGCCTGGCTTTGGCCCGCGCCCTAGCCTACCAAGAATCCCATTTCTAACATTGGTTGTCAGCGGTGAGGATAGGACTTGCGTTTGCACTTGACTTACAGTGATTGGTGTGCACTACTACCATATCGCAGACCATTACGTACCACATACAGGTTCTTTTTCTTTTGGCCTATTTTTGATCTTGCCAATTTGAACTTGCTACTTCAACATGCCTGAATCTATAGTATCATCAATTGCATCAGTAGAAATTGCCTTTGAGGAGGATCGATTGGAAGCCTACAATGTCAAGGAGTTAAAATCGATTTGCAAGAACCTGAAAGTCCAGGTCAGAGGCCTCACCAGGAAGGATGAGCTACAAAAGGCGCTGAGGGCCAGACATGCCAGTAGGCAATCTGGTGATCTCAGTGGAGAGGTGGAGGAGCCTGTTCCTAGGGTGGATGTGCTTTTGGGAGGAGGGGAGCCCTCCAGGCCAGGCAGCAGTAGCTTGTCCCCAGAGGAGCTGGAGGACAGGCGGGAAGCAAGGAGGTTTGAATTGGAGAAACTCAGAATAGAAAGTGAGAGGGAAGACAAGAGAATAGCCATGGAGGAAAAGAAGATGATCTTGGATCATGAGCTTAAAATGAGAGAGCTGGAGCTGGATTGGGAAGCCGGTAGGGCTTTGTCCAGCCCAGATGGTGGCAGCAAAAATGTAGTGTCTAGTACTGAGGGGGAGGTACACGCACACACAGATTTGGGGCCCTGCTTCAAGGAGGGGTTGACATACGCCAGGGGTTCAGGATTGTGAGGTTACTCCCGTGGTACGCAGTGTCCCTGAGGTGGATTGGGGAACTGGCACAGGGGATCATATTCCTGGTAGTGGGAGGGACACTCTACTGACTCTAGAGGAGAGGTGCAGGGAGAGGGGTTCCGCCATGATAGACGCCCTGGTAAGTGAGTATGGAGACCAGCCAGAAGAGTATGGGTTGAGAGACAGCAACAGTCAGACACTGTCTCACCAGTCTTGTGAGAATGATGTGGGGTACTTTTCTGAGGCACTGGATGGTTGGGTGAAGGGTAGTTTGGTTAACACCTGTGTGGGACTGTGTGATTCAATTGTTGGAGAGCATATTTTAAGTCCCTGTTTTCCAGAGCTAGGCCAACACCCGGTGGAGTGTGAGTTCTCTGACCCCAGGGAGCTTGCACTGGAGGCAGACCTTTTGGTGGAGTCCAGAGGGTCTGGAGGAGCATCTGGGGGTGACCTGGAAGGAAGCGGCTTAGGTATTTCCCAACCGAGGGTGGTGGGAAAGGTTTGTGGTAGCCCAGATAGGTCCCGGTGTCGTGGGAAGGGTGTAGGGACTCACGTCCTGGCTCCGCGGAGAAGGAGTGGGAATGGGCTGCGGCCCAAGGTGCCCAAAACCCGGTCCCAGAGCCTGGGTGGTTCCAGGAGGGAACACCAGGTGGGGAGCCTAGGCTGTACTGGTAGGCCGTCTGTTCAGGGGGATCTCCTACTGTCAGGAGAACGTGGAGTGTCTGTAAACAGAGCTCCAGCGGTTCTGGTGTCTGGCGGTGCCGCTCCTAAGTGGAGGGTGCAGAAGTCCGGATGGAGGGGTGAGAGGGGGATGCGTTCCCCAGTGGGAGGACCAGTGGGTAGGGGCCAGCCAGAAGGGCTGAGCCTCCTAGGAGTGACCATGGTGACACCACTTCTGTCCTGGGGGATCTTCGCGCACTGTCAGATGGACAGGGGTCGGGAGATCTGTGCCAGGCAGACTGTCACACAACACATGAGTCATGTGTTACCCTCAGGGGGGCATGCGTGCTCCCAAGGAAGTCCTGGTGCGCCGGGCAGGTGCTCAGCCGCAGGGTTTAGTCCCTGGGTTGGGAGGCCAGGTTTAGGTCCTGCCTGACCTGGAGGGAAGGACGACTGTAAGCAGTGTCCTGACCGGTTTGTCTTCGAGGGGTACCACTCTGGGTGTGAGGGTACAGAACTCTGGAAGGGGGTGCAGAGAGAGGGAGTCCTCGCCTCTGACCCCGGTGCAACCTGAGGGTTTAGACCCTAGGTTGGGAGACCAGTTGCTGGAAAGAGGTCCTGAACTGGTGGGAGAATTGGTTGGGAAGTCAGGTTCCAGCGTCCTGACAGTTTTTGGTTCTGGGGGTGCTTCTCCTGGGAGGAGAGTGCAGGACCCCAGAAGGGGGGGTAAGGGGAGGAGAGCCTCGCCAGAGACCTCTGGTCAGCCTGAGGGTACAGACCCTGGGTTGGCGGACCAGGTTCAGGGTGTCCCCCCTGACCTGGGGGAAGGGGCGACTGCAAACAGTGCCCCTACCAGGTTGTCTTCGGGGGGTGCCGCTCCAGCTGGGAGGGTACAGAGCCCCAGGGAGGAGGACCGGGTGTGGGGGAGCCCACCCCAGTCCCTTGTTCAGCCTCAGGGTACAGACCCTGGGCTGGTGTACCAGTTGCAGGATAGCACCCCTGAACTGGTGGGCGAATTGAGCAGGACACCTGCCACAGGTGCCCTGACAATTCTGGAGGGGGGTACCGCTCCAGGTGGGAGGGTAGAGAGCCCCAGGGAGAAGGAGAGGGTGTGGGAGAGCCCACCCCAGTCTCCTGTCCAGCCGCAGGGTAGAGGCCCTGGGCTAGTGGGCCAGTGTCAGGATGCCATACCTGACTTGGCAGAGGGGAGAGTGGAGAAAGGGTGCCAGGCACCTGGGGCTACCGCCCCCCATTCTCTGATGCCACAGCGGTTGGAGTGCCTAAGGCCTGTCTCTCATCACTGACATTTGTCAGTGGCCACTGTGGCTGGCTGTCCTGGTGGACAGAGTTGCCCCTGGGAGGGGGACAGGAGTCACACCCCGGGGGTGGACTGGGCCACACCATTGTGTTGGCCATGTGGGTACTGACTGCCTGTTGGGACACATCTGTGAGCCAAGTAAGTTTAGGTGCTGCACAGATGGGGTCCACAGGTGAGGAGAAGGGTCCCCCATGGGTCAGCTTAGTGGGCCCTGAGAGTATGGATAGAGGAATCCAACTAGGTGCAGGAGGGCGTAAAACGGGAAGGAAACCCTGCTGTTGCGGGTCAGGTTCCGTGTTCTTTAGCCCCAAGCAGGGAAGCCCATCGAGGTATGGATTGGTCTCCCCTGGCTTTAGGCTGGAAGGGGGTTGTGTTGGAAATGGCCCTTTTTGCAGGGTTATCCCCAAACATTTTGCTTTTTCCTCCTATTTTTCCCTGACCTGTTTGTGTTGGTTTTAGGACTCTGGGCACTTTACCACTGCTAATCAGTGCTAAAGTGCATATGCTCTCTGTGTAAATTGTGTTATGGATAGGTGTTTCCATGATTGGATATTTGATTTGCCTGTTAGCCCCTAGTAAAGCACTGCGTGTGCCAGGGCTGGTGAATCAAATGCTACTCGAGGGCCTGCAGCACTGGTTGTGCCACCCCCGTGAGTAGCCCTGAAAACGGTAACTCAGACCTGCCATTGCAGACGTCTGCGCGCAGTTTGTAACTGCCATGTCGACTTGGCCAGTGCACACACTGGCCAGTCCCTAACCTTCCCTTTTCTTACATGTCAGACACCCCTCAGGTAGGCCCAAGGTACCCCTGTGGGCAGGGTGCAGTGTAAGTGAAAGGTGGGACATGCCCTGGTGTGTGTGGCATGTCCTGATAGTGAATTACAGCCAATTTCGTTTTTCACTATTGCAAGGCTACCAGTTCCCCATAGGATGGAATGGGAGGTTTGTTTATAACATCTTATAAACATAACTGGCCCAGGGAATTCGGTAAGAAAATAGAATTTAGTATGCCTGAACTCAGAATCTAAAGATGCATCTTTTAGTGAAGGTGATTTTTACATTCTGTGTTTGAAAATACCACTTTTAGAAAGTAGGTATTTTCTTGCTCAGTCATCCCGTGTGCCTCTGCTGGAATGCGGATTGCCTGTCTGGGTTTTGGATGACAGAAGGCTGGGGGAGCAGGAGGGGCGCCAGATGGTCTAGCTAGCTCAGGAAAGGGCTGAAGAGACCTGGGTTACGATGGGGGAAGGGGGAGGAGATTTCTTTGCACCTCAAAGGGCCTGCTCTGCCAAATGCCTTCTCCTCCACCCCCTGCCAGGAATTCACACCAGAGAAGGCAGAACTGGTCCTGACCGGGCACAGGCCCTCTCTGCCTAAGAAATCAAAGTATTTTTGGACATAAATGCTGGGTCCCAGACCCCTGAACTTTAGAACTCATCTGGACAAGAAGACTGCCAAGAAGAAGAGCCGGAGAAGCTGCAAAAAGGAACGACTGCTTTGCTGGGTGCTTTGCTGGGCTGACCTTCAGTGGCTGCTTTTGTCTTGGGTAGTGAAAGGCCTGGACTGGACTTTCTGCAACCTAAATTTGTGAGTCTCTCCAAGGGCTTGAGGTAGAACTTGCCCCCTGTTCACGAAGTCTCAGGAACAGCAAAGACTTCAAGTTCTTCGACCCGCAGCCCTGGGGACTGTGTGTTTTGTGCTGCAACCCGAAGAACACCAACTCGACAACGTCTACGACGCCACTGCCGACTCCGTGTCCTGATGGCAACGCAGAGGGCACCGCCGCAATGCCGCACCGCAACCCTGGTCTCACCGACGACGCCTGTTGACACGCCACCGAGCCGCTGCTTGCACCGCGACCTGTGGGCACCGCACTCCGCACCGCCTCGCTTCACGCCGAAGCTTTGGCACCACAGAGGGCACCGCCGCACCGTGACCCTGGTCTCACCATTGACGCCTGTTGACGCCGCCACCGAGCCGCTGCTCGCACCGCGACCTGTGGGCACCGCACTCCGCACCGCCTGGCTTCACGAGGATGCCTTGGCCTGCCTGACGCCGCCACTTCCCGCCGAGATCGACGCCGCTGCTTGCACCGTGGTTCGGGGGCACCGCTCGTAAGTTACACGACACACCGCCCTCATCCCACACCGCAGGCTTGGCCTACCGACGCCGGCGCCATCGACTCCAGTTCGTCAGCCGACGACAGTGCTTCAGCAACGACGACGCCGCTGCTTGCACCGTGATCTGCCAGCACCGTGACGAGCACCGCCTTCATCTCGCACCGCGACCCTGGTCTCACCGACGACGCCATCTGACGCCGCCACCGAGCCGCTGCTCGCACCACGACCTGAGGGCACCGCACGCCGCACCGCTGCACTTCGCACCGCAGCACCCGACGCCTGCCGACGCCAGCGCTCCTGACTCCATCGGAGAGGAGATCGACCTGCAACGCGTGTGACTTCGAGGGCCCCATCGCCTTGCATCTCTGAAAGGTACTGTTTGCGGGTCTTTCCGACACCGTAGCTGGCCTGCAACCCCGCGGTCAGCCAGGAACTGTTTTGGATTTGTGTGTTCACGACGCCGTGGTAGCCCGGACAGCGCTATCCACACAAGGAACTCTTTTTAATCAGCGTATTTTTGAATTGTGAACTTTTAAGTATAGTATTGTGGTTCTTTATCGTTTTTGGTCTTGATTTAATTAAATAAAAATATTGGATATTTTTGTAAACTGGTGTGGTGTCCTTTTGTAGTGCATACACTGTATTACTGTTGGTTATGTGCAAATGCTTTACACACTGCCTCTAAGATAGGCCTGGCTGCTCGTGCCAAGCTACCAAGGGGGTGAGCAGGGGTTATTTTAGAAGTGTAACTACCTTATCCTGACTAGAGTGGTGGTCTTTGCCTGGCTTTGGCCCGCGCCCTAGCCTACCAAGAATCCCATTTCTAACAACTACCATTTTGGTGTTCACAGAAGGTACTTACTCATTTTGGTATTCACAGAAGGCACTTACTCATTTTGGTATTCACAGAATGCACTTACTCATTTTGGTATTCACAGAATGCACTTACTCATACTAACTTTATGTCCGCACTCGGGCCGGAGATTCCGGCCCAGTGGTGGAGATTCCGGCCCGGTGGTGGAGATTCCGGCCCGATGGTGGAGATTCCGGCCCGATGGTGGAGATTCCGGCCCGGCGACGGAGATTTCGGCCGGTGGCGGAATCTCCACCACCGGGCCGGAATCTCCACCTCCGGGCCGGAATCTCCACCACCGGGCCGGAGATTCCACCACCGGGCCGGAATCACCACCACCGGGCCGGAATCTCCGGCCCGAGTGCGGACATAAAGTTAGTATGAGTAAGTGCATTCTGTGAATACCAAAATGAGTAAGTGCATTCTGTGAATGCCAAAATGAGTAAGTGCCTTCTGTGAATACCAAAATGGTAGTAAGTTTAGGATTTTGTAGTAAGTTAGTTCTGTGAATCGGGCCCAAGGTGTATAGAAAGAGTGTGAGTGTGGAAATGTATGCACTCTAGTGGTATAGAAGGAATGCAAGTGGGGAAATGTATATATTCTAGTGGTTTAGAGTAGTGTGAGTGGGGAAATGTATACGCTCTAGTAGTATAGAAAGAGTGGGAGAGGTAAAATGCATACAATCTAGTTGTATAGAAAGAGGGTGAGTGGAGAAATGTAAACAATCAAGAGATATAGAAAGGCTGTGAATGGGGAAATGTAAACACTCTAGTGGTATAGAAAGAGTGCATGTGGGGAAATGTAAACACTCTAGTGGTATGGAAAGAGTGCAAGTGGGGAAATGTAAACACTCTAGTGGTATGGAAAGAGTGCATGTGGGGAAATGTAAACACTCTAGTGGTATGGAAAGAGTGTAAGTGGGGAAATGTATAAACTCTAGTGTTATAGAAAGGTTGTGAGTGGTGAAATATAAACCCTCTAGTGTAATATAAAAAGTGTGAGTGGGGAAATGCATACACTCTAGTAGTATAGAATAGTTCGACTGAGGAAATGTAACCACTCCATTGATATAGAAAGAGTGTGAGTGGGGAAATATAAACACTCTAGTTGTATAGAATAGTGCGAGTGGGAAAATGTATACACTCAAGTGGAATATACAAAGTGCGAGTGGGGAAATATATACATTCTAGTGGCATACAAAGAGTGCGAGTGGGGAAATGTGTACACTAGTGGTATACAAAGAGTGGGAGTGGGGAAATGCATATTCCCTAGTGGTATAGAAAGAGTGCGAGTAGGGAAATGTAAACACTCTAGTGGAATATACAGAGTGCGGGAGTGTAAATGTATACACACTAGTGTTATAGAAAGAGTGTGAGCGTGGAAATGTATACGCTAGTGGTATAGAAAGAGTGTGAGTGGTGAAATGTATACACTCTAGTGGCATAGGAAAAGAGGGAGTGGAGAAATGGAAACACTCTAGTGGTATAGAAAGAGTGCCAGGTGGGAATATGTATACACTCTAGTAGTATAGAAAGAGTGCGAGCGAGGAAATGTCAACACTCTAGTGAAATATACAAAATGCGGGTGGGGAAATGTATACACACTAATGGTATAGAAAGAGTGTGAGTGGGGAAATATATACACTAGTAGTATAGAAAGAGTTTGAGTGTGGAAATGTAAACACTCTAGTGGTATAGAAAGAGTGAGAGTGAGGAAAATGTAAACACTCTAGTGGTATAGAAAGAGTGCAACAGGGGATTATGTATACACTCTAGTGCTATAGAAAGAGTGTGAGAGGGAAATGTAAACACTCTAGTAGTATAGAAAGAGTGTGAGCGGGGAAATTTAAACACACTTGTGGTATAGAAAGAGTCCAATTGGGGAAATGTATACACTCTCGTGGTATGGAAAGAGAGGGAGTGGGCAAATGTAAACAATCTAGTAGTATAGAAAGAGTCGGAGTGTGGAAATGTATACACTCTAGTGGTATAAAATAGTGCGAGTGGGGAAATGTATACACTCTAGTATAGAAAGAGAACATTCGGGGATATGTAAACACTCTAAGGGCCCGATTCACAGAACTAACTTACTACAAAATCCTAAACTTACTACCATTTTGGTATTCACAGAAGGTACTTACTCATTTTGGTATTCACAGAAGGCACTTACTCATTTTGGTATTCACAGAATGCACTTACTCATTTTGGTATTCACAGAATGCACTTACTCATACTAACTTTATGTCCGCACTCGGGCCGGAGATTCCGGCCCAGTGGTGGAGATTCCGGCCCGATGGTGGAGATTCCGGCCCGATGGTGGAGATTCCGGCCCGGCGACGGAGATTTCGGCCGGTGGCGGAATCTCCACCATCGGGCCGGAATCTCCACCTCCGGGCCGGAATCTCCACCACCGGGCCGGAGATTCCACCACCGGGCCGGAATCTCCGGCCCGAGTGCGGACATAAAGTTAGTATGAGTAAGTGCATTCTGTGAATACCAAAATGAGTAAGTGCATTCTGTGAATACCAAAATGAGTAAGTGCCTTCTGTGAATACCAAAATGAGTAAGTATCTTCTGTGAATACTAAAATGAGTAAGTGCATTCTGTGAATACCAAAATGGTAGTAAGTTTAGGATTTTGTAGTAAGTTAGTTCTGTGAATCGGGCCCAAGGTATATAGAAAGAGTGTGAGTGTGGAAATGTATGCACTCTAGTGGTATAGAAGGAATGCAAGTGGGGAAATGTATATATTCTAGTGGTTTAGAGTAGTGCGAGTGGGGAAATGTATACGTTCTAGTAGTATAGAAATAGTGGCAGAGGTAAAATGCATACAATCTAGCGGTATAGAAAGAGGGTGAGTGGAGAAATGTAAACAATCAAGAGATATAGAAAGGCTGTGAATGGGGAAATGTAAACACTCTAGTGGTATAGAAAGAGTGCATGTGGGGAAATGTAAACACTCTAGTGGTATGGAAAGAGTGTAAGTGGAGAAATGTATAAACTCTAGTGTTATAGAAAGGTTGTGAGTGGTGAAATATAAACCCTCTAGTGTAATATAAAAAGTGTCAGTGGGGAAATGCATACACTCTAGTAGTATAGAATAGTGGGACTGAGGAAATGTAACCTCTCCATTGATATGGAAAGAGTGTGAGTGGGGAAATATAAACACTCTAGTTGTATAGAATAGTGCGAGTGGGAAAATGTATACACTCAAGTGGAATATACAAAGTGCGAGTGGGGAAATATATACATGCGAGTGGGGAAATGCATATTCCCTAGAGGTATAGAAAGAGTGCGAGTAGGGAAATGTAAACACTCTAGTGGAATATACAGAGTGCGGGAGGGTAAATGTATACACACTAGTGTTATAGAAAGAGTGTGAGCGTGGAAATGTATACGCTAGTGGTATAGAAAGAGTGTGAGTGGTGAAATGTAAACACTCTAGTAGTATAGAAAGAGTGCGAGTGGGGAAATGTAAACACTAGTGGTATAGAAAGAGTGTGAGAGGGGAAATGTGTACACTCTACTGCTATAGAAAGAGATGAGAAATGTATACCTCTAGTGGCATGGAAAGAATGCATGTGGGGAAATGTATACACTCTAGTGGTTAGAAACAGTGCAAGTGGTGAAATGTAAACACTCTAGCAGAATATACAGAGTGCGAGTGGGGAAATGTATACACTCTTGTGGTGTAAAATGAGTGTGAGCAGGGAAATGTATACCTTAGCGATATAGAAAGAGTATGAGTGGGGAAATGTAAAAATTAATATCATAGAAAGAGTGCGATTGGCGAAAGGAAATGCATATACTATAATGGTGTAGAAAAAGTGCGAGTGGGGCAATGTATACACTCTAGCAGTATAAAATATTAGGAGTGGGGAAATGTAACCACTCTAGTGATATAGAAAGAGTGTGAGTGGTGAAATGTATACACTCTAGTGGCATATACAAAGTACGAGTGGGGAAATGTATACAATGTAGTGGCATAGAAAGAGTGCGAGTGTGGAAATGCATACACTCTAGTGGTATAAAAGAGTGTGAGTGGGGGAATGTGAACACTCCTGTGGTATAGAAAGAGTATGAGTGGGGAAATGTAAACACTCCAGTGGTGTATAGAAAGAGTGTAGGTGGACAAATGTACACACTCAAGTGGTATAGAAGAGTGCAAGGGGGGAAATGTACACACTCAAGTGGTATAGAAAGAGTTCGAGTGGGGAAATGTATGCACTCTAGTAGCTTAGTAAGAGTGTGAGTGGGGAAATATATACACTCTAGTGGTATAGAAAGAGTGCAAGTAGGGAAATGTAAACACTCTAGTGGAATATACAGAGTGCGGGAGGGGAAATGTATACACACTAGTGGTATATAAAGAGTGTGAGGGGGAAATGTAAACACTCCAGTGGTGTATACAGACTGCAAGTGGAAAATGTACACACTCAAGTGGTATAAATAGTGCAAGTGGGGAAATGTATACACTCAACTGGTATAGAAAGAGTGCGAGTGTGAAAATGTAAACACTCTAGTGGTAGAGAAAGAGTGCAAGTGGGAAATGTATACACTCTAGTGGTATACAAAAGTGTGAGTGGGGAAATGTATGCACTCTAGTGGTATAGAAAGAGTGCGAGAGGTGAAATGTATACACTCTAGTTTTATAGACAGAGTGCGAGTGGAGAAATGTATGCACTCTAATGGTGTAGAAAAAGTGCGAGTGGAGAAATGTATACTGTGTAGCAGTATAAAATAATCCTTTTGGGGAAATGTAACCACTCTAGTGATATAGAAAGAGTGTGAGGCGGGGAATGTATACACTCTAGTGGTATAGAAAGAGTGTGAGTAGGGAAATGTAAACACTTTTGTAGAATAGAAAGAATGCAAGTGGGGAAATAAATACCCTCTAGCGGTATTGAATATTGCGAGTTGGGAAATATGAACACTCCTGTTGTATAGTAAGAATGTGAGAGGGGAAATGTAAACACTCCAGTGGTGTGCACAGAGTGCGAGTGGACAAATGTGCACAATAAAGTGGTATAGAAGAGTGCAAGTGTGGAAATGTATACACTCTAGTGGCATAGAAAGAGTGCGAGTGGGGAAATGTAAACACACTAGTGGTATAGAAAGAGTATGAGCGGGGAAATGTATACGCTAGTGGTATATACAGAGTGTGAGTGGGGAAATGTAAACACTCCAGTGGTATATACAGAGTGCGAGTGAGGAAATGTATACACTCTAGTGGTGCAGAAAGAGTGCAAGTTGGAAATGTATACACTCTAGTAGTCTAGCGACTGGGGAAATGTACACACTCTAGTAGTATAGAAAGAGTGCGAGTGGGGAAATGTATGCACTCTAGTGGAGTAGAATAGGGTGAGTGGGGACATGTATACACTCTAGTAGAATAGAAAGAGTGCGAATGGGGAAATGTATACACTCTAGTAGGATATAGAGAGTGGGAGTGGGGAAATGTATATACTGTAGTGGTATGGAAAGAGTGCGCGTGGGGAAATGAATACACTCTAGTGGTGTAGAAAGAGTGCTAGTGGGGAGTCATGTACACTCAAGTGATATAGAAAGAGTGTGGGTGGGGAAATGTATACACTCTAATAGTATAGAAAGAGTGTGAGTGGTGAAATTTAAACACTAGTGGTATAGAAATAAGGCGAGTTGGGATATGTGTGTACTCTAGCTGTGTAGAATAGTATGAGTGGGGAAATGTAACCACTCTAGTGGTATAGAAAGATTGTGAGTGGGTAAATATAAACGCTCAAGTGGTATATACAGAGTGCGAGTGGAGAAATGTACACACTCAAGTGGTATAGAAGAGTGCAAGAGGAGAAATGTATACACTCAAGTGGTATAGAAAGAGTGCGAGTGTGGAAATGTATACACTGTAGTGCCACAGAAAAAGTGCATGTGGCAAAATGTATACACTCTAGTGGTTAGCAAAAGTTCATGTGGGGAAATGTAAACACTCTAGTGGAATATACAGAGCGCAAGTGGGAAAATGTATACACTCTTGTGGTGTAGAAAGAGTGTGAGCAGGGAAATGTATACACTAGTGGTAAAGAAAGAATGTGAGTGGGGAAATGTAAACTAGTTGCATAGAAAGAGTGCGAGTGGGAAAATGTATACACTGTAATGGTGTAGAAAAAGTGCGAGTGGGGAAATGTATACACTGTAGCAATATAAAATAATCCGAGTGGGGAAATGTAACCACTCTAGTGATATAGAAAGAGTGTGAGTGGTGAAATGTTTACACTCCAGTGGTATATACAGAGTATGAGTGGGGAAATATATATACTCTAGTGGCATAGAAGAGTGTGAGTGGGGGAATGTATACACTCTAGTGGTATAGAAAGAGTGTGAGTAGGGAATTGTAAACACTCTTGTAGTATAGAAAGAATGCAAGTGGGGAAATAAATACCCTCTAGCAGTATTGAATATTTAGAGTTGGGAAATAGGAACACTCCTGTGGTATAGAAAGAGTGTGAGTGGGGAAATGTAAACACTCCAGTGGTGTGCACAGACTGCGAGTGGACAAATGTACACACTAAAGTGGTATAGAAGAGTGCTAGTAGGGATATGTACACACTCTAGTGGCATAGAAAGAGTGCGAGTGGGAAAATGTAAAAACTCTAGTGATATATAAAGAGTGCGAGTGGTGAAATGTATGCACTCTAGTGGCAAAGAAAGAGTGTGAGTGGGGAAATGTTTACACTCTAGTGGTATAGAAAGAGTGTGAACGGGGAAATGTATACGCTAGTGGTATAGAAAGAGATTGAGCGGGGAAATGTAACCACTCTAGTGGTATAGAAAGAGTGCAAGTGTGGAAATGAAAACACTAGTGGTATAGAAGGAGTGTGAGAGGGGAAATATGTACACTCTAGTGCTATAGAAAGAGTTTGAGTGGGGAAATGTATACACTCTAGTGGTATAGAAAGAGTGCAAGTGGGAAATGTATACACTCTAGTGGTATACAATAGTGCGAGTGGGGAAATGTATACACTCTAGTAGTATAGAAAGAGTGCGAGAGGGGAAATGTATACACTCTTGTTGTATAGACAGAGTGCGAGTGGGGAAATGAATAAACTCTAGTGGTATAGAATAGTGCGAGTGGAAAAATGTATACACTCTAGTAGTATAGAAAGAGTGTGAGTGGGGAAATGTATATACTCTAGGGGTATGGAAAGAGTGCGAGTGGGAAAATGTATACACTCTAGTGGTGTAGAAAGAGTGCTAGTGAGGAGTCATATACACTCAAGAGATATAGAAAGAGTGAGAGTGGGGAAATGTATACACTCTAGTAATATAGAAAGAGTGTGAGTGGTGAAATTGAAACACTCTATTGGTTTAGAAAAAGGGCGAGTGGGGATATGTGTGCACTCTAGCGGTGTAGAATAGTGTTAGTCACGGGAACCAGAGCCAGGGTAGGAGTATGGTTAGTTGCCACACCGCCTCCTGTCATGAGTAACGATGCGTCTGCCTAAACGCTCCCGTTATCACAGACCCGCAACTGATGGGATCACAGAATACTATGTGAATCGGACCTGGTATTCACTTGCAAAGCTGGTAACTATTGCATCCTTTCACTTGTAGAACCAGCATTGCGGTAGTGTTAGAGTTTAGACACTTTCTCAACTACTATCGGTCCTGACGAATTACCACAAGACCCGTTGGGGGCTACCACAGGCAAGAAATATGTCGACCTTCTACACCACACATGCCCTTTAAAACCATTGTATCCGGTTAGGGTTTTTTGTTTTTAGTAAGGTTAGTTCACCCTAGGAATAAAATTTAGGCAATAGGGTTGCCCTAAACCTATTTTAGACACCACTTTGCACTCACTACACTACCTATTCCACACACCCACACCCACCTAACGGCTTCAACAAAAAGATCTCCGCCAAAGAGCCCCTTCGCAAGTGCCTGTCGGGCATTGCAGCGCCGGGCCGACTAGGAGCAGGCCCAAATGATGAAGCATGACATCCTTCGGGGTGTGTGATGGCACTTTTTCTCAGACCTGAACACTCCCAATTACACTTAGGAACTGCATACCAATCAGATATACTTAATTCATGTTTGGGAGTACGTGTGCAGGACCTGCTTAAACAACTCCCGGTTCCTCTCCTTCGGAGAAGTGGGGAAATGTGGCCACTCTAGTGGTATAGAAAGACTGTGAGTGGGTAAACATAAACACTCGAGAGGTATAGAAGTGTTCAAGAGGGGAAATGTATACACTCAAGTGGTATAGAAAGAGTGCGAGTGTGGACATTTATACAATGTAGTGCCATGGAAAAAGTGAGTGTGGGGAAATGTATACACTCTAGTGGTTAGAAACAGTGCATGTGGGGAAATGTAAACACTCTAGTGGAATGTACAGAGTGCGAGTGGAGAAATGTACAAACTCTTGTGGTGTAGAAATAGTGTGAGCAGGGAAAACGTATACACTAGCGGTATACAAAGAGTGTGAGTGGGTAAATGTAACTACTAGTTGCATAGAAAGAGTGCGAGTGGGGAAATGGATACACTCTAGCGGTATAAAACAGTCCGAGTGGGGAAATATAACCACTCTACTGATATAGAAAGAGTGTGAGTGGTGAAATGTATACACTCTAGTGGTAAATACAGAGTACGAGTGGGGAAATGTATACACTCTAGTGGCATAGGAAGAGTGAGAGTGGGGAAATGTATATACTCTAGTGGTATAGAAAGAGTGTGAGTAGAGAAATGTAAACACTTGTGGGATAGAAAGAGTGTGGGTGGGGAAATAAATACAATTTAGCGGTATTGAATATTGCGAGTTGGAAAATGTGAACACTCCTGTGGTATAGAAAGTGTGTGAGTGGGGAAATGTAAACACTAGTGGTGGAGAAAGAGTGCTAGTGGGGAAACATACAGTCAAGGGATAAAGAAAGAGTGCAAGTGGGGAAATGCATACACTCTAGTAGTATAGAAAGAGTGTGAGCGGTGAAATCTGAACACTCTAGTGGTATAGAAAAAGTGCGAGTGGGGAAATGTGTACACTCTAGCAGTATAGAATAGTGGAAGTGGGGAAATGTAACCATTCTAGTGATATGGAAAGAGTGTGAGTGGGAAAATGTATACACTCAAGTGGTATATACAGAGTGAGAGTGGGGAAATGTATATACTCTAGTGGTATAGAAAGAGTGTGAGTAGAGAAATGTAAACACTTGTGGGATAGAAAGAGTGTGGGTGGGAAAATAAATACAATCTAGTGGTATTGAATATTGCGAGTTGGAAAATGTGAACACTCCTTTGGTATAGAAAGTGTGTGAGTGGGGAAATATAAACACTCCAGTGGTGTATACAGAGTGCGAGTGGACAAATATTCACACTCAAGTGGTATAAAGAGTGTGAGTGGGGAAATGTATACACTCTAGTGGCATAGAAAGAGTGCAAGTGAAGAAATGTATACACTAGTGGTATAGAAGGAGCTTGAGTGGGGAAATGTAAACACTAGTGGAATATATAGAGTGCGGGTGGGAAAATGTATAGACACTAGTGGTATAGAAAGAGTGTGAGCGGATAAATGTATACATTAGTGGTATAGAAAGAGTGTGAGTGGGGAAATAAAAACACTCTTGTGGTATTGAAAGAGTGCAAGTGCAGAAAATGTAAACACTCTAGTGGTATAGAAAGAGTATGAGAGGGGATAATGTATACACTCTAGTGCTATAGAAAGAGTGCAAATAGTGAAATGTATACACTAGTGGTATAGAATAGTGTGAGTGGGGAAATGTATACACTCTAGTAGTATAGACAGAGTGAAAGTGGGGAAATGTAAACACTCTAGTTGTGTATAGAGAGTGGGAGAGGGGAAATGTATATACTCTAGTGGTATGGGAAAAGTGGGGAAATGTATACACTCTAGTGGTGTAGAAAGAGTGCTAGTGGGGAAACATACAGTCAAGTGATATAGAAAGAGTGTGAGTGGGGAAATGTATACACTCTAGTAGTATAGAAAGAGTGTGAGTGGTGAAATTTGAACACTCTAGTGGTATAGAAAAAGTGCTAGTGGGGAAATGTGTACACTCTAGCGGTATAAAATAGTGCGAGTGGGGAAATGTAATCATTCTAGTGATATCGAAATAGTGTGAGTGGGAAAATGTATACACTCAAGTGGTATATACAGAGTGAGAGTGGGGAAATGTATACACTCTAGGGCATAGAAGAGTGTGAGTTGGGAAATGTAGACACTCTAGTGGTATAGAAAGAGTGCAAGTAGGAAAATGTAAACACTCTTGTAGTATCGAAAGAGTGTGGGTGGGGAAATAAATACACTCTAGTGGTATTGATTATTGCGGAAATGTAAACACTCCTGTGGTATCGAAAGAGTGTGAGTGGGGATATTTAAACACTCTAGCAGGATATACAGAGTGCAAGTAGACAAATGTACACACTCAAGTTGTATAGAAGAGTTCAAGTGGGGAAATGTATACACTCAAATGGCAGAGAAAGGGTGCGATTGGGGAAATGTAAACACTCTAGTGGTATTGAAAGAGTACAAGTGGGGAAATGTAAGCCTTCTAGTAGTACAGAAAGGGTGGGAGTGGGGAAATGTATACACTCTAGTGGTATAGAAAGAGTGCAAGTGGAAAATGTATACACTCTAGTGGCATACAAAGAGTGCAAGTGTGGAAATGTATAAACTCTAGTGATATAGAAAGAGTGTGAGTGGGGAAATGTAAACACCAGTGGAATATACAGAGTGCGGGTGGGGAAATGTATACACACTAATGGTATAGAAGGAGTATGAGAGGGGAAATGTGTACACTCTAGTGCTATAGAAAGAGTGAGAGTGGGGAAATGTATATACTCTAGTGGTATAGAAAGAGTGCAAGTGGGAAATGTATAAACTAGTGGTATAGAAAGAGTGCGATTGGGCAATGTATACACTCTAGTGGTGTACAAAGAGTGATAGTGGGGAAACATATACACTCAAGTGATATACAAAGAGTGCGAGTGGAGAAATGTACACACTCTAGTAGTATAGAAAGAGTGAGAGTGGTGAAATTTAAACACTCTAGTGGTATAGAAAAAGTGTGAGAACACAAATGTATACACTCTAATGTTATAGAATAGCGTGAGTGAGGAAATGCAACTAAACTAGTGATATAGAACAAGTGGGGAAATCTATACACTCTAGTTGTATAGAAAGATTGTGATTGGGGAAATGTACACACTCTAGTGGTATAGAAAGAGGGTGAGTGGAGAAATGTATACACAATAGTGGTATAGAATAGTACAAGATGCTAAAAACTTGTACTTAAGGTTTATCAAGCCTAGTTACTACAAGAAGGTGAGATTTAAGACCTTATTAGCACCAGGTCAGGTGTGGAAGACAATAAAAAGAAAGACGGGGATAGGGAGAATAAATTATTATACCTCCCTATATATGAATCCAGCACTACCAATAGTCTTTCATGATAACATAATGAAACGATGGAAAGACTTAGGGGTAAATGTGGTTGGGGACTTAGTCGACGTAACTGGATTTAGGTCATTTTCAGAGTTACAGGATAGACACGGGGTAGATAGGAAAGATTTTTTCTAATATTTACAGGTACGTAGCTATTGGGGGAAGAAAACAGGGTGCCCAAATGGGTTAGCCAAGAATACCATGATTGACAGGTTAAGGGATGAAGATGGATGCACCATCAGTAGAATTTATAGTGAGTTGATCGCCATGCAGCCAGACGTCCTAGAGAGACAGGCCGAAAAATAGGACCAACGGCTTGGGATAGAAGGATCCGGTTTCTTTGATTCCTTAGACAAGGGACATAATATACTCTGTTCATCAAAACTACAGGCACAGCACTTTAAAATGATCTTAGATTTGTATTATACACCAGCTAAAAAGGCAAAGTGGGGGGGGGTCTGTGGGTATTCGTTGTCCCCGCTGCCAAGCAGTTAAGGCAGATGTGGTGCACATGTCCTTGACCTGCCCTCGGCTGGATGTTCTTAAAAAAGGTATAGAACAGATCCTAGAGCTAACCCTGAAGGTGAATGTGGTTTTAACCCCAGAAATAATGCTACTGGGGGTTAGTAGCTCAGGATCAGACGGTGCCCAACCATACTTCATGTTTTTGGCGATGGCAGTGGTCAAAATCTGTATCGCCACAGCTTGGTTAGACCCGGTGGCCCCATCCTTCTCGCAATGGCTTGCCCAGCTCCTCTCCACCTTTAATCTGGAAAAAGGAATCTATGAAAGAAAAGGCCGAAAGGCCCAAAAATTGGGAAAAACAATATGGGCCCCAGTTTATCGCTGGAAGGCGGAGGTCGGGGGCCCTGAAATAATAACTGAATTGAAAATTTTTTCACAAAAATAATGCAGCTATTAATATTTCGGTTTTTTACCCCAATGTCTATTTTATCCGATTAATAATCACCTCTAAAAAGTAATCATGAATTGAAAACATCATGTATATATGAAAGTAATGCTGCTACTAAATGTATACATTTTTTATCCCAATGTATATTTTATCACTACGGAATCTCTCGGAATAACTGTTTGTATATGAATTTATAAAAAATAAAAATAAATTGTGCAAGTGGGAAATGTAAACACTTTAGTAGTATAGAGAGTGTGGGGAAATGTATACACTCTAGTGGCTTAGAGAGAGTGCGAGTTGGGAAAAGTATACACTTTACTAGTATAGAAAGAGTGCGAGTGGTGAAATGTGGACACTTGTAGTATAGAAAGAGTGGGAGTGTGGAAATGTAAACAGTCTAGTGTCAGAGCAAGAGTGCAGGTGGGTAAATTTATACACTCTAGTGGTATGGAAAAGTGCGAGTGGGAAAATGTATACACTCTAGTGGTATAGAATAGTGTGAGTAGGGAAATGTACACACTCTAGTGGTATAGAATAGTGTGAGTGGGGAAATGTATACACTCTCGTGGTATGGCATGAGTGTGAGTGGGGAAAGGTATACACTCTAGTAGTATGGAATAGTGCGAGTGGGGAAATGTATACACTGTAGTAGCATTGAAAGAGTGGGAGTGGGAAAATGTGAACACTAGTAGTATAGAAAGAGTGGGAGTAGGGAAATGTAAACACTAGTAGTATAGAAAGAGCGCAAGTGGGGAAATGTATGCACTCTAGTGGTATAGAAAGACTGTGAGTGGGGAAATGTATACACACTAGTGGTATAGAATAGTGCGAGTGGGGAAATGTATACACTCTAGTAATATATAGAAAGAGTGCGAGTAGGAAAATGTAAACCTTCTATTAGTAAAGACAGAGTGGGAGTGGAGAAATGTATATACTCTAGCGGTATAGAAAGAAAGGGAGTGGAGAGATGTAAACAATCAAGAGGCATAGAAAGACTGTGAGTGGGAAAATGTAACTCTAGTGGTATAGAAAGAGTGCCAGGTGGAAAAATTTATACACTCTAGTAGTATAGAAAGATTTCGAGTGGGGAAATGTCAACACTCTAGTAAAATATACAGAGTGTGGGTGGGGAAATGTATACACACTAATGGTATAGAAAGATTTTGAGTGGGGGAATATATACACTAGTAGTATAGAAAGAGTGTGAGTGAGGAAAATGTAAACACTCTAGTGGTATAGAAAGAGTGCAAGAGGGGATTATGTATACACTCTAGTGCAATAGAAAGAGTGTGAATAGTGAAATGTATACACTAGTAGTATAGAAAGAGTGTGAGTGGGGACATCTAAGCACTCTAGTGGTATGGAATAGTGCGAGTGGGGAAATGTAAACACACTTGTGGTATAGAAAAGAGTGCAATTGGGAAATGTATACACTCTCGTGGTATAGAAAGAGTGGGAGTGGGAAAATGTATACACTCTAGTAGTATAGAAAGAGTGGGAGAGGGAAATGCATACAATCTAGTGGTATAGAAAGACTGTGAGTGGGGAAATTTAAACACTCTAGTGGTATGGAAAGAGTGCAAGTGCGGAAATGTATAAAATCTAGTAGTATAGAAAGATTATGAGTGGTGAAATATAAACCCTCTAGTGTAATAGAAAAAGTGTGAGCGGGGAAATGTATACACTCTAGTAGTATAGAATGGTGTGACTGGGGAAATATAACCACTCCATTGATATATAAAGAGTGAGAGTGGGGAAATGTAAACACTCTAGTTGTATAAAATAGTTTGATTGGGAAAATGTATATGCTCTAGTGGAATATACAGAGTGTGAGTGGGGAAATATATACATTTTAGTGGCATACAAAGAGTGCAAGTGGGGAAATGTGTAAACTCTAGTGGTATAGAAAAGTGTGAGTATGGAAATGTGTACACTCTAGTGGTATAGAAATAGTGCAAGTGGGTAAATGTAAACACTCTAGTGGTATAGAAAGAGTGTGAGTAGGGAAATGTAAACACTCTTCTGGTATAGAAAGTGTGAAGGTGGGGAAATGTATACACTCTAGTGGTATAGAAAAAGTGTGAGTGGGGAAATGTAAACACTCTAGTAGTATATAATAGTGCGAGTGGGGAAATGTAATCACTAGTGGAATATACAGAGTACGAGTGGGGAAATGTATACGTTCTAGTGGCATCGAAAGAGTGCGAGTGGGGAAATGTAAACACTCTAGTGATATAGAAAGAGTGCGGGTTGGGAGTGCAAGTTTCTGTGCTCCGGGCCTCAGTTTCTGTGTCTTTATGTCACTTTCTGTGTCTCGGTGTCCATTTCTATTCCCTAGTGTTGGTTTCTGGTCTCAATTTTTGTGCCCCAGTGTCAGTCTCTATGTCCCAGTGTCAATTCCAGTGTTACAGTGTCAATGATGTGTCCAGGTGCCAGTTTCTGTGTTCCTGTGTTATTTTCTCTGCCCTCTTGTCAGCATCCCACTATTTATTTCTGTTCCCTGGTATAGGTTTAGGTGTCACAGTGTCAGGTTCTGTGTGCGGGTGTTAGTTTCTGTGTCCTAGTCTTAGTTTCAATGTCACGGTGTCAGTTTCTGTTTGCAGGTGTCAGTTAATGTGTCCAGGTGTCAGTTTCTGTGTACCGGTGTCAATTTCTGCGGCCAAGTGTCAGTTTGTATGTCCTGGTGTCAGTTTTGTGTGCAGGTGTCAGGTTTTGTGTCCAGGTGTCAGTTTCTGTGTCCCTGTGTTAGTTTATATGTCCCAGTGTCAGTTTATGAGGCTCTGTGGCAGATTCTGTGTTCCATTGTTAGTTTCTGTGCCCCTGTGTTAGTTTCTATGTCCCGGTGTCAGTTTCTGTGGCTCTGTGGCAGTTTCTGTTTCCCAGTGTTAGATTTTTTGTCCCAGTGTTCGTTTTTGTGTCCCGCTGTTAGTTTCTTTGTACCAATGTCAGTTTTTGTGTCCCGGTGCCAGTTTCTGTGTGCCTGTACCAGTTACTGTGTCCCAGTGTTAGTTTCTCTGTCCCTGTGTTAGTTTCTATGCCCCAATGTAAGTTTCTGTGTCCCTGTGTTAGCTTATTTGTCCCAGTGTCAGTTTTTTTGCCCCAGTTCTAGTTTCTGTGTCTCAGTGTTAGTTTCTGTGTCCCCTTGACAGTATCCCACTACTATTTTCTGTTCCCTGGTATAGGTTTCTGTGTACCTGTGTTAGTTTTTATGTCCCGGTGACAGTTTCTGTGTCTTTGTGTCAATTTCTGTGTCCTTGTGTTAGGTTCTTTGTCCCAGTGTCATTTTCTGTGTCCTGGTGTTAGTTTCTGTGTCCCGGTGTTAGTTTCTATGTCCCTGTTTCAGTTTCTGTGGCTTTGTGTCAGTTTTTATGTCCCAGTGTCAGTTTTTATGTCCCAGTGTCAGTTTTTGTGTCCCAGTGCCAGTTTCTGTGCCTTGTGTTAGTTTCTTGGTTCCAGTTTCTTTTTCCCAGTGTCAGTTCATGAGGTTTTGCATCAGTTTCTGTGCCCTCAACGTCACTATCTGCCTACTGGTTTTTACGAACTGTTGTCAGTTTTGTTGTCCTGATGTTGGTTGCTGTACTTTAGTGTTGGTTTCTATGACCCTGTGTCTGTTGCTTTGTCCCATTGTCAGCTCTGTACCTCCTACTCAGCTTCTATGTCCCGGTGTCAGTTTCTGTGGCTTTGTCAGTTTCTGTGTCCCGGTGTTAGTTTATGTGTCCCTGTGTTAGGTTCTATGTCTCTGTGTCAGTTTCTGTGGCTCTGTGGTGGTTTCTGTGTCCCAGTGTTAGTTCATGTGTCCCTTTGTTAGTTTCTATGTCCTGGTGTCAGTTTCTGTGGCAGTTTCTGTGTCCCGGTGTTAGTTTTTGTGCCCCTTTGTTAGTTTCTATGTGGTGGTGTCAGTTTCTGTTGCTTTGTGGCAGTTTCTGTGTCCTGGTGTTAGCTTCTATGTCCCAGTTTCAGTTTCTGTGGCTTTGTCAGTTTCTGTGTCCCGGTATTAGTTTCTGTGTCCCTTTGTTAGTTTCTATGTCCCAGTGTCAGTTTCTGTGGCAGTTTCTGTATCCCAGTGGTAGTTTCTGTGCCCCTTTGTTAGTTTCTATGTCCCAGTGTCAGTATCTTTGTCCCAGCATCAGATTCTGTGCCCCAGAGTTAGTTTCTGTGTTCCTGTGTTAGTTTCTTTTTCCCAGTGTCATTTTTTGTGTCCCAGTGCCAGTTTCTGTGTCCCAGTATTGGTTTCTGGGTTCCAGTTTCTTTTTGCCAGTGTCAGTTTCTGTATCCTCAGTGTCACTATGCAACTACTGTTTTCTGCATCCTGTTGTCAATTTCATTTTCCTGGTGTTGGTTCCTATGCTCCAGTGTTGGTTTCTATGACTCAGAGTCTGCTTCTTTGTCCCAGTATCATTTTTGTGTCCCGGTGCTATTTTCTGTGTCCCAGTGTTAGTCCCTAGGTCAGTTCCTTTGTCCCAGTGTCAGTTTCTGTGCCCCAGTGTTAGTTTCTGTATCCTTGTGTCAGTTTCTTTGTCCCAGTGTCAGTTTCTTTGTCCCAGTGTCAGTTTCTGTGTCCCAGTGTTAGTTTCTCTGTCCCAGTGTCAGTTTATGAGGTTCTGGATCAGTTTCTGTGTCTTCAGTGTCACTATTCAACTACTGGCTTTTGCATTCTGTTGTCAGTTTTCGTGTCCTGGTGTTTGTATGCTCCAGTGTTGGTTTCTATGACCTAGTGTCTGTTTCTTTGTCCCGGTGTCAGCTCTTCACCTCTGTGTCCGTTTCTGTATCCCAATGCTAGTTTCTGTGTCCCTGTGTTAGTTTCTATGTCCCAGTGTCAGTTTTTGAGCCCTCATTGTCACTATCCGACTACTGGCTTTTGTAACCTGTTGTCAGTTTTGGTGTCCTGGTATTGGTTCCTATACTCCAGTGTTGGTTTCTATGACCCAGTGTCTGTTTCTTTGTCTCGGTGTCAGGTTCTGTATCCCGGTGTTAGTTTCTATGTCCCTTTGTTAGTTTCTATGTTGTGGTATCAGTTTCTGTAGCTCTGTGGCAGTTTCTGTGTCCCAGTGTTAGTTTCTATGTCCTAGTGTCAGTTTCTGTGGCTCTGTGGCAGTTTCTGTGTCCCGGTATTAGTTTCTGTGCCCCTTTGTTTGTTTCTATGTCCCATGTCAGTTTCTTTGTCCCAGCGTCAGATTCTGTGTCCCGGTGTTTGTTTCTGTGTGCCGGTTTTTGTTTCTTTGTCCCAGTTTCAGTTTTTGTGTCCCAGTGCCAGTTTCTGTGTCCCAGTGTTAGTTTCTGGGTTCCTGTTCGAATTTCTGTTTCCCAGTGTCAGTTTATGAGGTTCTGGGTCAGTTTCTGTGTCCTCAGTGTCACTATCCGACTACTTGCTTTTGTATCTTGTCGGTTTTGGTGTCCTGGTATTGGTTCCTATACTCCGGTGCTGGTTTCTGTGACCCAGTGTTTGTTTCTTTGTCCCGGTGTCAGTTTCTGCATCCTGGTGTTAGTTTCTGTTCCCTGTGTTAGTTTCTGTGTCCTGGTGTCAGTTTCTGTGGCTCTGTGGCAGTTTCTGTGTCTCGGTGTTAGTTTCTGTGTCACTTTGGCAGTTTCTGTGGCTCTGTGGTAGTTTCTAGGTCCCGGTGTTAGTTTCTGTGCCCCTTTGTTAGTTTCTATGCCCTGTGTCAGTTTCTTTGTCCCAGCTTCAGATTCTCTGTCCCAGTGTTAGTTTCTGTGTCCCTGTGTTAGTTTCTTTGTCCCAGTGTCAGTTTTTGTGTCCTGGTGCCAGTTTCTGTGTCCCAGTGTTAGTTTCTGGGTTCCAGTTCGAATTTCTGTTTCCCAGTGTGAGTTTATGAGGTTCTGGTTCAGTTTCTGTGTTCTCAGTGTTACTATCAGACTACTGGCTTTTGTATCCTGTTGTCAGTTTTGGTGTCTTGGTATTGGTTCCTATACTCCGGTGTTGGTTTCTATGACCCAGTGTCTGTTTCTTTTCCCAGTGTCAGTTTCTGCATCCCGGTGTTAGTTTCTGTTCCCTGTGTTAATTTCTGTGTCCCGGTGTCAGTTTCTGTGGCTCTGTGGCAGTTTCTGTGTCTCGTTGTTAGTTTCTGTGCTACTTTGGCAGTTTCTGTGGCTCTGTGGTAGTTTCTGGGTCAAGGTGTTAGTTTCTATGTCCCGGTGTCAGTTTCTGTGGCTTTGTGTCAGTTTTTGTATCCAACTTTTAGTTTTTGTGTCCTGGTGCCAATTTTTGTCCTGGTGTTACTTTCTGGGGTCCCAGTGTCAGTTAATGATGTTCTACGTCAGTTTCTGTATTCTCAGCGTCACTCTCCGACTACTGGTTATTCTATCCTGTTGTCAGTTTCATTATCCTGGTGTTGCTTCCTGTGCTCCAGTGTTGATTTCTATAACCCAGGGTCTGTTCTTTATCTGTGTCCCTGTGTTGGTTTCTGTGCCCCTGTGTTAATTTCTTATGTCCCTTGTCAGTTTCTGTGACTTTGTGTCAGTTTCTGTGTCCCAGTGTTCCTCTCTTTGTCCCAGTGTCAGTTTTTGTGTCCCTGTGTTAGTTTCTATGTTCCGATGTCAGTTTCTGTGTCCAAGTGTGAGTTTCTGTGTCCCTTTGGTAGTTTCTATGTCCCAGTGTCGTTTTCTGTGTCCAAGTGTTAGTATCTGTGGCAGTTTCTGTGTCCCAGTGCCAGTTTCTGTATCGCAGTACCAGTTTCTGTGTCGCAGTACCAGTTTCTGTGTCCCAGTGTTACTTTCTGGGTTCCAGTTTCTGTTTCCCAGTGTCAGTTTATGAGGTCCTGGGTCAGTTTCTGTGTCCTCAGTGTCACAATCCGACTTCTGGCTTTTGCATCCCGGTGTTGGTTCCTAAGATCCAGTGTTTGTGTCTTTAACCCAGTGTCTGTTTCTAAGTCCCGGTTTCAGTTTCTGTGTCCCAGTGTTAGGTTCTGTGTCCCAGAGTCAGTTTCTGTGTCCAAGTGTTAGTTTCTGTGTCCCTTTGTAGTTTCTATGTCCCGTGTCAGTTTCTGTGGCTCTGTTGCAGTTTCTGTGTCCTGGTGTGCGTGTCTGTGGCAGTTTCCATGTCCCAGTGCCAGTGTCTGTGTCCCAGTACCAGTTTCTGTGTCCCAGTGTTCGTTTCTTTGTCCCAGTGTCAGTTTATGAGGTTCTGGGTCAGTTTCTGTGTCCTCAGTGTCACTATCCGACTACTGGCTTTTGTATCCTATTGTCAGTTTCAGTGTCCTGGTGTTGGTTTCTATGACCCAGTGTCTGTTTCTTTTTCCCAGTGTCAGTTTCTGTATCCCGATGTAAGTTTCTGTGTATCTGTGTTAGTTTCTATGTCCCGGTGTCAGTTTCTGGGGCAGCTTCTGTGTCCCAGTGTTAGTTTCTGTATCCCTTTGTTAGTATCTATGTCCTGGTGTCAGTTTCACTGGCTTTGTCAGTTTCTGTGTCCCATCTGTTAGTTTCTGTGGCTCTGTGGCAGTTTCTGTGTCCTGGTGTTAGTATCTGTGTCCCTTTGTTGGTTTCTATGTCCTGGTGTCAGTTTCACTGGCTTTGTCAGTTTCTGTGTCCCATCTGTTAGTTTCTGTGTCCCTTTGTTAGTTTCTATGTCGCTTTGTCAGTCTCTATGGCTCTGGGGCAGTTTCTGTGTCCCGGTGTTCGTTTCTGTGTCCCTTTGTTAGCTTCTACGTCCCAGTGTCAGTTTCTATGGCTCTGTGGCAGTTTCTGTGTCCAGGTGTTAGTTGCTATACCCCGGTGTCAGTTTCTGTGGCTTCGTCAGTTTCTGTGTCCCTGTGTCAGTATCTGTGTCCCTTTGTTAGTTTCCATGTCCTAGTGTTGATTTCTGTGGCTCTATGGCAGTTTCTGTGTCCCCGTGTTAATTTTTGTGTCCCTGAGTTAGTTTCTATGTCCCGGTGTCATTTTCTTTGTCCCAGTGTCAGTTTCTGTGTCCCAGTTTTAGTTTCCTTGTCTCAGTGTCATGTTTTGTGTCCTGGTGCCAGTTTCTCTGTCCTGGTACCAGTTTCTGTGTCCCAATGTTAGTTTCTGGGTTCCAGTTTCTGTTTCCCAGTGTCTGTTTATGAGGTTCTTGGTAGGTTTCTGTGTCCTCAGTGTTACTATCCGACTACTGGCTTCTGCATTCTGTTGTCAGCTTTGGTGCCCTGGTGTTGGTTTCTATGACTCAGTGTCTGTTTCTATGATCCAATGTCAGTTTCTGTATCCCGGTGTAAGTTTCTGTGTCCCTGTGTTAGTTTCTATGTCCTGGTGTCAGTTTCTCTGGCAGCTTCTGTGTCCCGGTGTTAGTTTCTGTCTCCCTTTCTTAGTTTCTATGTCCCAGTGTCAGTTTCTGTGTCTTTGTCAGTTTCTGTGTCTCGGTATTAGTTTCTGTGCCCCATTGTTAGTTTCTATGTCCCGTGTCAGTTTCTTTGTCCCAGCTTCAGATTCTATGTCCCAGTGTTTGTTTCTGTGTCCCTGTGTTAGTTTCTATGTCTCATTGCCAGTTTATGTGTCCCAGTGCCAGTTTCTGTGTCCCAGTGTTAGTTTCTGGGCTCCAGTTCGAATTTCTGTTTCCCAGTGTCAGTTTATGAGGTTCTGGGTCAGTTTCTGTGTCCTCATTGTCACTATCCGACTACTGGCTTTTGTATCCTGTTGTCAGTTTTGGTGTCCTGGTATTGGTTTCTATGACCCAGTGTCTGTTTCTTTGTCCCGGTGTCAGTTTCTGCATCCCTGTGTTAGTTTCTGTTCCCTGTGTTAATTTCTGTGTCCTGGTGTCAGTTTCTCTGGCTCTGTGGCAGTTTCTGTGTCTCGTTGTTAGTTTCTGTGACACTTTGGCAGTTTCTGTGGCTCTGTGGTATTTTCTGATTCCCGGTGTTAGTTTCTATGTCCCGGTGTCAGTTTCTGTGGCTTTGTGTCAGTTTTTGTGTCCCAGTTTCAGTTTTTGTGTCCTGGTGCCAATTTCTTTGTCCCGGTGTTACTTTCTGGGTTCCAGTTCTAGTTTCTGTTTCCCAGTGTCAGTTAATGAGGTTCTAAGTCAGTTTCTGTATCCTCAGCGTCACTCTCCGACTACTGGTTTTTGTATCCTGTTGTCAGTTTCGTTATCCTGGTGTTGCTTCCTGTGCTCCAGTGTTGATTTCTATAACCCAGTGTCTGTTCTTTATCCCGGTGTCAGCTCTGTACCTCTGTGGTAGTTTATGTGTCCCTGTGTTAATTTGGGTGTCCCTTTGTTAGTTTCTATGTCCTAGTGTAAGTTTCTGTGTTAGTTTCTGTGTCCCGTGTCAGTTTCTGTGACTTTGTGTCAGTTTCTGTGTCCCAGTGTTCCTTTCTTTGTCCCAGTGTCAGTTTCTGTGCCCAAGTGTTAGTTTCTTTGTTCCTTTGGTAGTTTCTATGTCCTGCTGTCAGTTTCTGTGGCTTTGTCAGTTTCTGTGTCCTGGTGTTAGATTCTGTGTCCCTGTGTTAGTTTCTATGTCCCAGTGTTGGTTTCTGTGTCCAAGTGTTAGTTTCTGTGTTCCTTTGGTAGTTTCTATGTCCCGGTGTCCGTTTCTGTGTCAGTTTCTGTGTCCCAGTGTTAGTATCTGTGGTGGTTTCTGTGTCCCAGTGCCAGTGTCTGTGTCGCAGTACCAGTTTCTGTGTCCCAGTGTTACTTTCTGGGTTCCAGATTTTGTTTCCCAGTGTCAGTTTATGAGGTTCTGGGTCATTTCCTGTGTCCTCAGTGTCACTATCTGACTACTGGCTTTTGCATCCCGGTGATGGTTCCTATGCACCAGTGTTGGTTTCTATGACCCAGTGTCTGTTTCTTAGTCCCGGTTTCAGTTTCTATGTCCCAGTGTTAGGTTCTGTGTCCCACAGTCAGTTTCTGTGTCCAAGTGTTAGTTTCTGTGTTCCTGTTGCAGTTTCTGTGTCCTGGTGTTAGTTTCTGTGGCAGTTTCCATGTCCCAGTGTCTGTGAACCAGTACCAGTTTCTGTGTCCCAGTGTTTGTTTCTTTGTCCCAGTGTCAGTTTATGAGGTTCTGGGTCAGTTTCTGTGTCCTCAGTGTCACTATCCGACTACTGGCTTTTGCATCCTGTTGTCATTTCAGTGTCCTGGTGTTGGTTTCTATGACCCAGTGTCTGTTTCTTTGTCCTGGTGTCAGTTTCTGTATCCCGATGTAAGTTTCTGTGTCTCTGTGTTAGTTTCTATGTCCCGGTGTCAGTTTCTGTGGCAGCTTCTGTGTCCCAGAGTCAGTTTCTGTGTCCAAGTGTTAGTTTCTGTGTCCCTGTTGCAGTTTCTGTGTCCTGGTGTTAGTTTCTGTGTCAGTTTCTGTGTCCCAGTGTTCCTTTCTTTGTCCCAGTGTCAGTTTCTGTGTCCAAGTGTTAGTTTCTGTATCCCTTTGGTAGTTTCTATGTCCTAGTGTCAGTTTCTGTGGCTTTGTCAGTTTCTGTGTCCTGGTGTTAGATTCTGTGTCCCTGTGTTAGTTTCTATGTCCCAGTGTTGGTTTCTGTGTACAAGTGTTAGTTTCTGTGTTCCTTTGGTAGTTTCTATGTCCCGGTGTCCGTTTCTGTGTCAGTTTCTGTGTCCCAGTGTTAGTATCTGTGGTGGTTTCTGTGTCCCAGTGCCAGTTTCTGTGTCGCAGTACCAGTTTCTGTGTCCCAGTGTTACTTTCTGGGTTCCAGATTTTGTTTCCCAATGTCAGTTTATGAGGTTCTGGGTCATTTCCTGTGTCCTCAGTGTCACTATCTGACTACTGGCTTTTGCATCCCGGTGATGGTTCCTATGTACCAGTGTTGGTTTCTATGACCCAGTGTCTGTTTCTTAGTCCCGGTTTCAGTTTCTGTGTCCCCGTGTTAGGTTCTGTGTCCCAGAGTCAGTTTCTGTGTCCAAGTGTTAGTTTCTGTGTTCCTGTTGCAGTTTCTGTGTCCTGGTGTAAGTTTCTGTGGCAGTTTCCGTGTCCCAGTGCCAGTGTCTGTGTCCCAGTACCAGTTTCTGTGTCCCAGTGTTTGTTTCTTTGTCCCAGTGTCAGTTTATGAGGTTCTGGGTCAGTTTCTGTGTCCTCAGTGTCACTATCCGACTACTGGCTTTTACATCCTGTTGTCATTTCAGTGTCCTGGTGTTGGTTTCTATGACCCAGTGTCTGTTTCTTTGTCCTGGTGTCAGTTTCTGTATCCCAATGTAAGTTTCTGTGTCTTTGTGTTAGTTTCTATGTCCCGGTGTCAGTTTCTGTGGCAGCTTCTGTGTCCCAGTGTTAGTTTGTGTGTCCCTTTGTTAGTTTCTATGTCCCAGTTTCAGTGGCTCTGTGGCAGTTTCTGTGTCCCGGTGTTAGTTTCTGTGTCCCTTTGTTGGTTTCTATGTCCTGGTGTCAGTTTCTGTGGCAGTTTCTGTGTCCCAGTGTTTATTTACATATCCTGGTGTCAGTCTCACTGGCTTTGTCAGTTTCTGTGTCCCATCTGTTAGTTTCTGTGTCCCTATGTTAGTTTCTACGTCCCGGTGTCAGTTTCTGTGGCTCTGTTGCAGTTTCTGTGTCTTGATGTTAGTTTCTGTGGCAGTTTCTGTGTCCCAGTGCCAGTGTCTGTGTCACAGTACCGGTTTCTGTGTCCCAGTGTTCGTTTCTTTGTCCCAGTGTCAGTTTATGAGGTTCTGGGTCAGTTTCTGTGGCTCTGTGGCAGTTTCTGTGTCCCAGTGTTAGTTTCTGTGTCCCTTTGTTAGTTTTTTTGTCCTGGTGTCAGTATCTCTGGCTCTGTCACAGTTTCTGTGTCACAGTGTTTGTTTCTATGACCCGGTGTCAGTTTCAGTCATTTTGTCAGTTTCTGTCTCCCAGCTGTTAGTTTCTGTGTCCCTTTGTTAGTTTCTATGTCCCGGTGTCAGTTTCTATGGCTCTGTGGCAGTTTCTGTTTCCCGGTGTTAGTTTCTTAGTTCCTTTGTTAGTTTCTATGACCCAGTTCTAGTTTCTGTGTCTAGGTGTTAGTTGTTATGTCCCAGAGTCAGATTCTGTGGCTTCGTCAGTTTCTATGTCCCGGTGTCAGTTTCTGTGGCAGTTTCTATGTCCCGGTGTTAATTTCTGTGTCCCTTTGTTAGTTTCTATGTCCCGGTGTCAGTTTCTATGGCTCTGTAGCAGTTTCTGTTTCCCAGAGTTAGTTTCTTTGTCTCATTGTTAGTTTCTAAGTCCCGGTGTCAGTTTCTGTGGCTATGTGGCAGTTTCTGTGTCCAGGCATTAGTTGCTATGTCCCGGTGTCAGCTTCTGTGGCTTCGTCAGTTTCTGTTTCCCAGTGTCAGTTTATCAGGTTCTGGATCAGTTTTTGTGTCTACAGTGTCACTATTCAACTACTGGCTTTTGCATCCTGTTGTCAGTTTCGGTGTCCTGGTGTTTGTTTGTATGCTCCAGTGTTGGTTTCTATGACCCAGTGTCTGTTTCTTTGTCCCGGTGTCAGCTCTTAACCTCTGTGTCAGTTTCTGTGTCCCAATGCTAGTTTCTGTGGCTCTGTGGCAGTTTCTGTGTCCAGGTGTTAGTTGCAATATCCCGGTGTCAGTTTCTGTGCCTTCGTCAGTTTCTGTGTCCCGGTGTCAGTTTCTGTGGCAGTTTCTATGTCCCGGTGTTAGTTTCTGTGTCCCTTTGTTAGTTTCTATGTCCCGGTATCATTTTCTATGGCTCTGTGGAAGTTTCTGTTTCCCAGTGTTAGTTTTTATGTCCCCGTGTCAGTTTCTGTGGCTCTGTGGCAGTTTCTGTGTCCAAGCATTAGTTGCTATGTCCTGGTGTCAGCTTCTGTGGCTTCATCAGTGTCAGTTTATCAGGTTCAGGATCAGATTCTGTGTCTTCAGTGTCACTATTCGACTACTGGCTTTTGCATCCTGTTGTCAGTTTCGGTGTCCTGGTGTTTGTTTGTATGCTCCAGTGCTGGTTTCTATGACCCAGTGTCTGTTTCTTTGTCCCGGTGTCAGCTCTTAACCTCTGTGTCAGTTTCTGTGTCCCAATGCTAGTTTCTGTGTCCCTGTGTTAATTTCTATGTCCCTGTGTCAGTTTTTGTGCCCTCATTGTCACTATCTGACTACTAGCTTTTGTAACCTGTTCTCAGTTTTGGTGTCCTGGTATTGGTTCCTATTTTCCAGTGTTGGTTTCAAAGACCCAGTGTCTGTTTCTTTGTCTCGGTGTCAGGTGGTTCTGTATCCCGGTGTTAGTTTCTATGTCCCTTTGTTAGTTTCTATGTCGTGGTATCATTTTCTGTAGCTCTGTGGCAGTTTCTGTGTCCCAGTGTTAGTTTCTATGTCCCAGTGTCAGTTTCTGTGGCTTTGTCAGTTTCTGTCTCTTGGTATTAGTTTTTGTGTCCCTTTCTTAGTTTCTATGTCCCAGTGTCAGTTTGTGTGGCTCTGTGGCAGTTTGCGTGCCCCTTTGTTAGTTTTTATGTCCTGTGTCAGTTTCTTTGTCCCAGCTTCAGATTCTCTGTCCCAGTGTTTGTTTCTGTGTCCCTGTGTTAGTTTCTTTGTCCCAGTGTCAGTTTCTGTGTCCTGGGGCCAGTTTCTGTGTCCCAGTGTTAGTTTCTGGGTTCCAGTTTGAATTTCTGTTTCCCAGTGTCAGTTTATGAGGTTCTGGGTCAGTTTCTGTGTCCTCAGTGTCACTATCCGACTACTGGCTTTTGCATCCTGTTGTCAGTTTTGGTGTCCTGGTATTGGTTCCTATACTCCGGTGGTGGTTTCTTAGACCCAGTGTCTGTTTCTTTGTCCCAGTGTCAGTTTCTGCATCCCGGTGTTAGTTTATGTTCCCTGTGTTAATTTCTGTGTCCTGGTGTCAGTTTCTGTGGCTCTATGGCAGTCTCTGTGTCTCAGTGTTAGTGTCTGTGCCACTTTGGCAGATTCTGTGGCTCTGTGGTAGTTTCTGGTTCCCGGTGTTAGTTTCTATGTCCTGGTGTCAGTTTCTGTGGCTTTGTGTCAGTTTTTGTGTCCCAGTTTCAGTTTTTGTGTCCTGGTGCCAGTTTCTTTGTCTCTGTGTTACTTTCTCAGTTCCAGTTCTAGTTTCTGTTTCCCAGTGTCAGTTAATGAGGTTCTAAGTCAGTTTCTGTATCCTCAGCGTCACTCTCCGACTACTGGTTTTTGGATCCTGTTGTCAGTTTCGTTATCCTGCTGTTGCTTTCTGTGCTCCAGTGTTGATTTCTATAACCCAGTGTCTGTTCTTTATCTCAGTGTCAGCTCTGTTCCTCTGTGGTAGTTTGTGTGTCCCTGTGTTAATTTCTGTGTCCCTTTGTTAGTTTCTATGTCCTAGTGTAACTTTCTGTGTTAGTTTCTGTGTCCCTGTGTTAGTTTTTATGTCCCGCGTCAGTTTCTGTGACTTTGTGTCAGTTTCTGTGTCCCAGTGTTCCTTTCTTTGTCCAAGTGTCAGTTTTTTTGTCCCTGTGTTAGTTTTTTATGTCCCAATGTCAGTTTCTGTGTCCAAGTCTTAGTTTCTGTGTCCCTTTGGTAGTTTCTATGTCCCGGTGTCAGTTTCTTTGTCCTGGTGTTAGATTCTGTGTCCCTGTGTTAGTTTCTATGTCCCAGTATCGGTTTCTGTGTCCAAGTGTTAGTTTATGTGTGCCTTTGGTAGTTTCTGTGGCCCTGTGTCCGTTTTGGTGTCAGTTTCTGTGTCCCAGTGTTAGTATCTGTGGCAGTTTCTGTGTCCCAGTGCCAGTTTATGTGTCACAGTACCAGTTTCTGTGTCCCAGTGTTACTTTCTGGGTTCCAGTTTCTGTTTCCCAGGGTCAGTTTATGAGGTTCTGGGTCATTTTCTGTGTCCTCAGTGTCACTATCCGACTACTGGCTTTTGCATCCCGGTGATGGTTCCTATGCTCCAGTGTTGGTTTCTATGACCCAGTGTCTGTTTCTTAGTCCTGGTTTCAGTTTCTGTGTCCCAGTGTTAGGTTCTGTGTCCCAGAGTCAGTTTCTGTGTCCAAGTGTTCAAGTGTCCAAGTCCAAGTGAGGACGCACAAGCTGGCCGACAGGTGAGGAGCTACGGCCGGGAGCTCCCGGCCAGGGATCGCCTTTTTGGCTTAAATCCCCAGATTCCCACCTCCTCCTTGGACCCCATTGCTCACCTGTGATCTTGTTTACCGGTGGTCCTCGTTGCTCTGGGCTCCCGCTTGTGGACTCGAGATTCTTGGAGTTGTAATGTGATCGATGCTTTTCTTCTGTGGAGACCGAGCAGCCATGGCCAATGCCCGGTGGAGCTGCCCGCCAGCTATAGGGGAGATTGGCTCCGGTTTCTCGCCGAGGCCGTCACCTACCCAGCCGGGCATCGGGCACAGCTCTCCTCGCATCTCCGCAACTTGTCTTCTTTCTCCCCCGCCATTCCTCGAGTCTTTGATGACCTGCGGTCGTCTGAGTCATTCTTGGCGATGCCGATGCCGATGCCTGATTGAGCTCTCCGAATGGCCGTTGGTGAGCTCTCCCCTCCTAGACTCCCCTCTGCCTCTGGGCTCGATTGCTGCTGCTTGCCCTACTGCCAGCCCTCCGGTTTCGCCTCCCTTTGGACGTCCGATGCCGATGCCTGTCTTTCCTGCCCTGGTGGCCCCACCGATAGACGCTTGCCTTCCGGACCCGTGCTGCGGTTTCCTGGCTCCTGCGGCGCCTCTGCAGGGCTGCAGCTGGGGCGTGTGGATCGTTCCTCCCCATCGGAGCTTCCTCCAGAGTGCCTTGACGCCGGTGCCCTGCTTTTCTCTCTTCAAGCTTGTTCTCCCTTTTGCGTGCTGTGCGCTCCATCCGGACACCGTAGATGCTTTTCCCCTCCCGAGCTGGTGCCTGTGCTGACTTGTGAGAAGTTGGCCTGGTATATGCTGTTCACTAATTAAAGTGGACACCTTGCACCAGAACAATTCGACTCTTATGGTAGATAGGTTTAAGACAACCTTTATAGAAAGCTATCCTAGTGGTAGCTGTGGAGAGCAGCCTTCAGGCTAAGTCTTGAAGGAATGTAAAGCAGCTTGTTTTACCACACAATCTCTTGAATCACCAAATGAAAAGACACCACACAGGTATATATATCAAATATATATGTATTTATTAATAAACACTCTCTACTAATCTCTTTATGAGATTAGAGGATAGGAACATATGTACAAGTCAAATATTATCAGGATAAGTTTAGCACAATTGAATATTACAATCTTAGTTTGCTAGACCTAGGTCTAGGGCATCTAGAATCGAGGGACCCCCAATAACCACCCCAGGTAGTTGTAGGAGACCCACAGGGGACGGACGCGGTGACCTGGCACCGATCGCGAATCCTGTACGAGTCTATGCGCTCAGACGCGATTGAGATATCAATGTTCAAGGTCCCTTGCGTGTTCGAGGCGAACACACTGATCGGACTCAGTATGAGTCGGAGGATACGGTCTAAAGATAGGATTTGCAAGGGAGTCGGACGCGGTGTGTCTAACACAGACGCGAACCAGGTACGAGTCAGTGCGAGAATCGCACGGGGAAAGTAAGAGTTTTAGGATACTTCTGGTGAACCTACAAGCAAGTCACTTACAGGGTAAGTAGTTCGAGGGCCCACACCCACAGGAGCACCGGAGTGCTGGAGTTACCTCACCCAGGGAAGCCGGGTGCACAGGTGTCCTTTGGTGTCGGGTCGCGGCGTCGTTTTCAATGGCGACCAAAGAAGACTTGCTGCTTGTGATGGTTTGAAGAAGTGTCCGGTGGAATCCAAGCCTGGATTCGGTGGAAGGATGACCTGAAAGCAGAGGGGACAGTGTTCAAAGTCACTTGGCAGTGACTCGGGGCAAGGAAGATGAATGCCCACCGTCGTCGCAGGGTTCAGGTTGTTCACGGTTGCCTTGACTCTTCAGCCACGAGGTCCAGGAGGTGTTGACGATGACCAGGAGCTGGATTCGGCGTATCCCACGATGTCTGCGGCTTATTGCGGTGTCAGCAACTCGACTGGAGCCAACAAGCCTTGGTAATAGCAAGTCTCGGGGAAAGTGTGAAGAGGTGATGGCGCAGACCAGCAAGGTCTGTGGAACTCACCCAGCAAGGGAAAATCAGGGCAGGCCTGGAGCAATCAGGGGAGCCCTTTTGTTTCTTTGGAAAGTCTTCTGGGGACCCACAAGCCGGCTGGCAAGGGATCGCGAAGATGCCTCAGGAGGATTCTCTCACAGGGGCCCACGGTCACTCGGGACATGGTAGGCCTCTGATCTTAGGAGGGATTCCTGCTGGAGGCTGGGACCAAATGTGGTCCAAAGCACAAGTTCGTGGAACGTTGTGAAAGGGTTGCACTCGACAATAGTGCACGGTACCCAGGGGTCGCGGTTCCTCGTTACTCTTGGGGTCCACTGGCCTCAGCTTCGCTGGGGACTCACGATGGCCTTTGAGAAGTCAGGAAATCCACTTCTTGGGCTGCAGGGACTTCGGACTCCGGCGGGAGCGGCGTAGTTTGCGACCGTCATTTGTAGTTTTTGGTGCCTGCCAAGCAGGAGTCACTCCTTGACTCCAAGGGAGATTCTTCAGTCTTCCAAAGGTAGTGGAACGTCGAAGGTCCGGGATTCTTCTTGTAGAGCGTCGTCCAGGAAATCTAGGGTGCAATGCACAGGTTCCCCCTCTTATACTAAAAGGAGGGAGGGACTAGCTCTATGACCCTACCTATGGGAGGGTCAGGGGAGTGGGTGGCTACACCCACTTCCCTTTGTCCAGTTTCACGCCAGAGCAGGGACAGGTAGCCCCTGAGCCGATTTGAACTGGCATATGCACAGAGGAGCCTTCTGCTCTCCCAGTGCAGGACTTCAAAGCACTCTAAGAGTGCACCCACCCAGCCCCAATACACTAAACCCTGTCTGGAAGGTGGTCACACCCCCTTGGGACAGGATATCTATTGTTGGGCTTCCTCCACTGTGAGTGTTGGTCATCAGCAGGAGGGCAGCCCAGTGTCTGTGACTGGTGGCATCCATTTTGTGATACCAGGGCTCTGTCGGATTCTACCGCGTTTCCACAGTAGGTACATGTCTATCCCTCTAGAAGGGTGGAATGCTACCCCCGCTGCCAGGACTGGCGGGGGGTAGTATTCCAAGGTGTTTGACACCAAACACGACATGTTTCGATGCAGCCATTCCAAAGTTAGCATTTTACCGCGAGGATATAATGCACTTAAAAGTATATGGTTTAACCGCATCCACAAACAGCACCAGAGAATGGACTCTGAGAGCTGCAGAGGGGCCCTGCTCAGGCAGAGGCACCCCCTCACATAAAGCCAAGCACCCTGCCCTCAGGATTGATAGGACCTGCCTTAGGGGTGACTGATAGGGTTATATGTGTGTGTAGGAGAGATATAGGGAACCTATATCTCGGTGAGAGTGCTAGCACTTCCTCACTCAGGCTGCAGTAGCAGGCCTGTGGTGTCAGATTTAGTCTGCTTCCCAGGGGTGGCATAATACATGCTTCAGCCCCTGGTAGGCCTGTGAAGTACCTATGCCCTTGGTACCTAAGGTACCATATACTAGGGACTCATAAGGTACCACAGTATCCAATCACTAGTGCACCTAGAGTGCACTCCAAATCGTTTAGAGAGAACAGAGAGGCTGGGGCCCTGATTAGCAGGGGCCCAGCCAGACTATAGCCAGAACCAGTGTAAACATCAGAAAAAAAGTGGGGGCAACATAAGAGGCAGATCCTACTCTCCTACATGACTTCTTCCCCACTTTAAAAAACTTAAGAGGGAACAATGACTTCCAGCCTTTCCCCCTTCTACTTCAGGTGACTTGCCCTCCTCATTCCGCCCTGCTCCTGGGGTAGGTGTTCCTTTTTTGATTTCTGAACGGATGTGCTCGCCTGCAGCCCCGCCATTTTGTTATGTGGTCCTTGGGGTCCTTGACCTGATCCCTCCATCTTGTGGTTGCTTTAGACTTCCAAATTGCTCCTCTTCCGCCATATGGACCTTTAAAATTCCTCCAGTAACCGATGTTAACTGTATTTTGATGCAATGTTTTTAATCACTGTTCATCCTCTTGTATTATGCCCCTTTTCTCTTTCACCCTCTACCCCTCTACTCCATTGTTTCTGTTTTTCCTGTTCGCAAATTGCTCTAATATCTTATGTAACTGAATATTGTTTTGTTCTCAACCTCATGTAAAGCGTTCTGATACCTCCGGGTCTAGCCAGCGCTATATAAAACTCATCAAATAAATAAAAAATAAAATAAAGTGTTAGTTTCCCGTGTTCCTGTTGCAGTTTCTGTGTCCTGGTGTTTTTTTCTGTGGCAGTTTCCATGTCCCAGTGTCTGTGTCCCAGTACCAGTTTCTATGTCCCAGTGTTCGTTTCTTTGTCCCAGTATCAGTTTTTGAGATTCTGGGTCAGTTTCTGTGTCCTCAGTGTCACTATCCGACTACTGGCATTTGCATCCTGTTGTCAGTTTCAGTGTCCTGGTGTTGGTTTCTATGACCCAGTGTCTATTTCTTTGTCCCGGTGTCAGTTTCTGTATCCTGAGGTAAGTTTCTGTGTCCCTGTGTTAGTTTCTATGTCCCGGTGTCAGTTTCTCTGGCAGCTTCTGTGTCCCGGTGTTAGTTTCTGTGTCCCGGTGTTAGTTTCTTTTTTTTTTTTTGTCCTCATTCACCATTAGATACTTAGAGCTGTTAAATTTCCTCCTGTGGCCTCCCTCTCAATTAGCACCACTAGATAGCTCCATATCTTAAAATGGTAATGCTTTACACAGAGCTTCTCTACATACTGTTCTGTATAATCCTGGGCACCCAAACAGAACTAGAGAAATAAAGTAAAGACAAGTATAAAGGCTTAATCATTGGACTGATTTTCAAGAGTGACCAACCATTTCTCACATGGAGCCCAAAAATCTATTTTATTATCCCTATTATTTTTAAATTTTTCTAGTTTAACTCTATCCAACTTCATTGTGTATTTAATTGAGATCACCCAGTCTAAAAAAGTTGGGGAAATAATCTCTATCCACTTTTTGCAAATTTCTCTTCTTGCAAGCAGAATCAAATATAAACATAACTTTTTTCCCCCTGGAGAATAACTTATAATCTGAAAACAGGCCAAAAAAACTAAAACTATGCTTACCTGAATATTTAGACCAAAAATATCATCCATACCCTTATTAACCTCTGCCCAGAAGTGTCGAAGCTTGGGGCAAGTCAAAAACATATGAACATCATCTGCATCCACCAGAAGACACTTTGGGCATTTAGGCGCTGGACCTTTTGAGAACTTTGAGAGCTTGAGGGGAGACCAATACACCCTGTGAACACAGAAAATATGATTCCTTCTTAAATTTGCAGGTTGTACTGTAGTATACAATATGTCATGAGATACTTGCCATATATCTTCAAGATGACAGCCGGGCAAGCTCTCTCCCCACAGCTTCGTTGGTAATTTGAAGTCTCCTTCCTCCAAGTCCAGCATTAACCAATACAGAGTCGTTATCTCTTTCTTTTTTCAATTTTTCTCCGAAGTAGATTTTCTAGTTCATTGGAGACGCCCACTTCACTCCCCATACTTTGATACCAACTTTTTATTTGCCAGTACTTAAATTTGGAAAGCCGATTGTTTGTAAGTAAACTTAGCTCATCCCAGGATAGCAGAGACCCTTCCGATATTATCTGTCCCCAATGCATAATTCCTGCCTCTATCAGATGATTGGTCAGAGAATCTTTAGTCCACCCTGGTGATCCTGGAGCCTCCCAAATGGGAGCAAGGGCACTAAAGTAGTTAATCTTTAAAGTTTTCTTAATCTTAGCCCAAGTACTAGCAAAACCCCTTAGTATTTTTAAGCGAACTTTCTTAAAGAATCTCGGGTCTCCATATTTATATAGAAAACCCAGACTCCCATTCTCAACATCCATGAGCATCTCCTTGAACATCACACCTACATCCGATTTTTCTGGTGTTAGTTTCTTGTCCCAGCTTCAGTTTATGTGGCTTTGTGGCAGTTTCTCTGTCCTTGTGTTAGTTTCTGTGTCCCTTTGTTAGATTCAATGTCCTGGTGTCAGTTTCTGTGGCTCTGTGAGAAGTTGGCCTGGTATATGCTGTTCACTAATTAAAGTGGACACCTTGCACCAGGGCAAATCGACTCTTATGGTAGATAGGTTTAAGACAACCTTTTAAAGAAAGCTATCCTAGTGGTAGCTGTGGAGAGCAGCCTTCAGGCTAAGTCTCGGAGGAATGTAAAGCAGCTTGTTTTACCATATAATCTCTTGAATCACCAAATGAAAAGACACCACACAGGTATATATATCAAATATATATGTATTTATTTCTAAATAACTCTCTACTAATCTCTTTATGAGATTAGAAGACAAACATATGCACAAATCAACGTTTCACAATAAGTTAAGCACAAAATATGGCTGGGGCCCTAGGGGCGTACCAGACCATATACTAAGTAAGAGACTTAGAAACAACGACTTGCAGGGAGACAAGGCCTAGGGCCTTCAGAAGTGCAGGGGCCTCACGAAACCACCCAAGGCAGGTAAGTAAAGGACCCACGGGGGCCGCGTGCAGTGTGGATACACAGGCGCGGATCGCCGTTAACTTCAATGGGGCAAGTCGCGGTTGGAAATAAAGAGTTTTAGGATACTTCGGGAGAACCTACAAGCAAGTCACTTACAGGGTAAGTAGTTCTAGGGCCCACACCCACAGGAACACCGTAGTGCTGGAGTTACCTCACCCAGGGAAGCCGGGTGCACAGGTGTCCTTTGGTGTCGGGTCGCGGCGTCGTTTTCAATGGCGAACAAAGAAGACTTGCTGCTTGCGGGAGCTGAAGAAGTGTCCGGTGGAATCCAAGCCTGGATTCTGGAGAAGGATGACCTGAAAGCAGAGGGGACAGTGTTCAAAGTCACTTGGCAGTGACCCGGGGCAAGGAAGATGGATGCCCACCGTCGTCGGTCGCTTCAGGTCGGTTGCGGGTGCCTTGACTCTTCAGCCACGTGGTCCAGGAGGCGTCGACGACGACCAGGAGCTGGATTCGGTGTGTCCCTCAACGTCTGCAGCTGACTGCGGTGTCGGCAACTCGATCGGAGCCAACAAGCCTTGGCAGCCGCAAGTCTCGGGGAGATGAAGAAAAGTCGATGGCACAGACCAGCAAGGTCTGTGGAACTCACCCAGCGAGGGTAAGTCAGGGCAGGCCTGGAGCAACCAGGGGAGCCCTTTGGTTTCTTTAAGAAGTCTTCTGGGGACCCACAAGCTGGCGGGCAAGGGATCGCGAAGACACCTCGGGCGGAATCACTCAACAGGGGCCCACGGTCACTCGGGACGGTGTAGGCCTCTGATCTTCGGAGGGATTCCTGCTGGAGGTCGGGACCACATGTGGTCCAAAGCACAAGTTCGTAGGACGTTGTGAAGGGGTTGCACTCGACAATAGTGCACGGTACCCAGGGGTCGCGGTTCCTCGTTACTCGTGGGGTCCACTTGCCTCAGCTTCGCTGGGGACTCACGATGGCCTGGGAGAGGTCAGGAAATCCACTTCTTGGGCTGCAGGGACTTCGGACTCCGGCGGGAGCGGCGTAGTTTGCGACCGTCGTTGTCGTTTTTGGTGCCTGCCAAGCAGGGGAGTCACTCCTTGACTCCAAGGGAGATTCTTCTGTCTTCCAAAGGTAGTGGAACGTCGAAGGGCCAGGATTCTTCTGTAGAGCGTCGTCCAGGGGTTATCTGCTTTGCAATGGCAAGGTTTCCCCTCTTATACTAAAAAGAGGGGATGGACTAGCTCTATGACCCCACCTATGGGAGGGTCAAGGGAGGGGGTGGCTACACCCACTTCCCTTTGTCCAGTTTCGCGCCAGAGCAGGGGCAGGTAGCCCCTGAGCTGGTTTGAACTGGCATATGCACAGAGGAGCCTTCTGCTCCCCCAGTGCAGGACTTCAAAGCACTCTAAGAGTGCACCCACCCAGCCCCAATACACTAAACCCTGTCTGGAAGGTGGTTACACCTCCCTGTGACAGGATGCCTATTGTTGGGCTTCCTCCACTGTGAGTTTCGGTCATCAGCGGGAGGGCAGCCCAGTGTCTGTGACTGGTGGCATCCATTTTGTGATGCCAGGGCTCTTTAGGATTCTACCGCGTTTCCACAGCAGGTACATGTCTTCTCCCTCTAGAAGGGTGGAATGCTACCCCCGCCGCCAAGATTGGCGGCGGGGGTAGTATTCCAAGATGTTTGACACCAAACACGACATGTTTTGATGCAGCCATTCCAAAGTTAGCATTTACCGCGAGGATATAATGCACTTAAGAGTATATGGTTTAACCGCATCCACAAACAGCACCAGTGAATAGACTCTGAGAGCTGCAGAGGGGCCCTGCTCAGGCAGAGGCACCCCCTCACATAGAAGCCAAGCACCCTGCCCTCAGGATTGATAGGGCCTGCCTTAGGGGTGACTGATAGGTTTATATGTGTGTGCAAGAGAGATATAGGAAACCTATATCTCAGTGAGGGGTGCTAGCACCACCTCACCCAGGCTGCAGTAGCAGGCCTGTGGTGTCAGATTTAGACTGCTTCCCAGGGGTGGCATAACACATGCTGCAGCCCCTGGTAGGCCTGTGAAGTACCTATGCCCTTGGCACCTAAGGTACCATATACTAGGGACTCATAAGGCACCACAGTATCCAATCACTAGTGCACCTAGAGTGCACTCCATGTCGTTTAGAGAGAACAGAGAGGCTGGGGCCCTGATTGGCAGGGACCCAGCCAGACTATAGCCAGAAACCAGTGCTAACATCAGAAAAAAGTGGGGGCAACATAAGAGGCAGATCCTACTCTCCTACACAACCCCCCAAACGTAGGGACACTAAACTAACCTTGACCAGTTGAGTCTTCGTGTTCAAAGTGGAAATACCTTGAGAGTCCATCTGCATTGGCATGTTGGGTCCCAGGCCTATGTTCCACTGTATAGTCCATCCCCTGTAGGGAAATGGACCACCTCAAAAGTTTTGGGTTTTCACCTTTCATCTGCTTTAGCCATAGGAGGGGCTTGTGGTCAGTCTGAACTATGAAGTGAGTACCAAACAAGTATGGCCTCAGCTTCTTCAGGGCCCATACCACAGCAAAGGCCTCCCTCTCTATAGCTGACCAACGTTTCTCTCTAGGGGTCAGCCTTCTGCTAATAAAAGCTACTGGCTGGTCTTGACCTTCATCATTCAGTTGAGACAGTACAGCTCCCACACCCAGCTCAGAAGCATCTGTTTGGACAATGAACTTTTTGGTGTATTCTGGACTCTGTAAGATGGGGGCAGTGCACATGGCCTGCTTTAGGTCTTCAAATGCCTTTTGACAGCTAGCTGTCCACTGAACCTTTTTGGCATTTTCTTAGAGGTAAGATCATTCAAGGGGGTCACTATAGATCCATATCCCTTGACAAACCTCCTATAGTACCCAGTCAGGCCTAAGAAGGCTCTCACCTGTGTCTGGGTGGTTGGAGCAACCCATTCCAGTATGGTTTGGATTTTGCTCTGCAAAGGCTGAACCTGGCCTCCACCTACAAGGTGGCCCAGGTACACAACCTGACTCTGCCCTATCTGGCACGTGGTGGCCTTGATAGTGAGGCCTGCTTTCTGCAGGGCCTCCAAAACATTTCTGAGGTGGACCAGGTGATCCTGCCAGGAGGAACTAAAGACAGCAATATCATCTAGATAAGCTGAGCAATAAGTTTCCATCCCTGCCAGAACTTTATTCACCAACCTCTGAAAAGTGGCAGGTGCATTTTTCAATCCAAAGGGCATCACCACAAAGTGGTAGTGCCCACCAGGGGTCGAAAATGCTGTTTTGGCTTTTGCATCATCAGCTAATCTGATTTGCCAGTAGCCAGCTGTTAGGTCAAATGTGCTTAGATACTTGGCTGAGGCCAAAGTATCAATCAGCTCATCTGCCCTTGGTATGGGATAGGCATCAGTCCTAGTGACTGCATTGAGGCCTCTGTAGTCTACACAAAACCTCATTTCTTTCTTACCACCCTGGGTATGAGGCTTGGGTACCAGGACTACTGGGCTAGCCCAAGGGCTATCTGAAGGCTCAATCACGCCTAACTCCAACATTTTCTGGACTTCAGTCCTGATACAGTCCCTGGCATGGTCAGGTTGCCTGTAGATTTTATTCTTGACAGGCAGACTGTCCCCAGTGTCCACCTCATGGGTGCACCAGGTAGTCTGACTAGGGGTCAGGCTAAACATATGTCTAAACTGTTGCAGAACTTGTCTGCACTCAGTTTGCTGATGGTCAGTGAGGCTGCTTGCCAAAGCAACACCATCTACTGACCCATCATCAGGGTTCTGAGAGAGCAGGTCAGGGAGAGGGTCACTCTCCTCCTCCTGGTCCTCATCAGTTGCCATGAGCAAGCCCATGTCAGCCCTGTCAACATATGGCTTTAATCTGTTGACATGAAGCACCCTTAGGGGGCTCCTGGGAGTTCCAAGATTCACCAGATAGGTGACTTCTCCCTTCTGTTCAACTATTGTATGGGGGCCACTCCATTTGTCCTGGAGGGCTGCTGGGGCCACAGGCTCCAACACCCACACTTTCTGTCCTGGCTGGTATACAGTCAGCACAGCCTTTGGTCATGCCAAGCTTTTTGCAATTCTTGGCTGGCCTCCAGGTTTTTGGTTGCCTTTTTCATGTACTCTGCCATCCGGGAGCGGAGACCAAGTACATAGTCCATCACATCTTGTTTGGGGGCTTGAGAGGTAACTCCCAGCCCTCTTTTACCAAACATAGTGGACCTCTCACAGGATGCCCAAACAGAAGCTCAAATGGGCTGTAGCCAACCCCCTTCTGTGGGACCTCTCTGTATGCAAACAAAAGGCAAGGAAGAAGAAGGTCCTATTTCCGCCTAAGCTTCTCTGGGAGTCCCTTAATCATTCCTTTCAAGGTCTTGTTGAAGCGTTCAACTAAACCATTGCATTGTGGGTGATAGGGGTGGTGAACTTATAAGTTACACCACACTCCTTCCACATTGCTTTCAGATATCCTGACATGAAGTTGGTACCTCTGTCAGAAATGACCTCCTTTGGAAAACCCACTCTGGAGAAAACTCCAATGAGGGCTCTTGCCACCACAGGTGCTGTGGTGGTCCTCATGGGAATTGCCTCTGGGTACCTGGTGGCATGATCCACTACCACCAGGATAAATCTGTGCCCAGATGCAGTCTGAGGGTCAAGGGGACCAACTATGTCAATCCCTACCCTTTCAAAGGGTACCCCCACCACAGGTAGTGGTATCAGGGGGCCTTTGTTGTGCCACCTGCCTTACCACTGGCTTGGCTAGTGACACAGGAGCGACAAAACTCCTTTGTGTCCTCTGACATATGTGGCCAATGAAAATGTGGAACAAGCCTGTCCCAGGTCTTGTTTTGGCCCAAGTGTCCTGCCAAAGGGATATCATGTGCTAAGGTCAAGAGGAACCCCCTAAACTTCTGAGGTATTACCAACCTCCTGGTGGCTCCAGGGGCTGGGTCTCTACCCTCAGAATATAGGAGTCCCTCATCCCAATAAACTTTATGGGACCCACTAGCACTCCCAGCAGCCTCAGCAGCAGCCTGCTGTCTGAGGGGTTCAAGAGAGGGGCAGCACTGTTGCTCCTTGCTCAGATCTTCCCTGGAAGGGCCCCTGCCCCCAAGAACTCAACCTGGTCAGGTTCAAGTCCCTCTGGGGCAGTTCCTTCTTCAGGTTCTGCTCCACCTCCCTCTGGAAGTGAATCCTTGATCTGAGACAGAGGGGAAGGCACTGCCTTAACCCTACTGCTCCTCCTCTTGGGAAGCATCTGGTCCATTGTTCCAGGATCCAGAGCTGGTTCAGTGTCATGCATTCTTGCTTGTGACCTGGTCACAGCAAATACCTCTGCAGGGATGCCCAACATCTCAGCATGAGTCCATAACTCTACTTCAGACCAGGCTGAAGTCTCTAGATCATTGCCCAACAGACATTCTACAGGGAGGTCTGCACTGACTACAACCTTCTTGAGGCCAGTTACCCCTCCCCAGGAGAAATTCACAACTGCCAGACTATGGTTGGTCTGGACATTGCTTGCATTGGTCACCTGGTACATTTCACCCAGGATGATCTGTCCAGGGTCCACTAGGTCCTCTGCCACCATGGTGACACTAGCACCTGTGTCCCTAAATGCCAAAGCCTGTTTGCCATTTATCAAAGGCTGCTGTTTGTACTTGCCCAGATTACTGGGGCTTACTAGGAAGGACATATCAATGTTTCCCTCACAAATCAGCATTGCCTGAGTGGTCACTCTGACTAGGTCAGAATCCACTCCAGAACCCAGGGTCAACCCTACTACACCCTTATTCTGCGTACCACCTCCACCAGTAGCTGAGCTAGGGGGCACAGTTGCCTTAGGGGCAGGAGTGGTGGTGGTTTGGTCTTTGGACTTGGTACAATCAGAAGTCCAGTGCCCTTTCTGTTTACAGAATTTGCACCAGGGCTTCTTTTGGCCTTTTCCTTGTTGGACTGTGACTCCCCACCAGATGCAGATTTTTGGGGCCCTTGTGAAGACTTCTGGTCTTTTGACTTATCCCCACCTTTCTCAGAGCCTTTAGGATCTTGCTTCTTAGTGTCACCCCCTTGGTTCTGGGTTTTCTGCCTCACCCTGGTTCTGACCCATTTGTCTGCCTTCTTTCCCAATTCTTGGGGAGAGGTCAGATCAGAGTCCACCAGGTACTGATGCAACAACTGGTTCTGGCAATTATTTAGGATCTGTTCTCTCATCATCAGATTATACAATCCCTTGAAATCAGTAACCCTACTGCCAACCAGCCAACCCTCTAGAGCCTTGGTTGCACAATCAACAAAGTCAGTCCAGTCCTGAGTCTGTGCCTTCTGGGTATCTCTGAACTTCAACCTGTACTGCTCAGTGGTTAAGCCAAACCCATCTATCAGCGCACTCTTCAGGACCTCATAATCATCAGCATCCTCCTCTCTAACAGTGAGGAGCTTGTCTCTTCCTTTATCTGAAAAGGAGAGCCACAAGATTGCTGCCCACTGCTTTTGGGGGACCTGCTGTACTCTACAGGCCCTCTCCATAGCAGTTATCCACTTGTGGATATCATCCCCACTCTGGTAGGGAGGAACAACCTTGCTCAGGTTCCTATGGTCAGGAATATATTCTCTGCCTCTAGGGACACTGTTGCTGCCACCAGGGGGTTCTAACCCCTCTTTTCTAGAAGCTCTCTGGATCTCCAGGGCTTCTCTATCCAGTGCCAACTGCTTGGTTCTGAGGGCCACTCTGGCTTCCTCATACTGGAGCAGTTTGCACCTTCTCTCAGAGGAGGTCTCTCTTAAGGAAAAGTATGAGCTCCTCTGCTGGACAAATTCTCTGCCAGAGTGATAAGAGTGGTCAGATTCCCTGGAAGGGGATCTGTGCCTCTCCTCCTCTCTGTCAGTTCTCTTAGGGAGAATTCCTCTGTCCTTTTCAGGCCCCTTGGAGCCTGGCACTTCTATCACAGAGTCTTGGTCATTCTGATTTTCATCATCTGACCCAGATACTATGACTGACCCACCCACTGATTCAAACCCTTTAGCTCCTAGAGCCAATCTAAGGTCATCTGCTGTCAGCAGATCTATCAGGTGGAGTGTTGAGGGACTCTGTCCTAGTCTCAGGTGTCTGTCAACACACATGGCTCTCAAGTCAGAGAAAGCCATGTCCTTATACTGAGGCTGAGTGGATCCAATGGGTCCACCCTTTAAGGACATTCTAGTGTTGTGCAGTGTTGTACTACCTACACTAGTTTGTGGCCTACTGATCCTAGCTTGAGCTGTGGAAAGGGTGTGCTATCCCTTGGCACACAGCTCTAAGTTCAGTAGAACTTATTGATACTAAGCTTGACTTTATATGTACCTTGAGTACCTATAATGGTTTTCAGTTAGTAATTCAAATAGAGATTTTCTGGTAAAACAATGGCAAGCTGGAATCCCACACGCTGCCCACCAATGTGAGAAGTTGGCCTGGTATATGCTGTTCACTAATTAAAGTGGACACCTTGCACCAGGGCAAATCGACTCTTATGGTAGATAGGTTTAAGACAACCTTTTAAAGAAAGCTATCCTAGTGGTAGCTGTGGAGAGCAGCCTTCAGGCTAAGTCTCGGAGGAATGTAAAGCAGCTTGTTTTACCATATAATCTCTTGAATCACCAAATGAAAAGACACCACACAGGTATATATATCAAATATATATGTATTTATTTCTAAATAACTCTCTACTAATCTCTTTATGAGATTAGAAGACAAACATATGCACAAATCAACGTTTCACAATAAGTTAAGCACAAAATATGGCTGGGGCCCTAGGGGCGTACCAGACCATATACTAAGTAAGAGACTTAGGGCCATATGTAGGTGGCCTAAATACCGGTCGGTAACCCTGAAATTCGGTAAATTTCAGGGTTACCGATCGGTATTTAGCCATTCCTAATGTAGGTGATGATTCGGTAAATACCGAATCAGTATTTACCGAATCAGTATCTACCGATTCGCTATTTACCGAATCGGTAAATGCAATGTAGGAAGCACATAAAAGAGTGCTTATGTGGTTTAAGAATTAGTTAATTACCACCAACTTCAAGTTGGTGGTAATTAACGTATTCCTTTAAAAATTCAATTTTGAATAATGTTTAAAGTGCCATGTGGCAAACATCCATGCCCTTAGGGCATGTATGTGCGCCACATGTGCACACATGCACGATTCAGGGTGCAACAGGGTGTCAATTTGACACCCTGCCACCCTTGAATATGCTCCTCCTATTACCGATTCGGTATTTACCGAATCGGTAATAGTGAATGGCTTCCCAATCATTCCTATGGGCCTCCAGGCCCATAGGAATGAATGGGAAGGTATTCCTTATTACCGATTCGGTAAATACCGAATCGGTAATACCGAATATTACCGATTCGGTAATATTTACCGAATGTTTACCTACATACTATTTACCGATTCTTAAATACCGAATCGGTAAAATTCGGTATTTAGGAATCGGTAAATAAAAACTACCTACATATGGCCCTTAGAAACAACGACTTGCAGGGAGACAAGGCCTAGGGCCTTCAGAAGTGCAGGGGCCTCACGAAACCACCCAAGGCAGGTAAGTAAAGGACCCACGGGGGCCGCGTGCAGTGTGGATACACAGGCGCGGATCGCCGTTAACTTCAATGGGGCAAGTCGCGGTTGGAAATAAAGAGTTTTAGGATACTTCGGGAGAACCTACAAGCAAGTCACTTACAGGGTAAGTAGTTCTAGGGCCCACACCCACAGGAACACCGTAGTGCTGGAGTTACCTCACCCAGGGAAGCCGGGTGCACAGGTGTCCTTTGGTGTCGGGTCGCGGCGTCGTTTTCAATGGCGAACAAAGAAGACTTGCTGCTTGCGGGAGCTGAAGAAGTGTCCGGTGGAATCCAAGCCTGGATTCTGGAGAAGGATGACCTGAAAGCAGAGGGGACAGTGTTCAAAGTCACTTGGCAGTGACCCGGGGCAAGGAAGATGGATGCCCACCGTCGTCGGTCGCTTCAGGTCGGTTGTGGGTGCCTTGACTCTTCAGCCACGTGGTCCAGGAGGCGTCGACGACGACCAGGAGCTGGATTCGGTGTGTCCTCGACGTCTGCAGCTGACTGCGGTGTCGGCAACTCGATCGGAGCCAACAAGCCTTGGCAGCCGCAAGTCTCGGGGAGATGAAGAAAAGTTGATGGCGCAGACCAGCAAGGTCTGTGGAACTCACCCAGCGAGGGTAAGTCAGGGCAGGCCTGGAGCAACCAGGGGAGCCCTTTGGTTTCTTTAAGAAGTCTTCTGGGGACCCACAAGCCGGCGGGCAAGGGATCGCGAAGACACCTCGGGCGGAATCACTCAACAGGGGCCCACGGTCACTCGGGACGGTGTAGGCCTCTGATCTTCGGAGCGATTCCTGCTAGAGGTCGGGACCACACGTGGTCCAAAGCACAAGTTCGTAGAACGTTGTGAAGGGGTTGCACTCGACAATAGTGCACGGTACCCAGGGGTCGCGGTTCCTCGTTACTCGTGGGGTCCACTTGCCTCAGCTTCGCTGGGGACTCACGATGGCCTGGGAGAGGTCAGGAAATCCACTTCTTGGGCTGCAGGGACTTCGGACTCCGGCGGGAGCGGCGTAGTTTGCGACCGTCGTCGTTTTTGGTGCCTGCCAAGCAGGGGAGTCACTCCTTGACTCCAAGGGAGATTCTTCTGTCTTCCAAAGGTAGTGGAACGTCGAAGGGCCAGGATTCTTCTGTAGAGCGTCGTCCAGGGGTTATCTGCTTTGCAATGGCAAGGTTCCCCCTCTTATACTAAAAAGAGGGGATGGACTAGCTCTATGACCCCACCTATGGGAGGGTCAAGGGAGGGGGTGGCTACACCCACTTCCCTACGTCCAGTTTCGCGCCAGAGCAGGGGCAGGTAGCCCCTGAGCTGGTTTGAACTGGCATATGCACAGAGGAGCCTTCTGCTCCCCCAGTGCAGGACTTCAAAGCACTCTAAGAGTGCACCCACCCAGCCCCAATACACTAAACCCTGTCTGGAAGGTGGTTACACCTCCCTGTGACAGGATGCCTATTGTTGGGCTTCCTCCACTGTGAGTTTCGGTCATCAGCGGGAGGGCAGCCCAGTGTCTGTGACTGGTGGCATCCATTTTGTGATGCCAGGGCTCTTTAGGATTCTACCGCGTTTCCACAGCAGGTACATGTCTTCTCCTCTAGAAGGGTGGAATGTTACTCCCGCCGCCAAGATTGGCGGGGGGTAGTATTCCAAGATGTTTGACACCAAACACGACATGTTTTGATGCAGCCATTCCAAAGTTAGCATTTACCGCGAGGATATAATGCACTTAAGAGTATATGGTTTAACCGCATCCACAAACAGCACCAGTGAATAGACTCTGAGAGCTGCAGAGGGGCCCCGCTCAGGCAGAGGCACCCCCTCACATAGAAGCCAAGCACCCTGCCCTCAGGATTGATAGGGCCTGCCTTAGGGGTGACTGATAGGTTTATATGTGTGTGCAAGAGAGATATAGGAAACCTATATCTCAGTGAGGGGTGCTAGCACCACCTCACCCAGGCTGCAGTAGCAGGCCTGTGGTGTCAGATTTAGACTGCTTCCCAGGGGTGGCATAACACATGCTGCAGCCCCTGGTAGGCCTGTGAAGTACCTATGCCCTTGGCACCTAAGGTACCATATACTAGGGACTCATAAGGCACCACAGTATCCAATCACTAGTGCACCTAGAGTGCACTCCATGTCGTTTAGAGAGAACAGAGAGGCTGGGGCCCTGATTGGCAGGGACCCAGCCAGACTATAGCCAGAAACCAGTGCTAACATCAGAAAAAAGTGGGGGCAACATAAGAGGCAGATCCTACTCTCCTACAGGCTCTGTGGCAGTTTCTGTGTCCTAGTGTTTGTTTCCATGTCCCAGTGTCAGTCTCACTGGCTTTGTCAGTTTCTGTGGCCCTATGTTAGTTTCTATGTCGCGGTGTCAGTTTCAATGGCTCTGTGGCAGTTTCTGTGTCCCGGTGTTAGTTTCTGTGTCCCTTTGTTAGTTTCTACATCCCAGTGTCAGTTTCTGTGGCTCTGTGGCAGTTTCGGTGTCCCTGTGTTAGTTTCTGTGCCCCTTTGTTGGTTTCTATGTTCTGGTGTCAGTTTCTGTGGCTTTGTGGCAGTTTCTGTGTCCCAGTGTTTGTTTCCATGTCCCGGTGTCAGTCTCACTGGCTTTGTCAGTTTCTGTGGCCCTATGTTAGTTTCTATGTCGCGGTGTCAGTTTCAATGGCTCTGTGGCAGTTTCTGTGTCCCGGTGTTAGTTTCTGTGTCCCTTTGTTAGTTTCTACATCCCGGTGTCAGTTTCTGTGGCTCTGTGGCAGTTTCTGTGTCTTGGTGTTAGTTTCTGTGCCAGTTTCCTTGTACCAGTGCCAGTGTCTGTGTCCCACTACCAGTTTCTGTGTGCCAGTGCTCGTTTCTTTGTCCCAGTGTCAGTTTATAAGCTTCTGGGTCAGTTTCTGTGTCCTCAGTGTCACTATCCGACTACTGGCTTCTGCATTCTGTTGTCAGCTTTGGTGTCCTTGTGTTGGTTTCTATGACTCAGTGTCTGTTTCCTTGTCCCGGTGTTAGTTTCTGTATCCCGATGTAAGTTTCTGTGTCCCTGTGTTAGTTTCTATGTCCCGGTGTCAGTTTCTGTGGCATCTTCTGTGTCCCGGTGTTAGTTTCTGTGTCCCTTTGTTAGTTTCGATGTCCCAGTTTCAGTGGCTTTGTGGCAGTTTCAGTGTCCCGGTGTTAGTTTCTGTGTCCCTTTGTTGGTTTCTATGTCCTGGTACCAGTTTCTGTGCCCCAATGTTAGTTTCTGGGTTCCAGTTTCTGTTTCCCTGTGTCAGTTTATGAGGTTCTTTGTCAGTTTCTGTGTCATCAGTGTCACTATCCGACTACTGGCTTCTGCATTCTGTTGTCAGCTTTGGTGTCCTGGTGTTGGTTTCTATGACTCAGTGTCTGTTGCTATGTCCCAGTGTCAGGTTCTGTATCCCAGTGTAAGTTTCTGTGTCCCTGTGTTAGTTTCTATGTCCTGGTGTCAGTTTCTCTGGCAGCTTCTGTGTCCCAGTGTTAGTTTCTGTTTCCCTTTTTTAGTTTCTATATTCCAGTTTCAGTGGCTCTGTGGCAGTTTCTGTGTCCCAGTTGTCAGTTTCTGTGTCCCTTTTTTAGTTTCTACATCCCGGTGTCAGTTTCTATGGCGCTGTGGCAGTTTCTGTTTCCGGGTGTTAGATTCTTTGTCCCTTTGTTAGATTCTATGTCACGTGTCAGTTTCAGTGGCGCTGTGGCAGTTTCTATGTCCCGTGTTAGTTTCTGTGTCCCTTTGTTAGTTTCTATGTTCGGTGTCAGTTTTTATGGCTCTGTTGCAGTTTCTGTGTCTAGGTGTTAACTTCTGTGGCAGTTTCCGTGTCCCAGTGCCAGTGTCTGTGTCCCAGTGTTCGTTTCTTTGTTTGTCCCAGTGTCAGTTTTGAGGTTCTGGGTCAGTTTCTGTATTATCATTGACACTATCCGACTACTGGCTTTTGCATCCTGTTGTCAGTTTCAGTGTCCTGGTGTTGGTTTCTATGACCCAGTGTCTGTTTCTTTGTCCCGGTGTCAGTTTCTGTATCCCGATGTAAGTTTCTGTGTCCCTGTGCTAGTTTCTATGTCCCGGTGTCAGTTTCTGTGGCAGCTTCTGTGTCCCGATGTTAGTTTCTGTATCCCTTTGTTAGTTTATATGTCCCAGGTTCAGTTTCTGTGGCTTTGTGGCAGTTTCTGTGTCCCGGTGTTAGTTTCTGTGTCCCTTTGTTGGTTTCTATGTCACCGTGTCAGTTTCTGTGGCAGCTTCTGTGTCCCGGTGTTAGTTTCTGTGTCCCTTTGTTAGTTTATATGTCCCAGTTTCAGTTTCTGTGGCTCTGTGGCAGTTTCTGTGTCCCAGTGTTTGTTTCCATGTCCCGGTGTCAGTCTCACTGGCTTTGTCAGTTTCTGTGTCCCATCTGTTAGTTGCTGTGTCCCTTTGTTAGTTTCTATGTCGCGGAGTCAGTTTCTATGGCTCTGTGGCAGTTTCTGTGTCCCGGTGTTAGTTTCTGTGTCCCTTTGTTAGTTTCTACGTCCCGTTGTCAGTTTCTGTGGCTCTGTGGCAGTTTCTGTTTCCAGGTGTTAGTTGCTATATCCCAGTGTCAGTTTCTGTGGCTTCTTAAGTTTCTGTGTCCCGGTGTCAGTTTCTGTGGCAGTTTCTGTGTCCCGGTGTTAGTATCTTCGTCCCTGTGTCAGTTTCTTTGTCCCAGTGTCAGTTTATGTGTCCCATTGTTAGTTTCTGTGTCCTTGTGTTAGTTTCTTTGTCCCAGTGTCACATTTTGTGTCCTGGTGCCAGTTTCTCTGTCCTGGTACCAGTTTCTGTGTCCCAATGTTAGTTTCTGGATTCCAGTTTCTGTTTCCCAGTGTCAGTTTATAAGGATCTTGGTCAGTTTCTGTGTCATCAGTGTCACTATCCGACTACTGGCTTCTGCATTCTTTTGTCAGCTTTGGTGTCCTGGTGTTGGTTTCTATGACTCAGTGTCTGTTTCCATGTCCCAGTATCAGTTTCTGTAACCCGGTGTAAGTTTCTGTGTCCCTGTGTTAGTTTCTATGTCCTGGTGTCAGTTTCTGTGGCAGCTTATGTGTCCCGGTGTTAGTTTCTGTCTCCTTTTTTAGTTTCTATATCCCAGTTTCAGTGGCTCTGTGACAGTTTCTGTGTCCCAGTGTTTGTTTCTATGTCCCGGTGTCAGTTTCAGTGGCTTTGTCAGTTTCAGTCTCCCAGCTGTTAGTTTCTGTGTCCCTTTGTTAGTTTCTTTGTGCCGGTGTCAGTTTCTATGGCTCTGTGGCAGTTTGTTTCCCAGTGTTAGTTTCTTTGTCCCTTTGTTAGTCTCTATGTCCTGGTTCCAGTTTCTGTGGCTCTGTGGCAGTTTCTGTGTCCAGGCATTAGCTGCTATGTCCCGGAGTCATATTCTGTGGCTTTGTCAGTTTCTATGTCCCAGTGTCAGTTTCTGTGGCAGTTTCTATGTCCCGGTGTTAGTTTCTGTGTCCCTTTGTTAGTTTCTATGTCCCGATGTCAGTTTCTATGGCTCTGTTTCAGTTTCTGTGTCTTGGTGTTAGTTTTTGTGGCATTTTCCGTGTCCCAGTGCCAGTGTCTCTGTCCCAGTGTTCTTTTCTTTGTCCCAGTGTCAGTTTTTGAGGTTCTGGGTCAGTTTCTGTGTCCTCAGTGTCACTATCCGACTACTGGCTTTTGCATCCTGTTGTCAGTTTCAGTGTCGTGGTGTTGGTTTCTGTATCCCGATGTAAGTTTCTGTGTCCCTGTGTTAGTTTCTCTGTCCCGGTGTCAGTTTCTGTGGCAGCTTCTGTGTCCCGGTGTTAGTTTCTGTATCCCTTTGTTAGTTTCAATGTCCCAGTTTCAGTTTCTGTGGCTTTGTGGCAGTTTCTGAGTCCCAGTGTTAGTTTCTGTGTCCCTTTGTTGGTCTCTTTCTCCCGGTGTCAGTTTCTGTGGCTCTGTGGCAGTTTCTGTGTCCCAGTGTTTGTTTCCATGTCCCGGTGTCAGTCTCACTGGCTTTGTCAGCTTCTGTGTCCCATCTGTTCGTTGCTGTGTCCCTTTGTTAGTTTCTATGTCGCTGTGTCAGTTTCTATGGCTCTGTGTCAGTTACTGTGTCCTGGTGTTAGTTTCTGTGTCCCTTTGTTAGTTTCTACGTCCCGCTGTCAGTTCCTGTGGCTATGTGGAAGTGTCTGTGTCCAGGTGTTAGTTGCTATATCCCGGTGTCAGTTTCTGTGGCTTCATCAGTTTTTGTGTCCCGGAGTCAGTTTCTGTGGCAGTTTCTGTGTCCCGGTGTTAGTATCTTTGTCCCAGTGTCAGTTTCTGTGTCCCATTTTTAGTTTCTGTGTCCTTGTGTTAGTTTCTTTGTCCCAGTGTCACGTTTTGTGTACTGGTGCCAGTTTCTCTGTCCTGGTACCAGTTTCTGTGCCCCAATGTTAGTTTTTGGGTTCCAGTTTCTGTTTCCCAGTGTCAGTTTATGAGGTTCTTTGTCAGTTTCTGTGTCATCAGTGTCACTATCCGACTACTGGCTTCTGCATTCTGTTGTCAGCTTTGGTGTCCTGGTGTTGGTTTCTATGACTCAGTGTCTGTTGCTATGTCCCAGTGTCAGGTTCTGTATCCCAGTGTAAGTTTCTGTGTCCCTGTGTTAGTCTCTATGTCCTGGTGTCAGTTTCTCTGGCAGCTTCTGTGTCCCAGTGTTAGTTTCTGTCTCCTTTTTTAGTTTCTATATCCCAGTTTCAGTTTCTGTGGCTCTGTGGCAGTTTCTGTGTCCCAGTGTTAGTTTCTGTGTCCCTCTGTTAGTTTTTTTGTCCTGGTGTCAGTTTCTGTGGCTCTGTGGCAGTTTCTGTGTCCCAACTGTCATTTTCTGTGTCCCTTTTTTAGTTTCTACATCCCAGTGTCAGTTTCTATGGCGCTGCAGCAGTTTCTGTTTCCGGGTGTTAGATTCTTTGTCCCTTTGTTAGATTCTATGTCACGTGTCAGTTTCTGTGGCGCTGTGGCAGTTTCTATGTCCCGTGTTAGTTTCTGTGTCCCTTTGTTAGTTTCTATGTTCCGGTGTCAGTTTTTATGGCTCTGTTGCAGTTTCTGTGTCTAGGTGTTAGCTTCTGTGGCAGTTTCCGTGTCCCAGTGCCAGTGTCTGTGTCCCAGTGTTCGTTTCTTTGTCCCAGTGTCAGTTTTGAGGTTCTGGGTCAGTTTCTGTATTATCATTGACACTATCCGACTACTGGCTTTTGCATCCTGTTGTCAGTTTCAGTGTCCTGGTGTTGGTTTCTATGACCCAGTGTCTGTTTCTTTGTCCCGGTGTCAGTTTCTGTATCCCGATGTAATTTTCTGTGTCCCTGTGCTAGTTTCTATGTCCCGGTGTCAGTTTCTGTGGCAGCTTCTGTGTCCCGGTGTTAGTTTCTGTGTCCCTTTGTTATTTTATATGTCCCAGGTTCAGTTTCTGTGGCTTTGTGGCAGTTTCTGTGTCCCGGTGTTAGTTTCTGTGTCCCTTTGTTGGTTTCTATGTGACGGTGTCAGTTTCTGTGGCAGCTTCTGTGTCCCGGTGTTAGTTTCTGTGTCCCTTTGTTAGTTTAGTTGTCCCAGTTTCAGTTTCTGGGGCTCTGTGGCAGTTTCTGTGTCCCATTGTTTGTTTCCATGTCCTGGTGTCAGTCGCACTGGCTTTGTCAGTTTCTGTGTCCCATCTGTTAGTTGTTGTGTCCCTTTGTTAGTTTCTATGTCGCTGTGTCAGTTTCTATGGTCCTGTGGCAGTTTTTGTGTCCTGGTGTTAGTTTCTGTGTCCCTTTGTTAGTTTCTTCGTCCCGCTGTCAGTATCTGTGGCTCTGTGGCAGTTTCTGTGTCCAGGTGTTAGTTGCTATATCCCTGTGTCAGTTTCTGTGGCTTCATCAGTTTATGTGTCCCGGTGTCAGTTTCTGTGGCAGTTTCTGTGTCCCGGTGTTAGTATCTTCGTCCCTGTGTCAGTTTCTTTGTCCCAGTGTCAGTTTTTGAGGTTCTGGGTCAGTTTCTGTGTCCTCAGTGTCACTATCCGACTACTGGCTTTTGCATCCTGTTGTCAGTTTCAGTGTCCTGGTGTTGGTTTCTATGTCCCACTGTCGGTTTCTATGTCCCAGTGTAGGTTTCTGTGTCCAAGTGTTAGTTTCTGTGTCCCTTTGGTAGTTTCTATGTCAGTTTCTATTTCCCAGTGTTAGTATCTGTGGCAGTTTCTGTGTCCCAGTGCCAGTTTCTGTGCCGCAGTACCAGTTTCTGTGTCCCAGTGTTACTTTCTGGGTTCCAGTTTCTGTTTCCCAGTGTCAGTTTATGAGGTTTTGGGTCATTTTCTTTGTCCTCAGTGTCACTATCTGACTACTGGCTTTTGCATCCCGGTGATGGTTCCTATGCTCCAGTGTTGGTTTCTATGACCCAGTGTCTATTTCTTAGTCCTGGTTTCAGTTTCTGTGTCCCTTTGTTAGTTTCTTCGTCCCGTTGTCAGTTTCTGTGGCTCTGTGGCAGTTTCTGTGTCCAGGTGTTAGTTGCTATATCCCGGTGTCAGTTTCTGTGGCTTCATCAGTTTCTGTGTCCCGGTGTCAGTTTCTGTGGCAGTTTCTGTGTCTTGGTGTTAGTATCTTCGTACCTGTGTCAGTTTCTTTGTCCCAGTGTCAGTTCCTGTGTCCCATTGTTAGTTTCTGTGTCCTTGTGTTAGTTTCTTTGTCCCAGTGTCACATTTTGTGTCCTGGTGCCAGTTTCTCTGTCCTGGTACCAGTTTCTGTGTCCCAATGTTAGTTTCTGGATTCCAGTTTCTGTTTCCCAGTGTCAGTTTATAAGGATCTTGGTCAGTTTCTGTGTCATCAGTGTCACTATCCAACTACTGGCTTCTGCATTCTGTTGTCAGCTTTGGTGTCCTGGTGTTGGTTTCTATGACTCAGTGTCTGTTTCCATGTCCCAGTATCAGTTTCTGTATCCCGGTGTAAGTTTCTGTGTCCCTGTGTTAGTTTCTATGTCCTGGTGTCAGTTTCTGTGGCAGCTTATGTGTCCCGGTGTTAGTTTCTGTCTCCTTTTTTAGTTTCTATATACCAGTTTCAGTTTCTGTGGCTCTGTGGCAGTTTCTGTTTCCCAGCTGTTAGTTTCTGTGTCCCTTTGTTAGTTTCTATGTCTCGGTGTCAGTTTCTATGGCTCTGTGGCAGTTTCTGTTTCCAGCTGTTAGTTTCTTTGTCCCTTTGTTATATTCTATGTCACTGTATCAGTTTCTGTGGCGCAGTGGCAGTTTCTGTGTCCAGGCTTTAGTTGCTATGTCCCAGTGTCAATGTCTGTGGCAGTTTCTGTGTCCCGGTGTTAGTTTCTGAGTCCCTTTTTTAGTTTCTATGTCCCGGTGTCAGTTTCTATGGCTCTGTGGCAGTTTCTGTTTCCCAGTGTTAGTTTCTTTGTCTCATTGTTAGTTTCTATGTCCCTGTGTCAGTTTCTGTGGCTTTGTGGCAGTTTCTGTTTCCAGGCATTAGTTGCTATGTCCCGGTGTCAGCTTCTGTGGCTTCATCAGTTTCTGTGTCCCGATGTCAATTTCTGTGGGTCTATGGCAGTTTTTGCGTCCCGGTGTTAATTTCTGTGGCCCAGTGTTAGTTTCTGTGTCCCGGTGCCAGTTTCTATGTCCTGGTACCAGTTTCCGTGTCTGATTGGTTGTTTCTGGGTTCCAGTTTCTGTTTCCCAGTGTCAGTTTATGAGATTTTGGGTCAATTTCTGTGTCCTCAATTGTCACTATCCGACTACTGGCTTTTGCATCCTGTTGTCAGTTTTGGTGTCCTGGTGTTTGTTTCTATGATCCAGTGTCTGACTCTTTGTCCCGGTGTCAGTTTCTGTGTCAGTTTCTGTGTCCCAGTGTTCATTTCTGTGTCCCTTTGTTAGTTTCTATGTCCCAGTTTCTGTTTCTGTGGCTCTGTGGCAGTTTCTGTGTCCAAGTGTTAGTTTCTGTGTCCCTTTGTTAGTTTCTATGTCCCGGTGTCAGTTTTTGTGGCTCTGTGGCAGTTTCTGTGTCCAGGTGTTAGTTGCTATGTCCCGTTGTCAGTTTCTGTGGCTTCATCAGTTTCTGTGTGCTGGTGTCAGTTTTTGTGGCAGTTTCTGTGTCCCGGTGTTAGTTTCTGTGTCCCTTTGTTTGTTTCTATGTGCCGGTGTCAATTTCTCTGGCTCTATGACAGCTTCTGTGTCCCCGTGTTAATTTCTGTGTCCCTGTGTTAGTTTCTATGTCCCTGTGTCAGTTTCTTTGTCCCAGTGTCAGTTTCTGTGTCCCAGTGTTAGTTTCTGTGTCCTGTGTTAGTTTCTTTGTCCGAGTGTCAGGTTTTGTGTCCCGGTGCCTGTTTGTGTGTCCTGGCACCAGTTTTTGTGTCCCAATGTTAGTTTATGGGTTCCAGGTTCAGTTTCCCAGTGTCAGTTTATTAGGCTCTTGGTCAGTTTCTGTGTCCTGAGCGTCACTATCCGACTACTGGCTTTTGCTTTCTGTTGTCAGCTTTGGTGTCCTGGTGTTGGTTTCTATGACTCAGTGTCTGTTTCTATGTCCCGGTGTCAGTTTCTGTATCCCGGTGTAAGTTTCTGTGTCCCTGTGTTAGTTTCTATTTCCCGGTGTCAGTTTCTGTGGCAGCTTCTGTGTCCCTGTGTTAGTTTCTGTGTCCCTTTGTTAGTTTCTATATCTCAGTTTCTGTGGCTCTGTGGCAGTTTCTTTCTCCCAGTGTTAGTGTCTGTGTCCGTTTGTTAGTTTTTTTCTCCTGGTGTCAGTTTCTGTGGCTCTGTGGCAGTTTCAGTGTCCCAGAGTTTGTTTCTATGTCCCGGTGTCAGTTTCTGTGGCTTTGTCAGTTTCTGTGTCCCAGCTGTTAGTTTCAGTGTCCCTTTGTTAGTTTCTATGTCCCGGTGTCAGTTTCTGTGTCTCTGTTGCAGTTTCTGTGTCCAGGCATTAGTTGCTATGTCCTGGTATCAGATTCTGTGGCTTTGTCAGTTTCTGTGTCCTGGTGTCAGTTTCTGTGGCAGTTTCTGTATCCCAGTGTTAGTTTCTGTGTTCCTTTGTTAGTTTCTATGTCCCAGTGACAGTTTTTGTGTCCCTGTGTTAGTTTCTATGTCCCAATGTCAGTTTCTGTGTCCAAGTGTTAGTTTCTGTGTCCCTATGTTAGTTTCTATGTCGTGGTGTCAGTTTCTATGGCTCTGTGTCAGTTTCTGTGACCCAGTGTTACTTTCTGTGTCCCTTTGTTAGTTTCTACGTCCCGGTGTCAGTTTCTGTGGCTCTGTTGCAGATTCTGTGTCTTGGTGTTAGTTTCTGTGGCAGTTTCCGTGTCCCAGTGTCTGTGTCCTAGTACCAGTTTCTGTGTCCCAGTGTTCGTTTCTTTGTCCCAGTGTCAGTTTTTGAGGTTCTGGGTCAGTTTCGGTGTCCTCAGTGTCACTATCCGACTACTGGCTTTTGCATCCTGTTGTCAGTTTCAGTGTCCTGGTGTTGGTTTCTATGTCCCACTGTCGGTTTCTATGTCCCAGTGTAGGTTTCTGTGTCCAAGTGTTAGTTTCTGTGTCCCTTTGGTAGTTTCTATGTCAGTTTCTGTTTCCCAGTGTTAGTATCTGTGGCAGTTTCTGTGTCCCAGTGCCAGTTTCTGTGCCGCAGTACCAGTTTCTGTGTCCCAGTGTTACTTTCTGGGTTCCAGTTTCTGTTTCCCAGTGTCAGTTTATTAGGTTTTGGGTCATTTTCTTTGTCCTCAGTGTCACTATCTGACTACTGGCTTTTGCATCCCGGTGATGGTTCCTATGCTCCAGTGTTGGTTTCTATGACCCAGTGTCTATTTCTTAGTCCTGGTTTCAGTTTCTGTGTCCCTTTGTTAGTTTCTTCGTCCCGCTGTCAGTTTCTGTGGCTCTGTGGCAGTTTCTGTGTCCAGGTGTTAGTTGCTATATCCCGTTGTCAGTTTCTGTGGCTTCATCAGTTTCTGTGTCCCGGTGTCAGTTTCTGTGTCAGTTTCTGTGTCCAGGCATTAGCTGCTATGTCCCGGAGTCATATTCTGTGGCTTTGTCAGTTTCTATGTCCCAGTGTCAGTTTCTGTGGCAGTTTCTATGTCCCGGTGTTAGTTTCTGTGTCCCTTTGTTAGTTTCTATGTCCCGGTGTCAGTTTCTATGGCTCTGTTTCAGTTTCTGTGTCTTGGTGTTAGTTTTTGTGGCATTTTCCGTGTCCCAGTGCCAGAGTCTCTGTCCCAGTGTTCTTTTCTTTGTCCCAGTGTCAGTTTTTGAGGTTCTGGGTCAGTTTCTGTGTCCTCAGTGTCACTATCCGACTACTGGCTTTTGCATCCTGTTGTCAGTTTCAGTGTCGTGGTGTTGGTTTCTATGACCCAGTGTCTGTTTCTTTGTCCCGGTGTCAGTTTCTGTATCCCGATGTAAGTTTCTGTGTCCCTGTGTTAGTTTCTATGTCCCGGTGTCAGTTTCTGTGGCAGCTTCTGTGTCCCGGTGTTAGTTTCTGTATCCCTTTGTTAGTTTCAATGTCCCAGTTTCAGTTTCTGTGGCTTTGTGGCAGTTTCTGAGTCCCAGTGTTAGTTTCTGTGTCCCTTTGTTGGTCTCTTTCTCCCGGTGTCAGTTTCTGTGGCTCTGTGGCAGTTTCTGTGTCCCAGTGTTTGTTTCCATGTCCCGGTGTCAGTCTCACTGGCTTTGTCAGCTTCTGTGTCCCATCTGTTCGTTGCTGTGTCCCTTTGTTAGTTTCTATGTCGCTGTGTCAGTTTCTATGGCTCTGTGTCAGTTACTGTGTCCTGGTGTTAGTTTCTGTGTCCCTTTGTTAGTTTCTACGTCCCGCTGTCAGTTCCTGTGGCTATGTGGAAGTGTCTGTGTCCAGGTGTTAGTTGCTATATCCCGGTGTCAGTTTCTGTGGCTTCATCAGTTTTTGTGTCCCGGAGTCAGTTTCTGTGGCAGTTTCTGTGTCCCGGTGTTAGTATCTTTGTCCCAGTGTCAGTTTCTGTGTCCCATTTTTAGTTTCTGTGTCCTTGTGTTAGTTTCTTTTGTCCCAGTGTCACGTTTTGTGTACTGGTGCCAGTTTCTCTGTCCTGGTACCAGTTTCTGTGCCCCAATGTTAGTTTTTGGGTTCCAGTTTCTGTTTCCCAGTGTCAGTTTATGAGGTTCTTTGTCAGTTTCTGTGTCATCAGTGTCACTATCCGACTACTGGCTTCTGCATTCTGTTGTCAGCTTTGGTGTCCTGGTGTTGGTTTCTATGACTCAGTGTCTGTTGCTATGTCCCAGTGTCAGGTTCTGTATCCCAGTGTAAGTTTCTGTGTCCCTGTGTTAGTCTCTATGTCCTGGTGTCAGTTTCTCTGGCAGCTTCTGTGTCCCAGTGTTAGTTTCTGTCTCCTTTTTTAGTTTCTATATCCCAGTTTCAGTTTCTGTGGCTCTGTGGCAGTTTCTGTGTCCCAGTGTTAGTTTCTGTGTCCCTCTGTTAGTTTTTTTGTCCTGGTGTCAGTTTCTGTGGCTCTGTGGCAGTTTCTGTGTCCCAACTGTCATTTTCTGTGTCCCTTTTTAGTTTCTACATCCCAGTGTCAGTTTCTATGGCGCTGCAGCAGTTTCTGTTTCCGGGTGTTAGATTCTTTGTCCCTTTGTTAGATTCTATGTCACGTGTCAGTTTCTGTGGCGCTGTGGCAGTTTCTATGTCCCGTGTTAGTTTCTGTGTCCCTTTGTTAGTTTCTATGTTCCGGTGTCAGTTTTTATGGCTCTGTTGCAGTTTCTGTGTCTAGGTGTTAGCTTCTGTGGCAGTTTCCGTGTCCCAGTGCCAGTGTCTGTGTCCCAGTGTTCGTTTCTTTGTCCCAGTGTCAGTTTTGAGGTTCTGGGTCAGTTTCTGTATTATCATTGACACTATCCGACTACTGGCTTTTGCATCCTGTTGTCAGTTTCAGTGTCCTGGTGTTGGTTTCTATGACCCAGTGTCTGTTTCTTTGTCCCGGTGTCAGTTTCTGTATCCCGATGTAATTTTCTGTGTCCCTGTGCTAGTTTCTATGTCCCGGTGTCAGTTTCTGTGGCAGCTTCTGTGTCCCGGTGTTAGTTTCTGTGTCCCTTTGTTAGTTTATATGTCCCAGGTTCAGTTTCTGTGGCTTTGTGGCAGTTTCTGTGTCCCGGTGTTAGTTTCTGTGTCCCTTTGTTGGTTTCTATGTCACGGTGTCAGTTTCTGTGGCAGCTTCTGTGTCCCGGTGTTAGTTTCTGTGTCCCTTTGTTAGTTTAGTTGTCCCAGTTTCAGTTTCTGGGGCTCTGTGGCAGTTTCTGTGTCCCATTGTTTGTTTCCATGTCCTGGTGTCAGTCGCACTGGCTTTGTCAGTTTCTGTGTCCCATCTGTTAGTTGTTGTGTCCCTTTGTTAGTTTCTATGTCGCTGTGTCAGTTTCTATGGTCCTGTGGCAGTTTTTGTGTCCTGGTGTTAGTTTCTGTGTCCCTTTGTTAGTTTCTTCGTCCCGCTGTCAGTATCTGTGGCTCTGTGGCAGTTTCTGTGTCCAGGTGTTAGTTGCTATATCCCTGTGTCAGTTTCTGTGGCTTCATCAGTTTATGTGTCCCGGTGTCAGTTTCTGTGGCAGTTTCTGTGTCCCGGTGTTAGTATCTTCGTCCCTGTGTCAGTTTCTTTGTCCCAGTGTCAGTTTTTGAGGTTCTGGGTCAGTTTCTGTGTCCTCAGTGTCACTATCCGACTACTGGCTTTTGCATCCTGTTGTCAGTTTCAGTGTCCTGGTGTTGGTTTCTATGTCCCACTGTCGGTTTCTATGTCCCAGTGTAGGTTTCTGTGTCCAAGTGTTAGTTTCTGTGTCCCTTTGGTAGTTTCTATGTCAGTTTCTATTTCCCAGTGTTAGTATCTGTGGCAGTTTCTGTGTCCCAGTGCCAGTTTCTGTGCCGCAGTACCAGTTTCTGTGTCCCAGTGTTACTTTCTGGGTTCCAGTTTCTGTTTCCCAGTGTCAGTTTATGAGGTTTTGGGTCATTTTCTTTGTCCTCAGTGTCACTATCTGACTACTGGCTTTTGCATCCCGGTGATGGTTCCTATGCTCCAGTGTTGGTTTCTATGACCCAGTGTCTATTTCTTAGTCCTGGTTTCAGTTTCTGTGTCCCTTTGTTAGTTTCTTCGTCCCGTTGTCAGTTTCTGTGGCTCTGTGGCAGTTTCTGTGTCCAGGTGTTAGTTGCTATATCCCGGTGTCAGTTTCTGTGGCTTCATCAGTTTCTGTGTCCCGGTGTCAGTTTCTGTGGCAGTTTCTGTGTCTTGGTGTTAGTATCTTCGTACCTGTGTCAGTTTCTTTGTCCCAGTGTCAGTTCCTGTGTCCCATTGTTAGTTTCTGTGTCCTTGTGTTAGTTTCTTTGTCCCAGTGTCACATTTTGTGTCCTGGTGCCAGTTTCTCTGTCCTGGTACCAGTTTCTGTGTCCCAATGTTAGTTTCTGGATTCCAGTTTCTGTTTCCCAGTGTCAGTTTATAAGGATCTTGGTCAGTTTCTGTGTCATCAGTGTCACTATCCAACTACTGGCTTCTGCATTCTGTTGTCAGCTTTGGTGTCCTGGTGTTGGTTTCTATGACTCAGTGTCTGTTTCCATGTCCCAGTATCAGTTTCTGTATCCCGGTGTAAGTTTCTGTGTCCCTGTGTTAGTTTCTATGTCCTGGTGTCAGTTTCTGTGGCAGCTTATGTGTCCCGGTGTTAGTTTCTGTCTCCTTTTTTAGTTTCTATATACCAGTTTCAGTTTCTGTGGCTCTGTGGCAGTTTCTGTTTCCCAGCTGTTAGTTTCTGTGTCCCTTTGTTAGTTTCTATGTCTCGGTGTCAGTTTCTATGGCTCTGTGGCAGTTTCTGTTTCCAGCTGTTAGTTTCTTTGTCCCTTTGTTATATTCTATGTCACTGTATCAGTTTCTGTGGCGCAGTGGCAGTTTCTGTGTCCAGGCTTTAGTTGCTATGTCCCAGTGTCAATGTCTGTGGCAGTTTCTGTGTCCCGGTGTTAGTTTCTGAGTCCCTTTTTTAGTTTCTATGTCCCGGTGTCAGTTTCTATGGCTCTGTGGCAGTTTCTGTTTCCCAGTGTTAGTTTCTTTGTCTCATTGTTAGTTTCTATGTCCCTGTGTCAGTTTCTGTGGCTTTGTGGCAGTTTCTGTTTCCAGGCATTAGTTGCTATGTCCCGGTGTCAGCTTCTGTGGCTTCATCAGTTTCTGTGTCCCGATGTCAATTTCTGTGGGTCTATGGCAGTTTTTGCGTCCCGGTGTTAATTTCTGTGGCCCAGTGTTAGTTTCTGTGTCCCGGTGCCAGTTTCTATGTCCTGGTACCAGTTTCCGTGTCTGATTGGTTGTTTCTGGGTTCCAGTTTCTGTTTCCCAGTGTCAGTTTATGAGATTTTGGGTCAATTTCTGTGTCCTCATTGTCACTATCCGACTACTGGCTTTTGCATCCTGTTGTCAGTTTTGGTGTCCTGGTGTTTGTTTCTATGATCCAGTGTCTGACTCTTTGTCCCGGTGTCAGTTTCTGTGTCAGTTTCTGTGTCCCAGTGTTCATTTCTGTGTCCCTTTGTTAGTTTCTATGTCCCAGTTTCTGTTTCTGTGGCTCTGTGGCAGTTTCTGTGTCCAAGTGTTAGTTTCTGTGTCCCTTTGTTAGTTTCTATGTCCCGGTGTCAGTTTTTGTGGCTCTGTGGCAGTTTCTGTGTCCAGGTGTTAGTTTCTGTGTCCCTTTGTTTGTTTCTATGTGCCGGTGTCAATTTCTCTGGCTCTATGACAGCTTCTGTGTCCCCGTGTTAATTTCTGTGTCCCTGTGTTAGTTTCTATGTCCCTGTGTCAGTTTCTTTGTCCCAGTGTCAGTTTCTGTGTCCCAGTGTTAGTTTCTGTGTCCTGTGTTAGTTTCTTTGTCCGAGTGTCAGGTTTTGTGTCCCGGTGCCTGTTTGTGTGTCCTGGCACCAGTTTTTGTGTCCCAATGTTAGTTTATGGGTTCCAGGTTCAGTTTCCCAGTGTCAGTTTATTAGGCTCTTGGTCAGTTTCTGTGTCCTGAGCGTCACTATCCGACTACTGGCTTTTGCTTTCTGTTGTCAGCTTTGGTGTCCTGGTGTTGGTTTCTATGACTCAGTGTCTGTTTCTATGTCCCGGTGTCAGTTTCTGTATCCCGGTGTAAGTTTCTGTGTCCCTGTGTTAGTTTCTATTTCCCGGTGTCAGTTTCTGTGGCAGCTTCTGTGTCCCTGTGTTAGTTTCTGTGTCCCTTTGTTAGTTTCTATATCTCAGTTTCTGTGGCTCTGTGGCAGTTTCTTTCTCCCAGTGTTAGTGTCTGTGTCCGTTTGTTAGTTTTTTTCTCCTGGTGTCAGTTTCTGTGGCTCTGTGGCAGTTTCAGTGTCCCAGAGTTTGTTTCTATGTCCCGGTGTCAGTTTCTGTGGCTTTGTCAGTTTCTGTGTCCCAGCTGTTAGTTTCAGTGTCCCTTTGTTAGTTTCTATGTCCCGGTGTCAGTTTCTGTGTCTCTGTTGCAGTTTCTGTGTCCAGGCATTAGTTGCTATGTCCTGGTATCAGATTCTGTGGCTTTGTCAGTTTCTGTGTCCTGGTGTCAGTTTCTGTGGCAGTTTCTGTATCCCAGTGTTAGTTTCTGTGTTCCTTTGTTAGTTTCTATGTCCCAGTGACAGTTTTTGTGTCCCTGTGTTAGTTTCTATGTCCCAATGTCAGTTTCTGTGTCCAAGTGTTAGTTTCTGTGTCCCTATGTTAGTTTCTATGTCGTGGTGTCAGTTTCTATGGCTCTGTGTCAGTTTCTGTGACCCAGTGTTACTTTCTGTGTCCCTTTGTTAGTTTCTACGTCCCGGTGTCAGTTTCTGTGGCTCTGTTGCAGATTCTGTGTCTTGGTGTTAGTTTCTGTGGCAGTTTCCGTGTCCCAGTGTCTGTGTCCTAGTACCAGTTTCTGTGTCCCAGTGTTCGTTTCTTTGTCCCAGTGTCAGTTTTTGAGGTTCTGGGTCAGTTTCGGTGTCCTCAGTGTCACTATCCGACTACTGGCTTTTGCATCCTGTTGTCAGTTTCAGTGTCCTGGTGTTGGTTTCTATGTCCCACTGTCGGTTTCTATGTCCCAGTGTAGGTTTCTGTGTCCAAGTGTTAGTTTCTGTGTCCCTTTGGTAGTTTCTATGTCAGTTTCTGTTTCCCAGTGTTAGTATCTGTGGCAGTTTCTGTGTCCCAGTGCCAGTTTCTGTGCCGCAGTACCAGTTTCTGTGTCCCAGTGTTACTTTCTGGGTTCCAGTTTCTGTTTCCCAGTGTCAGTTTATTAGGTTTTGGGTCATTTTCTTTGTCCTCAGTGTCACTATCTGACTACTGGCTTTTGCATCCCGGTGATGGTTCCTATGCTCCAGTGTTGGTTTCTATGACCCAGTGTCTATTTCTTAGTCCTGGTTTCAGTTTCTGTGTCCCTTTGTTAGTTTCTTCGTCCCGCTGTCAGTTTCTGTGGCTCTGTGGCAGTTTCTGTGTCCAGGTGTTAGTTGCTATATCCCGTTGTCAGTTTCTGTGGCTTCATCAGTTTCTGTGTCCCGGTGTCAGTTTCTGTGTCAGTTTCTGTGTCCAGGCATTAGCTGCTATGTCCCGGAGTCATATTCTGTGGCTTTGTCAGTTTCTATGTCCCAGTGTCAGTTTCTGTGGCAGTTTCTATGTCCCGGTGTTAGTTTCTGTGTCCCTTTGTTAGTTTCTATGTCCCGGTGTCAGTTTCTATGGCTCTGTTTCAGTTTCTGTGTCTTGGTGTTAGTTTTTGTGGCATTTTCCGTGTCCCAGTGCCAGAGTCTCTGTCCCAGTGTTCTTTTCTTTGTCCCAGTGTCAGTTTTTGAGGTTCTGGGTCAGTTTCTGTGTCCTCAGAGTCACTATCCGACTACTGGCTTTTGCATCCTGTTGTCAGTTTCAGTGTCGTGGTGTTGGTTTCTATGACCCAGTGTCTGTTTCTTTGTCCCGGTGTCAGTTTCTGTATCCCGATGTAAGTTTCTGTGTCCCTGTGTTAGTTTCTATGTCCCGGTGTCAGTTTCTGTGGCAGCTTCTGTGTCCCGGTGTTAGTTTCTGTGTCCCTTTGTTAGTTTCAATGTCCCAGTTTCAGTTTCTGTGGCTTTGTGGCAGTTTCTGAGTCCCAGTGTTAGTTTCTGTGTCCCTTTGTTGGTCTCTTTCTCCCGGTGTCAGTTTCTGTGGCTCTGTGGCAGTTTCTGTGTCCCAGTGTTTGTTTCCATGTCCCGGTGTCAGTCTCACTGGCTTTGTCAGCTTCTGTGTCCCATCTGTTCGTTGCTGTGTCCCTTTGTTAGTTTCTATGTCGCTGTGTCAGTTTCTATGGCTCTGTGTCAGTTACTGTGTCCTGGTGTTAGTTTCTGTGTCCCTTTGTTAGTTTCTACGTCCCGCTGTCAGTTCCTGTGGCTATGTGGAAGTGTCTGTGTCCAGGTGTTAGTTGCTATATCCCGGTGTCAGTTTCTGTGGCTTCATCAGTTTTTGTGTCCCGGAGTCAGTTTCTGTGGCAGTTTCTGTGTCCCGGTGTTAGTATCTTTGTCCCAGTGTCAGTTTCTGTGTCCCATTTTTAGTTTCTGTGTCCTTGTGTTAGTTTCTTTGTCCCAGTGTCACGTTTTGTGTACTGGTGCCAGTTTCTCTGTCCTGGTACCAGTTTCTGTGCCCCAATGTTAGTTTCTGGGTTCCAGTTTCTGTTTCCCAGTGTCAGTTTATGAGGTTCTTTGTCAGTTTCTGTGTCATCAGTGTCACTATCTGACTACTGGCTTCTGCATTCTGTTGTCAGCTTTGGTGTCCTGGTGTTGGTTTCTATGACTCAGTGTCTGTTGCTATGTCCCAGTGTCAGGTTCTGTATCCCAGTGTAAGTTTCTGTGTCCCTGTGTTAGTCTCTATGTCCTGGTGTCAGTTTCTCTGGCAGCTTCTGTGTCCCAGTGTTAGTTTCTGTCTCCCTTTTTTAGTTTCTATATCCCAGTTTCAGTTTCTGTGGCTCTGTGGCAGTTTCTGTGTCCCAGTGTTAGTTTCTGTGTCCCTCTGTTAGTTTTTTTGTCCTGGTGTCAGTTTCTGTGGCTCTGTGGCAGTTTCTGTGTCCCAGCTGTCATTTTCAGTGTCCCTTTTTTAGTTTCTACATCCCAGTGTCAGTTTCTATGGCGCTGCAGCAGTTTCTGTTTCCGGGTGTTAGATTCTTTGTCCCTTTGTTAGATTCTATGTCACGTGTCAGTTTCTGTGGCGCTGTGGCAGTTTCTATATTCCGTGTTAGTTTCTGTGTCCCTTTGTTAGTTTCTATGTTCCGGTGTCAGTTTTTATGGCTCTGTTGCAGTTTCTGTGTCTAGGTGTTAGCTTCTGTGGCAGTTTCCGTGTCCCAGTGCCAGTGTCTGTGTCCCAGTGTTCGTTTCTTTGTCCCAGTGTCAGTTTTGAGGTTCTGGGTCAGTTTCTGTATTATCATTGACACTATCCGACTACTGGCTTTTGCATCCTGTTGTCAGTTTCAGTGTCCTGGTGTTGGTTTCTATGACCCAGTGTCTGTTTCTTTGTCCCGGTGTCAGTTTCTGTATCCCGATGTAAGTTTCTGTGTCCCTGTGCTAGTTTCTATGTCCCGGTGTCAGTTTCTGTGGCAGCTTCTGTGTCCCGGTGTTAGTTTCTGTGTCCCTTTGTTAGTTTATATGTCCCAGGTTCAGTTTCTGTGGCTTTGTGGCAGTTTCTGTGTCCCGGTGTTAGTTTCTGTGTCCCTTTGTTGGTTTCTATGTCACGGTGTCAGTTTCTGTGGCAGCTTCTGTGTCCCGGTGTTAGTTTCTGTGTCCCTTTGTTAGTTTAGTTGTCCCAGTTTCAGTTTCTGGGGCTCTGTGGCAGTTTCTGTGTCCCATTGTTTGTTTCCATGTCCTGGTGTCAGTCGCACTGGCTTTGTCAGTTTCTGTGTCCCATCTGTTAGTTGCTGTGTCCCTTTGTTAGTTTCTATGTCGCTGTGTCAGTTTCTATGGCTCTGTGGCAGTTTTTGTGTCTTGGTGTTAGTTTCTGTGTCCCTTTGTTAGTTTCTTCGTCCCGCTGTCAGTATCTGTGGCTCTGTGGCAGTTTCTGTGTCCAGGTGTTAGTTGCTATATCCCTGTGTCAGTTTCTGTGGCTTCATCAGTTTATGTGTCCCGGTGTCAGTTTCTGTGGCAGTTTCTGTGTCCCGGTGTTAGTATCTTCATCCCTGTGTCAGTTTCTTTGTCCCAGTGTCAGTTTTTGAGGTTCTGGGTCAGTTTCTGTGTCCTCAGTGTCACTATCCGACTACTGGCTTTTGCATCCTGTTGTCAGTTTCAGTGTCCTGGTGTTGGTTTCTATGTCCCACTGTCGGTTTCTATGTCCCAGTGTAGGTTTCTGTGTCCAAGTGTTAGTTTCTGTGTCCCTTTGGTAGTTTCTATGTCAGTTTCTATTTCCCAGTGTTAGTATCTGAGGCAGTTTCTGTGTCCCAGTGCCAGTTTCTGTGCCGCAGTACCAGTTTCTGTGTCCCAGTGTTACTTTCTGGGTTCCAGTTTCTGTTTCCCAGTGTCAGTTTATGAGGTTTTGGGTCATTTTCTTTGTCCTCAGTGTCACTATCTGACTACTGGCTTTTGCATCCCGGTGATGGTTCCTATGCTCCAGTGTTGGTTTCTATGACCCAGTGTCTATTTCTTAGTCCTGGTTTCAGTTTCTGTGTCCCTTTGTTAGTTTCTTCGTCCCGCTGTCAGTTTCTGTGGCTCTGTGGCAGTTTCTGTGTCCAGGTGTTAGTTGCTATATCCCGGTGTCAGTTTCTGTGGCTTCATCAGTTTCTGTGTCCCGGTGTCAGTTTCTGTGGCAGTTTCTGTGTCTTGGTGTTAGTATCTTCGTACCTGTGTCAGTTTCTTTGTCCCAGTGTCAGTTCCTGTGTCCCATTGTTAGTTTCTGTGTCCTTGTGTTAGTTTCTTTGTCCCAGTGTCACATTTTGTGTCCTGGTGCCAGTTTCTCTGTCCTGGTACCAGTTTCTGTGTCCCAATGTTAGTTTCTGGATTCCAGTTTCTGTTTCCCAGTGTCAGTTTATAAGGATCTTGGTCAGTTTCTGTGTCATCAGTGTCACTATCCGACTACTGGCTTCTGCATTCTGTTGTCAGCTTTGGTGTCCTGGTGTTGGTTTCTATGACTCAGTGTCTGTTTCCATGTCCCAGTATCAGTTTCTGTATCCCGGTGTAAGTTTCTGTGTCCCTGTGTTAGTTTCTATGTCCTGGTGTCAGTTTCTGTGTCAGTTTCTGTGTCCCGGTGTTAGTTTCTGTGTCCCTTTGTTTGTTTCTATGTGCCGGTGTCAATTTCTCTGGCTCTATGACAGCTTCTGTGTCCCCGTGTTAATTTCTGTGTCCCTGTGTTAGTTTCTATGTCCCTGTGTCAGTTTCTTTGTCCCAGTGTCAGTTTCTGTGTCCCAGTGTTAGTTTCTGTGTCCTGTGTTAGTTTCTTTGTCCGAGTGTCAGGTTTTGTGTCCCGGTGCCTGTTTGTGTGTCCTGGCACCAGTTTTTGTGTCCCAATGTTAGTTTGTGGGTTCCAGGTTCAGTTTCCCAGTGTCAGTTTATTAGGCTCTTGGTCAGTTTCTGTGTCCTTAGTGTCACTATCCGACTACTGGCTTTTGCTTTCTGTTGTCAGCTTTGGTGTCCTGGTGTTGGTTTCTATGACTCAGTGTCTGTTTCTATGTCCCGGTGTCAGTTTCTGTATCCCGGTGTAAGTTTCTGTGTCCCTGTGTTAGTTTCTATTTCCCGGTGTCAGTTTCTGTGGCAGCTTCTGTGTCCCTGTGTTAGTTTCTGTGTCCCTTTGTTAGTTTCTATATCTCAGTTTCTGTGGCTCTGTGGCAGTTTCTTTCTCCCAGTGTTAGTGTCTGTGTCCGTTTGTTAGTTTTTTTCTCCTGGTGTTAGTTTCTGTGGCTCTGTGGCAGTTTCTGTGTCCCAGAGTTTGTTTCTATGTCCCGGTGTCAGTTTCTGTGGCTTTGTCAGTTTCTGTGTCCCAGCTGTTAGTTTCAGTGTCCCTTTGTTAGTTTCTATGTCCCGGTGTCAGTTTCTGTGTCTCTGTGGCAGTTTCTGTGTCCAGGCATTAGTTGCTATGTCCTGGTATCAGATTCTGTGGCTTTGTCAGTTTCTGTGTCCTGGTGTCAGTTTCTGTGGCAGTTTCTGTATCCCAGTGTTAGTTTCTGTGTTCCTTTGTTAGTTTCTATGTCCCAGTGACAGTTTTTGTGTCCCTGTGTTAGTTTCTATGTCCCAATGTCAGTTTCTGTGTCCAAGTGTTAGTTTCTGTGTCCCTATGTTAGTTTCTATGTCGTGGTGTCAGTTTCTATGGCTCTGTGTCAGTTTCTGTGACCCAGTGTTACTTTCTGTGTCCCTTTGTTAGTTTCTACGTCCCGGTGTCAGTTTCTGTGGCTCTGTTGCAGATTCTGTGTCTTGGTGTTAGTTTCTGTGGCAGTTTCCGTGTCCCAGTGTCTGTGTCCTAGTACCAGTTTCTGTGTCCCAGTGTTCGTTTCTTTGTCCCAGTGTCAGTTTTTGAGGTTCTGGGTCAGTTTCGGTGTCCTCAGTGTCACTATCCGACTACTGGCTTTTGCATCCTGTTGTCAGTTTCAGTGTCCTGGTGTTGGTTTCTATGTCCCACTGTCGGTTTCTATGTCCCAGTGTAGGTTTCTGTGTCCAAGTGTTAGTTTCTGTGTCCCTTTGGTAGTTTCTATGTCAGTTTCTATTTCCCAGTGTTAGTATCTGTGGCAGTTTCTGTGTCCCAGTGCCAGTTTCTGTGCCGCAGTACCAGTTTCTGTGTCCCAGTGTTACTTTCTGGGTTCCAGTTTCTGTTTCCCAGTGTCAGTTTATGAGGTTTTGGGTCATTTTCTTTGTCCTCAGTGTCACTATCTGACTACTGGCTTTTGCATCCCGGTGATGGTTCCTATGCTCCAGTGTTGGTTTCTATGACCCAGTGTCTATTTCTTAGTCCTGGTTTCAGTTTCTGTGTCCCTTTGTTAGTTTCTTCGTCCCGCTGTCAGTTTCTGTGGCAGTTTCTGTGTCCAGGTGTTAGTTGCTATATCCCGGTGTCAGTTTCTGTGGCTTCATCAGTTTCTGTGTCCCGGTGTCAGTTTCTGTGGCAGTTTCTGTGTCTTGGTGTTAGTATCTTCGTACCTGTGTCAGTTTCTTTGTCCCAGTGTCAGTTCCTGTGTCCCATTGTTAGTTTCTGTGTCCTTGTGTTAGTTTCTTTGTCCCAGTATCACATTTTGTGTCCTGGTGCCAGTTTCTCTGTCCTGGTACCAGTTTCTGTGTCCCAATGTTAGTTTCTGGATTCCAGTATCTGTTTCCCAGTGTCAGTTTATAAGGATCTTGGTCAGTTTCTGTGTCCTCAGTGTCACTATCCGACTACTGGCTTTTGCATCCTGTTGTCATTTTCAGTGTCCTGGTGTTGGTTTCTATGTCCCACTGTCGGTTTCTATGTCCCAGTGTAGGTTTCTGTGTCCAAGTGTTAGTTTCTGTGTCCCTTTGGTAGTTTCTATGTCAGTTTCTATTTCCCAGTGTTAGTATCTGTGGCAGTTTCTGTGTCCCAGTGCCAGTTTCTGTGCCGCAGTACCAGTTTCTGTGTCCCAGTGTTACTTTCTGGGTTCCAGTTTCTGTTTCCCAGTGTCAGTTTATGAGGTTTTGGGTCATTTTCTTTGTCCTCAGTGTCACTATCTGACTACTGGCTTTTGCATCCCGGTGATGGTTCCTATGCTCCAGTGTTGGTTTCTATGACCCAGTGTCTATTTCTTAGTCCTGGTTTCAGTTTCTGTGTCCCTTTGTTAGTTTCTTCGTCCCGCTGTCAGTTTCTGTGGCTCTGTGGCAGTTTCTGTGTCCAGGTGTTAGTTGCTATATCCCGGTGTCAGTTTCTGTGGCTTCATCAGTTTCTGTGTCCCGGTGTCAGTTTCTGTGGCAGTTTCTGTGTCTTGGTGTTAGTATCTTCGTACCTGTGTCAGTTTCTTTGTCCCAGTGTCAGTTCCTGTGTCCCATTGTTAGTTTCTGTGTCCTTGTGTTAGTTTCTTTGTCCCAGTGTCACATTTTGTGTCCTGGTGCCAGTTTCTCTGTCTTGGTACCAGTTTCTGTGTCCCAATGTTAGTTTCTGGATTCCAGTTTCTGTTTCCCAGTGTCAGTTTATAAGGATCTTGGTCAGTTTCTGTGTCATCAGTGTCACTATCCGACTACTGGCTTCTGCATTCTGTTGTCAGCTTTGGTGTCCTGGTGTTGGTTTCTATGACTCAGTGTCTGTTTCCATGTCCCAGTATCAGTTTCTGTATCCCGGTGTAAGTTTCTGTGTCCCTGTGTTAGTTTCTATGTCCTGGTGTCAGTTTCTGTGTCAGTTTCTGTGTCCCGGTGTTAGTTTCTGTGTCCCTTTGTTTGTTTCTATGTGCCGGTGTCAATTTCTCTGGCTCTATGACAGCTTCTGTGTCCCCGTGTTAATTTCTGTGTCCCTGTGTTAGTTTCTATGTCCCTGTGTCAGTTTCTTTGTCCCAGTGTCAGTTTCTGTGTCCCAGTGTTAGTTTCTGTGTCCTGTGTTAGTTTCTTTGTCCGAGTGTCAGGTTTTGTGTCCCGGTGCCTGTTTGTGTGTCCTGGCACCAGTTTTTGTGTCCCAATGTTAGTTTGTGGGTTCCAGGTTCAGTTTCCCAGTGTCAGTTTATTAGGCTCTTGGTCAGTTTCTGTGTCCTTAGTGTCACTATCCGACTACTGGCTTTTGCTTTCTGTTGTCAGCTTTGGTGTCCTGGTGTTGGTTTCTATGACTCAGTGTCTGTTTCTATGTCCCGGTGTCAGTTTCTGTATCCCGGTGTAAGTTTCTGTGTCCCTGTGTTAGTTTCTATTTCCCGGTGTCAGTTTCTGTGGCAGCTTCTGTGTCCCTGTGTTAGTTTCTGTGTCCCTTTGTTAGTTTCTATATCTCAGTTTCTGTGGCTCTGTGGCAGTTTCTTTCTCCCAGTGTTAGTGTCTGTGTCCGTTTGTTAGTTTTTTTCTCCTGGTGTTAGTTTCTGTGGCTCTGTGGCAGTTTCTGTGTCCCAGAGTTTGTTTCTATGTCCCGGTGTCAGTTTCTGTGGCTTTGTCAGTTTCTGTGTCCCAGCTGTTAGTTTCAGTGTCCCTTTGTTAGTTTCTATGTCCCGGTGTCAGTTTCTGTGTCTCTGTGGCAGTTTCTGTGTCCAGGCATTAGTTGCTATGTCCTGGTATCAGATTCTGTGGCTTTGTCAGTTTCTGTGTCCTGGTGTCAGTTTCTGTGGCAGTTTCTGTATCCCAGTGTTAGTTTCTGTGTTCCTTTGTTAGTTTCTATGTCCCAGTGACAGTTTTTGTGTCCCTGTGTTAGTTTCTATGTCCCAATGTCAGTTTCTGTGTCCAAGTGTTAGTTTCTGTGTCCCTATGTTAGTTTCTATGTCGTGGTGTCAGTTTCTATGGCTCTGTGTCAGTTTCTGTGACCGAGTGTTACTTTCTGTGTCCCTTTGTTAGTTTCTACGTCCCGGTGTCAGTTTCTGTGGCTCTGTTGCAGATTCTGTGTCTTGGTGTTAGTTTCTGTGGCAGTTTCCGTGTCCCAGTGTCTGTGTCCTAGTACCAGTTTCTGTGTCCCAGTGTTCGTTTCTTTGTCCCAGTGTCAGTTTTTGAGGTTCTGGGTCAGTTTCGGTGTCCTCAGTGTCACTATCCGACTACTGGCTTTTGCATCCTGTTGTCAGTTTCAGTGTCCTGGTGTTGGTTTCTATGTCCCACTGTCGGTTTCTATGTCCCAGTGTAGGTTTCTGTGTCCAAGTGTTAGTTTCTGTGTCCCTTTGGTAGTTTCTATGTCAGTTTCTGTTTCCCAGTGTTAGTATCTGTGGCAGTTTCTGTGTCCCAGTGCCAGTTTCTGTGCCGCAGTACCAGTTTCTGTGTCCCAGTGTTACTTTCTGGGTTCCAGTTTCTGTTTCCCAGTGTCAGTTTATTAGGTTTTGGGTCATTTTCTTTGTCCTCAGTGTCACTATCTGACTACTGGCTTTTGCATCCCGGTGATGGTTCCTATGCTCCAGTGTTGGTTTCTATGACCCAGTGTCTATTTCTTAGTCCTGGTTTCAGTTTCTGTGTCCCTTTGTTAGTTTCTTCGTCCCGCTGTCAGTTTCTGTGGCTCTGTGGCAGTTTCTGTGTCCAGGTGTTAGTTGCTATATCCCGTTGTCAGTTTCTGTGGCTTCATCAGTTTCTGTGTCCCGGTGTCAGTTTCTGTGGCAGTTTCTGTGTCCCGGTGTTAGTATCTTCGTACCTGTGTCAGTTTCTTTGTCCCAGTGTCAGTTCCTGTGTCCCATTGTTAGTTTCTGTGTCCTTGTGTTAGTTTCTTTGTCCCAGTATCACATTTTGTGTCCTTTTGCCAGTTTCTCTGTCCTGGTACCAGTTTCTGTGTCCCAATGTTAGTTTCTGGATTCCAGTATCTGTTTCCCAGTGTCAGTTTATAAGGATCTTGGTCAGTTTCTGTGTCATCAGTGTCACTATCCGACTACTGGCTTCTGCATTCTGTTGTCAGCTTTGGTGTCCTGGTGTTGGTTTCTATGACTCAGTGTCTGTTTCCATGTCCCAGTATCAGTTTCTGTATCCCGGTGTAAGTTTCTGTGTCCCTGTGTTAGTTTCTGTGTCCTGGTGTCAGTTTCTGTGGCAGCTTATGTGTCCCGGTGTTAGTTTCTGTCTCCCTTTTTTCGTTTCTATATACCAGTTTCAGTTTCTGTGGCTCTGTGGCAGTTTCTGTTTCCCAGCTGTTAGTTTCTGTGTCCCTTTGTTAGTTTCTATGTCCCGGTGTCAGTTTCTATGGCTCTGTCGCAGTTTCTGTTTCCAGCTGTTAGTTTCTTTGTCCCTTTGTTATATTCTATGTCACTGTGTCAGTTTCTGTGGTGCAGTGGCAGTTTCTGTGTCCAGGCGTTAGTTGCTATGTCCCAGTGTCAATGTCTGTGGCAGTTTCTGTGTCCCGGTGTTAGTTTCTGAGTCCCTTTTTTTAGTTTCTATGCCACTGTGTCAGTTTCTGTGGCGCAGTGGCAGTTTCTGTGTCCAGGCGTTAGTTGCTATGTCCCAGTGTCAATGTCTGTGGCAGTTTCTGTGTCCCGGTGTTAGTTTCTGACTAGTCCCTTTTTTTAGTTTCTATGTCCCGGTGTCAGTTTCTATGGCTCTGTGGCAGTTTCTGTTTCCCAGTGTTAGTTTCTTTGTCTCATTGTTAGTTTCTATGTCCCTGTGTCAGTTTCTGTGGCTTTGTGGCAGTTTCTGTTTCCAGGCATTAGTTGCTATGTCCCGGTGTCAGCTTCTGTGGCTTCATCAGTTTCTGTGTGCCGATGTCAATTTCTGTGGGTCTATGGCAGTTTTTGCGTCCCGGTGTTAATTTCTGTGGCCCAGTGTTAGTTTCTGTGTCCCGGTGCCAGTTTATATGTCCTGGTACCAGTTTCCGCCCAGTGTCAGTTTATGATATTTTGGGTCAATTTCTGTGTCCTCATTGTCACTATCCGACTACTGGCTTTTGCATCCTGTTGTCAGTTTTGGTGTCCTGGTGTTTGTTTCTATGATCCAGTGTCTGACTCTTTGTCCCGGTGTCAGTTTCTGTGTCCCAGTGTTCGTTTCTGTGTCCCTTTGTTAGTTTCTATGTCCCAGTTTCAGTTTCTGTGGATCTGTGGCAGTTTCTGTGTCCAAGTGTTAGTTTCTGTGTCCCTTTGTTAGTTTCTATGTCCCGGTGTCAGTTTTTGTGGCTCTGTGCCAGTTTCTGTGTCCAGGTGTTAGTTTCTGTGTCCCTTTGTTTGTTTCCATGTGCCGGTGTCAATTTCTCTGGCTCTATGACAGCTTCTGTGTCCCCGTGTTAATTTCTGTTTCCCTGTGTTAGTTTCTATGTCCCTGTGTCAGTTTCTTTGTCCCAATGTCAGTTTCTGTGTCCCAGTGTTAGTTTCTGTGTCCTGTGTTAGTTTCTTTGTCCGAGTGTCAGGTTTTGTGTCCCGGTGCCAGTTTGTGTGTCCTGGCACCAGTTTTTGTGTCCCAATGTTAGTTTGTGGGTTCCAGGTTCAGTTTCCCAGTGTCAGTTTATTAGGCTCTTGGTCAGTTTCTGTGTCCTCAGTGTCACCATCCGACCACTGGCTTTTGCTTTCTGTTGTCAGCTTTGGTGTCCTGGTGTTGGTTTCTTTGACTCAGTGTCTGTTTCTATGTCCCGGTGTCAGTTTCTGTATCCCGGTGTAAGTTTCTGTGTCCCAGAGTTTGTTTCTATGTCCCGGTGTCAGTTTCTGTAGCTTTGTCAGTTTCTGTGTCCCAGCTGTTAGTTTCAGTGTCCCTTTGTTAGTTTCTATGTCCCGGTGTCAGTTTCTGTGTCTCTGTGGCAGTTTCTGTGTCCAGGCATTAGTTGCTATGTCCCGGTATCAGATTCTGTGGCTTTGTCAGTTTCTGTGTCCTGGTGTCAGTTTCTGTGGCAGTTTCTGTATCCCAGTGTTAGTTTCTGTGTTCCTTTGTTAGTTTCTATGTCCCAGTGACAGTTTTTGTGTCCCTGTGTTAGTTTCTATATCCCAATGTCAGTTTATGTGTCCAAGTGTTAGTTTCTGTGTCCCTATGTTAGTTTCTATGTCGCGGTGTCAGTTTCTATGGCTCTGTCTCAGTTTCTGTGACCCGGTGTTAGTTTCTGTGTCCCTTTGTTAGTTTCTACGTCCCGGTGTCAGTTTCTGTGGCTCTGTTGCAGATTCTGTGTCTTGGTGTTAGTTTCTGTGGCAGTTTCCGTGTCCCAGTGTCTGTGTCCTAGTACCAGTTTCTGTGTCCCAGTGTTCGTTTCTTTGTCCCAGTGTCAGTTTTTGAGGTTCTGGGTCAGTTTCTGTGTCCTCAGTGTCACTATCCGACTACTGGCTTTTGCATCCTGTTGTCAGTTTCAGTGTCCTGGTGTTGGTTTCTATGTCCCACTGTCGGTTTCTATGTCCCAGTGTAGGTTTCTGTGTCCAAGTGTTAGTTTCTGTGTCCCTTTGGTAGTTTCTATGTCAGTTTCTGTTTCCCAGTGTTAGTATCTGTGGCAGTTTCTGTGTCCCAGTGCCAGTTTCTGTGTCCCATTGTTACTTTCTGGGTTCCAGTTTCTGTTTCCCAGTGTCAGTGTATGAGGTTTTGGGTCATTTTCTTTGTCCTCAGTGTCACTATCTGACTACTGGCTTTTGCATCCCGGTGATGGTTCCTATGCTCCAGTGTTGGTTTCTATGACCCAGTGTCTATTTCTTAGTCCTGGTTTCAGTTTCTGTGTCCCTTTGTTAGTTTCTTCGTCCTGCTGTCAGTTTCTGTGGCTCTGTGGCAGTTTCTGTGTCCAGGTGTTAGTTGCTATATCCCGGTGTCAGTTTCTGTGGCTTCATCAGTTTCTGTGTCCCGGTGTCAGTTTCTGTGGCAGTTTCTGTGTCCTGGTGTTAGTATCTTCGTACCTGTGTCAGTTTCTTTGTCCCAGTGTCAGTTCCTGTGTCCCATTGTTAGTTTCTGTGTCCTTGTGTTAGTTTCTTTGTCCCAGTGTCACATTTTGTGTCCTGGTGCCAGTTTCTCTGTCCTGGTACCAGTTTCTGTGTCCCAATGTTAGTTTCTGGATTCCAGTTTCTGTTTCCCAGTGTCAGTTTATAAGGATCTTGGTCAGTTTCTGTGTCATCAGTGTCACTATCCGACTACTGGCTTCTGCATTCTGTTGTCAGCTTTGGTGTCCTGGTGTTGGTTTCTATGACTCAGTGTCTGTTTCCATGTCCCAGTATCAGTATCCCGGTGTAAGTTTCTGTGTCCCTGTGTTAGTTTCTATGTCCTGGTGTCAGTTTCTGTGGCAGCTTATTTGTCCCGGTGTTAGTTTCTATCTCCCTTTTTTAGTTTCTATATACCAGTTTCAGTTTTTGTGGCTCTGTGGCAGTTTCTGTTTCCCAGCTGTTAGTTTCTGTGTCCCTTTGTTAGTTTCTATGTCCCGGTGTCAGTTTCTATGGCTCTGTCGCAGTTTCTGTTTCCAGCTGTTAGTTTCTTTGTCCCTTTGTTATATTCTATGTCACTGTGTCAGTTTCTGTGGTGCAGTGGCAGTTTCTGTGTCCAGGCATTAGTTGCTAAGTCCCAGTGTCAATGTCTGTGGCAGTTTCTGTGTCCCGGTGTTAGTTTCTGAGTCCCTTTTTTTAGTTTCTATGTCCCGGTGTCAGTTTCTATGGCTCTGTGGCAGATTCTGTTTCCCAGTGTTAGTTTCTTTGTCTCATTGTTAGTTTCTATGTCCCTGTGTCAGTTTCTGTGGCTTTGTGGCAGTTTCTGTAACCAGGCATTAGTTGCTATGTCCCGGTGTCGGCTTCTGTGGCTTCATCAGTTTCTGTGTCCCGATGTCAATTTCTGTGGGTCTATGGCAGTTTTTGCGTCCCGGTGTTAATTTCTGTGGCCCAGTGTTAGTTTCTGTGTCCCAGTGCCAGTTTCTATGTCCTGGTACCAGTTTCCGTGTCTGATTGGTTGTTTCTGGGTTCCAGTTTCTGTTTCCCAGTGTCAGTTTATGAGATTCTGGGTCAATTTCTGTGTCCTCATTGTCACTATCTGACTACTGGCGTTTGCATCCTGTTGTCAGTTTTGGTGTCCTGGTGTTTGTTTCTATGATCCAGAGTCTGACTCTTTGTCCCGGTGTCAGTTTCTGTGTCCCAGTGTTCGTTTCTGTGTCCCTTTGTTAGTTTCTATGTCCCAGTTTCAGTTTCTGTGGCAGTTTCTGTGTCCAAGTGTTAGTTTCTGTGTCCCTTTGTTAGTTTCTATGTCCCGGTGTCAGTTTTTGTGGCTCTGTGGCAGTTTCTGTGACCAGGTGTTAGTTGCTATGTCCCGTTGTAAGTTTCTGTGTCTTTATCAGTTTCTGTGTCCTGGTGTCAGTTTTTGTGGCAGTTTCTGTGTCCCGGTGTTAGTTTCTGTGTCCCTTTGTTTGTTTCCATGTGCCGGTGTCAATTTCTCTGGCTCTATGACAGCTTCTGTGTCCCCGTGTTAATTTCTGTTTCCCTGTGTTAGTTTCTATGTCCCTGTGTCAGTTTCTTTGTCCCAATGTCAGTTTCTGTGTCCCAGTGTTAGTTTCTGTGTCCTGTGTTAGTTTCTTTGTCCGAGTGTCAGGTTTTGTGTCCCGGTGCCAGTTTGTGTGTCCTGGCACCAGTTTTTGTGTCCCAATGTTAGTTTGTGGGTTCCAGGTTCAGTTTCCCAGTGTCAGTTTATTAGGCTCTTGGTCAGTTTCTGTGTCCTCAGTGTCACCATCCGACCACTGGCTTTTGCTTTCTGTTGTCAGCTTTGGTGTCCTGGTGTTGGTTTCTTTGACTCAGTGTCTGTTTCTATGTCCCGGTGTCAGTTTCTGTATCCCGGTGTAAGTTTCTGTGTCCCAGAGTTTGTTTCTATGTCCCGGTGTCAGTTTCTGTAGCTTTGTCAGTTTCTGTGTCCCAGCTGTTAGTTTCAGTGTCCCTTTGTTAGTTTCTATGTCCCGGTGTCAGTTTCTGTGTCTCTGTGGCAGTTTCTGTGTCCAGGCATTAGTTGCTATGTCCCGGTATCAGATTCTGTGGCTTTGTCAGTTTCTGTGTCCTGGTGTCAGTTTCTGTGGCAGTTTCTGTATCCCAGTGTTAGTTTCTGTGTTCCTTTGTTAGTTTCTATGTCCCAGTGACAGTTTTTGTGTCCCTGTGTTAGTTTCTATATCCCAATGTCAGTTTATGTGTCCAAGTGTTAGTTTCTGTGTCCCTATGTTAGTTTCTATGTCGCGGTGTCAGTTTCTATGGCTCTGTCTCAGTTTCTGTGACCCGGTGTTAGTTTCTGTGTCCCTTTGTTAGTTTCTACGTCCCGGTGTCAGTTTCTGTGGCTCTGTTGCAGATTCTGTGTCTTGGTGTTAGTTTCTGTGGCAGTTTCCGTGTCCCAGTGTCTGTGTCCTAGTACCAGTTTCTGTGTCCCAGTGTTCGTTTCTTTGTCCCAGTGTCAGTTTTTGAGGTTCTGGGTCAGTTTCTGTGTCCTCAGTGTCACTATCCGACTACTGGCTTTTGCATCCTGTTGTCAGTTTCAGTGTCCTGGTGTTGGTTTCTATGTCCCACTGTCGGTTTCTATGTCCCAGTGTAGGTTTCTGTGTCCAAGTGTTAGTTTCTGTGTCCCTTTGGTAGTTTCTATGTCAGTTTCTGTTTCCCAGTGTTAGTATCTGTGGCAGTTTCTGTGTCCCAGTGCCAGTTTCTGTGTCCCATTGTTACTTTCTGGGTTCCAGTTTCTGTTTCCCAGTGTCAGTGTATGAGGTTTTGGGTCATTTTCTTTGTCCTCAGTGTCACTATCTGACTACTGGCTTTTGCATCCCGGTGATGGTTCCTATGCTCCAGTGTTGGTTTCTATGACCCAGTGTCTATTTCTTAGTCCTGGTTTCAGTTTCTGTGTCCCTTTGTTAGTTTCTTCGTCCTGCTGTCAGTTTCTGTGGCTCTGTGGCAGTTTCTGTGTCCAGGTGTTAGTTGCTATATCCCGGTGTCAGTTTCTGTGGCTTCATCAGTTTCTGTGTCCCGGTGTCAGTTTCTGTGGCAGTTTCTGTGTCCTGGTGTTAGTATCTTCGTACCTGTATCAGTTTCTTTGTCCCAGTGTCAGTTCCTGTGTCCCATTGTTAGTTTCTGTGTCCTTGTGTTAGTTTCTTTGTCCCAGTGTCACATTTTGTGTCCTGGTGCCAGTTTCTCTGTCCTGGTACCAGTTTCTGTGTCCCAATGTTAGTTTCTGGATTCCAGTTTCTGTTTCCCAGTGTCAGTTTATAAGGATCTTGGTCAGTTTCTGTGTCATCAGTGTCACTATCCGACTACTGGCTTCTGCATTCTGTTGTCAGATTTGGTGTCCTGGTGTTGGTTTCTATGACTCAGTGTCTGTTTCCATGTCCCAGTATCAGTATCCCGGTGTAAGTTTCTGTGTCCCTGTGTTAGTTTCTATGTCCTGGTGTCAGTTTCTGTGGCAGCTTATGTGTCCCGGTGTTAGTTTCTATCTCCCTTTTTTAGTTTCTATATACCAGTTTCAGTTTTTGTGGCTCTGTGGCAGTTTCTGTTTCCCAGCTGTTAGTTTCTGTGTCCCTTTGTTAGTTTCTATGTCCCGGTGTCAGTTTCTATGGCTCTGTCGTAGTTTCTGTTTCCAGCTGTTAGTTTCTTTGTCCCTTTGTTATATTCTATGTCACTGTGTCAGTTTCTGTGGTGCAGTGGCAGTTTCTGTGTCCAGGCATTAGTTGCTAAGTCCCAGTGTCAATGTCTGTGGCAGTTTCTGTGTCCCGGTGTTAGTTTCTGAGTCCCTTTTTTAGTTTCTATGTCCCGGTGTCAGTTTCTATGGCTCTGTGGCAGATTCTGTTTCCCAGTGTTAGTTTCTTTGTCTCATTGTTAGTTTCTATGTCCCTGTGTCAGTTTCTGTGGCTTTGTGGCAGTTTCTGTAACCAGGCATTAGTTGCTATGTCCCGGTGTCAGCTTCTGTGGCTTCATCAGTTTCTGTGTCCCGATGTCAATTTCTGTGGGTCTATGGCAGTTTTTGCGTCCCGGTGTTAATTTCTGTGGCCCAGTGTTAGTTTCTGTGTCCCAGTGCCAGTTTCTATGTCCTGGTACCAGTTTCCGTGTCTGATTGGTTGTTTCTGGGTTCCAGTTTCTGTTTCCCAGTGTCAGTTTATGAGATTCTGGGTCAATTTCTGTGTCCTCATTGTCACTATCTGACTACTGGCGTTTGCATCCTGTTGTCAGTTTTGGTGTCCTGGTGTTTGTTTCTATGATCCAGAGTCTGACTCTTTGTCCCGGTGTCAGTTTCTGTGTCCCAGTGTTCGTTTCTGTGTCCCTTTGTTAGTTTCTATGTCCCAGTTTCAGTTTCTGTGGCAGTTTCTGTGTCCAAGTGTTAGTTTCTGTGTCCCTTTGTTAGTTTCTATGTCCCGGTGTCAGTTTTTGTGGCTCTGTGGCAGTTTCTGTGACCAGGTGTTAGTTGCTATGTCCCGTTGTAAGTTTCTGTGGCTTTATCAGTTTCTGTGTCCTGGTGTCAGTTTTTGTGGCAGTTTCTGTGTCCCGGTGTTAGTTTCTGTGTCCCTTTGTTTGTTTCCATGTGCCGGTGTCAATTTCTCTGGCTCTATGACAGCTTCTGTGTCCCGTGTTAATTTCTGTTTCCCTGTGTTAGTTTCTATGTCCCTGTGTCAGTTTCTTTGTCCCAATGTCAGTTTCTGTGTCCCAGTGTTAGTTTCTGTGTCCTGTGTTAGTTTCTTTGTCCGAGTGTCAGGTTTTGTGTCCCGGTGCCAGTTTGTGTGTCCTGGCACCAGTTTTTGTGTCCCAATGTTAGTTTGTGGGTTCCAGGTTCAGTTTCCCAGTGTCAGTTTATTAGGCTCTTGGTCAGTTTCTGTGTCCTCAGTGTCACCATCCGACCACTGGCTTTTGCTTTCTGTTGTCAGCTTTGGTGTCCTGGTGTTGGTTTCTTTGACTCAGTGTCTGTTTCTATGTCCCGGTGTCAGTTTCTGTATCCCGGTGTAAGTTTCTGTGTCCCAGAGTTTGTTTCTATGTCCCGGTGTCAGTTTCTGTAGCTTTGTCAGTTTCTGTGTCCCAGCTGTTAGTTTCAGTGTCCCTTTGTTAGTTTCTATGTCCCGGTGTCAGTTTCTGTGTCTCTGTGGCAGTTTCTGTGTCCAGGCATTAGTTGCTATGTCCCGGTATCAGATTCTGTGGCTTTGTCAGTTTCTGTGTCCTGGTGTCAGTTTCTGTGGCAGTTTCTGTATCCCAGTGTTAGTTTCTGTGTTCCTTTGTTAGTTTCTATGTCCCAGTGACAGTTTTTGTGTCCCTGTGTTAGTTTCTATATCCCAATGTCAGTTTATGTGTCCAAGTGTTAGTTTCTGTGTCCCTATGTTAGTTTCTATGTCGCGGTGTCAGTTTCTATGGCTCTGTCTCAGTTTCTGTGACCCGGTGTTAGTTTCTGTGTCCCTTTGTTAGTTTCTACGTCCCGGTGTCAGTTTCTGTGGCTCTGTTGCAGATTCTGTGTCTTGGTGTTAGTTTCTGTGGCAGTTTCCGTGTCCCAGTGTCTGTGTCCTAGTACCAGTTTCTGTGTCCCAGTGTTCGTTTCTTTGTCCCAGTGTCAGTTTTGAGGTTCTGGGTCAGTTTCTGTGTCCTCAGTGTCACTATCCGACTACTGGCTTTTGCATCCTGTTGTCAGTTTCAGTGTCCTGGTGTTGGTTTCTATGTCCCACTGTCGGTTTCTATGTCCCAGTGTAGGTTTCTGTGTCCAAGTGTTAGTTTCTGTGTCCCTTTGGTAGTTTCTATGTCAGTTTCTGTTTCCCAGTGTTAGTATCTGTGGCAGTTTCTGTGTCCCAGTGCCAGTTTCTGTGTCCCATTGTTACTTTCTGGGTTCCAGTTTCTGTTTCCCAGTGTCAGTGTATGAGGTTTTGGGTCATTTTCTTTGTCCTCAGTGTCACTATCTGACTACTGGCTTTTGCATCCCGGTGATGGTTCCTATGCTCCAGTGTTGGTTTCTATGACCCAGTGTCTATTTCTTAGTCCTGGTTTCAGTTTCTGTGTCCCTTTGTTAGTTTCTTCGTCCTGCTGTCAGTTTCTGTGGCTCTGTGGCAGTTTCTGTGTCCAGGTCTTAGTTGCTATATCCCGGTGTCAGTTTCTGTGGCTTCATCAGTTTCTGTGTCCCGGTGTCAGTTTCTGTGGCAGTTTCTGTGTCCTGGTGTTAGTATCTTCGTACCTGTGTCAGTTTCTTTGTCCCAGTGTCAGTTCCTGTGTCCCATTGTTAGTTTCTGTGTCCTTGTGTTAGTTTCTTTGTCCCAGTGTCACATTTTGTGTCCTGGTGCCAGTTTCTCTGTCCTGGTACCAGTTTCTGTGTCCCAATGTTAGTTTCTGGATTCCAGTTTCTGTTTCCCAGTGTCAGTTTATAAGGATCTTGGTCAGTTTCTGTGTCATCAGTGTCACTATCCGACTACTGGCTTCTGCATTCTGTTGTCAGATTTGGTGTCCTGGTGTTGGTTTCTATGACTCAGTGTCTGTTTCCATGTCCCAGTATCAGTATCCCGGTGTAAGTTTCTGTGTCCCTGTGTTAGTTTCTATGTCCTGGTGTCAGTTTCTGTGGCAGCTTATGTGTCCCGGTGTTAGTTTCTATCTCCCTTTTTAGTTTCTATATACCAGTTTCAGTTTTTGTGGCTCTGTGGCAGTTTCTGTTTCCCAGCTGTTAGTTTCTGTGTCCCTTTGTTAGTTTCTATGTCCCGGTGTCAGTTTCTATGGCTCTGTCGCAGTTTCTGTTTCCAGCTGTTAGTTTCTTTGTCCCTTTGTTATATTCTATGTCACTGTGTCAGTTTCTGTGGTGCAGTGGCAGTTTCTGTGTCCAGGCATTAGTTGCTAAGTCCCAGTGTCAATGTCTGTGGCAGTTTCTGTGTCCCGGTGTTAGTTTCTGAGTCCCTTTTTTAGTTTCTATGTCCCGGTGTCAGTTTCTATGGCTCTGTGGCAGATTCTGTTTCCCAGTGTTAGTTTCTTTGTCTCATTGTTAGTTTCTATGTCCCTGTGTCAGTTTCTGTGGCTTTGTGGCAGTTTCTGTAACCAGGCATTAGTTGCTATGTCCCGGTGTCAGCTTCTGTGGCTTCATCAGTTTCTGTGTCCCGATGTCAATTTCTGTGGGTCTATGGCAGTTTTTGCGTCCCGGTGTTAATTTCTGTGGCCCAGTGTTAGTTTCTGTGTCCCAGTGCCAGTTTCTATGTCCTGGTACCAGTTTCCGTGTCTGATTGGTTGTTTCTGGGTTCCAGTTTCTGTTTCCCAGTGTCAGTTTATGAGATTCTGGGTCAATTTCTGTGTCCTCATTGTCACTATCTGACTACTGGCGTTTGCATCCTGTTGTCAGTTTTGGTGTCCTGGTGTTTGTTTCTATGATCCAGAGTCTGACTCTTTGTCCCGGTGTCAGTTTCTGTGTCCCAGTGTTCGTTTCTGTGTCCCTTTGTTAGTTTCTATGTCCCAGTTTCAGTTTCTGTGGCTCTGTGGCAGTTTCTGTGTCCAAGTGTTAGTTTCTGTGTCCCTTTGTTAGTTTCTATGTCCCGGTGTCAGTTTTTGTGGCTCTGTGGCAGTTTCTGTGACCAGGTGTTAGTTGCTATGTCCCGTTGTAAGTTTCTGTGGCTTTATCAGTTTCTGTGTCCTGGTGTCAGTTTTTGTGGCAGTTTCTGTGTCCCGGTGTTAGTTTCTGTGTCCCTTTGTTTGTTTCCATGTGCCGGTGTCAATTTCTCTGGCTCTATGACAGCTTCTGTGTCCCCGTGTTAATTTCTGTGTCCCTGTGTTCGTTTCTATGTCCCTGTGTCAGTTTCTTTGTCCCAGTGTCAGTTTCTGTGTCCCAGTGTTAGTTTCTGTGTCCTGTGTTAGTTTCTTTGTCCGAGTGTCAGGTTTTGTGTCCCGGTGCCAGTTTGTGTGTCCTGGCACCAGTTTTTGTGTCCCAATGTTAGTTTGTGGGTTCCAGGTTCAGTTTCCCAGTGTCAGTTTATTAGGCTCTCGGTCAGTTTCTGTGTCCTCATTGTCACTATCCGACTACTGGCTTTTGCTTTCTGTTGTCAGCTTTGGTGTCCTAGTGTTGGTTTCTATGACTCAGTGTCTGTTTCTATGTCCCGGTGTCAGTTTCTGTATCCCGGTGTAAGTTTCTGTGTCCCTGTGTTAGTTTCTATCTCCCGGTGTCAGTTTCTGTGGCAGCTTCTGTGTCCCTGTGTTAGTTTCTGTGTCCCTCTGTTAGTTTCTATATCTCAGTTTCTGTGGCTCTGTGGCAGTTTCTTTCTCCCAGTGTTAGTGTCTGTGTCCGTTTGTTAGTTTTTTCTCTCCTGGTGTCAGTTTCTGTGGCTCTGTGGCAGTTTCTGTGTCCCAGAGTTTGTTTCTATGTCCCGGTGTCAGTTTCTGTGGCTTTGTCAGTTTCTGTGTCCCAGCTGTTAGTTTCAGTGTCCCTTTGTTAGTTTCCATGTCCCGGTGTCAGTTTCTGTGTCTCTGTGGCAGTTTCTGTGTCCAGGCATTAGTTGCTATGTCCCGGTATCAGATTCTGTGGCTTCGTCAGTTTCTGTGTCCTGGTGTCAGTTTCTGTGGCAGTTTCTGTATCCCAGTGTTAGTTTCTGTGTTCCTTTGTTAGTTTCTATGTCCCAGTGACAGTTTTTGTGTCCCTGTGTTAGTTTCTATGTCCCAATGTCAGTTTCTGTGTCCAAGTGTTAGTTTCTGTGTCCCTATGTTAGTTTCTATGTCGCGGTATCAGTTTCTATGGCTCTGTGTCAGTTTCTGTGACCTGTGTTAGTTTCTGTGTCCCTTTGTTAGTTTCTACGTCCCGGTGTCAGTTTCTGTGGCTCTGTTGCAGATTCTGTGTCTTGGTGTTAGTTTCTGTGGCAGTTTCCGTGTCCCAGTGTCTGTGTCCTAGTACCAGTTTCTGTGTCCCAGTGTTCGTTCTTTGTCCCAGTGTCAGTTTTTGAGGTTCTGGGTCAGTTTCTGTGTCCTCAGTGTCACTATCCGACTACTGGCTTTTGCATCCTGTTGTCAGTTTCAGTGTCCTGGTGTTGGTTTCTATGTCCCACTGTCGGTTTCTATGTCCCAGTGTAGGTTTCTGTGTCCAAGTGTTAGTTTCTGTGTCCCTTTGGTAGTTTCTATGTCAGTTTCTGTTTCCCAGTGTTAGTATCTGTGGCAGTTTCTGTGTCCCAGTGCCAGTTTCTGTGCCGCAGTACCAGTTTCTGTGTCCCAGTGTTACTTTCTGGGTTCCAGTTTCTGTTTCCCAGTGTCAGTTTATGAGGTTTTGGGTCATTTTCTTTGTCCTCAGTGTCACTATCTGTCTACTGGCTTTTGCATCCCGGTGATGGTTCCTATGCTCCAGTGTTGGTTTCTATGACCCAGTGTCTATTTCTTAGTCCTGGTTTCAGTTTCCCTTTGTTAGTTTCTTTGTCCCGCTGTCAGTTTCTGTGGCTCTGTGGCAGTTTCTGTGTCCAGGTGTTAGTTGCTATATCCCGGTGTCAGTTTCTGTGGCTTCATCAGTTTCTGTGTCCCGGTGTCAGTTTCTGTGGCAGTTTCTGTGTCCCGGTGTTAGTATCTTCGTACCTGTGTCAGTTTCTTTGTCCCAGTGTCAGTTCCTGTGTCCCATTGTTAGTTTCTGTGTCCTTGTGTTAGTTTCTTTGTCCCAGTGTCACATTTTGTGTCCTGGTGCCAGTTTCTCTGTCCTGGTACCAGTTTCTGTGTCCCAGAGTTTGTTTCTATGTCCCGGTGTCAGTTTCTGTAGCTTTGTCAGTTTCTGTGTCCCAGCTGTTAGTTTCAGTGTCCCTTTGTTAGTTTCTATGTCCCGGTGTCAGTTTCTGTGTCTCTGTGGCAGTTTCTGTGTCCAGGTATTAGTTGCTATGTCCCGGTATCAGATTCTGTGGCTTTGTCAGTTTCTGTGTCCTGGTGTCAGTTTCTGTGGCAGTTTCTGTATCCCAGTGTTAGTTTCTGTGTTCCTTTGTTAGTTTCTATGTCCCAGTGACAGTTTTTGTGTCCCTGTGTTAGTTTCTATATCCCAATGTCAGTTTATGTGTCCAAGTGTTAGTTTCTGTGTCCCTATGTTAGTTTCTATGTCGCGGTGTCAGTTTCTATGGCTCTGTCTCAGTTTCTGTGACCCGGTGTTAGTTTCTGTGTCCCTTTGTTAGTTTCTACGTCCCGGTGTCAGTTTCTGTGGCTCTGTTGCAGATTCTGTGTCTTGGTGTTAGTTTCTGTGGCAGTTTCCGTGTCCCAGTGTCTGTGTCCTAGTACCAGTTTCTGTGTCCCAGTGTTCGTTTCTTTGTCCCAGTGTCAGTTTTTGAGGTTCTGGGTCAGTTTCTGTGTCCTCAGTGTCAATATCCGACTACTGGCTTTTGCATCCTGTTGTCAGTTTCAGTGTCCTGGTGTTGGTTTATATGTCCCACTGTCGGTTTCTATGTCCCAGTGTAGGTTTCTGTGTCCAAGTGTTAGTTTCTGTGTCCCTTTGGTAGTTTCTATGTCAGGTTCTGTTTCCCAGTGTTAGTATCTGTGGCAGTTTCTGTGTCCCAGTGCCAGTTTCTGTGTCCCAGTGTTACTTTCTGGGTTCCAGTTTCTGTTTCCCAGTGTCAGTGTATGAGGTTTTGGGTCATTTTCTTTGTCCTCAGTGTCACTATCTGACTACTGGCTTTTGCATCCGGTGATGGTTCCTATGCTCCAGTGTTGGTTTCTATGACCCAGTGTCTATTTCTTAGTCCTGGTTTCAGTTTCTGTGTCCCTTTGTTAGTTTCTTCGTCCTGCTGTCAGTTTCTGTGGCTCTGTGGCAGTTTCTGTGTCCAGGTGTTAGTTGCTATATCCCGGTGTCAGTTTCTGTGGCTTCATCAGTTTCTGTGTCCCGGTGTCAGTTTCTGTGGCAGTTTCTGTGTCCTGGTGTTAGTATCTTCGTACCTGTGTCAGTTTCTTTGTCCCAGTGTCAGTTCCTGTGTCCCATTGTTAGTTTCTGTGTACTTGTGTTAGTTTCTTTGTCCCAGTGTCACATTTTGTGTCCTGGTGCCAGTTTCTCTGTCCTGGTACCAGTTTCTGTGTCCCAATGTTAGTTTCTGGATTCCAGTTTCTGTTTCCCAGTGTCAGTTTATAAGGATCTTGGTCAGTTTCTGTGTCATCAGTGTCACTATCCGACTACTGGCTTCTGCATTCTGTTGTCAGCTTTGGTGTCCTGGTGTTGGTTTCTATGACTCAGTGTCTGTTTCCATGTCCCAGTATCAGTTTCTGTATCCCGGTGTAAGTTTCTGTGTCCCTGTGTTAGTTTCTATGTCCTGGTGTCAGTTTCTGTGGCAGCTTATGTGTCCCGGTGTTAGTTTCTATCTCCCTTTTTTAGTTTCTATATACCAGTTTCAGTTTTTGTGGCTCTGTGGCAGTTTCTGTTTCCCAGCTGTTAGTTTCTGTGTCCCTTTGTTAATTTCTATGTCCCAGTGTCAGTTTCTATGGCTCTGTGGCAGTTTCTGTTTCCAGCTGTTAGTTTCTTTGTCCCTTTGTTATATTCTATGTCACTGTGTCAGTTTCTGTGGTGCAGTGGCAGTTTCTGTGTCCAGGCATTAGTTGCTAAGTCCCAGTGTCAATGTCTGTGGCAGTTTCTGTGTCCCGGTGTTAGTTTCTGAGTCCCTTTTTTTAGTTTCTATGTCCCGGTGTCAGTTTTTATGGCTCTGTGGCAGATTCTGTTTCCCAGTGTTAGTTTCTTTGTCTCATTGTTAGTTTCTATGTCCTTGTGTCAGTTTCTGTGGCTTTGTGGCAGTTTCTGTAACCAGGCATTAGTTGCTATGTCCCGGTGTCAGCTTCTGTGGCTTCATCAGTTTCTGTGTCCCGATGTCAATTTCTGTGGGTCTATGGCAGTTTTTGCGTCCCGGTGTTAATTTCTGTGGCCCAGTGTTAGTTTCTGTGTCCCAGTGCCAGTTTCTATGTCCTGGTACCAGTTTCCGTGTCTGATTGGTTGTTTCTGGGTTCCAGTTTCTGTTTCCCAGTGTCAGTTTATGAGATTCTGGGTCAATTTCTGTGTCCTCATTGTCACTATCTGACTTCTGGCGTTTGCATCCTGTTGTCAGTTTTGGTGTCCTGGTGTTTGTTTCTATGATCCAGAGTCTGACTCTTTGTCCCGGTGTCAGTTTCTGTGTCCCAGTGTTCGTTTCTGTGTCCCTTTGTTAGTTTCTATGTCCCAGTTTCAGTTTCTGTGGCTCTGTGGCAGTTTCTGTGTCCAAGTGTTAGTTTCTGTGTCCCTTTGTTAGTTTCTATGTCCCGGTGTCAGTTTTTGTGGCTCTGTGGCAGTTTCTGTGTCCAGGTGTTAGTTGCTATGTCCCGTTGTCAGTTTCTGTGGCTTTATCAGTTTCTGTGTCCTGGTGTCAGTTTTTGTGGCAGTTTCTGTGTCCCGGTGTTAGTTTCTGTGTCCCTTTGTTTGTTTCCATGTGCCGGTGTCAATTTCTCTGGCTCTATGACAGCTTCTGTGTCCCCGTGTTAATTTCTGTGTCCCTGTGTTAGTTTCTATGTCCCTGTGTCAGTTTCTTTGTCCCAGTGTCAGTTTCTGTGTCCCAGTGTTAGTTTCTGTGTCCTGTGTTAGTTTCTTTGTCCGAGTGTCAGGTTTTGTGTCCCGGTGCCAGTTTGTGTGTCCTGGCACCAGTTTTTGTGTCCCAATGTTAGTTTGTGGGTTCCAGGTTCAGTTTCCCAGTGTCAGTTTATTAGGCTCTTGGTCAGTTTCTGTGTCCTCATTGTCACTGTCCGACTACTGGCTTTTGCTTTCTGTTGTCAGCTTTGGTGTCCTGGTGTTGGTTTCTATGACTCAGTGTCTGTTTCTATGTCCCGGTGTCAGTTTCTGTATCCCGGTGTAAGTTTCTGTGTCCCTGTGTTAGTTTCTATTTCCCGGTGTCAGTTTCTGTGGCAGCTTCTGTGTCCCTGTGTTAGTTTCTGTGTCCCTTTGTTAGTTTCTATATCTCAGTTTCTGTGGCTCTGTGGCAGTTTCTTTCTCCCAGTGTTAGTGTCTGTGTCCGTTTGTTAGTTTTTTCTCCTGGTGTCAGTTTCTGTGGCTCTGTGGCAGTTTCTGTTTCCCAGAGTTTGTTTCTATGTCCCGGTGTCAGTTTCTGTGGCTTTGTCAGTTTCTGTGTCCCAGCTGTTAGTTTCAGTGTCCCTTTGTTAGTTTCCATGTCCCGGTGTCAGTTTCTGTGTCTCTGTGGCAGTTTCTGTGTCCAGGCATTAGTTGCTATGTCCCTGTATCAGATTCTGTGGCTTCGTCAGTTTCTGTGTCCTGGTGTCAGTTTCTGTGGCAGTTTCTGTATCCCAGTGTTAGTTTCTGTGTTCCTTTGTTAGTTTCTATGTCCCAGTGACAGTTTTTGTGTCCCTGTGTTAGTTTCTATGTCCCAATGTCAGTTTCTGTGTCCAAGTGTTAGTTTCTGTGTCCCTATGTTAGTTTCTATGTCGCGGAATCAGTTTCTATGTCTCTGTGTCAGTTTCTGTGACCCGGTGTTAGTTTCTGTGTCCCTTTGTTAGTTTCTACGTCCCGGTGTCAGTTTCTGTGGCTCTGTTGCAGATTCTGTGTCTTGGTGTTAGTTTCTGTGGCAGTTTCCGTGTCCCAGTGTCTGTGTCCTAGTACCAGTTTCTGTGTCCCAGTGTTCGTTTCTTTGTCCCAGTGTCAGTTTTTGAGGTTCTGGGTCAGTTTCTGTGTCCTCAGTGTCACTATCCGACTACTGGCTTTTGCATCCTGTTGTCAGTTTCAGTGTCCTGGTGTTGGTTTCTATGTCCCACTGTCGGTTTCTATGTCCCAGTGTAGGTTTCTGTGTCCAAGTGTTAGTTTCTGTGTCCCTTTGGTAGTTTCTATGTCAGTTTCTGTTTCCCAGTGTTAGTATCTGTGGCAGTTTCTGTGTCCCAGTGCCAGTTTCTGTGCCGCAGTACCAGTTTCTGTGTCCCAGTGTTACTTTCTGGGTTCCAGTTTCTGTTTCCCAGTGTCAGTTTATGAGGTTTTGGGTCATTTTCTTTGTCCTCAGTGTCACTATCTGTCTACTGGCTTTTGCATTCCGGTGATGGTTCCTATGCTCCAGTGTTGGTTTCTATGACCCAGTGTCTATTTCTTAGTCCTGGTTTCAGTTTCTGTGTCCCTTTGTTAGTTTCTTTGTCCGGCTGTCAGTTTCTGTGGCTCTGTGGCAGTTTCTGTGTCCAGGTGTTAGTTGCTATATCCCGGTGTCAGTTTCTGTGGCTTCATCAGTTTCTGTGTCCCGGTGTCAGTTTCTGTGGCAGTTTCTGTGTCCCGGTGTTAGTATCTTCGTACCTGTGTCAGTTTCTTTGTCCCAGTGTCAGTTCCTGTGTCCCATTGTTAGTTTCTGTGTCCTTGTGTTAGTTTCTTTGTCCCAGTGTCACATTTTGTGTCCTGGTGCCAGTTTCTCTGTCCTGGTACCAGTTTCTGTGTCCCAATGTTAGTTTCTGGATTCCAGTTTCTGTTTCCCAGTGTCAGTTTATAAGGATCTTGGTCAGTTTCTGTGTCATCAGTGTCACTATCCGACTACTGGCTTCTGCATTCTATTGTCAGCTTTGGTGTCCTGGTGTTGGTTTCTATGACTCAGTGTCTGTTTCCATGTCCCAGTATCAGTTTCTGTATCCCGGTGTAAGTTTCTGTGTCCCTGTGTTAGTTTCTATGTCCTGGTGTCAGTTTCTGTGGCAGCTTATGTGCCCCAGTGTTAGTTTCTGTGTCTCTCTGTTAGTTTTTTGTCCTGGTGTCAGTTTCTGTGGCTCTGTGGCAGTTTCTGTTTCCCAGCTGTTAGTTTCTGTGTCCCTTTGTTAGTTTCTATGTCCCGGTGTCAGTTTCTATGGCTTTGTGGCAGTTTCTGTTTCCAGCTGTTAGTTTCTTTGTCCCTTTGTTATATTCTATGTCACTGTGTCAGTTTCTGTGGCGCAGTGGAGGTTTCTGTGTCCAGACATTAGTTGCTATGTCCCGGTGTCAATGTCTGTGGCAGTTTCTATGTCCCGGTGTTAGTTTCTGAGTCCCTTTTTTTAGTTTCTATGTCCCGGTGTCAGTTTCTATGGCTCTGTGGCAGTTTCTGTTTCCCAGTGTTGGTTTCTTTGTCTCATTGTTAGTTTCTATGTCCCTGTGTCAGTTTCTGTGGCTTTGTGTCAGTTTCTGTTTCCAGGCATTAGTTGCTATGTCCCGGTGTCAGCTTCTGTGGCTTCATCAGTTTCTGTGTCCTGATGTCAATTTCTGTGGGTCTATGGCAGTTTTTGTATCCCGGTGTTAATTTCTGTGGCCCAGTGTTAGTTACTGTGTCCCGGTGCCAGTTTCTATGTCCTGGTACCAGTTTCCATGTCCGATTGGTTGTTTTTGGGTTCCAATTTTTGTTTCCCAGTGTCAGTTTATGAGATTCTGGGTCAATTTCTGTGTCCTCATTGTCACTATCCGACTACTGGCTTTAGCATCCTGTTGTCAGTTGTGGTGTGCTGGTGTTTGTTTCTATGATCCAGTGTCTGATTCTTTGTCCCGGTGTCAGTTTCTGTGTCAGTTTCTGTGTCCCAGTGTTCGTTTCTGTGTCCCTTTGTTAGTTTCTATGTCCCAGTTTCAGTTTCTGTGGCTCGTGGCAGTTTCTGTGTCCAAGTGTTAGTTTCTGTGTCCCTTTGTTAGTTTCTATGTCCCGTTGTCAGTTTTTGTGGCTTCATCAGTTTCTGTGTCCTGGTGTCAGTTTTTGTGGCAGTTTCTGTGTCCCGGTGTTAGTTTCTGTGTCCCTTTGTTAGTTTCAATGTGCCTGTGTCAATTTCTCTGGCTCTATTACAGCTTCTGTGTCCCCGTGTTAATTTCTGTGTCCCTGTGTTAGTTTCTATGTCCCTGTGTCAGTTTCTTTGTCCCAGTGTCAGTTTCTGTGTCCCAGTGTTAGTTTCTGTGTCCTGTGTTAGTTTCTTTGTCCGAGTGTCAGGTTTTGTGTCCCGGTGCCAGTTTGTGTGTCCTGGTACCAGTTTCTGTGTCCCAATGTTAGTTTGTGGGTTCCAGATTCTGTTTCCCAGTGTCAGTTTATTAGGGTCTTGGTCAGTTTCTGTGTCTTCAGTGTCACTATCCGACTACTGGCTTTTGCATTCTGTTGTCAGCTTTGGTGTCCTGGTGTTGGTTTCTATGACTCAGTGTCTGTTTCTATGTCCCGGTGTCAGTTTCTGTATCCCGGTGTAAGTTTCTGTGTCCCTGTGTTAGTTTCTATTTCCCGGTGTCAGTTTCTGTGGCAGCTTCTGTGTCCCTGTGTTAGCTTCTGTGTCCCTGTGTTAGTTTCTGTGTCCCTTTGTTAGTTTCTATATCCCAGTTTCTGTGGCTCTGTGGCAGTTTCTTTCTCCCAGTGTTAGTTTCTGTGTCCCTTTGTTAGTTTTTTTCTCCTGGTGTCAGTTTCTGTGGCTCTGTGGCAGTTTCTGTGTCCCAGAGTTTGTTTCTATGTCCCAGTGTCAGTTTCAGTGGCTTTGTCAGTTTCTGTGTCCCAGCTGTTAGTTTCAGTTTCCCTTTGTTAGTTTCTATGTCCCGGTGTCAGTTTCTGTGTCTCTGTGGCAGTTTCTGTGTCCAGGCATTAGTTGCTATGTCCCGGTATCAGATTCTGTGGCTTCGTCAGTTTCTGTGGCCTGGTGTCAGTTTCTGTGGCAGTTTCTGTATCCCAGTGTTAGTTTCTGTGTTCCTTTGGTAGTTTCTATGTCCCAGTGACAGTTTTTGTGTCCCTGTTTTAGTTTCTATGTCCCAATGTCAGTTTCTGTGTCCAAGTGTTAGTTTCTGTGTCCCTATGTTAGTTTCTATGTCGCGGTGTCAGTTTCTATGGCTCTGTGTCAGTTTCTGTGACCCAGTGTTAGTTTCTGTGTCCCTTTGTTAGTTTCTACGTCCCGGTGTCAGTTTCTGTGGCTCTGTTGCAGATTCTGTGTCTTGGTGTTAGTTTCTGTGGCAGTTTCCGTGTCCCAGTGTCTGTGTCCCAGTTTCTGTGTCCCAGTTTCTGTGTCCCAGTGTTCGTTTCTTTGTCCCAGTTTCAGTTTTTGAGGTTCTGGATCAGTTTCTGTGTTCTCAGTGTCACTATCCGACTACTGGCTTTTGCATCCTGTTGTCAGTTTCAGTGTCCTGGTGTTGGTTTCTATGTCCCAGTGTCGGTTTCTATGTCCCAGTGTAGGTTTCTGTGTCCAAGTGTTAGTTTCTGTGTCCGAGTGTTAGTATCTGTGGCAGTTTCTGTGTCCCAGTGTTTGTTTCCATGTCCCGGTGTCAGTCTCACTGGCTTTGTCAGTTTCTGTGTCCCATCTGTTAGTTGCTGTGTCCCTTTGTTAGTTTCTATGTTGCGGTGTCGGTTTCTATGGCTGTGTGGCAGTTTCTGTGTCCCGGTGTTAGTTTCTGTGTCCCTTTGTTAGTTTCTACGTCCCGCTGTCAGTTTCTGTGGTTCTGTGGCAGTTTCTGTGTCCAGGTGTTAGTTGCTATATCCTGGTGTCGGTTTCTATGGCTTTGTCAGTTTCTGTGTCCCAGTGTCAGTTTCTGTGGCAGTTTCTGTGTCCCGGTGTTAGTTTCTGTGTCCCGGTGTTAGTTTCTTTGTCCCTGTGTCAGTTTCTTTGTCCCAGTGGCAGTTTCTGTTTCCCAGTGTTAGTTTCTGTGTCCCTGTGTTAGTTTCTTTGTCCCAGTGTCACGTTTTGTGTTCTGGTGCCAGTTTCTGTGCCGCAGTACCAGTTTCTGTGTCCCAGTGTTACTTTCTGGGTTCCAGTTTCTGTTTCCCAGTGTCAGTTTATGAAGTACTTGGTCAGTTTCTGTGTCATCAGTGTCACTATCCAATTTCTGTGGCAGTTTGTGTCCCAGTGTCTGTGTCCTAGTACCAGTTTCTGTGTCCCAGTGTTCGTTTCTATGACCCTCTGTCAGTTTTTGAGGTTCTGGGTCAGTTTCTGTGTCCTCAGTGTCACTATCTGACTACTGGCTTTTGCATCCTGTTGTCAGTTTCAGTGTCCTGGTGTTGGTTTCTATGACCCAGTGTCTGTTTCTTTGTCCCAGTGTCAGTTTCTGTATCCTGATGTAAGTTTCTGAGTCCCGGTGTCAGTTTCTCTGGCAGTTTCTGTGTCCCATCTGTTAGCTGCTGTTTCCCTTTGTTAGTTTCTATGTAGCGGTGTTAGTTTCTATGGTTCTGTCGCAGTTTCTGTGTCCTGGTGTTAGTTTCTGTCTCCCTTTGGTAGTTCTTACGTCCCGCTGTCAGTCTCTGTGGCAGTTTCTGTGTCCAGGTGTTAGTTGCTATATCCCGGTGTCAGTTTCTGTGGCTTTGTCAGTTTCTGTGTCCCGGTGTCAGTTTCTGTGGCAGTTTCTGTGTCCCGGTGTTAGTATCTTTGTCCCTGTGTCAGTTTCTTTGTGCCAGTGTCAGTTTCTGTGTCCCATTGTTAGTTTCTGTGTCCCTGTGTTAGTTTCTTTGTCCCAGTGACACGTTTTGTGTCCTGGTGCCAGTTTCTCTGTCCTGGTACCAGTTTCTGTGTCCCAATGTTAGTTTCTGGGTTCCAGTGTCTGTTTCCCAGTGTCAGTTTATGAGGCTCTTGGTCAGTTTCTGTGTCATCAGTGTTACTATCAGACTACTGGCTTCTGCATTCTGTTGTCAGCTTTGGTGTCCCGGTGTTGGTTTCTATGACTCAGTGTCTGTTTCTATGTCCCAGTGTCAGTTTCTGTATCCCGGTGAAAGTTTCTGTGTCCCTGTGTTAGTTTCTATGTCCTGGTGTCAGTTTCTGTGGCAGCTTATGTGTCCCGGTGTTAGTTTCTGTGTCCCTTTTTTAGTTTCTATATCCCAGTTTCAGTTTCTGTGGCTCTGTGGCAGTTTCTGTTTCCCAGCTGTTAGTTTCTGTGTCCCTTTGTTAGTTTCTATGTCCCGGTGTCAGTTTCTATGGCTCTGTGGCAGTTTCTGTTTCCAGCTGTTAGTTTCTTTGTCCCTTTGTTATATTCTATGTCACTGTGTCAGTTTCTGTGGCGCAGTGGCAGTTTGTGTCCAGGCGTTAGTTGCTATGTCCCGGTGTCAATGTCTGTGGCAGTTTCTATGTCCCGGTGTTAGTTTCTGAGTCCTTTTTTTTAGTTTCTATGTCCTGGTGTCAGTTTCTATGGCTCTGTTGCAGTTTCTGTTTCCCAGTGTTAGTTTCTTTGTCTCATTGTTAGTTTCTATGTCCCTGTGTCAGTTTCTGTGGCTTTGTGGCAGTTTCTGTTTCCATGCATTAGTTGCTATGTCCCGGTGTCAGCTTCTGTGGCTTCATCAGTTTCTGTGTCCCGATGTCAATTTCTGTGGATCTATCGCAGTTTTTGCATCCCGGTGTTAATTTCTGTGGCCCAGTGTTAGTTTCTGTGTCCCGGTGCCAGTTTCTATGTCCTGGTACCAGTTTCCTTGTCTGATTGGTTGTTTCTGGGTTCTAGTTTCTGTTTCCCAGTGTCAGTTTATGAGATTCTGGGTCAATTTCTGTGTCCTCATTGTCACTATCCGACTCCTTGTCCTGGTGTTTGTTTCTATGATCCAGTGTCTGACTCTTTGTCCCGGTGTCAGTTTCTGTGTCCCAGTGTTCATTTCTGTGTCCCTTTGTTAGTTTCTATGTCCCAGTTTCTGTGGCTCTGTGGCAGTTTCTGTGTCCAAGTGTTAGTTTCTGTGTCCCTTTGTTAGTTTCTATGTCCCGGTGTCAGTTTTTGTGGCTCTGTGGCAGTTTCTGTGTCCAGGTGTTAGTTGCTATGTCCCGTTGTCAGTTTCTGTGGCTTCATCAGTTTCTGTGTCCTGGTGTCAGTTTTTGTGGCAGTTTCTGTGTCCCGGTGTTAGTTTCTGTGTCCCTTTGTTTGTTTCCATGTGCCGGTGTCAATTTCTCTGGCTCTATGACAGCTTCTGTGTCCCCGTGTTAATTTCTGTGTCCATGTGTTAGTTTCTATGTCCCTGTGTCAGTTTCTTTGTCCCAGTGTCGGTTTCTGTGTCCCAGTGTTAGTTTCTGTGTCCTGTGTTAGTTTCTTTGTCCGAGTGTCAGGTTTTGTGTCCCGGTGCCAGTTTGTGTGTCCTGGCACCAGTTTTTGTGTCCCAATGTTAGTTTGTGGGTCCAAGGTTCAGTTTCCCAGCGTCAGTTTATTAGGCTCTTGGTCAGTTTCTGTGTCCTCAGTGTCACTATCCGACTACTGGCTTTTGCTTTCTGTTGTCAGCTTTGGTGTCCTGGTGTTGGTTTCTTTGACTCAGTGTCTGTTTCTATGTCCCGGTGTCAGTTTCTGTATCCCGGTGTAAGTTTCTGTGTCCCTGTGTTAGTTTCTATTTTTCTGTGTCAGTTTCTGTGGCAGCTTCTGTGTCCCTGTGTTAGTTTCTGTGTCCCTTTGTTAGTTTCTATATCTCAGTTTCTGCGGCTCCGTGGCAGTTTCTTTCTCCCAGTGTTAGTGTCTGTGTCCGTTTGTTAGTTTTTTTCTCCTGGTGTCAGTTTCTGTGGCTCTGTGGCAGTTTCTGTGTCCCAGAGTTTGTTTCTATGTCCCGGTGTCAGTTTCTGTGGCTTTGTCAGTTTCTGTGTCCCAGCTGTTAGTTTCAGTGTCCCTTTGTTAGTTTCTATGTCCCGGTGTCAGTTTCTGTGTCTCTGTGGCAGTTTCTGTGTCCAGGCATTAGTTGCTATGTCCCGGTATCAGTTTCTGTGTCCTGGTGTCAGTTTCTGTGGCAGTTTCTGTATCCCAGTGTTAGTTTCTGTGTTCCTTTGTTAGTTTCTATGTCCCAGTGACAGTTTTTGTGTCCTTGTATTAGTTTCTATGTCCCAATGTCAGTTTCTATGTCCAAGTGTTAGTTTCTGTGTCCCTATGTTAGTTTCTATGTTGCGGTGTCAGTTTCTATGGCTCTGTGTCAGTTTCTGTGACCCGGTGTTAGTTTCTGTGTCCCTTTGTTAGTTTCTATGTCCCTGTGTCAGTTTCTGTGGCTCTGTTGCAGATTCTGTGTCTTGGTGTTAGTTTCTGTGGCAGTTTCTGTGTCCCAGTGTCTGTGTCCTAGTACCAGTTTCTGTGTCCCAGTGTTCGTTTCTTTGTCCCAGTGTCAGTTTTTGAGGTTCTGGGTCAGTTTCTGTGTCCTCAGTGTCACTATCCGACTACTGGCTTTTGCATCCTGTTGTCAGTTTCAGTGTCCTGGTGTTGGTTTCTATGTCCCACTGTCGGTTTCTATGTCCCAGTGTAGGTTTCTGTGTCCAAGTGTTAGTTTCTGTGTCCCTTTGGTAGTTTCTATGTCAGTTTCTATGTCCCAGTGTTAGTATCTGTGGCAGTTTCTGTGTCCCAGTGCCAGTTTCTGTGCCGCAGTACCAGTTTCTGTGTCCCAGTGTTACTTTCTGGGTTCCAGTTTCTGTTTCCCAGTGTCAGTTTATGAGGTTTTGGGTCATTTTCTTTGTCCTCAGTGTCACTATCTGACTACTGGCTTTTGCATCCCAGTGATGGTTCCTATGCTCCAGTGTTGGTTTCTATGACCCAGTGTCTATTTCTTAGTCCTGGTTTCAGTTTCTGTGTCCCTTTGTTAGTTTCTTCGTCCCGCTGTCAGTTTCTGTGGCTCTGTGGCAGTTTCTGTGTCCAGGTGTTAGTTGCTATATCCCGGTGTCAGTTTCTGTGGCTTCATCAGTTTCTGTGTCCCGGTGTCAGTTTCTGTGGCAGTTTCTGTGTCCCGGTGTTAGTATCTTCGTACCTGTGTCAGTTTCTTTGTCAAAGTGACAGTTCCTGTGTCCCATTGTTAGTTTCTGTGTCCTTGTGTTAGTTTCTTTGTCCCAGTGTCACATTTTGTGTCCTGGTGCCAGTTTCTCTGTCCTGGTACCAGTTTCTGTGTCCCAATGTTAGTTTCTGGATTCCAGTTTCTCTTTCCCAGTGTCAGTTTATAAGGATCTTGGTCAGTTTCTGTGTCATCAGTGTCACTATCCGACTACTGGCTTCTGCATTCTGTTGTCAGCTTTGGTGTCCTGGTGTTGGTTTCTATGACTCAGTGTCTGTTTCCATGTCCCAGTATCAGTTTCTGTATCCCGGTGTAAGTTTCTGTGTCCCTGTGTTAGTTTCTATGTCCTGGTGTCAGTTTCTGTGGCAGCTTATGTGTCCCGGTGTTAGTTTCTGTCTCCCTTTTTAGTTTCTATATACCAGTTTCAGTTTCTGTGGCTCTGTGGCAGTTTCTGTTTCCCAGCTGTTAGTTTCTGTGTCCCTTTGTTAGTTTCTATGTCTCTGTGTCAGTTTCTATGGCTCTGTGGCAGTTTCTGTTTCCAGCTGTTAGTTTATTTGTCCCTTTGTTATATTCTATGTCACTGTGTCAGTTTCTGTGGCGCAGTGGCAGTTTCTGTGTCCAGGCTTTAGTTGCTATGTCCCAGTGTCAATGTCTGTGGCAGTTTCTGTGTCCCGGTGTTAGTTTCTGAGTCCCTTTTTTTAGTTTCTATGTCCCGGTGTCAGTTTCTATGGCTCTGTGGCAGTTTCTGTTTCCCAGTGTTAGTTTCTTTGTCTCATTGTTAGTTTCTATGTCCCTGTGTCAGTTTCTGTGGCTTTGTGGTAGTTTCTGTTTCCAGGCATTAGTTGCTATGTCCCGGTGTCAGCTTCTGTGGCTTCATCAGTTTCTGTGTCCTGATGTCAATTTCTGTGGGTCTATGGCAGTTTTTGCATGCCGGTGTTAATTTCTGTGTCCCAGTGTTCATTTCTGTGTCCCTTTGTTAGTTTCTATGTCCCAGTTTCTGTTTCTCTGGCTCTGTGGCAGTTTCTGTGCCCAAGTGTTAGTTTCTGTGTCCCTTTGTTAGTTTCTATGTCCCGGTGTCAGTTTTTGTGGCTCTGTGGCAGTTTCTAAGTCCAGGTGTTAGTTTCAGTGTCCCTTTGTTAGTTTCTATGTCCCGGTGTCAATTTCTGTGACTCTGTGGCAGTTTCTGTGTCCAGGCATTAGTTGCTATGTCCCGGTATCAGATTCTGTGGCTTTGTCAGTTTCTGTGTCCTGGTGTCAGTTTCTGTGGCAGTTTCTGTATCCCAGTGTTAGTTTCTGTGTTCCTTTGTTAGTTTCTATGTCCCAGTGACAGTTTTTGTGTCCCTGTGTTAGTTTCTATGTCCCAATGTCAGTTTCTGTGTTCAAGTGTTAGTTTCTGTGTCCCTATGTTAGTTTCTATGTCGTGGTGTCAGTTTCTATGTCTCTGTGTCAGTTTCTGTGACCCGGTGTTATTTTCTGTGTCCCTTTGTTAGTTTCTACGTCCCGGTGTCAGTTTCTGTGGCTCTGTTGCAGATTCTGTGTCTTGGTGTTAGTTTCTGTGGCAGTTTCCGTGTCCCAGTGTCTGTGTCCTAGTACCAGTTTCTGTGTCCCAGTGTTCGTTTCTTTGTCCCAGTGTCAGTTTTTGAGGTTCTGGGTCAGTTTCGGTGTCCTCAGTGTCACTATCCGACTACTGGCTTTTGCATCCTGTTGTCAGTTTTAGTGTCTGTGTCCGTTTGTTAGGTTTTTTTCTCCTGGTGTCAGTTTCTGTGGCTCTGTGGCAGTTTCTGTGTCCCAGAGTTTGTTTCTATGTTTCGGTGTCAGTTTCTGTGGCTTTGTCAGTTTCTGTGTCCCAGCTGTTAGTTTCAGTGTCCCTTTGTTAGTTTCTATGTCCCGGTGTCAGTTTCTGTGTCTCTGTGGCAGTTTCTGTGTCCAGGCATTAGTTGCTATGTCCTGGTATCAGATTCTGTGGCTTTGTCAGTTTCTGTATCCTATTGTCAGTTTCTGTGGCAGTTTCTGTATCCCAGTGTTAGTTTCTGTGTTCCTTTGTTAGTTTCTATGTCCCAGTGACAGTTTTTGTGTCCCTGTGTTAGTTTCTATAGCCCAATGTCAGTTTATGTGTCCAAGTGTTAGTTTCTGTGTCCCTATGTTAGTTTCTATGTCGCGGTGTCAGTTTCTATGGCTCTGTCTCAGATTCTGTGACCCGGTGTCAGTTTCTGTGTCCCTTTGTTAGTTTCTACGTCCCGGTGTCAGTTTCTGTGGCTCTGTTGCAGATTCTGTGTCTTGGTGTTAGTTTCTGTGGCAGTTTCCGTGTCCCAGTGTCTGTGTCCTAGTACCAGTTTCTGTGTCCCAGTGTTCGTTTCTTTGTCCCAGTGTCAGTTTTTGAGGTTCTGGGTCAGTTTCGGTGTCCTCAGTGTCACTATCCGACTACTGGCTTTTGCATCCTGTTGTCAGTTTCAGTGTCCTGGTGTTGGTTTCTATGTCCCACTGTCGGTTTCTATGTCCCAGTGTAGGTTTCTGTGTCCAAGTGTTAGTTTCTGTGTCCCTTTGGTAGTTTCTATGTCAGTTTCTGTTTCCCAGTGTTAGTATCTGTGTCAGTTTTTTTGTCCCAGTGTCAGTTCCTGTGTCCCATTGTTAGTTTCTGTGTCCTTGTGTTAGTTTCTTTGTCCCAGTGTCACATTTTGTGTCCTGGTGCCAGTTTCTCAGTCCTGGTACCAGTTTCTGTGTCCCAATGTTAGTTTCTGGATTCCAGTTTCTGTTTCCCAGTGTCAGTTTATAAGGATCTTGCTCAGTTTCTGTGTCATCAGTGTCACTATCCGACTACTGGCTTCTGCATTCTGTTGTCAGCTTTGGTGTCCTGGTGTTGGTTTCTTTGACTCAGTGTCTGTTTCCATGTCCCAGTATCAGTTTCTGTATCCCGGTGTAAGTTTCTGTGTCCCTGTGTTAGTTTCTATGTCCTGGTGTCAGTTTCTGTGGCAGCTTATGTGTCCCGGTGTTAGTTTCTGTCTCCATTTTTTAGTTTCTATATACCAGTTTCAGTTTTTGTGGCTCTGTGGCAGTTTCTGTTTCCCAGCTGTTAGTTTCTGTGTCCCTTTGTTAGTTTCTATGTCCCGGTGTCAGTTTCTATGGCTCTGTGGCAGTTTCTGTTTCCAGCTGTTAGTTTCTTTGTCCCTTTGTTATATTCTATGTCACTGTGTCAGTTTCTGTGGCGCAGTGGCAGTTTCTGTGTCCAGGCATTAGTTGCTAAGTCCCAGTGTCAATGTCTGTGGCAGTTTCTGTGTCCCGGTGTTAGTTTCTGAGTCCCTTTTTTTAGTTTCTATGTCCCGGTGTCAGTTTCTATGGCTCTGTGGCAGTTTCTGTTTCCCAGTGTTAGTTTCTTTGTCTCATTGTTAGTTTCTATGTCCCTGTGTCAGTTTCTGTGGCTTTGTGGCAGTTTCTGTAACCAGGCATTAGTTGCTATGTCCCGGTGTCAGCTTCTGTGGCTTCATCAGTTTCTGTGTCCCGATGTCAATTTCTGTGGGTCTATGGCAGTTTTTGCATTCCGGTGTTAATTTCTGTGTCCCAGTGCCAGTTTCTATGTCCTGGTACCAGTTTCCGTGTCTGATTGGTTGTTTCTGGGTTCCAGTTTCTGTTTCCCAGTGTCAGTTTATGAGATTCTGGGTCAATTTCTGTGTCCTCATTGTCACTATCCGACTACTGGCTTTTGCATCCTGTTGTCAGTTTTGGTGTCCTGGTGTTTGTTTCTATGATCCAGAGTCTGACTCTTTGTCCCGGTGTCAGTTTCTGTGTCCCAGTGTTCGTTTCTGTGTCCCTTTGTTAGTTTCTATGTCCCAGTTTCAGTTTCTGTGGCTCTGTGGCAGTTTCTGTATCCAAGTGTTAGTTTCTGTGTCCCTTTGTTAGTTTCTATGTCCCGGTGTCAGTTTTTGTGGCTCTGTGGCAGTTTCTGTGTCCAGGTGTTAGTTGCTATGTCCCGTTGTCAGTTTCAGTGGCTTTATCAGTTTCTGTGTCCTGGTGTCAGTTTTTGTGGCAGTTTCTGTGTCCCGGTGTTAGTTTCTGTGTCCCTTTGTTTGTTTCCATGTGCCGGTGTCAATTTCTCTGGCTCTATGACAGCTTCTGTGTCCCCGTGTTAATTTCTGTGTCCCTGTGTTAGTTTCTATGTCCCTGTGTCAGTTTCTTTGTCCCAGTGTCAGTTTCTGTGTCCCAGTGTTAGTTTCTGTGTCCTGTGTTAGTTTCTTTGTCCGAGTGTCAGGTTGTGTGTCCCGGTGCCAGTTTGTGTGTCCTGGCTCCAGTTTTTGTGTCCCAATGTTAGTTTGTGGGTTCCAGGTTCAGTTTCCCAGTGTCAGTTTATTAGGCTCTTGGTCAGTTTCTGTGTCCTCAGTGTCACTATCCGACTACTGGCTTTTGCTTTCTGTTGTCAGCTTTGGTGTCCTGGTGTTAGTTTCTATGACTCAGTGTCTGTTTCTATGTCCCGGTGTCAGTTTCTGTATCCCGGTGTAAGTTTCTGTGTCCCTCTGTTAGTTTCTATTTCCCGGTGTCAGTTTCTGTGGCAGCTTCTGTGTTCCTGTGTTAGTTTCTGTGTCCCTTTGTTAGTTTCTATATCTCAGTTTCTGTGGCTCTGTGGCAGTTTCTTTCTCCCAGTGTTAGTGTCTGTGTCCGTTTGTTAGTTTTTTTCTCCTGGTGTCAGTTTCTGTGGCTCCGTGGCAGTTTCTGTGTCCCAGAGTTTGTTTCTATGTCCCGGTGTCTGTTTCTGTGTCCCAGCTGTTAGTTTCAGTGTCCCTTTGTTAGTTTCTATGTCCCGGTGTCAGTTTCTGTGTCTCTGTGGCAGTTTCTGTGTCCAGGCATTAGTTGCTATGTCCCGGTATCAGATTCTGTGGCTTCGTCAGTTTCTGTGTCCTGGTGTCAGTTTCTGTGTCAGTTTCTGTATCCCAGTGTTAGTTTCTGTGTTCCTTTGTTAGTTTCTATGTCCCAGTGACAGTTTTTGTGTCCCTGTGTTAGTTTCTATGTCCCAATGTCAGTTTCTGTGTCCAAGTGTTAGTTTCTGTGTCCCTATGTTAGTTTCTATGTCACGGTATCAGTTTCTATGGCTCTGTGTCAGTTTCTGTGACCCGGTGTTAGTTTCTGTGTCCCTTTGTTAGTTTCTACGTCCCGGTGTCAGTTTCTGTGGCTCTGTTGCAGATTCTGTGTCTTGGTGTTAGTTTCTGTGGCAGTTTCCGTGTCCCAGTGTCTGTGTCCTAGTACCAGTTTCTGTGTCCCAGTGTTCGTTTCTTTGTCCCAGTGTCAGTTTTTGAGGTTCTGGGTCAGTTTCTGTGTCCTCAGTGTCACTATCCGACTACTGGCTTTTGCATCCTGTTGTCAGTTTCAGTGTCCTGGTGTTGGTTTCTATGTCCCACTGTCGGTTTCTATGTCCCAGTGTCAGTTTTTGTGTCCCTGTGTTATTTTCTATGTACCAATGTCAGTTTCTGTGTCCCTTTGGTAGTTTCTATGTCCCGGTGTCAGTTTCTGTGGCTTTGTCAGTTTCTGTGTGCTGGTGTTAGATTCTGTGTCCCTGTGTCAATTTCTATGTCCCAGTGTAGGTTTCTATGTCCCAGTGTAGGTTTCTGTGTCCAAGTGTTAGTTTCTGTGTCCTTTTGGTAGTTTCTATGTCAGTTTCTGTTTCCCAGTATTAGTATCTGTGGCAGTTTCTGTGTCCCAGTGCCAGTTTCTGTGCCACAGTACCAGTTTCTGTGTCCCAGTGTTACTTTCTGGGTTCCAGTTTCTGTTTCCCAGTGTCAGTTTATGAGGTTTTGGGTCATTTTCTTTGTCCTCAGTGTCACTATCTGACTACTGGCTTTTGCATCCCGGTGATGGTTCCTATGCTCCAGTGTTGGTTTCTATGACCCAGTGTCTATTTCTTAGTCCTGGTTTCAGTTTCTGTGTCCCTTTGTTAGTTTCTTTGTCCCGCTGTCAGTTTCTGTGGCTCTGTGGCAGTTTCTGTGTCCAGGTGTTAGTTGCTATATCCCGGTGTCAGTTTCTGTGGCTTCATCAGTTTCTGTGTCCCGGTGTCAGTTTCTGTGGCAGTTTCTGTGTCCCGGTGTTAGTATCTTCGTGCCTGTGTCAGTTTCTTTGTCCCAGTGTCAGTTCCTGTGTCCCATTGTTAGTTTCTGTGTCCTTGTGTTAGTTTCTTTGTCCCAGTGTCACATTTTGTGTCCTGGTGCCAGTTTCTCTGTCCTGGTACCAGTTTCTGTGTCCCAATGTTAGTTTCTGGATTCCAGTTTCTGTTTCCCAGTGTCAGTTTATAAGGATCTTGGTCAGTTTCTGTGTCATCAGTGTCACTATCCGACTACTGGCTTCTGCATTCTGTTGTCAGCTTTGGTGTCCTGGTGTTGGTTTCTATGACTCAGTGTCTGTTTCCATGTCCCAGTATCAGTTTCTGTATCCCGGTGTAAGTTTCTGTGTCCCTGTGTTAGTTTCTATGTCCTGGTGTCAGTTTCTGTGGCAGCTTATGTGTCCCAGTGTTAGTTTCTGTGTCTCTCTGTTAGTTTTTTGTCCTGGTGTCAGTTTCTGTGGCTCTGTGGCAGTTTCTGTTTCCCAGCTGTTAGTTTCTGTGTCCCTTTGTTAGTTTCTATGTCCCGGTGTCAGTTTCTATGGCTCTGTGGCAGTTTCTGTTTCCAGCTGTTAGTTTCTTTGTCCCTTTGTTATATTCTATGTCACTGTGTCAGTTTCTGTGGCGCAGTGGAGGTTTCTGTGTCCAGACATTAGTTGCTATGTCCCGGTGTCAATGTCTGTGGCAGTTTCTATGTCCCGGTGTTAGTTTCTGAGTCCCTTTTTTTAGTTTCTATGTCCCGGTGTCAGTTTCTATGGCTCTGTGGCAGTTTCTGTTTCCCAGTGTTAGTTTCTTTGTCTCATTGTTAGTTTCTATGTCCCTGTGTCAGTTTCTGTGGCTTTGTGTCAGTTTCTGTTTCCAGGCATTAGTTGCTATGTCCCGGTGTCAGCTTCTGTGGCTTCATCAGTTTCTGTGTCCTGATGTCAATTTCTGTGGGTCTATGGCAGTTTTTGCATCCCGGTGTTAATTTCTGTGGCCCAGTGTTAGTTTCTGTGTCCCGGTGCCAGTTTCTATGTCCTGGTACCAGTTTCCATGTCCGATTGGTTGTTTTTGGGTTCCAATTTTTGTTTCCCAGTGTCAGTTTATGATATTCTGGGTCAATTTCTGTGTCCTCATTGTCACTATCCGACTACTGGCTTTTGCATCCTGTTGTCAGTTGTGGTGTGCTGGTGTTTGTTTCTATGATCCAGTGTCTGATTCTTTGTCCCGGTGTCAGTTTCTGTGTCCCAGTGTTCGTTTCTGTGTCCCTTTGTTAGTTTCTAAGTCCCAGTTTCAGTTTCTGTGGCTCGGTGGCAGTTTCTGTGTCCAAGTGTTAGTTTCTGTGTCCCTTTGTTAGTTTCTATGTCCCGTTGTCAGTTTTTGTGGCTTCATCAGTTTCTGTGTCCTGGTGTCAGTTTTTGTGGCAGTTTCTGTGTCCCGGTGTTAGTTTCTGTGTCCCTTTGTTAGTTTCCATGTGCCGGTGTCAATTTCTCTGGCTCTATTACAGCTTCTGTGTCCCCGTGTTAATTTCTGTGTCCCCGTGTTAATTTCTGTGTCCCTGTGTTAGTTTCTATGTCCCTGTGTCAGTTTCTTTGTCCCAGTGTCAGTTTCTGTGTCCCAGTGTCAGTTTCTGTGTCCCAGTGTTAGTTTCTGTGTCCTGTGTTAGTTTCTTTGTCCGAGTGTCAGGTTTTGTGTCCCGGTGCCAGTTTGTGTGTCCTGGTACCAGTTTCTGTGTCCCAATGTTAGTTTGTGGGTTCCAGATTCTGTTTCCCAGTGTCAGTTTATTAGGCTCTTGGTCAGTTTCTGTGTCCTCAGTGTCACTATCCGACTACTGGCTTTTGCATTCTGTTGTCAGCTTTGGTGTCCTGGTGTTGGTTTCTATGACTCAGTGTCTGTTTCTATGTCCCGGTGTCAGTTTCTGTATCCCGGTGTAAGTTTCTGTGTCCCTGTGTTAGTTTCTATTTCCCGGTGTCAGTTTCTGTGGCAGCTTCTGTGTCCCTGTGTTAGTTTCTGTGTCCCTTTGTTAGTTTCTATATCTCAGTTTCTGTGGCTCTGTGGCAGTTTCTTTCTCCCAGTGTTAGTTTCTGTGTCCCTTTGTTAGTTTTTTTCTCCTGGTGTCAGTTTCTGTGGCTCTGTGGCAGTTTCTGTGTCCCAGAGTTTGTTTCTATGTCCCAGTGTCAGTTTCAGTGGCTTTGTCAGTTTCTGTGTCCCAGCTGTTAGTTTCAGTTTCCCTTTGTTAGTTTCTATGTCCCGGTGTCAGTTTCTGTGTCTCTGTGGCAGTTTCTGTGTCCAGGCATTAGTTGCTATGTCAAGGTATCAGATTATGTGGCTTCGTCAGTTTCTGTGGTCTGGTGTCAGTTTCTGTGGCAGTTTCTGTATCCCAGTGTTAGTTTCTGTGTTCCTTTGGTAGTTTCTATGTCCCAGTGACAGTTTTTGTGTCCCTGTTTTAGTTTCTATGTCCCAATGTCAGTTTCTGTGTCCAAGTGTTAGTTTCTGTGTCCCTATGTTAGTTTCTATGTCGCGGTGTCAGTTTCTATGGCTCTGTGTCAGTTTCTGTGACCCAGTGTTAGTTTCTGTGTCCCTTTGTTAGTTTCTACGTCCCGGTGTCAGTTTCTGTGGCTCTGTTGCAGATTCTGTGTTTTGGTGTTAGTTTCTGTGGCAGTTTCCGTGTCCCAGTGTCTGTGTCCCAGTTTCTGTGTCCCAGTTTCTGTGTCCCAGTGTTCATTTCTTTGTCCCAGTTTCAGTTTTTGAGGTTCTGGATCAGTTTCTGTGTTCTCAGTGTCACTATCCGACTACTTACTTTTGCATCCTGTTGTCAGTTTCAGTGTCCTGGTGTTGGTTTCTATGTCCCAGTGTCGGTTTCTATGTCCCAGTGTAGGTTTCTGTGTCCAAGTGTTAGTTTCTGTGTCCGAGTGTTAGTATCTGTGGCAGTTTCTGTGTCCCAGTGTTTGTTTCCATGTCCCGGTGTCAGTCTCACTGGCTTTGTCAGTTTCTGTGTCCCATCTGTTAGTTGCTGTGTCCCTTTGTTAGTTTCTATGTTGCGGTGTCGGTTTCTATGGCTGTGTGGCAGTTTCTGTGTCCCGGTGTTAGTTTCTGTGTCCCTTTGTTAGTTTCTACGTGCCGCTGTCAGTTTCTGTGGCTCTGTGGCAGTTTCTGTGTCCAGGTGTTAGTTGCTATATCCTGGTGTCGGTTTCTGTGGCTTTGTCAGTTTCTGTGTCCCAGTGTCAGTTTCTGTGGCAGTTTCTGTGTCCCGGTGTTAGTTTCTTTGTCCCTGTGTCAGTTTCTTTGTCCCAGTGGCAGTTTCTGTTTCCCAGTGTTAGTTTCTGTGTCCCTGTGTTAGTTTCTTTGTCCCAGTGTCACGTTTTGTGTTCTGGTGCCAGTTTCTGTGCCGCAGTACCAGTTTCTGTGTCCCAGTGTTACTTTCTGGGTTCCAGTTTCTGTTTCCCAGTGTCAGTTTATGAAGTACTTGGTCAGTTTCTGTGTCATCAGTGTCACTATCCAATTTCTGTGGCAGTTTGTGTCCCAGTGTCTGTGTCCTAGTACCAGTTTCTGTGTCCCAGTGTTTGTTTCTTTGTCCCTCTGTCAGTTTTTGAGGTTCTGGGTCAGTTTCTGTGTCCCCAGTGTCACTATCTGACTACTGGCTTTTGCATCCTGTTATCAGTTTCAGTGTCCTGGTGTTGGTTTCTATGACCCAGTGTCTGTTTCTTTGTCCCAGTGTCAGTTTCTGTATCCTGATGTAAGTTTCTGAGTCCCGGTGTCAGTTTCTCTGGCAGTTTCTGTGTCCCATCTGTTAGCTGCTGTTTCCCTTTGTTAGTTTCTATGTAGCGGTGTCAGTTTCTATGGTTCTGTGGCAGTTTCTGTGTCCTGGTGTTAGTTTCTGTGTCCCTTTGGTAGTTCTTACGTCCCGCTGTCAGTCTCTGTGGCAGTTTCTGTGTCCAGGTGTTAGTTGCTATATCCCGGTGTCAGTTTCTGTGGCTTTGTCAATTTCTGTGTCCCGGTGTCAGTTTCTGTGGCAGTTTCTGTGTCCCGGTGTTAGTATCTTTGTCCCTGTGTCAGTTTCTTTGTGCCAGTGTCAGTTTCTGTGTCCCATTGTTAGTTTCTGTGTCCCTGTGTTAGTTTCTTTGTCCCAGTGACACGTTTTGTGTCCTGGTGCCAGTTTCTCTGTCCTGGTACCAGTTTCTGTGTCCCAATGTTAGTTTCTGGGTTCCAGTGTCTGTTTCCCAGTGTCAGTTTATGAGGCTCTTGGTCAGTTTCTGTGTCATCAGTGTTACTATCAGACTACTGGCTTCTGCATTCTGTTGTCAGCTTTGGTGTCCCGGTGTTGGTTTCTATGACTCAGTGTCTGTTTCTATGTCCCAGTGTCAGTTTCTGTATCCCGGTGAAAGTTTCTGTGTCCCTGTGTTAGTTTCTATGTCCTGGTGTCAGTTTCTGTGGCAGCTTCTGTGTCCCGGTGTTAGTTTCTGTCTCCCTTTGTTAGTTTCTATATCCTAGTTTCAGTTTCTGTGGCTCTGTGGCAGTTTCCATGTCCCAGTGTTAGTTTCTGTGTCCATCTGTCAGTTTTTTTGTCCTGGTGTCAGTTTCTGTGGCTCTGTGGCAGTTTCTGTGTCCCAGTAATTGTTTCTATGTCCCGGTGTCAGTTTCAGGGGCTTTGTCAGTTTCTGTGTCCCAGCTGTTAGTTTCTGTGTCCCTTTGTTAGTTTCTATGTCGCGGTGGCAGTTTCCATGGCTCTGTGGCAGTTTCTGTTTCCCGGTGTTAGTTTCTTTGTCCCTTTGTAGTTTCTATGTCCCGTGTCAGTTTCTGTGTCCAGGTGTTATTTGCTATGTCCCGGTGTCAGTTTCTGTGGCAGTTTCTATGTCCCGGTGTTAGTTTCTGAGTCCCTTTCTTTAGTTTCTATGTCCCTGTGTCAGTTTCTATGGTTTCCCAGTGTTAGTTTCTTTGTCTCATTGTTAGTTTCTACGTCCCTTTGTCAGTTTCTGTGGCTCTGTGGCAGTTTCTGTGTCCAGGAATTAGTTGCTATGTCCCAGTGTCAGCTTCGGTGGCTTCGTCCGTTTCTGTGTCCCGGTGTCAGTTTCTGTGGCAGTTTCTGTACCCTGGTGTCAATTTCTGTGGGTCTATGGCAGTTTCTGCGTCCCAGTGTCAGTTTCTGTGGCCCAGTGTTAGTTTCTGTGTCCGGGTGCCAGTTTCTATGTCCTGGTACCAGTTTCCGTGTCCGAGTGTTTGTTTCTGGGTTCCAGTTTCTGTTTCCCAGTGTCAGTTTATGAGATTCTGGGTCAATTTCTGTGTCCTCAGTGTCACTATCTGACTACTGGCTTTTGCATCCTGTTGTAAGTTTTGGTGTCCTGGTGTTTGTTTCTATGATCCAGTGTCTGATTCTTTGTCCCGGTGTCAGTTTCTGTGGCAGTTTCTGTGTCCCAGTGTTCGTTTCTGTGCCCCTTTGTTAGTTTCTATGTCACAGTTTCAGTTTATGTGGCTCTGTGGCTCTTTCTGTGTCCCTTTGTTAGTTTCTATGTCCTGGTGTCAGTTTCTGTGTCTCTGTGGCAGTTTCTGTGTCCCAGTGGTTGTTTCCATGTCCCGGTGTAAGTGTCACTGGCTTTGTCAGTATATGTGTCCCAGCTGTTAGTTTCTGTGTCCCTTTGTTAGTTTCTATGTCACAGTGTCAGTTTCTATGGCTCTGTGGCAGTTTCTGTGTCCCAGCGTTCGTTTCTGTGCCCCTTTGTTAGTTTCTATGTCACAATTTCAGTTTATGTGGCTCTGTGGCTGTTTCTGTGTCCCTTTGTTAGTTTCTATGTCCTGTTGTCAGTTTCTGTGTCTCTGTGTCAGTTTCTGTGTCCAGGTGTAAGTTGCTAAGTCCCTTTGTCAGTTTCTGTCGCTTCATCAGTTTCTGTTACCTGGTGGCAGTTTCTGTGGCAGTTTCTGTGTCCTGGTGTTAGTTTCTGTGTACCTTTGTTAGTTTCCATGTCTTGGTGTCAATTTCTGTGCCTCTATGACAGTTTCTGTGTCCCCGTGTTAATTTCTGTGTCCCTGTGTTAATTTCTATGTCCCTGTGTCAGTTTCTTTGTCCCAGTGTCAGTTTCTGTGTCCCAGTGTTAGTTTCTGTGTCCCTGTGTTAGTTTCTTTGTCCCAGTGCCACGTTTTGTGTCCTGGTGCCAGTTTCTCTGTCCTGGTACCAGTTTCTGTGTCCCAATGTTAGTTTGTGGGTTCCAGTTTCTGTTTCCCAGTGTCAGTTTATTAGGCTCTTGGTCAGTTTCTGGGTCCTCAGTGTCACTATCCTACTACTGGCTTTTGCATTCTGTTGTCAGCTTTGGTGTCCTGGTGTTGGTTTCTATGACTCAGTGTCTGTTTCTATGTCCCAGTGTCAGTTTCTGTATCGCGGTGTAAGTTTCTGTGTCCCTGTGTTAGTTTCTATTTCCCAGTGTCAGTTTCTGTGGCAGCTTCTGTGTCACTGTATTAGTTTCTGTGTCCCTTTGTTAGTTTCTATATCTCAGTTTCTGTGGCTCTGTGGCAGTTTCTTTCTCCCAGTGTTAGTTTCGGTGTCCCTTTGTTAGTTTGTTTAGTCCTGGTGTCAGTTTCTGTGGCCCTGTGGCAGTTTCTGTGTCTCAGAGTTTGTTTCTATGTCCCGGTGTCAGTTTCAATGGCTTTGTCAGTTTCTGTGTCCAGTGCCGGCTCGCATAGGGCGTGCTGCGGGGCGGTGGGGGCGGGGAGGAGCAGGGTGGGGGGTAGTAAACTCGGACAAATGACGGAACTGAGGAAAGTAATTATTACATTCCTCCGTTCTGTCGTATGTCCGAGTTTACTACCCCCACCCTGCCCCTCCCCGCCTCCCCGCCCCGCAGCACGCCCTATGCGAGCCGCCACTGTCTGTGTCCCAGCTGTTAGTTTCAGTGTCCCTTTGTTAGTTTCTATGTTCCGGTGTCAGATTCTGTGGCTCTGTGGGAGTTTCTGTGTCCAGGCATTAGTTGCTATGTCCCGGTATCAGATTCTGTGGCTTCGTCAGTTTCTGTGTCCTGGTGTCAGTTTCTGTGGCAGTTTCTGTATCCCAGTGTTAGTTTCTGTGTTCCTTTTTTAGTTTCTATGTCCCAGTGTCAGTTTTTGTGTCCCTGTGTTAGTTTCTATGTACCAATGTCAGTTTCTGTGTCCCTTTGGTAGTTTCTATGTCCCGGTGTCAGTTTCTGTTGCTTTGTCAGTTTCTGTGTGCTGGTGTTAGATTCTGTGTCCCTGTGTTAATTTCTATGTCCCAGTGTAGGTTTCTATGTCCCAGTGTTAGTTTCTGTATCCCTTTGGTAGTTTCTATGTCAGTTTCTGTGTCCCAGTGTCAGTTTCTCTGTCCCAGTGTTAGTTTCTGTGTCCCTGTGTTAGTTTCTTTGTCCCAGTGCCACGTTTTGTGTCCTGGTGCCAGTTTCTCTGTCCTGGTACCAGTTTCTGTGTCCCAATGTTAGTTTGTGGGTTCCAGTTCTGTTTCCCAGTGTCAGTTTATTAGGCTCTTGGTCAGTTTCTGGGTCCTCAGTGTCACTATCCTACTACTGGCTTTTGCATTCTGTTGTCAGCTTTGGTGTCCTGGTGTTGGTTTCTATGACTCAGTGTCTGTTTCTATGTCCCAGTGTCAGTTTCTGTATCGCGGTGTAAGTTTCTGTGTCCCTGTATTAGTTTCTATTTCCCAGTGTCAGTTTCTGTGGCAGCTTCTGTAACCCTGTGTTAGTTTCTGTGTCCCTTTGTTAGTTTCTATATCTCAGTTTCTGTGACAGTTTCTTTCTCCCAGTGTTAGTTTCTGTGTCCCTTTGTTAGTTTCTATGTCAGTTTCTGTGTCCCAGTGCCAGTTTCTGTGTCGCAATACCAGTTTCTGTGTCTCAGTATTACTTTCTGGGTTCCAGTTTCTGTTTCCCAGTGTCAGTTTATGAGGTTCTGGGTCATTTTCATTGTCCTCAGTGTCACTATCTGACTACTGGCTTTTGCATCCGGTGATGGTTCCTATGCTCCAGTGTTGGTTTCTATGACCCAGTGTCCGTTTCTTATTCCTGGTTTCAGTTTCTGTGTCCCAGTGTTAGGTTCTGTGTCCCAGAGTCAGTTTCTGTGTGCCAGTGTCTGTGTCCCAGTACCAGTTTCTGTGTCCCAGTGTCAGTTTTTGAGGTTCTGGGTCAGTTTCTGTGTCCTCAGTGCCACTATCTGACTACTGGCTTTTGCATCCTGTTGTCAGTTTCAGTGTCCTGGTGTTGTTTTCTATGACCCAGTGTCTGTTTCTTTGTCCCGGTATCAGTTTCTGTATCCTGATGTAATTTTTTGTGTCCCTGTGTTAGTTTCTATGGTTCTGTGGCAGTTTCTGTGTCCAGGTGTCAGTTGCTATGTCCCGCGTCAGTTTCTGTGGCAGTTTCAGTGTCCCAGTGTCTGTGTCCTAGTACCAGTTTCTGTGTCCCAGTGTTCGTTTCTTTGTCCCAGTGTCAGTTTTTCAGTTTCTGGGTCAGTTTCTGTGTCCTCAGTGTCACTATCCGACTACTGGCTTTTGCATCCTGTTGTCAGTTTTGGTGTCCTGGTATTGGTTCCTATACTCCGGTGTTGGTTTCTTAGACCCAGTGTCTGTTTCTTTGTTCCAGTGTCAGTTTCTGCATCCTGGTGTTAGTTTATGTTCCCTGTGTTAATTTCTGTGTCCTGGTGTCAGTTTCTGTGGCTCTATGGCAGTCTCTGTGTCTCAGTGTTAGTTCTGTGCCACTTTGGCAGATTCTGTGGCTCTGTGGTAGTTTCTGGTTCCCGGTGTTAGTTTCTATGTCCTGGTGTCAGTTTCTGTGGCTTTGTGTCAGTTTTTGTGTCCCAGTTTCAGTTTTTGTGTCCTGGTGCCAGTTTCTTTGTCTCAGTGTTACTTTCTCAGTTCCAGTTCTAGTTTCTGTTTCCCAGTGTCAGTTAATGAGGTTCTAAGTCAGCTTTTGTATCCTCAGCGTCACTCTCCGACTACTGGTTTTTGGATCCTGTTGTCAGTTTCGTTATCCTGGTATTGCTTTCTGTGCTCCAGTGTTGATTTCTATAACCCAGTGTCTGTTCTTTATCTCAGTGTCAGCTCTGTTCCTCTGTGGTAGTTTGGGTGTCCCTGTGTTAATTTCTGTGTCCCTTTGTTAGTTTCTATGTCCTAGTGTAAGTTTCTGTGTTAGTTTCTGTGTCCCCGTGTTAGTTTTTATGTCCCGTGTCAGTTTCTGTGACTTTGTGTCAGTTTCTGTGTCCCAGTGTTCCTTTCTTTGTCCAAGTGTCAGTTTTTGTCCCTGTGTTAGTTTCTGTGTCCCAATGTCAGTTTCTGTGTCCAAGTGTTAGTTTCTGTGTCCCTTTGGTAGTTTCTATGTCCCGGTGTCAGTTTCTTTGTCCTGGTGTTAGATTCTGTGTCCCTGTGTTAGTTTCTATGTCCCAGTATCGGTTTCTGTGTCCAAGTGTTAGTTTCTGTGTCCCTTTGGTAGTTTCTGTGGCCCTGTGTCAGTTTTGGTGTCAGTTTCTTTGTCCCAGTGTTAGTATCTGTATCCCAGTGCCAGTTTCTGTGTCCCAGTGCCAGTTTATGTGTCCCAGTGTTACTTTCTGTGTTCCAGTTTCTGTTTCCCAGGGTCAGTTTATGAGGTTCTGGGTCATTTTCTGTGTCCTCAATGTCACTATCTGACTACTGGCTTTTGCATCCCGGTGATGGCTCCTATGCTCCAGTGTTGGTTTCTATGACCCAGTGTCTGTTTCTTAGTCCTGGTTTCAGTTTCTGTGTCCCAGTGTTAGGTTCTGTGTCCCAGAGTCAGTTTCTGTGTCCAAGTGTTAGTTTCTGTGTCCCTGTTGCAGTTTCTCTGTCCTGGTGTTATTTTCTGTGGCAGTTTCCATGTCCCAGTGCCAGTGTCTGTGTCCCAGTACCAGTTTCTGCGTCCCAGTGTTCGTTTCTTTGTCCCAGTGTCAGTTTATGAGGTTCTGGGTCAGTTTCTGTGTCCTCAGTGTCACTATCCGACTGGCTTTTGTATCCTGTTGTCATTTCAGTGTCCTGGTGTTGGTTTCTATGACCCAGTATCTGCTTCTTTGTCCCGGTGTCTGTTTCTGTATCCCGATGTAAGTTTCTGTGTCTCTGTGTTAGTTTCTATGTCCTGGTGTCAGTTTCTGTGGCAGCTTCTGTGTCCAGTTTTAGTTTCTGTGTACCTTTCTTAGTTTCCATGTCCCAGTTTCAGTTTCTGTGGCAGTTTCGGTGTCCCTGTGTTAGTTTTTGTGTCCCTTTGTTGGTTTCTATGTTCTGGTGTCAGTTTCTGTGGCTTTGTGGCAGTTTCTGTGTCCCAGTGTTTCTTTCCATGTCCCGGTGTCAGCATCACTGGCTGTGTCAGTTTCTGTGTCCCTATGTTAGTTTTCTATGTTGCGGTGTCAGTTTCTATGGCTCTGTGGCAGTTTCTGTGTCCCAGCTATTAGTTTCTGTGTCCCTTTGTTAGTTTCTATGTCCCATCGCCAGTGTCTGTGTCCCAGTACCAGTTTCTATGTCCCAGTGTTCGTTTCTCTGTCCCAGTGTCAGTTTTGGAGATTCGGGGTCAGTTTCTGTGTCCTCAGTGTCACTATCCGACTACTGGCATTTGCATCCTGTTGTCAGTTTCAGTGTCCTGGTGTTGGTTTCTATGACCCAGTGTCTATTTCTTTGTCCTGGTGTCAGTTTCTGTATCCCGATGTAAGTTTCTGTGTCCCTGTGTTAGTTTCTATGTCCCGGTGTCTGTTTCTCTGGCAGCTTCTGTGTCCCGGTGTTAGTTTCTGTGTCCCGGTGTTAGTTTCTTGTCCCAGTTTCAGTTTCTGTGGCTTTGTGGCAGTTTCTGTCTCCTTGTGTTAGTTTCTGTGTCCCTTTGTTAGTTTCTATGTCCTGGTGTCAGTTTCTGTGGCTCTGTGGCAGTTTCTGTGTCCTAGTGTTTGTTTCCATGTCTCAGTGTCAGACTCACTGGCTTTGTCAGTTTCTGTGTCCCTCTGTTAGTTTCTATGTTGCTGTGTCAGTTTCTATGGCTCTGTGGCAGTTTCTGGGTCCCGGTGTTAGTTTCTGTTTCCCTTTGTTAGTTTCTACGTCCCGGTGTCAGTTTCTGTGGCTCTGTGGCAGTTTCGGTGTCCCTGTGTTTGTTTCCATGTCCCGGTGTCAGTCTCACTGGCTTTGTCAGTTTCTGTGTCCCTATGTTAGTTTATATGTCGCGGTGTCAGTTTCTATGGCTCTGTGGCAGTTTCTGTGTCCCAGCTATTAGTTTCTGTGTCTCTTTGTTAGTTTCTTTGTCCCGGTGTCAGTTTCTATGGCTCAGTGGCAGTTTGTTTCCCGGTGTTAGTTTCTTTGTCCCTTTGTTAGTTCCTGGTTTCAGTGTCTGTGGCTCTGTGTCAGTTTCTGTGTCCAGGCGTTAGTTGCTATGTCCCTGAGTCAGATTCTGTGGCTTTATCAGTTTCTATGTTGGGTGGCAGTTTCTGTGGCAGTTTCTATGTCCCGGTGTTAGTTTCTGTGTCCCAGAGTCAGTTTCTATGTCCCGGTGTCAGTTTCTATCGCTCTGTTGCAGTTTCTGTGTCTTGGTGTTAGTTTCTGTGGCAGTTTCCGTGTCCCAGTGCCAGTGTCTGTGTCCCAGTACAAGTTTCTGTGTCCCAGTGTTCGTTTCTTTGTCCCAGTGTCAGTTTTTGAGATTATGGGTCAGTTTCTGTGTCCTCAGTGTCACTATCTGACTACTGGCATTTGCATCCTGTTGTCAGTTTCAGTGTCCTGGTGTTGGTTTCTATGACCCAGTGTCTATTTCTTTGTCCCGGTGTCAGTTTCTGTATCCCGATGTAAGTTTCTGTGTCCCTGTATTAGTTTCTATGTCCCGGTGTCAGTTTCTCTGGCAGCTTCTGTGTCCCGGTGTTAGTTTCTGTGTCCCGGTGGTAGTTTCTTGTCCCAGTTTCAGCTTCTGTGGCTTTGTGACAGATTCTGTGTCCCGGTGTTAGTTTCTGTGTCCCTTTGTTGGTTTCTATGTCCTGGTGTCAGTTTCTGTTGCTCTGTGGCAGTTTATGTGTCCCAGTGTTTGTTTCCATGTCCCGGTGTCAGTCTCAATGGCGTTTTATCACTTTCTGTGTCCCTATGTTAGTTTCTATGTCGCGGTGTCAGTTTCTATGGCTCTGTGGCAGTTTCTGTGTCTTGGTGTTAGTTTCTGTGCCAGTTTCCTTGTACTAGTGCCACTGCCTGTGTCCCAGTACCAGTTTCTGTGTCCCAGTGCTCGTTTCTTTGTCCCAGTGTCAGTTTATGTGCTTCTGGGTCAGTTTCTGTGTCCTGAGTGTCACTATCCGACTACTGGCTTCTGCATTCTGTTGTCAGCTTTGGTGTCCTGGTGTTGGTTTCTATGACTCAGTGTCTGTTTCTTTGTCCCGGTGTCAGTTTCTGTATCCTGATGTAAGTTTCTGTGTCCCTGTGTTAGTTTCTATGTCCCGGTGTCAGTTTCTGTGGCATCTTCTGTGTCCCGGTGTTAGTTTCTGTGTCCCTTTGTTAGTTTCGATGTCCCAGTTTCAGTGGCTTTGTGGCAGTTCCAGTGTCCTGGTGTTAGTTTCTGTGTCCCTTTGTTGGTTTCTATGTCCTGGTGTCAGTTTCTGTGGCTCTGTGGCAGTTTCTGTGTCCCAGTGTTTGTTTCCATGTCCCGGTGTCAGTCTCACTGGCTTTGTCAGTTTCTGTGTCCCATCTGTTAGTTGCTGTGTCCCTTTGTTAGTTGCTATGTCGTGGTGTCATTTTCTATGGCTCTTTGGCAGTTTCTGTGTCCCGGGGTTAGTTTCTGTGTCCCTTTGTTAGTTTCTACGTCCCGTTGTCAGTTTCTGTGGCTCTGTGGTAGTTTCTGTTTCCAGGTGTTAGTTGCTATATCCCAGTGTCAGTTTCTGTGGCTTCGTAAGTTTCTGTGTCCCTGTGTCAGTTTCTGTGGCAGTTTCTTTCTCCCAGTGTCAGTTTCTGTGTCCCATTGTTAGTTTCTGTGTTCCAGTTTCTGTTTCCCAGGGTCAGTTTATGAGGTTCTGGGTCATTTTCTGTGTCCTCAATGTCACTATCTGACTACTGGCTTTTGCATCCCGGTGATGGCTCCTATGCTCCAGTGTTGGTTTCTATGACCCAGTGTCTGTTTCTTAGTCCTGGTTTCAGTTTCTGTGTCCCAGTGTTAGGTTCTGTGTCCCAGAGTCAGTTTCTGTGTCCAAGTGTTAGTTTCTGTGTCCCTGTTGCAGTTTCTCTGTCCTGGTGTTATTTTCTGTGGCAGTTTCCATGTCCCAGTGCCAGTGTCTGTGTCCCAGTACCAGTTTCTGCGTCCCAGTGTTCGTTTCTTTGTCCCAGTGTCAGTTTATGAGGTTCTGGGTCAGTTTCTGTGTCCTCAGTGTCACTATCCGACTGGCTTTTGTATCCTGTTGTCATTTCAGTGTCCTGGTGTTGGTTTCTATGACCCAGTATCTGCTTCTTTGTCCCGGTGTCTGTTTCTGTATCCCGATGTAAGTTTCTGTGTCTCTGTGTTAGTTTCTATGTCCTGGTGTCAGTTTCTGTGGCAGCTTCTGTGTCCAGTTTTAGTTTCTGTGTACCTTTCTTAGTTTCCATGTCCCAGTTTCAGTTTCTGTGGCAGTTTCGGTGTCCCTGTGTTAGTTTTTGTGTCCCTTTGTTGGTTTCTATGTTCTGGTGTCAGTTTCTGTGGCTTTGTGGCAGTTTCTGTGTCCCAGTGTTTCTTTCCATGTCCCGGTGTCAGCATCACTGGCTGTGTCAGTTTCTGTGTCCCTATGTTAGTTTCTATGTTGCGGTGTCAGTTTCTATGGCTCTGTGGCAGTTTCTGTGTCCCAGCTATTAGTTTCTGTGTCCCTTTGTTAGTTTCTATGTCCCATCGCCAGTGTCTGTGTCCCAGTACCAGTTTCTATGTCCCAGTGTTCGTTTCTCTGTCCCAGTGTCAGTTTTGGAGATTCGGGGTCAGTTTCTGTGTCCTCAGTGTCACTATCCGACTACTGGCATTTGCCTCCTGTTGTCAGTTTCAGTGTCCTGGTGTTGGTTTCTATGACCCAGTGTCTATTTCTTTGTCCCGGTGTCAGTTTCTGTATCCCGATGTAAGTTTCTGTGTCCCTGTGTTAGTTTCTATGTCCCGGTGTCTGTTTCTCTGGCAGCTTCTGTGTCCCGGTGTTAGTTTCTGTGTCCCGGTGTTAGTTTCTTGTCCCAGTTTCAGTTTCTGTGGCTTTGTGGCAGTTTCTGTCTCCTTGTGTTAGTTTCTGTGTCCCTTTGTTAGTTTCTATGTCCTGGTGTCAGTTTCTGTGGCTCTGTGGCAGTTTCTGTGTCCTAGTGTTTGTTTCCATGTCTCAGTGTCAGACTCACTGGCTTTGTCAGTTTCTGTGTCCCTCTGTTAGTTTCTATGTTGCTGTGTCAGTTTCTATGGCTCTGTGGCAGTTTCTGGGTCCCGGTGTTAGTTTCTGTTTCCCTTTGTTAGTTTCTACGTCCCGGTGTCAGTTTCTGTGGCTCTGTGGCAGTTTCGGTGTCCCTGTGTTTGTTTCCATGTCCCGGTGTCAGTCTCACTGGCTTTGTCAGTTTCTGTGTCCCTATGTTAGTTTATATGTCGCGGTGTCCGTTTCTATGGCTCTGTGGCAGATTCTGTGTCCCAGCTATTAGTTTCTGTGTCTCTTTGTTAGTTTCTTTGTCCCGGTGTCAGTTTCTATGGCTCAGTGGCAGTTTGTTTCCCGGTGTTAGTTTCTTTGTCCCTTTGTTAGTTCCTGGTTTCAGTGTCTGTGGCTCTGTGTCAGTTTCTGTGTCCAGGCGTTAGTTGCTATGTCCCTGAGTCAGATTCTGTGGCTTTATCAGTTTCTATGTTGGGTGGCAGTTTCTGTGGCAGTTTCTATGTCCCGGTGTTAGTTTCTGTGTCCCAGAGTCAGTTTCTATGTCCCGGTGTCAGTTTCTATCGCTCTGTTGCAGTTTCTGTGTCTTGGTGTTAGTTTCTGTGGCAGTTTCCGTGTCCCAGTGCCAGTGTCTGTGTCCCAGTACAAGTTTCTGTGTCCCAGTGTTCGTTTCTTTGTCCCAGTGTCAGTTTTTGAGATTATGGGTCAGTTTCTGTGTCCTCAGTGTCACTATCTGACTACTGGCATTTGCATCCTGTTGTCAGTTTCAGTGTCCTGGTGTTGGTTTCTATGACCCAGTGTCTATTTCTTTGTCCCGGTGTCAGTTTCTGTATCCCGATGTAAGTTTCTGTGTCCCTGTATTAGTTTCTATGTCCCGGTGTCAGTTTCTCTGGCAGCTTCTGTGTCCCGGTGTTAGTTTCTGTGTCCCGGTGGTAGTTTCTTGTCCCAGTTTCAGCTTCTGTGGCTTTGTGACAGATTCTGTGTCCCGGTGTTAGTTTCTGTGTCCCTTTGTTGGTTTCTATGTCCTGGTGTCAGTTTCTGTTGCTCTGTGGCAGTTTATGTGTGCCAGTGTTTGTTTCCATGTCCCGGTGTCAGTCTCAATGGCGTTTTATCACTTTCTGTGTCCCTATGTTAGTTTCTATGTCGCGGTGTCAGTTTCTATGGCTCTGTGGCAGTTTCTGTGTCTTGGTGTTAGTTTCTGTGCCAGTTTCCTTGTACTAGTGCCACTGCCTGTGTCCCAGTACCAGTTTCTGTGTCCCAGTGCTCGTTTCTTTGTCCCAGTGTCAGTTTATGTGCTTCTGGGTCAGTTTCTGTGTCCTGAGTGTCACTATCCGACTACTGGCTTCTGCATTCTGTTGTCAGCTTTGGTGTCCTGGTGTTAGTTTCTATGACTCAGTGTCTGTTTCTTTGTCCCGGTGTCAGTTTCTGTATCCTGATGTAAGTTTCTGTGTCCCTGTGTTAGTTTCTATGTCCCGGTGTCAGTTTCTGTGGCATCTTCTGTGTCCCGGTGTTAGTTTCTGTGTCCCTTTGTTAGTTTCGATGTCCCAGTTTCAGTGGCTTTGTGGCAGTTCCAGTGTCCTGGTGTTAGTTTCTGTGTCCCTTTGTTGGTTTCTATGTCCTGGTGTCAGTTTCTGTGGCTCTGTGGCAGTTTCTGTGTCCCAGTGTTTGTTTCCATGTCCCGGTGTCAGTCTCACTGGCTTTGTCAGTTTCTGTGTCCCATCTGTTAGTTGCTGTGTCCCTTTGTTAGTTGCTATGTCGTGGTGTCATTTTCTATGGCTCTTTGGCAGTTTCTGTGTCCCGGGGTTAGTTTCTGTGTCCCTTTGTTAGTTTCTACGTCCCGTTGTCAGTTTCTGTGGCTCTGTGGTAGTTTCTGTTTCCAGGTGTTAGTTGCTATATCCCAGTGTCAGTTTCTGTGGCTTCGTAAGTTTCTGTGTCCCTGTGTCAGTTTCTGTGGCAGTTTCTTTCTCCCAGTGTCAGTTTCTGTGTCCCATTGTTAGTTTCTGTGTCCCTGTGTTAGTTTCTTTGTTCCAGTGTCACGTTTTGTTTCTTGGTGCCAGTTTCTCTGTCCTGGTACCAGTTTCTGTGTTCCAATGTTAGTTTCTGGGTTCCAGTTTCTGTTTCCCAGTGTCAGTTTATGAGGTTCTTGGTCAGTTTCTGTGTCCTCAGTGTCACTATCCAACTACTGGCTTCTGCATTCTGTTGTCAGCTTTGGTGTCCTGATGTTGGTTTCTATGAGTTAGTGTCTGTTTCCATGTCCCAGTGTCAGTTTCTGTATCCCGGTGTAAGTTTCTGTGTCCCTGTGTTAGTTTCTATGTCCTGGTGTCAGTTTCTGTGGAAGCTTCTGTGTACCGGTGTTAGTTTCTGTCTTCCTTTGTTAGTTTCTATATCCCAGTTTCAGTTTCTGTGGCTCTGTGGCAGTTTCTGTGTCCCAGTGTTAGTTTCTGTGTCCCTTTGTTAGTTTTTTTGTCCTGGTGTCAGTTTCTGTGGCTCTGTGGCAGTTTCTGTGTCCCAGTGTTTGTTTCTATGTCCCGGTGTCAGTTTCAGTGGCTTTGTCAGTTTCTGTCTCCCAGCTGTTGTTTCTGTGTCCCTTTGTTAGTTTCTTTGTGCCGGTGTCAGTTTCTATGGCTCTGTGGCAGTTTGTTTCCCGGTGTTAGTTTCTTTGTCCCTTTGATAGTCTCTATGTCCTGGTTTCAGTTTCTGTGGCTCTGTGGCAGTTTCTGTGTCCAGGCATTAGCTGCTGAGTCCCGGAGTCATTCTGTGGCTTTGTCAGTTTCTATGTCCCAGTGTCAGTTTCTGTGGCAGTTTCTATGTCCCGGTGTCAGTTTCTATGGCTCTGTTTCAGTTTCTGTGTCTTGGTGTTAGTTTCTGTGGCAGTTTCCGTGTCCCAGTGCCAGTGTCTCTGTCCCAGTGTTCGTTTCTTTGTCCCAGTGTCAGTTTTTGAGGTTTTGGGTCAGTTTCTGTGTCCTCAGTGTCACTATCCGACTACTGGCTTTTGCATCCTGTTGTCAGTTTCAGTGTCCTAGTGTTGGTTTCTATGACCCAGTGTCTGTTTCTTTGTCCCGGTGTCAGTTTCTGTATCCCGATGTAAGTTTCTGTGTCCCTGTGTTAGTTTCTATATTCCGGTGTCAATTTCTGTGGCAGCTTCTGTGTCCTGGTGTTAGTTTCTGTGTCCTTTTGTTAGTTTCTATGTCCCAGTTTCCGTTTCTGTGGCTTTGTGGCAGTTTCTGTGTCCCAGTGTTAGTTTCTGTGTCCCTTTGTTGGTCTCTTTCTCCCGGTGTCAGTTTCTGTGGCTCTGTGGCAGTTTCTGTATCCCAGTGTTTGTTTCCATGTCCCGGTGTCAGTCTCACTGGCTTTGTCAGCTTCTGTGTCCCATCTGTTCGTTGCTGTGTCCCTTTGTTAGTTTCTATGTCGCTGTGTCAGTTTCTATGGCTCTGTGTCAGTTTCTGTGTCCTGGTGTTAGTTTCTGTGTCCCTTTGTTAGTTTCTTCGTCCCGCTGTCAGTTTCTGTGGCTCTGTGGCAGTTTCTGTGTCCAGGTGTTAGTTACTATATCCCGGTGTCAGTTTCTGTGGCTTCATCAGTTTCTGTGTCCCGGTGTCAGTTTCTGTGGCAGTTTCTGTGTCCCGGTGTTAGTATCTTCGTCCGTGTGTCAGTTTCTTTGTCCCAGTGTCAGTTTCTGTGTCCCATTTTTAGTTTCTGTGTCCTTGTGTTAGTTTCTTTGTCCCAGTGTCACGTTTTGTTTCATGGTGCCGGTTTCTCTGTCCTGGTGCCAGTTTCTGTGTTCCAATGTTAGTTTCTGGGTTCCAGTTTCTGTTTCCCAGTGTCAGTTTATGAGGTTCTTGGTCAGTTTCTGTGTCCTCAGTGTCACTATCCAACTACTGGCTTCTGCATTCTGTTGTCAGCTTTGGTGTCCTGATGTTGGTTTCTATGAGTTAGTGTCTGTTTCCATTTCTCAGTTTCTGTATCCCGGTGTAAGTTTCTGTGTCCCTGTGTTAGTTTCTATGTCCTGGTGTCAGTTTCTGTGGCAGCTTCTGTGTACCGGTGTTAGTTTCTGTCTCCCTTTTTTAGTTTCTATATCCCAGTTTCAGTGGCTCTGTGGCAGTTTCTGTGTCCCAGTGTTAGTTTCTGTGTCCCTCTGTTAGTTTTTTGTCCTGGTGTCAGTTTCTGTGGCTCTGTGGCAGTTTCTGTTTCCCAGCTGTTAGTTTCTGAGTCCCTTTGTTAGTTTCAGGGGCTTTGTCAGTTTCTGTGTCCCAGCTGTTAGTTTCTGTGTCCCTTTGTTAGTTTCTATGTCGCGGTGGCAGTTTCCATGGCTCTGTGGCAGTTTCTGTTTCCCGGTGTTAGTTTCTTTGTCCCTTTGTTAGTTTCTATATCCCAGTTTCAGTGGCTCTGTGGCAGTTTATGTGTCCCAGTGTTAGTTTCTGTGTCCCTCTGTTAGTTTTTTGTCCTGGTGTCAGTTTCTGTGGCTAGCGGCAGTTTCTGTGTCCAGGTGTTATTTGCTATGTCCCGGTGTCAGTTTCTGTGGCAGTTTCTATGTCCCAGTGTTAGTTTCTGAGTCCCTTTCTTTAGTTTCTATGTCCCTGTGTCGGTTTCTATGGCTCTGTGGCAGTTCCTGTTTCCCAGTGTTAATTTCTTTGTCTCATTGTCAGTTTCTAAGTCCCTCTGTCAGTTTCTGTGGCTCTGTGGCAGTTTCTGTGTCCAGTAATTAGTTGCTATGTCCCGTTGTCAGCTTCGGTGGCTTCGTCCGTTTCTGTGTCCCGGTGTCAGTTTCTGTGGCAGTTTCCGTATCCCGGTGTCAATTTCTGTGGGTCTATGGCAGTTTCTGCATCCCTGTGTTAATTTCTGTGGCCCAGTGTTAGTTTCTGTGTCCGGGTGCCAGTTTCTATGTCCTGGTACCAGTTTCCGTGTCCGAGTGTTTGTTTCTGGGTTCCAGTTTCTGTTTCCCAGTGTCAGTTTATGAGATTCTGGGTCAATTTCTGTGTCCTCAGTGTCACTATCTGACTACTGGCTTTTGCATCCTGTTGTCAGTTTTGGTGTCCTGGTGTTTGTTTCTATGATCCAGTGTCTGATTCTTTGTCCCGGTGTCAGTTTCTGTGGCAGTTTCTGTGTCCCAGTGTTCGTTTCTGTGCCCCTTTGTTAGTTTCTATGTCACAGTTTCAGTTTCTGTGGCTGTTTCTGTGTCCCTTTGTTAGTTTCTATGTCCTGGTGTCAGTTTCTCTGTCTCTGTGGCAGTTTCTGTGTCCCAGTGGTTGTTTCCATGTCCCGGTGTAAGTGTCACTGGCTTTGTCAGTATATCTGTCCCAGCTCTTAGTTTCTGTGTCCCTTTGTTAGTTTCTATGTCACAGTGTCAGTTTCTATGGCTCTGTGGCAGTTTCTGTGTCCCAGTGTTAGTTTCTGTGTCCCTTTGTTAGTTTCTATGTCCCGGTGTCAGTTTTTGTGGCTCTGTGTCAGTTTCTGTGTCCAGGTGTAAGTTGCTAAGTCCTTTTGTCAGTTTCTGTCGCTTCATCAGTTTCTGTGACCTGGTGGCAGTTTCTGTGGCAGTTTCTGTGTCCCGGTGTTAGCTTCTGTGTACCTTTGTTAGTTCCCATGTCTCTGTGTCAATTTCTGTGCCTCTATGACAGTTTCTGTGTCCCCGTGTTAATTTCTCTGTTCCTGTTAGTTTCTATGTCCCTGTGTCAGTTTCTTTGTCCCAGTGTCAGTTTCTGTGTCCCAGTGTTAGTTTCTGTGTCCCTGTGTTAGTTTCTTTGTCCCAGTGCCACGTTTTGTGTCCTGGTGCCAGTTTGTCTGTCCTGGTACCAGTTTCTGTGTCCCAATGTTAGTTTGTGGGTTCCAGTTTCTGTTTCCCAGTGTCAGTTTATTAGGCTCTTGGTCAGTTTCTGGGTCCTCAATGGCACTATCCTACTACTGGCTTTTGCATTCTGTTGTCAGCTTTGGTGTCCTGGTGTTGGTTTCTATGACTCAGTGTCTGTTTCTATGTCCCAGTGTCTGTTTCTATGTCCCAGTGTCAGTTTCTGTGGCAGCTTCTGTGTCCCTGTGTTAGTTTCTGTGTCCCTTTGTTAGTTTCTATATCTCAGTTTCTGTGGCAGTTTCTTTCTCCCAGTGTTAGTTTCTGTGTCCCTTTGTTAGTTTGTTTAGTCCTGGTGTCAGTTTCTGTGGCCCTGTGGCAGTTTCTGTGTCCCAGAGTTTGTTTCTATTTCCGGTGTCCGTTTCAGTGGCTTTGTCAGTTTGTGTGTCCAGTGGCGGCTCGCATATGGCGTGCTGTGGGCGGTTGGGGCGGGGAGCAGAGGGGCAGGGTGGGGGGTAGTGAACTCGGACATATGACGGAACGGAGGAAAGTAATTATTACGTTCCTCCGTTCTGTCGTATGTCCGAGTTTACTACCCCACCCTGCCCCTCCCCGCCTCACCACCCCGCAGCATGCCCTATGCGAGCCGCCACTGTCTGTGTCCCAGCTGTTAGTTTCAGTGTCCCTTTGTTAGTTTCTATGTTCCGGTGTCAGATTCTGTGGCTCTGTGGCAGTTTCTGTGTCCAGGCATTAGTTGCTATGTCCCGGTTTCAGATTCTGTGGCTTCGTCAGTTTCTGTGTCCTGGTGTCAGTTTCTGTGGCAGTTTCTGTATCCCAGTGTTAGTTTCTGTGTTCCTTTTTTAGTTTCTATGTCCCAGTGTCAGTTTTTGTGTCCCTGTGTTAGTTTCTATGTACCAATGTCAGTTTCTGTGTCCCTTTGGTAGTTTCTATGTCCTGGTGTTAGTTTCTGTGTCCCTTTGTTAGTTTCTTCGTCCCGCTGTCAGTTTCTGTGGCTCTGTGGCAGTTTCTGTGTCCAGGTGTTCGTTACTATATCCCGGTGTCAGTTTCTGTGGCTTCATCAGTTTCTGTGTCCCGGTGTCAGTTTCTGTGGCAGTTTCTGTGTCCCGGTGTTAGTATCTTCGTCCGTGTGTCAGTTTCTTTGTCCCAGTGTCAGTTTCTGTGTCCCATTTTTAGTTTCTGTGTCCTTGTGTTAGTTTCTTTGTCCCAGTGTCACGTTTTGTTTCATGGTGCCGGTTTCTCTGTCCTGGTGCCAGTTTCTGTGTTCCAATGTTAGTTTCTGGGTTCCAGTTTCTGTTTCCCAGTATCAGTTTATGAGGTTCTTGGTCAGTTTCTGTGTCCTCAGTGTCACTATCCAACTACTGGCTTCTGCATTCTGTTGTCAGCTTTGGTGTCCTGATGTTGGTTTCTATGAGTTAGTGTCTGTTTCCATTTCTCAGTTTCTGTATCCCGGTGTAAGTTTCTGTGTCCCTGTGTTAGTTTCTATGTCCTGGTGTCAGTTTCTGTGGCAGCTTCTGTGTACCGGTGTTAGTTTCTGTCTCCCTTTTTTAGTTTCTATATCCCAGTTTCAGTGGCTCTGTGGCAGTTTCTGTGTCCCAGTGTTAGTTTCTGTGTCCCTCTGTTAGTTTTTTGTCCTGGTGTTAGTTTCTGTGGCTCTGTGGCAGTTTCTGTTTCCCAGCTGTTAGTTTCTGAGTCCCTTTGTTAGTTTCAGGGGCTTTGTCAGTTTCTGTGTCCCAGCTGTTAGTTTCTGTGTCCCTTTGTTAGTTTCTATGTCGCGGTGGCAGTTTCCATGGCTCTGTGGCAGTTTCTGTTTCCCGGTGTTAGTTTCTTTGTCCCTTTGTTAGTTTCTATATCCCAGTTTCAGTGGCTCTGTGGCAGTTTCTGTGTCCCAGTGTTAGTTTCTGTATCCCTCTGTTAGTTTTTTGTCCTGGTGTCAGTTTCTGTGGCTAGCGGCAGTTTCTGTGTCCAGGTGTTATTTGCTATGTCCCGGTGTCAGTTTCTGTGGCAGTTTCTATGTCCCGGTGTTAGTTTCTGAGTCCCTTTCTTTAGTTTCTATGTCCCTGTGTCGGTTTCTATGGCTCTGTGGCAGTTCCTGTTTCCCAGTGTTAATTTCTTTGTCTCATTGTCAGTTTCTAAGTCCCTCTGTCAGTTTCTGTGGCTCTGTGGCAGTTTCTGTGTCGACGAATTAGTTGCTATGTCCCGTTGTCAGCTTCGGTGGCTTCGTCCGTTTCTGTGTCCCGGTGTCAGTTTCTGTGGCAGTTTCCGTATCCCGGTGTCAATTTCTGTGGGTCTATGGCAGTTTCTGCATCCCGGTGTTAATTTCTGTGGCCCAGTGTTAGTTTCTGTGTCCGGGTGCCAGTTTCTATGTCCTGGTACCAGTTTCCGTGTCCGAGTGTTTGTTTCTGGGTTCCAGTTTCTGTTTCCCAGTGTCAGTTTATGAGATTCTGGGTCAATTTCTGTGTCCTCAGTGTCACTATCTGACTACTGGCTTTTGCATCCTGTTGTCAGTTTTGGTGTCCTGGTGTTTGTTTCTATGATCCAGTGTCTGATTCTTTGTCCCGGTGTCAGTTTCTGTGGCAGTTTCTGTGTCCCAGTGTTCGTTTCTGTGCCCCTTTGTTAGTTTCTATGTCACAGTTTCAGTTTCTGTGGCTGTTTCTGTGTCCCTTTGTTAGTTTCTATGTCCTGGTGTCAGTTTCTCTGTCTCTGTGGCAGTTTCTGTGTCCCAGTGGTTGTTTCCATGTCCCGGTGTAAGTGTCACTGGCTTTGTCAGTATATCTGTCCCAGCTGTTAGTTTCTGTGTCCCTTTGTTAGTTTCTATGTCACAGTGTCAGTTTCTATGGCTCTGTGGCAGTTTCTGTGTCCCAGTGTTAGTTTCTGTGTCCCTTTGTTAGTTTCTATGTCCCGGTGTCAGTTTTTGTGGCTCTGTGTCAGTTTCTGTGTCCAGGTGTAAGTTGCTAAGTCCTTTTGTCAGTTTCTGTCGCTTCATCAGTTTCTGTGACCTGGTGGCAGTTTCTGTGGCAGTTTCTGTGTCCCGGTGTTAGCTTCTGTGTACCTTTGTTAGTTTCCATGTCTCTGTGTCAATTTCTGTGCCTCTATGACAGTTTCTGTGTCCCCGTGTTAATTTCTCTGTTCCTGTTAGTTTCTATGTCCCTGTGTCAGTTTCTTTGTCCCAGTGTCAGTTTCTGTGTCCCAGTGTTAGTTTCTGTGTCCCTGTGTTAGTTTCTTTGTCCCAGTGCCACGTTTTGTGTCCTGGTGCCAGTTTGTCTGTACTGGTACCAGTTTCTGTGTCCCAATGTTAGTTTGTGGGTTCCAGTTTCTGTTTCCCAGTGTCAGTTTATTAGGCTCTTGGTCAGTTTCTGGGTCCTCAATGTCACTATCCTACTACTGGCTTTTGCATTCTGTTGTCAGCTTTGGTGTCCTGGTGTTGGTTTCTATGACTCAGTGTCTGTTTCTATGTCCCAGTGTCTGTTTCTATGTCCCAGTGTCAGTTTCTGTGGCAGCTTCTGTGTCCCTGTGTTAGTTTCTGTGTCCCTTTGTTAGTTTCTATATCTCAGTTTCTGTGGCAGTTTCTTTCTCCCAGTGTTAGTTTCTGTGTCCCTTTGTTAGTTTGTTTAGTCCTGGTGTCAGTTTCTGTGGCCCTGTGGCAGTTTCTGTGTCCCAGAGTTTGTTTCTATTTCCCGGTGTCCGTTTCAGTGGCTTTGTCAGTTTGTGTGTCCAGTGGCGGCTCGCATATGGCGTGCTGCGGGGCGGTTGGGGCGGGGGAGCAGAGGGGCAGGGTGGGGGGGTAGTAAACTCGGACATATGACGGAACGGAGGAAAGTAATTATTACGTTCCTCCGTTCTGTCGTATGTCCGAGTTTACTACCCCCACCCTGCCCCTCCCCGCCTCACCACCCCGCAGCATGCCCTATGCGAGCCGCCACTGTCTGTGTCCCAGCTGTTAGTTTCAGTGTCCCTTTGTTAGTTTCTATGTTCCGGTGTCAGATTCTGTGGCTCTGTGGCAGTTTCTGTGTCCAGGCATTAGTTGTATGTCCCGGTTTCAGATTCTGTGGCTTCGTCAGTTTCTGTGTCCTGGTGTCAGTTTCTGTGGCAGTTTCTGTATCCCAGTGTTAGTTTCTGTGTTCCTTTTTTAGTTTCTATGTCCCAGTGTCAGTTTTTGTGTCCCTGTGTTAGTTTCTATGTACCAATGTCAGTTTCTGTGTCCCTTTGGTAGTTTCTATGTCCCGGTGTCAGTTTCTGTGGCTTTGTCAGTTTCTGTGTGCTGGTGTTAGATTCTGTGTCCCTGTGTCAATTTCTATGTCCCAGTGTAGGTTTCTATGTCCCAGTGTAGGTTTCTGTGTCCAAGTGTTAGTTTCTGTGTCCCTTTGGTAGTTTCTATGTCAGTTTCTGTTTCCCAGTGTTAGTATCTGTGGCAGTTTCTGTGTCCCAGTGTCAGTTTCTGTGTCGCAATACCAGTTTGTGTCCCAGTGTTACTTTCTGGGTTCCAGTTTCTGTTTCCCAGTGTCAGTTTATGAGGTTCCGGGTCATTTTCATTGTCCTCAGTGTCACTATCCGACTACTGGCTTTTGCATCCCGGTGATGGTTCCTATGCCCCAGTGTTGGTTTCTATGACCCAGTGTCTGTTTCTTAGTCCTGGTTTCAGTTTCTGTGTCCCAGTGTTAGGTTCTGTGTCCCAGAGTCAGTTTCTGTGTCCCAGTACCAGTTTCTGTGTCCCAGTGTTCGTTTCTTTGTCCCAGTGTCAGTTTTTGAGGTTTTGGGTCAGTTTCTGTGTCCTCAGTGCCACTATCCGACTACTGGCTTTTGCATCCTGTTGTCAGTTTTAGTGTCCTGGTGTTGTTTTCTATGGCCCAGTGTCTGTTTCTTTGTCCCGGTGTCAGTTTCTATATCCTGATGTAAGTTTCTGTGTCCCTGTGTTAGTTTCTATGGCTCTGTGGCAGTTTCATTCTCCCAGGGTTAGTTTCTGTGTCCCTTTGTTAGTTTTTTTGTCCTGGTGTCAGTTTCTGTGGCTCTGTGGCAGTTTCTGTGTCCAGAGTTTGTTTCTATGTCCCGGTGTCAGTTTCAGTGGCTTTGTCAGTTTCTGTGTCCCAGCTGTTAGTTTCAGTGTCCCTTTGTTAGTTTCTATGTCCCGGTGTCCGTTTCTGTGGCTCTGTGCCAGTTTCTGTGTCCAGGCATTAGTTGCTATGTCCCGGTATCAGATTCTGTGGCTTCGTCAGTTTCTGTGTCCTGGTGTCAGTTTCTGTGGCAGTTTCTGTATCCCAGTGTTAGTGTCTGTGTTCCTTTGTTATTTTCTATGTCCCAGTGTCAGTTTTTGTGTCCCTACGTTAGTTTCTATGTCCCAATGTCAGTTTCTGTGTCCAAGTGTTAGTTTCTGTGTCCCTTTGGTAGTTTCTATGTCCCGGAGTCAGTTTCCGTGGCTTTGTCAGTTTCTGTGTGCTGGTGTTAGATTCTGTGTCCCTGTGTTAATTTCTATGTCCCAGTGTCGGTTTCTATGTCCCAGTGTCAGTTTCTGTATCGCGGTGTAAGTTTCTGTGTCCCTGTATTAGTTTCTATTTCCCAGTGTCAGTTTCTGTGGCAGCTTCTGTAACCCTGTGTTAGTTTCTGTGTCCCTTTGTTAGTTTCTATATCTCAGTTTCTGTGACAGTTTCTTTCTCCCAGTGTTAGTTTCTGTGTCCCTTTGTTAGTTTCTATGTCAGTTTCTGTGTCCCAGTGCCAGTTTCTGTGTCGCAATACCAGTTTCTGTGTCTCAGTATTACTTTCTGGGTTCCAGTTTCTGTTTCCCAGTGTCAGTTTATGAGGTTCTGGGTCATTTTCATTGTCCTCAGTGTCACTATCTGACTACTGGCTTTTGCATCCCAGTGATGGTTCCTATGCTCCAGTGTTGGTTTCTATGACCCAGTGTCCGTTTCTTATTCCTGGTTTCAGTTTCTGTGTCCCAGTGTTAGGTTCTGTGTCCCAGAGTCAGTTTCTGTGTGCCAGTGTCTGTGTCCCAGTACCAGTTTCTGTGTCCCAGTGTCAGTTTTTGAGGTTCTGGGTCAGTTTCTGTGTCCTCAGTGCCACTATCCGACTACTGGCTTTTGCATCCTGTTGTCAGTTTCAGTGTCCTGGTGTTGTTTTCTATGACCCAGTGTCTGTTTCTTTGTCCTGGTATCAGTTTCTGTATCCTGATGTAATTTTTTGTGTCCCTGTGTTAGTTTCTATGGTTCTGTGGCAGTTTCTGTGTCCAGGTGTCAGTTGCTATGTCCCGCGTCAGTTTATGTGGCAGTTTCAGTGTCCCAGTGTCTGTGTCCTAGTACCAGTTTCTGTGTCCCAGTGTTCGTTTCTTTGTCCCAGTGTCAGTTTTTCAGTTTCTGGGTCAGTTTCTGTGTCCTCAGTGTCACTATCCGACTACTGGCTTTTGCATCCTGTTGTCAGTTTTGGTGTCCTGGTATTGGTTCCTATACTCCGGTGTTGGTTTCTTAGACCCAGTGTCTGTTTCTTTGTTCCAGTGTCAGTTTCTGCATCCTGGTGTTAGTTTATGTTCCCTGTGTTAATTTCTGTGTCCTGGTGTCAGTTTCTGTGGCTCTATGGCAGTCTCTGTGTCTCAGTGTTAGTTCTGTGCCACTTTGGCAGATTCTGTGGCTCTGTGGTAGTTTCTGGTTCCCGGTGTTAGTTTCTATGTCCTGGTGTCAGTTTCTGTGGCTTTGTGTCAGTTTTTGTGTCCCAGTTTCAGTTTTTGTGTCCTGGTGCCAGTTTCTTTGTCTCAGTGTTACTTTCTCAGTTCCAGTTCTAGTTTCTGTTTCCCAGTGTCAGTTAATGAGGTTCTAAGTCAGCTTTTGTATCCTCAGCGTCACTCTCCGACTACTGGTTTTTGGATCCTGTTGTCAGTTTCGTTATCCTGGTATTGCTTTCTGTGCTCCAGTGTTGATTTCTATAACCCAGTGTCTGTTCTTTATCTCAGTGTCAGCTCTGTTCCTCTGTGGTAGTTTGGGTGTCCCTGTGTTAATTTCTGTGTCCCTTTGTTAGTTTCTATGTCCTAGTGTAAGTTTCTGTGTTAGTTTCTGTGTCCCCGTGTTAGTTTTTATGTCCCGTGTCAGTTTCTGTGACTTTGTGTCAGTTTCTGTGTCCCAGTGTTCCTTTCTTTGTCCAAGTGTCAGTTTTTGTCCCTGTGTTAGTTTCTGTGTCCCAATGTCAGTTTCTGTGTCCAAGTGTTAGTTTCTGTGTCCCTTTGGTAGTTTCTATGTCCCGGTGTCAGTTTCTTTGTCCTGGTGTTAGATTCTGTGTCCCTGTGTTAGTTTCTATGTCCCAGTATCGGTTTCTGTGTCCAAGTGTTAGTTTCTGTGTCCCTTTGGTAGTTTCTGTGGCCCTGTGTCCGTTTTGGTGTCAGTTTCTGTGTCCCAGTGTTAGTATCTGTGTCCCAGTGCCAGTTTCTGTATCCCAGTGCCAGTTTATGTGTCCCAGTGTTACTTTCTGTGTTCCAGTTTCTGTTTCCCAGGGTCAGTTTATGAGGTTCTGGGTCATTTTCTGTGTCCTCAATGTCACTATCTGACTACTGGCTTTTGCATCCCGGTGATGGCTCCTATGCTCCAGTGTTGGTTTCTATGACCCAGTGTCTGTTTCTTAGTCCTGGTTTCAGTTTCTGTGTCCCAGTGTTAGGTTCTGTGTCCCAGAGTCAATTTCTGTGTCCAAGTGTTAGTTTCTGTGTCCCTGTTGCAGTTTCTCTGTCCTGGTGTTATTTTCTGTGGCAGTTTCCATGTCTGTGAGAAGTTGGCCTGGTATATGCTGTTCACTAATTAAAGTGGACACCTTGCACCAGGGCAAATCGACTCTTATGGTAGATAGGTTTAAGACAACCTTTTAAAGAAAGCTATCCTAGTGGTAGCTGTGGAGAGCAGCCTTCAGGCTAAGTCTCGGAGGAATGTAAAGCAGCTTGTTTTACCATATAATCTCTTGAATCACCAAATGAAAAGACACCACACAGGTATATATATCAAATATATATGTATTTATTTCTAAATAACTCTCTACTAATCTCTTTATGAGATTAGAAGACAAACATATGCACAAATCAACGTTTCACAATAAGTTAAGCACAAAATATGGCTGGGGCCCTAGGGGCGTACCCGACCATATACTAAGTAAGAGACTTAGGGACAACGACTTGCAGGGAGACAAGGCCTAGGGCCTTCAGAAGTGCTGGGGCCTCACGAAACCACCCAAGGCAGGTAAGTAAAGGACCCACGGGGGACGCGTGCAGTGTAGATACACAGGCGCGGATCGCCGTTGACTTCAATGGGGCAAGTCGCGGTTGGAAATAAAGAGTTTTAGGATACTTCTATAGAACCTACAAGCAAGTCACTTACAGGGTAAGTCGTTCTAGGGCCCACACCCACAGGAGCACCGTAGTGCTGGAGTTACCTCACCCAGGGAAGCCGGGTGCACAGGTGTCCTTTGGTGTCGGGTCGCGGCGTCGTTTTCAATGGCGAACAAAGAAGAGTTGCTGCTTGCGGGAGATGAAGAAATGTCCGGTGGAATCCAAGCCTGGATTCTGAAGAAGGATGACCTGAAAGCAGAGGGGACAGTGTTCAAAGTCACTTGGCAGTGACTCGGGGCAAGGAAGATGGATGCCCACCGTCGTCGAGTGATTCAGGTCAGTTGCGGGTGCCTTGACTCTTCAGCCACGTGGTCCAGGAGGCGTCGACGATGACCAGGAGCTGGATTCGGTGTGTCCCTCGACGTCTGCAGCTGACTGCGGTGTCGGCAACTCGATCGGAGCCAACAAGCCTTGGCAGCCGCAAGTCTCGGGGAGATGAAGAAAAGTCGATGGCGCAGACCAGCAAGGTCTGTGGAACTCACCCAGCGAGGGTAAGTCAGGGCAGACCTGGAGCAACCAGGGGAGCCCTTTGGTTTCTTTAAGAAGTCTTCTGGGGACCCACAAGCCAGCGGGCAAGGGAGCGCAAAGACACCTCGGGCGGAATCACTCAACAGGGGCCCACGGTCACTCGGGACGGTGTAGGCCTCTGATCTTCGGAGGGATTCCTGCTGGAGGTCGGGACCACACGTGGTCCAAAGCACAGGTTCGTAGACCGTTGGGAAGGGGTTGCACTCGACAATAGTGCACGGTACCCAGGGGTCGCGGTTCCTCGTTACTCGTGGGGTCCACTTGCCTCAGCTTCGCTGGGGACTCACGATGGCCTGCGAGAGGTCAGGAAATCCACTTCCTGGGCTGCAGGGACTTCGGACTCCGGCGGGAGCGGCGTAGTTTGCGACCGTTGTTGTCGTTTTTGGTGCCTGCCAAGCAGGGAGTCACTCCTTGACTCCAAGGGAGATTCTTCTGTCTTCCAAAGGTAGTGGAACGTCGAAGGGCCAGGATTCTTCTGTAGAGCGTCGTCCAGGGGTTATCTGCTTTGCAATGGCAAGGTTCCCCCTCTTATACTAAAAGAGGGGATGGACTAGCTCTATGACCCCACCTATGGGAGGGTCAAGGGAGGGGTGGCTACACCCACTTCCCTTTGTCCAGTTTCGCGCCAGAGCAGGGGCAGGTAGCCCCTGAGCTGGTTTGAACTGGCATATGCACAGAGGAGCCTTCTGCTCCCCCAGTGCAGGACTTCAAAGCACTCTAAGAGTGCACCCACCCAGCCCCAATACACTAAACCCTGTCTGGAAGGTGGTTACACCTCCCTGTGACAGGATGCCTATTGTTGGGCTTCCTCCACTGCGAGTTTCGGTCATCAGCAGGAGGGCAGCCCAGTGTCTGTGACTGGTGGCATCCATTTTGTGATGCCAGGGCTCTTTAGGATTCTACCGCGTTTCCACAGCAGGTACATGTCTTCTCCCTCTAGAAGGGTGGAATGCTACCCCCGCCGCCTAGATTGGCGGGGGTAGTATTCCAAGATGTTTGACACCAAACACGACATGTTTTGATGCAGCCATTCCAAAGTTAGCATTTACCGCGAGGATATAATGCACTTAGTAGTATATGGTTTAACCGCATCCACAAACAGCACCAGAGAATAGACTCTGAGAGCTGCAGAGGGGCCCTGCTCAGGCAGAGGCACCCCCTCACATAGAAGCCAAGCACCCTGCCCTCAGGATTGATAGGGCCTGCCTTAGGGGTGACTGATAGGTTTATATGTGTGTGCAGGAGAGATATAGGAAACCTATATCTCAGTGAGGGGTGCTAGCACCACCTCACCCAGGCTGCAGTAGCAGGCCTGTGGTGTCAGATTTAGACTTCTTCCCAGGGGTGGCATAACACATGCTGCAGCCCCTGGTAGGCCTGTGAAGTACCTATGCCCTTGGCACCTAAGGTACCATATACTAGGGACTCATAAGGCACCACAGTATCCAATCACTAGTGCACCTAGAGTGCACTCCATGTCGTTTAGAGAGAACAGAGAGGCTGGGGCCCTGATTGGCAGGGACCCAGCCAGACTATAGCCAGAAACCAGTGCTAACATCAGAAAAAAGTGGGGGCAACATAAGAGGCAGATCCTACTCTCCTACACAACCCCCCAAACGTAGGGACACTAAACTAACCTTGACCAGTTGAGTCTTCGTGTTCAAAGTGGAAATACCTTGAGAGTCCATCTGCATTGGCATGTTGGGTCCCAGGCCTATGTTCCACTGTATAGTCCATCCCCTGTAGGGAAATGGACCACCTCAAAAGTTTTGGGTTTTCACCTTTCATCTGCTTTAGCCATAGGAGGGGCTTGTGGTCAGTCTGAACTATGAAGTGAGTACCAAACAAGTATGGCCTCAGCTTCTTCAGGGCCCATACCACAGCAAAGGCCTCCCTCTCTATAGCTGACCAACGTTTCTCTCTAGGGGTCAGCCTTCTGCTAATAAAAGCTACTGGCTGGTCTTGACCTTCATCATTCAGTTGAGACAGTACAGCTCCCACACCCAGCTCAGAAGCATCTGTTTGGACAATGAACTTTTTGGTGTAGTCTGGACTCTGTAAGATGGGGGCAGTGCACATGGCCTGCTTTAGGTCTTCAAATGCCTTTTGACAGCTAGCTGTCCACTGAACCTTTTTGGCATTTTCTTAGAGGTAAGATCATTCAAGGGGGTCACTATAGATCCATATCCCTTGACAAACCTCCTATAGTACCCAGTCAGGCCTAAGAAGGCTCTCACCTGTGTCTGGGTGGTTGGAGCAACCCATTCCATTATGGTTTGGATTTTGCTCTGTAAAGGCTGAACCTGGCCTCCACCTACAAGGTGGCCCAGGTACACAACCTGACTCTGCCCTATCTGGCACTTGGTGGCCTTGATAGTGAGGCCTGCTTTCTGCAGAGCCTCCAAAACATTCCTGAGGTGGACCAGGTGATCCTGCCAGGAGGAACTAAAGACAGCAATATCATCTAGATAAGCTGAGCAATAAGTTTCCATCCCTGCCAGAACTTTATTCACCAACCTCTGAAAAGTGGCAGGTGCATTTTTCAATCCAAAGGGCATCACCACAAAGTGGTAGTGCCCACCAGGGGTCGAAAATGCTGTTTTGGCTTTTGCATCCTCAGCTAATCTGATTTGCCAGTAGCCAGCTGTGAGGTCAAATGTGCTTAGATATTTGGCTGAGGCCAAAGTATCAATCAGCTCATCTGCCCTTGGTATGGGATAGGCATCAGTCCTAGTGACTGCATTGAGGCCTCTGTAGTCTACACAAAACCTCATTTCTTTCTTACCACCCTGGGTATGAGGCTTGGGTACCAGGACTACTGGGCTAGCCCAAGGGCTATCTGAAGGCTCAATCACGCCTAACTCCAACATTTTCTGGACTTCAGTCCTGATACAGTCCCTGACATGGTCAGGTTGCCTGTAGATTTTATTCTTGACAGGCAGACTGTCTCCAGTGTCCACCTCATGGGTGCACCAGGAAGTCTGACTAGGGGTCAGGCTAAACATATGTCTAAACTGTTGCAGAACTTGTCTGAACTCAGTTTGCTGATGGTCAGTGAGGCTGCTTGCCAAAGCAACACCATCTACTGACCCATCATCAGGGTTCTGAGAGAGCAGGTCAGGGAGAGGGTCACTCTCCTCCTCCTGGTCCTCATCAGTTGCCATGAGCAAGCCCATGTCAGCCCTGTCAACATATGGCTTCAATCTGTTGACATGAAGCACCCTTAGGGGGCTCCTGGGAGTTCCAAGATTCACCAGATAGGTGACTTCTCCCTTCTGCTCAACTATTGTATGGGGGCCACTCCACTTATCCTGGAGGGCTGCTGGGGCCACAGGCTCCAACACCCACACTTTCTGTCCTGGCTGGTATACAGTCAGCACAGCCTTTGGTCATGCCAAGCTTTTTGTAATTCTTGGCTGGCCTCCAGGTTTTTGGTTGCCTTTTTCATGTACTCTGCCATCCGGGAGCGGAGACCAAGTACATAGTCCATCACATCTTGTTTGGGGGCTTGAGAGGTAACTCCCAGCCCTCTTTTACCAAACATAGTGGACCTCTCACAGGATGCCCAAACAGAAGCTCAAATGGGCTGTAGCCAACCCCTTCTGTGGAACCTCTCTGTATGCAAACAAAAGGCAAGGAAGAAGAAGGTCCCATTTCCGCCTAAGCTTCTCTGGGAGTCCCTTAATCATTCCTTTCAAGGTTTTGTTGAAGCGTTCAACTAAACCATTGCATTGTGGGTGATAGGGGTGGTGAACTTATAAGTTACACCACACTCCTTCCACATTGCTTTCAGATATCCTGACATGAAGTTGGTACCTCTGTCAGAAATGACCTCCTTTGGGAAACCCACTCTGGAGAAAACTCCAATGAGGGCTCTTGCCACCACAGGGGCTGTGGTGGTCCTCAGGGGAATTGCCTCTGGGTACCTGGTGGCATGATCCACTACCACCAGGATAAATCTGTGCCCAGATGCAGTCTGAGGGTCAAGGGGACCAACAATGTCAATCCCTACCCTCTCAAAGGGTACCCCCACCACAGGTAGTGGTATCAGGGGGCCTTTGTTGTGCCACCTGCCTTACCACTGGCTTGGCAAGTGACACACGAGCGACAAAACTCCTTTGTGTCCTCTGACATATGTGGCCAATGAAAATGTGGAACAAGCCTGTCCCAGGTCTTGTTTTGGCCCAAGTGACCTGCTAAAGGGATATCATGTGCTAAGGTCAAGAGGAACCCCCTAAACTTCTGAGGTATTACCAACCTCCTGGTGGCTCCAGGGGCTGGGTCTCTACCCTCAGAATATAGGCGTTCCTCATCCTAATAAACTTTATGGGACCCACTAGCACTCCCAGCAGCCTCAGCAGCAGCCTGCTGTCTGAGGGGTTCAAGAGAGGGGCAGCACTGTTGCTCCTTACTCAGATCTTCCCTAGAAGGGCCCCCTGCCCCCAAGAACTCAACCTGGTCAGGTTCAAGTCCCTCTGGGGCAGTTCCTTCTTCAGGTTCTGCTTCACCTCCCTCTGGAAGTGAATCCTTGATCTGAGACAGAGGGGAAGGCACTGCCTTAACCCTACTGCTCCTCCTCTTGGGAAGCATCTGGTCCATTGTTCCAGGATCCAGAGCTGGTTCAGTGTCATGCATTCTTGCTTGTGACCTGGTCACAGCAAATACCTCTGCAGGGATGCCCAACATCTCAGCATGAGTCCATAACTCTACTTCAGACCAGGCTGAAGTCTCTAGATCATTGCCCAATAGACATTCTACAGGGAGATCTGCACTGACTACAACCTTCTTGAGGCCAGTTACCCCTCCCCAGGAGAAATTCACAACTGCCAGACTATGGTTGGTCTGGACATTGCTTGCATTGGTCACCTGGTACATTTCACCCAGGATGATCTGTCCAGGGTCCACTAGGTCCTCTGCCACCATGGTGACACTATCACCTGTGTCCCTAAATGCCAAAGCCTGTTTGCCATTTATCAAAGGCTGCTGTTTGTACTTGCCCAGATTACTGGGGCTTACTAGGAAGGACATATCAATGTTTCCCTCACAAATCAGCATTGCCTGAGTGGTCACTCTGACTAGGTCAGAATCCACTTCAGAACCCAGGGTCAACCCTACTACACCCTTATTCTGCGTACCACCTCCACCAGTAGCTGAGCTAGGGGGCACAGTTGCCTTAGGGGCCGGAGTGGTGGTGGTTTGGTCTTTGGACTTGGTACAATCAGAAGTCCAGTGCCCTTTCTGTTTACATAATTTGCACCAGGGCTTCTTTTGGCCTTTTCCCTTGTTGGACTGTGACTCCCCACCAGATGCAGATTTTTGGGGCCCTTGTGAAGACTTCTGGTCTTTTGACTTATCCCCACCTTTCTCAGAGCCTTTAGGATCTTGCTTCTTAGTGTCACCCCCTTGGTTCTGGGTTTTCTGCCTCACCCTGGTTCTGACCCATTTGTCTGCCTTCTTTCACAATTCTTGGGGAGAGGTCAGATCAGAGTCCACCAGGTACTGATGCAACAACTGGTTCTGGCAATTATTTAGGATCTGTTCTCTCATCATCAGATTATACAATCCCTTGAAATCAGTAACCCTACTGCCAACCAGCCAACCCTCTAGAGCCTTGGTTGCACAATCAACAAAGTCAGTCCAGTCCTGAGTCTGTGCCTTCTGGGTATCTCTGAACTTCAACCTGTACTGCTCAGTGGTTAAGCCAAACCCATCTATCAGTGCACTCTTCAGGACCTCATAATCATCAGCATCCTCCTCTCTAACAGTGAGGAGCTTGTCTCTTCCTTTATCTGAAAAGGAGAGCCACAAGATTGCTGCCCACTGCTTTTGGGGGACCTGCTGTACTCTACAGGCCCTCTCCATAGCAGTTATCCACTTGTGGATATCATCCCCACTCTGGTAGGGAGGAACAACCTTGCTCATGTTCCTATGGTCAGGAATATATTCTCTGCCTCTAGGGACACTGTTGCTGCCACCCCTCTTTTCTAGAAGCTCTCTGGATCTCCAGGGCTTCCCTATCCAGTGCCAACTGCTTGGTTCTGAGGGCCACTCTGGCTTCCTCATACTGGAGCAGTTTGCACCTTCTCTCAGAGGAGGTCTCTCTTAAGGAAAAGTATGAGCTCCTCTGCTGGACAAATTCTCTGCCAGAGTGATAAGAGTGGTCAGATTCCCTGGAAGGGGATCTGTGCCTCTCCTCCTCTCTGTCAGTTCTCTTAGGGAGAATTCCTCTGTCCTTTTCAGGCCTCTTGGAGCCTGGCCCTTCAATCACAGAGTCTTGGTCATTCTGATTTTCATCATCTGACCCAGATACTATGACTGACCCACCCACTGATTCAAACCCTTTAGCTCCTAGAGCCAATCTAAGGTCATCTGCTGTCAGCAGATCTATCAGGTGTAGTGTTGAGGGACTCTGTCCTAGTCTCAGGTGTCTGTCAACACACATGGCTCTCAAGTCAGAGAAAGCCATGTCCTTATACTGAGGCTGAGTGGATCCACTGGGTCCACCCCTTAAGGACATTCTAGTGTTGTGCAGTGTTGTACTACCTACACTAGTTTGTGGCCTACTGATCCTAGCTTGAGCTGTGGAAAGGGTGTGCTATCCCTTGGCACACAGCTCTAAGTTCAGTAGAACTTATTGATACTAAGCTTGACTTTATATGTACCTTGAGTACCTATAATGGTTTTCAGTTAGTAATTCAAATAGAGATTTTCTGGTAAAACAATGGCAAGCTGGAATCCCACACGCTGCCCACCAATGTGAGAAGTTGGCCTGGTATATGCTGTTCACTAATTAAAGTGGACACCTTGCACCAGGGCAAATCGACTCTTATGGTAGATAGGTTTAAGACAACCTTTTAAAGAAAGCTATCCTACTGGTAGCTGTGGAGAGCAGCCTTCAGGCTAAGTCTCGGAGGAATGTAAAGCAGCTTGTTTTACCATATAATCTCTTGAATCACCAAATGAAAAGACACCACACAGGTATATATATCAAATATATATGTATTTATTTCTAAATAACTCTCTACTAATCTCTTTATGAGATTAGAAGACAAACATATGCACAAATCAACGTTTCACAATAAGTTAAGCACAAAATATGGCTGGGGCCCTAGGGGCGTACCCGACCATATACTAAGTAAGAGACTTAGGGACAACGACTTGCAGGGAGACAAGGCCTAGGGCCTTCAGAAGTGCTGGGGCCTCACGAAACCACCCAAGGCAGGTAAGTAAAGGACCCACGGGGGACGCGTGCAGTGTAGATACACAGGCGCGGATCGCCGTTGACTTCAATGGGGCAAGTCGCGGTTGGAAATAAAGAGTTTTAGGATACTTCTATAGAACCTACAAGCAAGTCACTTACAGGGTAAGTCGTTCTAGGGCCCAAACCCACAGGAGCACCGTAGTGCTGGAGTTACCTCACCCAGGGAAGCCGGGTGCACAGGTGTCCTTTGGTGTCGGGTCGCGGCGTCGTTTTCAATGGCGAACAAAGAAGACTTGCTGCTTGCGGGAGCTGAAGAAGTGTCCAGTGGAATCCAAGCATGGATTCTGAAGAAGGATGACCTGAAAGCAGAGGGGACAGTGTTCAAAGTCACTTGGCAGTGACTCGGGGCAAGGAAGATGGATGCCCACCGTCGTCGAGTGATTCAGGTCGGTTGCGGGTGCCTTGACTCTTCAGCCACATGGTCCAGGAGGAGTCGACGGCGACCAGGAGCTGGATTCGGTGTGTCCCTCGACGTCTGCAGCTGACTGCGGTGTCGGCAACTCGATCGGAGCCAACAAGCCTTGGCAGCCGCAAGTCTCGGGGAGATGAAGAAAAGTCAATGGCGCAGACCAGCAAGGTCTGTGGAACTCACCCAGCGAGGGTAAGTCAGGGCAGGCCTGGAGCAACCAGGGGAGCCCTTTGGTTTCTTTAAGAAGTCTTCTGGGGACCCACAAGCCAGCGGGCAAGGGAGCGCAAAGACACCTCGGGCGGAATCACTCAACAGGGGCCCACGGTCACTCGGGACGGTGTAGGCCTCTGATCTTCGGAGGGATTCCTGCTGGAGGTCGGGACCACACGTGGTCCAAAGCACAGGTTCGTAGACCGTTGTGAAGGGGTTGCACTCGACAATAGTGCACGGTACCCAGGGGTCGCGGTTCCTCATTACTCGTGGGGTCCACTTGCCTCAGCTTCGCTGGGGACTCACGATGGCCTGGGAGAGGTCAGGAAATCCACTTCCTGGGCTGCAGGGACTTCGGACTCCGGCGGGAGCGGCGTAGTTTGCGACCGTCGTTGTCGTTTTTGGTCCCTGCCAAGCAGGGGAGTCACTCCTTGACTCCAAGGGAGATTCTTCTGTCTTCCAAAGGTAGTGGAACGTCGAAGGGCCAGGATTCTTCTGTAGAGCGTCGTCCAGGGGTTATCTGCTTTGCAATGGCAAGGTTCCCCCTCTTATACTAAAAAGAGGGGATGGACTAGCTCTATGACCCCACCTATGGGAGGGTCAAGGGAGGGGTGGCTACACCCACTTCCCTTTGTCCAGTTTCGCGCCAGAGCAGGGGCAGGTAGCCCCTGAGCTGGTTTGAACTGGCATATGCACAGAGGAGCCTTCTGCTCCCCCAGTGCAGGACTTCAAAGCACTCTAAGAGTGCACCCACCCAGCCCCAATACACTAAACCCTGTCTGGAAGGTGGTTACACCTCCCTGTGACAGGATGCCTATTGTTGGGCTTCCTCCACTGCGAGTTTCGGTCATCAGCAGGAGGGCAGCCCAGTGTCTGTGACTGGTGGCATCCATTTTGTGATGCCAGGGCTCTTTAGGATTCTACCGCGTTTCCACAGCAGGTACATGTCTTCTCCCTCTAGAAGGGTGGAATGCTACCCCCGCCGCCAAGATTGGCGGGGGGGTAGTATTCCAAGATGTTTGACACCAAACACAAAATGTTTTGATGCAGCCATTCCAAAGTTAGCATTTACCGCGAGGATATAATGCACTTAGTAGTATATGGTTTAACCGCATCCACAAACAGCACCAGAGAATAGACTCTGAGAGCTGCAGAGGGGCCCTGCTCAGGCAGAGGCACCCCCTCACATAGAAGCCAAGCACCCTGCCCTCAGGATTGATAGGGCCTGCCTTAGGGGTGACTGATAGGTTTATATGTGTGTGCAGGAGAGATATAGGAAACCTATATCTCAGTGAGGGGTGCTAGCACCACCTCACCCAGGCTGCAGTAGCAGGCCTGTGGTGTCAGATTTAGACTGCTTCCCAGGGGTGGCATAACACATGCTGCAGCCCCTGGTAGGCCTGTGAAGTACCTATGCCCTTGGCACCTAAGGTACCATATACTAGGGACTCATAAGGCACCACAGTATCCAATCACTAGTGCACCTAGAGTGCACTCCATGTCGTTTAGAGAGAACAGAGAGGCAGGGGCCCTGATTGGCAGGGACCCAGCCAGACTATAGCCAGAAACCAGTGCTAACATCAGAAAAAAAGTGGGGGCAACATAAGAGGCAGATCCTACTCTCCTACAATGTCCCAGTGCCAGTGTCTGTGTCCCAGTACCAGTTTCTGCGTCCCAGTGTTCGTTTCTTTGTCCCAGTGTCAGTTTATGAGGTTCTGGGTCAGTTTCTGTGTCCTCAGTGTCACTATCCGACTGGCTTTTGTATCCTGTTGTCATTTCAGTGTCCTGGTGTTGGTTTCTATGACCCAGTATCTGCTTCTTTGTCCCGGTGTCTGTTTCTGTATCCCGATGTAAGTTTCTGTGTCTCTGTGTTAGTTTCTATGTCCTGGTGTCAGTTTCTGTGGCAGCTTCTGTGTCCAGTTTTAGTTTCTGTGTACCTTTCTTAGTTTCCATGTCCCAGTTTCAGTTTTTGTGGCAGTTTCGGTGTCCCTGTGTTAGTTTCTGTGTCCCTTTGTTGGTTTCTATGTTCTGGTGTCAGTTTCTGTGGCTTTGTGGCAGTTTCTGTGTCCCAGTGTTTCTTTCCATGTCCCGGTGTCAGCATCACTGGCTTTGTCAGTTTCTGTGTCCCTATGTTAGTTTCTATGTTGCGGTGTCAGTTTCTATGGCTCTGTGGCAGTTTCTGTGTCCCAGCTATTAGTTTCTGTGTCCCTTTGTTAGTTTCTATGTCCCATCGCCAGTGTCTGTGTCCCAGTACCAGTTTCTATGTCCCAGTGTTCGTTTCTCTGTCCCAGTGTCAGTTTTGGAGATTCGGGGTCAGTTTCTGTGTCCTCAGTGTCACTATCCGACTACTGGCATTTGCATCCTGTTGTCAGTTTCAGTGTCCTGGTGTTGGTTTCTATGACCCAGTGTCTATTTCTTTGTCCCGGTGTCAGTTTCTGTATCCCGATGTAAGTTTCTGTGTCCCTGTGTTAGTTTCTTGTCCCAGTTTCAGTTTCTGTGGCTTTGTGGCAGTTTCTGTCTCCTTGTGTTAGTTTCTGTGTCCCTTTGTTAGTTTCTATGTCCTGGTGTCAGTTTCTGTGGCTCTGTGGCAGTTTCTGTGTCCTAGTGTTTGTTTCCATGTCCCAGTGTCAGACTCACTGGCTTTGTCAGTTTCTGTGTCCCTCTGTTAGTTTCTATGTTGCGGTGTCAGTTTCTATGGCTCTGTGGCAGTTTCTGGGTCCCGGTGTTAGTTTCTGTTTCCCTTTGTTAGTTTCTACGTCCCGGTGTCAGTTTCTGTGGCTCTGTGGCAGTTTCGGTGTCCCTGTGTTTGTTTCCATGTCCCGGTGTCAGTCTCACTGGCTTTGTCAGTTTCTGTGTCCCTATGTTAGTTTATATGTCGCGGTGTCAGTTTCTATGGCTCTGTGGCAGTTTCTGTGTCCCAGCTATTAGTTTCTGTGTCTCTTTGTTAGTTTCTTTGTCCCGGTGTCAGTTTCTATGGCTCAGTGGCAGTTTGTTTCCCGGTGTTAGTTTCTTTGTCCCTTTGTTAGTTCCTGGTTTCAGTGTCTGTGGCTCTGTGTCAGTTTCTGTGTCCAGGCGTTAGTTGCTATGTCCCTGAGTCAGATTCTGTGGCTTTATCAGTTTCTATGTTGGGTGGCAGTTTCTGTGGCAGTTTCTATGTCCCGGTGTTAGTTTCTGTGTCCCAGAGTCAGTTTCTATGTCCCGGTGTCAGTTTCTATCGCTCTGTTGCAGTTTCTGTGTCTTGGTGTTAGTTTCTGTGTCAGTTTCCGTGTCCCAGTGCCAGTGTCTGTGTCCCAGTACAAGTTTCTGTGTCCCAGTGTTCGTTTCTTTGTCCCAGTGTCAGTTTTTGAGATTATGGGTCAGTTTCTGTGTCCTCAGTGTCACTATCTGACTACTGGCATTTGCATCCTGTTGTCAGTTTCAGTGTCCTGGTGTTGGTTTCTATGACCCAGTGTCTATTTCTTTGTCCCGGTGTCAGTTTCTGTATCCCGATGTAAGTTTCTGTGTCCCTGTATTAGTTTCTATGTCCCGGTGTCAGTTTCTCTGGCAGCTTCTGTGTCCCGGTGTTAGTTTCTGTGTCCCGGTGGTAGTTTCTTGTCCCAGTTTCAGCTTCTGTGGCTTTGTGACAGATTCTGTGTCCCGGTGTTAGTTTCTGTGTCCCTTTGTTGGTTTCTATGTCGTGGTGTCAGTTTCTGTTGCTCTGTGGCAGTTTATGTGTCCCAGTGTTTGTTTCCATGTCCCGGTGTCAGTCTCAATGGCGTTTTATCACTTTCTGTGTCCCTATGTTAGTTTCTATGTCGCGGTGTCAGTTTCTATGGCTCTGTGGCAGTTTCTGTGTCCCGGTGTTAGTTTCTGTGTCCCTTTGTTAGTTTCTACGTCCCGGTGTCAGTTTCTGTGGCTCTGTGGCAGTTTCTGTGTCTTGGTGTTAGTTTCTGTGCCAGTTTCCTTGTACTAGTGCCACTGCCTGTGTCCCAGTACCAGTTTCTGTGTCCCAGTGCTCGTTTCTTTGTCCCAGTGTCAGTTTATGTGCTTCTGGGTCAGTTTCTGTGTCCTGAGTGTCACTATCCGACTACTGGCTTCTGCATTCTGTTGTCAGCTTTGGTGTCCTGGTGTTGGTTTCTATGACTCAGTGTCTGTTTCTTTGTCCCGGTGTCAGTTTCTGTATCCTGATGTAAGTTTCTGTGTCCCTGTGTTAGTTTCTATGTCCCGGTGTCAGTTTCTGTGGCATCTTCTGTGTCCCGGTGTTTGTTTCTGTGTCCCTTTGTTAGTTTCGATGTCCCAGTTTCAGTGGCTTTGTGGCAGTTCCAGTGTCCTGGTGTTAGTTTCTGTGTCCCTTTGTTGGTTTCTATGTCCTGGTGTCAGTTTCTGTGGCTCTGTGGCAGTTTCTGTGTCCCAGTGTTTGTTTCCATGTCCCGGTGTCAGTCTCACTGGCTTTGTCAGTTTCTGTGTCCCATCTGTTAGTTGCTGTGTCCCTTTGTTAGTTGCTATGTCGTGGTGTCATTTTCTATGGCTCTTTGGCAGTTTCTGTGTCCCGGGGTTAGTTTCTGTGTCCCTTTGTTAGTTTCTACGTCCCGTTGTCAGTTTCTGTGGCTCTGTGGCAGTTTCTGTTTCCAGGTGTTAGTTGCTATATCCCAGTGTCAGTTTCTGTGGCTTCGTAAGTTTCTGTGTCCCTGTGTCAGTTTCTGTGGCAGTTTCTGTGTCCCAGTGTTAGTATCTGTGTCCCTGTGTCAGTTTCTTTGTCCCAGTGTCAGTTTCTGTGTCCCATTGTTAGTTTCAGTGTCCCTGTGTTAGTTTCTTTGTTCCAGTGTCACGTTTTGTTTCTTGGTGCCAGTTTCTCTGTCCTGGTACCAGTTTCTGTGTTCCAATGTTAGTTTCTAGGTTCCAGTTTCTGTTTCCCAGTGTCAGTTTATGAGGTTCTTGGTCAGTTTCTGTGTCCTCAGTGTCACTATCCAACTACTGGCTTCTGCATTCTGTTGTCAGCTTTGGTGTCCTGATGTTGGTTTCTATGAGTTAGTGTCTGTTTCCATGTCCCAGTGTCAGTTTCTGTATCCCGGTGTAAGTTTCTGTGTCCCTGTGTTAGTTTCTATGTCCTGGTGTCAGTTTCTGTGGAAGCTTCTGTGTACCGGTGTTAGTTTCTGTCTTCCTTTGTTAGTTTCTATATCCCAGTTTCAGTTTCTGTGGCAGTTTCTGTGTCCCAGTGTTAGTTTCTGTGTCCCTTTGTTAGTTTTTTTGTCCTGGTGTCAGTTTCTGTGGCTCTGTGGCAGTTTCTGTGTCCCAGTGTTTGTTTCTATGTCCCGGTGTCAGTTTCAGTGGCTTTGTCAGTTTCTGTCTCCCAGCTGTTAGTTTCTGTGTCCCTTTGTTAGTTTCTTTGTGCCAGTGTCAGTTTCTATGGCTCTGTGGCAGTTTGTTTCCCGGTGTTAGTTTCTTTGTCCCTTTGATAGTCTCTATGTCCTGGTTTCAGTTTCTGTGGCTCTGTGGCAGTTTCTGTGTCCAGGCATTAGCTGCTAAGTCCCGGAGTCATTCTGTGGCTTTGTCAGTTTCTATGTCCCAGTGTCAGTTTCTGTGGCAGTTTCTATGTCCCGGTGTCAGTTTCTATGGCTCTGTTTCAGTTTCTGTGTCTTGGTGTTAGTTTCTGTGGCAGTTTCCGTGTCCCAGTGCCAGTGTCTCTGTCCCAGTGTTCGTTTCTTTGTCCCAGTGTCAGTTTTTGAGGTTTTGGGTCAGTTTCTGTGTCCTCAGTGTCACTATCCGACTACTGGCTTTTGCATCCGGTTGTCAGTTTCAGTGTCCTAATGTTGGTTTCTATGACCCAGTGTCTGTTTCTTTGTCCCGGTGTCAGTTTCTGTATCCCGATGTAAGTTTCTGTGTCCCTGTGTTAGTTTCTATATTCCGGTGTCAATTTCTGTGGCAGCTTCTGTGTCCTGGTGTTAGTTTCTGTGTCCTTTTGTTAGTTTCTATGTCCCAGTTTCCGTTTCTGTGGCTTTGTGGCAGTTTCTGTGTCCCAGTGTTAGTTTCTGTGTCCCTTTGTTGGTCTCTTTCTCCCGGTGTCAGTTTCTGTGGCTCTGTGGCAGTTTCTGTATCCCAGTGTTTGTTTCCATGTCCCGGTGTCAGTCTCACTGGCTTTGTCAGCTTCTGTGTCCCATCTGTTCGTTGCTGTGTCCCTTTGTTAGTTTCTATGTCGCTGTGTCAGTTTCTATGGCTCTGTGTCAGTTTCTGTGTCCTGGTGTTAGTTTCTGTGTCCCTTTGTTAGTTTCTTCGTCCCGCTGTCAGTTTCTGTGGCTCTGTGGCAGTTTCTGTGTCCAGGTGTTAGTTACTATATCCCGGTGTCAGTTTCTGTGGCTTCATCAGTTTCTGTGTCCCGGTGTCAGTTTCTGTGGCAGTTTCTGTGTCCCGGTGTTAGTATCTTCGTCCGTGTGTCAGTTTCTTTGTCCCAGTGTCAGTTTCTGTGTCCCATTTTTAGTTTCTGTGTCCTTGTGTTAGTTTCTTTGTCCCAGTGTCACGTTTTGTTTCATGGTGCCGGTTTCTCTGTCCTGGTGCCAGTTTCTGTGTTCCAATGTTAGTTTCTGGGTTCCAGTTTCTGTTTCCCAGTGTCAGTTTATGAGGTTCTTGGTCAGTTTCTGTGTCCTCAGTGTCACTATCCAACTACTGGCTTCTGCATTCTGTTGTCAGCTTTGGTGTCCTGATGTTGGTTTCTATGAGTTAGTGTCTGTTTCCATTTCTCAGTTTCTGTATCCCGGTGTAAGTTTCTGTGTCCCTGTGTTAGTTTCTATGTCCTGGTGTCAGTTTCTGTGGCAGCTTCTGTGTACCGGTGTTAGTTTCTGTCTCCCTTTTTTAGTTTCTATATCCCAGTTTCAGTGGCTTTGTGGCAGTTTCTGTGTCCCAGTGTTAGTTTCTGTGTCCCTCTGTTAGTTTTTTGTCCTGGTGTCAGTTTCTGTGGCTCTGTGGCAGTTTCTGTTTCCCAGCTGTTAGTTTCTGAGTCCCTTTGTTAGTTTCAGGGGCTTTGTCAGTTTCTGTGTCCCAGCTGTTAGTTTCTGTGTCCTTTGTTAGTTTCTATGTCGCGGTGGCAGTTTCCATGGCTCTGTGGCAGTTTCTGTTTCCGGTGTTAGTTTCTTTGTCCCTTTGTTAGTTTCTATATCCCAGTTTCAGTGGCTCTGTGGCAGTTTCTGTGCCCCAGTGTTAGTTTCTGTGTCCCTCTGTTAGTTTTTTGTCCTGGTGTCAGTTTCTGTGGCTAGCGGCAGTTTCTGTGTCCAGGTGTTATTTGCTATGTCCCGGTGTCAGTTTCTGTGGCAGTTTCTATGTCCCGGTGTTAGTTTCTGAGTCCCTTTCTTTAGTTTCTATGTCCCTGTGTCGGTTTCTATGGCTCTGTGGCAGTTCCTGTTTCCCAGTGTTAATTTCTTTGTCTCATTGTCAGTTTCTAAGTCCCTCTGTCAGTTTCTGTGGCAGTTTCTGTGTCCAGGAATTAGTTGCTATGTCCCGTTGTCAGCTTCGGTGGCTTCGTCCGTTTCTGTGTCCCGGTGTCAGTTTCTGTGGCAGTTTCCGTATCCCGGTGTCAATTTCTGTGGGTCTATGGCAGTTTCTGCATCCCGGTGTTAATTTCTGTGGCCCAGTGTTAGTTTCTGTGTCCGGGTGCCAGTTTCTGTGTCCGGGTGCCAGTTTCTATGTCCTGGTACCAGTTTCCGTGTCCGAGTGTTTGTTTCTGGGTTCCAGTTTCTGTTTCCCAGTGTCAGTTTATGAGATTCTGGGTCAATTTCTGTGTCCTCAGTGTCACTATCTGACTACTGGCTTTTGCATCCTGTTGTCAGTTTTGGTGTCCTGGTGTTTGTTTCTATGATCCAGTGTCTGATTCTTTGTCCCGGTGTCAGTTTCTGTGGCAGTTTCTGTGTCCCAGTGTTCGTTTCTGTGCCCCTTTGTTAGTTTCTATGTCACAGTTTCAGTTTCTGTGGCTGTTTCTGTGTCCCTTTGTTAGTTTCTATGTCCTGGTGTCAGTTTCTCTGTCTCTGTGGCAGTTTCTGTGTCCCAGTGGTTGTTTCCATGTCCCGGTGTAAGTGTCACTGGCTTTGTCAGTATATCTGTCCCAGCTGTTAGTTTCTGTGTCCCTTTGTTAGTTTCTATGTCACAGTGTCAGTTTCTATGGCTCTGTGGCAGTTTCTGTGTCCCAGTGTTAGTTTCTGTGTCCCTTTGTTAGTTTCTATGTCCCGGTGTCAGTTTTTGTGGCTCTGTGTCAGTTTCTGTGTCCAGGTGTAAGTTGCTAAGTCCTTTTGTCAGTTTCTGTCGCTTCATCAGTTTCTGTGACCTGGTGGCAGTTTCTGTGGCAGTTTCTGTGTCCCGGTGTTAGCTTCTGTGTACCTTTGTTAGTTTCCATGTCTCTGTGTCAATTTCTGTGCCTCTATGACAGTTTCTGTGTCCCGTGTTAATTTCTCTGTTCCTGTTAGTTTCTATGTCCCTGTGTCAGTTTCTTTGTCCCAGTGTCAGTTTCTGTGTCCCAGTGTTAGTTTCTGTGTCCCTGTGTTAGTTTCTTTGTCCCAGTGCCACGTTTTGTGTCCTGGTGCCAGTTTGTCTGTCCTGGTACCAGTTTCTGTGTCCCAATGTTAGTTTGTGGGTTCCAGTTTCTGTTTCCCAGTGTCAGTTTATTAGGCTCTTGGTCAGTTTCTGGGTCCTCAATGTCACTATCCTACTACTGGCTTTTGCATTCTGTTGTCAGCTTTGGTGTCCTGGTGTTGGTTTCTATGACTCAGTGTCTGTTTCTATGTCCCAGTGTCTGTTTCTATGTCCCAGTGTCAGTTTCTGTGGCAGCTTCTGTGTCCCTGTGTTAGTTTCTGTGTCCCTTTGTTAGTTTCTATATCTCAGTTTCTGTGGCAGTTTCTTTCTCCCAGTGTTAGTTTCTGTGTCCCTTTGTTAGTTTGTTTAGTCCTGGTGTCAGTTTCTGTGGCCCTGTGGCAGTTTCTGTGTCCCAGAGTTTGTTTCTATTTCCCGGTGTTCGTTTCAGTGGCTTTGTCAGTTTGTGTGTCCAGTGGCGGCTCGCATATGGCGTGCTGCGGGGCGGTTGGGGCGGGGGAGCAGAGGGGCAGGGTGGGGGGTAGTGAACTCGGACATATGACGGAACGGAGGAAAGTAATTATTACGTTCCTCCGTTCTGTCGTATGTCCGAGTTTACTACCCCCACCCTGCCCCTCCCCGCCTCACCACCCCGCAGCATGCCCTATGCGAGCCGCCACTGTCTGTGTCCCAGCTGTTAGTTTCAGTGTCCCTTTGTTAGTTTCTATGTTCCGGTGTCAGATTCTGTGGCTCTGTGGCAGTTTCTGTGTCCAGGCATTAGTTGCTATGTCCCGGTTTCAGATTCTGTGGCTTCGTCAGTTTCTGTGTCCTGGTGTCAGTTTCTGTGGCAGTTTCTGTATCCCAGTGTTAGTTTCTGTGTTCCTTTTTTAGTTTCTATGTCCCAGTGTCAGTTTTTGTGTCCCTGTGTTAGTTTCTATGTACCAATGTCAGTTTCTGTGTCCCTTTGGTAGTTTCTATGTCCCGGTGTCAGTTTCTGTGGCTTTGTCAGTTTCTGTGTGCTGGTGTTAGATTCTGTGTCCCTGTGTCAATTTCTATGTCCCAGTGTAGGTTTCTATGTCCCAGTGTAGGTTTCTGTGTCCAAGTGTTAGTTTCTGTGTCCCTTTGGTAGTTTCTATGTCAGTTTCTGTGTCCCAGTGTTAGTATCTGTGGCAGTTTCTGTGTCCCAGTGTCAGTTTCTGTGTTGCAATACCAGTTTGTGTCCCAGTGTTACTTTCTGGGTTCCAGTTTCTGTTTCCCAGTGTCAGTTTATGAGGTTCTGGGTCATTTTCATTGTCCTCAGTGTCACTATCCGACTACTGGCTTTTGCATCCCGGTGATGGTTCCTATGCCCCAGTGTTGGTTTCTATGACCCAGTGTCTGTTTCTTAGTCCTGGTTTCAGTTTCTGTGTCCCAGTGTTAGGTTCTGTGTCCCAGAGTCAGTTTCTGTGTCCCAGTGCCAGTTTCTGTGTCCCAGTGTTCGTTTCTTTGTCCCAGTGTCAGTTTTTGAGGTTTTGGGTCAGTTTCTGTGTCCTCAGTGCCACTATCCGACTACTGGCTTTTGCATCCTGTTGTCAGTTTTAGTGTCCTGGTGTTGTTTTCTATGGCCCAGTGTCTGTTTCTTTGTCCCGGTGTCAGTTTCTGTATCCTGATGTAAGTTTCTGTGTCCCTGTGTTAGTTTCTATGGTTCTGTGGCAGTTTCTGTGTCCAGGTGTTAGTTGCTATGTCCCGCATCAGTTTCTGTGGCAGTTTCTATGTCCCAGTGTTAGTTTCTGAGTCCCTTTTTTTAGTTTCTATGTCCCGGTGTCAGTTTCTATGGCTCTGTGGCAGTTTCTGTTTCCCAGCGTTAGTTTCTTTGTCTCATTGTTAGTTTCTATGTACCTGTGTGAGTTTCTGTGGCTCTGTGGCAGTTTCTGTACCCCTGTGTTAATTTCTGTGTTCCTGTGTTAGTTTCTATGTCCCGGTGTCAGTTTCTTTGTCCCAGGGTTAGTTTCTGTGTCCCAGTGTTAGTTTCTGTGTCCTGTGTTAGTTTCTTTTTCCCAGGGTCAGGTATTGTGTCTCGGTGCCAGTTTTTGTGTCCTGGTACCAGTTTCTGTGTCCCAATGTTAGTTTGTGGGTTCCAGTTTCTGTTTCCCAGTGTCAGTTTATTAGGCTCTTCGTCAGTTTCTGTGTCTTCAGTGTCACTATCCGATTCCTGGCTTTTGCATTCTGTTGTCAGCTTTGGTGTCCTGGTGTTGGTTGCTATGACTCAGTGTCTGTTTCTATGTCCCAGTGTCAGTTTCTGTATCCCGGTGTAAGTTTCTGTGTCCCTGTGTTAGTTTCTATTTCCCGGTGTCAGTTTATGTGGCAGCTTCTGTGTCCCAGTGTTAGTTTCTGTGTCCCTTTGTTAGTTTCTATATCTCAGTTTCTGTGGCTCTGTGGCAGTTTCATTCTCCCAGGGTTAGTTTCTGTGTCCCTTTGTTAGTTTTTTTGTCCTGGTGTCAGTTTCTGTGGCTCTGTGGCAGTTTCTGTGTCCAGAGTTTGTTTCTATGTCCCGGTGTCAGTTTCAGTGGCTTTGTCAGTTTCTGTGTCCCAGCTGTTAGTTTCAGTGTCCCTTTGTTAGTTTCTATGTCCCGGTGTCCGTTTCTGTGGCTCTGTGCCAGTTTCTGTGTCCAGGCATTAGTCGCTATGTCCCGGTATCAGATTCTGTGGCTTCGTCAGTTTCTGTGTCCTGGTGTCAGTTTCTGTGGCAGTTTCTGTATCCCAGTGTTAGTGTCTGTGTTCCTTTGTTATTTTCTATGTCCCAGTGTCAGTTTTTGTGTCCCTACGTTAGTTTCTATGTCCCAATGTCAGTTTCTGTGTCCAAGTGTTAGTTTCTGTGTCCCTTTGGTAGTTTCTATGTCCCGGAGTCAGTTTCCGTGGCTTTGTCAGTTTCTGTGTGCTGGTGTTAGATTCTGTGTCCCTGTGTTAATTTCTATGTCCCAGTGTCGGTTTCTATGTCCCAGTGTAGGTTTCTGTGTGCTGGTGTTAGATTCTGTGTCCCTTTGGTAGTTTCTATGTCCCGGTGTCCGTTTCTGTGTCAGTTTCTGTATCCCAGTGTTAGTATCTGTCGCAGTTTCTGTATCCCAGTGCCAGTTTCGGTGTCGCAGTACCAGTTTCTGTGTCCCAGTGTTACTTTCTGGGTTCCAGTTTCTGTTTCCCAGTGTCAGTTTATGAGGTTCTGGGTCAGTTTCTGTGTCCTCAGTGTCACTATCCGACTACTGGCTTTTGCATCCAGGTGATGGTTCCTATGCTCCAGTGTTGGTATCTATGACCCAGTGTCTGTTTCTTAGTCCTGGTTTCAGTTTCTGTGTCCCAGTGTTAGGTTCTGTGTCCCAGAGTCAGTTTCTCTGTCCAAGTGTTAGTTTCTGTGTCCCTGTTGCAGTTTCTGTGTCTTGGTGTTAGTTTCTGTGGCAGTTTCCGTTTTCCAGTGCCAGTGTCTGTGTCCCAGTACCAGTTTCTGTGTCCCAGTGTTCGTTTATTTCTCCCAGTGTCAGTTTATGAGGTTCTGGGTCAGTTTCTGTGTCCTCAGTGTTACTATCCGACTACTGGCTTTTGCATCCTGTTGTCATTTCAGTGTCCTGGTGTTAGTTTCTGTGACCCAGTGTCTGTTTTTTGTCCCGGTGTCAGTTACTGTATCCTGATGTAAGTTTCTGAGTCCCTGTGTTAGTTTCTATGTCCCGGTGTGAGTTTCTGTGGCAGCTTCTGTGTCCCAGGCTTAGTTTCTTTGTCCCTTTGTTAGTTTCTATGTCCCAGTTTCAGTTTCTGTGGCTCTGTGGCAGTTTTGGTGTCCCGGTGTTAGTTTCTGTGTCCTTCTGTTGGTTTCTATGTCCTGGTGTCAGTTTCTGTGGCTCTGTGGCAGTTTCTGTGTCCCAATGTTTGTTTCCATGTCCCGATGTCAAATTCTGTGGCTCTATGACAGTTTCTGTGTCCCTGTGTTAATTTCTGTGTCCCTATTAGTTTCTATGTTCCGGTGTCAGTTTCTTTGTCCCAGTGTCAGTTTCTGTGTTCCAGTGTTAGTTTCTGTGTTAGTTTCTTTGTCCCAGTGTCACGTTTTGTGTCCTGGTGCCAGTTTTTGTGTCCTGGTACCAGTTTCTGTTTCCCAATGTTAGTTTCTGGGTTCCAGTTTCTGTTTCCCAGTGTCAGTTTATTAGGCTCTTGGTCAGTTTCTGTGTCCTCAGTGTCACTATCCGACTGCTGGCTTTTGCATTCTGTCAGCTTTGGTGTCCTAGTGTTGGTTTCTATGACTCAGTGTCTGTTTCTATGTCCCGGTGTCAGTTTCTGTATCCCAGTGTAAGTTTCTGTGTCCCTGTCTTGGTTTCTATTTCCCGGTGTCAGTTTCTGTGGAAGCTTCTATGTCCCGGTGTTAGTTTCTGTGTCACTTTGTTAGTTTCTATATCTCAGTTTCTGAGGCTCTGTGGCAGTTTCTTTGTCCCAGCTGTTAGTTTCAGTGTCCCTTTGTTAGTTTCTATGTCCCGGTGTCAGTTTCTGTGGCAATTTCTGTGTCCAGGCATTTGTTGCTATGTCCCGGTATCAGATTCTGTGGCTTCGTCAGTTTCTGTGTCCTGGTGTCAGTTTCTCTGGCAGTTTTTGTGTCCCAGTGTTAGTTTCTGTGTTCCTTTGTTAGTTTCTATGTCCCAGTTTCAGTTTCTGTGGCTTTGCAGCAGTTTCTGTGTCCCAGTGTTAGTTTCTGTGTCCCTTTGTTAGTTTCTATTTCCTGGTGTCAATTTCTCTGGCAGTTTCTATGTCCCAGTGTCAGTTTCTGTGGTTTTGTCAATTTCTGTGTCCTGGTGTTTGTTTCTGTGTCCTGGTGTTTGTTTCTGTGTCCCTGTGTGAGTTTCTGTGTCCCTGTGTGAGTTTCTAAGTCCCTGGGTCAGTTTCCTTGTCCAAGTGTCAGTTTCTGTGTCCCAGTGTTAGTTTCTGTGTCCCTCTGTTAGTTTCTTTGTCTCAGTGTCAGTTTTTGTGTCCCGGTGCCAGTTTCTGTGTCCTGGTACCAGTTTCTGTGTCCGAGTGTTTGTTTTTGGGTTCCAGTTTCAGTTTCCCAGTGTCAGTTTATGAGGTTCTGGTTCAACTTCTGTGTCCTCAGTGTCACCATCTGACTACTGGCTTTTGCATCCTGTTGTCAGTCTGGTGTCCTGGTGTTGGTTTCTATGACCCAGTGTCTGTTTCTTTGTCCTGGTGCCAGTTTCTGTGTCCCAGTGTTAGTTTCTGTGTCCCTGTGTTCTTTTCTTTATCCCAGTGTCTATTTTTGTGTACCGGTGCAGTTTCTGTGTCCCAGTGTTAGTTTCTAGGTTCCAGTTCCAGTTTCTGTTTCCCAGTGTCAGTTTATGAGTTTCTGGGTCAGCTTCTGTGTCTTCAGTGTTACTATCCGACTGCTGGTTTTTGCGTCCTTGTATTTGTTCCTTTGCTCAAGTGTTGGTTTCTAGGACCCAGTGTCTGTTTCTTACTCCCGGTTTCCAATTCTGTCAGTTTCTATGTCCTGTTGTTAGGTTCTGTGTACCTGTCTGTCTTAGTTTCTATGTCCCGGTGTCAGTTTCTGTGGCTTTGTCAGTTTCTGTGTCCCAGTGTTCGTTTCTGTGTCTCTGTGTTAGTTTCTGTGTCCCTGTGTCAGTTTCTGTGGCTTTGCCAGTTTCTGTGTCTCAGTGTTCGTTTCTGTGTCCCTGTGTTCTTTTCTTTATCCCAGTGTCTGTTTTTGTGTACCGGTGCCAGTTTCTGTGTCCCAGTGTTAGTTTCTAGGTTCCAGTTCCAGTTTCCCAGTGTCAGTTTATGAGTTTCTGGGTCCACTTCTGTGTCTTCAGTGTCACTATCCGACTGCTGGTTTTTGCGTCCTGGTATTTGTTTCTATGCTCAAGTGTTGGTTTCTTAGTCCCGGTTTCCAATTCTGTGTCTCGGTGTCCGTTTCTATGTCCTGTTGTTAGGTTCTGTGTCCCTGTCCGTCTTAGTTTCTATGTCCCGGTGTCAGTTTCTGTGGCTTTGTCAGTTTCTGTGTCCCAGTGTTCGTTTCTGTGTCCCTGTGCTAGTTTCTGTGTCCCTGTGTCAGTTTCTGTGGCTTTGTCAGTTTCTGTGTCCCAGTGTGCGTTTCTGTGTCCCTGTGTTAGTTTCTGTGTCCCTGTGTCAGTTTCTGTGGCTTTGTCAGTTTCTGTGTCCCAGTGTTCGTTTCTCTGTCCCTGTGTTCGTTTCTATGTCCATGTGCCAGTTTCTGTGGCAGTTTCGTTGTCCTAGTGCCAGTTTCTATGTCCCAGTGTTACTTTCTGTGTTCCAGTTCCAGTTTCCCAGTGTCAGTTTATGATGTTCTGTGTCAGTTTCTGTGTCCTCAGTGTCTACTGGCTTTTGTGTCCTATGTTCAGTTTTGTTTTCCAGGTTTTGGTTCCGGTGCTCCAGTGTTTGTTTCTATGACCCAGTCAGTGTCTGTTTCTTTGTCCCGGTGTCAGTTCTGTACCTCTGTGTCAGTTTCTGTGCCCTGATTTAAGTTTCTTTGTCCCAGAATCAGAATCCTGCTATCAGTTCCCAGTGTTCGCATCCTAGGGTCGGTGTCCGTCCCACACTGTCTTTGTCCCTGTGACCCTGTTCACATCCTTGCATGGGCAAGTTTATATATTATTGCTGAAAAATCCTCCCTCATTCGCCATTGTATTTGTGTGATGTCTCACTGTTGTTTTAGTCTTTAATTTACATGTGGACTCAAAACCCAGATGCGGTCCCAGAACTGGACACGTCAGCTGTAATGTGGACACTTCCAGCTCCCTCTGGCGGGCATCCAAGGAAATGCCAATGTAACACCTGAGGATATCTGCCTGACGCCAGGCATGCAGAGCAAGCAAGGTGCAGTCTGGAGTAGAGTGTAATGTACTGTAATGTAAATGTAACTTATAAAGCGCAAACTCATGCCCTAGGACGTCTTGGCGTAAGACCGTATGGTGTTAACGCCCCGAGCCTTTCTCCCCACCTACAAGCACCCTGCCTACGGCTGGCATGGATGTGCTGCCCTCCTTGTCACACTTGTGATATTCCACACATTGGCACACTAGGGTTCAGCATTAAAATCAGCATTTGCAGAATCTCCTTTCCAACGTTTGCATCATTTGCCCACATATTTTCTGACATTCCGATGACCTTGAGGCCACTGCCTCCCTTGAGTGTAGTCCGAAGGAAATCCCTCAATAGTTCACCAAGTGTGTCCATCCATTATTGTGTCCATCCATTAGTGTGTCCATCCATTAGTGTGTCCAGACATTATTTTTCATTTCCAAGCCCTGGCCGATCAGCTGCCCAGCAGGAGCGCTGGTCTAGCCTACGTAGACCCATTAAAAATACCTAACACAGCAAATAAAGCTTCTTCCACTGCCTCAAAAAACGGCCTCTATTCTCCTGAAGTCCAGCATGAAGCCTGAGCTTTCCTTAAAACTTCTGAAGGTCGCCTCCTCTGGTTTCTTCTTTCAAATGGCCTCTCCTTCGCTTCCACCCTGGTCACGCCTCCTCTGGTTGAGCACAACCTTCTCTGTCACACGTGTGATTGCCTTACTCTCTATTTCTGAAAATGATACACACCTCATTTACAAGGTCACAACCCTCTCCTTGCAGAGTCCTACCCCTGCAACCCAATAACACCTGGTCTGCTGTAGCTGATCTGAGCCCCACCAGCCTCCTGCACGCGCTCACATACACCTCCTCGACCCCTACTAATGATCCCACCTTACTGCTATACGGTAGGGTTTGATTGAGCACATATGACTAATCACCATAGCAACCAATAGCACTGGACTAACATGGGTGCTGAAGCAGCGTGCTGCTTGGCGTTAAGCACGTTAACGCACTCTGGATGGATAACCTAGAACTGGACACAGCACTCTGGAGAATAACCTAGACCTGGCCTTAATACTCTGGATGATGAATCTAGAATACAGTAGTCTGGATAAATAATCTAGAACTGGGCATGGTCCTCTGGACGAAGACTCTAGAACTGGACACAGCACTCTGGAGAAATAACCTAGAACTGGTCTTAATACTCTGAGTGGGGAATCTAGAACTGGATACGGTAGTCTCCAGTAATCTATAACTGGACACAGCATGTGGGATGAAGACTAGAACTGGGCACCGCACTCTGGATGAATAATCTAGACTGGACATAGCACTCTGGATGAATAACCTAGAACCGGGCACCGCACTCTGAATGAATAACCTAGAACCGGGCACCACACTCTGGATGAATAACCTAGAACTGGACACAGCACTCAGGGTGAATAATCTAGACTGGACACGGCACTCTGGATGAATAACCTAGAACTGGACACAGCACTCTGGGTGAATAACCTAGAACTGGACACAGCACTCGGGGTGAATAACCTAGAACTGGACACAGCACTCTGGGTGAATAATCTAGAACTGGGCAAGGTCCTCTGGACGAAGACTCTAGAACTGGACACAGTGCTCTGGATGAAGACTCTACAACTGGACACAGCACTCTGGATGAAGACTCTAGAACTGGACACAGCACTCTGGATGAAGACTCTAGAACTGGACACAGCACTCTGGGTGAATAACCTAGAACTGTACACAGCACTCTGGGTGAATAACCGAGAACTGGACACAGCACTCTGGATGAAGACTCTAGAACTGGACACAGCGCTCTGGATGAAGGCTCTAGAACAGGACACAGCACTCTGGGTGAATAACCTAGAACTGGACACAGCACTCTGGGTGAATAACCGAGAACTGGACACAGCACTCTGGATGAAGACTCTAGAACTGGACACAGCGCTCTGGATGAAAACTCTAGAACTGGACACATCGCTCTGGATGAAGACTCTAGAACTGGACACAGCGCTCTGGAAGACTCTAGAATTGGACACAGCGCTCTGGATGAAGACTCTAGAACTGGACACAGCGCTCTGGATGAAGACTCTAGAACTGGACACGAGGTGAGAGGTCCAGCTGGCCCCCAGCTCTCCAGATGAGGCCTCTGGACACCAGAAGAACCCCCTCCTGCCCCCTAGCTGGTGCTTAACATGGACGCAGGCCCCCCACACCTCCTCCCTCACACTAAGGTTCGGAGGCGGATTGGACGGCGGGACGGGGTCTGCTCGTTCATGGGACCCCCCACTGCGAACAAAATAGGTTAGGAAATAAACACACAAAGACACGTCCTTCCACACCTCTTTATTTTGTTAAAAATAATGTACTCTTGCTGTGTCTGTGCGTATGTAAACCTATTTATAGCATGTGTACATTCATTGTGCATTATACTGCATGCAGCTGGGGTGGGGGCACAGCCCGGAGCCCCAGTCTCAGCCCCCGGAGGAGGGGGCGCGTTAATCATTTATTCAAGACTGGACACGACTACAAAGACAGACTTGCACATTGAGACAAAGAGGGCAGGGGAGTGGGGAGACGTGGACCCACAGCCCTGGTAGCCCCCCGCAGCGCAGGCCTAGACTGACGCGCGATAAAACGAAGCGCTTCGAGGCGCTGTGCCATCCATCGCACCGACTGCTAACACAATATATCCACCAATGGTCCCTAGGAGGACGGGTAACCGGCACACCAAAATAACTCCAGAGTGTCCAGGCCGAGCCCTCTGGGGGGCACAGTGCTTCGACTTTGTGTAGAGTGATAAAGGCGCTTCCAAAACCTCATATCTGATTCGAGGAAGACACTTTCCACCGAAGTTCTTCTGGGAATCAACCTGCGTTTGTGGATTACAGGTTAAAGAGGCTGTCTATATCTTTCGCCCACACTTCCCTCCAAGCCCGCACCACCTACCTGAACCCCAAAAACAGGGAGTGGCGGAGATGTGGCCCCATAGTTTTCAGCTGCATTATAGCAGTCGCAGCGGCCCCTCTTCACAGCTCAATCCGTAAAACAATAAGTTACTGTACTGTACAGGTATTGCCAAGGAGGCAATGTCTGCTTGTCCCAGCCCTGCACCAGCCGGTGCCATCATATGCCAGCCCCTGCCTAGATGCCAGCCTCACACTCACTCCTATATATTAGACAATTTCAACCATTCCAGGCCACCCAAAGCTGTGCGAACCGACTAAACCCATTGGTGTTATTAAACCCACTGGTGTTATATTAAACCCACTGGTGTTATATTAAACCCACTGGTGTTATATTAAAATCACTGGTGTTATTATTGTTTTTACACACATTGAGCTTTTAAACCTTCAGTTAATGTGCTCTGCCTAAAAATAGACAACCAGCGCCACCATGTGGTGTAGTGTCACAAGTAGGTGTCACTGTTAAGTATTAAGAGCTGGTGCTGAGGACCCCCAAACACCTGCACAAAGTAAGCACTCAGTGAGCCAAGCACACATTCATCTTTAATGATGGAGTCTTGTAAAACAACCTGTTCATCCCAGGGCGCTACACCGAGGAGAGGAGGCTGTGCCCCGACTCATCCTCGACCTTCCCAAATGGACCCCCATCACCCCACACCTCAGGAATCTCCACTGGCTCCCCATCCAGAAAAGATGCCAATTTAAGCTGCTGACACGCCTACAAGGCCCTCCACGGCCGGCCGAGGACCAGCATACATCAATCACTGCCTGAACTACCACCAACCCTCCAGACACCTGTGCTCTGCCTCCCTCGCTCACAATCCCCGCATCTGCCGAAGCTACAGTGGAGAACGATCCTTCTCCTACCTCGCTGCCACGTCCTAGAACGACCTCCCCTTCCACCTCAAAAGCATCCTCGCTCCTGGGATTCAGAAAGGGACTCAAGACCTGGCTCTTTGACTGATCCCAGCAATGAACCTAGTGCCTGGATACGCACTCGAGTGATTAGACGCGCTCTACAAATCTGAGTTGATTGAATGATTGATTGATTGACCCCCAATATCGCCCCTATTTACAAACCTCAAAGTCTGCAATTTACACAGGTGAGCTTTATTTTTATCAGGTCCTTTGTATTTTATATTTCAAGGACAGAACATTGGTACCTCGAAATGGGCTCCGGATATCTTTAATAGGACAGTGCAGGCATTGCTAAACAGGGATGCAACACCTTCAACGGGACAGTGGCAGAAAAGTAGCATCCACCAGAAGGACTGCAGGTCCATTAATGGGACAGTACCAGCAAATTCATTGTGGCGGACAGTGGCAGACTTCGGATGGAACTAAACTACATGGGCGAGAGCCACTCGCGGAGGGGACAGATGATGCTGTGTGGTACCCACACTTCTGAAACACAGCAGATTCCGTCCAACACAGCCAGCACTTCTCAGAGGGGAAATGAATTGTTTTGGATGGTACAGGCACGACACACAGATCAGCATGTGTTGGATAATATGGCACTGCCCACAGGAGATCAGATTGTGTTGGACAGTGCTGGCACTGCCCACAGGAGATCAGATTATGCTGGAAGGTCCCGGCACTTCCCACAGGAGATCAGATTGTGTTGGACAGTGCTGGCACTGCCCACAGGAGATCAGATTGTGTTGGACAGTGCTGGCACTGCCCACAGGAGATCAGATTATGCTGGAAGGTCCCGGCACTTTCCACAGGAGATCAGATTCTGTTGGACAGCACGGGCCTTCTAAGGGTTGCTGGACACTACACGCATGGCAGGGTGTGTTGGACAGTACTGCCCCTCTTCAAGGGGTGGGGACAGATTGTGTTGGATGGTACTGGCACTTGCCACAGGGCAGCACATGTGTTAGACGGCAATGGCACTTCCCACAGAAGATCAGATTGTGTTGTAGGGTACTGGCACTTAGCTGAGGGGAGCAGGTTCAGTGATGCACCATCACCCCGTACCTCCACCTCGCACTTCAAACAAAGCTTGTGACCCACTGTTCGAGTGGAGGCTGAAGAGGCCCATCCTGTCCAGGCATTAGTTCTCACCCACAGACAGCTTTAGCTGTTTGCAGCCAGACTTACTTTATCCAGCGCAGACTTCGAGCCGCTCTGAGGCAGCCCCTTGCTCATCGGTATAAGTCTTTCCTCTTTATTCATGGGTCTGTCCTTTCAAGCTGCATTTGTGACTGGATGACAAGCATGCTCTCACCGCTGACATCGCATTACAGTGCATGGGGGTCTATCATTCCTCTCTGTCTCTTCCTGCTCCCCCACTCCTCAACACCTGTGCCCCTCCCCCCGGCCACCTGCACCTTCCCACCCCCTCGCTCACCGAGAGCAGCTGAATCGGCAGGCAGCCATCTTAAAATGTTATTAAACCACTCCAAGATGGCTATAGATGCTGCGGCCATTTTGGAATGGTTTTAATGCTTTTAGAAAAGTAATTTGAAAATGGCTGTCAGAAGGAGACAAGCAAAGAAAATGAGGGGGTTGAAGCGAATGAAGACAGACAAGAGTTCACAATACAACAAAGCATTCCAGAAAGCAAACAACAATCAGTAAAATACCCCGAAATCAGGCAACACACAGGTAACCCTCAAGAGAACATCTAGAAAAACAGTCAACGCATAAGAGATGAGAGAAGACACCATAAAAAACAGAGAAGAAAGAAGATAACAAGAACAAAACATCCAAGAAAATAGACGATGGTCTAGAAAACCGTGAAGGAACACATAGAAAAACAGCCACATTTGAAAAAAAATGAGAAAAGACATTTTAGAAATGAGTTTATACTCAATAAAACCAAACAGGCAATACTTTAGAAAATACAAATTCACAAAGAAACAGACAGTACCCAAGAAGACCCAAGAAACAGCTTTTTTTGGAAAGAGGCAAGATTCACCAATACGAGAAGGGACTCGAGAGACCAGTTAACGCTAAAAAAAACAAGATACAGCTCGAGAAAACAAACACATTCAAGAAAATATTATAGCTCAAGGTAATTATGAATAAAACAACAAAGTAAACTTGAGAAGAAGATTCAGTAAAAGTAAGAAAATACACAAGAAAGCGTGAGGGACAAACTTCAAGAAGAAAGACATCACTCCTGAAACAAAAGGCAACTCTCAACTGAAGTCAGGAAGAAAGCACAAGAAAACAAGACACAACTCAAATAAACTATAGCAGCTACTCCTGAGAATGCAAAGATATGGTTCCCACTGCCAGTTTGTGACAACACAAGAAAAAAAGAGACAGAGCTGAAGGAAACTATAACAGACTCCAGAGCAGGCCTTGCTAGGGTTCCCACATCCAACCTGTATCCCTTGCACGACTGCTCCCATCTTTCTCAGGCGAACATCACTCATGCAAAGCAGATACTCAGCCCTTAGAGTCACACATCAATCATTCACTTTCGGGGTGTGGGAGATGGAATCAAGAGGCACTCCCACAAAACTGCATGAACACTTCCCTGCACTCAGCCGTATCATACACGGAAACTCTGGCTACACTTGACTTAGCACAGGTATAGTTCAGAGACGCCCCTAGTATGTTTCCTACTGTAATTTATTATTCCAGCACTTTTAAAATGGGAAGGAAATAGCTGCATTTGTAGATTTTATTCTTTTTCCCAGCATGTTCTATAAAGAAAATCCCTGGAAAGCTCTCTTCCCAATCTTTAGATCACCGCCATCTTCTTCCATGACAGAGATTGCAAACGGAACTTTTTCCCCCGACAATGGACCATTCCATCAGATCAAAAGCTTTTTTGGGGTTTATAAAACAATTACTGCCCGGACTACCACATTGGTGACTCCACACTAACTCAGTGAACCAGTGAATCCACACTAACTCAGTGAATCCACACCTCTAGTGATATATTTTTAAGAACAAAGGGTGACCATATTCTGCACCCCATCCCTGGCCTATGCCGGGTTCAGACATAGATGGATCCAGCAGAGTACGGTTAACAGAGGGAAGAGCGAGGCTGATGCCTTGAGCCTTTCAGCTTTATGGACGTAGAATGCAACTTTGACACAGTCACTGGTGAAACTGGGGTTGGCCACCCTTATTTCTTTTATTTCTGGGATGCGCAGTGAAGAGCCAGCATCAGGGACCTTGAAAGAAACAGCACTAAAGGTTCTGGAGATTTTTCAAAAAGACATACAGGCGGAATTAGAGTTTCGCAGATAGGGTATTCCATCGCAAACTTGGCACAGTACCCTGGTCACCAAACTCTCGGTGCACCCTCCTCATTTAGAGATAGGCAGACCATACGCTTTATGTTAGTGGAGCCCCTGTTGGCTCCATCGACAGAAAGCTTACTCCAACGGCCTAACAGGGTTGGGGGTCGTCTGAATAAAGCCATCACATCATGCACACTATTTAGAGTAGATGGTGTGATGGGTTTTGTTTCTGCTCGTCCACACCAGGAAAAACCTGGCGGTGAGAGACAGGAAAAAATAATACCCCCCACACCCTGGGAGAAAACCCCCGGGGTGTGGGAGTCATTCGTTTTTTTTTTTTCAGAAGCAAACCCTAATTTTGGGAGTTTGTTTCTGAAAACCAAATAGAGTTTAAATTTGGTGAACGGCCATCAAAACTAAACGGCGGATGTTCACCAAATGTTTTGCAAGGGGAAGGGAACTACTGTGAAGGTGGTTCCTTGGAAAGTACCGAGTTGACCGTTGGGCTGGCAGTCATCTCAAATTAGATGCACAGACCACCATCAGGATGGTGGAGGGAATGTTCTCTGCCACCTTGATGGACTGTACTCCATCTGTCAAACTCTAAATCGGGCCCTAAGACCCAAAAACAGACCTCGGGAGTGGCCCCCAGGGTCTGAAACTTCATCCTTCCGGACATCGGTGTTTTAACCTCTCAGGATTCCTTAATGAGGGCTGAAAAACTCGCTGGTTAAATGCCACCTCCACCCAGAGGGACACGAAGCAGAGATACATGTGCTTGATTCTGAAAGATTGCATTCTTTAACCTTTTGACTGCTATATTACATTAGTCTGTCTGTAGTAAGCCTCCCTAGCCTTTACTTCTGTATCTATTTAATACGAAGCGCCCCCTATCGGGCATGTAGCCCCCTGTATCATGCGCTCTTTGACCTCCATATCTGCACACGGTGTGTTTGAGGGGGTCATGGATTTGTAACCTCATCCGCTAATTTGGACTTTTGTAAAGCACTCTGTCCCCCTCTGGGTCTAGGTCCCTGCTGTAGAAAATTGTTAACAAATAAATAAAGGACTCTGCTCCCTTGGGGCCCAACACAACGCTAACAAAAAGTTCAAATATTCAACGTTTTTAATTCAGAACAAAAAATCATTTTGCAATTTGACAACACAATCTTCATCTGAGCCTTTGGCTCCCACCTCGGGGCCGTGGGCAGGACCCCCAGCCGAGATTAATACTGTTATATTCAAACCAAGCCACGTCAAACATAGTACGGGAAAAGGACACTTCTAGCATGTGACAAGCCCGTCTCCTCCTGCGTCCACAGCGGAGTTTGGCCCTCCTTCGAGGGACAGCACACGCCTTTTAACCTCTTTACAACATAACCAGAAAAAGTTCACATCACATCTTTCTTGCATTGCATTCTGGGGATTACTTGTTCTTAAATGTCTGAATAAGTCACATTTTAAGAGGTCCCCTTTCCCCTGTTCCTTAGTGTTGCCTTTGGTGCATCCCCTTGTAATGTAGGCCTTGTAAAGCACGCAGGTTCGTTTTTCATAACACCTTTTCCATTCCCTGTAAATGTATAGGGCGAGGACCCAGCTTTCCAGAGGACGGAAGGCCATTATTGAGAAGTGATGTCACAGTCTGATGTCATGCTGCCAGAATGATGTCTCTGTATGAAGTCATGTTCCTGTTGAGATGTAAAAACCTTTCAGGTGATGTCACACGCTCACGTCAGATTCTGGAAGAGATGTCAGAATAGGATGCCAGCCTCTTTTGTAGTGTCATAATCTGAAGTCAGTTTTATGGAGTGACATCACTGGTTTTGATGTTGGGATGCTGCAGTGACGTCACTGTCTGATGTCAGGCTTGTGGAGTGAGGTCACAGTCTGATGTCAGACTTCAGAGTGGTGTATTCTGTGATCCGACTACCGCAGAGATGTCTGCTTCATATGAACTCTTTGGAGTAAAGCTAATCTCCTGGAGTTCACCCTGGGCCTGGACTTCTCCAGAGAGGTGTGTCAGCCTGATGTCAGGAGTCCTTCAGAGTGACGTCACGGTCTGATGTCAGGTCAGTCTGGGAGTGGTGGCACAATATAGCATGCTGTTGGAATTATGTCATTGAGTGAGGCTGTCACGGTCAGGTTCGGGTTCCGGGGCAATCCCAGGTCAGAAGCTTATGTTGGATTCCTGGCGTGATGTCACAGTCTGAAATCAGAATGCTGCAGTGAAGCCACGTATGTCACAGTATGACGTCAGTGTTATGGATAGATGTTACTATCGTCTGATTTCAGGGCCCTGAAGAGAGGTCAGGATTCTTCCAGAGTGACAGGGTCTGATGTCAGGTTTGGAGAACAATGTTGACTTGTTGGACTGAAATTGCTTGTGTGACAGTATGACGTCAAACTCCTGGAGTGACGTTATAGTCTGATGTGACGATCCTGGAATGATATCCCAGTTTGATCTCAGGCACCTCTGGCCTGATCTTACTCTGCTGAGGGAATATTCACCGTGACAACACTGAGGGGGCCTGAGGTGAGAAAAGCACACACGCTAACGGTTCTTATTGTAAATTACAGGAAATATGGGAAACAATTCAATTTTATATTTAAAAAAGCCTCGCAGAACAGAGATAAATGGAAATGAAGAGCAAAGAAAGAAAAGAAAAATAAAGGCTAGAAAACGACCCGAAATGGGCACTTTCGAAACAGCAAATCCTGTACCTTTGACCCTTGAAAGACTTTCCAGCTTTCCTAATACATTTAGTGGGTCCAGAGGAGGCCTCGACTTACAGAGAGCCACTATAGTGGAACGTGGGGGCGGGAGAGGGTCCAGCTGCCCATGGGGCTGATTATATAGATGTTACAGAAATCTGACGTAAAGCCTGAAAACTGTATTTGAAATGTTTATTTAGGGGGTAAAAAAACATGACTCTCTGACCAAGGCGGGAAGAACTACTGGACACACAGGGCAGAATGGGAGTCCGGTAACATTGCCTATAAATGGTTTTTATACCGTCGAGGCGCAGCTACACAAGTCATCAATATCACTGTCACACAAGACTAACACAGCTCATTGAATCAACGGCTCAGCAAAAAGCGCTGAGAAGGAGACTTGGTGCATTTCGAACCTGCGACCTTTGGGTGACAGTTGCCTCTGCTGCAACCATAACCTGCTGAGCTATCTACTACTTCAACAAAAGCTAACAGAGTAACACCAGTAGATTGAAAAATCAACAGAAAACCGAGTGAATTCAACCGGTCAATACATTGGCCAACAGCCGTGGTCCGTGCGGGTAACAGTGGTGGGGCTGGGTAAGTGGTGATTTCGAGGGACGATGCAGAGGGAAAATTAAATAGATAATTAATTTTCCCTCAGCATCGTCCCTCGAAATCACCCCTTACCCCGCCCCACCGCTGTTACCTGCACAGACCACGGCTGTTGGCCAATCACAAATGAAATAGCACATGCTGTGATCCAATCAAAGGAATAGATGAGAAGAATGTAGGCCAACCAACAACGGAGAACCGCTCAATCAGTTCAAAGGAACCAGGATCCGGTCACTTAAGTAAGCACCTTCTAGAAACTTCCGCTGACAAGAGACAGGGATCGCGTGGCCAACATCGGCATCAGAGCGCGTCTTTCACAGCAGGACCACAGGCAAGAATTATGGGCTACCTTTTGGGAAATGCAGCAGTTTCATCTTCGACCTTCTGATTTCAAATGTGACCAGTGGCATAATGGTGTCGGCTCCAAATATTTTACATTTCATACCCTTAGTTGTCGAATTATTTCTGCCTGATGCCTCTTCTATCAGTTTCCACTTTTTAAAGATCTTTGAGACCCTCCACCCGTCCCAATCCCTTCTAACCCTTCTTGAATCATTCCTGCCGCCTTCGAGACCTTCGAAGTTTCCTTCCCTTCTTCAGCCCTGAAAACCAACCTCAAGCCAGAATGGAACCCTCCCTCAGTAGGTTCTATCCCTCTACAAGTCCTTCCAACTCCCCCCAAACCCTTCCAGACATCTGTGAGACCACTGATAACCTCTGCCCTGTGTGAGCCTTTACAAGCAAGCCAGCATGCAACCCTCCTTGAGCCTTAAAACCCCTCTTAAACCCCTCCAAACTTCTTCAATACCTTTGACTCCTCCTACCCTTCTTCAGCCCCTACAACCATTATAAAGCTGGCACGGGACCCTCCTTTAGGCCATTCGGACCTCCTTTAGTCTATCCAACCAAACTCAAGCACATTCATCCATCATATAATCTGTCTCGCCCACTCAACACTCTTCCAACAGGTTCAACCCTTCCAGAGCGCATCCAAGCCCTCCCCAAAGCCCTTCCAAAGTTCATTACACCCATGTAAAGAGTCTTCAATTCGTTAAACCATGTCACACTCATCAGGCTGTTCCAACACTTTCGAATCAGTCCAAGTGACCCACAAATCCTCCCAAACACTCCTCAAATATTTCCCACCTTCGATCAGCCCAACATTGGCTCTGCGATCACTTCAAGGCCTGCGAAGACTTGTATAAGTCTCATTCAGCTCGAGTATCTCTTATTGAGCGTCTTCATCTTTGTAACCCCTCCAACACTGAACCTTCTCCAGTCCACCTTGAACGCAACTAACCATTTTCAAGCTTTTATCCAACCCTCAAAGTCGTTCATGAGCCATTCTATCTCTCCTTGATCACCTGTAAACCTATTTGAGACAGTCAAACCCTTTGCAAACTGTCCAATACCACTAGTGCCTCTACACCTCCATGAACACATTCACACCTACTGTAGTCCGTCCAACCTTTATCTGGCTCACACTACCCAGCTCATGCACGTACAGACCTCCACAAGTCAGACCAACCTTCCTCCGAACATAAACAAACAGAAAAAGCCATTCTTGTACCTGTCCACCAACCTCAAGCTTGTCGGACCCATATCAAGACATTCCTCACAAGTATCCATTCATCTTGAAGCCCATGCAACCATTCCCAAGCTCATGCAGCCCTATCTGTACCTGTCCAACCGCCATCACATCCATCATACCCCTCTCATCCTACATGTAGCCACCCCGTACCTGTGAAATGTATCTCAAACATATTACCACCCTCTTATCTTTCTAACCATCATACAGCTGATAAACACATCATCTAGCTGATGGAATACTTCTGAAGCTCATACAAGCCTCGGTTGTTGAACTCATCAAGCCTATCTCAAGCTCATACTGCCCTCTTTGCACCTGTGCAATCATCGTTCGGATGATCTATACCACCAAGCTTGTTCAGCCTTTCTTGTCCTTTCCAATTCATCGTCCAACTCATGCAACCCTTCTCAAGCTCAAATAGTCTTTCTCATAACCTTACAACCACACTCAAAATCATGCAACCTGTCTTAAGCTCACACAGCCCTCCCCGAGCGTGTTCAACCACCAGTGAGCTCATGAAACGCATCTCAAGCTCACACAGCTCATCCCTTAACAACCACCTTCCGTCTGCATCCAGTCCCAGTTCTAAAGCTTATGCAACCTTCCTCAGATCTTTGAAACCATCACCGAGCTCAAGCGACTCATGTGATGATCATACAGCCATCTTCATGCCTGTCTGATCTTTGTCAAGCTAATGAAATCCTTCTCAAGCTCACACAGCCCTCCTCGTATATGTCCAACTCTCCGTGGTCGTCCTCATGCCACCTCGCTTAAGACTTTTACACCAGTCCTCAAGCCAATCCAACCAAATCAAGTCCTCTGAGCCCCCTTCCGCCTCTCCAACCCCACGATGACGTCACAAACTTACCAACAGAGGGGGCCCTGTTGGCCAACGATCAGATCCCATCACCCAGAGAAACTTGACATTTCTAGCTCTATGGAACTAATGTCGCCTCCCACATTACGAATGAAACGCACAAAGACACAGGAACCCAGAAGGGACTACAAAAGACATACAATAACAGAAACACCCAGCACTGGCCATGCTTACAGAGACGGACACAAATCAGGGTCAAATGAGCACACTGGCAGGGAGATGCCTGCCCTACTAACTTGACCCAGTATGATCTGGCACCAGAACCCCTTCTATAACCTAATGGGAGAAACAGGCAAACTCTTCCCAGAATACATGGAATAGTGTGGGCTACAGACCTCCTTCAAATGCATGGCGACTCAACAAACCTACGACGAGAGATGGACTACGCAGGAAATATCTAACAAAACAATAGCGATCAACATTCCGCTAAAACATGCGAATAAAAATAGAATGGCATATTATTGACTGTGACCATAAAAGTGGCCTCAGGTGCAAAAGGAGAGGCTGCTATCAGGCACAACTCTAGTCTTCATGGGAACCCCTTCTGCGCTCTAGTTTTAAGCTGGGATAAACCGGAAGCAAGGGGAACTCTGCTTGGTGTCAGCTTCAGGAACTATTGTGGGTAATCGATAATGTCTCTTGAGGTCTGGCACCACAGGAGCTTTGACTTGGAGTGCCTGAAGAAGGTACTCGCCGAGACGGTGTAAACTGTTGGATGGCTGCTGCTGTTTTGCGAGATATCATGTTCGTGCCACAGCGGTGTCCGTGTGTGAGATCTTGTTTACCTATAATGCACCTGCAAGGTGTTTAAGATAGTGCCGAGCAGGCAACGCTCTGCTTCCTATTCTGGATGTGTGCGCTGAATGACAAAATAACTTAAAAAAAGAACATGTCAGCAGAGGTAAAAATAACTGTTTTGTCTCCTATGGCAGGATCAGGGGCCTATGACAAGAAATACTTCCAACCTTTTATTTCTTACCTCACTCTCAAACTTAGGTGATTTCCACGGCGCATGGTTCTGAAATGGTTAATCGCCATTCTTTGAGAGCAGAGTATGCAAAGGATTCACCTTTAGAGCAAAGCATGGTCGGCGATTTGTCATATTTAAGAGTGCGGGAAGTTTCCTTCAAGAACTCACTTCTTTTAAGGGCATGGTAGGGCAAGGGATTATCTTTAAGCGCACAGCGTGGTGGTGGACTTGCTTCTTTGAGGGTGGAGTACTTGCTTTAACTTGGGTAGCACATGGTAGCTGGGAGCTAACCCCTGTCAGGGCACGGTACGGCTGGAGACGTGCCTTCTCCTGGAGCACATCTTGATGGCTTCCCAGTCTGTACTAATGTGGTACAGCTGGAGGCACGCCTTCTCCTGGAGCACATCTGGATGGACTCCCAGTCTGTAGTAATGTGGTACGGTGGAGGCACGCCTTCTCCTGGAGCACATCTGGATGGACTCCCAGTCTGTAGTAATGTGGTACTGCTGGAGACACGCCTCCTCCTGGAGCACATCTGGATGGACTCCCAGTCTGGAGTAGTGTGGTACTGCTGGAGACGCGCCTCCTCCTGGAGCACATCTGGATGGCCTCCCAGTCTGTAGTAATGTGGCACGGCGGAGGCACGCCTTCTCCTGGAGCACATCTGGATGGACTCCCAGTCTGTAGTAATGTGGTACTGCTGGAGACACGCCTCCTCCTGGAGCACATCTGGATGGACTCCCAGTCTGGAGTAGTGTGGTACTGCTGGAGACGCGCCTCCTCCTGGAGCACATCTGGATGGCCTCCCAGTCTGTAGTAATGTGGCACGGCGGAGGCACGCCTTCTCCTGGAGCACATCTGGATGGACTCCCAGTCTGTAGTAATGTGGTACTGCTGGAGACACGCCTCCTCCTGGAGCACATCTGGATGGACTCCCAGTCTGGAGTAGTGTGGTACTGCTGGAGACGCGCCTCCTCCTGGAGCACATCTGGATGGCCTCCCAGTCTGTAGTAATGTGGCACGGCGGAGGCACGCCTTCTCCTGGAGCACATCTGGATGGACTCCCAGTCTGTAGTAATGTGGTACTGCTGGAGACACGCCTCCTCCTGGAGCACATCTGGATGGACTCCCAGTCTGGAGTAGTGTGGTACTGCTGGAGACGCGCCTCCTCCTGGAGCACATCTGGATGGCCTCCCAGTCTGTAGTAATGTGGCACGGCGGAGGCACGCCTCCTCCTGGAGCACATCTGGATGGACTCCCAGTCTGTAGTAATGTGGTACTGCTGGAGACACGCCTCCTCCTGGAGCACATCTGGATGGACTCCCAGTCTGTAGTAATGTGGCACGGCGGAGGCACGCCTCCTCCTGGAGCACATCTGGATGGACTCCCAGTCTGGAGTAGTGTGGTACTGCTGGAGACGCGCCTCCTCCTGGAGCACATCTGGATGGCCTCCCAGTCTGTAGTAATGTGGCACGGCGGAGGCACGCCTTCTCCTGGAGCACATCTGGATGGACTCCCAGTCTGTAGTAATGTGGTACTGCTGGAGACACGCCTCCTCCTGGAGCACATCTGGATGGACTCCCAGTCTGGAGTAGTGTGGTACTGCTGGAGACGCGCCTCCTCCTGGAGCACATCTGGATGGCCTCCCAGTCTGTAGTAATGTGGCACGGCGGAGGCACGCCTTCTCCTGGAGCACATCTGGATGGACTCCCAGTCTGTAGTAATGTGGTACTGCTGGAGACACGCCTCCTCCTGGAGCACATCTGGATGGACTCCCAGTCTGGAGTAGTGTGGTACTGCTGGAGACGCGCCTCCTCCTGGAGCACATCTGGATGGCCTCCCAGTCTGTGAGTAATGTGGCACGGCGGAGGCACGCCTTCTCCTGGAGCACATCTGGATGGACTCCCAGTCTGTAGTAATGTGGTACTGCTGGAGACACGCCTCCTCCTGGAGCACATCTGGATGGACTCCCAGTCTGGAGTAGTGTGGTACTGCTGGAGACGCGCCTCCTCCTGGAGCACATCTGGATGGCCTCCCAGTCTGTAGTAATGTGGCACGGCGGAGGCACGCCTTCTCCTGGAGCACATCTGGATGGACTCCCAGTCTGTAGTAATGTGGTACTGCTGGAGACACGCCTCCTCCTGGAGCACATCTGGATGGACTCCCAGTCTGGAGTAGTGTGGTACTGCTGGAGACGCGCCTCCTCCTGGAGCACATCTGGATGGCCTCCCAGTCTGTAGTAATGTGGCACGGCGGAGGCACGCCTTCTCCTGGAGCACATCTGGATGGACTCCCAGTCTGTAGTAATGTGGTACTGCTGGAGACACGCCTCCTCCTGGAGCACATCTGGATGGACTCCCAGTCTGGAGTAGTGTGGTACTGCTGGAGACGCGCCTCCTCCTGGAGCACATCTGGATGGCCTCCCAGTCTGTAGTAATGTGGCACGGCGGAGAGCACGCCTCCTCCTGGAGCACATCTGGATGGACTCCCAGTCTGTAGTAATGTGGCACTGGCGGGAGGCCACGCCTCCTCCTGGAGCACATCTGGATGGACTCCCAGTCTGGAGTAGTGTGGTACTGCTGGAGACGCGCCTCCTCCTGGAGCACATCTGGATGGCCTCCCAGTCTGTAGTAATGTGGCACGGCGGAGGCACGCGCCTCCTCCTGGAGCACATCTGGATGGACTCCCAGTCTGTAGTAATGTGGTACTGCTGGAGACGCGCCTCCTCCTGGAGCACATCTGGATGGCCTCCCAGTCTGTAGTAATGTGGCACGGCGGAGGCACGCCTCCTCCTGGAGCACATCTGGATGGACTCCCAGTCTGGGTAGTGTGGTACTGCTGGAGACGCGCCTCCTCCTGGAGCACATCTGGATGGCCTCCCAGTCTGTAGTAATGTGGCACGGCGGAGGCACGCCTTCTCCTGGAGCACATCTGGATGGACTCCCAGTCTGTAGTAATGTGGTACTGCTGGAGACACGCCTCCTCCTGGAGCACATCTGGATGGACTCCCAGTCTGGAGTAGTGTGGTACTGCTGGAGACGCGCCTCCTCCTGGAGCACATCTGGATGGCCTCCCAGTCTGTAGTAATGTGGCACGGCGGAGGCACGCCTTCTCCTGGAGCACATCTGGATGGACTCCCAGTCTGTAGTAATGTGGTACTGCTGGAGACACGCCTCCTCCTGGAGCACATCTGGATGGACTCCCAGTCTGGAGTAGTGTGGTACTGCTGGAGACGCGCCTCCTCCTGGAGCACATCTGGATGGCCTCCCAGTCTGTAGTAATGTGGCACGGCGGAGGCACGCCTTCTCCTGGAGCACATCTGGATGGACTCCCAGTCTGTAGTAATGTGGTACTGCTGGAGACACGCCTCCTCCTGGAGCACATCTGGATGGACTCCCAGTCTGGAGTAGTGTGGTACTGCTGGAGACGCGCCTCCTCCTGGAGCACATCTGGATGGCCTCCCAGTCTGTAGTAATGTGGCACGGCGGAGGCACGCCTTCTCCTGGAGCACATCTGGATGGACTCCCAGTCTGTAGTAATGTGGTACTGCTGGAGACACGCCTCCTCCTGGAGCACATCTGGATGGACTCCCAGTCTGGAGTAGTGTGGTACTGCTGGAGACGCGCCTCCTCCTGGAGCACATCTGGATGGCCTCCCAGTCTGTAGTAATGTGGCACGGCGGAGGCACGCCTTCTCCTGGAGCACATCTGGATGGACTCCCAGTCTGTAGTAATGTGGTACTGCTGGAGACACGCCTCCTCCTGGAGCACATCTGGATGGACTCCCAGTCTGGAGTAGTGTGGTACTGCTGGAGACGCGCCTCCTCCTGGAGCACATCTGGATGGCCTCCCAGTCTGTAGTAATGTGGCACGGCGGAGGCACGCCTTCTCCTGGAGCACATCTGGATGGACTCCCAGTCTGTAGTAATGTGGTACTGCTGGAGACACGCCTCCTCCTGGAGCACATCTGGATGGACTCCCAGTCTGGAGTAGTGTGGTACTGCTGGAGACGCGCCTCCTCCTGGAGCACATCTGGATGGCCTCCCAGTCTGTAGTAATGTGGCACGGCGGAGGCACGCCTTCTCCTGGAGCACATCTGGATGGACTCCCAGTCTGTAGTAATGTGGTACTGCTGGAGACACGCCTCCTCCTGGAGCACATCTGGATGGACTCCCAGTCTGGAGTAGTGTGGTACTGCTGGAGACGCGCCTCCTCCTGGAGCACATCTGGATGGCCTCCCAGTCTGTAGTAATGTGGCACGGCGGAGGCACGCCTTCTCCTGGAGCACATCTGGATGGACTCCCAGTCTGTAGTAATGTGGTACTGCTGGAGACACGCCTCCTCCTGGAGCACATCTGGATGGACTCCCAGTCTGGAGTAGTGTGGTACTGCTGGAGACGCGCCTCCTCCTGGAGCACATCTGGATGGCCTCCCAGTCTGTAGTAATGTGGCACGGCGGAGGCACGCCTCCTCCTGGAGCACATCTGGATGGACTCCCAGTCTGTAGTAATGTGGTACTGCTGGAGACACGCCTCCTCCTGGAGCACATCTGGATGGACTCCCAGTCTGTAGTAATGTGGCACGGCGGAGGCACGCCTCCTCCTGGAGCACATCTGGATGGACTCCCAGTCTGGAGTAATGTGGTACTGCTGGAGACGCGCCTCCTCCTGGAGCACATCTGGATGGCCTCCCAGTCTGTAGTAATGTGGTACTGCTGGAGACGCGCCTCCTCCTGGAGCACATCTGGATGGCCTCCCAGTCTGTAGTAATGTGGCACGGCGGAGGCACGCCTCCTCCTGGAGCACATCTGGATGGACTCCCAGTCTGTAGTAATGTGGTACTGCTGGAGACACGCCTCCTCCTGGAGCACATCTGGATGGACTCCCAGTCTGTAGTAATGTGGCACGGCGGAGGCACGCCTCCTCCTGGAGCACATCTGGATGGACTCCCAGTCTGGAGTAATGTGGTACTGCTGGAGACGCGCCTCCTCCTGGAGCACATCTGGATGGCCTCCCAGTCTGTAGTAATGTGGTACTGCTGGAGACGCGCCTCCTCCTGGAGCACATCTGGATGGCCTCCCAGTCTGTAGTAATGTGGCACGGCGGAGGCACGCCTCCTCCTGGAGCACATCTGGATGGACTCCCAGTCTGGAGTAATGTGGTACTGCTGGAGACGCGCCTCCTCCTGGAGCACATCTGGATGGCCTCCCAGTCTGTAGTAATGTGGCACGGCGGAGGCACGCCTCCTCCTGGAGCACATCTGGATGGACTCCCAGTCTGGAGTAGTGTGGTACTGCTGGAGACGCGCCTCCTCCTGGAGCACATCTGGATGGCCTCCCAGTCTGTAGTAATGTGGCACGGCGGAGGCACGCCTCCTCCTGGAGCACATCTGGATGGACTCCCAGTCTGGAGTAATGTGGTACTGCTGGAGACGCGCCTCCTCCTGGAGCACATCTGGATGGCCTCCCAGTCTGTAGTAATGTGGTACTGCTGGAGACACGCCTCCTCCTGGAGCACATCTGGATGGACTCCCAGTCTGTAGTAATGTGGCACGGCGGAGGCACGCCTCCTCCTGGAGCACATCTGGATGGACTCCCAGTCTGGAGTAATGTGGTACTGCTGGAGACGCGCCTCCTCCTGGAGCACATCTGGATGGCCTCCCAGTCTGTAGTAATGTGGCACGGCGGAGGCACGCCTCCTCCTGGAGCACATCTGGATGGACTCCCAGTCTGGAGTAATGTGGTACTGCTGGAGACGCGCCTCCTCCTGGAGCACATCTGGATGGCCTCCCAGTCTGTAGTAATGTGGCACGGCGGAGGCACGCCTTCTCCTGGAGCACATCTGGATGGCCTCCCAGTCTGTAGTAATGTGGTACTGCTGGAGACACGCCTCCTCCTGGAGCACATCTGGATGGACTCCCAGTCTGGAGTAGTGTGGTACTGCTGGAGACGCGCCTCCTCCTGGAGCACATCTGGATGGCCTCCCAGTCTGTAGTAATGTGGCACGGCGGAGGCACGCCTCCTCCTGGAGCACATCTGGATGGACTCCCAGTCTGGAGTAATGTGGTACTGCTGGAGACGCGCCTCCTCCTGGAGCACATCTGGATGGCCTCCCAGTCTGTAGTAATGTGGCACGGCGGAGGGCTCACTGCCACCAAGAGTCCCGTACGGATAGAGATAAAGCAACTCAAAGAGCGCAGCTAAGTACGGAACTCGCCATCTTCCATGAGCCTCGGTTCAGTACAAAGGGGCGTAGAGCCCGCTTAAGAAAGATGGGTTTTCAGAAGAGACATGTTGGGCTTCACCTGGCACTTTCAGAAGGGGCTTTCATAACATGGGTCCTTGGGTAGAAAAGCTCTGAGCTCCCATCTCTCAGCCTAAGACTCACTGCCCAGAAATGGGTTACTTACTTGCTGCTCCCATCAAACTCTGAGTATGTGAAGTGTAGGGAAGAAAGATAATGTACAGAGATGTCAGACTGGAGGAAACGGGGCTAAGGAGGTGGAACATGAACTTCTCACAACCCTCCAAAAATAATAATCGAGGAATAAAACCTAATTTTTCTCAATGTAGCAGAGAGCAAGAATGAGCCCATGCAGGAGCTTTAGCTGCCTCCCACTGTAATGCAACATCACAGGTTTTTATGTCATGCTGAATGAAAGTATTTTGACCCTCAGATGCCGCAGCAGGGTTTCGCAAAGCGTGGCACAGTGGATTGTCACAAGTCAATGAGAGGACATGACCCTCCCTCCCCTGGTGTCCCTCCCAAAAACCCTTCCCCAACATGCACAGACAAAACACTTCTAGCCTCTTATCACATAGACGCAAGACACACAGCTGACATTAACATCAAATAAATAAAAGATATATATATATATATCTATGTATAAGCAAATATAGGTGAGTGTGTGCAAAAGAAAAAAACACAGTTTTCACCAAAAAGCACAATACTGCGTCAACTCCTGGAATAAAGTCCGCTTTTAGCACTGTGGCATTTTCTGCTGCAGAATAATCTTGCAGATGTTGCCTTTTAACTGGCTCCTGACCCCTACCAGCAAAACATGTGTTTCTTTCACATGAAAGTTCTCCCACCCAAGAGGGCAGGGTTGCCTTGGTGGTCAGAGGACGCCAGATGCTGCGGTCGCAGCTCACATTCCATCCGTGTCATCTAAGGCAAAAATGGGTGTGTCCGTGGCCCAAGTATCTGGCCCACAAGGAGAAAGAATGGGTTATGCGGGGAGATGGAACATGGGGTGGTTTCTCTGAGGGGATGAAATCCAGAACGGGTGTCCTTCGGTTCCCTCTACCCCTTTCCCCCAGGACTCTGAAGGACTCAATGGATTGGACGGTCTGACGCGTAGAGCGATGGAGCGGTTCTGGAGGTCCTTGCTGACATGCTCCCCGCACTTGTACCGCATGAAGGGGATGCCGGATGAGCTTCCGCACCGATGGGATCAGATGGCACACAAAGATTCTGTACTCCAGGTGCCTGCGGGGAAAAGACAGGAGAGTCAGGGAGATGGGTCCAGGGTCCAGCACGCACTCTTTATCCAAGCATATTCAGGGCGGTGGCTAAAGTGGGAGGTGGAAAACTAATATCAGCTTTGGAATTTGAAAATGGCCGATGGTAAATGGAGGACCACCCCTCGCTAGTAAACCCCTTTGCCTGGTGGCACTTGTAAGACTGCCTGAGCTAACCCACACCTGTGCCTGGTGGCACATGAAAGACTGCCTGGGCTAGCCCACATCTGTGCTCAATGGCAAATTAAAGACTGTCTGGGCTAGCCCACACCTGTGCTCGGTGGCAAATGAAGACTGCCTGGACTAGCCCACACATGTGCCAGATGGCACGAGGACAGCCAACCACTACCCCAAACCAATCCCTACTTGTGCTCAAAGAAAAATTGGGAGTTCCCGAACCTACCTCCCACCTCCATTTCCCTTCAGAGTTTATTCGAATCTCGGTCTCTCAGCTCAAGCTGCAGCTACGCGAAGGACCACATTACCTCTGCCCCAAGTCATAACCGTGGTGAGCAAAAATAAATACCCAGTAAGGTGCAGAAGAAAAGAAATACTCCCCTGGATCCTCTACACAACACGTGTGAAATGCCCCTTTACTATTATTGTTACCAGCACTAAAAGCCTATCTAATAATTTCATCTTCATTCTTATTGTTATATACGACGTTATTACTGTTAATATAACAATGGCCATAACGACAAGAAAAAATATAACTAACACTAGTAACACCAACAGTACTAGCAGTAACAACAAAACAATAACACTAAGAACACTAATATTAATAATGGTAATAATAACTACTTATTCTTATCCTTCCTATGGTTTTTTGTGGGGTCAGTATTATTATTTTTGCTATTGTAGCTCGTGATACAAGTAATATTAGTTCTAGGTTTTTTCTTGTTGCTGGATTGTTATGAACATTAGGACTGATATTATCTGTAATATTGTTAATACTGTTGGTGTCACTGTTCTTCCATATTGATATCGCTTTCGTTCAACTGGTCCTGGCTATTATTGATGCTTATGGGGCATTAATGGCTGCGCCTCAGCCGGAATGACAGAAAACCTCACCCAATGAAACCCGTCCATCGGTGGGGCAGTGACCCTTACCCCCTGCCCGTATGCTCATCACTAGGCCTGGGTGGTGAACTCCGCTCCGTTCGCGGAGTTTTCTGCACTCTGCGGAGATCGCGGAGTGCAGAAAACTCCACTTTGCGTAGTGCAGCAGAGTTTTTTCCCTGCTTGCGATCGCGAACGGTAAGTTCGCGAGCTGCCGCTCAGGTAGAATTTCTACCCAAGCGTCAGGAAGACCAGCGCGAATGGCAGTTCGCACTGCAGTCCGCCACTTGCGGAACTCCGAAGAGTTTTTTTGTAACTTCGCGGAGTTTCGCGTAGCAAAACTCCGCGAACTACGCCCAGGCCTGCTCATCACACACCACATCAATCACCCTCGCATCTTCAAGCACGTCTGCTGCTTGTCACAGCCGAGACTGCATCCTTCACACAACTGTTGAGTCTATGCTGCAGACATTTACAACAAGTGAGCGGTGTGAAAGGACGATGCGTAACATACAGGAGGGAGGGGGGTAAAGGCAACATGGACAATGGGGGTAATTAACAACAGGGGACAGAACGTTTGCATCGGCCTTAACGTAGAGCTGCTTCCTGGGATTCCGGCACCTGCCCCAAACATAATGAGGAGATGCTGAGAGAGACCGGGGTTCGGGGCGGGGGGAGCAGATAAGGCACGCACTGTCTTTTTTGGTGTTGTTTTTCAGCCGCCAGTGTGACTCGTTGCCCCCGCCATTGCCCGTGCGCAGTCAATGATAAAAGCGAGACAGTAAAATGGAGAAAAGAAATGGTGTTCGGATAGGAGCAGAGCTCGCAACAGGAGCAGGGAACATGAGCAAACCTGTTTTTCAATTGCGCACGGGGATCAGCTGTGCGACCAGAGAGACTTCCCATACAGCCAGCACAAACGAAAGAAAAAAGTAGTGCTCATCAGCAGCATAAATGCACACAAGTGGAAGGCTAAACATCCTGGGGACCTTCTCCATGGGAGGGAACAAACAAGGAAAAGGTGGGACAAATGGGAACAAATACCCACTTGAAAGCAAGGATTTTTAAAGGGCACTGAAACAAACCAATGAGAAACAGTGGGCAGGCTCTAAGCCCACAAACTGAATACAGCATCTCACGAAGAGACAGCCCAAGTGCTGTCTAGGCTCAACTTAAAAAGGGTGGGATCCCAAACGTCTGATTTCCCCATTTCAATTCCCATAGGAAAATCTGCTATCCAGTACAAAAATAATGGTTAAAAAGAATTACCCCAAATTTGACAAAAAGTTAGAACTTTAAAAAAAGCATGTTTTTTGTTAATTGGTGCAAATCTTTTCAGCTATTTTCCAAAAATTAGTGTTTAAAATGGTGCTCAGGTGGACATGAAGATGGTAAAGTTGGTAAAAAGTTAGAGATACCCAGACCGTTGGTGTTCTGATATATTGTGATTTGTCCATTCAAAGTGGATTGATGGATCCTGATTGGCTGAGCACAACATGGAGAATATGTTGTGGTAGCCATTACATGACTCGGAGACCCGGTCCCCGAGTCCTGAGAAAATAAAGCAAAGGCCAAAAAGGGGTAGGGTGGGCATACCCTAAAACTGAGGGCCATGAGTAATGGGACCCTCCCCTATGTCAAATGACAAAAAGAAATTATATATATTTGTTGCAGGCCTGTCCTGTGGTACCGGGGTATCCCTATATCTAGTACCACAGGACTCAACGAGGCGTCCCCAGTGGAACTGTGGTAACAAACCTGACACCGTGGTACCAAAAACCACATTAATATAATAAAAAGGGTTCAAGGGTCTGAAAATAGGAAACCCCTTCCTTCCACACGCTTTACATTTGGTTCCTTTGCGCATCCAGAGTGACTTAGACAGCACCATGGTTAAGCCTCAGTACAAGCAGCTGTAGCAGCAGCAACACGCCACAACAAGATGGCTGCCAGCCTCCCTTCCCTGTGCTTGTACCAAAGAGCCTAGTGACTTTCCTGGGTTCCATGGACTCTAGGCACTTAAAGCCGTGACAATTTGACATTTGGCAGTCACAGGCCAAGGTCTAAAAATAATGTAATAATAATAATGAAAATGAAAAACAAATGAAGGAGGAAGGACCATGAGTCTGTGGTGAGCTGCACAATGCGTCGTTTTAACATGGTATTCCCAGGCGACCTCTCATCCAAGTATTAACCAGACACGCCCTAAAGAAGATGCTACACGTGCTACATTTGGAATATGATCAAAAAAATCCCGGAAATTCACTGAAAAAACCAAAGGTTAAAATGATGGTATAGTTAGGAATGGTAATAAGATTTTAGAATACATTAAAAAAACAGAAAATCTCTGGAAAAAATCAAACATTAAAGTGACGTTATACTTAGTTGTTGAAATAACACCAGAGCTTATGTTGAAAAAACAAAAAATACACTGAAATTCGCTATAGTTCAGTGAGCTCCCGTCATGCACTGCTTATGGCCTCACTGATTGCATCTGTCATGACATGTTTATTGATATAATTATTTTTATTTATTTTTTATTTATAACTGTTGGCAATTGACATATATGTGCATACATACATTTCAAATAGCTTGACAGCTACAGCAACGACATAGCAGAACTTGGCAGCATGAAGAGCAACATTAAAGAAAATGTATATTGAGGTCAGACATTCCCTTTCTCTCAGCTTCCCCTCATCCCCTTCCATCCCCCCAGCACCCCAGCCAGTGATGCAGTACATCTCATCCTCAACTAGTCGTCTTGGAAGGCCGGTAGATAGTGTGTTGCGTGTATAATTGAGTCTACAGTGGGGTGTGCAGCATTGTCACAGTCCGCCCCACAGGACCCTAAGGGGTCAGGAGGGAGGTTCTTCTTGGCGAATGTAGCTGATAAAGGGCTCCCATATGTCTCAAGGGCGAGACATCAGGGGCATTAGGTCACAAAAGTTTGATAACTGTTCGTGACAATAGGTTACGTCTTTAATCCAGTCTCGTGTTTTTGGTGTCCGCGTGCCCCCCCAGCACATCGCAACTCTGCGTTTAGCGAGAAGGAGCATTAGTGCAGTGAGTTTGTGGGAGCAGCTGGCCACCTCTGCTACATAGCCCAGCAGACCGATCAGAGGTGACGGGAGCAGCGGTGCGTTTATTACTTTCAGGATTACAGCAAATACCTCCCCCCAGTATGCGGCTATGGTGGGACACTGCCAAGCAAGGTGAATAAAGTCTGCGGAGGTAACGTGACATCGTAAGCAGTGAGAATCTGTGGATAGGCCCATTCGGTGTATCGACACGGGAGTTCGATAAGTGTGATGCAAAAAATTAAAATGTATGAGCCTGAACCTGTAGTTTGGAGATAAAAGTTGAAGTTGACCACAGCAAAATGACCATTGTGCATCAGTGAGGGGGAGGTTGAGATCTTCTCCCCAGGTCTCTCGGGCAGGTGTGAGTGCTGCGGGTGCGGTGAGCTGTGTATGTTTGTATAGAGATGTGATTAATTTACGGGAAGAGGTGGTGGTGTATATATATTCTAAAGCTCTGAGTGTAGTCGGTGGAGCGGGGAATGTGTCGAATAGTGCCCGACACGTCGCCCGCAGTTGGTAATATAGGAGGGTGTCAAGGGGCAAGCCGAAGTGCGTCCCGCGGGGTCGGGGGCCGTGGTATTGGTCGCCCGGAAGAGGTCTGCAAATGTATGTATGTTGAGCCTGCTTGCGTGGCTGCAAGCGCCCGCGTCCTGTAAGGGGAGTACCAGGGGGTGGCTCGCCACCGGGATCGATGGGGCATAAACAAGTGGGACCTTCGCACGACGGGCCAATGTGGCCGATGCCCACCGCATGCATTGCGGAGTATCTATTTCGGTCGTTGGGCGTTTATATGGAAGGAACAGAGCTGACAAGAGAGGCCATGGGGAGACTGTGTCTATCTCCACTGCGACATGCATTGGAAAGGAGTAGGGTGCGTCCAGTAATGTAGGAAGTGTGCCTGGGCGCAAAGCGCATAGAGTTGAAGGTCTGGTGTGCCCAACCCTCCCTGGGCTTGCGGCAAGGTTAGCAATTCGTATTTTACCCGGGGTTGCCGGCCCGCCCAGACCAAAGTAATGAGATTGGATCGTAGTCTTTTGAAGAAGGCCTGTGTGATAGGGATGGGAAGGTTTACAAATAGATAAAGGAACTTTGGCAGTACGACCATTTTTGCGATAGCGATCCGGCCCGCCAGGGACAACGGTAGTTTGGACCATAGCGGGATACGGTCCTCGAACCATGTCATTGCTCTGCCATAATTGGACTTCCAAAGTTCAGCAATATCTCTGCTGACGTAAATCCCTAAATATTTGACAGGGATGGCTGCCCACTGGAATGGATACTCTGTGGGGAATGGGACCATGGCCTCCGTTAGAGAGAAGCACGGATTTAGCCCAGTTGATTTGAACTCCGGATAGGCCCCCGAAGTGTATAATTTCCCGAACTAGTGGGGAGAGGTTAAGTTCTGGCTTACTCACATAGAGAGTGATGTCGTCCGCATAGAGGGACACTGTGAGGCCGCAGGTTGTGAACCCTACCCCTCGATTTGCATGCCTTTGCCGAATTTGTGTGGCCAGGGGCTCCATTGCGATAGCAAAGAGCAGGGGGGAAAGCGGGCACCCCTGTCGCGTGCCCCTGCTGACCGGGAATGGTTCCGATATCTGCCAATTAAGGTGTACCCTGGCAGTGGGCAGGGTGTAAAGAAGGTGAATTTGTGCGAGAAAAGTGGACCCGAGGGCCATTCTGCTTAACAGCGGGAAGAGAAATCCCCATTCCAGGGTGTCAAATGCTTTGGTTGCATCGAGCAGGGCTGCCAGTGCCGTGGATTGGGGATGTAAATAATGCATAACTGCGAACATAGTCCGAAGATTATGTGTAGTCGAGCGACCTGGTATAAACCCGGATTGATCAGGCCTGATCATCACAGGCAACAAGAGTTGCAGTCTGTTTGCCAGTACTTTTGCGAAGATTTTATTATCTATATTGATAAGGGACAGGGGTCGGTAGGAATCGCATTGGTTAGCTGGCTTGTCGGGCTTGAGGAGTGTAAAGAGTACAGCTTCCCGCATCGACGTGGGGAGCGAACCCACCTCCAGCGCATCGTGGCAGACGTCCAGCAATTTGGGGATTAGAAGATCGGAGTATTCTTTATAAACAGTGGCTGTCAGCCCATCCAGGCCGGGAGCTTTGACGGAGGGAGACTGGCGATTGCCTGCCACACCTCTTCGGCAGTGACGGGGAGATGTAAAAATTCTCGATGTGAGTTTGAGAGCCACACCAGCTCAATGGCGTCAAAATAAGCTTGTAGGTCCGGTGGGGAAGATGGTTGGGAGGAGGAGTAAAGGTGGGCGTAGAAGGCAACCATGGTGTGTAGCAAGTCTGGGGTTGAGGAGTGATGTTGTCCTTCTACGTCGACAAGCTCAGAAATATAGGAAGCGGCGCGCGATTTCTGGAGCATCCTGGCTAGTGTTTTGCCCGGGCGGTCTCCCTCTCCATACCTGCGAGCCTGGGTTTCTTTGCCCAGGAAATTGACTTCTCTTAGTGCCCCCTCCTGATATGCCGCTATTTTAATACGTATTTCAGCCAGAACAGCAGAGTCAGTAGAGCGATGGAACTGGGTCTCAAGCGCAGAGATGTCAGTCTCAAGTGCCGATATTGTCCCACAGATAGATTTGAGAATGCTGTTTTGTTTGGCTATACAGACGCCACGAATTACCACTTTAAAGGCATCTCAGAGTATAGCAGGGGAGCTAACTGAGCCTGTATTGTGTTCGAAGTAGTCCTGGATTGCTGTTTGCACCTCCTCCCTGAAAACCTGATCTCTTAGGGCGTTCGGGTGTAGTCTCCATGAGAACGTGTGGGAGGAAGCTTGGGGTGGCCTAATGCTTAGTTGGACTGGAGCGTGATCTGAGAGGGTGTGTGGCAAGTAGGAAACCTCTGGCGCCATGGCAGGGCAGCTCTAGATGTCAGCCAATAGTCAATTCTAGACCACGCCCCGTGTTGTAGGGAAAAACATGTGCCTTCGCGTATACTATGGTGTGTGTCCTGCCAAATGTCTACGAGGCAGTTATCTGTGATGATGAAGCTAATGTAGTGGCAGCTTGTGGGTGGGGACGTCGCAAGCTACCTGACCTGTCCACTGCATCTACCAGTGGGACGTTGAAATCGTTACCCCAGAATATGGTCTGGGGGTTGGTGCCGGCGATCAGATGCCAGACTCCAACAAAAAAGGCTGGATCGTCCACGTTAGGACCGTAGATGTTGGCTAAAGTCATGGGATGGTTGTATAGTTTGCCAGTCAGAATAATATAGCGTCCCGCGTCATCGTAAATACAATGATCGGTGGTCCATGCCAAGCCCTTTCGTATAAGGATACAGACCCCCCTCGCATAGTTGGAATATGTAGAAGAGTATGTTGGTCCCCACCCTCTGGTGAGAAGGGGGGTGGAGATTGGTGCAGACGAGATGGGTTTCTTGTAATAGGCAGATGTCGATAGCATGTCTGCTCAAATAGGCGTGTACTAACCGTACTTTCCTGCTGTCGTTCAACCCCCTTATATTCCATGAGATTAGTTTTACTGGGGCTGCCTTATTCATCTATGACAGGGGTGGTGATGATGCTGCATGTGTGAACGTGATAGAGAATATGTCGTCTCCAGCGCTTCAGAAAGATGTGCATGTGTGTGCCATGATGCCAACATTTTAATGCAATACATAAGATTAATTGGAATAACTCTCAACAAACCCTTCCCTCCCAATCCTCCCCCCACCAACTCCAACCCCCCAATTAGGTTGAGATACCCTTCCCCATAACAGACATTTACGGGAATTATCCCTGGGGGCAGCGGAGTCTCCGCGGGAACTGCCCGCCGTGAGGCTGGGTGGATGAGCATAAGTATGGTAGGAGGGCCCACCTCCCACACAGCCCAAAAGTGCGCTGTAATATTACAATTGAACAACATTACTTAGTATAATCAGATAGCATCCACAGAGTCAGCTCCGCAGACAGGGACAGTCAACTCCCACCCGAATGGAACATCGTTTAAGTTCTTACATTCTGTATCAGGTGTCATCGGGAGGCAGTTAATCATTGTTGCTGAGCCGCATCTCCGATGGGGAGCCACCTTGGCTCTCCCGGGAGCGGCCGCTCTTGGCCTGTTGCTTGGCGAACTTGAGAGCGATTTTCGGAACTGTGAAATGGAGTGTTTTGCCGTCCTGGGTTATCTTGAGTTTGGCGGGGTATAACATGACATACTTGATATGGGCCTGCTGCAGAAGACGTTTAGCTGGGAGAAAGTCGCGGTGGGCCGCCTGCACCGCCATGGTGAAGTCCGGGAAGAAGGATATAATGTCCCCTTTGATTGTATCTGTCCCCTCTCCTGGCAAGCCGGAGAACCGTGTCGCGGTCTTTGTAATTTAACAGGCGGGCCACGATTGGACGAGGGGGGGGGGGTGCCCGGGGGGGGATTTGGGTCCCAGCGACCTGTAGGCTCTTTCAACGATAAAGACGGGGGACAGGTCTGCTCCAAATAGGTCCCACAGCAGAGTTTCCATGAAATCCTCCATCTTGGAGCTCGCGGTGGATTTGGGCATGTCCACTACGCTGAGATTATTGCGCCTTGAACGGGCTTCGAGGTCTTCATTTTTTTGTTTAATTAGGTCCAGTATTTTGTCCATTTGTAGGAGGCACTCAGAGGTGGCAGATTGGACGTCGTCGGACTCGGATACCCTGGTTTCCAGGTGGGCAAGCCGGGAGTCATGAGCATCGACTCTGTTTTTAACCTTGTCCAGGTGAGAGGTGAGCAGATCCAGTTTGGCATCGATTTTTTTTATGTTTTTTATTTTCACATCCAGGAGTATTCCCTTCAGGTCTAGGTCTTGCTCTTCGGTGTCGGTCTCATCTGGCTGATGTGAGGCAGCGTCTCTCCCGGCCTCGGGGTCAGCCAGTCTGGCGTTGCGTTTTTTCTCGAACAAGAGCTTGGGTTGCTTGCACTCCGGCTTTCCCATAGCTGTTGGGGGGCGGGGGACCCGCAGTCGGGCCCGCCGCAGAGGTCCGGGGGAGTGCATCTTGTGGCCCTGGGCTGCTAGGGAGGGATCACCGAGTGTTCGCCCCTTTGCATCTCCGTCCCAGGCCCAAGTTGTTTCTTCCCACCACTGCAGCGATGAGTTTCTGGTGGGGGCAGCTGCACTTGTCCCAAAGCTCTAGCACCGGGGCCCGGGGCGGTCACCTCTGATGTGCTGCAGCATGTTCAATACTTTGCTGGGGTTGACCGCTTTTGGCCTTCAGTCCACCCGGGCACAGAACGGCGGCAGCCAGAGGAAGGGGCCGCCCAGCGCAGCGTGCAACTGGGCCCCAATGGTAGGCAAGGTAGTTCTCCAGCCGTAGCGCAGCAGCACAAAGTTAATTGGGGAAGCAGCCCACCGCCGCTGTGGGCCCGACCCCTTAGCACCACAGCACGAACTCCCGCCGTGGACCACTCGGGCGCCCCCAGTTCAACGGCAGCAGTGTTTGTTTTCTCCGCTGGTTTTGGCAGCGAGGCACAGCTCTGCTGTCCACATGTCTTCCCGCCAGCCAGGGGTCCCAGGCAGGCCTCTTCCGCTCCCCGACTGTCCAGCCAGCACCCCGGGCCGGCCTTAGTGTAGGGATTTCGCCGCCTACAGCTTGCCGCCGGCACCTGTGGGATGCAGCGCCCGGGAAGGGAGCGTCAGATGGGCCCTAAAGCACTTGAGAAATGGCGATTGGGCCGCAATAATAGGCAGGGTGTTTTTCAACTGTATCGCTGCAGCATACAGTCAAGTGAAGTAGCAGGGGAGGGCACCCCCGGAGCAGCCCGCCACACTTGTTCTGCGGGTCGCACTCACCGCTTGTCAAATGCGGAATCTTCCAGTGGATCCGCCACCGCCGCGGGCCCGACCTCCTAACACCGCAGCATGGTCCCCGACCGAGGGTCTCGCGGGCCCGCCCAGTGCAGCGCCCGCGGCGTCTGTGTTCTCCGCCGGTGTTCTCGGCGAGGCACAGCACCGCCGGCCCCGCCGGCCACGTGACTCCCAGCCCGCCGGAGGGTCCAGACAGGCCCCAGTCGCTCCTCTGCCGTCCTGCCAGCACCGTCACCCCCGAGCCAGCCTCAGTTGGGGGTTTTTCGCCGCCTCCACCTTGTCGCTGGCACTTGTAGGGTGCAGCGTCCGGGAGGAGAGGGTCCGACGGGCTCTATAGCACACAGAGCATGTCGGATTTTAGGCTCAGCCGGCAGAGCTCGCTTACAATGCGGCCATCTTGCGCCGCGGCAAAGCCACGCCCCTCATGTTTAATGATATAATTGATGACATCACTGATGACATCATACAATAAATGCTACAGGCATTGTGGACTGGAAGGGATTCAACAAGCTGCACCTGTTGCCAACTTTCTATCACCACTCAGATGGTAATGGACATAACCTTCCGCAACCGGCAGGACACGTAGTGTGTCCGTCATCGACCCCACATTCAGTGGCTGCAAGCTTTTGTTGACTGGTGTTCAGTGGCCTAAGCGGCCAAGTGGCTCATAGACATCAACGAGGTCAGCCACTTCATAAATCTCCAAACAAGTGTTTTGGTCTTTATTTACCTTAATGGGATCAGCCGGTGAAGCCCCTCGTCTGACCCACAATTATAAGTCAAAGCTTTACATCTATGCATTAGCCACTGATAGGCCATGTACAGCCGTGCCCCCTGGACAATCCTCTGTAGTTTGGTAAAATATACTACACATAAGAATGGACATAACACAGGCCGTCGTGGTACTCACTCTGAAGAGTCCACCCACGAGGGGCATGGAGCTACCCCAGTGCAGTCTGCCGTAAGTGACAAAGGAGCAGCGACTGGCCCTAGGTCTCCACAGGGCTGCTGCTGCAGAGTACCACATGGCAAGTGGCATTAGACAACCAGCCACGCTATACGGTGGGAGGAGCCACCCGCAAATGGCAGATGGGCAACTCATAGGAATAAGAACTACATATGTCCAAGAAGCCTGGTCTAGGGGTACTCCTTGGAGAGGCACAGCAGCAACCATAAATATGGCCATTATACAACCAGCCATGCCACATGGTGTGGGGAGTCCACCAGGAGCGCAGATGAGCAAACTAGGATTTACCAGACACCACACACACATCTCTGAGCAGCACCCAGTACCACTAGCAGCACAACCCCTTGAGGCGGGTGATTATTAGAAACTAGGATGGAGGATAGGGTGTCAATCAGAGATTCTTTGGAAAGAATCCATTCAGGTAACAGAAGAGAAAGGGGCAAAGAGGTGGTTCAAGGATAGGTGGAGGAGGGGTGAAGAAGGCAAGACTTCTGGCCCCACGTCCAGTCTGACCCGGATAGACCCAAACATGGAAAACAAGCAAGACTGCGGAGCAAGGCGCCATTGACCTGGACGTCTTTAACCGCTCTTAACCACTCCACCCTGTAAATGGGAATATTAAACAGTAATGGCGTAGTCATGTGACCACAGAGGGCGGGCCTTCTTGCGAACCGGAAGTGGGCAGCTAGAGGCCTGGGTGCAGTCAGTCAGGCTGCTCTAGTACTAGAAACGTTTTCTCGGGTCACCGTAAGAGGTTGTCCTGAGCGCTGTGAAACTGCTGTTCCTGAGTCTAGACGCAGCAGCAGAGAAGGAGTGACAGTTTTTTTTTTATTTATTGCCATTTTGGGATGTCTAGAGGCAGCACCTCCTTGCTCCTTGCTTCTTCTATTTCCCCCGTTCGCTATTAAATTTGAAGTGATTTGGTAGTTTGTCCAAGAGGTACGGCGGGGGGCTTTGTAAGTGTCGCAGGCAGGTCTTAGCCCCCACTTGAGTGATTCCGAGCCAGAGAGAGGGCCCATCCTTCTGTCAGGGGTGAGCCTTGCTGCAGAGCTCCGGAAGGGTCTAGATCCGGGGGTCCCTGCAAGAGGCTGCAGTGCTTTCTAGACAGAACGTAGGGCTGGGCTGATGTCCAGGGCAGGGGCGTAACAAAGGCCCCCGCAGCCCCGTGGTGCGGGGGGGCGGGGGCCCAAGGCTTACCCATACTGGAGGGCGCCCCCTCAGCCCCTACTGGTGTGAGTGTGAGGGGCCCCTTCAGCAGATCTTGCAGGGGGGGAGGGGGAGCTCACGTTTTGTTACGCCACTGCAGGGGTCTGTGACCGGGTGCTTTACATTACTTACGGTACATAGTCGCCACTGAGCACCCTTGCTTCTGTGTCCATGACGTCAGAGGTTCTCACTCGGACAAAACCAAGGGAAGTCGCCTTCTTACAATCACAGGCTTGTTTCAGACTGAGCACAGACGAAACCTGACGTGAGAAAACCGCGGGAAGATGGAAACAGGAGCCATTTTTAAAGAGCCCACAATGCAAACCATTCTCCATTCCAGATGCAAAGCTGCCCCCTGCTGGGCAGCGTGCGTGGGTTGCAGCATCCTAACTACCAAAGTAATGGGTACAAGAGAGATACCTCCCTCCCATTTCCTGCCGGGTGTGGGTGACAGGCTGGTGGGGACTGCCCTTGTAATTAGTAACTTACCTTTTGCTTGAAGAAAAGCTGTAAAAAAAGGTTGATTTTAGGACAACAGAAGGGAGTGCACAGTTTACCAGAAACTGCTGGCCCTTGGCGGAAAGTCACCCTACAATAGCTCCAAAGTACTTCTGACTAACACCTTGGCCACCAAGAGCCTGGCTGGAGAGGTCCCAACTCTGCATCTTTGTGGGAGGGACAATCTTTCTTCCATGGGCCACATATACAAGCATGGTGGCACGTGTGTGAAGACTCCGAGGGACCTTTCAAGAGGACTCTGGGAACATTTCCTAAAGAAGAGTTTGATGGTCTTCAACTCTTCACAAATACCTTCTCAGGCCTCGCGCGTCGACTGCAGACGGATACTCCAGACCTTGAGGAGTGCTAGAGACTGGATTCTGGATCCATAGACCTTTCAGGAATTGAACGCACTCTCAGTTGTCACGAAATAAACCTCTTTGATAGTCCATAATCAAGTGCGTGGAAGCCTGGCCGACCGACATCTTCCAGAGAACAGGATGAGCCTCTGCGCCTCCACGTTCCCCTTGGCCAGTCTTGCCAGGGTCCTTCCAACAATTAGGAGAGGCGTATCTCATCGCTTCGGCCTTCCCAGGTGATGTCCATCTCACTCCTGCGGGTGAGATCTCTTTCATCCACGATCATGGGCAGCTTGACCTGACTGCGCGGCTGTGTCTGCTGGAAAGAGATTTAGATGAACCATCGAGCAATCAATCAGGGATTCGTAAAGTGCTGCAAATCACCCATGAGGGTCTCAAGTGCTGGAGTTACTAGCTGCTACTTGGTGGACTGTTCATTAGAACAGCCAGGTCTCGAGTTCTTTCCTGAATTGCTGGAGCGGTAATGTGGACCTGAGGTGCAGGGGAAGTGTGTTCCAAGCTTTGGCCGCCAGGTGTGTGAAGGAGCGTCCTCCGCTGTTGTCTAGATGCCCACGTCTGCCTAGAGGTCAGCCTAGTCGGTCTGGATTTATTGGTACGTGGAACGGGATTTGGGCCCCACTGTTTCCTCTCCAACTGTGCTCATGAACTTATCCTTTCGGGCCGTTACCTAAAGTCATTTAAGATGGCACCACAGACGTGCAGCGCTCCAGAATCATCCGCCACCGTTTCCTTTGCCACTATCCATCCCCCGGGAAGGGCAATATGGGCTCTTTGGGGTTCAGAAGTATATTCTGAAGCCACCATATATCAGAGAGTTAAACCGCGGTCCTTTGCCTCCATCGAGTGAAAGGTTCCCCTTTGTCGGGTGCAGTGGGAGCCCAGGTCGGTGGCAGACTGGACCGTGCCAGTGACCAGGGCGGGGGTTGCAAGCACATAGATGAGGTCATCTCCAGTGCGTGCGGATGCCACAGCCACCTTCATCTTGGTCAATAAACAGAGATTCGCCACCGCACTGGCTCCCCGTCTCCGAGGTGGTGAACTTCGAGCTCCTTTGTGGGTTTCTGGGGCTTTGAGCCCTCGTATCTCAGGAGACGCCCGCTCTCAGGATGTCTTGGGACCTTGAGATCCAGCGGCTTGCTTCTCCTGCAGGTCCCAAAGTGCACATATATGTGTACTAGCACATGCACACAACATGCACACTTCTGCAGCTTCATAGCCTTCACGAGGAAATGCCATCCCTATTAAACTCTCAGTGCTGTCAGAATCCACAGCTGTTGCCATGGCAATCATGGCTGACCGCATCAATAGACACTAAAAGAGGACTACATTTCAGGAAGGATACACACTGAAAGATCATCTAATTTCGGCTTTTTCCAACTTTTAAACATAAATGCAACTAGATAAACAGAAGTTATAAATCATGGTAAACATGAATACCTACGCCCCTCAATATGACGTTTATTAACCAGAAAAAAGTCTGACGATTTTATATCCGTTGTTTATGTATGTGAATACTACAACCAGAAGTGGCACTTGTCACACTTGCCTTACATCCAAGTGTTATAACATTCTAAAATATGTTACAGTATTCTTTCTAATTGAATACGTTAGGTTCATTTGATGGGGTTTGTTTCTAGCCACTTTCCTGGTAGTATACGTGTATACTGAGTAAACCTGATATTCATGTAAAATTTTAAATGTAGAAATCCGCACTTTTCTCTGAATTCACATACATTAGTGCGGCAGAGAGAGAACTTTATAGGAAGGCCCATCGGCCCCTCGGCCCCTCCTCGGCCCCCCTCGGCCCCCCTCGGCCCCCCCTCGGCCCATCGGCCCCTCGTGTTTGTACCATTTTCAAGGCTGTTAAATTTATTAAGTTCAATTATATTCAGTTTCTCAAAAAAAATTCTGTTAAAATGGAATAACTAAGAAAAGCGAAAAAGGGGTTCTTGTCAAACAATGAAAAAATAATGTTTCAATACAACTTGCTATAGTTAAACCTGACACTGATAAGCAGGGAAGTCTCTTATTTTTAATTAGCAAATAACCTTCCATTGAGTATGAATAAGACGTGTTTTAAAATGACGCCGCAAAGCGCTCTGAGTGCAGGACATCTGAATGTAGCCCGCGTGATCCAGTCACAGTGGTCACAGAGCGGGCCTTCCCCTCGTGATATACATGGAGACGTGAAAATACCATAAACTCAATGATTGTGCACGTGCACAAGTGTGAATGAGTAAACTCTGAGCGCTCTGTCCTTGATCAGTGTAAAGAAATCAAAATAGCAACGATCAAAAGACAGAGAGAAAAGTGAGTGCGTGAGTGAGTGCGAGAGAGAGAGTGGCAGAAAGAAAAGAAACCGAGAATCCGTGAGAGACAGACAGACAGAGAAAAGAGAGACAGAGAATCAGTGAGAGAGAGAGAGGCAGAGAATCAGTGAGTGAGAGAGAGAGAGCACGAGAGAATCAGAGAGAGAGAGACAGAGAGAAGAGAGACAGAATCAGTGAGAGAGAGGCAGAGAAACAGAGAGAGAGAGAAGAGAGACAGAGAATCAGTGAGAGAGAGGCAGAGAATGTGGCTGCCCGCCGCCCCCAAAGGGGGCCCCCTAAAAGGGCGGCCCTTTAGTGCCATTGCGGCACAAGCCTACCCCTCGCTCTAGCAGCAGAGGGCTTCCGCCTGGAGCCCGCTGTCCAGGGGGTGTGGGCGTCACTTCCGGTACGCCCGGGGGGGGAGGGAGGGTATGTATACCCCTCTGACCCTCCCAGCGGCCTCTGTTCCGCCAGCCACGCCGTCTGTTTGGTCCTCTGTTGAGCCGGGCACGCTGCCGTTGCTCATGACGCCGTTTGGATGTGTCTTCGTTGGGTCAGGAGCTGTACCTCCGGTAAGCCAAATAATCCCCCCCCCCCTGCAGTGCGGAGTGCAGGCTTAGCTAGCATGAGGGTCCCGGGTTCTCCTTACCAGCCCTCTGCATCCGATGCAGGGATCTTGAGGACGGATCAAGGGGCGTCAGGCCCGGGGTCGTCCTGGGGGTGCATTAGTCAGGGACCTCTCTCCGCCCTCTTTCTCGAAAGTCCAGCAAGGCAGAGAGATCCCCCGGAGTCAGAGATTAGTTCCCTGCCCTCACTCACAGACTGGGTAGGCCTGAGGGGCTGCCAGGCCCAGGGGGCCGTGGCGGGCCTTGGCCGGCGTACGCCGTTGCCCGGACCGGGGGTCGATCTCTTGGGGGCGGGGTGCCCCTGCTTCTATTTCAACCTCAGCTGGGTAAGGGTCCGCGAGCTCGCCTCCATGCGCGCCGCCTCAAGTGCGAGGCGATCCAGGCGGCAGGGGTTAGGCCTCCAGCACCGTGGGTGCCAAGCTCGGCGTTGGGGAGTATTGAGCTCCCTGAGGGCGCAATAGCACCGGGGGTCTGCTCCAGCCGCACCGCAGGCGTCGACTCCCGCAGTGTCTCCTTCCGCCCCCGGCAACCTTCATCACCTAGGGGGCTGGGAGTCCGGCTCCTTCAAAAGCTAGCTGAGACATGCTGCCAAGCAGCAGGAATTGTGCCGGCACGTGCAGTGCGGGACTTCGAGTGCGGTATGGGTTTGTTTCCCCCAGCAACGGAGATAGGCTGGGGGCACTAGCCAGGCGAGGCGATGGCTGGCACAGAGAACGGGGAGGAGGTACCACACTTAACTGACGTCTTAGGTGGGGAGATGTGCTTCCTCGATAAGATCACCTGCAGATACAGTGCACTGGAGGAGCATTCCAAGCACATCTCAGTGGGTAATATACAGCTTCGGGGAGGCCACGGGTAACTAGTTACGCTAACTTAGCAGAGGCATGTCTCCCATAGCCGGTGCTCAGCACTATACCTCCAGCTGCCCTTGCCTTGCTGCATGAGGGGGATGAGGCCACCCCGCGCCCCACACCCCTGCCGCAGGGCAGATTTTTCTGGCCTCTTCATTGAATGAGCGCAGGTCTCCTCCATACATATTCAAGTTGCACTTGCCGTGTGGTTAGGTCATAGTCAGCTGAAGAGTGCGTGTCCGAGTCGGAACTTGGTCACCCTGAGTTGTTGAGCGTTTCAGCACCCTGTGTCAAAGCAGCACGTTACTTGCAGCTCTCAGATCGGCAGGCGCGCGCCATGAAGGGCTATGTGAGAGATGTTTGTGGTAGGTTAGGGAGTTGTCCAGACACTGCTGGCAGGAATTTCAGTGGCAGCCCTGTGTCTACCACGTGGATGGCGGCTTTGGGTGCGGCACAGGTTGAGGGTGCACTGATGGCACCCGGAGGTGGCGCGGCCATCCTGCGTGGCACTCAAGCCAGAGGATGTGGCCTTACGACCTGGACTCAGCATCCTGGGACTTTAGGCGAAGGACTTAATACCGTGCCCACCAGAAAAGAATGTGTCCTTTGGGGGAGTTGGCAGTTTCCAATTCATCGTTTCGCATGGGAGAGACTGCGAGCCGTGCTGACCTGTTTTCCATCCAGGGAGACCATACTGGATATGAGGTGTGCTTGTCTGGGGGGCCGTGTGCCCCTGGCGTTGCGGGCGGTGATTTTGCCTGGGTAGACCACCGGTTTGCCCAGCGGGTGCCGCTTTTATTGGTGGCGGGCTGTGCTCCATGAGTGAGCACTAAAATGTATTCGTTTTTATGGTATTTATAAGGGCACACATCATCCCCAGGGGACCGTCTCAGTGGAATAAGGAAGTCTCTATTGCAAAAGTGAGTTGTTTATCCTGCGCATCGCCAGGAGGAGGGGTCCCGTGTGGGTGCCTTGCGGGCAATACCTTGGTGTCATGTTTCACCAAGCGCAGGGCGGGATAGGAGGACCGTGCCCAGCAGGCAGGGTTGAGACCGGCGCACATGACCCTTCCGAGAAGAGTTCACTTGTAGCCAAAGGTTATTTCGCCGTAACATGCACAGTTGGTGTACCGATGTATCCCCAAGCACATGAACATAGTCAGGCATGTCAGCCAAGATTTACAATTTTCCTGATATGCAAGCAACACACGTTTTATGTGGCAGCAGGCTGCAGTCGTAAAGTGTGTTCATTAACTTCACCAGAAGAAGGTAAATGTCCAGACACAATGTTTCAGCAACCGAGTATGTAGAGTTGTTATTCTGATTCCTGGGTCATGGTGGCCAGGGTTACAGAGGTCTAGGGCCCGCGGACTGGTGGTGATCGGGTTAGGGCCGGATGCCATGGGCGCCCAATCAAAGTGTTGTTGATACCTGCACCTCTCCTGCGACGGGCTCGGCACTAACGGGCCATGGTTCGGTGGCATTGCGGCTCCGGTGTCAGCTGTGCAATTCTTGCGCATTCATAGGTTGCTGAGGTTCTCGTTGGGGTGTGACGGGTCAGGCCTGAAGCGCACATTTCAATTGGATTTATCAAGCAGTTTCTATAGCGCAAACGTTATTTATTTAAACTGGCATTCATTTATCAGCCTCGTTTTGCGTATATCCACAATGGGCAGACGAATGCTCAGGCTCGAACTCTTCTTGTGGCATGCCACGGGGGCATACTGCCGGGAGAGGGGGAGTGTAGATAGATCTCTAGCACATTTAATGTGAATAGGTCTTTGGGTTCCTCCACTGGTCTCAGAGGTCAATAAATATAAGCCTATGCTTATACAAACCGATCGGTATTTTCCTCCTGTGGAGTTCGGGCCAGTTGGGCGGACATACCTCTAACTTCAATTATGGCAGACTGGTTACGCAGCAGCAGTTGCGTCGCTATGCAGTTTAGTTCCAAACACTGTTCGTGCTAGAAGCATGGAGATGTGTTAGTGTCAGTGGGTGTAGGACAACTAGGGAAGGAGGTGTGTAGTTTCAATGCAAGTGTTTTAGGTGTCAAGGGGTGGTGTTGACTGTTGCAATATCAGAAGAGGATATAAGGACACCAAAGCTTCCCTTGGGTCCCTCCGTCAAAGCCCCACCATGTCCGTTGAAAAGCTCTGGCTGATGTTTACTGCTCAGCACTAGCAATAAAAGATGCGAGAGAAATGGGCAAACATTTATTTAAATGTCAATTGTGTTAAAGAAAGGAAGTAACTAGCGAGCCCTGCACGGCTCGACTTTAAGAACATCTTTAATTTTAAAGACATCGTGCAGTAAATGTGTAAAATATGATAGTCTCTTCAGAATTCATAAAGTATTTAGTTAACTTGCAGAACTTTTCACCTTAGGATATCAGTGCATTGACAAGTAGTATTTAAAGTGAGGGTTTCAATGTTAATTTACAAACATTAATTCTTCCATCCTCCCTGACAATAAGATCAATGGTAAGCAAGAGGTAAATCAGTTGATATGGCACTCTTTGGGTGACCTGGGTTCCTATTATAAATGAACAACATTATAGTTTATTAAATTAAACACAGGAACAGGTTGTGTACAAGGTCATTTAGTTTGAGGCCCTCTTAATTGTGATAAGGGAGAAAAAATGCCTATCATCGACAGTTCTGATGGCTTAGGGAGCGTCGGATGCTCGGTCGTTCGCATTGGCAGGTGATTTATGCGTGGGCTTAGCTCTTCATGCTACCCTGCAGAGGTCACTGACCAGGGTTAGGCAGTGGATAGTGTTGCAAGCACGCGCTCAGAGATGGGTACTTCTATGCCATAATTAATTTTAAACTCGGTCAGTGGACAGGCCAAGGAATGGCGCCATGCACCCCAGGTGCTGGGGGATGGTTTGTTGGTTGGCAGCTTTTCAGATGTTTGTCGCAAGCTTGCACATGCTGTTTCCGCAGAGTTTGGGGCAGGTTAGCATCCCCACCTTGTCTCCGCGGGGTTGATGTGTCTTTCGGGTCATTATGATCAAGTAGAGCTATTATCGATTGGTATAGCGGGACATAGGAATGCCAGGCTAGAATCCAAGGGATTATAGAGCAAGTGTTCCGTGTTCGGAGCCTAGTATATGCAGGCGTGAGTAAGAATGGTAGCTGCCAGTTCAATCTTGCACCACTCTAAAGTCAAGAGAATAGGCATTTCTTTAAGTGTGAAATAGTCCCCATGCAGGGCTTAGAGGGAACATTCACCTAGGCGAACCAGGTCTGTGCAAACTAGTATGATCCGGGTCGGTTTGAGCGCGGCAAGTAGGTGCATAGTTTTATTGATATGCACAGTAGTATTAATTTAAATAATAGATGTATTGACTAGTACGACCAGCGGACGTTCCCACACCAAGGCATTTGGCAGCGGTGAGGGTTGCTATGCTGTAAGGATATCAAGGTTAAAGATGACTGCCAGGCATCAGGAGCACTGAGCGGCTTACAGCCAGAGGCGGTATCCGATGCAAGGGGCAGCTGTTAGATTAGAGCCCGACTCAGAGGGACCGCCTTAAGAGCTTGGAGGTCTGTTGGCACCGCCTTTCAATGGAAGCCATTGTCTAGCGGGCTGCTCTGACCAGGGCAGTTGCAGGCGCAAGTAACAGGATCAGCTGCCAGTTCAAACGTGCATCTTTCACTAATTTACTCAGATAACTGGGACAGGATTAAGGTGGGCTGGATAACTCTTGCTTCTACCTGCATTGGCACATCTTGTCAGGAGTGACTGCCAAAGGGATGGCACTTAAGCCAGATAATGTTAGCACCCATCCACACCAAGCCGATTGTTTAAGGCCACCCTTGGGCCGCGTTTACACAGCCCAGCATTAGGCCCTTGTGGGTCAGTGCCATGAATTACTAAATTGAACGAAACAGGAGGCTTGCCCGCGGGTTATACCAGCAAAAGTTTGGGGAGAGCTACACTCCGCCCATGGTCAAGGGGTAGGTTTAAGTAGTTGGAGTGGCAGTCTTAATTGACCAGGGGTTCAACGCGACACTAGGGCATTGCCGCGTTGCGGCCAGAGCACGGGCATTGTGTGGTTCCCAGGGGGCAGCAAGTGTAGGCAAGGTGCTTTCCATACCTGGCACCAGAACACAAGGTAGTCAGGGCCAACTTGCCTGTTGGGTGACTTGTGTAGGCACCTGGGTAGTTGTCACTCCAAGAAGAGGTGAGTTGTCTCCAATAGTGGGCACAACATATGTGTGTCTCTCTAGCCTCACAGCGGTGTAGAGCCTGTCTCATTTAGAGTTACGCACAGGCGAAAATTGTGTACTTAAGGTTCGCATGACCAATGTGGTTGTGGTATCTCCTAGCCTACCCACTGAAGGTGTACTTCAGCTAAACAGGGAACTGGGAATCTTGGTTTCCGTTACTTTGGCAGGTTTTAAAGCAGCGAGGGTCGGCAATGGACAGTAGGTACTGTGCATCTGTGATCCGACGGCAGTTATGCAAGCGGGGTGCGCTGCGTAAGTGGTAATTGCACGAAAGGGTGAGGTGTCTCCAATAGTGGGCACAAGACAGGTATTGTTTCAAACCAGCTTTGATACCATTAAGGTGTTCACCAGGGTTTAGCAATCAAAGGGGTTTGTGCAACCGTCTGGTCAACGGGGGAAGTAAGTGCTCCCAGAACCTAGGGTAGGTGACAAGTTCCTGCAGTAAGCGATGCCCGCCCAGTTAGCTATGGTAGCCTCGCTGGGTGGTGACGCTGCCAGCCAACATAGTGTGCTGCCGTCCAAAGAAATGGGGAAACAAGGTGTCAAGCACAAAAGACTACTATGTAAAAGGACATTTGGCACGACCAGTGATCAACAATGATTAAAATTTAGCAGAGCAGGTCATTTTCCACCTATGTGGTTGCTCAAGGGTGGGCAGTGGGAACGCCCCTGGTCGGGAATATTCTAGGATGGGGGTTAGGTAGGACTTAGACAATCCTTAATGTTAGGCACCATATCGCTCAGTGCGCACTGTATTGAATCAGACAGATCCTCTTAGCTGGTATGCCTAGGGGGTTTCACCTCAGAGGGAGCTGAGCTGGCGGAATTCCCATAAGGAATAAAGGATGCATGGCATGGGCAGGTGGGCCCCCCTTGCTCATTGTCACGTACTACTAGTTATGACATTCCTGTGCGTCATGATTTAGAAAGCAACGGGACTGCAAGGTCAAGCATAATCCTCGCCCGAATAGCCAAGGCAGGCAGGCGGGAGTGGGAGCGGTTACATAACAAGGGGGCTGCTGTCTCATAGATGGGGGACACAGGGGTTCAGGCACACACGGTGCTAGAAGGACGGCAGCCAGGTGGGATCAGCAAATAGATGGGGCAATGTGAGCCTTGGTGTTGGAAATCGTCCCGCCCAGATTGGGCACGGGGCTGAGTCATGTGATGCAGTGGAAATTTCCCGCAGGAGGGTGAATAGTTCCTGCCACAGGTTCACAGGACAGAAGAGTCTTTGGTTTCTTCAGACACTAGCTGACCCAGGCGAAAGTCAAGGGCTATTGTGATAGAGATGGTGTTCATCTATCACCAGTAGGGAGTGATCTCTTCCCTTAGATTTGCAGGAGGCCTGGAAATGAGCGGTCGCATGTTGAAATGCGCTGTTTGGTGAGTTCAGCAACTACATGGGGCAATGTGAAGCTCGGATGGGCGGAGATGATCCCCCGCAGAGGTGGCACGGAGCTAAGTCTGACGAGGCAGTGAACATCCCTGTAAGAGGGAACTGTTCATGGCGTATGCTCGCAGACCAGAGGGGTCTGGGTTTCATCAGACACGAGCTGATTCAGGCTAATGTTAAAGGCTACTTTGCTAAAGATGGGGTCCATTGCCATCCAGGCGTACGCCTAAGGTGAAGTTGACAAACATGGGGTGCATCTGTCACAGGCGGGCATTGACACGTTCCACTGGGCATGCAGGAGGCCCTAGAAAGCAGGTTGCTGTGAGGAGGACGGGGTCCACTTGTCCCCGGTGGGGATGGACTTGTTTCTCCTGGATGTACAGGAATGTTTGGAAAGGGCAGGTTGCAGGTAATAGGAGGTGCAGTGGTGGGGGGCCCTGGCTGCGACGGTGGCCGCCTCCAGGGCTGTGGCAGAGTTACAGGGCGATCTGGAAGCAGTCTGGTACAGTAAGGGTACCTCTGCGGCAGACGGGTACAGTAAGGGTACTCTCTGCGCGGCACAATAGGGGTGCCAGAGCCAAAGACCAGGATCCTCAGGGCAGGGTCCTGGAGAACCGTGACGGCGCCCCGTTAGTCCTTCGGGCGGTTGGGGGCCTGACCAACCGGGGGTTTGCCCTGCTACGCTCCGCCCTGAAAGGGGCATGAGTTGGGTGGTAACAAGGTGCCACGTGATCCGGTGGTGGATCAACAAAGGTGTAGCGCTGATCGGGCATCGATCCCACAGTGCTGGGTCATCAGGCGGGCAGGGGCAGCATAGGTTGGATGGCTGCCTGCCCATGGATCGCCCGTAAGATAACCCACCTTATTGCATACTCTTGTATGGAATAAACCTGCGACAAGTTTTTCCCATAAACAAAGTGTCTTGTGTGTTTATTTATGCACGTTCGCCTATGGGAAGGGGGGGGAATGTTGCCGGTATTGGGACTATCAGTGAGAGAGAGAGAAGAGAAAGAGAGAATTGTTTAAGGGGCTGTTGGAAGCAGATCCCACACATTAGATTCACTGGTTGAGTCATGAGGGGGGGGGGGGGCTGGATTAAGCCCCATGAAGCCTCCTCTGTGTGGTTGCTACGTCACTCCATGCTGTCAGGATACCATGCAGTGGCGTAGCAAGGGGGGGGGAGGTTTGCCCGGGCGGCATGAGTTTTGGGGGCGGTGGACTAAACACCGCCCCCCCCCTGCTGTTACACTTACACACGCCTGCCACGGGGCGGCAAACACAGGGGCTGCCACGCGTGGCCAACGGTCTAGCTATGCCACTAACACCATGGATTCTACTGTTACAAATCACTGTTATCAGGTGGGCAAAACCAACTGGGCTGCATGGAAGCAAAGCAAGACTACAAGTCCCAGAAGGGATTAGGTTGCCACATGAAAGCCCAGGACGGGAAGCTTGGTGATAACCTCTCCTAGCAGGTTGTGGGGTCTAGCTTATGATAAGTGGGGTTATTAGGGCAGCCCTCCAGGCGAAGACAGGCTCTCTTATGCACTGAATTATACGCACCTGGGCTAAGGGGTCTTCTCGGCACTATACCAGCCCATCATAAAGGGACAGCGCCTGGACGATGGATGGATCAGCCTTCGAGCCCTCCTGGAACTCCTGCAGCGTGAGCTTCCCGTCGGCATTCTGTTGGGCGAGGACAGGGCAGAGACAGAAGGAGAAAAAAGAGAGATCACGGATAAAACACTCTGGGAAGACAAACACAACCAACTGACTGTTCTTCAACCCTCTAACCACCTGCCCCTACCTCTGGCTCCTGCACCACCCCTCCTCCCTGACCTGCCATTCACTCCAGCCCCCCCTCCCCCCCCCCCCCCAAGTCCTGCACAGTCCCACAAGAACAGCCAAAATCCTAAAACACTCACAACTGAACCGCCAAACACCCCCTAATTCCTATACCCTGACCCTCCTAAAGCCACACTTCCCCATAACAACCATCATTCCCACTCTCTCGCCAATCCCTGGTGGCAAGAGCTAACACTACAAACCTGCTCCGAGGTGCTAACAACAGCCGTAACCTCACGAGTACTCAAACTCCCTGCCTGGCTAGACCAACCAAGACCTCACTTTCAAGACACAGGCACGTAACACAGCGGCCACGTACTATGGCATCCTGAAAATGCTCCGTAAAGTCCTCCCTCTCCTCCCTTTTCAGGCAAGAAAAATCATGGTTCAGGCTCTCGTCCTGTCACGGCTGGACTACGGGAATGCCCTTTACTTAGGTGCTCCAATTGCGACCTTTTCCAAACTCCAGACGATACAAAATTGGACAGCCAGAATCCTTTTGTATACTCCTAAACATCAATCACCAAAACCTGCTCTGAACTCTCTCCACTGGCTGCCCATTAGGGCAAGAGTTAATTTCAAGGCAATGTGCATTGTCCACAAGTCTTTAACCACTCCATCATCCAGCCCTATCGGGCTAACAGACGTCTTTGCTCAGATGACTTGTACCTGGTTACTGTCCCCAGGATTAGGAAAGCTAGAAGCGGGGGCCATCAATTCTCTTACAATGCAGCTAAGCTTTGGAACTCCCTTCCTCTTCACCTACGAAAGGAATCCAACCATCTGGCCTTCCGTAAATCGTTAAAGACCTGGCTATTCCCCTAGTCTGGTTGGTTCTCTGCTATTCGCCGCTACCAGCGCTGGGATGCCTTCGGGTAGCCATGCGCTTTACAAATGTATTTTTCATTTCATTTAATTTCATTTCATTTTCTGGCAATGACAAAACGAACACTTCTCAGCCAGCAACCTCCAGCCTGACCACAGATAGTACCCAAAACCCTACCAGAGCCATAAACCTATCTCGGAATCACACAAACACCCAGTCTTCTCCCAATCCAACAAACCTTCAAATTCCGCCACTCCTTTAAACTCACAAACCAGACCCTCACCCCTCAATTACTCTCTGCTGGGCCTCTTCCCCAGATCCAGGAGCAGAGCGGAGCGTTGGGCAGTATCGGTGTCTTGTATTGTTTCTCCTCACTGACCCACAGCCCTGGATTATTTTGCTTTGGTTTGTTGTTTATAGTGATTGCTTTGGTCGAGTGGTCAAGTTTTCCTCCAGGATGCAGTTGGGTGTTTGGGCTCAGGCACAAATGTTACTATAACGAACAGAAAGGAATGGCAACCAATGGTGTTCCTCGGTATGTTCAGAGCACTGATCCTAGACGACCCATCCCTCGAAACAGGACAAATGTGGAGGGTGTACTTCATGGTCTGGTGTGGTCACCATGCAGAGGATGCAGTCATTCTAGGTGTTGTGTCTCCAGACACCTCACAGTCTCCTACACTAGAACCAATGTTTTTCCTGGAGCGCTGGACCCATATGTTCACCATCGTTCGTCCATCACTGGAGCAGCGTCCACAGACTCTGGAGGACAGCTGAGTACTCGGACTCTTCGCCGCCTACAGTACAAGCAATGTTGTTCCTGGAGGGCTGGATCCATGTGTTCACCATGAAATGAAATTTGTACTTGTAAAGCGCACCCATACCCCCAAAGGGGTGTCCAGGCGCTGTACGCATACCGCTGTGGAACCCTTCCTGGCTTTTCCCTGTGAAATGTCCACTCCTGGGCACCCCCAGGGTGAAGCCAGGCATCCCAGCGCTGTTGGGGCCGTTGTGGAGATTAAGCAAGCACCAGAGTTGCAGAGTGGGACCCATGATTAGAATAGGCACCGAGGCGAGAATTATCAGGTCCGAGGAAATTGAGCCCAAGACCCGCAGAGGCGGGAATTGAACCCTGGTCCCGGGCCAGATCTCTGCATCAGGGTCTGCCGCTCTAACCATTGAGCCACACTTCTCTGATGGACCATCCCTCATCCATCACTGGAACAGCGTCCACAGACTCTGGAGGACAGCCGAGGAGTACTCGGACTCTTCACCGCCTACAGTAGAAGCAATGTTGTTTCTGGAGCGCCGGATCCATGTGTTCACCATTGCTCGTCCATCACTGGAGCAGCACCCTCAGACACTGGAGGACAGCCGAGGAGTACTCGGACTCTTCGCCGCCTACAGTAGAAGCAATGTTGTTTCTGGAGCGCCGGATCCATGTGTTCACCATTGCTCGTCCATCACTGGAGCAGCACCCTCAGACTCTGGAGGACAGGCGAGAAGGACTCCGACTCTTCACCTCCTATAGTAGATGCAATGTTGTTCCTGGAGGGCCGGGTCCATGTGTTCACCATCGCTCGTCCATCACTGGAGCGGCATCCACAGACTCTGGAGGGCAGGCGAGCAGGACTCGGAGTCTTCGCCTCCTACAGTAGAAGCAATGTTGTTTCTGGCGCGCCGGAACCATGTGTTCACCATTGCTCGTCCATCACTGGAGCAGCACCCTCAGACTCTGAAGCACAGCCAAGGAGTAGTCAGACTCTTCGCTTCCTACAGTGGAAGCAATGTTGTTTCTGGAGCGCCGGACCCATGTGTTCACCACCACTCGTCCATCAATAGAGCAGCACCCACAGACTCTGGAGGACAGCCGAGGAGGACTCAGACTCTTCGCTTCCTACAGTGGAAACAATGTTGTTCCTGGAGGGCTGGATCCATGTGTTCACCATCACTCGTCCATCACTGGAGCAGCACCCACAGACTCTGGAGGACAGCCGAGGAGGACTCAGACTCTTCGCTTCCTACAGTGGAAGCAATGTTGTTTCTGGAGCTCCGGACCCATGTGTTCAGCATTACTCGTCCATTGCTGGAGCAGCACCCTCAGACTCTGGCGGGCCGGCGAGGAGGACTCAGACTCTTCAAAGACTCCTGGAGCTGCCAGAACTTCAGCAAGGAGGTAGGCAGTCTATGGAGCAGAGCCTCCTGCCCAATTGGTCTGAACAGGAGGGAGAGGGACAGCAGGGCTGTGCCCTGCCCTGAGGAACAGCAGCACTCATGCACCGCCGAGGGCCCAGTATATACTCTGTTTCTGGGGAGTTGTAGTTCCTATCAATGAGTTTGCTGGGGTCACAATGTCGGTGACAAGCCCATCACGGGGAAACTCAGGGACACATGGCTTTCCCTAAAGTTTGCACCTCACAGACCGGTTCATAATGAGCGGGATAGTGATTACAGAACCAGAAAGTTGTGCAGGATCTTGTAGACATGGGGACCAACCCTCAGAGAAAACCGTAGCAAATGAAGGACAACAGATGCGCTCCGAATGAGAGGCTGGCCATGCTGACATGGATTCATGGTCTCACGCGTCCATCCATGGCAACAGGGACCGCCAGCATGCACAAGATGTGCTTGTTCCACGTGGTATGGGGAAAATTAAAGTTCTCAAGTGACTACAGTGGATTTACACAGTGGGAGGGTCAGTACCTATCGCAGACATGTCCAGGAGAAGGGTGTGCCTCAGAAGCCCTAACTGTGCTTCCACGAGCCCGTCAGTCATCCACAGCTCCAGCGACATCACTCCGTAGAAAAGAGGAGCACCTTTGAGCCTTCGTCTGGAGTTATACCTGAGCGGACACATTTTGTCTCATTTTCAGAGGCTGCAAACACAAGAATCTTGGCTGGACATGAGAAAAGCTGGCACAACGGTAAAGGTGCGACAGAGAACCAGGGATTCATCATGTCTTCTATTCTACAAACACTTCTTAAAACCCACACCCCACCTCTCATCCATTAACCTCATTCCCAATTCGACCCTTTCCCTCCATCCTCAAACTACATCCTTCCCAGAGCCACAACTCCAGCCCCGCTCACCGCCCTCCTTTAATCCATCAACCTCTCACTCAGTGTCATCCACTGGAACCCAACACTGACACCCCCAGACCTTCAACTCTCTCGCAACCAGTGGTGTAACAAAGGCCCCTGCAGCCCCCGCAGTGCGGGGCGCCCCCGAGCTCTAGGGGGCCCCCTCAGCACACTACCCTGGCCTGAGAGCTGCTGAGTGAGTCCAGAGGGCCCCCTCCATGTACTTTGCAGGGGGGACCCTCACGTTTTGTTACTGGCAGTTTCTAAGAAGGGAGGGCAACAGACAATCCTGAACGCATGCAGGCATTTAGCAGCAGTGATAGGGCTGGACACCGTACGGGTCACATGCTGGACGTCCCAGGACTCTTGTGAGGTGTTCAGTAAGGCGGGTGAGCACAGAGAGGCCAGGCCAAGGTGGCAGACTAGGTTCCTGCAGCCAATCAGGTAGGGAGCTGGCACTGACATGGTCGAGCCCAGGAGAAGTCACAACATCCTATACTGAGGGTTTAGGTCCCAAAGTCCTGTCCTGACCTAGCATAACCTCTGGAAACGATGGCTGAATCTCAGTAGAGGGGGCACCATACTTCGCACCTCAACTTCTGGAGCGTCTCCTTCCAAAGCTACAGTCCAATGTGTGAATGAATGAATCCAGGGGAGCGACAGACAGTGGGGGTGGGGGGCACTGACACACTACTTGCTACAACAGAGGCCTGACAAAACAAAAGTCTGTTGTGAGGCATGATAGGAGTGGGGGGGGGGCTCAACACAGAGTTAAAAGCTGAGAACCTCCCCATCCTCCCCAGACTTACCAAACTGTCAGCAAATGCCCCTCACAACTTGCAAAATGTAGAACAACATGCAGGCACACAGAAGAGGCGTTCATCTCCAACACGCAACGTATGTCTTAATGTATGTCTCAAAGAAAGAGGGGGAATTATTCATGAAAACAGACGCGCCATGTTGACGGGGTGACATTCCGCTATTAACAAGGTGAACAAAAATCACGAGCATTTGGGAAACTGCAGATGGAACTTTCAGTTGTCGTATAACACCTTTCTGGGAAACATGGAAACACACAGTACGGTGTCTATAAAATGATGGAATAAATAGGGCGGAGTCAGTCACATATAGAGCTCCTCTTGGCCCGTGGCTGACTCTTCATCAGTCTGAGTGACATTTCAGAGGTACGGGGGGTGGAATTCATTCTCCTTCCTCGAAGGGTAATCCTCTATGGACTATGGCCATGCCTTCGGCCGGCACTCAGTGAGTGATGCTCGGGTGGTCTCCAGAAGTGTCCCCGAGACAAAGACCACTCATCCCAGGGCAGTACCTCTTTACCCAGTCCCTCGTCTGCCTGCACATCTGCAACACCCCAAACCCACCGCCCACCTCCGGTCCACACCTTATCCATCATGGCGAAAATCCGGTCCACCCTTTTCTCTGGCGTGTTCTCCTCTTCCGGCAGCTCCACGGTGTTTCCCTGAAAGAAGGCGCCACCAAATAGTTACATATTTGCAGGGACTGCTTTAGTCAATACAGATCCGTGGTTACATAGTTACCATAACTGAACGAAGGTTTGCACGCTTCACAGTTCTCCCGATTACCAGAACAGACAGAAAAAAAACCTTGCAGTACTCCCAACCAAACACTAGATGGCAGCAGCTTGTCGCATGTGACTCTAGAACACACGTGCTGCAAACCTGCCAGATGCTTGGGATGAAAGTGAAGGTAAAACACATCCAGCGATCTCCGGTGCTCTAGTCTACAAAAGAAACACAGCCTGTCGCCTCACATGTCACAGTCATGGCAGCCCCGTGTGAGCCCTTCCTAATGTCTGAGGCACAAGCAGTGGGGGGCGATCTATTCCAGCCTCTTTGAGAAGTCAGGTCGCCAGGGCCCGCATTACAGACAGGGCGCGCTGTCCTTGATGGTGCTGGGGCCCCCTTTAAAGGGTGCACTGGCTGCAGACTGGGACAGTGAACCCCGTTACACTAGTGCCCTGAGGGCGCAAGAAGTAGGCGCACTCACCCGGTACTTCCTGTAAACCATCGACCCGCTCCCGAATACCAGCCACTTAGTCCATATAAGCAGTATCTATCTATCTAGAATTATATGCAGGTATATATCTATCTATCAATCACGAACATACTCCAAGTGATGCACAGACAGATTAAACGGACTCAGATGATGCTGGTGCGGAGTATGCAAGTGTTTATTTCAAGCTTGTGCTGCCCATGACGTGTTTCGGCCGTGTGCTACTGCCTTGATCATATATATATATATATACACTTTATTGTTCATACTTCTTCCCTTCCTCCGCTACGGTTCCACCTGGGCTAATTTCTCTCTTCCCTCTAAACCGAGATTAGACCTCTGTTCTCCGTTGATGTCTCTTAATTCCTGCATCGCATTCAACCTCTTCTTCCACCAATATTTGGAAACATTCAGCTATCTTCCCGCACCTACCATACCCAGGGGGCAGTCACCTCAGTGTCTGCCCGGGGTGGAGGTCTGGGCAATCTCTACACTAGGGTTAATCCCTTCTCAGGAGCAAATGTTTGTCCGCCCACTGCACGCACACTGGCTGAAGCATGCACACTGGCTGAAACACGCACACTGGCTGAAACACGCACACTGGCTGAAACACGCACACTGGCTGAAGCACGCCCACTGGCTGAAGCACGCCCACTGGCTGAAGCACGCCCACTGGCTGAAACACGCACACTGGCTGAAACACGCCTGAAAACACGCACACTGGCTGAAACACGCCCACTGGCTGAAACACGCACACTGGCTGAAACACGCCTGAAAACACGCACACTGGCTGAAACACGCCCACTGGCTGAAGCACGCCCACTGGCTGAAACACGCACACTGGCTGAAACACGCCCACTGGCTGAAACACGCCCACTGGCTGAAACACGCACACTGGCTGAAAACACGCTCACTGGCTGAAAACACGCTCACTGGCTGAAACACGCCCACTGGCTGAAACACGTGCACGTCCATCTATCTCACGCCGCAGGACCGTTGGCATCTTACTGAGACCTGCTCGCCAACACCACTATTCCCACCAGCACTCAGCCGCCACCACTACCGACTGTAATGTATTTGCGCCCCTTAATTATTCCATCCACACCATTAATCAGTTTAAAGTGGGGGAGCGGCCCTCAAACACAGAGAAGAGTTTGACATTTTTCTGGCTCAGTGCAAGGACCCTAAAAACATCATGTCTCCAATTTTAAAATAAATTTTTAAATTATCGCTTCCACCTATGGCATGGCTGCAACATGTCAACTAACAGGGACAGTTTGAGTTATTTGTGGGCACCAATTCCATCACAATCCCAGGGTGGCAATTTGTAAAAGGAGTGGGGAAGCATTTCTACAAGTGTTGAGTTTATGAGGCATTCGAATTTGTTATTCCAAGAGCTGCTCCTTCGCCCGTGCAGGGACTTTAGTTTCCTGTGGTAATATCTCATGGCGCGCTCATTAATAAGCTCAGATTTCAGGCAACATTCAGACTCTTTTTGAATTCTAGTCTCTGAAATTAACCTTGAAAGGAGAATATCTGAACCATTCATATGGATCAGACCTAAAACTAAAACAATTTTCTTAAATACAGGGAGACAAAAGCATGAATTGGACTAAATGTAATACTGTGGGGGTTCTTTGCGAAGGAACATTCTGATCTGGTTATGAGTAATACGGCTCCACTGAACACAGTTAAGGCCCACCATGATCATGTCACAGGACGTAATGAAACATTGTGAGAAACAAACAAAAAATGACACGAATGGAGATACTGAACGACAGGCGAACCCTTAAACGAGACAAAACCTGATAAAAAAATATAGGAAAATGATTGATGCTGCTAAAAAGGAATTCTATTAAGATAAAATGTAAAAAGTTATAAGTAATCCTAAAGACGTTTTTGAGATTTTAAGGAAATTGGTTAATTTTAATTTTCAACCTCACATTCCCTCTACTCAAGGTGTATTTCACAATTTTATGCCCCATTTTAGTTTGAAGTGTAAACATTTGGGGCAATGCTCCACCCCGACACAAATGGCTCCAGAAGACTTTAGAATCCCCCATTACTCCCTCTTTTATTTAACATCCATGCCAGACCTGCATTGTCGCTGGTCCATTCCTTAGGCAAACGACTCCTTGCTGACAACATACAGATTTAGCAATCAGACCAAGGGGTGGCTGTGTGGGTGCACACCGGGACATGAAGACGACCTGGGCGAGGACGAACTGCCTCCTGCTCACTGCACTTAAGATAGAAGTATGTACTTGAGATAGACGTATGTACTTCAGTGCGCTTGAGATAGACGTATGTACGTCCGTGCGCTTGAGATAGACGTATGTACTGAAGTGCACTTAAGATAGACGTATGTACTTCAGTGCGCTTGAGATATACGTATGTACTGAAGTGCACTTAAGATAGACGTATGTACTTCAGTGCACTTAAGATAGACGTATGTATTTCAGTGCCCTTAAGATGGACGTATGTACTGAAGTGCACTTAAGATAGACGTATGTACTTCAGTGCGCTTGAGATAGACGTATGTACTTCAGTGCGCTTGAGATAGACGTATGTACTGAAGTGCACTTAAGATAGACGTATGTACTTCAGTGCGCTTAAGATAGACGTATGTACTAAAGTGCACTTAAGATAGACATATGTACTTCAGTGCGCTTGAGATAGACGTATGTACTAAAGTGCACTTAAGATAGACGTATGTACTTGAGTGCGCTTGAGATAGACGTATGTACTTGAGTGCGCTTGAGATAGACGTATGTACTTCAGTGCGCTTAAGATAGACGTATGTACTTGAGTGCACTTAAGATAGACGTATGTACTTGAGTGCGCTTGAGATAGACGTATGTACTAAAGTGCACTTAAGATAGACGTATGTACTTCAGTGCGCTTAAGATAGACGTATGTACTTCAGTGCGCTTGAGATAGACGTATGTACTTCAGTGCGCTTAAGATAGACGTATGTACTTCATTGTGCTTAAGATAGACGTATGTACTAAAGTGCACTTACAGAGGCGCCACTGGGAACTCGGGCACGCCATAAATATGGCGGTTGTGCCGGTCCCCGGGACGTTTCTCCTGCGGGGGGCGGGGTTAGTGGCCGATGACGCGGACGCTCCCGCCCCTCACGGGCAATGATTGGTCCCTAGCGGAATACCCCGGAAGTGGAACAAGTACTTCCGGGGCAACGTAGGAAGAACGGGTCCCGGATCCTGCGGGACCTGTTCGATCCGGAATTCTGGGTTACTGCTCCTTTAAAAGGAGCGCAGAGTAGCGGCACGGTCTCTTCATCCACGCTCCGCTTTTGGGGACATTCTACAAGCCTCCGTCCATGCGACGGAGGTTCTCTCACTTAACCCTTTGTTTGCTTTTTGTTTTTCCTCTGCAGGATATTGGGCATTTCAACAGGATTTGGCAGCATCTGTAATCACGAAGGGGCCAGCAACCGGCAGCAGCTTTTTGGCTCGTCTTCCCTCACCACTGTGACGAGCACTACACCACAGCTGGGAGCCACGCAGGTTTGAGTGAATACTCACCTGCCCCACTTGATTGGACTTGTGGGGGTGGCTCTGGCTGTGGGGGTGCTTGTGGGTGAATCTTTTTCATTCGAAAGGGAGGTAAGGGGGTTTGTTGGTCAGCGCCCGGGCCTGATTTGTGGTTGTGCACTGGGCTAGGTTTAGCGGCTTTGCCAGCGAAGGGGTGATAATTTTGGTCCATAGCATTGGGTATACCATTCCTAATGCAGGGGGCATAGAAGGTGTTTTGTGCCTGCAACTACATTGGGCGAATATTTAAGCTCGCCGTTTCGCCTGCGGGGATTGTGGGGGGTACCTGTAGGCCCTGGTCGAAGCCATTCACTGTTTAAGGCATTGGGCGAGCAGAGATACTTTGAGTGCATTGGGCTAGCATTTAGATAAAGTGTTTGTTGAATTAGGGGATGGCGCCCAAAGCAAAGAGGGTATAAGTACAATGGGGGAAACCTGTGTCCCTCAGAACCTGGGTGAGTATAAAAAAAGCTACAGTGGCTCTGTCGGGAAGAAGGCAATTACATTGCTAATAAGGGCGAATCTTGTTAAGAATACTTTATGTGGCACTCTGCGTAATCAATATGCCAAACATTTTTTAGAAACACATTTTTATCAATTTTTTTCAACTTGTCACTTTGGAATTGCACCTCACTTTGACAGCCCTTGAAAAAAATTGATAAAAATGTGTTTCTAAAAAATGTTTTGTGATGACGCAAAAGTAACAAATAATAACAATTTTTGCAAGTAATTTTGAGTCCCTTTCTGTATTTTTGTGTTCAAATATCTGTGCTGTTGCGCGCTGCGAATTATCCCATTTGTAGTACTCTCTGGCATATTGATTACGCAGAGTGCCACAAAGTATTCTTAACAAGATTCGCCCTTATTAGCAATGTAATTGCCTTCTTCCCGACAGAGCCACTGTAGCTTTATTCAAGGCAAAGAGGGGTCAGGTCCCAACCAGGATGGAGGAGTGGATGGAGGCAATGACGCGCACGATGACTGAGTTAGGGCAGTCCGTGTCGGAGTTGCGTAGAAAGGTAGATGGGCAGGAGGAAGATGAAGTTAGGCCTAGGTGTTCGGGGGTGGCCCCCAGGGCAGCATTCCACCCGGTACCCCGGAGGTCGAAAGCCAAGCGTGGGAGCGGGGGGCGGCGCCACCAGGGTTGCCGACCCTAGGGATCCCAGGGCCCTCAGGCCCGGCAGGGGGATCCAGACCAGAAGAGGGGAATGGGACAGCTCCATTGGGACTGATCCCGCCGGGTAGTGTGGAGGGGCCCAGTCAGCCAGGTGCACCAGGCGGTCCCGGTTTAGAGGGGGCACCGTCTCAGCCATTAGTACCCCCCTGTCGGTCTCTGGGCAGTAGTGTGCCTAATCAACCAGATTTGGTGGGCAACTTGGCGGCAGTGCTCCCATGGTTAGCGAAAGCAAGGCCAGTGATGCCTTCTGCAGGCGGTGAGGTCCTGCTAGCCGAGGGGGATGCAGTGGAAAGGGCTAGGAAATTGGTGCCTCAAGTGGAAGGGGCCAAGCAGGGGGTGCCACAATCTGTTGAGCCGGGCCTACCGGCATCAGTTGTTGGGGGTTAACAGCGGGGTGGGGCAAAACAGCGCAGGGAGCGACAAGAATTGCCCTGAGCCTCCCAAAGCTGGCACATTTACAGGAATTGAGCAAGCCAAGACACAAGCCGCCACGACTTCAGGTACAGTGCAAGTGTTACCGAGTTTGGGCTTGGGGGAGATGCGTACATCCCGGGAGCGTCTGGGGAGGCACATTTCACAGGAGGTGAAGGAACAAATCTGGAAGGGGAATATGTTAATATGTTTTCTTTGTTAATTGATAAAGATGAAAAAGAGGAGGCAAAAGATGAGGGAATGGGCTCATCCAAGGGATTGGGGCAATTGGCCCACCAGGAAAAGATTGATGAAACCTTGGTTAACTGGATAAAGGCATTTTCCAACTATCATGCGTGTTGGAACCGGGTTTACCGAGTCCGCCACGGTAGCATGGCGCGAGGCGGGAAAGCACGCGAAGGCAATGTGTAAGGCAGTTGTGCAGCACACTCTTACTTTGACTCAGAAATGCGGACGCAATAACATGACACCACACCAGGCTTGTGTATTTAAAATCAAGATCTTTTATATATAAATCAAGGTAGCATCAGATGAGGCAGATTAATTCAGATCTACATTTAAAATCATTGCATTACTCAACTGGTGCACATTCTTAATAAAGCTTCATAGCTCATCAACATTGTAGGCCACTAAGAGGCCGCAGGAATTATCTCCTAAACGTAGCACCAATAATGATCACAAGGTGCATTACTAAAACATGGGCCTAAACATGCAGTTCACTTCAAGCATATTCAATTACTTAAAAGAAGGCTTTTCACGTTACATTTCAAACAGGGCCTGTATTAATCTAGGCGCACCCACATTCAGTACAGTGGGCGTCGCAACTCCAGTACACCTGTAACATAAAACACTTCAACTCTTGGCGGTGTACACTTCAGCTCAATTCAATTAATCACTTTCCCCCTTAGATAAAGACTTTGCAGTTATAAGCGTAGGCCTAGGCAGTAATTACAATAGGCATCAGAATTAAATGAATAAACAATGTGGGGAACCCCTCAACATGTCCTGTATTCTGGGGCTTCTGTGTCCCTCAGGGGTTAATTCCAGGCTAGGCCCACTCCTCTCCGGGGCCTCGCCTCATGGGGAAAGTTACACAGGTTTAATTCAAGGGTTAATGTGGCCCCCGGCCCCTAGTGGCGTTTCTGTGGGCCCTAGGGGCCTCCTGGGCTCACCTGATGCGTGGTCGTTGGTCGCACTTCCTAGCGACTGGCAATCTCCAGGCCCGGCCCGTGTTCTGGAGGGCGGGGCCCGGTCGGGGTACCTCGGCCCTTTTGGCTGGAATTACGGGTCGTTGCGGGGGCCGGGATCACCCTCCTCCTAGCTCCCAGGACTAGGCGGGCCTATGAGGGGGCCTTTACCATCTACTGCAATTTTCTAGGGGAGGGCTGAGAAGGGGCATGGCACGAACCAACGTCAGTCATATCATTCGTGAAGGAGTTGAGGGATGGGGGGCGTTCTGTGGCGTGTGCAAGACGCCACATGGCGGCGATAGTTTTTTTGCAAAAATACAGGGGCATAGGGATCCCACGGGCTCTTTTCTAGTACAGAGGGCACTGAGGGGGTGGCAATGCCTGCAAGGTTCCCAGCCAGACATCAGGAACCCGATTAGCATAGAGGTACTGTCAGCCCTCATGGAGGCAGTAGGGAAGGTATGTAGTTCAACTGGGGAGATCCAGCTGTTCAGGTCTCCGTTTTCCCTCACCTTCTATGGCGCTTTCAGGGTAGGGGAATTGGTGGCGCGTAACAAGCATGATTGGCAGGGGGGGATGCAATTTGCCCATGTTCACCTGCTGGGGGGATCTGTATCCTTATCAATTCCCAGGTCCAAGATGGATCGGAACGGAAAGGGGGAGCATGTTATTCTGCACAGGGCCAATGGGAGCGCATGCTGTCCAGTGGGCAACCTAGAGGTTTACCTGGCCGACAGGCCACGAAGCGTGGGAGGGCCATTACTCATACACCAGGATGGGACCCCCCTCACGAAATTTCAATTTGGCGGAGTATTGACATTGGCCTTGCGGGCGCAGGTCTAGATACATCTAAATTTGGTACCCATTCTTTCAGGATTGGGGCAGCCACTGAAGCCACAGCTCGGGGATTGCAGGGACATGAAGTTCAGAGTATAGCGCGTTGGTCTTCTGACTGTTACAAACATTATGTGCGTTTACACTTGCTTTAAGTATTGAGGGCTAATGTTTGATTTTGTTTCAATCTCTCGCAGTTTCCACGTCCTGTGCCGCAGGAGGGGAGCTAGCCGTCGTCCGCCGGTCATCAGAACATCACCCATTCCAGGTCTCCTCCTGGGGGCCAGGCCAGAAAGAAGTTTGGATCGTAGGCCATTCATATGTCAGCAGGTAGAAACAAATTTTTTTCATAGGGAAGTTCGCGGACAGGGCCCGCCAGGCGGGTTTTAAAGTGACACTGCATGGACAAGGGGGGCTGCGATTGTCCCAATTTCGTAATGTTTTTTGTGCTTTGTTAGCTAGGGCTCAGGTGGCGCCCGCCGTGGTAGTAACGCATTTGGGAGGTAATGACCTGGTGCACCTGGGTAGGAAAGGTGTAGTGGAAGCACTGATCACGGAAATGGGTTGGTTGGCCAAGCAATGCCCTCAGGCAGTGTTGGTTTGGTCTCACTTAATCCCCAGGTTCCAATGGCGGGGGCAGGGGGGGGGGGAGTCGGTCTGGGCTTTGAATCACTCCGTGAAGAGAATTAATAACAGAATTTATAGGCTTTTTCGGTCGCCCAGACTGCAGACGATTGCGCATGGGTGCATCCGGGGGGAGCGTTTCTTTCTCCAGGACGGGGTCCACCTCTCTAAGCTGGGCAATGATTACTTCATGGAAAACGTGCTAGCCTGGATGTTAAGGGCAAGGGGCAAGGCATGACCTTGTGTCAGTAGGCGGAAGGGGGGGCAGATAGCCGGTCAACTATACTGGCCTGTAGCGGTAAGGTCATGATTGGTCAGTCAAGTTTTTTCATCTCTTAGTAGGCATCCCTTTATTAAGGGGGACGCCTGGGGGGGGGGGACACTGGTCTCTCATCACACTCCAGGGGGCTTTTACGGCTGGTAGGCTGAAGGGTGCGGGGGTAGGGAGTTCCGCTTCCGGCAGGCCCTTGGGCCAATCCCCACACACGCGCATGGGCGCCAAGTTTGCCATAACAGCAGTCCCTGGGAGGTAGTATTCGAGGGCGTAGGGGGTGCCCGAGGGAAGGAATCTCATGGGCAACCGGGCCTCTTGCGCAAGGTAACTCCACTAAGAAGGGGGACCTAACAAGTAATTGGGACCAGTCATGACCTTGCACGTAGGCTCATCCGGGATACGCAGAAAAATTAAATTGTACATATTCCAGTTTTAGGTTAGGTATGGCTATGTATTAGAGACGTGTTAAGGTTAGCCATAAAGATGTGTAAATACGTTGTATATGAAATTTACCAAGTACTGAATATGTGTGGATTTTTCTGCGTATTATAAATGTTTTACAGATTATTAATTTTAATTTAATAAAATACGTCCGGGGTTATTACGACCCCTAATCCAAGATTTTGTGTTGGATGTGATTTACTCTCTGTTGCCCCGGGAGAAAGAGGGAGACTGAAATACCCCGGGTTTCTGGAAGGGAGGTTGGGGTCAACATGATGGTAGGGGACTCGGCAATACCTGGCCATATCCAGAGGCGCCACCGGGAACTCTGGCACGCCGCAAATATGGCGGTTGTGCCAGTCCCCGGGACGTTTCTCCTGCAGGGGGTGAGATTAGCTGCCGATGACGCGGATGCTCCCGCCCCTCGCGGGCAATGATTGGTCCCTAGCAGAATGCCCCAGAAGTGGAACGAGTACTTCCGGGGCAACGTAGGAAGAACGGGTCCCGGATCCTGCCGGGATCTGTTCGAGCCAGAATTCTGGGTCACTGCTCCTTTAAAAGGAGCGCGGAGTGGCGGCACGGTCTCTTCCTCGCCGCTCCGCTTTTGAGGACATTCTACACGCCTCCGTCCACGCGACGGAGGTTCTCTTACTTAACCCTTTGTTTGCTTTTCCCCACCCACCATCCCCTGAGGCAGCAATTTGTAGGGATGTCATTTGTAGGCCTTTGTATAACGGTTTTCTCTTTCAGGATTCGAATTCTGTTGGCTTTTTCCTTTTTAGGTATTGCAATGCGTTATCAAGTAGTGTCATTTTATATGTTTCTATTACAGGGCGACGTTTTTATGCTTGTCGTATTTTTTATGTTGAAGTATCCTTGGTCTGCGGTAAGGTCATGATTGGTCAGTCAAGTTTTTTCATCTCTTAGTAGGCATCCCTTTATTAAGGGGGATTGCCTGGGGGGGAGACACTTGTCTCTCATCACACTCCAGGGGGCGTTTACGGCCGGTAGGCTGAAGGGTGCGGGGGTAGGGAGTTCCGCTTCCTCAGGCCCTTGGGACAATCCCCGCACAGGCGCATGTGCGCCAAGTTTGCCATAACAGCAGTCCCTGGGAGGTAGTATTCGAGGGCGTTGGGGGTGTCCGACTGAAGGAATCTGATGGGCAACCGGGCCTCCTGCGCAAGGTCACTCCAGTAAGAAGGGGGACCTAACAAGTAATTAGGACCAGTCATGACCTTGCACGTAGGCTCATCCGGGATACGCAGAAAAATAAAATTGTACATATTCCAGTTTTAGGTTAGGTATGGCTATGTATTAGAGACGTGTTAAGGTTAGCCGTAAAGATGTGTAAATACGTTGTATATGAAATTTACCAAGTACTGAATATATGTGGATTTTTCTGCGTATTATAAATGTTTTACAGATTATGAATTAAATTTAATAAAATACGGCCGGGGTTATTACGACCCCTAATCCAAGATTTTGTGTTGGATGTTGATTTACTCTCTGTTGCCTCGGGGGAAAGAGGGAGACTGAAATACCCCGGGTTTCTGGAAGGGAGGTTGGGCTCAACATGATGGTAGGGGACTCGGCAATACCTGGCCATATAAGATAGACGTATGTACTAAAGTGCGCTTGAGATAGACGTATGTAGTGCAGTGCACTTAGGATAGACGTATGTACTAAAGTGCGCTTAAGATAGACCTATGTACTAAAGTGCGCTTAAGATAGACGTATGTACTAAAGTACACTTAAGATAGACGTATGTACTTGAGTGCGCTTAAGATAGACGTATGTACTGCAGTGCTCTTAAGATAGACGTATGTACTTGAGTGCGCTTAAGATAGACGCAAGTACTTGAGTGCACTTAAGATAGACGTATGTACTTCAGTGCACTTAAGATAGACGTATGTACTGCAGTGCACTTAAGATAGACGTATGTACTTCAGTGCACTTAAGATAGATGTCTGTACTTCAGTGCACTTAAGACAGACCTGCTGGTGCTGGGTAGGAGCACACATTGCAAGGCTTTCTGCAAAACAAGGAGGCTGCTGTGTCCCAAGGCTTTTTTCTCCACAAGTGATGGGAAAAGCTGTAAAGTCCTTATCAATGCAGAATGGACTATAAACCCTACGGTGCATTGGCTTTTTATACCATCATTTTCATACAAACAGCACTTGCACGTTGACGTGGACAGCATCTGGTAATCTAACTGAGCTGTACACGGGTCCTCTTAAATATCCCATTGAAAGATTACAGAAAGTGGAAAGTTCCGCTGAATGACTGGTCTTCAGCCTTCGGAAACAGCTATACGTTGTCCTACATGTTGTCGAAGCATCCCTCAGCTTCGTGAGAAGGAAGGAACATTAAATCACCAGGCTGGTTTTGGCCCGTGCTACGTCTAGGCCACCGCTGGCAGCTGGATTATGGACCGACAATAACGGGGCCACAAGAAGGCCCCAGACCGCTGACAATGGTCTAATAATGGTCCTCTTGCCGGTGGGAAAGGAGCACCCAAACGGCATAGGAACAATTTGCCGGGAGCTCTCAAACCCATCTCCCTGGAGCGGTATTTGGTGCCAGGTGCACACATAGCTCAGATCCCATCAACGAAGGATGAAGAGGTGTGCAATACAGGAATCAATGTACTTTCACTGAGGTCACATCTAGAGGTATGCAATCCAGGGATCAATGTCCATTCACCGAGGCTACATCGAGAGGTGTGCAATCCAGGAATCAATGTCCATTCACCGAGGCTACATCCAGAGGTGTGCGATTTAGGAATCAATGTCCATTCACCGAGGCTACATCTAGAGGTGTGAAATCCAGGAATCAATGTCCATTCACCGATACCACATCCAGAGGTGTGCAATCCAGGAATCAATGTCCATTCACCGAGGCTACATCTAGAGGTGTGAAATCCAGGAATCAATGTCCATTCACCGAGGCTACATCTAGAGGTGTGCAATCCAGGAATCAATGTATATTCGCCGAGGCTACATCTAGAGGTGTGCAATCCAGGAATCAATGTCCGTTCACCGAGGCTACATCCAGAGGTGAGCAATCCAGGAATCAATGTCCATTCACTGAGGCTACATCTAAAGGTGTGCAATCCAGGAATCAATGTCCATTCACCGAGGCTACATCTAGAGGTGTGCAATTCAGAAATCAATATCCATTCACTGAGGCTAAATCTAGAGGTGTGCAATCCAGGAATCAATGTCCATTCACCGAGGCCACATCTAGAGGTGTGCAATCCAGGAATCAATGTCCATTCACCGAGAGTACATCTAGAGGTGTGTAATCCATGAATCAATGACCATTCACCGAGGCCACATCTAGAGGTGTGCAATCCAGGAATCAATGTCCGTTCGCCGAGGCTACATCTAGAGGTGTGCATGTGTCCGTTCACCGAGGCTACATCTAGAGGTGTGCAATCCAGGAATCAATGTCCATTCACTGAGGCTACATCTAGAGGTGTGCAATCCAGGAATCAATGTCCATTCACTGAGGCTAAATCTAGAGGTGTGCAATACAGGAATCAATGTCCATTCACCGAGGCCACATCTAGAGGTGTGCAATCCAGGAATCAATGTCCATTCACCGAGGCCACATCTAGAGGTGTGCAATCCAGAAATCAGTGTCCATTCACCGAGGCTACATCTAGAGGTGTGCAATCCAGGAATCAATGTCCATTCACCGAGGCCACATCTAGAGGTGTGCAATCCAGGAATCAATGTCCATTCACCGAGGCCACATCTAGAGGTGTGCAATCCAGGAATCAATGTCCATTCACCGAGGCCACATCTAGAGGTGTGCAATCCAGGCATCAATGTCCATTCACCGAGGCCACATCTAGAGGTGTGAAATCCAGGAATCAATGTCCATTCACGGAGGCCACATCTAGAGGTGTGCAATCCAGGAATCAATGTCCATTCACCGAGGCCACATCTAGAGGTGTGCAATCCAGGAATCAATGACCATTCACCGAGGCCACATCTAGAGGTGTGCAATCCAGGAATCAATGTCCATTCACCGAGGCTACATCTAGAGGTGTGCAATCCACGAATCAATGTCCATTCACTGAGGCAACATCTAGAGGTGTGCAATCCAGGGATCAATGTTCATTCACCGAGGCTACATCTAGAGGTGTGCAATCCAGGAATCAATGTCCATTCACCGAGGCCACATCTAGAGGTGTGCAATCCAGGAATCAATGTCCATTCGCCGAGAATACATTTAGATGTGTGCAATCCAGGAATCAATGACCATTCACTGAGGCCACATCTAGAGGTGTGCAATCCAGGAATCCATGTCCGTTCACCGAGGCTACATCTAGAGGTGTGCAATCCAGGAATTAATGTCCATTCGCCGAGGCCACATCTAGAGGTGTGCAATCCAGGAATCAATGTCCATTCACCGAGGCTACATCTAGAGGTGTGCAATCCAGGAATCAATGTCCATTCACCGAGGCTATATCTAGAGGTGTGCAATCCAGAAATCAATGTGCGTTCACCGAGGCGACATGTAGAGGTGCGCAATCCAGGAATTAATGTCCGTTCACCGAGGCTACATCTAGAGGTGTGCAATCCAGGAATCGAGGCTACATCTATAGGTGTGCAATTCAGGAATCAATGTCCGTTCACTGAGTCTACATCTAGAGGTGTGCAATCCAGGAATTAATGTCCGTTCACTGAGGCTACAACTAGAGGTGTGCAATCCAGGAATCAATGTCCGTTCACTGAGGCTACATCTAGAGGTGAGCAATCCAGGAATCAACATCCATTCACTGAGGCTACATCTAGAGGTGTGCAATCCAGGAATCAATGTCCATTCACCGAGGCTATATCTAGAGGTGTGCAATCCAGGAATCAATGTCCATTCACCGAGGCTACATCTAGAGGTGTGCAATCCAGGGATCAATGTCCATTCACCGAGGCTACATCTAGAGGTGTGCAATCCAGGAATCAATGTCCATTCACCGAGGTCACATCTAGAGGTGTGCAATCCAGGAATCAATGTCCATTCCCCAAGGCTACATCTAGAGGTGTGCAATCCAGGAATCAATGACCATTCACCGAGGTCACATCTAGAGGTGTGCAAACCAGGAATCAATGTCCGTTCGCCGAGGCTACATCTAGAGGTGTGAAATCCAGGAATCAATGTCCGTTCGCCGAGGCTATATCTAGAGGTGTGCAATCCAGGAATCAATGTCCATTCGCCGAGGCCACATCTACAGGTGTGCAATCCAGGAATCAATGTCCATTCACCGAGGCTACATCTACAGGTGTGCAATCCAGGAATCAATGTCCATTCGCCGAGACCACATCTAGAGGTGTGCAATCCAGGAATCAATGTCCGTTCACCGAGGCTACATCTAGAGCTGTGCAATCCAGGAATCAATGTCCGTTCACCGAGGCTACATTTAGAGGTGTGCAATCCAGGAATCAATGTCCATTCACTGAGGCTAAATCTAGAGGTGTGCAATCCAGGAATCAATGTCCATTCACCGGGGCCACATCTAGAGGTGTGCAATCCAGGAATCAATGTCCATTCACCGAGGCCACATCTAGAGGTGTGCAATCCAGGAATCAATGTCCATTCACCAAGGCTACATCTAGAGGTGTGCAATCCAGGAATCAATGTCCATTCACCGAGGCCACATCTAGAGGTGTGCAATCCAGGAATCAATGTCCATTCACCGAGGCCACATCTAAAGGTGTGCAATGCAGGAATCAATGTCCATTCACCGAGGCCACATCTAGAGGCGTGCAATCCAGGCATCAATGTCCATTCACCGAGGCCACATCTAGAGGTGTGAAATCCAGGAATCAATGTCCATTCATTGAGGCCACATCTAGAAGTGTGGAATCCAGGAATCAATGTCCATTCACCGAGGCCACATCTAGAGGTGTGCAATCCAGGAATCAATGACCATTCACCGGGGCCACATCTAGAGGTGTGCAATCCAGGAATCAATGTCCATTCACCGAGGCCACATCTAGAGGTATGCAATCCAGGAATCAATGTCCATTCACCGAGGCCACATCTAGAGGTGTGCAATCCAGGAATCAATGTCCATTCACCGAGGCTACATCTAGAGGTGTGCAATCCAGGAATCAATGTCCATTCACCGAGGCTACATCTAGATGTGTGCAATCCAGGAAACAATGTGCGTTCACCGAGGTGACATATAGAGGTGTGCAATCCAGGAATAAATGTCCGTTCACCGAGGCTACATATAGAGGTGTGTAATACAGGAATCGAGGCTACATCTAGAGGTGTGAAATCCAGGAATCAATGTCCATTCACCGAGGCCACATCTAGAGGTGTGCAATCCAGAAATCAATGTCCATTCACTGAGGCCACATCCAGAGGTGTGCAATCCAGGAATCAATGACCATTCACCGAGGCCACATCTAGAGCTGTGAAATCCAGGAATCAATGTCCATTCACCGAGGCCACATCTAGAGGTGTGCAATCCAGGCATCAATGTCCATTCACCGAGGCCACATCTAGAGGAGTGAAATCCAGGAATCAATGTCCATTCACCGAGGCCACATCTAGAGGTGTGCAATCCAGGAATCAATGTCCATTCACCGAGGCCACATCTAGAGGTGTGCAATCCAGGAATCAATGACCATTCACCAAGGCCACATCTAGAGGTGTGCAATCCAGGAATCAATGTCCATTCACCGAGGCTACATCTAGAGGTGTGCAATCCACGAATCAATGTCCATTCACTGAGGCAACATCTAGAGGTGTGCAATCCAGGGATCAATGTTCATTCACCGAGGCTACATCTAGAGGTGTGCAATCCAGGAATCAATGTCCATTCACCGAGGCCACATCTAGAGGTGTGCAATCCAGGAATCAATGACCATTCACTGAGGCCACATCTAGAGGTGTGCAATCCAGGAATCCATGTCCATTCACCGAGGCTACATCTAGAGGTGTGCAATCCAGGAATCAATGTCCATTCGCCGAGGCTACATCTAGAGGTGTGCAATCCAGGAATTAATGTCCATTCGCCGAGGCCACATCTAGAGGTGTGCAATCCAGGAATCACTGTCCATTCACCGAGGCTACATCTAGAGGTGTGCAATCCAGGAATCAATGTCCATTCACCGAGGCTATATCTAGAGGTGTGCAATCCAGGAATCAATGTGCGTTCACCGAGGCGACATCTAGAGGTGTGCAATCCAGGAATTAATGTCCGTTCACCGAGGCTACATCTAGAGGTGTGCAATCCAGGAATCGAGGCTACATCTATAGGTGTGCAATTCAGGAATCAATGTCCGTTCACTGAGGCTACATCTAGAGGTGTGCAATCCAGGAATTAATGTCCGTTCACTGAGGCTATAACTAGAGGTGTGCAATCCAGGAATCAATGTCCGTTCACTGAGGCCACATCTAGAGGTGAGCAATCCAGGAATCAACATCCATTCACTGAGGCTACATCTAGAGGTGTGCAATCCAGGAATCAATGTCCATTCACCGAGGCTATATCTAGAGGTGTGCAATCCAGGAATCAATGTCCATTCACCGAGGCTACATCTAGAGGTGTGCAATCCAGGGATCAATGTCCATTCACCGAGGCTACATCTAGAGGTGTGCAATCCAGGAATCAATGTCCATTCACCGAGGTCACATCTAGAGGTGTGCAATCCAGGAATCAATGTCCATTCCCCGAGGCTACATCTAGAGGTGTGCAATCCAGGAATCAATGACCATTCACAGAGGTCACATCTAGAGGTGTGCAAACCAGGAATCAATGTCCGTTCGCCGAGGCTACATCTAGAGGTGTGCAATCCAGGAATCAATGTCCGTTCGCCGAGGCTATATCTAGAGGTGTGCAATCCCGGAATCAATGTCCATTCGCCGAGGCCACATCTACAGGTGTGCAATCCAGGAATCAATGTCCATTCGCCGAGACCACATCTAGAGGTGTGCAATCCAGTAATCAATGTCCGTTCACCGAGGCTACATCTAGAGCTGTGCAATCCAGGAATCAATGTGCGTTCACCGAGGCTACATCTAGAGGTGTGCAATCCAGGAATCAATGTCCATTCACTGAGGCTAAATATAGAGGTGTGCAATCCAGGAATCAATGTCCATTCACCGAGGCTACATCTAGAGGTGTGCAATCCAGGAATCAATGTCCATTCACCGAGGCTACATCTAGAGGTGTGCAATACAGGAATCAATGTCCATTCACCGAGGTCACATCTAGAGGTGTGCAATCCAGGAATCAATGTCCATTCCCCGAGGCTACATCTAGAGGTGTGCAATCCAGGAATCAATGACCATTCACCGAGGTCACATCTAGAGGTGTGCAAACCAGGAATAAATGTCCGTTCGCCGAGGCTACATCTAGAGGTGTGCAATCCAGGAATCAATGTCCGTTCGCCGAGGCTATATCTAGAGGTGTGCAATCCCGGAATCAATGTCCATTCGCCGAGGCCACATCTACAGGTGTGCAATCCAGGAATCAATGTCCATTCACCGAGGCTACATCTACAGGTGTGCAATCCAGGAATCAATGTCCATTCGCCGAGACCACATCTAGAGGTGTGCAATCCAGTAATCAATGTCCGTTCACCGAGGTTACATCTAGAGCTGTGCAATCCAGGAATCAATGTGCGTTCACCGAGGCTACATCTAGAGGTGTGCAATCCAGGAATCAATGTCCATTCACTGAGGCTAAATATAGAGGTGTGCAATCCAGGAATCAATGTCCATTCACCGAGGCTACATCTAGAGGTGTGCAATCCAGGAATCAATGTCCATTCACCGAGGCCACATCTAGAGGTGTGCAATCCAGGAATCAATGTCCATTCACCGAGGCTACATCTAGAGGTGTGCAATCCAGGAATCAATGTTCATTCACCGAGGCCACATCTAGAGGGGTGCAATCCAGGAATCAATGTCCATTCACCGAGGCTACATCTAGAGGTGTGCAATCCAGGAATCAATGTCCATTCACTGAGGCTACATCTAGAGGTGTGCAATCCAGGGATCAATGTTCATTCACCGAGGCTACATCTAGAGGTGTGCAATCCAGGAATCAATGTCCATTCGCCGAGACTACATTTAGATGTGTGCAATCCAGGAATCAATGTCCATTCACCGAGGCTACATCATGAGGTGTGCAATCCAGGAATTAATGTCCATTCGCCGAGGCCACATCTAGAGGTGTGCAATCCAGGAATCAATGTCCATTCACCGAGGCTACATCTAGAGGTGTGAAATTCAGGAATCAATGTCCATTTACCGAGGATATATCTAGATGTGTGCAATCCAGGAATCAATGTGCGTTCACCGAGGCGACATGTAGAGGTGTGCAATCCAGGAATTAATGTCCGTTCACCGAGGCTACATCTAGAGGTGTGCAATCCAGGAATCGAGGCTACATCTGTAGGTGTGCAATCCAGGAATCAATGTCCGTTCACTGAGGCTACATCTAGAGGTGTGCAATCCAGGAATCAATGTCCGTTCACTGAGGCTACATCTAGAGGTGTGCAATCCAGGAATCAATGTCTGTTCACTGAGGCTACATCTAGAGGTGAGCAATCCAGGAATCAACATCCATTCACTGAGGCTACATCTAGAGGTGTGCAATCCAGGAATCAATGTCCATTCACCGAGGCTACATCTAGAGGTGTGCAATCCAGGAATCAATGTCCATTCACCGAGGCTACATCTAGAGGTGTGCAATCCAGGAATCAATGTCCATTCACCGAGGCCACATCAAGAGGTGTGCAATCCAGGAATCAATGTCCATTCACGAGGCCACATCTAGAGGCGTGCAATCCAGGCATCAATGTCCATTCACCGAGGCCACATCTAGAGGTGTGAAATCCAGGAATCAATGTCCATTCACCGAGGCCACATCTAGAAGTGTGGAATCCAGGAATCAATGTCCATTCACCAAGGCCACATCTAGAGGTGTGCAATCCAGGAATAAATGACCATTCACCGAGGCCACATCTAGAGGTGTGCAATTCAAGAATCAATGTCCATTCACCGAGGCTACATCTAGAGGTGTGCAATCCAGGAATCAATATCCATTCACTGAGGCTACATCTAGAGGTGTGCAATCCAGGGATCAATGTTCATTCACCGAGGCTACATCTAGAGGTGTGCAATCCAGGAATCAATGTCCATTCACTGAGGCCACATCTAGAGGTGTGCAATCCAGGAATCAATGTCCATTCACTGAGGCTACATCTAGAGGTGAGCAATCCAGGAATCAACATCCATTCACTGAGGCTACATCTAGAGGTGTGCAATCCAGGAATCAATGTCCATTCACCGAGGCTATATCTAGAGGTGTGCAATCCAGGAATCAATGTCCATTCACCGAGGCTACATCTAGAGGTGTGCAATCCAGGGATCAATGTCCATTCACCGAGGCTACATCTAGAGGTGTGCAATCCAGGAATCAATGTCCATTCACCGAGGTCACATCTAGAGGTGTGCAATCCAGGAATCAATGACCATTCACCGAGGTCACATCTAGAGGTGTGCAAACCAGGAATCAATGTCCGTTCGCCGAGGCTACATCTAGAGGTGTGCAATCCAGGAATCAATGTCCGTTCGCCGAGGCTATATCTAGAGGTGTGCAATCCAGGAATCAATGTCCATTCGCCGAGGCCACATCTACAGGTGTGCAATCCAGGAATCAATGTTCATTCACCGAGGCTACATCTACAGGTGTGCAATCCAGGAATCAATGTCCATTCGCCGAGACCACATCTAGAGGTGTGCAATCCAGGAATCAATGTCCGTTTACTGAGGCTACATCTAGAGCTGTGCAATCCAGGAATCAATGTGCGTTCACCGAGGCTACATCTAGAGGTGTGCAATCCAGGAATCAATGTCCATTCACTGAGGCTAAATCTAGAGGTGTGCAATCCAGGAATCAATGTCCATTCACCGGGGCCACAACTAGAGGTGTGCAATCCAGGAATCAATGTCCATTCACCAAGGCCACATCTAGAGGTGTGCAATCCAGGAATCAATGTCCATTCACCGAGGCCACATCTAGAGGTGTGCAATCCAGGAATCAATGTCCATTCACCGAGGCCACATCTAGAGGCGTGCAATCCAGGGATCAATGTTCATTCACCGAGGCTACATCTAGAGGTGTGCAATCCAGGGATCAATGTTCATTCACCGAGGCTACATCTAGAGGTGTGCAATCCAGGAATCAATGTCCATTCACCGAGGCTACATCTAGAGCTGTGAAATTCAGGAATCAATGTCCATTCACCGAGGATATATCTAGAGGTGTGCAATCCAGGAATCAATGTCCATTCACCGAGGCTACATCTAGAGGTGTGAAATTCAGGAATCAATGTCCATTCACCGAGGATATATCTAGAGGTGTGCAATCCAGGAATCAATGTGCGTTCACCGAGGCGACATATAGAGGTGTGCAATCCAGGAATTAATGTCCGTTCACCGAGGCTACATCTAGAGGTGTGCAATCCAGGAATCGAGGCTACATCTATAGGTGTGCAATCCAGGAATCAATGTCCGTTCACTGAGGCTACATCTAGAGGTGTGCAATCCAGGAATCAATGTCCGTTCACTGAGGCTACATCTAGAGGTGTGCAATCCAGGAATCCAGCTGCGTCCTCCTGAGGCTTGAGCCGGGAGAGACGCGTTTTAGGTAATTGCTGAATTTGCACATGTTTTTAAGTCTGAATTGGGGGCTGTTTGAAAACTTGCACATTTCATTTTGGGAACGTCTTTTAATTGTGCTACTCTGTACCTTCACGCTGCTAGGTGATTGCGCTCTTGTATATGTGCTTCACGACTGCATTACGCTCCGTCAGGCCGCCATTTTAGGAAGTGCGGTCAGCGTGCTAGGTGTTTTGACGCTGTTCTATAAGAAGGGAGACTGGCGCAAGCGCGCACAGCTGCGTCCTCCTGAGGCTTGAGCCGGGAGAGACGCGTTTTTAGGTAATTGCTGAATTTGCACATGTTTTTAAGTCTGAATTGGGGGGCTGTTTGAAAACTTGCACATTTCATTTTGGGAACGTCTTTTAATTGTGCTACTCTGTACCTTCACGCTGCTAGGTGATTGCGCTCTTGTATATGTTATGTTAAGCAGTTTTGTAAAGCGCTCAGCTGCCCCAGCAAAGGGGCGTCCCGGCGCTAAGAGCAATAGTAGCAACTGACTGCGAGAATCCCATCTAGCAGAGCAGAAAAGAAACCAGAAAAAACATGAAAATAACAGTCAGGGGAGCAGGTAACCTAGTAAGGAAATAAGTGGGTTTTTAATGCCTTTCGAAAAGCTAAATAGTTGACCATGCTCCGTATCTGGCTTGGAAGGCCATTCCACAGCTTGGCCGCCATCACGCGGAAAGATCGCCCACCTGCGCGGGCTCTCCTCACACGTGGGATGCAAGCAAGCTGTTGGTCTGCAGAACGTAACTGACGCATGGGAATATAGGCAGAGAGTAGATCAGATAATACCCCAGGGGTCGGGTATTTCAGAATCTTAAACGCGAAGCAGAGAGACTTGAACTCTACCCGCCTCTCTACTGGCAGCCAGTGTAGCCGCCGGATAGTGCTGGAGGTGGAACAGCATCTGGGCATGGCAAGAAGGGTTCTAGCGGCGACATTTTGAACCCTCTGCAATCTAGCGATCTCGGCCTTATTGGTGCCCAGATAGAGCACACTGGCATAGTCCAATCTTGACAGCACAGAAGCCTGTACTATCGTCTGGCGGATAGAGGAGTCAAAAAAGCCCAAAATGGGCCTGAGGCTGCGCAGAATACCAAAACAGGTCGCAGCTACCCTCTTAGTTTGATCTCGGAAACTAAGCGCCGAGTCCACCCAGACGCCAAGATTTTTCACCACCTGTTTGGGAGTGGGGGCCGGACCCAGGGTGGTGGGCCACCAATGCCCGTTCCAAAGCTCAGGATCTTTTCCTACCAGCAGGACCTCGGTCTTGCTGGCGTTGAGCTGAAGACAGTTGGTGGTCATCCACCCTGCGACATCCGCCAACCCACTTCGAAACCTAGCAGCATCGTTTAAACAATCATTGGAAAGGGCGACAACTAGTTGAGTGTCGTCAGCGTAGGACACTATAGTCAGTCCACTCCTCTTAGCTATCACAGCCAAGGGCTGGACCTACAGGTTAAAAAGCGTAGGGCTTAAAGCAGAGCCCTGTGGGACGCCCTGTTTGACAAAGTGCACCTTAGAAGAAAAAGGGGGAACTGACACCTGAAAGGACCTGTCCGAGAGGAAGGAGGTGAGCCAAGGCTGGGCCTACAATACCAGCATCCTTCAACCTCTGGATCAGTATCTGGTGGGAGACCGTATCGAATGCGGCACTGAGATCCAATAGGATCAGTGCCGAGGTACGTCCCTCATCCAGAGCCGCTCTCAGGTGTTCAGTCACAGCTAACAGTGCGGTCTCTGTACTAAGACCGGGGCGGAAGCCACACTGGGAGGAGTCCAGTATACAATTCTCCTCCAAATAGCCTGAGACAATGGTGTTAACGTAGGCTTCAGATATTTTGGAAATCCAGGGAAGCAGAGAGATGGGACGATAGTTCTCAGGACTGGTCGGATCCGAAGTGGGCTTCTTCAATAGCGGCTTAACCGCAGCTTGCTTCCATGTCCTTGGGACTGTGGCCATGGCCAGGGATTGATTAATAACCTGGCCCAGAGGTGTAAGAAGCACAGGTAAGAGTCTTATTAGATGTTCCGGCTTCATAGGGTCGGTGGGAGAGCCCGATTTAATCTTCCTGCAAAGTATACTAAGAGCTTCTCCAGAGATAGGTGGAAAAGTGGCCAATATATGGGCAGGGGGAGCAGGGTCCTCAAAGTCAGAGCTGACTATCTGGGGAAAGGTTTTATAGATATTGTCCACCTTTGTTATAAAGAAGGTGGCAAGGTCCTCACATTGTTCATTAGATTTGACCGCAGATACCGCAGGTGCCCCCGCATTTTTAAGATTTTTAATAATGGCAAAGATCTTCTTGGAGGGATTCTGGCTGTTTCTGATCTCCTCAGAGAAATAGGTAGCACGTGCCCTCTGAACAGCCCTATGATAATTCTTGATGGCTGAGTGATAATGACCTTTCCGAGTAGGGTCAAAGTCTCTCCTCCACTCCCGTTCCAGTCGTTTACACGATTTACGGATAATGGCTAGATTGTTATTATACCATGGATTGGCTTTGGTGCTACGACCCTTAGATTGTGTAACCGGGATCATATCATCCAGAGGCTGTCTAATCCAGTCATCGAGAGCTTTGCTGGCCATGTCTATGTCCTCTGGCCAACTGGGCACTCGCAGCAAGGATAGTACTAAATTGGCCAAAGTCAAGTTTGTGCCAAGGGCGGCGGAACATACTTTTCTGATATGACTTTCGCGCAGGCACTACCCCAGAGAGCGTCATAGAGATCAGGTAGTGATCAGTCCAACAGAGCGGAGTGGGAGTCGAAACAGAGAGACCAGGGAGATTCGAAAAGACTGGATCAAGCAGGTGACCAGCAGAGTGAGTAGGGTCACATACCAATTGGAGCAGCTGGCAGGCTGCTAGGTCCGCAAACAAATTAGCTGCTTCTGAGTCATGGGAATTGTCAAAATGTATGTTTAGATCCCCAATAACAGAAAAATTGGCATATCTCACAACCAGGGTACCTACTAGGTCAGTTAAGGCAGCCCTGCCTTCCTTAGAGGGGCCTGGGGGACGATAGACCAGTATCCCCGACATAGTAAAATTAGGATTAAAAGTAATTCTGAATCGGCCGCACTCACAGCCTGCTACAGTTTCCTTACTCAGTGTGCAGGTATAGCATGATTTAAACACAACTGCAATACCACCACCTCTTGTCTCTCGGTTAAGGGTTACAATACTGTAGCCTGGGGGAGTGCAAGACCTGGTTCAGCCACCGTGTCTACTGACAACCATGTTTCTGTCAGAAAGAAAACGTCGGGTGAATCGCTTTGTAGTAAATCATACACGTCTAAATAATGTTTAGCCAGTGACCGGCAATTAAGACTAAGCAGTTTTATATCTTGCCCCGCTACCGAAGGGTGAGTAGGGGAAAGAGAGGCAATTGCCTCAGAGTTAAAACCGCAATTCCTGCAGCAAAATGGACCCATGGAAGGGTTAGAGGGGGGAAGACAACCCGTGTTCTTTATAGGTCTCATAGTCATAAGTTCATCTCAGGAATATATATATGTGTTTTCGTCTACAATGGCAGAGTGACTGGTGACTGGCGACGTCCAGGCTCGGACGGGCGAAGACGGGCTTGCCTTTGGCGCGCCTTTGGCGCGCCGCGGCGCGCTCGCTGCGCGCGTCCGCTGCGCTCCGCGCTGCGGCCGGCATAAAATAGCCGAGGTCCGCCTTAGCCCCACCTCCCTCACAGTGATTGGTCACAGCACTCAGTGACGAACAGGAAATAAAACCGGACCGGGATCAGGTGGCCGGTGAGGTTAAAAGAACGTAAAAACAGTAGGATATTGAGGCATGAGCAAATTCAACAATACAATTATAGCAGCACAAGCACAAGCATACAAATACCAGAGTGACTCGGGCAGTAGCGCTATCTAAAATCTATCTAAAATATATGTGCTTCACGACTGCATTACGCTCCGTCAGGCCGCCATTTTAGGAAGTGCGGTCAGCGTGCTAGGTGTTTTGACGCTGTTCTATAAGAAGGGAGACTGGCGCGAGCGCGCACAGCTGCGTCCTCCTGAGGCTTGAGCCGGGAGAGACGCGTTTTTAGGTAATTGCTGAATTTGCACATGTTTTTAAGTCTGAATTGGGGGCTGTTTGAAAACTTGCACATTTCATTTTGGGAACGTCTTTTAATTGTGCTACTCTGTACCTTCACGCTGCTAGGTGATTGCGCTCTTGTATATGTGCTTCACGACTGCATTACGCTCCGTCAGGCCGCCATTTTAGGAAGTGCGGTCAGCGTGCTAGGTGTTTTGACGCTGTTCTATAAGAAGGGAGACTGGCGCGAGCGCGCACAGCTGCGTCCTCCTGAGGCTTGAGCCGGGAGAGACGCGTTTTTAGGTAATTGCTGAATTTGCACATGTTTTTAAGTCTGAATTGGGGGCTGTTTGAAAACTTGCACATTTCATTTTGGGAACGTCTTTTAATTGTGCTACTCTGTACCTTCACGCTGCTAGGTGATTGCGCTCTTGTATATGTGCTTCACGACTGCATTACGCTCCGTCAGGCCGCCATTTTAGGAAGTGCGGTCAGCGTGCTAGGTGTTTTGACGCTGTTCTATAAGAAGGGAGACTGGCGCGAGCGCGCCGCTGGCGCGCTGAAGGCGCGCCTAAGGCAAGCCCGTCTGCGCCCGTCCGCGTCTGTATCGCGGCCAGGGCCAGCCATTTTGCCAGTGGCTCCCTTCAGGCAAGGACCGTTTGGACTAAAGAGCAGTTACTTGCTATCTCAACTTTAGGCTGTATAAAGCCTATGTGTTTTGATCTTGGTTGGGGGGGGGATGAGGAATGCGGCCATCATGAGCTACACTGTAGGGCTTGCTCTTTCAAATTGGATATGGTACCTAGGAAAGGGGGAAGATATCCATAATTCAGCGGATGTATTGACCTTAGGACCCATATCCAAATCTAGTCCCAGGTCGCCTAGTAGGGCTTGCCTGATCAACTGCAGATCTCTCCCTAAACATGCAAGTGACATCTGGCTCTCTCTCAAGACTAATGACTGGGACATCCTGTTTTTAACGGAAACCTGGCTGAGGGAGAGCTCGAATCCAGACATCTCCCTGGCCATTCCCACAGGTTACAGAATGACCAAGGTTGATAGGACTGGCAATAGGCGTGGCGGTGGCCTGGCCGTAATTATGAGGGAAGGCTGGGAGATCTCACATAAGAAAATTGAAGACATTGGGCTAATCGAGGCCATGTCTTTTTGTATTAAATTTTCCACGACCTCTTCTATGGCTGGACTCTTGGTCTATAGACCTCCGAACGCTTTGACTGCCCACTGGCAGAAACTATATGATAGTATTGCTGATCTCTCACTGAGGCATACTAATTTCACTGTTCTTGGTGATTTTAACGTCCATATGGACAATGTGAACTGCCCCTTAGCGGTTCAATTGGGAGATACCCTTAAAGGGTTAAACCTGTTTCAAAAGGTACTCCTACCCACGCATGTAGCTGGCCATACTCTCGATCTTCTTTTCACCAATGATCACACTCTGCAGGTAGAGGATCCTTTACCGGTGACCTGGTCAGATCATTGGTTGGTCCCTTTTAAGCTAACGTGGGCTGCCTGTAATAACCACATTAGATCAACTACTGAGGATAGGAGAAACTGGAGGAAGATTTCACCTGAATCAATGGGTTGCGAGCTATCTAATACCCCCCCTAAGCTCATAGGTGACCCGAGCCATGATGCTTCTGTTTTCAGTGAATGGGTAAATTCTGCCCTTGATAAATTATCCCCTATTAAGACTATGAAATTAGCCAGGGATAAACCTTCGGCTCCCTGGTTCTCCACGGAGCTTCGTACGTAGAAAAGCCTATGTAAGAGGCTGGAGCGTATCTGGCGGAAAAATTATGATCCTTCAGCCAAATGCGAATATAAAGCAGCACTGAGGAAATTTCATAGCTTGAAGCGCAAGTTCATTAGGGACTATGTTGTGAAGCAGATCAAGTCCTCGGACAATTCTGCAAAAGAAGTTTTTAAGATAGTCCAAGGTTTTATGAAACCACTAGCCCTGAAGAGCACTATTCCCCCATCTTTGGCTCTCTGTGAAGATCTAGCTACTTTTTTCCAGAATAAAATTTTAACCATCTATTCCTCTTTTCCATCATTGGGATTATCTGATATGGTAATTCATTCCCCACTGGATACATGGTCGGCTTTCCGCCCTTTTGGGATGGAAGCGTCACTGGGGGAATTAAATAAAATAAAATCAGGCTCTCCGTTGGATCCGTGCCCGGCCAGATTTTTTAAGTTATTAGCCCCTGGTTCAACTCCACATTGAACACCATCTGGAACTCTTCACTAGAGACTGGGGTTTATCCAACTAGCTGGAAAAAGCTTATGTCCAGCCTATCCTCAAGAAAGAGGATGCTGACCCAGCAGAGCTAAAGAATTTTAGGCCCATATCTCTTCTCCCCGCCCCGGCCAAAATTCTGGAAAAAGAAGTCCAGAGACAACTTTCAAACTTTCTGGAATCGAACAACCATCTTCACGATTCTCAATCTGGATTTAGGTCGGGTTATAGCACGGAGACAGCTCTGCTCGAAGTGGCCGAATCGATCCGTGATACCTTAGATCAGGGTAGCTGTGCAATGTTGGTGCTGTTGGACTTGTCCGCAGCCTTTGACACGGTGTCACACAGGATTCTCTTGAACAGACTCCATCATTTAGGAGTGACAGGAATTGTTTTGGCATGGTTCCGCTCATTTCTTGAGGGTCGCTCTCAACAAGTGATTCTTTATCCCCATGTCTCTAGTTCCACCCCTCTGATGTGTGGTGTTCCTCAGGGCTCGGCTCTGAGCCCCACACTTTTTAATGTTTATTTGACTCCCTCGCGGCAATTGTCGAGCAATGTGGGGTGAAGGTTGTCTCGTATGCCGATGATACTCAATTGGTGTTCTCTTTTAGAGAACACAACGAGACAGCTTTCGCCAATTTTAGACAGTGTCTGTTAAACATCTCATCATGGATGACGGATAGCTGCCTGAAATTAAATACTGAAAAGACGGAGGTCTTATTTTTTAATCAACCTACTCCGCCTCGATCTGTGCTGTGGTGGCCGACTGAGTTAAATCCGTCTCCGCTACCAGTTCCCTCTGCCAGGAACCTTGGGTTTAGGTTTGTCTCTCAACTCACTGGCAAGGCGCAAATTGCTCATGTATCCTCACGGTGTTTCTGGAAACTGAAGGCTCTGCGGAGATTCCTTCACTTCCTGCCCATGGATTGCAGGAAGTCAGTAGTGCATGCATTAGTCACCTCTCAACTGGACTATGCTAACAGCCTCTACCTTGGTCTTCCAGAGTATTTGATCAGGAGACTGCAGCTTATTCAAAATGCAGCAGCCAGGTTGATCAGAAATGTGCCACTACGACATCATATTACCCCCCATTTGCGCAGTCTACACTGGCTTCCAGTAAAGAGGAGAGTGGAGTTTAAGGCTCTGGTTTTGGCACACAGAGCAGTTAGAGGGACCGGTCCTCAATACCTGAAGCGGAGACTTCAGAAATACATTCAACCCAGAGCACTCAGATCTAATGATCAGAATCTTCTGGTGATCCCCCGTTTTGCAAAGACTAGGATCGGTGGCCGTGCTTTTTCGGTGAAAACCGCTACCTTATGGAATTCCATGCCTGACCACCTGAGGAAAGCTAACTCGGAAACCATGTTTAGAAAAGCATTAAAAACATGGCTATTCGGCCTGCCCTAGAGACAATGGTCCATCCCGGTCTTTCTCCCCCCTAGGATGGATGTGCTGCTAGCGCCGGGACACTTCCGTTGGAGGTAGCCGTGCACTCTATAAGCTTCAATAATAATAATAATAATAATAATGTCTGTTCACTGAGGCTACATCTAGAGGTGAGCAATCCAGGAATCAACATCCATTCACCGAGGTGACATGTAGAGGTGTGCAATCCAGGAATCAATGTCCATTCACCGAGGCTACATCTAGAGGTGTGCAATCCAGGAATCAATGTCCATTCACCGAGGCTACATCTAGAGGTGTGCAATCCAGGAATCAATGTGCGTTCACCGAGGTGACATGTAGAGGTGTGCAATCCAGGAATCAATGTCCATTCGCCGAGGCCACATCTAGAGGTGTGCAATCCAGGAATCAATGTCCGTTCACTGAGGCTACATCTAGAGGTGTGCAATCCAGGAATCAATGTCCATTCACCGAGGCCACATCGAGAGGTGTGCAATCCAGGAATCAATGTCCATTCACCGAGGCCACATCTAGAGGTGTGCAATCCAGGAATCAATGTCCATTCACCGAGGCCACATCTAGAGGCGTGCAATCCAGGGATCAATGTTCATTCACCGAGGCTACATCTAGAGGTGTGCAATCCAGGGATCAATGTTCATTCACCGAGGCTACATCTAGAGGTGTGCAATACAGGAATCAATGTCCATTCACCGAGGCTACATCTAGAGGTGTGAAATTCAGGAATCAATGTCCATTCACCGAAGATATATCTAGAGGTGTGCAATCCAGGAATCAATGTCCATTCACTGAGGCTACATCTAGAGGTGTGCAATCCAGGGATCAATGTCCATTCACCGAGGATATATCTAGAGGTGTGCAATCCAGGAATCAATGTCCATTCACTGAGGCTACATCTAGAGGTGTGCAATCCAGGGATCAATGTCCATTCACCGAGGCTACATCTAGAGGTGTGCAATCTAGGAATCAATGTCCATTCACCGAGGCTACATCTAGAGGTGTGAAATTCAGGAATCAATGTCCATTCACCGAGGATATATCTAGAGGTGTGCAATCCAGGAATCAATGTGCGTTCACCGAGGCGACATGTAGAGGTGTGCAATCCAGGAATTAATGTCCGTTCACCGAGGCTACATCTAGAGGTGTGCAATCCAGGAATCGAGGCTACATCTATAGGTGTGCAATCCAGGAATCAATGTCCGTTCACTGAGGCTACATCTAGAGGTGTGCAATCCAGGAATCAATGTCCGTTCACTGAGGCTACATCTAGAGGTGTGCAATCCAGGAATCAATGTCTGTTCACTGAGGCTACATCTAGAGGTGAGCAATCCAGGAATCAACATCCATTCACTGAGGCTACATCTAGAGGTGTGCAATCCAGGAATCAATGTCCATTCACCGAGGCTACATCTAGAGGTGTACAATCCAGGAATCAATGTCCATTCACCGAGGCTACATCTAGAGGTGTGCAATCTAGGAATCAATGTCCATTCACCGAGGCTACATCTAGAGGTGTGCAATCCAGGAATCAATGTCCATTCACCGAGGCTACATCTAGAGGTGTGCAATCCAGGAATCAATGTGCGTTCACCGAGGTGACATGTAGAGGTGTGCAATCCAGGAATCAATGTCCATTCACCGAGGCTACATCTAGAGGTGTGCAATCCAGCAATCAATGTCCATTCACCGAGGCTACATCTAGAGGTGTGCAATCCAGGAAACAATGTGCGTTCACCGAGGTGACATATAGAGGTGTGCAATCCAGGAATAAATGTCCATTCACCGAGGCTACATATAGAGGTGTGTAATCCAGGAATCGAGGCTGCATCTAGAGGTGTGCAATCCAGGAATCAATGACCATTCACCGAGGCCACACCTAGAGGTGTGCAATCCAGGAATCAATGTCCGTTCGCCGAGGCTACATCTAGAGGTGTGCAATCCAGGAATCAATGTCCGTTTGCCGAGGCTATATCTAGAGGTGTGCAATCCAGGAATCAATGTCCATTCGCCGAGGCCACATCTAGAGGTGTGCAATCCAGGAATCAATGTCCATTCACCGAGGCTACATCTAGAGGTGTGCAATCCAGGAATCAATGTCCATTCACCGAGGCTACATCTAGAGGTGTGCAATCCAGGAATCAATGTGCGTTCACCGAGGTGACATGTAGAGGTGTGCAATTCAGGAATCAATGTTCATTCGCCGAGGCCACATCTAGAGGTGTGCAATCCAGGAATCGAGGCTACATCTAGAGGTGTGCAATCCAGGAATCAATGTCCGTTCACCGAGGCTACATCTAGAGGTGTGCAATCCAGGAATCAACGTCCATTCACTGAGGATACATCTAGAGGTGTGCAATCCAGGAATCAATGTCCATTCACTGAGGCTACATCTAGAGGTGTGCAATCCAGGAATCAGTGTCCATTCACTGAGGCTACATCTAGAGGTGTGCAATCCAGGAATCAACGTCCATTCACTGAGGATACATCTAGAGGTGTGCAATCCAGGAATCAATGTCCATTCACTGAGGCTACATCTAGAGGTGTGCAATCCAGGAATCAACGTCCATTCACTGAGGCTACATCTAGAGGTGTGCAATCCAGGAATCAACTTCCATTCACTGAGGATACATCTAGAGGTGTGCAATCCAGGAATCAATGTCCATTCACTGAGGCTACATCTAGAGGTGTGCAATCCAGGAATCAGTGTCCATTCACTGAGGCTACATCTAGAGGTGTGCAATCCAGGAATCAACGTCCATTCACTGAGGATACATCTAGAGGTGTGCAATCCAGGAATCAATGTCCGTTCACTGAGGCTACATCTAGAGGTGTGCAATCCAGGAATCAACGTCCATTCACTGAGGATACATCTAGAGGTGTGCAATCCAGGAATCAATGTCCGTTCACTGAGGCTACATCTAGAGGTGTGCAATCCAGGAATCAACGTCCATTCACTGAGGATACATCTAGAGGTGTGCAATCCAGGAATCAATGTCCGTTCACTGAGGCTACATCTAGAGGTGTGCAATCCACGAATCAATGTCCATTCACCGAGGCTACATCTAGAGGTGTGCAATCCAGGAATCAATGTCCGTTCACTGAGGCTACATCTAGAGGTGTGCAATCCAGGAATCAACGTCCATTCACTGAGGATACATCTAGAGGTGTGCAATCCAGGAATCAATGTCCGTTCACTGAGGCTACATCTAGAGGTGTGCAATCCAGGAATCAACGTTCATTCACTGAGGATACATCTAGAGGTGTGCAATCCAGGAATCAATGTCCGTTCACTGAGGCTACATCTAGAGGTGTGCAATTCACGAATCAATGTCCATTCACTGAGGCTACATCTAGAGGTGTGCAATCCAGGAATCAATGTCCGTTCACTGAGGCTACATCTAGAGGTGTGCAATCCAGGAATCAACGTCCATTCACTGAGGATACATCTAGAGGTGTGCAATCCAGGAATCAATGTCCGTTCACTGAGGCTACATCTAGAGGTGTGCAATCCAGGAATCAACATCCATTCACTGAGGATACATCTAGAGGTGTGCAATCCAGGAATCAACGTCCATTCACTGAGGATACATCTAGAGGTGTGCAATCCAGGAATCAACGTCCATTCACTGAGGATACATCTAGAGGTGAGCAATCCAGGAATCAATGTCCGTTCACTGAGGCTACATCTAGAGGTGTGCAATCCACGAATCAATGTCCATTCACCGAGGCTACATCTAGAGGTGTGCAATCCAGGAATCAATGTCCATTCACCGAGGCTACATCTAGAGGGCAGGTGATGGGGACAGCGGATTGTCGGGACTCTGGCCTGAACCTTAGTTGAAATGGTGTTGTTCCGTTAATCCGCTGAGGACCTTCTCATTTTAGGGTTGTTTACTTCCCACATGGGCTCAGAATATTTGCCAAGGATGGTCCCCATCTCGGCCTATCTTTCTCTACCTCCTCAGTGGGTCCTGGTCGTAGATAAAGGATCTATATGCCTGTTGGGTGCACCCCACACGGCAGCATTCACTGAAATCCACGGCTCCCTCCTCATTCTGGAGTCCCTTACCGTGCCTTGACAATCCTGTAGGACCATGTAGGCGCTGTACTATATCACAGACCAGAAGAAGCTACAGGAGTCAAGCATCTTAACTGATAAAAAAGTGCTTTATGAATTTCTACACTGTTGAGACATTGCTTAGTATGAAGATGAAAATAAGGACTCCGAGCGCACAAAGTATTATTTGCTCAAACCCCTCCTCCCCCCGGATACTCACCGCCACACTCCCCACCCCTCGTACTTACCACCACACTCCCCACCCCTCGTACTTACCACCACACTCCCCACCCCTCATACTTACTGCCACACTTCCCACCCCTCATACTCACCACCACACTCCCCACCCCTCGTATTCACCACCACACTCCCCACCCCTCGTACTCACCACCACTCCCCACCCCTCGTACTTACTGCCACACTCCCCACCCCTCGTACTTACCACCACACTCCCCACCCCTTGTACTTACCACCACACTCCCCACCCCTCGTACTCACTGCCACACTCCCCACCCCTTGTACTTACCACCACACTCCCCACCCCTCGTACTCACTGCCACACTCCCCACCCCTTGTACTTACCACCACACTCCCCACCCCTCATACTCACTGCCACACTCCCCACCCCTCGTACTCACAGCCACACTCCCCACCCAGCGTACTCACAGACACACTTCCCACCCCTGGTACTCACCGCCACGCTCCCTAACCCTCGTATTCACTGCCACACTCCCCACTCCTCGTATTCACCACCACACTCCCCACCCCTCGTACTCACTGCCACACTTCCCACCCCTCGTACTCATCGCCACACTCCCCACCCCTCGTACTTACCACCACACTCCCCACCCCTCGTACTCACCGCCACACTCCCCACCCTCGTACTCACCACACTCCCCACCCCTCGTACTCACCACACTCCCCACCCCTCGTACTCACCGCCACACTCCCCACCCCTCGTATTTACCGCCACACTCCTCAACCCTCGTATTTACCGCCTCACTCCCCACCCCTCGTACTCACCGCCACACTCCCTACCCCTCGTACTCACCACACTCCCCACCCCTCGTACTCACCACACTCCCCACCCCTCGTACTCACCGCCACGCTCCCCACCCCTCATACTCACAGCCACACTCCCCACCCCTCGTACTCACCGCCACACTCCCCACCCCTCGTACTCACCACCATCTGGTAGATTGCGTCAACGATGTCCAACATCTCGGTCCGCGTGATGTAGCCGTCGTTGTCCAGGTCGTACAGCTTGAAGGCCCCTGAAAGCAGAAGACATGAGAGCAAGACTTACCACTGGCCATCAAGGACCAGCTAGAACTTGCCCATCCTCCACAGCCCACCCTCCCAGCTGTCCAGACTCCACAGTACACCCTCCCAGCCGTCCAGACTCCACAGCCCACACTCCCAGCTGTCCAGACTCCACAACCCACCCTCCCAGCTGTCCAGACTCCACAGTCCGCGCTCTCAGCTGTCCAGACTCCACAGTCCGCGCTCTCAGCTGTCCAGACTCCACAGTCCGCGCCACAGTCCGCGCTCTCAGCTGTCCAGACTCCACAGTCCACGCTCTCAGCTGTCCAGACTCCACAGTCCACGCTCTCAGCTGTCCAGACTCCACATCCCATGCTCTCGGCTGTCCAGACTCCACAGCCCACGCTCTCGGCTATCAGACTCCACAGCCCACACTCCCGGCTGTCCAGACTCCACAGCCCACACTCCCAGCTGTCCAGACTCCACAGTCCACGCTCTCGGCTGTCCAGACTCCACAGCCCACACTCCCGGCTGTCCAGACTCCACAGCCCACACTCCCAGCTGTCCACACTCCCAGCTGTCCACACGCCCAGCTGTCCAGACTCCACAGTCCACACTCCCAGCTGTCCAGCCTCCACAGTCCACATTCCTAGCTGTCCAGACTCCACAGTCCACACCACCAGCTGTCCAGACTCCACAGCCCACGCTCTCAGCTGTCCAGACTCCACAGCCCACGCTCTCAGCTGCCCCGACTCCACAGCCCACACTCCCAGCTGTCCAGACTCCATAGTCCACATTCCCAGCTGTACAGACTCCACAGCCCACCCTCCCAGCTGTCCAGACTCCACAGCCCACACTTTCGGCTATCCAGACTCCAAGGCCCACGCTCTCGGCTGTCCAGACTCCACATCCCACACTCCCAGCTGTCCAGACTCCACAGCCCACACTCCCAGCTGTCCTCGCTCCACAGCCCACACTCCCAGCCGTCCAGACTCCACAGTCCACACTCCCAGCTGTACAGACTCCACAGCCCACCCTCCCATTTGTCCAGACTCCACAGCCCACACTTTCTGCTGTCCAGACTCCACAGCCCACGCTCCCGGCTGTCCAGACTCCATAGTCCACATTCCTAGCTGTACAGACTCCACAGCCCACCCTCCCATTTGTCCAGACTCCACAGCCCACACTTCCTGCTGTCTAGACTCCATAGCCCACACTCCCATTTGTCCAGACTCCACAGTCCGCGCTCTCAGCTCTCCAGACTCCACTACCCACACTCCCAGCTGTCCAGACTCCACAGTCCACCCTCCCATTTGTCCAGACTCCACAGCCCACACTTCCTGCTGTCCAGACTCCACAGCCCACGCTCTCGGCTGTCCAGACTCCACTTCCCACACTCCCAGCTGTCCAGACTCCATAGTCCACATTCCCAGCTGTACAGACTCCACAGCCCACCCTCCCATTTGTCCAGACTCCACAGCCCACACTCCCATTTGTCCAGACTCCACAGTCCGCGCTCTCAGCTGTCCAGACTCCACTTCCCACACTCCCAGCTGTCCAGACTCCACAACCCACACTCCCAGCTGTCCAGACTCCACAGCCCACACTCCCAGCTGTCCAGACTCCACAGCCCACGCTCTCGGCTGTCCAGACTCCACAGCCCACACTCCCGGCTATCCAGACTCCACAGCCCACACTCCCGGGTGTCCAGACTCCACAGCCCACACTCCCATTTGTCCAGACTCCACAGCCCACACTTCCTGCTGTCCAGACTCCACAGCCCACACTCCCAGCTGTTCAGACTCCACAGCCCACACTCCCAGCTGTCCAGACTCCACAGCCCACACTCCCAGCTGTCTAGACTCCACAGCCCACGCTCTCGGCTGTCCAGACTCCACAGCCCACACTCCCGGCTGTCCAGACTCCACAGCCCACACTCCCAGCTGTCCAGACTCCACAGTCCACACCACCAGCTGTCCAGACTCCAAAGCCCAAGCTCTTAGCTGTCCAGACTCCACTTCCCACACTCCCAGCTGTCCAGACTCCACAGCCCACACTCCCAGCTGTCCAGACTCCACAGCCCACACTCCCAGCTGTCTAGACTCCACAGCCCACGCTCTCGGCTGTCCAGACTCCACAGCCCACACTCCCGGCTGTCCAGACTCCACAGCCCACACTCCCAGCTGTCCAGACTCCACAGTCCACACCACCAGCTGTCCAGACTCCAAAGCCCACGCTCTTAGCTGTCCAGACTCCACTTCCCACACTCCCAGCTGTCCAGACTCCACAGCCCACACTCCCAGCTGTCTAGACTCCACAGCCCACGCTCTCGGCTGTCCAGACTCCACAGCCCACACTCCCGGCTGTCCAGACTCCACAGCCCACACTCCCAGCTGTCCAGACTCCACAGTCCACACCACCAGCTGTCCAGACTCCAAAGCCCACGCTCTCAGCTGTCCAGACTCCACAGCCCACGCTCTCAGCTGTCCTGACTCCACAGCCCACGCTCTCAGCTGTCCTGACTCCACAGCCCACGCTCTCAGCTGTCCTGACTCCACAGCCCACACTCCCAGCTGTCCAGACTCCATAGTCCACATTCCCAGCTGTACAGTCTCCACAGCCCACGCTCCCAGCTGTCCAGACTCCACAGCCCACGCTCTCGGCTGTCCAGACTCCAAGGCCCACGCTCTCGGCTGTCCAGACTCCACATCCCACACTCCCAGCTGTCCAGACTCCACAGTCCACACTCCCGCTGTCCAGACTCCACAGTCCACACTCCCGCTGTCCAGACTCCACAGCCCACACTCCCAGCTGTCCAGACTCCACAGTCCACACTCCCGCTGTCCAGACTCCACAGCCCACACTCCCGCTGTCCAGACTCCACAGCCCACACTCCCATCCGTCCAGACTCTACAGTCCACATTCCCAGCTGTCCAGACTCTACAGTCCACATTCCCAGCTGTCCAGACTCCACAGTACACCTTTCCAGCTGTCCAGACTCCACAACCCCAGGGATCCAGATGTAATCTCTCGAGGTGGGGGAGTACATCGTTCTCTCCCCAGCTTGTCTCCAGGCGGTCCCACTCACCCTGGTGTCACTGCACCTGGGGACAGAGCCGCCAGGTACCTCCCCTGCCACTGTGGGGCACAGGGTGGAAGCTGAACCCAGGGCAAAGCGAGGCACACTTACACCGTAGCTTTTCGTCCAGCGTCCCCCGCGAGGTGACGGACAGCGCCTGGATGAACTCAGAAAATTCAATTCGTCCATCCTGGGAAGAGAGGAAGAGAGAAGGGTGTGATATCAGAAGGTTCTGTAACCCAGTACGTGATGTCGCACATTCAGCGCTCCTGCCCATGACCAATGAAACCCAAACCAGCAGCGCCCTGCTCCACGTCACCACACACAACCTTTGTACCATGAGTACATGAAGCACCAGGACCTAACCAGCAGCACCCTGCTCCACGTCACCACACACAACCTCCGCACCGCACACAACCTCCGCACCGGAAGTACATGAAGCACCAGGACCAAACCAGCAGCACCCTGCTCTACGTCACCACACACAACCTTTGTACCGTGAGTACCTGCAGCAGAAGGAACCAGCGACATATCACTGTATGTCAAGATTACACCTCGAGAAGGGGGGAGTTGTGGTCCATCAATCAGCCTCCTGATTACCATATAACACTCCCAGATATTGATGAAGAGGTGAATCAAGCCATCACCTCCTAAGGGACCCCATTTTATATGCGCAATGCCCTCACCCACTTCCGTCGTGTGCGTCATCACAGGGATGTTGTACGTGTGTGCACAAGAAGAGACGCTGAGCTCTAAATGAGAAATCTGGGATCGATTCACTACAGCTCTCAGATAAAACTGCCGAAAGGAAGGCCAGCCTGCTCGGTTTTATTTGTGGCCTCTCTGACAGGATTGAAAATGATGCGTCAAAATGAGGATGGTCTCGGGGCCCTTATCTCCCTCCCGTCTGTATGTTTCGGCCGACATTGAATGCCCAATGGGTCAACGGCCTTCTTCAGGACTCACAGATTCCTATTGTCTCCATGCAAAGGATATTGTTCTTTGACCACTGATCTAATGGCAGTGGAATAAAAACGAAACGTTTTTTTCTCGCAGTATTGGACGATGGAGTTATCTCCAGGCGTGAACCTAGGTTCACTTAAGCCGGGGTAGGCACGGTGGCATCGCCCTGTAGTTCATCCAGGGTCCGATGCCAGTGCTGAGTCGTGCTGTGGAGGCCCGCTTCCATGCCTGGTGGAAGATGACTACTAGCCTCTGTCCCTCCTCTGACACTACTTCATGTAAACTACAAGAACGCCTCTTCCAGCCCTAGGGGTCTGCTGCACCCCCAAAAGAAAGACCAGAGAACACTTAAAATTCACAAAACATCCCTTTCCAGTTTCATGGGCGGAGTAACGAGGGGAAGCTGCCACTATGACATTATGTTATGTTATTAATCTAAGAACTCCTTTAGAAAGTCTTAAACTGCAGTTTACCAAAATTCTTTGGATTTTTGGAGACCTGGGCTAGCTATCTATAGTACCTTCCATGAAAGACTGTTCTTTACAAGGCGAAATTCAGGGAGCACGCACCTCAAACCACTCTAAGCCCCTGACAACTGTGAGATCTGCATTCAATCTCATCTACTGGGCTCAGTTACTAACTCCAGGGCCAGGAGTCGGACACCCTGGCGGGTGGTGGATAGAACTGATCACACCCGTTTAAGTCCGAACCCGGGAAGTCGGGTGTTCTTGGGTTCGATAAACAGCACCCTCTCTTCTGACCAACTCGGAATCAGAGCCTTTGTATGCATGAGGTACAGATTCTTCCAGTTCTCTGGCACTTGACCGAAAACTGTGTGATTCTGGGCAAATCGTGTAAGATCCCTGTGCCTACAATTTGCAAATAGGTCTTCTGACCTGGTATACACCATCTTGTCTCGACCCCCGGATTAGTAAACAGCTATACATTCATTCATCACAGTCAAGCAACCTCCAGATGTCAGACACCCACAGACCCATCCACAGACCCACCCTTCACCCACCTTGTTCTCATCGAAGACGTTGAAGACAAAGGTGGCGAACTTGGTGGGGTCTCCAAAGGGAAAGAACTGTTTATAAATCTTCTGGAAACCAGCAGCGTCCAGTTGCCCACTGGGACAGTCTTTGATGAAGCCCTTGTACCTGCAGGGGGTGAGGGAAGCAACGGAGGGGACAGTGAGAGGGCAGAGAGGAACAACGGAGGGAGCAGAAGAAAGGGGGCAGCGGGATGGAAGAGGGGGAGAAAGGCGGGGGTGGGGAGAGGGAGGGGAGACGGATAGAGCAGGGACGGAAGGAAGAAAAGAAGTGGAGGAAAGAAGAACAAACGAAAAGGGACAGTAGAAGGTGGAAGAAGAGATGTGGAGAAAAGATGAAAGTAAAAGAAGAGAAAGGGACAGTGAAGGGGTAAAGAAGTAAAGTGCAGGGAAGGAGAGCGGCGACAAGACAGGAGAAGAGAGAATAAAGAAGGAAGATATCAATGGAAGAAATGGAGAGAAAGGAAAACAGTGGTAGATAAAGGAAAGAAAAGAGAAATACCGTGAAAGAAGGAAGAGCAGAGATGGAATGAAACACACAGCAGGAGAATGGAGAGAGGGAGTAAGACCATTAACACGAAGGCAGGAGTGAAGAGAAGAAAATAATGGCAAAAAAGAGCAGAAAAAGAGGCAAAAAGGAGAACGGAGGTAAAGAAAGGAAGACGAGAGCGCCACAAACACAGTGAAGGAGAAAGAAGAAAACGAGAGGGAGAAAGGAGCGAGTGAAGAAAATGATACATATTGGAAGAGGTAAGGGAGAAGAATAAAGGGCAAGGAGAAGAAACGAGAAGTGGGATTACGAATTAAGTGCAGGAGGGGAGAAAGGCGAAATGAAGGTAACAGGAGGATAGTAAACGTGGGAAAAAAATCAAAAGCAAATGTGCGAAGAAACGGAGAATAAAAAGGAAGAGAATAAAAGTTGAAGAAATGAGAATTATTAGAAAGAAAAGAACAACGAAGGCCATATGCAGAGAATCAGGGCCAGAGACAAAGGGAGAACACAAGAGGAAATACAAGTAGAGAGAATGGAATAAAGGAGATGGGTTAAACAGATGAAGAGGATGAACAAGGAAGAAAAGGGAAAAGGGGACAAGACGATAGAAAGTAAGGAGACAAGTAAAAGATAAGGGCATATAAAGTAAAGGGGAAGAAAGAGAGTGAAGTGAAGGAAGGAGAAGAGAGGGGGTGGGAAATAAAAAGAAGACATAAAAAACAGGTAAATAAAGATAAAGACATCGAAGGATCCACAGAAATCAATCTCTGCATTCCTCTCACACCAGGCCACGCCCTGCTTAGCACAACCACGAGTGCGTATCCTGTGTGCGCGAGGCAGCGCTCGAGGCTGCACCAGGCCACGCCCTGCTGTGCACAAGCACGAGTGCGTGTCCTGTGTGCGCGAGGGAGCGCTCAATGCTGCACCAAGCCACGTCCTGCTGTGCACAAGCACGAGTGCGTGTCCTGTGTGCGTGAGGGAGCGCTCGAGGCTGCACCAGGCCACGCCCTGCTGTGCACAAGCACGAGTGCGTGTCCTGTGTGCGCGAGGGAGCGCTCAATGCTGCACCAAGCCACGTCCTGCTGAGCACAACGAGTGCGTATCCTGTGTGCGCGAGGGAGCGTCGAGGCTGCACCAGGCCACGCCCTGCTGTGCACAACCACGAGTGCGTGTCCTGTGTGCGCGAGGGAGCGCTCAATGCTGCACCAAGCCACGTCCTGCTGAGCACAACGAGTGCGTATCCTGTGTGCGCGAGGGAGCGCTCGAGGCTGCACCAGGCCACGCCCTGCTGTGCACAAGCACGAGTGCGTGTCCTGTGTGCGCGAGGCAGCGCTCGAGGCTGCACCAGGCCACGCCCTGCTGTGCACAAGCACGAGTGCGTGTCCTGTGTGCGCGAGGGAGCGCTCAATGCTGCACCAAGCCACGTCCTGCTGTGCACAAGCACGAGTGCGTGTCCTGTGTGCGCGAGGGAGCGCTCGAGGCTGCACCAGGCCACGCCCTGCTGTGCACAAGCACGAGTGCGTGTCCTGTGTGCGCGAGGCAGCGCTCGAGGCTGCACCAGGCCACGCCCTGCTGTGCACAAGCACGAGTGCGTGTCCTGTGTGCGTGAGGGAGCGCTCGAGGCTGCACCAGGCCACGCCCTGCTGTGCACGAGTGCGTGTCCTGTGTGCGTGAGGGAGCGCTCGAGGCTGCACCAGGCCACGCCCTGCTGTGCACAAGCACGAGTGCGTGTCCTGTGTGCGCGAGGGAGCGCTCAATGCTGCACCAAGCCACGTCCTGCTGAGCACAACGAGTGCGTATCCTGTGTGCGCGAGGGAGCGCTCGAGGCTGCACCAGGCCACGCCCTGCTGTGCACAACCACGAGTGCGTGTCCTGTGTGCGCGAGGGAGCGCTCAATGCTGCACCAAGCCACGTCCTGCTGAGCACAACGAGTGCGTATCCTGTGTGCGCGAGGGAGCGTCGAGGCTGCACCAGGCCACGCCCTGCTGTGCACAAGCACGAGTGCGTGTCCTGTGTGCGCGAGGCAGCGCCGAGGCTGCACCAGGCCACGCCCTGCTGTGCACAAGCACGAGTGCGTGTCCTGTGTGCGCGAGGCAGCGCTCGAGGCTGCACCAGGCCACGCCCTGCTGTGCACAAGCACGAGTGCGTGTCCTGTGTGCGCGAGGCAGCGCTCGAGGCTGCACCAGGCCACGCCCTGCTGTGCACAAGCACGAGTGCGTGTCCTGTGTGCGCGAGGGAGCGCTCAATGCTGCACCAAGCCACGTCCTGCTGTGCACAAGCACGAGTGCGTGTCCTGTGTGCGCGAGGCAGCGCTCAAGGCTGCACCAAGCCACGTCCTGCTGTGCACAAGCACGAGTGCGTGTCCTGTGTGCGTGAGGGAGCGCTCAAGGCTGCACCAAGCCACGTCCTGCTGTGCACAAGCACGAGTGCGTGTCCTGTGTGCGTGAGGGAGCGCTCGAGGCTGCACCAAGCCACGTCCTGCTGTGCACAACCACGAGTGAGTGTCCTGTGTGCGTGACAGCGCTCGAGGCACAGTGGCCGCCGGCTGTAGTCTGGACCACTGATGCACGGATCATCCGGGACTTACTCCCAGACCTACTCCGTAGGCTTCCTCCTACGGCTGGAGTAAATGTCTGACTTTATTTTGAACCCAGAGGGGTTTACTTTCCAGGAGTACAGAGGAGAAGTCCCAAAAGGAGGTCTCCTGCAATCATTTTGTGAACTTCATTTACAACCTTGTGAACACACTGGTGCACGCGTACACGTACATGCTGCACAATGACGCACGCTCCGATGCGACCCTCTAGTGCAACTACACTACAGCTATGTGTTTGTTCTTCACGGAGGAAGATATTTTGTTCCAGGGGAGGAAATCTCTTCACTGCCCCCAGGAAGAAATAGAGATGGGGGTGCCCCACCTGGTCCTCCACCCAGGAGATTAATTTACTCCTGCCTTTGAGCGGAGCCAATATCCTGCCATGTCCAGGGTGGAGGTCGGCTACAGAGCTGTGGGTGAACATAAAGGTCCCACGGAAAACAAACGCGCACCTTAGTAACGTTTTTTACAGACGTAAATACACGACTCGAGAATACTCCGCTAAACCCAGCCTCTCACACACTCAGGCTGAATCCGGGCCCTCGGTAAGTACCACCCGAACCCGTGCCACAGACCTGCCCACCTGCCCCGTGTGCGTGAGTTCACGTTTGTAAGGCTGGACAGAGCGCTGAAACTTTTCAGACACTCACCCCCAGTCACAGATCTGTGACTGGGGGTGAGTGTCTGAAAAGTTTCAGCGCTCCGTCCATCATCTCCTTGTGTTTGCTTTGTTCGCCCTAAGTTGGCAGGGTATGCCCAGACGTGGGTCCCTTGCTCACTTTGCCACTGGATTCAAGCTAGCCTGGCTGATGAGGGCTGTTAGCCCGAAATCGGTCCCAGGATGCTTGTTTCCGGTCCAGGGAAGACATAGCTTGGCAGTTCGGGCTGGACTGTTCCCATAAGGCACAGGGTCAAGACTGATTTGCATATAGCTGTGTCTAAACTGGGGTGGCAAAGTGAGCTAAAGAACGATGATGGATTCAACCCAGATCTGTGACTGGGGGTGAGTGTCTGAAAAGTTTCAGCGCTCCGTCCATCATCTCCTTGTGTTTAGACATCATGTAGAGCTGCAAACTCCGCTGATTTATGGAGGGAGCGGTACTCCTCCCCCGGAGGACCCTGCAGTGGACTTACCTCTGTCACTGGCATGTTAGGATGGAGGTAAGTTCGCGACGGATCGTCCAGAGGAGGATTTACAGGATCCACTCCGATCTACCTCAGGCCCAAGGGCCATACTATACTACTCAAGGAGGGTGACGGGCTGCAGGCGTAAGACCAACCAAGGGCGGAGTATGTCAGGGGTACTGTAGGAGGGAGGTACGCCCCAAGACCGAACTGCCTCACACCTACTGTAGGAGGGAGGTACATCCCAAGACCTGACTGCCTCACACCTACTGTAAAAAGGAGGTATACCCCGTGGCCGAACTGCCTCACAGCTACTGTAGAAGGGAGGTACACCCTAATACTGGACTGCCTCACACTTACTGTAGAAGGGAGGTACACCCCGACACTGGACTGCCTCACACTTACTGTAGAAGGGAGGTACACCCCGACACTGGACTGCCTCACACTTACTGTAGAAGGGAGGTACACCCCGACACTGGACTGCCTCACACTTACTGTAGAAGGGAGGTACACCCCGACACTGTACTGCCTCACACTTACTGTAGGGGGGAGATACACCCTCGATACTGAACTGCCTCACACCTACTGTAGGAGGGAGGTACACCCCAAGACCTGACTGCCTCACATCTACTGTAGGATGAAGGTACACCCCAAGACCTGACTGCCTCACACCTACTGTCGGATAGAAGCACACCCCAAGACCTGACTGCCTCACACCTACTTTAACACGCATTTGCAATGCAATAGGTCTCGCATTTGCGAGAGTTTAAGCTATTGGCATTGTAAATGACAATGCCTTTATTTATATGTTTTGATAATTATCAAAACATATAAATAAGAGGCATTGTCATTTACAATGCCAATAGCTTAAACTCTCGCAAATGCGAGACCTATTCAAAGAAGCGGCCGCCATTGTCCCGGGCTGCTTAGAAAGTGAAAGCGCGCATGGCGTGCTGAGTGTTGCAGGAAAGCATGTCGTGCCTGCAGTAGGAGAAACTATGTAAAGAAAATAATGCTTACAGACTAAACAAGCATTTGCAATGCAATAGGTCTCGCATTATTAAAGTTTGAGCTACTGGTGTTGCATTATTTAGCAATGCCAATAGCTCAAACTCTAATAATGCGAGACCTATTGCATTGTAAATGCTTGTTTTAAGTTAGAGCTATTGACATTGTAAATGGCAATGTTTTTTACCTACCAAGGGAGGAGGGAGGGAGCAGCGGGGGGCTGACTGCCAAAATGCTCTATTAGAGAGTGATTGGCCAAAAGTAAACCAAACAAGCAGAGCCTTTAAAAACAAGAAACAGAGTTGCACTATACACATGAATAAAAACATTATCACGAATGATGACAGTTTGCAGCGTACATTACATGCCATTCTCAAGAGAGATAAAAAAAAAAATTAGAAATTGAAAAATGAACGGCTACTGAAGCTGGTTGTCAGTACGACCAGGAAAGGATGACAGAGTGAAAATGAGGAGACTGGATTGATTTGCCACAAAATAGCACCCATGAAGCTGTCAGTGGCAGGGATCGCACTGATTTAATGTACTAAAACCACTTCCCCACTTACTTTGCGGCACTGAAGTTCAAAGCCAATGTAAACACAGACTCTATTGCCTTTCTGAGTTGCAGTCCAAGGCATGAAAGGACCGCTGTCCAAAGCAAACACACCCTACTCTGCTTACTGCATGACTCCAAAAGATGCAAAAGAAACAAGAAGAAACAAGGCACACGGATGTGGATGGTTTGGCCCCAGGGGCACCGAAGAGTGCACAAAGAACATGGGAGCCCACAAGGAGATCCCTGCTTGTCCCCCGGTGAAACGGTGGAGTGCACAAAGAACATGGGGGCCCACAAGGAGGTCCCTGCTTGTGCCCCGGGGGCACCAGAGAGTGCACAAAGAACATGGGGGCCCACAAGGAGGTCCCCGCTTGTCCCCCGGTTTAGCGGTGGAGTGCACAAAGAACATGGGGGCCCACAAGGAGGTCCCCGCTTGTCCCCCGGTTTAGCGGTGGAGTGCACGCACATTGTTTGCCTGCTTATATCAGTCTAAACTTGTATTTATAGGAAGATACTGATTGAGGGAGTGGGAAAAGTACTATATATCATGCATAGCTGCAAGGTTTGAGATTGCTATGTGTGGCATTTTCATAACTTAAGTGTAATTATGAGTGACATTTCAACAACTATGAGTGACACTTTCTTGTGAGCTAAATCAAGCAATGAAGACGAAGGAAACATAAATAAATATCAGAAATTACACCTATTTGACCAAAGTGACTGCGCAAGGAAAGGCTCATTTTCATAGCATAGGAAGTCAGTGTAACAGTAGGAGATCATGACTTACACCATAGCTGCCACGTTTTCAGATTGGTTATATATGACATTTCCATTGTTTCAATGGACTTATGATGAATGAAACTGAGAGTGGCATTGAAAAAGCTAAAATACAAGAAACTTCAAACTCTTGAGCAGTGAGAAGGTTTACAAATTACTTGAAACTAATGCAAAACTCCCGAAAACCGCTTTCTAAGATGACCATTACATAAAACAGTTGAGGCACCGTTGTTCATCTCAATTAAGACAGTAAGGAACTCTGTTGCATCAGCCAGTATAGACTTGCTGTGAAAACCGCACAACAGCGCTGAAGAAGGCGTGTTTTGCATATGTCACACTCCGTCCATTTAAGCTTTCTGTCGGAATTATTTTATATCAGAAAAAATAATCAGTTTAACCCAACACACCCACCTAGCCCGATAGGCCCACAAACAGACACAAATAATTATCCCATATACTGACCTGCTGTCTCGAGACTGGGTGGCACTGGCGGCAGAACAGCAACTGAAAGGAAAGCTGCAACCTGCAACAGCTGTGTCTCAGGGGTCAAATCATCATGGTCTCAGCTGTCTGCTGTACCCAGTGCGCGCTAACAATACCACGTGACACGAGGGCAGTAGTTTCAGCTTCAATGAAGCCCCGGTACGGCCCGCCCATCCAGCGCCAAATTATCTAATGACTCACTCACGGACCGGACACTACCCCTACAGGCTTCACTACTGTGCAGTTCTGGGGTCAGGAGGTGTGAGCTTCAGCTCTCGGTTCTTCAGCATGTTCCTACTGCTGCACAAACTCTTTCTGCACACGGGTCAGTACACAGAATTACTGCACACACTGTAACCGCTCCTGATGCACTGTATCATCTCACTGCACAGGAGTGACCCGTGCAGTGCAATTAAATATAGCACGTCTATCTAATGCGATTTCGTAGTGCACATGCACTTTGCAGCTGCATGCTCTCGAATTGCACCGCGCACCGGGGCAACGTTACTGCATGCACTCTGACTCCTGCTGCACCCTGCACACCAAGCCTAGGGCTCTTGGTGCAATGCACTGATCCTGTAGGCTGGTGCTCCCGCCTCGCTGGAGACGGGGCTGCCCCTCTTTGCGTCAGCAGCCAAGGGGAGAGTTAGCGGCCCGGGCCAGCAGGACATTAAAATTAATAAACCCCACCTCCATTAAAAGAAGTGAAAAGAAGCCCAAGACAAGCATACAGCAATGTTAATAAAGGCGCACAGTGAGAACTGTTTGATGCTATCATAGGTGGGAGGGGTGTACTTTAGAGGCAATGCAAAAAAGAAACATAAAGGCGCCGTAAATAAATAATTAAAGGTTTACGATGAGCCTGCTCCATGCAGTTTCGGAGGTGAGAAGAGTGTGCTTTGCAGAAAAGCCTGTTCCCTGAAGTGAAAATATAATGTGCTCCTCTGGCAGTGTTAAGCTTTGCTCTATAGGGGTTTATCCTGTGATTGTGTTTTTTTCCTGTGGGGAGTAAGTTGTGTCATGACTGAATAGCAAGTATTTTAAGTTGAACGGAGGTACTTGTGGCAGCCTTTGAAGATGGTAAGAGGGCCGGGTGGAAACGTTTCGTTGGAGGTTTGGGGTGATGGGGGTCAATGCAAGCTGCGCCGGTGGGAGGGGGAGAAGCGGAACACATGGGTCTGTGTAGGGAATCAAAGAGACGGAATGCCGCGCGTGTGGGAGGGGGAGAAGCGGAACACATGAGTCTGTGTAGGGAATCCACGAGACGGAATGGCCACCTCGCGTTTAGTTTTGTGTCTGCTTTCAACGTGGTGCTGCAGCACCCATATACTGCCAGCATTCACGCCGTGGCGGATGTTGGTCCCTCGAAGTGGAAAGTAGATATCGATGAATAACAAAAGGAGCACACCCTGCTGTTCATGAAAATTCTGACGTCGCTGTTGTGAACCTGGCCCTGTGTATGGCTGCACTAGCGCTCCGCCAACACAGTCCGGCCCTTTTCCACCCCAAAAATTACTTAAACGCCACAAAAACAAGAGAAGAAGAAAATGAAACTAAACAGTGGTGCGCGCGCACCACAGAGGAGCGGGGGGAGGGAGCGCGGCAGCGAGGTGAACGCGCGCTGCTGCGCGTGCTGGCCACCGTCGGGAATGGGAGGAGCAAAGGCGGGACATGCGCCCGCCTTTGCCCAATCGCGTGCCGTTTTCTTTAAAAAAACGCACGCTCCAGCCAATGTGGGCTTCTCAAAGCAAAACCACACGCACGAGCGTGTAGGTAGCTTTCAGAAGCCCTTTCTAGAGGTCTCGCGCTGCGTGAGCAGGGCTGCGCACTGCAACGCTAGGCGCGAGACCTAAAAAGACGTACCGTGTAACAACCGAAGTAAAAGGGCCGGTCCTCATGGGAGGTTAGAAATGAAGACAAGGCGGTACTAAGGAGAGACTAACAAGCCTATTAATGAATTAGAAGCCAGCATTTACGAAGGACAATGACACAAGCCAATGACGTATATAGGCGGAGAGTGGGCGGGGCTTCTATTTCATACTCCAATACAGCATGGCTCGCATAGCAGCGCATGCACTGCTCAGGCTCGACCTAATAAATGGATGGATGAATGAATGGAGAGGAACATGCAAAAAGTCCTTAACGCCCCAGGCCCCCTTTACACTTGATGAAGTCATAAGCACTTCAAAGCCCACCAGGGTTTTAGAGTGATACAAGTAAAGCATTAAGACACAGACATGGGTGAAAAACGGGAGATGTGTAATTACTTAAGTGGAAAGTTAAAAAAAAATATATATATATATATATATAAAAAGACACAGGCCTGACTTCGTCAATAAAATATGAAATAGGCACGGAAGACTGTGCCATGAAGCTCTATGTATATGTACACAAAATTCCTCCACAAAGCTCATACAATTGCACCATGACCCACGGAATTGTCACAGCCACTGTGAGTAAGAAAGTGTCCCTTCAGCTAGGAGTTTTCCCCATAAGCCATGAAATTGCCCGCACTTACACATATAATGAGGGGGAAAACTATAGGGGGAGAAAAGGAGATGGGAGTTAAGTGGAACAAAATAGAGCAAAAGCTACAATAAGGCCAGGAAGAAGTGATAAATGTGAGCAAAAGAGGCAAAATAAAACGAACGAATTACCAGACAGACTGTAAGCAACACACACAGAACACATGACTCTATTCCTTTCCTCGGACACAAGAAATGAATGTACACATTAACACCAACAACTCGGTGAAAAAAGGCACAAATTTCGAACATCCACATAGAGATTAAGGATGAACCCTGTTTACCCCAAGCACACCTTGAAACAGCACACAGCACCGGACGCCCACACACACACACACACTGCGGGCATATACTTCCCCTAATGCACCATACACGAATGAATGGATGCGAACACACCATAACATGCACTCACAGAAATCACCAAATGCGAAAACACACATTCATGCAGCCACCGTTAAAGGCACATATACACTAATCAAACACACATTTTCAAATGCGCACACACACGCCACTCAATGCACACACACGCCATCAAATGCACAAAAGTACATTATGTTACACAAACACACACACACATACATCAAGAAGACACACACTCGTTTGTTATTTTGTCATTGGGATAGAAGCAAAGACGCACCCACAGAGCTGACACACTCATAAAACACTTGCATTTTCACAGTACGTGTCCTTTAGCAAGGACACACAAAACAGCAGCAGAGATAACACGTCCCAACGAAGACCTTGAAAACAGGAAGCTGACAACTTTGCAAGCAGTCGGTATTGTGCACCGTGGGTGCAGCATCCGCAGACACACAATAATAAGCAGTATACATTGATCCTTTAACAACGTGTGTGACTAGTGCAAAAATACAACTGAAGCAGCATCATGCATTCCCCATGCACTAACTAGTCATGTCTTCTGCTCCGACCCGACCCAGCCCTTCCCTCCCCTTCCGAGCCCCCTCCATCCCCGCCCTGCCCACGCTCCTCTGCTGTCCCGTCCCGATCGCCTGCTAAAGAAATAAAATAAAGGCGCGGCTCACCAAACTCTTTTTTTCAATATTTTATACTTTTAGTAAGCAGCGCAGCATGTTGCCTGTGCCGCGCTGCTTATTAAAAGAATAAAATATTGAAAAAGTAGAGTTTGGCGAGCCGCGCCTTTCTTTGGAGTGGGGGGAGGCGGGGCTTGCAGAGAGCCCAAAAGGAGTTTGGTAAGCGGCGCCGTGTAAAAGAAAGGCGCGGCTCGTTAAACTCTATTTTTTCAATATTTTATGCTTTTAGTAAGCAGCGCAGCATGCTGACTGTGCTGCGCTGCTTATTAAAAGCATTAAATATTATAAAAATAGAGTTTGGCGAGCCGCGCCTTTTGTTGTAGTGAGGTGAGGCGGGGCTTGCAGAAAGCCCATCAGAGTTTGTTGAGCGGCGCCGAGTTAAAGAAATGCGCAGGTCATTAAACTCTATTTTTGCAATGTATTATACTTTTAGTAAGCAGCGCAGCATGCTGACTGTGCTGCGCTGCTTATTAAAAGCATAAAATATTATAAAAATAGAGCACCGCGCGGCAAAACCCGGAATACAAATAACACCATTACTGCTGAGGCTGCCGCAATGTTTAACAAGCTGGCATTTCACAAATAAGAAAAAAAAAAAGTGCTCACCCACCAGAGAAATCCCACCGTGTAACGCCGCAAGTAAATGATCGAGTCCGGATGGGCCGTCCGAGAAGGAGACAGGGCGGTAACAAAGAAGCCTCATTTTCAATGGGAAGCCAGCGTTTAGCATAAACGATGACGCTAGCCAATCAAAATGATGGGCGGGGCTTAAACGCCACTTCTGAAATCTCCTCGATTACAATAAGCCTCACAGAGCGAACAGCGCATGCGCGCTGCAATGCAGGTCTGCGAGACCTAAAAATGATGTATTTTTCTAAATTTGCACATGGTTACCATCAACTTGGTGTCGATGGTAATCGCATTTTCCTAAATGCACAGTTTGCATTTAGAAAACGCTTGGTACGTGTGCTAAGGGAATCGCAAATTGCAATTCCCTATTTGTAGTCGCAATTTTAGGTAATTGCTATTTTTGCGATTACCTGAAATTGCAATTACAAAGCCATTTATACATCTAGAAAGGCTATTTTGCATTCGGAAATAGCTGAATTTTGCGATTCACACCGTTTGCGAATGCAAAATTGTTTCAAACATGTGGCTCTAAATGTTGTGCATATGAAGAACCACTATTTTGTTTATGATGTCAGTTTCATTTGCTGTTGCTCGTACACTTCGTGTTCAGTATATGGGACATGGCTCAATGGTTGCTGTCCATGTGTTACCTATTCTAAATGCATGCACTATGTTAGCATGCTTGTGCTGTTGTAACCATGAGTTGCCTATGCTGTATTTGAGGGAAGTTGGCACTCTTGCCTGTGAACTACTTTTCTGTATCTTAAAGAAGCTTGCACTGCTTTTACTACATGTGGACTACATTTTCTGTATCTGAGAGAAGCTTGCACTGCTTCTACCATGAGTTACCTAATGTGTATGTGGGAGAAGCCAGCACTCCTACAGCTTGTGGGCTACATTTTGGGTACCTTAAAGAAGCTTGCACTGCTGCTACCATGAGCTGCCTATTGTGTGTGTGTGTGGGAGAAGCTGCTACTCCTACTGCCTGTGGGCTACATTTACTGTACTTTAGAGAAGCTTGCACTGCTGCTACCATGAGCTACCTATTCTACGTGTGGGAGAAGCTGGCACTCTTACTGCCTGTGGGCTACATTTTCTGTATCTGAGAGAAGTTTGCACTGCTGCTACCATGAGGTACCTAATGTGTATGTGGGAGAAGCTGCTACTCCTATTACCTGTGGGCTACATTTTCTGTATCTGAGAAAAGCTTGCACTGCTGCTACCATGAGCTACCTAATGTGTATGTGGGAGAAGCCGCTACTCCTACTGCCTATGGGCTATATTTTCTGTATTTTAGAGACTCTTGCACTGCTGCTACCATACCTCTTTGTATGCCAAGAGAGCTTTAAGTGCTGCTGCACATAAGCAACATATGTGAATGAAGCTTGCTTAGCTGCCACCTCTCCAGTACATGCACTGTGTAAGCATCTGAAAGACACTTGCACTGCTGCTGCTCATGCCCTGCGTTCTATGGGTGAGAGAGTAGTGCTTGTACTCCTTCCACATTCACTCTGCCTGTGCCGTTTGTGAGGGAGAGAAGCTTGCACGCCCGGCCACTGCGTAATACCCGTTGTCTCACAGGAGAACCTAGATACGAAGGCAGAAAGAAATAAAGGGGTGGAGTGGGGGATAGGAAAGGAGAGAATAAAAAGAGGAAAACTAGGAGGGAGTTGAAGGCAATGTACGGGATGAGAACGGGGGAAGTAACAGGGTAGAAGAAAGGGTGCGAAGAGAGGGAATTTAAGGAAGGGAAGGAAGGAAAAAATAGACTGGTGACAATAAAGGGAAACAAGCATTGGCATAGCCAATAGGTCTCGCCTTTGGGGCCTTATAAGTGTTTAGCCAGAGCTATTGACTTTGCCAATGTCTTCAAGCTGTGCTGTAGAGAAGTGTGGCTGCTGTGCGGCATGCAGAAAAGTTATAATAAAAAAGTGTCAGAAGCATTTTTGTTACTTTATATATGACCAAGAAGGCATTATGTAAAACTGAACGACCATATTAAAAAAAGTATTTACAATAAAAAATTCTCAGTTTTCTTTTGTTCTTGCAATGCTGGCAACTTGTTTCTGCCTATTGCAATGGTTGTTTGTTAAAGCTTTTTTTTTTGAGGGGGCATAAACAATCGGAGGGTGAAGGTTGGGAACTAGTACCTGTATTATAACACTAGCAGCGGCCAGACGCTAGGGAGAATCAACAGATGCCAGATTCCGAGAGCAGGCTGAGGTGGTGCTGAGTGATGCTGAGGTGGTAGTGGTGGTGGTGGTGACTGTTGCGGAGACGATGCTGAGGTGATGCTGAATGATACTCAAATCTTGCTGAGTGATACTGTTGTTGTGCTGAGTGATGCTGTGGTGGTGCTGAGTGATGCTGAGGTGGTAGTGGTGGTGGTGGTGACTGTTGCGGAGACAATGCTGAGGTGATGCTGAATGATACTCAGGTCTTGCTGAGTGAAACTGCTGTGGTGCTGAGTGATACTGCTGTGGTGCTGAGTGATACTGCTGTGGTGCTGAGTGATGCTGTGGTGGTGCTGAGTGATGCTGAGGTGGTAGTGGTGGTGGTGGTGACTGTTGCAGAGACGATGCTGAGGTGATGCTGAATGATACTCAGGTCTTGCTGAGTGATACTGCTGTGGTGCTGAGTGATGCTGTGGTGGTGCTGAGTGATATTGTCTTGGCGCTGAGTGATGCTGTGGTGGCGCTGAGTGATGCTTTTGCGGCGCTGAGTGATGCTGTGGCGGCCCTGAGTGATGCTGTGGCAGCCCTGAGTGATGCTGTGGCGGCGCTGAGCGATGCTGTGGCGGTGCTGAGCGATGCAGTGGCGGTGCTGAGCGATGCAGTGGCGGCGCTGAGCGATGCAGTGGCGGCGCTGAGCGATGCTGTTGTGGCGCTGAGTGATGCTGTGGTGGCGCTGAGTGATGCTGTGGTGGTCCTGAGCGATGCTGTGGTGGGGCTGAGCGATGCTGTGGTGGCGCTGAGCGATGCTGTGGTGGCGCTGAGCCATGCTGTGGTGGTGCTGAGTCATGCTGTTGTGGTGCTGAGTCATCCTGTGGTGGTGCTGAGTAATCCTGTGGTGGTGCTGAGTCATCCTGTGGTAGTGCTGAGTGATGCAGTGTTGGCCCTGAGTGATGATGTGGTGTCGCTGAGTAAAGCTATGGTGGTGCTGAGTGATGCTGTTGTGGCGCTGAGTGATGCTGTTGTGGCGCTAAGTGATGCTGTGGTTGTGCTGAGTAATGCTGTGGTTGTGCTGAGTGATGCTGTGGTTGCGCTGAGTGATGCTGTGATGGCGTTGAGAGATGTTGTGTTGGTGCTGAGTGATGCTGTGCTGGCTCTGATTGATGCTGTGCTGGCTCTGATTGATGCTGTGGTTGCGCTGAGTGATGCTGTGGTGTTGCCGAGTGAGAGATAGAGTGAAGATATAATGCCCAATTAGAGAGGGTGGTGAGAGAGAAAGAGAGAGAAAGGGTGTACATAGAATAAAGAGTGGAGCGGGATAGAGAGAGAGAAAGAAGGGGAGAGAGAGTGAATGAAGGAGTTTGAAAGAGAAACAGATAAAGGGGTGAGAGAGAATGAAAGGCTAAAAAAGATAGAGAGGGGAGAGTTAATTAAGTAGAGAGAGAATTAGAGAGGGGAGAGAGAGAGAAGGAGAGAGACAATAAGAGTGGGGGTGTGGAGTTTAAATAGAGTGAAGAAGTGACGCGGAAAAAGTAACCTTAAATATAGCTTTGTGCTTTGCGCGAATAAATATTAAAAAAAAAAACAGTGAGAGAAAAATACTGGTAATTAGGCTGTGACTCCCAATATAAAACAAATAGCGATATAAGGTGAAATCAACCCACCGAAGCAATATTTCTAACTAGACAAAAAAAAGCTTGCATTTCAATGCTAATCGCTGTTGTTTTTCATGTGACTGTAGTCCAGGGCCGACAGTTGGTAATGTGAGCTGCTGCTGCGATTGAAACATCAGAGTCCAGAGAGTTAATGAGCCATGACGAGGAAATGAGGAAGAGATAGGAAACCCAGATGGCAGCTGCGCGTGCACGCCATCGTGAACTCAAGCTGGTCGCCAGCCGAAAGCCAGTGTTTGCACTTCCAAAACCTGCTTACTAAAACTCTCGGCCAGACCAGCGCAAGCGCTGGTGCAGGCCGAGACCTAAAAACGAAAACAGAGTGAAAGGAAAAGAGGGTGAAAGGAAAGAATTAAATGAAAGAAAAAAAGAGTGAAATATGGAGGGAATCATGGAAGGAAATGTAAAAGTAAATAATGGAGGGTGAATGAATGGATAGGTGAAGGCTAGATAGCTCCAAGAGTCTGAGTGAATAGATGATGCAAGGGTGAAAGAAAATCTTCTAGGAAGGTCGAGGTTTTATCGCACCTCGCCGCTGTTAGAGAAGGGGTTTCAAGTAAAGGGGTGTCTTAATTTTCTGGCTACTCACTTCCATCAAATTCAAATTATTATTATTATGAATTGGGTGTGGCCATCTGAAAAGATCTGATGGTTTTAAATTTGAATATTAAAAAGCACTGACGAGATTATATAGCACACTTTAAGGCAATAAATAACTCGTCCGTCAAGCTGCAACCACCAACTACAAGAAAACGGAAATAAACGTACTTCTGTTGCAGACAACAAAAACGCTATTCCCATGTTCTGCAAACCGCCCTCGTCAATGAGCATAAAAACATGGCAAGAAAAAAGCAAGCAACTTCCCTTTTAGCACTGGAGAAACGACTTCACTGTTTACACCTACATTTGGGCCAGGGATCCCCCAGCCCAGCAATTGCCATTTCATTCAGGGCTGGCTGGCCAGGCATTGCTGCTGCTGCCTCCTCCGGTACCTAAAGCAGCAGCCAACCCAGTAAACAATCCACGCCGGAGTGGTCAAGCAGAACTGCCTCCTTCAGCCCGGGCCCCGTAGCTGTCTGTGGCTGCTTTGAATACTGAATATGGTCGCGGCGCTGCTACCTGTGGAGCATGGAAAGGGAGCAGCGCCCGGCGTTAGCCTCGAAATGGGAGGAGAAAAAAATACACAGACAAAAGCGGGCACCGTGCTAAAGCATACAGCGCGGCGCATGAGTGCATTAAAGTTATGCTCATGGCAGTCCGTGAAGGGCGCTATGCTAATAGAAAAAAAAGACATTAACGGACCTATTAAAGTTATGAGCATAGCGGCATGTGAAGGGTGCCATGCTGATAAAAAGACAAAAGTGGGCGCCGTGCTAAAACACATAGTGCGGCGCCCGTGCTTATTAAACTTATGCGCATGGCAGCCAGTGAAGAGCGCCATGGTCGTGGCACACCAGAAACGACAAAAAAAAAAAAATGGCCGCGCGGCCGTGAAACTGACACGGCCGCGCGGCCGTGAAAGTGAAAGTAATCGCGGGTTTTGGAAGTGCAAACAGTGGCTTTTGCTGGCGACCAGCTTGCGTTCACGCGAGCGTCCAGATGGCGAGGGAAGCCATATGGCGCCTGATCGCGCGTGCACGCTCGCGTGAACGCAGGCTAGTCCGCAGCAAAAGCCACTGTTTGCACTTCCAAAACCCGCTTACTAAAAGTCTCGCCAGAGCAGCGCATGCGCGCTGGCTCAGGCGAGACCTAAAAAGGAGGTATACCCAGTGGCCGAACTGCCTCGCCTTCACATCTACTGTAGGAAGAAGGTACACCTCGACACTGAGGTGACTGACACGTACTGTAGAAGGGAGGTACACATCGACACTGAACTGCCTCACACGTACTGTAGAAGGGAGGTACACCCCAACACTGGACTGCCTCACACTTACTGTGGGGGGGAGATACACCCCGAGACTGGACTCCCTCACGCCTTTTGAAGGAGGGAGGTACACCACAGTACTGGACTGCCTCACACCGACTGAAGGAGGAAGGGACACCCCGACACTGGACTGCCTCACACCTACTGAAGGAAAGAGGTACACTCCAACCCTGGACTGCCTCACACCTACTATAGGAGGGAGGGACACCCCAACCCTGGACTGCCTCACACCTACTGAAGGAGGGAGGGACACCCCAACTCTGGACTGCCTCGCACCTACTGAAGGAGGGAAGGACACCCCAACACTGGACTGTGTCACACCTACTGAAGGAGGGAGGGACACCTCAACCCTGGACTCCCTCACACCTACTGAAGGGGGAAGGGACACCCCAACCCTGGACTGCCTCACACCTACTGAAGGAGGGAGGTACACTCCGAGACTGGACTGCCTCACACTTACTGAAGGAGGGAGGGATATCCCAACCCTGGACTCCCTCACACCTACTGAAGGATGGAGGGACACCCCAACCCTGGACTGCCTCACACCTACTGAAGGAGGGAGGGACACCCCAACCCTGGACTGCCTCACACCTACTGAAGGAGGGAGGGACACCCCAACCCTGGACTGCCTCACACCTACTGAAGGAGGGAGGGACACCCCGAGACTGGACTGCCTCACATCTCTGAAGGAGGGAGGTGCACCCCAACCCTGGACTGCATCACACCTACTGAAGGAGGGAGGTACAGCCCGAGACTGGACTGCCTCACATCTACTGAAGGAGGGCGGGACACCTCAACCCTGGACTCCCTCACACCTACTGAAGGGGGGAGGGACACCCCCAACCCTGGACTGCCTCACACCTACTGAAGGAGGGAGGTACACCCCAACCCTGGACTGCATCACACCTACTGAAGGAGGGAGGTACACCCCGAGACTGGACTGCCTCACACCTACTGAAGGAGGGAGAGACACCCCAACTCTGGACTGCCTCACACCTACTGAAGGAGGGAAGGACACCCCAACACTGGACTGTCTCACACCTACTGAAGGAGAGAGGGACACCTAAACGCTGCACTCCCTCACACCTACTGAAGAAGGGAGGGACACCCCGAGACTGAGCTGCCTCATGTTTACTGAAGGAGGGAGGGACATCCAAACCCTGGACTGCCTCACACCTACTGAAGGATGGAGGGACACCCCAACCCTGGAATGCCTCACACCTACTGAAGGAGGGAAGGACACCCCAACACTGGAATGCCTCACACCTACTGAAGGAGGGAAGGACACCCCAACACTGGACTGTCTCACACTTACTGAAGGAGGGAGGGACACCCCAACCCTGTACTGCCTAACACCTACTGAAGGAGGTAGGGACACCCCGAGACTGGACTGCCTCACACCTACTGAAGGAGGAAGGGACACCCAAGAGTGGACTGCCTCACACCTACTGAAGAAGGGAGGGACACCCCAACTCTGGACTGCCTCACACCTACTGACAGAGGGAAGGACACCCCGATACTGGACTGCCTCACACCTACTGTAAGAGGGAGGTACACCCCAACCCTGGACTGCCTCACACCTACTGTAGGGTGGCGCTACACCCCGAGAGTGGACTTCCTCACACCTACTGAAGGAGGGAGGGACACCTCAACCCTGGACTGCCTCACACCTACTGAAGTAGGGAGGGACACCCCAACCCTGGACTACCTCACACCTACTGTAAGAGGGAGGGACACCCCGATACTGGACTGCCTCACACCTACTGAAGGAGGGAGGGAGGGACACCCCAACCCTGGACTGCCTCACAACTACTGAAGGAGGGAGGGACGCCCCAATACTGGACTGCCTCACACCTACTGAAGGAGGGAGGGACACCCCAATCCTTGACTTCCTCACACCTACTGTAAGAGGGAGGGACACCCCGATACTGGACTGCCTCACACCTACTAAAGGAGGGAGGGACACCCCAACCCTGGACTGACTCACACCTACTGAAGGAGGGAGGTGCACCCCAACCCTGACTGTCTCACAACTACTGACGGAGGGACGGACACCCCGAGATCGGACTGCCTCACACCTCCTGAAGGAGGGAGAGAAACCCCAACCCTGGACTGCCTCCCACCTACTGTAAGAGGGAGGGACACCCCAACCCTGGACTGCCTCACACCTACTGAAGGAGGGAGGGACACCCCGAGACTGGACTGACTCACACCTACTGAAGGAGGGAGGTGCACACCTACTGAAGGAGGGAGGTGCACCCCAACCCTCGACTGCCTCGCTCCTACTGAAGGAGGGAGGGACACCCCGAGACTAGACTGCCTCACACCTACTGACAGAGGGAGAGAGGGACACCCCAACACTCGACTGCCTCACACCTACTGAAGGAGGGAGGGGCACCTTGACAATGGACTCCCTCACACCTACTGAAGGAGGGAGGGACACCCCAACCCTGGACTGCCTCACACCTACTGAAGGAGGGAGAGAGGGACACGCCAACCCTGGACTCCCTCACACATACTGGAGGGAGGGACACCCCGACCCTGGACTGCCTCACTGCTACTGAAGGAGGGAAGGACACCCCAACCCTGGACTGCCTCACACCTACTGTAAGAGGGAGGTACACCCCGAGTCTGGACTGCTCACACCTACTGACAGAGGGAGGGACACCCCAACACTGGACTGCCTCACACCTACTGAAGGAGGGAGGGACACCCAGAGACTGGACTGCCTCACACCTACTGAAGGAGGGAGGGACACCCCAACACTGGACTGTCTCACACTTACTGAAGGAGGGAGGGACACCCCAACCCTGGACTGCCTAACACCTACTGAAGGAGGTAGGGACACCCCGAGACTGGACTGCCTCACACCTACTGAAGGAGGAAGGGACACCCAAGAGTGGACTGCCTCACACCTACTGAAGAAGGGAGGGACACCCCAACTCTGAACTGCCTCACACCTACTGACAGAGGGAAGGACACCCCGATACTGGACTGCCTCACACCTACTGTAAGAGGGAGGTACACCCCAACCCTGGACTGCCTCACACCTACTGTAGGGTGGCGCTACACCCCGAGAGTGGACTTCCTCACACCTACTGAAGGAGGGAGGGACACCTCAACCCTGGACTGCCTCACACCTACTGAAGTAGGGAGGGACACCCCAACCCTGGACTACCTCACACCTACTGTAAGAGGGAGGGACACCCCGATACTGGACTGCCTCACACCTACTGAAGGAGGGAGGGACACCCCAACCCTGGACTGCCTCACACCTACTGTAAGAGGGAGGGACACCCCGATACTGGACTGCCTCACACCTACTGAAGGAGGGAGGGACACCCCAACCCTGGACTGACTCACACCTACTGAAGGAGGGAGGGAAACCCCAACCCTGGACTGTCTCACAACTACTGACGGAGGGACGGACACCCCGAGATCGGACTGCCTCACACCTCCTGAAGGAGGGAGAGAAACCCCAACCCTGGCCTGCCTCCCACCTACTGCAACAGGGAGGGACACCCCAACCCTGAACTGCCTCACACCTACTGAAGGAGGGAGGGACACCCCGAGACTGGACTGACTCACACCTACTGAAGGAGGGAGGTGCACACCTACTGAAGGAGGGAGGTGCACCCCAACCCTCGACTGCCTCGCTCCTACTGAAGGAGGGAGGGACACCCCAACCCTGGACTACCTCACACCTACTGAAGGAGGGAGGGACACCCCGAGACTAGACTGCCTCACACCTACTGAAGGAGGGAGGGGCACCTTGACAATGGACTCCCTCACACCTACTGAAGGAGGGAGGGACACCCCAACCCTGGACTGCCTCACACCTACTGAAGGAGGGAGAGAGGGACACGCCAACCCTGGACTCCCTCACACATACTGGAGGGAGGGACACCCCGACCCTGGACTGCCTCACTGCTACTGAAGGAGGGAAGGACACCCCAACCCTGGACTGCCTCACACCTACTGTAAGAGGGAGGTACACCCCGAGTCTGGACTACTCACACCTACTGACAGAGGGAGGGACACCCCAACACTGGACTGCCTCACACCTACTGAAGGAGGGAGGGACACCCCGAGACTGGAGTGCCTCATGCATTACCATAGAAGGGAAGTAGCACCCCAAGACAGGCCTGCCGCTTACCATAAGATGACAGCTCTATATTGGCAGTGGAAGGCGGTGGACGCAAACACTGGACTGCCTCACGGGTACTATTGGAGTAAAGTTCACTGAAACACTGGACTAAGGGAGGCAGGAGCACCCCAACATGGAACTGTCTCAGAGCTACAACATAAGCCAGGAACACCCCAACCTCAGACTGCCTTAGAGAAGCTACAGGTACACCCCAACATTAGGCTGCCACAGAGACACTACAGGGAACAGGCACACACCAACACTGGACTGTCTCAGAGATACTAGAGGAGCCAGGTACACCCCGACATTGGAATGCCTCAAATATACTAAAGGAACAGGGTACTCCCCTACATTGGACTCGGTCTCAGTTACTAACCTCAGCTCTTCCCTTCCTGGCTCCACCCCCTTTCTGACGCCGTCCCCTCATCGTCCCCTGTGTGGTCTGCGCCCATGCCCAGTTCAGAGGGCTCCTGCCCATGCCCAGCTCAGAGGGCTCCTGCCCATGCCCAGCTCAGAGGGCTCCTGCCCATGCTCTACCTGCTCTCTACCCTGCCCCCTGCTGGCCTGTAAGTGCACTGTGGGCTTCTGGGAGCGGTCCTATTTGAGCTCTGGTGACACCACAGTTTTTAGAAAGCAGAGATCTGCCAGACCCCTCCCTGTCTGAAGCCAAGAGAGAAGAGCGCAGCTCTCCAGCCCTCCCCCCCCGTAGATCCTTGCCAGAAACAGACGTGTTTATATCTTCTCACGCCTCGCGCACACGAGTTTCTCCTTTGAGAAGATTTATGTGCCACTTGTTCTGCTCTAAGAATAATATTTACAGCAGAGAGAGGAGCCCTGAAGGAAGCCGTGAACTGTCAAGTGCGGAAGGCGCTATGAAGGCTACTGGGCGCTGCCAGGGGAGATGGAGTCTGTAGCACAGGTGCAAAGACTTGATTGTTATCTACACACAGCTGTGGGCACTGTAGGCTGCCCTCTTACTGCACACAGCAGCACGTGCCACCCCGAAGCTCCACAGGAAGAAACCTGCAGTGATGTGCACTGCACTGCGCCGCTGCTGCTCCTGCAGTGATGTGCACCGCTGCTGCTCCTGTAGTGACCTGCACTGCACCGCTGCTGCTCCTGTAGTGATGTGCACCGCTGCTGCTCCTACAGTGATGTGCACCGCTGCTGCTCCTGTAGTGATGTGCACCGCACCACTTCTGCTTCTGTAGTGATGTGCACTGCACTGCACCGCTGCTGCTCCTGTAGTGATGTGCACCGCACCAATTCTGCTTCTGTAGTGATGTGCACCGCACTGCACTGCTGCTGCTCCTGTAGTGATGTGCACCGCTGCTGCTCCTGTAGTGATCTGCACTGCACCACTGCTGCTCCTGTAGTGATGCACTGCACCGCTGCTGCTCCTGCAGTGATGTGCACCGCTGCTGCTCCTGTAGTGATCTGCACTGCTCTGCTGCTGCTCCTGCAGTGATGTGCCCCGCTGCTGCTCCTGTAGTGATGTGCACTGCACCGCTGCTGCTCCTGCAGTGATGTGCACCGCTGCTGCTCCTGTAGTGATCTGCACTGTACTGCTGCTGCTCCTGTAGTGATGTGCACTGCACCGCTCCTGCTCCTGTAGTGATGTGCACTGCGCCGCTGCTGCTCCTGCAGTAATGTGCGCCGCTGCTGCTCCTGTAGTGATGTGCACTGCACCGCTGCTGCTCCTGCAGTGATGGGCACCGCTGCTGCTCCTGTAGTGATCTGCACTGCTCCGCTGCTGCTCCTGCAGTGATGTGCACCGTACTTCGCCGTTGCTGCTCCTGCAGTGATGTGCAACGCTGCTGCTTCTGTAGTGATGTGCACTGCACTGCTGCTGCTCCTGTAGTGATGTGCACCGTACTGCGCCGCTGCTGCTCCTGCAGTGATGTGCGCCGCTGCTGCTCCTGTAGTGATGTGCACTGCACCGCTGCTGCTCCTGTAGTGATGTGCATTGCACCGCTGCTGCTCCTGCAGTGATGTGCACCGCTGCTGCTCCTGTAGTGATCTGCACTGCTCCGCTGCTGCTCCTGTAGTGATGTGCACCGTACTGCGCTGTTGCTTCTCCTGCAGTGATGTGCAACGCTGCTGCTTCTGTAGTGATGTGCACTGCACTGCTGCTGCTCCTGTAGTGATGTGCACCGTACTGCGCCGTTGCTGCTTCTGTAGTGATGTGCACCGCTGCTGCTCCTGTAGTGATCTGCACTGCACTGCTGCTGCTCCTGTAGTGATGTGCACCGTACTGCGCCGTTGCTGCTTCTGTAGTGATGTGCACCACTGCTGCTTCTGTGGTGATGTGCACTGCACCGCTGCTGCTCCTGTAGTGATGTGCACTGCACTGCTGCTGCTCCTGTAGTGATGTGCACCGTACTGCGCTGTTGCTTCTCCTGCAGTGATGTGCAACGCTGCTGCTTCTGTAGTGATGTGCACTGCACTGCTGCTGCTCCTGTAGTGATGTGCACTGCACTGCTGCTGCTCCTGTAGTGATGTGGACCACACTGCTGCTGCTCCATCAGTGATGTGCACCGCTGCTGCTCCTGTAGTGATCTGCACTGCACTGCTGCTGCTCCTGTAGTGATGTGCACCGTACTGCGCCGTTGCTGCTTCTGTAGTGATGTGCACCACTGCTGCTTCTGTAGTGATGTGCACTGCACCGCTGCTGCTCCTGTAGTGATGTGCACTGCACTGCTGCTTCTCCTGTAGTGATGTGCACCGCTGCTGCTCCTGTAGTGATGTACACAGCTGCTGCCCCTGTAGTGATGTGCACTGCACTGCTGCTGCTCCTGTAGTGATCTGCACTGCACCGCTGCTGCTCCTGTACTTATGTGAACTGCTGCTGCTTCTGTAGTGATGTGCACTGCACTGTTGCTGCTCTTGTAGTGATGAGCACCGTATCACTGCTGCTTTTGTAGTGATGTGCACCGCACTGCTGCTTGTCCTGTAGTGATGTGCACCGCACTGCTGCTGCTCCTGTAGTGATGTGCACCGCTGCTGCTCCTGTAGTGATGTGCACCGCACCGCTGCTGCTCCTGTACTGATGTGAACTGCTGCTGCTTCTGTAGTGATGTGCACTGCACTGTTGCTGCTCTTGTAGTGATGTGCACCATATCACTGCTGCTTTTGTAGTGATGTGCACCGCACTGCTGCTGCTCCTGTAGTGATGTGAACCGCACTGCTGCTGCTCCTGTAGTGATGTGCACCACTGCTGCTCCTGGAGTGATGTGCACCGCACTGCTTTTGTTGTGATGTGCACCGCACTGCTGCTGCTTCTCTAGTGATGTGCACTGCACTGTTGCTGCTCTTGTAGTGATGTGCACCGCACTGTTGCTGCTCTTGTAGTGATGTGCACCGCACTGCTGCTGCTCCTGTAGTGATGTGCACCGCACTGCTGCTGCTCCTGTAGTGATGTGCACCGCACTGCTGCTGCTCCTGTAGTGATGTGCACCGCAGTGTGAAAGGCAGCGAGTCTTCTAAGACCCTCAATGCTGCCCGGTGCAGGGTTCCACCTCTAATTCACTTTGGGTTCGCTATCAAAATAACAAGGCAAGCGCTGGAAACTGGAAGAGAAGAAAATGGTTTATTTCTCATGAGGAGATCACGTCAACTGAGACACCGGGATGTCTGAGGGAAGTGTTCTGCTGACAACTCCCTTGGCTCTTCCTTTTATACAGGTTTGACACAATGCATTTGTTTGATCAACATGGTTACAAAAGCTTGGGGTCCCCGCCCGGGCAGGTTGTCACACAAGCCCAACAGTAATTCTCTTCCCACCCAGGTCAAACAGACAATCTTATCTTGCAGCTGGACATTGCTTCAGGGTCTAAAACATGTGAGACCGGTCAGATCTAAGAGTCCGTTCTGTTGATAAAAACAGGTCCCATTGTTGGTAACAACAAGTCTTGCTGTTTGCAGTGCAATAAATCATTTTGCAAGAGTCTTTTTGGTGTTTGGAACCTGTTTGTGTAACTAGGTGTAGTGAAGGGTAGAGCGTCCAAAGGCTTGTCTGAAAACAGGGATGAGAGGAAAAACGAGTTTGTGGCAGCAAGTGGCGCTGAGGTTTGTTGCGGCAATAGAGTTTATAGCCCCCAGCACACATACCAGGTCGGTCAGAGGGTCAGAGGGATGCTAGTAAGGGCAGGGTGAAACAAAGGTGACCAACAGAGTACAAAATGGCTGTGATAGATCAAAATGACTGCAACTTATGTGCACATAGAATTCCACCAGACAAGATGGCGCAGGTAATGTTCATAATTGTCATTTTGCTTTTAACAGTGGCCCCTTTGAAAATAACTAGCCAGCTTGTCAGTCTATTTCGATCTCCATAATGTCCTGTAACTCTTGATCATACATCACTCTCATTTTTGTTAGCTGAGTGTCCATAGTCTTAGGGTGCAAGGTAGTTATGCAAAGAGAACACAAAGGTGGTATACAGTGTATACCCAAACAACAACCACATATTGTCAATACTGGGACCAAGAGAATCATTGATATTTTCCAACCCCACTCCTTCAAGATGCCCCAAAGCCAACTTCCAATTGTCCAAGTCTCTGATCCTTGATGAATTTCTGAAGATAGTCTATGGAGATGTTCAATTGCTTCATAGACAGAAGGTGAATTATCAGGAATGTATACACAGCAGCTGGCACCGATGATGCGGCATGCTCCTCCACGGTCCGCTAGTACCACGTCCAGGACCATGCGATTTTGCAGGGTAACCAGACGGACCGCTTGGAGCTCAGCAGTGTTGTTGGTGAGGATGCCAGCAGTGACGTTCAGGGCGGTCTCTACCGCTTGGGACAGATGTCTGATGGCTCGGCTGTTTGCCATCGGACCCCATAGCGGGACGAGCCCTTTTGCTGCGTCGAGGAACTGTGATGAGGCAGAGTCTGCTTGATCAAAATCTTTAGAACGCTTTTCTCGATGATGCTCTGCAGGGGCTGTGTAGGTTGGTGGCAAAACAAAGGCGATGTAGCATGTGCCCCCCCAGTTTCTTGGGAGCCAGGTGTAGGCTTTGGTTCCACAAACAAAGTACATATTGGGTGATGCAACAAGCGCTAGGGGGTTGGCAGTGTTCAAAGTCCTTACAATGCTACAGGTGCTGTGACCCACATTCTTAGTCCCACGGCCTTTAATGCATACAAGGCCAGAGACGTTCACCACAGATAGGGCCACAGTCAGTGTTGCAGCAGTTCTTTTCTTCAGGTAGGAAAATGTGGCTCTGTTAGGATTATTGAACACTTGCATTTCCACTCGTTCTTTGGCGGGGAAATCAATCTGGAATGTCGCATTGAAGGTGTGAGGGCAGAAGGGGGCGGCTGTCGTTCCTGTTTTGTTTCGCCAGAACTCGTTGTAGAACTGGGCAATTGTTCCGTCGGAAGTGGCATTGTCTTTGTAACTTTCTTGTAGGAGCATCATCCAGGCAAGGCAAGATCCGTGAATAGAAAAGGGCGAAGGGATGAAAGGGATGGAATGTTCAGTGGCATGTGGTAACAGCCCACAGACCCAACAGTTGGTAGCATTGGTGGCAAGATTGTGTTGGTGCAACATCTGCACGAAATAATTATTCCAGAATTCTTTGCGTCGTTCTCGGAGATGTGGCGGTAGTGATACCAGGTAGTGTTCTTTCTTGGTGGTTGGTTGCATGGTGGGTGACAATGTTCTGTATGCAGGTGCATTCTCTTCAATGATCCAGAGTGCGACCATTAGCAGGAGACAGGTGAGAAATGCGGCTACAAGTGCAATTGTCTTTGTGCTGTGCAGGTTAGCAGTCTTGGTGTCTTTGCGGTGGTTTTGCAGGTGTTCAGTTTCTTCCATCATCTTCGAGGAGCTCAACAACTGTTAGGACCACAGACTTTTGTCTGGCGCTTTCCTGGTAGTGTTGTTTGACTGTGCTACCGATCTGAGACCTTGACTCAGTTAGTGGCCTGGTCGTTGGAGCTCCCTCCTTTCGTCGATCTTAGGTTGTACCCTTTCCTGGATGGCACCGTGGGGTCGGGAAATTCTGATAGTTCGAGGGTGTCTTCTTGTGGGTAGCAACTCAGAGCTGGTCGGTCTCTCGCGAGTACTTCCTCTTGCACCTCCACCCCTCACAGGTTGCCAGGGTTGGAGGGACTCGTTTGCAGTGATGGGCATGCAGCCAGTTTCGTTTTCCTTGCACTCGGAGGGCAGTTCGGGTGGTGATCAGGACTTGCCAGGGGCCCGTCCACCTAGGCTCCAGATTCTTCGTTCTTTGGAAGTTGCGAATTAATATATGGTCGCCTGGCTTTATTTCATGTCCCGGGCCCCTGGATACGTCAGGCAAGGCTTGCTGCACCTGTTGGTGGATAATTGTTAGCTCGTTTGTCAATTTATGCAAGTAATCCGACATTAATATGTTCGGGACATCGTTAATGGAGGTGGGTCTTGGTGCCGCCCAAATGCTCATAGGCCTGCCGAAGACCACCTCATACGGGGTCAGTCGGTGTTTGGTTGGGGTGGAGCGCATCGATAACAATGCCAATGGGAGGGCGTCGGGCCATTTCAACCTGGTCGTGGCAACTATTTTGGCTAGTTTTAGTTTCAACGTTGCATTGTGTCTCTCTACCAGGCCCGCTGATTGGGGGTGGAAGACGGCATGGAACTTTTGTTTTACCCCCAACCCTCTCAGTATGTTCTGTATCACCTCGGCTACGAAGTGGGGGCCGTTGTCGCTCCATAAAATTCTGCAAAGGCCGTATCGGGGGAAGAATTCTTTCAGCAATACTTTTGCAGTGGCTAAGGCGGTATTGTCGCGGGTGGGATAGGCCTCCACCCATTTGCTAAAAGCGCACACAACCACCAGGACATATTTTAGACCAAGGCATCTCTCTAGTTGAATGTAATCCATTTGAAGGATTTCAAAGGGGTGGTCAGGGACTCCAAACCCTCCCCGTGGTACTACTGTCCCCTTCCCTGGGTTGTGTTGTAGGCAGACTATACATTGTTGTACTAGGCGTTTTGCAGATTCTGCTATCTTGACGTTATGCCATACTCTGGTGATTAGTTCAATCATGGGGGTGGAGCCTATGTGTGCTGGTAAATGTGCCATGGTCAATATGGGGATGAGGTAGGCATTGGGTATCAGCCATTTATTTCCGTCTTTAGTTCTCCAGCAATCTTCCTCGTCTTTTAGTCCCACCTTTTCCCACTCGGTCAATTCGTCTTGTGTGCCTGTAGTCTGTATGTCCCTTACAGTGGTCCTAGCGTCAGTCCATCGTTCAGCTTGTGACCTGGTAACATACATTCGTGTCGTAGTTCTGTCTCCTGCCGTGGCTCGGGCAGTCACGTCTGCTAGTGCATTTCCCTGTCCAATGAGATCAGTCACTTTCCTATGTGCTTGGCATTTTATCACTGCTAACTTCTTGGGGAGGAGGACTGCTTGCGTCAAGGCGGAGACTAAATCTCCATGCAGGATGGGTGTACCGTGTGAAGTCAGGAACCCTCTTTCTTTCCATAAGATCCCAAAATGGTGAACCACCCCGAAGGCATATTGGCTGTCGGTGTATATGTTAACTGTCGTGTCAGTCGCTAAGATACATGCTCGTGTGAGGGCAATGAGTTCTGCAGCCTGGGCTGAACGTTGAGGAATACGGGCTGTTTCCAGAACGGTTCGGGCTGTGGTGACAGCGTATGCAGCTGAGGTGGTGCCGTCGGGGAGTTTGATGCACGAACCATCCACCCATAGTTCTCCATCTGGTTCTAGAAATGCGGTGTCTCTGAGATCTATTCTACTCTTTGTTTGTTCATCGGTTAGTGTCACACAGTCGTGTAGTGGAGTCACGCTAGGATCATTTTCGGGTAGGGGTAACAGTGTGGCTGGATTGAGGGTGGTGCATCGCTTTAGGGTAATGTGCGGTGCTAGCAGGGTCAACTCATATCCTGTCAGTCGGGCGCTAGTCAAGTGTTGGGTTTTGGTCTGGTTTAGTAGTGTGTCGACTGCATGGGGTACTAAAACAGTGACTGGATTGGAGAGTACTATTCCTTCGCTCTGGCGTATCGATACTGCTGCAGCTGCCACAGCGCGCAGGCACGCTGGCAGTGCTCTGGCTACTGGATCGAGGGTGGCAGAGAAATATGCACAAGGGCGTTGTTTTTGACCAATTGATTGTGTTAGGACAGACAATGCACATCCTTCCCTCTCGTGCGTGTAGAGGAAGAATGGTTTGGAGTAATCCGGGGTTCCTAGGACAGGTGGTGAACAAAGGGCATTGCGTAGTTCTTTAAAGGCTGACTGGCATTCGGGGGTCCAGGGGAGAGGTGAGGGGATGTCTTTAGCTAGGAGGGAGAGAAGGGGTTTGACAATGAGGAGGAATGTTGTTTCAACGCTATTGTTGTCAAGGTTAAAAGGGATCGGTCGGGACAAAGGGTTGGTGGAGGGCGTACCGTCAAATCCTATTGAGGTCACATGTGAGCCTGACAAGGGTGCCCTTGGAATCAGTCGTTTGGATAGTGCACTACGTGTTGCTCCCGTGTCTACCAGAAATGGCGACTTTGTGCCCAGGACCTCAGCGGTAACATAAGGGCCTTGCTGATCAACATAGAGCTCGACTGGATCCCTCCCTTGCCTCTGGCTGTCCTATGCAAAGTCGTACGCATTGTCATAATCTGTCTGTTGGTACTGATTCTGTTTGGGATGGTCAAATGTGTTCACTCTTCCTGGCCTTTCCTCGCTTGCTTCACTTGCGTACCCTCTCCCACGTCCTCTTCCTCTCTGTCCACTTTCTATTTCCCTCGCCCCTCTGCCCCTACCAGCTCCTAACAAAGCCGGGCATTGGGTTTTCCAGTGTCCATATTCTTTGCAAAATGCACATTGATCCTGTCCTAGGTCTTGGCATCCTACATATGATGTCGATGAATTGTTTCTAGGTGGCTGTACTCTAGGGGTATTCTGCTGGTATCCTCCCCTATATTGCTCCCTTCCTGTATTCGCCCCCTGGAGTTGTGCTACCATTACCCTTTCCTTCAAGTCCTTCTTTTTCCTTTCTGTAGCCCTGTCATTTTCGTTTCTCTGATGCTCATAGTACTGGGCCATTTGGAGAATGGTCGCCGGTTTAGATGCTGCCCAACTACTTTCGCTGGCTTGTAATTTCTGGGATACATCTGGCAGTAGTCCTTTGACATAGTTCTGCACAAATAAGTGGTGTCCGGTTGCGGTGGACATGTCTTGTCCACTGTAATCGGAGAACACCATTTCAAATCTGGAGAAATACTCTGAGACATCCTCTTGTGGTTTCTGGCGGCACGCGGTTACTATGGACCAGTCTATCTTTTTCTCTGGGATCAGCGTTTTCACTTTCTGCACTATTTTGTCAGGGAGGTCCAATATTGCTTTAACCGGTTTTTGACCAGGGTTCCGCTGTTTATCTAATGTGTTGAGTTGTTCCCAGGTATGACCAAGCAGTTCGGTATGGTCTATTTTCCTAATCTGTTTCCACACATCTGCTGGCAAACATAACCCGAAGAACAAGTCTATGTCGGCAAGTGTCATTATTGTTGATCCCAAAGCGGTACCTAGCTCGGTGTAAAAGGCGGTGGGGTGCTTCAGTAAATCTTTACCGGATTTACGAAACGTCAAAATGTCCTGTCTGTCCCATGGTTGATACACCCAATTGTAGACCACCCTTCCTCTAGCGTCTTGATGGTTCATATCGTCATGAGTCCCTTGTCCTCTAGGAGGTACCCAATAAGGGCAGCTTCTTTTATCGGCATCATACTATCTGGTTTTTCCACCGGGGGTCCTGCTATCTTAGATGTCCTGTCCTTATCTATCCGTCCTTGTTCCACGAGGTGACGGAATACCTCCAGTGTGGATGAAAAGAGTTCTGTAACATCGTTGTCGCCTTCATCTCCGGTGTCTACCTTCCTGTAGAGAGCCACTAATCGCTCAGGCCCTACATCTTGGTACTTCTCTTCATATGCAGTAAGAGTGTGGTAACAGAGACGTACAATAAAGTATCGTTTGCGGTTTTCAACATAGGAGTTGCATATGTCAGTTACATGCTCTTCTGTCTCCTTCCTATCTATGAGGGATTTAACTATTTTATCAATGCCTGCTCGCTCATTTTTACTTAATCGCGGGACCCTGGGCGCTCCTGTTTCTTTTGATCCTACCTCTACTACTGTATCCTTTGATGAGGCATTTGGTGTGGGTGACTCGGTGGGAGCAGAGGTGGTGGAGACTGAGGCGATCGTGCCATCTCCGGCTATACTTTGGTGGTCCTGTCGTTGTACTACGGGATGAGTAGGGGCGTAAGGGGGTGGAATGTATATGATTGGGGGACCTAACAATAAATCATCATCTACCCTTTGTTTTGCTGGTAACTTGGGGTAAAGAGTGGAGGGCGTTCTAACAGGGCATTGATCTGATATTTTTGATTCCTGTTCCTTTTTATCGATTTCCTTTTCTTTTAGTTTTTCTTCTAATCTTTTACAGGCTTGGTAAGCTGATTTTCGCGTTTCTTTATCTTGTCTAGCTTCGTCCCTTTTCTTTCTTTGAGCTGCCTCTTTTCGCCATAAGCCAAAACTGTCAAACATGGCTGGTCTAGTTTTCTTTTGTGGAGAGCTAATTCTAACGTTTCTATTTTAGCGGGATCGAAAGATCCCGTCAGTGGCCACTGATTTACCCGGTCCTTCCTAGTGTATTTATGCCATAGTTTGCTATAAGCTACGCTGGCTAATCCATACTTTACGTACATGTCCTTGTTAGGGGTGCCTTCCGGTGGTGCGGGCTGACTGACCTCTAACGAACGGTCTGGTCCAAAACAATTACAATCAAACAATCTAGAGAAAACAGGCATGACGTATTTATCGGTCAAAATGAATATCTCAATCAATCAATTTAGACAAAAAGTCTGCACTACCTGTCCTTCGCTGCCTGCAAAGAGAGAGAATATTCCTATTCTTCGTTGTTTGCAAGCAGGGAAATGTCGCAAATAACTCAATATCAAAAAGGAATACTAGTATTTCAATCAAACTATTCAATCAATCAATTTAAGTCGTTTTTTCACGACCTTACCCGGACCGTATGGACAGTTCTTCGTCTTCCCCTTCCAGCGCCTGGTTGTCCTCTCACTCCAACAATCAATGCGGCGTTCCTCTAAGGTCCCAGTCAGGACCGCAGGTCACTCGAGAGAGGTCCGTTCGGAACTGGTGAAGTTCAGTCGATCGGCAGCCAGACAAGGGTCTTCTCAGGCAGGTATACCCCAATCGTTTAGTTGTTCACTCCGTCGTTAGGACCTCTCTACCGGACCCACGCGTCGCTGATGGGCCCCTACGCTTGGGCGCCAATTTGTGAAAGGCAGCGAGTCTTCTAAGACCCTCAATGCTGCCCGGTGCAGGGTTCCACCTCTAATTCACTTTGGGTTCGCTATCAAAATAACGAGGCAAGCGCTGGAAACTGGAAGAGAAGAAAATGGTTTATTTCTCATGAGGAGATCACGTCAACTGAGACACCGGGATGTCTGAGGGAAGTGTTCTGCTGACAACTCCCTTGGCTCTTCCTTTTATACAGGTTTGACACAATGCATTTGTTTGATCAACATGGTTACAAAAGCTTGGGGTCCCCGCCCGGGCAGGTTGTCACACAAGCCCAACAGTAAATCTCTTCCCACCCAGGTCAAACAGACAATCTTATCTTGCAGCTGGACCTTGCTTCAGGGTCTAAAACATGTGAGACCGGTCAGATCTAAGAGTCCGTTCTGTTGATAAAAACAGGTCCCATTGTTGGTAACAACAAGTCTTGCTGTTTGCAGTGCAATAAATCATTTTGCAAGAGTCTTTTTGGTGTTTGGAACCTGTTTGTGTAACTAGGTGTAGTGAAGGGTAGAGCGTCCAAAGGCTTGTCTGAAAACAGGGATGAGAGGAAAAACGAGTTTGTGGCAGCAAGTGGCGCTGAGGTTTGTTGTGGCAATAGAGTTTATAGCCCCCAGCACACATACCAGGTCGGTCAGAGGGTCAGAGGGATGCTAGTAAGGGCAGGGTGAAACAAAGGTGACCAACAGAGTACAAAATGGCTGTGATAGATCAAAATGACTGCAACTTATGTGCACATAGAATTCCACCAGACAAGATGGCGCAGGTAATGTTCATAATTGTCATTTTGCTTTTAACAGCTGCTGCTCCTGTAGTTATGTGCACTGCTGCTGCTTTTGTTGTGATGTGCACCGCACTGCTGCTGCTTCTGTAGTGATGTGCACCGCACTGCTGCTGCTCCTGTAGTGATGCACACCGCACTGCTGCTGCTTCTGTAGTAATGTGCACCGCACCGCTGCTGCTCCTGTAGGGATGTGCACTGAAGGAAGTGACCCAATTAGGGCCACCTGGGTCACTCGAGACCACCTCTCAGCCTTCCACACAAATGAAGAGTCGGTCAGGAGCCCAGTCTGACCAGCCTCCTTAGACAGCTGCTGAGGGACTGACCCCCTCTCACAAGGTAAAGTCAGATATACATTTCCAACACCCCTAAGACCCGCCCAAACTGGAATTTTCCAGCCTGGGCACAGATGAACAAAGGAGGTACAGAAGGACGAGCTACCATCCTGAGATCGGGTACACACTATCTCAGCTTCAAGGTTATCTCAGCCCGTGCCCGTCTCTCTGAGAGTGGGAGCAGGGCTACATACGAGGAAAGGTATGCAAACACAGAACAAGCTATATGCAAACACAGAACAAGCTATTCATTAGTGCAGCGAAGCTCAACCTTGAATAAAAGAAACAATCGAGGCTGCCGTTTCTGCTGAGGCAGACAGTATGAGACAGAAGTTTCATTTGGATCATGACACAAAATGGAGGCTGAATACAAAATGGTGCTACAAATGCTAACTTAACTCGCACAATGCTAGAAGGAGTCAGCTGAAACGCATTTTCAGTCCAACAGCACCACACCACTGCTGCTCCTGTAGTGATGTGCACCGCACTGCTGCTGCTCCTGTAGTGATGTGCACCGCACCATTTCTGCTTCTGTAGTGATGTACACCGCTGCTGCTTCTGTAGTGATGTGCACCGCACTGCACCGCTGCTGCTCCTATAGTGATGTGCACCGCTGCTGCTCCTGTAGGGATGTTCACCGCTGCTGCTTCTGTAGTGATGTGCACCACTTCTGCTTCTGTAGTGATGTGCACCGCTGCTGCTTCTGTAGTGATGTGCACCGCACTACACAGCTGCTGCTCCTGTAGTGATGTGCACCGCTGCTGCTCCTGTAGTGATGTGCACCGCTGCTGCATCTGTAGTGATGTGCACCGCTGCTGCTTCTGTAATGATGTGCACCGCACTGCACCACTGCTGCTCCTGTAGTGATGTGCACCGCTGCTGCTTCTGGAGTGATGTGCACCGCTGCTGCTTCTGGAGTGATGTGCACCGCTGCTGCTTCTGGAGTGATGTGCACTGCACTGCACCACTGCTGCTCCTGTAGTGATGTGCACCGCTGCTGCTTCTGTAGTGATGTGCACCGCTGCTGCTTCTGTAGTGATGTGCACCGCTGCTGCTTCTGTAGTGATGTGCACCGCACTGCTGCTGCTCCTGTAGTGATGTGCACCGCTGCTGCTTCTGTAGTGATGTGCACTGCCGCTGCTTCTGTAGTGATGTGCACTGCACTGCACCGCTGCTGCTCCTGTAGTGATGTGCACCGCTGCTGCTTCTGTAGTGATGTGCACCGCTGCTGCTTCTGGAGTGATATGCACTGCACTGCTGCTGCTCCTGTAGTGATGTGCACTGCTGCTGCTCCTGTAGTGATGTGCACCGCACTGCTGCTTCTCCTGTAGTGATGTGCACCGCTGCTGCTTCTGGAGTGATATGCACCGCTGCTGCTCCTGTAGTGATGTGCACTGCACCGCTGCTGCTCCTGTAGTGATGTGCACCGTACTGCGCCGTAGCTGCTTCTGTAGTGATGTGCACCGCTGCTGCTTCTGTAGTGATGTGCACCGCACTGCACCGCTGCTGCTTCTGTAGTGATGTGCACCGCTGCTGCTTCTGTAGTGATGTTCACCGCTGCTGCTTCTGTAGTGATGTGCACCGCACTGCACCGCTGCTGCTCCTGTAGTGTTGTGCACCGCTGCTGCTCCTGTAGTGATGTGCACCGCTGCTGCTCCTGTAGTGATGTACACCGCTGCTGCTTCTGTAGTGATGTGCACCGCTGCTGCTCCTGTAGTGATGTGCACCCCTGCTGCTCCTGTAGTGATGTGCGCTGCTGCTGCTTCTGTAGTGATGTGCACCACTGCTGCTTCTGGAGTGATATGCACCGCACTGCTGCTGCTCCTGTAGTGATGTGCAATGCATTGCACCGCTGCTGCTCCTGTAGTGATGTGCACTGCACTGCTGCTGCTCCTGTAGTGATGTGCACCGCACTGCTGCTCCTGCAGTGATGTGCACCGCACCGCTGCTGCTCATGTAGTGATGTGCACTGCACAGTAGCGCTGCTACTCCTGTAGTGATGTGTACCGCACTGCTGCTGCTGTAGTGATGTGCACCGCTGCTGCTTCTGTAGCAATGTACACGGCACTGAACCGCTGATGCTCCTGTAGTGATGTGCACCGCTGCTGCTCCTGTAGTGATGTGCACCACACTGCACTGCTGCTGCTCCTCTTACAACGCACTGCACTGCTGCTCCTGTAGTGATGTGCAAAGTACTGCTGCTGCTCCTGTAGTGATGTGCACCGCACTGCACCACTGTTGATCCTGTAGTGATGTGCACCGCACCATGCTGCACCACTGCAGTTCCTATAGTGCTGTACATCGTGCTGCACCAGTGACATTCTATGGTGTTGTGCACCATGCTGCACTGATAATATACCACAATGCTTTACATCATGCAGCACTAGTGTAGCTTCAGTAATACTGTGCACCATGCTGCACCGCTGCAGTTCCTATAGTGCAGGACAACATGTTGCACCAGTGACATTCTATGGTGCTGTGCACCATGCTACACCGCTACTATGAAAATACGAAGGCGGAATCAGGACTCTGGCACACCGCAGGCTATGGCGGTCGTGCCGTTCCCACGGAAGGCAGGCGGGGCGCGGCGCACCAGAAGTGACACGGGCAGCTCCCGCCCTCCGCCTGCGCTGATTGGTGGATAGGGCGTGAGCCGGAAGCGCAATTAAGCACTTCCGGGTCAATCTAAGCAAAATGCGGCCGATAAGCCGGTTCCAACCGGCTCCCCGGCCATTTGGGCAATAAAAGGGCTGTGGAGCGGCAGATCGGCCTCTTTCTTCGCTGCTCCACAGCCCAAACAGGACACAACGGTTTCCAGGACGGAGACCTTTTACAAAGAGCTTTTTCCCCACCCACCATCCCCTGAGGCAGAGGTTTTTTAATGTGTTAAAAAGTTGTTTTGTTTTCTTTTGTTGTCCTAGTAGGTAATTTAATAGATATCGTAATGATGCAGTTTGTAGTGTACTAACCGAATTTTCTTCTAGGGCGGCATCTTGTCGTATTTTATGTAAAGTTAAATAGTATTCTTGGTCAGGCGATAAGGTCATGATTGGTGGGCATCTTTTACAGTCCTTAGCAGGCATCACCATTGTCAAATGGGGACACCTGAGGGGGGGACAGCTGGTCTCTCATGGAACTCCAGGGGCAGTTACAGCCGGTAGGCTGGAAGGGTGCCGAAGGAGGGGAAGTTCCACTTCTGGTAGGCTTGTTGGCCAACACCCGCACACGCGCAAGGGCGCAAGAAAACTGGGCATAACTGCACAGCCCTTTATGGAGATAATGTTGAGGGCGTAGGGGGTGCCCGGGGTGAGATAAAGTTCCGGCGAACTGGGCCTCCTGCGCAAGGTCACTCCGGTAGGAGGGTGGGACCTAGCATGATCTTGGACCAGTCATTGCCCTTGCCGTAGGCTCAAACAGGGATACGCAGAAAGATAATGTTGCTGATCACTAGCTTATGACAGGAATGGCTATGTATTAGAAACATGTTAAGGATAGCCAAATGACACATTGTAAATATCAATGTAATGGACCGGACTTTCTGTGTATTTTGTAAATGGTGTGAATATAAAAATTAATGTTTTGTTATTGTTATGAATAAAATACGGCCGGGGTTCTACGACCCTTAATCCAAGCTTTGGTGTGTTGACTCTATTGTTGCCTTGGGGGGAAAATGGAGGAGGATCTGTCTGCCCTAGGGGGCCCCAAAGGATGAGGTAAAAGGGGGTTGTCTGTCCAAGGGAGGGGGACTCGGCAATACCTGGCCATACATGTTTTACATCATGCTGCACCAGTGTAGCTTCAGGAGTACCGTGCACCATGCTGCACCGCTGCAGTTCCTATAGTGCAGGACATGCTGCACCAGTGATGTTCTATGGTGTTGTGCACCATGCTGCACCGCCACTATGCCACAATGCTTTCCATCATGCTGCACCAGTGTAGCTTCAGTCGTACCGTGCACCACGCTGCACCGCTGCAGTTCCCATAGTGCAGGACATTGTGCTGCACCAGTGCAGCTTCAGTAGTACCGTGCACCACGCTGCACCACTGCAGTTCCTATAGTGCAGGACATCATGCTGCACCAGTGATGTTCTATGGTGTTGTGCACCGTGCTGCACCGTTGCAGTTCCTATAGTGCAGGACATTTTGCTGCACCAGTGATGTTCTATGGTGTTGTGCACCCGTCTACACCGCTGCAGTTCCTATTGTGCAGGACATTGTGCTGCACCAGTGACGTTCTATGGTGTTATGCACAATGCTGCACCGATGCAGTTCCTATAGTGCAGGACATCGTGCTGCACAAGTGAAGTTCTATGGTGTTGTGCACCATGCTGCACAGCTGCAGTTCCTATAGTGCAGGACATCGTGCTGCACCAGTGATGTTCTATGGTGTTGTGCACCACGCTGCACCGCTGCAGTTCCTATAGTGCAGGACATCGTGCTGCACCAGTGATTTTCTATGGTGTTGTGCACCACGCTGCACCGCTGCAGTTCCTATAGTGCAGGACATTGTGCTGCACCGCTGCAGTTCCTATAGTACAGGACATCGTGCTGCACAAGTGAAGGTCTATGGTGTTGTGCAGGCCTGTGACAGACAGGAGGAGGGCTCCTGGTGTGCAGCATGAAGCCTCAGACCAGCGGGAGGAGGGTCCCTGGTTTGCAGGAGAAGGACTGGGACAGACAGAAGGACAGTGCACAGTGTGGAAGAGTGAGCTAGGGACTGGCCTGTGACGAGCAGCTGATGGTGCACTCACCACCGCCCCCCTCCCATAGCCCCCGCCGCTGTCTCTGGCACCCTGCGGAGGGGGTGAGGAGGACGTGGGGGTGGGGGGATTTAAGCATGACCAGGAATGAAGGGCAGGTGAGAGTCGATATGAAACTGCTAATAGCAATCAGTGCGCACAGCTGGGGCTCTGGGCCACTTCACTGCTCCATTTAAACACCTCAGATCTGGGGAACCACAGCTCCAGGTCTATCAGCACAAGCTTCACTCTTGGGAAAATACAGCTCCCTTCAACAGCACAAGCTTCACTCTGGGAAAACACAGCTCCCGTCACCAGTGCAAGCTTCACTCTGGGAAAACACAGCTCCAGGTCTATCAGCACCAGCTCCACCCTGGGAAAACACAGCTCCATTTAACAGTACAAGCTTCACTCTGAGAAAACACAACTCCCTTCACCAGTACAAGCTTCACTCTGGGAAAACACAGCCCCAGGTCTATCAGCACAAGCTTCACTCTAGGAAAACACAGCTCTTGTCACCAGTACAAGCTTCACTCTGGGAAAGCACAGCTCCCTTCACCAGTACAAGCTTCACTCTGGGGGAACCACAGCTCCAGGTCTATCAGCACAAGCTTCACTCTGGGAAAGCACAGCTCCATATAACAGTATAAGCTTCACTCTGGGAAACACAGCTCCAGGTCTAGCAGCACAAGCTTCACTCTGGGACAGCATAGCTCCATATAACACTATAAGCTTCACTCTGGGAAACACAGTTCTAGGTCTATCAGTACAAGCTTCACTCTGGGAAACACAGCTCCAGGTCCTTAAGCACAAGCTTCACTCTGGGGAAGCACAGCTCCCTTAAATAGTACACGGTTCACTCTGGGGCAGCACGGCTCCCTTCAACGGTACATGGTTCACTCTGGGAAAACACAGCTCCCTTCAACGGTACATGGTTCACTCTGGGAAAGCACGGCTCCCTTCAACAGAACACAGTTCACTCTGGGGAAGCACAGCTCCCTTCGACAGCAGAAGGTGTACTCTGGGGAAGCACGGCTTCAGGTTTATCACCACACAGGGTTCACTCTGGGAAAGCACGGCTCCCTTCACGGTACATGGTTCACTCTGGGGCAGCACGGCTCCCTTCGACAGCACACAGTTTATTCTGGGGAAGCACGGCTCCCTTTAACAGCACAAGGTTCCCTCTGGGGAAGCACGGCTCCCTTCGACAGCACAAGGTTCACTCTGGGGAAGCACGGCTCCATTCGACAGCACACGGCTCACTCTAGGAAAGCACAGCTCCCTTCGACAGCAGAAGGTTCACTGTGGGGAAGCACGGCTCCCTTCGACAGCACATGGTTCACTCTGGGGAAGCACGGCTCCCTTCAATAGCACAAGGTTCACTCTGGGGAAGCATGGCTCCCTTCGACAGCACACGCTTCACTCTGAGGAACCACTGCTCCCTTCGACAGCACAGGGTTCATTCTGGGGAAGCACGGCTCAATTCGACAGCACACGGTTCACTCTAGGGAAGCACAGCTCCCTTCGACAGCAGAAGGTTTACTCTGGGAAAGCACAGCTCCCTTCAACAGCACACAAGGTTCACTCTGGGGAAGCATGGCTCCCTTCGACAGCACACGTTTCACTCTGGGGAAGCACGGCTCCTTTTGACAGCACACTGTTCATTCTGGGGAAGCACGGCTTCCTTTGACAGCACACTGTTCATTCTGAGGAAGCACAGCTCCCTTCGACAGCACACGGTTTACTCTGGGGAAGCACAGCTCCCTTCGACAGCAGAAGGGTTCCTCTGGGGAAGCACGGCTCCCTTGAACAGCACAAGGTTCACTCTGGGGAAGCACGGCTCCCTTCAACAGCACAAGGTTCATTCTGGGGAAGCACGGCTCCCTTCGCCATCACACAGTTTACTCTGGGGAAGCACAGCTCCCTTCGACAGCAGAAGGTTCACGCCGGGGAAGCACGGCTCCATTCCACAGCACAGGGTTCACTCTGGGGAAGCACGGCTCCCTTCAACAGTACATGGTTCACTCTGGGAAAGCACGACTCCCTTCAACGGTACATGGTTCACTCTGGGAAGCACAGCTCCCTTCAACAGCACAGGGTTCACTCTGGGAAGCACAGCTCCCTTCAACAGCACACGGTTCACTGGGGAAACACGGCTCCCTTCAACAGCACAAGGTTCACTCTAGGGAAGCACAGCTCCCTTCAACAGCACAAGGTTCTCTCTGGGGAAGCACAGCTCCCATCAACAGCACAGGGTTCACTCTGGGGAAGCACAGCTCCATTCGACAGCACACGGTTCACTCTAGGAAAGCACAGCTCCCTTCAACAGCACCGGGTTCACTCTGGGAAGCACAGCTCCCTTCGACAACACACAGTCCACTCTGGAGAAGCACAGCTCCCTTTGACAGCACACGTGCACTCTGGGGAAGCACGGCTCCCTTCGACAGCACAGGGTTCACTCTGGGGAACCACGGCTCCCTTCGACAGCATACGGTTCACTCTGGGGAAGCACGGCTCCCTTCAACAGCACAGGGTTCACTCTGGGAAGCATGTTGGACTGAAAAGTGCTGTTGGTCAACTCCTTCTAGCATTGTGCAATTTAAGTTAGCATTTGCGGCACCATTTTGTATTCAGCCACCATTTTGTATCCTGATCGAAACCCAGTTTCAGTCTCATTCTGTTTGCCTGAGCAGAAAACGGCCTCGATGTTATTTTCCCCTGTTCCTTCAAGGTTGAGCTTTGCTGTGCTAATGAAAAGACTGTTCATATTATTGCATACCTTTCTGTCTAGATAGTCTTGCTCCCACAGCTCAGAGCAGTGTGGGAAGGCAGAGTAACCTTGAAACTGAGATAGCATGTACCCGGTCTCAGGATGGTAGCCCATCCCTCTATGTCTCCTTTGTTCATTAGTTGCTAACTGGAAAATTCCAGTTTAGGCGTGTCTTTGAGGGTATTGGAAAAGTATATCTGGTATTACCATGTTGGCGAGGGTCAGTCCCTCTGCAGCAATTTAAGGAGGCTGGTCAGACTGGACTCCGCTCGAGCGCATTCTAATAAATAACTTTGGTTTGTATTCTCTACTGTTTGGCCGACTCTTCATTTGTATGGAAGGCTGAGAGGTGGTCGCGAGTGACCCGGGTGGCCATAATAGGGTCACTTCCTTCAGTTGGCGCCCGAACAGGGACCCCATCGGGTGAGTGACCCTTCCTTGCCCGTGGACGGGTGGGTAGGTCGGGGCCACGTCGGGTCGGACGGGCGGACCGGGGATCCCTGCACGAGAGAGTCTGGTACCCGCAGCTGCCCAGTCTGTCTGACCAGGCGGTGCCTCGGCCAGTGGTCATCCCGGCTGGGGTCCTGAACAGCGAAACCCTTGGATCTGACCGTTTGGTCCGAAGAGTCGGCAGTGGAGAATAAATTGGTTCGACCTGTGTGCACCAGGTGAGTTTGCTTTGGTTTGTGGTGGCTACGGCGCCATTTTGGTTTGTATTTGGTGCGGTCTGAGGACCGTTTTCAGACAAGCGCTTGAATTTGTTTGAGTACTTTGTGAACATGGTACCACTTTGGTTTGTATTTGGTGAAGTCTGAGGACCAACTTTGGTAAGATATTTGAAAATATCTGCTCGGCATAAATGGTGAACTAGTTTTCTTGTAAAAATGCCCTGTTTTAGTAAATTGTGTTGTGTGGGTTGTCGTTGTTGTTCTACTGATGCTCGTTTGGAAGTAAGTCAGCCTGCGCCTCCAAAAGGCACTCCCAACTTTGAGATGTACGTGAAACACGGCCTTGGCCCTATTATGTTTTGTACATTATGGCACAAATATACGAGGGACAATGCCGAGTTGCAGTGGCCGTTGACGGGCACTTTTAATGAACAAAAACAATTTTCTGCAGGATAAATTGTTTGCAAAAAGAAGTAGGCAGTCAATGTTTGATTCCCTTAGAACATGGCAAAAGGAAGCTAAACAGAGACGAATGAAGGCAGAGAAGGTGGCCCAGAAGAGAAAGATGCAGACAGTGACTCAGAAAGCTGTAGCGTATGATAGAGAGAAAACAGAGAAAGGGATAGAGTGTGCCGATAGGAAGTTTCGATTGCAATGTGAAAAGTCTTATGTTGCTCGAGACGAAAATGATACATTTGTGGAGGAATTGTTAAATGCTCGACCGCCACCTCCATACGCCCGCAGAAAATATATCCTGCCATCCCACAGCCTCAACAGCCCGTTTCCTCTGCTTCTGCTGTCTCTGTTTCCTCTGTCATTGGTCCAGCTGCTTTGGCCACCGCACCTTCTGTCCTTTCTTTGGCTTCGCCTTCAGCACCTGCGATGACTGCGAGTCTTCCTGCTACGCCTATTGTTTCGGCATCTCTCTCTCCAGCTCTTACACCTACGACACAGCCATTGGTGACATTGGTGCCCGTTCCCTTTGTTAATACTCCTTCCCTTTTCCTTCATTCCCCGACGGTACTGAGTAGCGGAGCGCCTGTCCGTGGATCAGGGGACGGGGACTGGGCAACTGCTAGAGAGCGGTTGGGGCGGATATTGATACGATCTGATGTGGGCGATGAAGAGAAAAGGGTGGTAGCCAATCAGGCCGCTCAGTGGGCTCGTAACCCCATCTATAGTACGGAAGATGTGGGGAGTGTGATGAGAGATTATGAGCCATTTGTGCAGCAGCATGCCCTCAAGCACATGTCGGCTACTTTGATTGGATTGTGTGAGCAGTATTTCAATGCTGTGGCCCCTCAGATTATTTATGATATTAGGGACAATGTATATGCTTCTGGCATGGCGCCTGGTGAGGTTCTTGGTAATGTCGCAACGTTGGTAGCCTACCGAAGTAGGCTGCTTGAGAAGAGCCCAAAGACAGTGTCCCAATTCCCGATGAGGGAAGTCCACCCTATATATCACCCTGAGATACCAGAGCTATGAGATCAGCATAACGTTGTAACTAGACCCCGGGTGGTTGAAGAGATGACTGCAAATGTGTGTAATAGCCCTATTCTTCCCATTCTAAAAAAGGCATCTTCAGACTCCCCCGATGATCACCCAGATGTTTATCGTTTTGTAATTGATTTGCGCGCAGTTAATAAAATAGTGGTCCCTCAGTTCCCGGTGGTCCCTGACATTACTGCCCTTCTGACAATGATTTCTTCCTCTGCTAAATTCTTCTCTGTCATTGACTTGAAAAATGCATTCTTTAGTATCCCGATCCATCCCGACATAAGACGCTTGTTTGGTTTTACCCTAGCTGGCAGAAGCTTTAGATTCTGTCGAGCTCCTCGGGGCTATACTGAGAGCCCTAGCATATATAGCCAAGCCTTGAAAGCCCAATTGGACTCCCTCACGCTTCCCTCAGGTAATGTATTGCTTCAATATGTGGATGATATACTAATAGCTTCTGACACTGATTAGGGATGCAAAGACAGTACGGTTAAGTTGTTGCTACATTTGGCTCACCATGGACATAAAGTGTCCCTTTATAAATTTCAATATTGTCGACAGGAGGTCACCTATTTAGGTCACCTACTGTCGAAGGAGGGTAGAAGATTGACCCCTGAGCGCATCAGCACCATTGTGAAAATCCTATCCCTAAAACGCAGAGGGAGGTGCGCACTTTTATTGGCATTACTTCCTACTGTCGACAGTGGATCCCTAATTATTCGTTACTAACAAAACCACCGCTTGCGCTTACCACTAAAGATGTGCATGAACCCCTGCATTGGACGCCTGACTGTCAGCAATCTTTTGAGCAATTAAAAGTTGTGCTTTGCTCTTCGCCTGTGCTTGGAACGCCTGATTATGCGAAGCCGTTCGTGCTGTATGTACACGAGTCGGCCAGTTGTGGGCTTTCTGTCTTAACACAGGCCTTTGGAGGTAAGCAACGGCCGTGTGCATATTTTTCTGCTCTTCTTGGCCCTGTCGCAAGAGCCCTCCCGAGCTGTCTAAGAGCAGTCGCGGCAGTGGCCATCTCTATATGACAATCGGCTGGGCTCGTACTTGATACCGACCTCACAGTCATGTTACCCCATGCTGTGGATACACTTTTGAATGAAACCAAGACACAGCACCTCACCAGTGCACGTCTGACCGGTTATGAATTGACCCTTTTTGCACCGCATGTTACAATTAAAAGATGTGCCACTCTGAACCCAGCCACGTTGCTACCCCTCCCTTCTGAGAGTGAAGAAATTGATATACATGATTGCATTTTTCGGACAGAGGAAAAAACGAAGGGACGGGTAGACCTGACTCACTTTCCCTTATCTGACCCCCAAGGGGAACTATACGTCGATGGCTCTTGTTTTAAGTTACCAGATGGCACTACAACAGCAGCAAACGCTATCACAACACTGCACATGGTAGTTGAGACATCACGAGTTCCCTATCAGTCGGCCCAAGCTGCGAAACTCGTTGTCCTTATACGAGCTTGCGAGTTGAGAGAGGGACTGGCTGCCAATATCTATACTGACAGACAGTATGCTTTCGGAGTCGCCCATAATTTTGGACGGCTCTGGGCAGAGAGAGGGTTTCTCACTTCCCATGGGAGGAAGATCCAGCATGGCCCTTTGATATATAGGCTTTTGTCGGCTTTGACACTCCCCAAGAAATTAGCGATAGTGAAGTGCAGCGCCCACAAGGCAATTACTGACAACGTGGGTAAGGGGAATGCATTTGTAGATCAGACAGCTAAGGAGACAGCTCGAACGAAGATGAAAAAGATGTTTGTAGCAGGTCCCGCTAGGTGGGTGCCCAAGGTTACTATGTTTGAGGATACGCTGGACAATGTGAAGGAGATTCAAAGTGAAGGAACGATTGAAGAGTTAGCAGTATGGCAGGAAAGCACAGCATGTTTGGATGAGAACGGATGTTGGACGGATAAGTCAGGGAAAAAGAGATGGATGTTACCAGATGCATATGTCCTCCCTGTAGTCACTATGGCGCACGGGCCGCCCATATCAGTGCAAAATGCATTTGTAAATTGTTAGACCCTGTATGGCAGAATGACAATATCCCAAAGACGGCCGCCCACTTGGTCAAATATTGTATGGTATGCATGATGCATAATCCCGGGAAAGGTACCCCTACACCCCCTGGTAATTTTGCACCTCCCACTTTTCCTTTTGAGGTCCTCCAGATGGACTTCATTGAAATGGAGCGGGTCAACAATTTGAAATATGTGCTAGTGGTTGTTTGTGCATTCAGTAAATGGGTTGAGGCTTACCCCACTAAAGAAAACACAGCTGTGGCGACTGTGAAAGCACTCCTAAAGGAGTTCTTCCCTCGTTTCGGTTTGCCCCGCTTGATTTGGAGTGATAACGGCAGCCATTTTAATTCGAAGGTCATCCAGTTAGTGTGTGAAGGTCTACATATCAAACAGAAATTTCATGCCGCACATCACCCCCAGTCAGCAGGCTTAGTTAAGAAGTACAACGGTACTCTCAAACTGAAATTGGCAAAGATTCAGGAGAGCACAGGGTTGCAGTGGCCAGATGCTTTACCATTAGCCCTTTTGTCTACAAGAGTCACGGCACACTCTAGGACAGGATTGTCACCTTACGAGGTCGTGTTTGGACGCCCAGCAAACGTGTGGGGTGTCCCGCGGCCTCCTAATTTTTCAGAAATCGAATATCCTCTGTTGGTAGACTACTTATATGAGTTAACTAAAAGTCTGCGTCCTATTCACCAACAGATCCAAGACACACTTCCGCCAGCACCTGAGGGGCCAGGGCACGATATTCGGCCTGGTGATTTTGTTTTGGGCCGCCATTTTCAGAGGAAAGGAAGTCTGGAGCCGCGGTGGAAAGGGCCAGTGCAGGTGCTCCTTGCCACCAGCACCGCCATGAAGGTCGCCGGCCGAAAGAACTGGATTCACACCCAACACTGCAGCAGAGTGCCTTTGCCTCTGCCCTACTATCAATGGGTCCTTGATGGCATCGGGGACTCAGAGTGGGAACAGGTGCCCCGCTTTGTGCCCTTTTCGGATGCCCAGCTAACGTGGACCCAAACGGAGGATGAGAATGATGCAGTGTTGAATGCAGCAGTGCCCCCTGAGGTCCGGCCCATTCAGGAGCCCGTTCTGCTGGCCCATCTGTGCTTGAGTCCCAGCCATTGGCCCCTCTATGTCTGAGCCCCTTTTTGCTGACCCCTCTTTGCCTGGAGTAGCTAGGTACAATTTGCACCCCCGACGGAGGAACAGTGCACCAAAGGAAAAGTCAGATTAGCAGGGATGGACTCGATAAGTCAGGCAACAGTAGAATAGGGAGAGGTGAGATTGGTGCATTGTTCAGACATTAGACAGGATAAATTGAACGTGCTCCTTGGAGGGGGAGTACCTTATCCTGAGCGACGCGGGATTTCTTCAAAGAGCTGGGATCGCCTAGCTCCACCGCCGGTGCTCAACAGCGCCAATGTTGATGAACAATAGGAGTCTACCAGCGAAGCTCTGACGGACGCTGGGAACATTTGCCCCTTTTGTCTTTTTGCCATTGGCAATATTGCATTTTCTTTCCTCTGATTAAAATGTACCCATTTGGTCGGCACCGCATTTAGAGCGGTATGGATCTGGTTGGTCTAGTTGGTCCACAAAAAGTAAAATTGTTTTTGTCACGATTGTTGTAATTTTCCTAATAATAGTTCTTGGTATAGCATGGTTCCTGGAGGAGAAATACCCAGTGCATTCCCTGGTTGATACAACGCCTGTTCCCCCTGAACACGTTTGTTACTTTGGCCTCCCATAAAGGAGAACATCGCAAAACATATGTAGACAATGTATTTTTGCAAATGCTGCACTAAGCCCATGATACGTTTAATGTTACTGATTGCTGGATCTGTGGTCTACTCCCCTCAGTTACACATAAGAGTGATATTCTGCTGTTGATGCCAATGTCCTATCTGGGGAGTTGCGAGGGGTGGTTTGAATTGTTTACTATGGTATACATTCATTATCATTCTTCTACTATGACTATGACATCTGCTGATTATCACACAGTGTTAGAATATATACGTGTCCACCAAGGGTTTACCCCAGGAGAACAAGGGACTCCTGATACATTGTCCCCGACAGCTTGTATGAATATACATGAGAGAGAGAAAAATGTAACATGGCTCCGAAATGAAATGTTGGATTTCCAGGGGTTCAATGTCACTGAATATTTTCGCTCCTTTCAAATGCGCAATATTACTCAGGATGAGGCAATGCCGGTGTCAGTAGTCAACACAACAGCTGGTTTCTGTGTTCGAGGACTTGGGAAGGTAAAAGAGGGAGGGAGTAATTGCAACTATACATATACGTTGAGCACGAACAGTAGCCCGCCTTTGCTCCCACCGCATAATGTCTACTTTGTTTGTGGGTCTCAAGCTTATGTTTGGCTCCCTAGGGGATGGTCAGGTATATGTTACCTCTCTTTCCTCCTTCCCCCTGTGTACATAGCACCGCCCAATTACCATAAGGACCATCGATTGCAGCGTAGGAGTGTCCATCTGTCCCGAATTAGAAGGGTTATTAATACAGAGGACATAGATCAGACCAACACCACTCTGCAGCAGTTCACAGATGCTATGAGGGGCATCCTACCCTTTTGGGGCCTTATGTGCAATAGCCTTAACATTCGTCGGCTCACCAGAGTTGTAGAAGGGGTCATTAATACCACAGCAGGAATTTTGACCAATATTACAGCTGAGCTCCAGGCTACGAGGCTTGTTGCTTTACAGAACCGGATGGTGTTAGACGTCATCCTTGCTGACTGGGGAGGGGCCTGTCGCGTCATTGGCAGCAGCTGCTGCGTGTACATCCCAGACCACGCCCCTAATGTATATGCTGCTATACAGAAGTTGCATAGGCTTGCATCTGACATCCACCAAGAGAATGGTAGCTGGACTCTTTCTGGTTGGTTCTGGGGTCTACTAGCATCCTGGGGTTGGAAGATCCTTATCTTCCTAGTAGCAATTGCTGGTATCATTTTCACCTGTTGCCTGTGCATACATTGCCTTCCTGCTTGCTGCGCTTACTGTGTAAAAACACTGACAACCAGACCGAAGGTTCCAGTGCATGACCAAAAGACAACAGTCATGATGATGCAGGGTATTCAAGACCTGATGTCTATAGATGAAGGGATTTTTGAATATTGATAATGTGTGTATTAACATGTAATAGTCTTCCTAATTTGCAAGAAGTTATTTGTTTCCTAACACTAGACAAAATTGTTAGCAAATGCTAAAAGGAGGGTCTGTTGGACTGAAAAGTCCTGTTGGTTGACTCCTTCTAGCATTGTGCGATTTAAGTTAGCATTTGCGGCACCATTTTGTATTCAGCCGCCATTTTGTATCCTGATCGAAACCCAGTTTCTGTCTCATTCGGTTTGCCTCAGCAGAAAGCAGTCTCGATGTTATTTTCCCCTGTTCCTTCAAGGTTGAGCTTTGCTGTGCTAATGAATAGACTGTTCATATTATTGCATACCTTTCCGTCTAGATAGGCCTGCTCCCACAGCTCAGAGCGGTGTAGGCAGGCAGAGTAACCTTGAAACTGAGATAGCATGTACCCGGTCTCAGGATGGTAGCTCATCCACCAAGAGAATGGTAGCTGGACTACTTTGTTCATTAGTTGCTAACTGGAAAATTCCAGTTAGGGCGTGCCTTTGGGGTATTGGAAAAGTATATCTGGTATTACCATGTTGACGAGGGTCAGTCCCTCTGCAGCAATCTAAGGAGGCTGGTCAGACCGGACTCCGCTCGAGCGCATTCTAATAAATAACTTTGGTTTGTATTCTCTACTGTTTGGCCGACTCTTCATTTGTATGGAAGGCTGAGAGGTGGTCGCGAGTGACCCGGGTGGCCCTAATCGGGTCACTTCCTTCAAGCACAGCTCCCTTCAACAGCACACGGTTCACTGGGGAAGCACGGCTCCCTTCAACAGCACAAGGTTCACTCTGGGGAAGCAAGGCTCCAGGTTTATCACCACAGGGTTCACTCTGGGGAAGCACGGCTTCCTTCGACAGCACACGGTTCATTCTGGGGAAGCACAGCTCCCTTCAACAGCACACGGTTCATTCTGGAGAAGCACGGCTCCCTTCGACAGGACACGGTTCACTCTGGGAAGCACGGCTCCCTTTGACAGCACAGGGTTCATTCTGGGGAAGCACGGCTCCCTTCAACAGCACACGGTTCATTCTGGGGAAGCACGGCTCCCTTCGACAGCACACGGTTCATTCTGGGGAAGTACGGCTCCCTTCGACAGGACACGGTTCACTCTGGGAAGCACAGCTCCCTTCGACAGGACACGGTTCACTCTGGGGAAGCACAGCTCCCTTTCACAGCACACGCCTCGCTCTGGGGAAGCACGGCTCCCTTCCTCAGCACACGGTGCACTTTGGGGAAGCACCGCTCCCTTCCACAGCACACGGTTCACTCTGGGGAAGCACGGCTCCAGGTTTATCACCACAGGGTTCACTCTGGGGAAGCACAGCTCCTTTCAACAGCACAAGGATCATTCTAGGGAAGCACGGCTGCTTTCAACAGCACATGGTTCACTCTGGGGAAGCACGGCTCCCTTCCACAGCAAACGGTTCACTCTGGGGAAGCACGGCTCCAGGTTTATCACCACAGGGTTCACTCTGGGGAAGCACGGCTTCCTTCGACAGCACAGGGTTCATTCTGGGGAAGCACGGCACCCTTCAACAGCACACAGTTCATTCTGGGGAAGCATGGCTCCCTTCAACGGCACACAGTTCATTCTGGGGAAGCACAGCTCCCTTCGACAGCACACGGTTCATTCTGGTGAAGCACGGCTCCCTTCGACAGGACACGGTTCACTCTGGGGAAGCACGGCTCCCTTCGACAGGACACGGTTCACTCTGGGGAAGCATGGCTCCCTTTCACAGCACACGCCTCGCTCTGGGGAAGCATGGCTCCCTTCCACAGCACACGGTTCACTCTGGGGAAGCACGGCTCCAGGTTTATCACCACAGGGTTCACTCTGGGAAAGCACAGCTCCTTTCAATAGCACAAGGTTCATTCTGGGGAAGCATGCCTCCAGGTTTATCACCACAGGGTTCACTCTGGGGAAGCACGACTTCCTTCAACAGCACAGGGTTCATTCTGGGGAAGCACGGCTCCCTTCAACAGCACACGGTTCATTCTGGGGAAGCACGGCTCCCTTCGACAGCACACGATTTATTCTGGGGAAGCACGGCTCCCTTCGACAGCACACGGTTCATTCTGGGGAAGCACAGCTCCCTTCGACAGGACACGGTTCACTCTGGGGAAGCAAGGCTCCCTTCGAAAGGACACAGTTCACTTTGGGGAAGCACGGCTCCCTTTCACAGCACACGCCTCGCTCTGGAAAAGCACAGCTCCCTTCCACAGCACACGGTTCACTCTGGGGAAGCACGGCTCCAGGTTTATCACCACAGGGTTCATTCTGGGGAAGCACAGCTCCTTTGAACAGCACAAGGTTCATTCTGGGGAAGCACGGCTGCTTTCAACAGCACAAGGTTCACTCTGGGGAAGCACTGCTCCTTTCGACAGCACATGGTTCACTCTGGGGAAGCACGGCTCCTTTCGTCAGCACATGGTTCACTCTGGGGAAGCACGGCTCCCTTCGACAGCACACGGTTCACTCTGGGAAAGCACGGCTCCAGGTTTAACACCACAGGGTTCACTCTGGGGAAGCACGACTCCAGGTTTAACACCACAGGGTTCACTCTGGGGAAGCACGGCTCCAGGTTTAACACCACAGGGTTCACTCTGGGGAAGCACGGCTCCAGGTTTAACACCACAGGGTTCACTCTGGGGAAGCACGGCTCCAGGTTTATCACCACAGGGTTTCCTCTGAAACTGGTGTTGGTGAACCTGGAGCTGTGACTTCCAGAGGGCACTGCAGAGGCCACCCTTCCAGGACAGATTCCTCCCTCTCTACGTCCTTTCTCCAGCCCCCTCTCTGCCTGGTGTCTGCATCCTCAGCCCCCCCTTCCCTCCTCTACATGGGGTCTTGTCGCCATCCCTGTCTCTCCTCTTCCCTCACACTGCTCAGTCCGTATCCTTTGCCTCTTCCACGTCTTCTTCTCCGCCTTTACTTCTCCCTCCTACGACTCTCCCTTCCTCCACCTTTCTTCGTTTCTTTCTCCAGCTCCTGTGCTCTCCCTGCTTCTCGTCTTCGCTGCTCCTCTCTTTCTCTAGTTTGCTGTCCCTTGGTCCCTCCGCTCTCTCCTCCTCCTGCCTCCCATCTCTGCTCCCTCCATCTTCTCTCCTCCTTCCTCCTGCTGTCCCCTCCTTTATTCACCTGCTCTCTCGCTCGCTCCCTCCTCTGGTCCTAGCCCCTCTGCAGTGCAGGGCTCTGCAGTGCCCGCAGACTGCGGTACCATGTGCTGTGAAGCCATCGGCAGCACATGCCGGCGGGGGACAAAGGGTTAACGCGGAGACGCAACGACGGAAGTGTGGAGCACACAGTGCTTCTGGGAGGAAACTGGCACCTGCCAGGGTGAGAAGCGGGGTGCGCTCACAGGCGTGTACAGGATGGGGTGCCACACACACTGCAAGGGCAGACACACTGTGTGTTATTACTGCACACAACAGGCACACACCGGAATGAAGCAGAAATTCTCTTGGGGCACCTATTATGTAAAACACCCTTCTCCTCACAACATCTATTTAGACTATTCATATACACCCAACATTCTTACTCATTCTTCAACTAAAACATATATGTCAATTAATAAATGAACCCCAAAAACAATTGTCAAAACATCCAACCACACAGCTATGGCTATTTTATATAAAAATAATTTTTATTAATGTTCATTAAGAATATTCGTTAAAACAGGATTTTAATTAAAAGTTTCAATACAGTACAATATCACAGATGTAGCCATGCAAGATAATATCACAAATTTAACAATGTTCAAAAACAAGGGAGGAAAGTAAGTCTGCATTTGGATGACCGTATAGTTAGTTTTTTCGGGACCTAGGCGGGTAGGATATCGCTTACATCATTATGATATACACTCCGGTTCCCTATAAAATGTTTAGGTATATTATTAGTAGTAGCCTTGTTTATATTGTGACCGATGAAGCTACTTTAGGGTCGCCAGTACTCCGGTTCCCTATTAAATGTTTAGATACATCATTAGTAGAAGCCTTGTTTAGATTGTGACGGATGAAGTAAGTTTAGGGTCGCCAGTATTGCATCCGTACACCTACCGAGTATTGTTTGTTAGGTGGGGATTAATATACGTATAGAGAAATGGAGTCAGGTTATTCATTTTCTAACATATAGGTATTAATGATGATCATATAATTAGATTCTATATGATTTCAGATTCTCGTGAAAGAGATGCCCATTTGATTAAGCGATCCATACACCGTACAGGATGCGGTTTTTGTCGGAGTTTTGCTAAACAGATGCAGCTCGACAGTAGTTAGAAGAAAGCATTACATTTTTAAGGTATGTTACAAAGTAAGATTGATTTAAATATATTAAAGGTATAAATAGACCAATGAGGACCCCATTGTCTTCACTATTCTCTTTCTATATATATATTTTTAAAGGATGCTATGAATGAATATACGGATATATTGAGATTACCCTCCGTGATGTGTATTCAAGTCAAGTCCTAATTGAAGAGTTGGGAACCTTAACACAGTGGAGCTCCGAATTTTTATTGAAGTAAGTAGGATAAACTTACCAATCTGTGTCAGTTTTATAAGTTTGTATTGACACAATGGGATATGTTTGGTTACTTATAGTTACATTACGGACCCTATACTTTTTTTATATTTTGAAGGATTCCGTGACTGCATATATGGAAACATTGTAGTCCTGCCTATGAAATATATTTTTTCTGAAGCTCTACGAAGATTTGGTGATCCTAAATCTCTTTTAATTAGGGAGGTTACACTGAGAAATAAATATAGTTTAAAAATGAGTGGAATATGGCGGAATGAGCCATCACTGCACACAGACCAGGTGCACTCTGGGTCATCACACTGCACACACAGCAGGCACACGCCGGAGTGAGCTATCACTGCACACAGACCAGGAGCACTCTGGGTCATCACACTGCACACACAGCAGGCGCACGCTGGAGTGAGTTATCACTGCACACAAACCAGGTGCATCACACTGCACACACAGCAGACGCACGCCGGAGTGAGTTACCACTGCACACAGACCAGGTGCACTCTGGGTCATCACACTGCAAACACAGCAGGCGCACGCCGGAGTGAGTTATCACTGCACACAGACCAGGTGCACTCTGGGTCATCACACTGCACACACAGCAGGCACACACCGGAGTGAGTTACCACTGCACACAGACCAGGTGCACTCTGGGTTATCACACTGCACACACAGCAGGCGCACGCCGGAGTGAGCTATCACTGCACACAGACTAGGTGCACTCTGGGTCATCACACTGCACACACAGCAGGCGCACGCCGGAGTGAGTTATCACTGCACACAGACCAGGTGAATCACACTGCACACACAGCAGGCGCACGCCGGAGTGAGTTATCACTGCACACAAACCAGGTGAATCACACTGCACACACAGCAGGCGCACGCCGGAGTGAGTTATCACTGCACACAAACCAGATGAATCACACTGCACACACAGCAGGCACACACCGGAGTGAGCCATCACTGCACACAGACCAGGTGAATCACACTGCACACACAGCAGGCGCACGCCGGAGTGAGTTACCACTGCACACAGACCAGGTGCATCACACTGCACACACAGCAGACGCACGCCGGAGTGAGTTACCACTGCACACAGACCAGGTGCACTCTGGGTCATCACACTGCACACACAGCAGACGCACGCCGGAGTGAGTTACCACTGCACACAGACCAGGTGCACTCTGGGTCATCACACTGCACACACAGCAGGCGCACGCCGGAGTGAGTTATCACTGCACACAAACCAGGTGCATCACACTGCACACACAGCAGGCGCACGCCGGAGTGAGTTATCACTGCACACAGACCAGGTGCACTCTGGGTCATCACACTGCACACACAGCAGGCGCACGCCGGAGTGAGTTATCACTGCACACAGACCAGGTGCACTCTGGGTCATCACACTGCACACACAGCAGGCGCACGCCGGAGTGAGTTATCACTGCACACAAACCAGGTGCATCACACTGCACACACAGCAGGCGCACGCCGGAGTGAGTTATTACTGCACACAGCAGGCGCACGCCGGAGTGAGTTATCACTGCACACAGACCAGGTGCACTCTGGGTCATCGCACTGCACACACAGCAGGCGCACGCCGGAGTGAGTTATCACTGCACACAAACCAGGTGCATCACACTGCACACACAGCAGACGCACGCCGGAGTGAGTTACCACTGCACACAGACCAGGTGCACTCTGGGTCATCACACTGCACACACAACAGGCACACACCGGAGTGAGCCATCACTGCACACAGAGCAGGTGAATCACACTGCACACACAGCAGGCACACACCGGAGTGAGCCATCACTGCACACAGACCAGGTGCACTCTGGGTCATCACACTGCACACACAGCAGGCACACGCCGGAGTGAGCTATCACTGCACACAGACCAGGTGCACTCTGGGTCATCACACTGCACACACAGCAGGCGCACGCTGGAGTGAGTTATCACTGCACACAAACCAGGTGCATCACACTGCACACACAGCAGACGCACGCCGGAGTGAGTTACCACTGCACACAGACCAGGTGCACTCTGGGTCATCACACTGCACACACAGCAGGCGCACGCCGGAGTGAGTTATCACTGCACACAGACCAGGTGCACTCTGGGTCATCACACTGCACACACAGCAGGCACACACCGGAGTGAGTTACCACTGCACACAGACCAGGTGCACTCTGGGTCATCACACTGCACACACAGCAGGCGCACGCCGGAGTGAGCTATCACTGCACACAGACTAGGTGCACTCTGGGTCATCACACTGCACACACAGCAGGCGCACGCCGGAGTGAGTTATCACTGCACACAGACCAGGTGAATCACACTGCACACACAGCAGGCGCACGCCGGAGTGAGTTATCACTGCACACAAACCAGGTGAATCACACTGCACACACAGCAGGCGCACGCCGGAGTGAGTTATCACTGCACACAAACCAGATGAATCACACTGCACACACAGCAGGCACACACCGGAGTGAGCCATCACTGCACACAGACCAGGTGAATCACACTGCACACACAGCAGGCGCACGCCGGAGTGAGTTACCACTGCACACAGACCAGGTGCATCACACTGCACACACAGCAGACGCACGCCGGAGTGAGTTACCACTGCACACAGACCAGGTGCACTCTGGGTCATCACACTGCACACACAGCAGACGCACGCCGGAGTGAGTTACCACTGCACACAGACCAGGTGCACTCTGGGTCATCACACTGCACACACAGCAGGCGCACGCCGGAGTGAGTTATCACTGCACACAAACCAGGTGCATCACACTGCACACACAGCAGGCGCACGCCGGAGTGAGTTATCACTGCACACAGACCAGGTGCACTCTGGGTCATCACACTGCACACACAGCAGGCGCACGCCGGAGTGAGTTATCACTGCACACAGACCAGGTGCACTCTGGGTCATCACACTGCACACACAGCAGGCGCACGCCGGAGTGAGTTATCACTGCACACAAACCAGGTGCATCACACTGCACACACAGCAGGCGCACGCCGGAGTGAGTTATTACTGCACACAGCAGGCGCACGCCGGAGTGAGTTATCACTGCACACAGACCAGGTGCACTCTGGGTCATCGCACTGCACACACAGCAGGCGCACGCCGGAGTGAGCTATCACTGCACACAGACCAGGTGCACTCTGGGTCATCGCACTGCACACACAGCAGGCACACGCCGGAGTGAGTTATCACTGCACACAGACCAGGTGCACTCTGGGTCATCACACTCCCAGGGTGAGAAGCGGGGTGTCCTCACAGGCGTGTACAGGATGGGGTGCCACAAACACTGCAAGGGCAGACACACTGTGTGTTATTACTGCACACACAACAGGCACACACCGGAGTGAGTCATCACTGCACATAGAGCAGGCACACACTGGTAAGGGGGGAGCGGCGAGGCCGCCGACCCCAAAACTCGTGCCGCAAATCCCCCCCCCCCTGACCCCCCACCCCCCCTCTTCTCGTGCTACGCCACTTCTCTGTGACTTTGAATATCCTTATAATAATGCAGTGGGTAGTTTATCCCTTATATTGCACACTGCACTAACCCATGCCCCTTGAATACACACACCATTGCTGCACAGGGCCTGCCTGCCTTTGCTAAGATAGCGCCCTGAGTGTGGGCGGAGAGACATTTGGCGCCCTCTCTGAGGGTAGTGAATTGAATGAGGCAGCAGGGGGTCCCTTTTGTGTTCACTGGTCAGTGACTGGACACAGACATCCCCACAGATGATGGTTTTATTGATGTGTGTCAACAGGGGCCAGAGGGTGAAGGGAGGGCAAGGAAGGACTAAAACCAGGGCTTTAAGTGGGCCGGGTGGCAGTTCTAAAAAGCAGGTGCTGAGACGGGTCTCTATCGGGCTCTCCATGTTTGCCCTCAGACCGAAAAAAAATCTTCCCTCTGCAGCAGCACCACCCATCACTGCCTGTGAGGTAACTTCGAAGAGACTCTTTGTAGGTCTTTCACAGTCCCATCGTTTCAGAACCAAAGCATTTTCAATATTCTATACAAGGAAGCCATAGTTGTTGCTTATTTATCTTACACAACCGTTGGTCGAAGTGGGGGGAAAAAAGTAGGGGAACTGTGGGTGGAGAATCCGAGGGCGGGTATAACCTGAGGATTGGTCAGTGGGCGGAGTCAGAGGTGCGGCCAGAAAGAGCAAAACATCCCATTTTTAGTATTTGCCATTTCACTGACCAGTTACAGCTTATTATGTTATTTAATTGATCCAATGGATAGTCAAGTTTATTTAAGTTTTTTGGCATTAAAATACATTCACAAAGTGGGATCCGTTTCCAATCATAGAATGTCCCAAATTCACTTAAAAGTGAAAGCACAAGCCATTTGTCTCCGAACTATTAAGTTTCTGTCCTCAGCACTTCTCCTTTTTTCCGCAAGAGCAGTTCAAACATGAATAGCATAATATCGTAGTTTGCAAATGTTTGCCACATAATACATCTGCTGCTGCATAATCTGACGATTTTAACTAAACAAATTGTTTGTAGCTCAAACGGATCAAAAGTTACAAAAAAATGTGACTTGTGTTGCTAAGAAGTGGAGGGCCCGTAGCAAAGGTTGACTGGTCACCTTTCTCACTGCTGCCTTTGTATGTTACACTGGTACTAATGAGGCAACATCTTTGCAGAGACTGTTAGTATGTGTAAACATTTAAAAATGATAACGTATCAGAATCAAAATGAATCTAGACAGCAGAGCAGTTCATATCCCTCACACCAATACAGCAGTTCGAAACTGGCATGTTCAAGAGATTATCCTTCAAACAAGTGGAACCAGACGCCCAATATGTGCCCACCACATTATCGGCAAGGATTTACTGTAAAGCAAGAACAAAATACTTTACCTAACCAGGTGTGGTAACCAGTCTATGAAACAACGTGATAAAGTTCTCCCCAACTATAAATACAAACATGATTTGGCCACAGCATAACATGCCACATTTTTATAGCCAACTATACTCAGTGCCTCCACCACCTCCTCCGCCACCACACCATCCACCACCTTTAGCCCCAATGTCAGCAACAGAAAGCCCTTATCAACAATCCCATTGTCACCAATTCTCAACAATTCCTCCAACTCATCAACTTTTACTCACACATCAATTCCCATCACTGCCACCTCCATCAACCCCATCAACTTCCAATCCGCACTCGTGTAACCCTTCATATTCAGCCTTGCCACTCTTCTTCTCATCAGTGCCTCCACCACTATCTCCACATCAGTCTCCACATTTTCAGAGACTCCATTCTCAGCAAAGCTTTTGCAGCCTCCACCACCTCCTCCTGGTGATTTCACTGTATCTTAATGGAGCCTTTCCTCAGAGAAGTGTGACAAGTTCATTGCCGCTCCCAATGAAATTGGTTTGTGTGATCTGCAGCTTTTTTTAAACATGGTTATTCTTTCCCTCCTATTCAATATAATCACTTATAGGTCAAAAAATAAATATATAATTTTTAAAGCGTGAACGCTATATTTCCAGAATATGTGCTCTCAGTTACTCATTTTTGGGCATAGGCAGTGAAAGATATTAGAGATGACCTGTAGGAAATGTGTTTCAAGATATCCTTTTCCATCTGTCTGCCATCCTCATTGTTGCATATGTCGCAGTTCAGTGAGTTTACATTCATATATCCATGCCCCTGCACACTGTCTCTAATAAAGAAAAGTCCTCCTTATTTAGAGATTGACGGAGGATTCAGGCCTTCGGCACCCAATTATAAGATTGTTTAGATGCAGCTATTCTGCTACTTAGATGTCGGAATCCATGTCCTTTATAGAAGCTGCCAATGAAGTAGCCACACTTGTTACCTGATTGCAACAAGCTCATTGATGAGACGGGGCAGCAGTGGAGCCCATCGCTCTCATTTACCTTTCCTTACAGGGTCAATTAAGGTTGCCCCAAACCCCACGACCCCCGTCCTGCACACATGCAGCTTGGAAGCTATTCCTCTGATGTTCTTGCGCATTAAAAATAATACAGAAAGAGCTGGGGAGAGATCATTGGGGCTCCCCGAATCCCAGTAGTGGAAACACGGGTCCAATCCCAACGGCACCGTGGGGGTCCAGCAGTCCCTAGCAGCATCGCCTTCAGTGGGGTACTAGGAGGGGCAGATTTGCTCCTTGGCTTGCATTTGCGTCATGATGTAGCTGCTTTACATACCACTTGCGAGTAGAACTGTTTTATTATTGTTTTTTTGCTCAACTGAAACTTTAATTTACAAGGTACTTTAAAATTGTCTGAAGTTGGTTTCTTTTCTTACTAAGCTGCAGGACATTTTACACCGATTTTGAAATGAGTATGAAAATGCCCATTTTAACTTGCATTACATTTTGAAAATGTACCAAGTAGACATATGTTTGCACTCGAATATGTATTCATTCTGCCCCTTTTTCAGTGATGTATGACGTGCCTATATATATATTTTCTAATGAATGCACATTTCCAGCAAAAGTATTTCTTATGTTTTTGGATCCTTTTAAGAGGGGAACGAAGGAGGAAAAGGAGAGAAAAGGTGTTATCAGCCGGTTCTTGAAGTCACGGATTTCAGGAAGTGAGGAGGAGCGAAACAGAGACAGAAAGAGAGGGAGTAAGGGGCAGAGCAGGAAAAGTGGGCACTGTCCCTCTCTGGGCAGGAAGGAAGAGACAGAGTCCCCGAACGCAGCGGCATCACTAGGGTTGGTGTCACCCAGTGCGGTAACTCATGGTGTCACCCCCTCACGACTTACCCCATGACACCATCATTTAGTAAATAGTCTCATTTGGGAAAGGTGTCACCCCATGTGATGGTGTCACCCGGTGCGGTCCGCACCACCCGCACCCCCCTAGTGACGCCACTGCCCGAACGGCCACGAGCAGCCGAGCCTTATCAATAGGCCGTGGCTATTTCTGCCGTCCGGGGACGAATTTTTAAAATAAAAAAGTAGGGGATCGGTTTCCATTAAATTAAAAAAGATGGGGCACGCCGTGCCCTGCCGATCCCGCCCACTTCGACCACTGTACACAACTAACAACCATTGGCAAAGCCAATAGCCCTGACTCGTTGAAGGTGTAATGTTACTTGTTATATTATATATCTGTATGGCATGACAGAAACAGCAAAATACTAGTCGGGCGGCACACTGTGCTCAGCACAGATTTTTAGCTTGCATATTTTTAAGCCACGCCCCTAATTACATCGCCCACGCCCCTTTGAGAGACCCCCTAGTTTTTTCATTCCACTTAAAGCCCTGACTAAAACCACTTTAAACTGGCAAATCAGACAGAAAGGAACAGGCGGGGGCAAGGTGAGAAGGGCGCTGCTGTTGGCATAACCTTAATGCACACAGCTCCATGCGCCCCTCAGAAAACTGGTGCCTGGGCCTTGGCCCAACTGCCCATGCTAAAGGCCGACCCTGCTGCCGCATATGACTGACGTCCAGGCAGACTGAATACAGCACACACCCCAAGCAGACTGAATACAGCACATACCAGCCACACTCAGAAGATCATGTGTGCACTTCAAATGGAGGATATAAGTCACCACGCAAACTCTGAAAAACTGGGGTAAAAGCCTCTGAGAAGAGGCTTGTTGACCACTGTCCGTGCCGGAACCTGGAACACCCCTGCCACAAGTCCCCACCCGTGGAGGTGAAGATGTGCTGCAAGCGACACAGAAGAGGCCACCACAGCACCACGTGACGTGACAAAAACCAACATCTCCAAACAGGGCCGGACTGGGAACCCAAAGCAGCCCTGGCAGTTTTCTTGGACCAGCCCCTGAGGAAGCACTGCCTGGCCCCAAAGGCTGGAAACGCTTGCTGCTTTTGTTACTGGCAAACACAAGATGATGGACAGAGTGCTGAAACTTTTCAACCACTCACCCACAGTCACACATCTGGGTTGAATCCATCATTGTTCTTTTGCTCACTATACCACCCCAGTTTGGACCCAGCCATATGCAAATCAGTCTTGACTCTGCTCCCCATAGGAACAGTCCAGCCCGAACTGCCAAGCCAGGTGCTCCCTGGACCGGAATCAAGCATCCTAGGACCGGTTTCGAGGTTGGCGTGCAAAAAACACGATGGATTTAACCCAGATCTGTGACGGGGTGAATGTTTGATTAATTCAGCATTCTGTCCATCACCTGTTCTTTTTGCTTTTGTTACTTGGGCCGATATAGCAGGCTCTACCGGCCATTAAAGGCCCGCTCCCTTGTTAAAGGCCCTCACCTTTGGCTCAGGCCTTTAATGGCCGGTGGAGCCCAAAGGCTATATTAGAACACTGGAATGTTGGGAGCTCCACTGAAGACAAAGAAAACATTTTGATGTTTGTCTTTCTGTTTTCCCTTTTTGATTCAGAATATTCTAACTCTAGTGAGTGGAATGTTCTATTAGCCTTATAGCCCCTTCAGGCTCAGGCTGTAATGGGTGTTAACTAACATAACTGTCATTATACAGTGTTATTGCCCTCGGCAGCAGGCTATAATGCTTTATTTTATTCACAAATATACAGATATACATCCACATTCATACTTAATTTAATATGAAATAATGCACATAAAATTACAAAAAGTACAACAAAAATTAAAACTCAAGATGATAAAAGTCAAGGTTAAAAACGCTTTTAAATATTAACAAATCATCCATTAATAGTTACAAAATATTACTCAGTAAAGGCCTTATGGCAGTTGTATATTCCATGTACCCATTTTGCTTAATTTACAGCTTGGAAGCCATCTCTATATTTCACTTGTTGCAGCCTCCATGAAGTTAAAAACCTAGCCAAGGTGTCACAGAAGGCCAGTGTCAGTGACACATTATATATGGCCGGGGTCGGTGGCACGTTATATATGGCCGGGGTCGGTGGCACGTTATAGAAGGCCAGCGTCAGGGGCACATTATAGAAGGCCAGAGTCAGTGGCACATTATATATGGCCAGGGTCGGTGGCATGTTATAAAAGGCCAGCGTCAGGGGCACATTATAGAAGGCCAGAGTCGGTGGCACATTATATATGGCCTGGGTCGGTGGCACGTTATAGAAGGCCAGCGTCAGGGGCACATTATAGAAGGCCAGAGTCGGTGGCACATTATATATGGCAAGGGGTCGGTGGCACATTATATATGGCATGGGGTCGGTGGCACATTATAGAAGGCTAGGGTCGGTGGCACATTATAGATGGCCAGGGTCGGTGGCACATTATAGAAGGCCAAGGTCAGTGGCACATTATAGACGGCCAGGGTCGTTGGCACATTATAGATGGTCGGAGTCAGTGGCACATTATAGAAGGCTAGGGTCAGTGGCACATATTAGACGACCAGGGTCGGTGGTACATTATAGATGTTAATGTTAATGTTAATAAGGCTTGTAAAGCGCACTGCTACCCTAGGGTGTCCTGGCGCTGAGAGTTGCCGACTTGGTTGCTGGATGAGAGAAGGATTCAGGGGAAAAGCCAGGTTTTCAGCCCCCTTCTAAAGGAAAGAAGCTCGGTGGCACTTCTGAGATGGAGGGGAAGGCTGTTCCATGCTTTTGCCGCACCGCAGAAAAGCTCCTGCCCCCCCAACTAGCTGTCTTTGCCCGTGGAACTTTTATAAGTTTTGCCTCGGCAGAGCGCAATGCTCTGCCGGGAACATACCATTGAAGATGTTGTCTCGTGTAGGCTGGGCCAGAACCTGTGAGGGCTTTAAAGACCGTGCAAAGGGCCTTAAAATCCACCCGTTGTTTCACCGGAAGCCAGTGAAGCTTCCCAAGTTCCTTCTTAACCGAGACAAACCTTGGGATCCCTAAAAGAAGCCTGCCTGCCGCATTCTGCACAACCTGCAATCGGCTAAGATGTCTTTTCTGGATGTTAAGATAAAGGCCGTTGCAATAATCCAGGCGAGAAAAAATAAGAGCAGTAATTACTGTCCTGAGGCTATCTTCGGGCAATAGAAACTTGATTTTCCTCAGTATCCTCAGAAGATGAAAGCAGGAGGAGGCAACTCGGCTAATCTGGTCTCCGAAAGATAATTTGACGTCAATGATCACCCCCAGGTTCTTCACCTTGGTGGAGGGAACTGGTTGTGGACCCAAGATTGCAGGCCACCAATCGGGTGACCAAAGGTTCGAGGAATTACCGAAGATGATCAAGGCCGGTGGCACATTATAGATGCCTAGGGGCGGTGGCACATTATAGATGGCCAGGGTTGGTGGCACATTATAGATAGCCTGGATCGGTGACACATTATAGATGGCCAGGGTCGGTGGCACATTATAGATGGCCCGGGCCCGGGCCGTGGCACAGAAGGCCAGGGTCGGTGGCACATTATAGACGTCCAGGGTAGGTGTCACAGAAGGCAAGGGTCGGTGGCACATTATAGAATGCCAGGATTGGTGGGACATTATAGACGGCCAGGGTCGGTGGCACAATATAGATGACCTGGGTCGGTGGCACATTATAGATGGCCAAGGACGGTGGCACAATATAGATGGTCAGGGTTGGTGGCACATTATAGAAGGCCAGGGTCGGTGGCACACATTAGATGGCGAGGGTCGCTGGCACATTATAGATGGCCAGGTTCGGTGGCACATTATAGATGGCCATAGTCAGTGGCACATTATAGATGGCCAGGGTCGGTGGCACATTATAGTCGTCCAGGTTCGGTGGCACATTATAGATGACCAGGTTCAGTGGCACATTATAAAAGGCCAGGGTCGGTTGCACACATTAGATGGCGAGGGTCGCTGGCACATTATAGATGGCCAGGGTCGGTGGCACATTATAGTCGTCCAGGTTCGGTGGCACATTATAGATGGCCAGGTTCGGTGGCACATTATAGATGGCCATAGTCAGTGGCACATTATAGATGACCAGGGTCGGTGGCACATTATAGAAGGCCAGGGTCGGTGGCACATTATAGATGACCAGGGTCGGTGGCACATTATAGATGGCCATAGTCAGTGGCACATTATAGATGACCAGGGTCGGTGGCACATTATAGTCGTCCAGGTTCAGTGGCACATTATAGATGGCCAGGGTCGGTGGCACATTATAGTCGTCCAGGTTCGGTGGCACATTATAGAAGGCCAGGGTCGGTGGCACATTATAGATGACCAGGGTCGGTGGCACATTATACATGGCCAGGGTCGGTCGCACAAAATAGACGGCCAGGGTTGGTGGCACATTATAGATGGCCAGGGTCGGTGGCACATTATAGATGACCAGGTTCAGTGGCACATTATAAAAGGTCAGGGCGGGTGGCACAAAATAGACGGCCAGGGTCGGTGGCACATTATATATGCCAGGGTCGGTGGCACATTATATATGCCAGGGTCGGTGGCACATTATAGATGGCCAGGGTCGGTGGCACATTATAGATGGCCAGGGTCGGTGGCACATTATAGATGGCCAGGGTCGGTGGCACATTATAGAAGGCCAGGGTCGGTGGCACATTATAAAACATTTTTATTAAAATATAATAGAATAAAATATTGTCCAGATAAATTGAATAAAATATTTTTAAAAATATAGGCACTTGGCTTTTGACGGTAGTGTTGTTATGTTTTGGTGATAAGAGTGCTGCAAGAGTGTGTGTTTGTGGATATATTAAGTCACCCAAAGGGGATTTGATTTTTGACTACGGTCTACTGGTGCCCTACTCCTTTGGTGTTCAAGGGGCCCCTCTCCCTTATTTGGTGGCATATTATAGAAAGCCAGGGTTGGTGGAACATATTAGATGGCATGGGTCGCTGGCACTTTATAGATGGCCAGGGTGGTGGCACATTATAGATGGCCAGGTTCGGTGGCACATTATAGAAGGCCAGCGTTGAGTGGGACATTATAGACGTCCAGGGTTGGTGGCACATAATGTATGCCAGGGTCAGTGGCACATTATAGATGGCCAGGGTCGGTGGCAAATAATAGAAGGCCAGGGTCGGTGGCACATTATAGATGGCCAGGTTCGGTGGCACATTATAGAAGGCCAGTGTTGAGTGGGACATTATAGACGTCCAGGGTTGGTGGCACATAATGTATGCCAGGGTTCAGTGGCACATTATAGATGGCCAGGGTCGGTGGCACAGAAGTCCAGGGTCAGTGGCACATTTTAGATGGCCAGGGTTGGTGGCACATTATAAAAGGCCAGGGTCAGTGACACATTATAGATGGCCAGGTTCGGTGGCACATTATAGAAGGCCAGCGTTTGTGGCACATTATAGAAGGCCATCGTTTGTGGCAAATTATAGACATCCAGGGTCGGTGACACAGAAAGCCAGGGTTGGTGGCACATAATAGAAGGCCAGGGTCGGTGCCACATTATAGATTGCCAAGGTCGGTGGCACATTATAGGTGGCCAGGGTCCGTGGCACATTATAGATGTCAGTGGCACAGAATGCCAGGGTCGGTGGCACATTATAGATGGCCAGGGTCAGTGGCACAGAAGGCCAGGGTCGGTGGCACATTATAGAAGGCCAGGGTTGGTGGCACATTAAAGATGGCCAGGGTCAGTGGCACAGAAGGCCAGGGACAGTGGCACATTATAGAAGGCCAGAGTCGGTGGCACATTATATATGGCATGGGGCGGTGGCACATTATAGAAGGCTAGGGTCAGTGGCACATTATAGATGGCCAGGGTCGGTGGCGCATTATAGACCGCGAGGGTCAGTAGCACATTATAGATGGCCAGAGTCAGTGTCACAGAAGGCCAGGGTTGGTGGCACATTATAGACGGCCACGGTCGGTGGTACATTATAGAAGGTCAGAGTGGGTGGCACATTATACATGGCCAGGGTCGGTGGTACAATATAGACGGCCAGGGTCAGTGGCACATTATACATGGCCAGGGTCGGTGTCACATTATAGAAGGCCAGGGTCGGTGGCACATTATGGATGGCCAGAGTCGGTGGCACATTATAGATGGCCAGGGTCGGTGGCACATTATAGAAGGCCAGGGTAGGTGTCACAGAAGGCAAGGGTCGGTAGCTCATTAAAGAATGCCAGGGTCGGTGGCACATTATAGTCGGCCAGGTTCGGTGGCACATTATAGATAACCAGGGTCGGTGGCACATTATAGAATGCCATGGTCGGTGGCAAATTATAGACGGCCAGGGTAGGAGCCACAGAAGGCAAGGGTTGGTCGCACATTATAGAATGCCAGGGTCGGTGGCACATTATATATGGCCGGGGTTGGTGGCACATTATATATGGCTGGGGTCGGTGGCACATTATAGAAGGCTAGGGCCATTCACATATTAGACGACCAGGGTCGGTGGCACAATATAGATGGCCAGGGTCAGTGGCACATTATAGATGGCTGGGGTTAGTGGCACATTATAGATGGCCAGGGTCGGTTGCACATTATAGATAGCCTGGGTCGGTGGCACATTATAGACTGCCAGGGTCGGTGGCACATTATAGACGGCCAGGGTCGGTGGCACATTATAGATGGCCGGGGTCGGTGGCACATTATACACGGTCAGGGTCAGTGGCACTTTGTAAATGGCTAGGGTAAGTGGCACATTATAGATGGCTAGGGTAAGTGGCACATTATAGACAGCCAGGGTCAGTGGCACATTATAGACGGTCAGGGTCAGTGGCACATTATATATGGCCGGGGTAGGTGGCACATTATAGATGACCAGGGTCGGTGACACATTATATATGACCGGGGTCGGCCAGGGTCGGTGGCACATTATAGATGGCCAGGGCGGGTGGCACATTATAGATGGCCAGGGTCGGTCGCACAATATAGACGGCCAGGGTTGGTGGCACATTATAGACGGCCAGGGTCGGTGGCACATTATAGATGGCTAGGGTAAGTGGCACATTATAGACGGCCAGGGTCAGTGGCACATTATAGACAGTAAGGGTCAGTGGCACATTATATATGGCCGGGGTAGGTGGCACATTATAGATGGCCAGGGTCGGTGGCACATTATAGATAGCCAGCGTCGGTGGCACATTATAGACGGCCAGGGTCAATGGTACATTATAGATGGCCAGGGTCAGTGGCACAGTATAGATGGCCAGGGTCGGGGGCAAATTATAGATGGCCAGGGTCGGTGGCACATTATAGATAGCCAGCGTCGGTGGCACATTATAGATGGCCAGGGTCAATGGTACATTATAGACGGCCAGGGTCAGTGGCACATTATAGATGGCCAGTGTCGGTGGCACATTATAGATGGCCAGGGTCAATGGCACATTTTAGAAGGCCAGGGGCGGTGGCCCATTATAGATGGCAGGGTTCGGTGGCACATTATAAAGGCCAGCGTCGATGGCACATTATAGAAGGCCATCGTTGAGTGGCACATTCTAGACATCCAGAGTTGGTGGCCCATTATATATGCCAGGGTCAGTGGCACATTATATATGGCCGGGGTTGGTGGCACATTATATATGGCCGGGGTCGGTGGCACATTATAGAAGGCTAGGGTCATTCACATATTAGACGACCAGGGTCGGTGGCACAATATAGATGGCCAGGGTCAGTGGCACATTATAGATGGCTGGGGTTAGTGGCACATTATAGATGGCCAGGGTCGGTTGCACATTATAGATAGCCTGGGTCGGTGGCACATTATAGACTGCCAGGGTCGGTGGCACATTATAGACGGCCAGGGTCGGTGGCACATTATAGATGGCCGGGGTCGGTGGCACATTATACACGGTCAGGGTCAGTGGCACTTTGTAAATGGCTAGGGTAAGTGGCACATTATAGATGGCTAGGGTAAGTGGCACATTATAGACAGCCAGGGTCAGTGGCACATTATAGACGGTCAGGGTCAGTGGCACATTATATATGGCCGGGGTAGGTGGCACATTATAGATGACCAGGGTCGGTGACACATTATATATGACCGGGGTCGGGCAGGGTCGGTGGCACATTATAGATGGCCAGGGCGGGTGGCACATTATAGATGGCCAGGGTCGGTGGCACAATATAGACGGCCAGGGTTGGTGGCACATTATAGACGGCCAGGGTCGGTGGCACATTATAGATGGCTAGGGTAAGTGGCACATTATAGACGGCCAGGGTCAGTGGCACATTATAGACAGTAAGGGTCAGTGGCACATTATATATGGCCGGGGTAGGTGGCACATTATAGATGGCCAGGGTCGGTGGCACATTATAGATAGCCAGCGTCGGTGGCACATTATAGACGGCCAGGGTCAATGGTACATTATAGATGGCCAGGGTCAGTGGCACAGTATAGATGGCCAGGGTCGGGGGCAAATTATAGATGGCCAGGGTCGGTGGCACATTATAGATAGCCAGCGTCGGTGGCACATTATAGATGGCCAGGGTCAATGGTACATTATAGACGGCCAGGGTCAGTGGCACATTATAGATGGCCAGTGTCGGTGGCACATTATAGATGGCCAGTGTCGGTGGCACATTATAGATGGCCAGGGTCAATGGCACATTTTAGAAGGCCAGGGGCGGTGGCCCATTATAGATGGCAGGGTTCGGTGGCACATTATAAAGGCCAGCGTCGATGGCACATTATAGAAGGCCATCGTTGAGTGGCACATTCTAGACATCCAGAGTTGGTGGCCCATTATATATGCCAGGGTCAGTGGCACATTATAGATGGCCAGGGTCGGTGGCACCGAAGTCCAGGGTCGGGGGCACATTTTAGATGGCCAGGGTTAGTGGCACATTATAAACGGCCAGGGTCGGTGCCACATTATAGATGGCAGGTTCAGTGGCACATTATAGAAGGCCAGCGTTTGTGGCACATTATAGAAGGCCATAGTATGTGGCACATTATAGACGTCCAGGGTCGGTGGCACAGAAGGCCAGGGTTGGTAGCACATTATAGAAGGCCAGGGTCGGTGCCACATTATAGATTGCCAAGGTTGGTGGCACATTACAGATGGCCAGGGTCGGTGGCACAATATAGATGGCCAGGGTCGGTGGCACATTATAGATGGCCAAGCTCAGTGGCACAGAAGGCCAGGGTCGGTGGCACATTATAGATGGCCATGGTCGGTGGCACATTATAGAAGGCCAGGGTCGGTGGCACATTATAGATGGCCAGGGTCTGTGGCACATTATACAAGGCCAGGGTCGGTGGCACATTATAGAAGGCCAGGGTTGGTGGCACATTAAAGATGGCCAGGGTCAGCGGCACAGAAGGCCAGGGTCGGTGGCACATTATAGAAGGCCAGAGTCGGTGGCACATTATATATGGCAAGGGGTCGGTGGCACATTATAGAAGGCTAGGGTCGGTGGCACATTATAGATGGCCAGGGTCGGTGGAACATTATAGACAGCCAGAGTCAGTGGCACATTATAGATGGCCAGAGTCAGTGTCACAGAAGGCCAGGGTTGGTGGCACATTATAGACGGCCACGGTCGGTGGTACATTACAGACGGTCAGGGTGGGTGGCACATTATACATGGCCAGGGTTGGTGGTACAATATAGAAGGCCAGGGTCAGTGGCACATTATACATGGCCAGGGTCGGTGTCACATTATAGACGGCCAGGGTCGGTGGCACATTATATATGGCCAGCGTCAGTGGCACATTATAGATGGCCAGGGTCAGTGGCACATTTTAGACGGTCAGGGTCAGTGGCACATTATAGATAGCCTAGGTCGGTGGCACATTATAGATGGTCAGGGTTGGTGGTACATTATAGATGGCAGGGTCGGTGGCACATTATATATGGCCAGCGTTGGTGGCACATTATAGATGCCAGGGTCGGTGGCACATTATATATGGCCGGGGTTGGTGGCACATTATATATGGCCGGGGTCAGTGGCACATTATAGAAGGCTAGGGTCAATGGCACATTATAGATGGCTAGGGTCAGTAGCACATTATAGATGGCTAGGGTTGGTGGCACATTATAGTTGGCTAGGGTTGGTGGCACATTATAGTTGGCCAGGGTCGGTGGCACATTATAGATAGCCTGGGTCGGTGGCACATTATAGACTGCCAGGGTCAGTGGTACATTATAGACGGCCAGGGTCGGTGGCACACTATATATGGCCAGCGTCAGTGGCACATTATAGATGGCCAGGGTCGGTGACACATTATTGACGGCCAGGGTCGGTGGCACATTATAGACAGCCAGGGTCGGTGGCACATTATAGACGGCCAGGGTCGGTGGCACATTATAGATGGCCAGGGCAGGTGGCACAATATAGATGGCCAGGGCGGGTGGCACATTATAGAATGCCAGGGTCGGTCGCACAATACAGACGGCCAGGGTCGGTGGCACTTTACAGACGGCCAGGGTCGGTGGCACATTACAGACGGCCGGGGTCAGTGGCACATTATAGACGGCCAGGGTCAGTGGCACATTATAGATGGTCAGGGTCAGTGGCACATTATAGATGGCCAGGGTCAGTGGCACATTATAGATAGCCAGCATCGGTGGCACATTATAGACTGCCAGGGTCAATGGCACATTATTGACGGCCAGGGTCAGTGGCACATTATAGACGGCCAGGGTCGGTGGCACATTATAGACAGCCAGGGTCGGAGGCACATTATAGACAGCCAGGGTCAGTGGCACATTATAGACAGCCAGCGTCGGTTGCCCATTATAGACAGCCAGGGTCAGTGGCACATTATAGATGGCCAGGGTCGGTGACACATTATAGATGGCCGGTGTCGGTGGCACATTATAGACGGCCAGGGTCGGTGACACATTATATATGGCTGGGGTCGGTGGCACATTATAGAAGGCCAGCGTCTGTGGCACTTTATAGAAGGGCAGCGTCGGTGGCACATTATATATGCCCGGGGTTCGTGGCACGCTATAGAAGGCCAGCATCGGTGGAGCATTATAGACGGCAAGGGTCAGTGGCACATTATATATGGCCGGGGTCAGTGGCACATTATAGATGGCCAGGGTTGGTAGCACATTATAGATGGCCAGGGTTGGTAGCACATTATAGATGGCCAGGGTCGGTGGCACATTATAGACAGCCAGGGTCGGTGGCACATTATAGACAGCCAGGGTCGGTGGCACATTATAGACGGCCAGGGTCGGTGGCACATTATAGATGGCCAGGGCGGGTGGCACAATATAGATGGCCAGGGCGGGTGGCACATTATAGAATGCCAGGGTCGGTCGCACAATACAGACGGCCAGGGTCGGTGGCACATTACAGACGGCCAGGGTCGGTGGCACATTACAGACGGCCAGGGTCAGTGGCACATTATAGACGGCCAGGGTCAGTGGCACATTATAGATGGTCAGGGTCAGTGGCACATTATAGATGGCCAGGGTCAGTGGCACATTATAGATAGCCAGCATCGGTGGCACATTATAGACTGCCAGGGTCAATGGCACATTATAGACGGCCAGGGTCAGTGGCACATTATAGACGGCCAGGGTCGGTGGCACATTATAGACAGCCAGGGTCGGAGGCACATTATAGACAGCCAGGGTCAGTGGCACATTATAGACAGCCAGCGTCGGTGGCCCATTATAGACAGCCAGGGTCAGTGGCACATTATAGATGGCCAGGGTCGGTGACACATTATAGATGGCCGGGGTTGGTGGCACATTATAGACGGCCGGGGTCGGTGACACATTATATATGGCCGGGGTCGGTGGCACATTATAGAAGGCCAGCGTCTGTGGCACTTTATAGAAGGGCAGCGTCGGTGGCACATTATATATGCCCGGGGTTGGTGGCAGGCTATAGAAGGCCAGCGTCGGTGGAGCATTATAGACGGCAAGGGTCAGTGGCACATTATATATGGCCGGGGTCAGTGGCACATTATAGATGGCCAGGGTTGGTAGCACATTATAGATGGCCTGGGTCGGTGGCACATTATAGACGGCCAGGGTCAGTGGCACATTATAGACGGCCGGGGTCGGTGGCACATTATAGATGGCCAGGGTGTTTGGCACATTATATATGGCCGGGGTCAGTGGCACATTATAGAAGGGCAGCGTCAGTGGCACATTATAGAAGGGCAGCGTCGGTGGCACATTATATATGGCCGGGGTCGGTGGCACATTATATATGGCCAGGGTTGGGGGCACATTATAGAAGGCCAGAGTCTGTGGCACATTATATATGGCAAGGGGTCAGTGGCACATTATAGACGATCAGGGCCGGTGGCACATTATAGATGGCAACGGTCAGTGGCACATTATAGATAGCCAGGGTCGGTGGCACATTATAGACGGCCAGGGTCAGTGGCACATTATAGACGGCCAGGGTCGGTGGCACATTATAGATGGCCGGGGTCGGTGACACATTATATATGGCCGGGGTCGGTGGCACATTATAGATGGCCAGGGTCGGTGGCACATTATAGACGGTCAGGGTCGGTGGCACATTACAGACGGCCAGGTCGGTGGCACATTATAGATGGCCGGGGTCGGTGGCACATTATAGAAGGCCAGCATCCGTGGCACTTTATAGACGGCCAGGGTCAGTGGCACATTATAGATGGCCAGGATCGGTGGCACATTATTGACGGCCGGGGTCGGTGGCACATTATTGACGACCGGGGTCGGTGGCACATTATAGACGGCCAGGGGTCGGTGGCACATTATAGATGGCCAGGGTCGGTGGCACATTATAGACAGCCAGGGTCGGTGGCACATTATAGACGGCCAGGGTCGGTGATGCATTATAGACGGCCAGGGTCGGTGACGCATTATATATGGCCGGGGTCGGTGGCACATTATAGATGGCCAGGTTCGGTGGCACACTATAGACGGTCAGGGTCGGTGGCACAATATAGACGGCCAGGGTCGGTGGCACTGTATAGATGGCCGGGGTCTGTGGCACATTATAGAAGGCCAGCATCCGTGGCACATTATAGATGGCCAGGGTCAGTGGCACATTATAGATGGCCAGGGTCGGTGGCACATTATAGATTGCCCGGGTCGGTGGCACATTATAGATGGCCCGGGTCGGTGGCACATTATAGATGGCCCGGGTCGGTGGCACATTATAGATGGCCCGGGTCGGTGGCACATTATAGATGGCCGGTGTCGGTGGCACATTATAGATGGCCGGGGTCGGTGGCACATTATAGAAGGCCAGCGTCGGTGGCACATTATAGACGGCCAGGGTCAGTGGCACATTATAGATGGCCAGGGTCAGTGGCACATTATAGATGGCCAGGGTCAGTGGCACATTATAGAAGGCCAGGGTCGGTGGCAAATTATAGATTGCCAGGGTCGGTGGCACATTATAGACGGTCAGGGTCGGTGGCACGTTATAGACGGCGAGGGTCGGTGGCACATTATATATGGCCAGGGTCGGTGGCACATTATGGAAGGCCAGGGTCGGTGGCACATTAAAGACGGCCAGAGTCGGTAGCATATTATAGACGGCCAGGGTCAGTAACACATTATAGACGGCCAGGGTCAGTGGCACATTATAGATGGCCAGGGTCGGTGGCACATTATTTATGGCCGGGGTCTGCGGCACATTATAAAAGGCCAGCGTCTGTGGCACATTATAGAAGGGCAGCGTCAGTAGCACATTATAGAAGGTCAGGGTCGGTGGCACATTATAGATTGCCAGGGTCGGTGGCACATTATAGAATGCCAGGGTCGGTGGCACATTATAGACGGTCAGGGCCGGTGGCACATTATAGAATGCCTGGGTCGGTGGCACATTATAGACGTTCAGGGTCGGTGGCACATTATAGAACGCCAGGGTGGGTGGCACATTATAGATGGCTAGGGTCAGTGGCACATTATAGACGGTCAGGGTCGGTGGCACATTATAGATAGCCTGGGTCGGTGGCACATTATAGATGACCAGGGTTGGTGGCACATTATAGATAGCCAGGGTCGGTGGCACATTATAGAAGGCCAGCGTCGGTGGCACATTATAGAAGGCCAGCGTCGGTGGCACATTATAGAAGGCCAGCGTCGGTGGCACATTATAGATGGCCAGGGTCGGTGGCACATTATAGAAGGCCAGCGTCGGTGGCACATTATAGATGCCAGGCTGTTGACACATTATATAAGGCTAGGGTCAGGGGCACATTATACATGCCAGCGTCGGTGGCACATTATAGATGGCCAGCGTCGGTGGCACATTATAGATGCCAGGCTGTTGACACATTATATATGGCTAGGGTCGGGGGCACATTATATATGCCAGGGTCGGTGGCACATTATAGATGGCCAGGTTCGGTGGCACATTATAGATGGCCAGGTTCGGTAGCACATTATAGATGGCCAGGGTCAGTGGCACATTATATATGCCAGGGCTGTTGACACATTATATATGGCTAGGGTCAGGGGCGCATTATAGATGGCTAGGGTCGGTGGCACATTATATATGCCAGGGCTGTTGACACATTATATATGGCTAGGGTCGGGGGCACATTATATATGCCAGGGTCGGTGGCCCATTATAGATGGCCAGGGTCGGTAGCACATTATAGATGGCCAGGGTCGGTGGCACATTATATATGCCAGGGTCTGTGGCACATTATAGATGGCCAGGGTCGGTAGCACATTATAGATGGCCTGGGGCGGTGGCACATTATAGATGGCTAGGGTCGGTGGCACATTATAGAAGGCCAGAGTCGGTGGCACATTATAGATGGCCAAGGTCGGTGGCACATTATAGATGGCTAGGGTCGGGGGCGCATTATAGATGGCCAGGGTCGGTGGCACATTATAGATGCCCAGGGTCGGTGGCACATTATAGATGACCAGGGTCGGTGGCACATTATAGATAGCCAGGGTCGGTGGCACATTATAGAAGGCCAGCGTCGGTGGCACATTATAGAAGGCCAGGGTCGGTGGCACATTATAGATGCCAGGCTGTTGACACATTATATATGGCTAGGGTCAGGGGCACATTATATATGCCAGCGTCGGTGGCACATTATAGATGGCCAGCGTCGGTGGCACATTATAGATGCCAGGCTGTTGACACATTATATATGGCTAGGGTCGGGGGCACATTATATATGCCAGGGTCGGTAGCACATTATAGATGGCCAGGTTTGGTAGCACATTATAGATGGCCAGGGTCGGTGGCACATTATATATGCCAGGGCTGTTGACACATTATATTTGTCTAGAGTCAGGGGCGCATTATAGATGGCTAGGGTCAGTGGCACATTATATATGCCAGGGCTGTTGACACATTATTTGTGGCTAGGGTCGGGGGCACATTATATATGCCAGGGTCGGTGGCACATTATAGATGGCCAGGGTCGGTAGCACATTATAGATGGCCAGGGTCGGTGGCACATTATATATGCCAGGGTCTGTGGCACATTATAGATGGCCAGGGTCGGTAGCACATTATAGATGGCCTGGGGCGGTGGCACATTATAGATGGCTAGGGTCGGTGGCACATTATAGAAGGCCAGGGTCGGTGGCACATTATAGATGGCCAAGGTCGGTGGCACATTATAGATGGCCAGGGGCGTTGGCACATTATAGATGGCTAGGGTCGGTGGCACATTATAGATGGCTAGGGTCGGTGGCACATTATATATGGCTAGGGTCAGGGGCACATTATATATGCCAGGGTCGGTGGCACATTATAGATGGCCAGGGGCGGTGGCACATTATAAATGCCAGGCTGTTGACACATTATATATGGCTAGGGTCGGGGGCACATTATATATGCCAGGGTCGGTGGCACATTATAGATGGCCAGGGTCGGTGGCACATTATAGATGCCAGGCTGTTCACACATTATATATGGCTAGGGTCGGGGGCACATTATATATGCCAGGGTCGGTGGCACATTATAGATGGCCAGGGTCGGTGGCACATTATAGATGGTCGGGGCGCATTATAGATGGCCAGGGTCGGTGGCACATTATAGATGGCCAGGGTCGGTGGCACATTATATATGGCTAGGGTCGGGGGTGCATTATAGATGGTCACGGACGATGTAAGCTCTTTGTTATCTGTCGAGAAAAGCTTGCGGCAGCTGTTCTTAGCGGATGTAATTTTAACTTCTGTCTCTCCGGGCTGCGATCCAGGCAGAACCAGACCTTCCTTCTGCTGTTCGTGATCTAATCCTCGTGTCTGGCACCGGTGAAAAACTGCGCTCGACTGCAGCCCGCGCCACCCCGATCCCAGCAGTTCTGGGAAAGGACTCAGCACCCGTCTCTGAGCAGGAGCCTGGAGCCCCCACCTGGGCCCTCTCTGGCGCCCCCACTTGCACCTCCACCGGCACCCCCACCTGCGCCCCCACTGTCACCCCACCCGGCATCCTCACCGGCACCTCCACTGACGACGCCACCGGCACCCCCACCTGCGCCCCCACCTGCGTCCCCACCGGCGCCCCCACCTGCGTCCCCACCGGCGCCCCCACCTGCGCCCCCACTGGCACCCCACCCGGCATCCTCACCAGCACCTCCACTGACGACGCCACTGGCACCCCCACCTGCGTCCCCACCGGCACCCCCACCGGCACCTCACCGGCACCCCAACCTGCGCCATCTTCTCACTCCCAGCCAAGAGTTCGACCATCCATCCAGAGCCTACATCAGACTGACTTTGGCAGAAAATGTGCCTGGATGCCAGGATGGCGGCGCTATCTGTGAAGTAAAGGGCAGCAGTGCGGCCATACCTGCCACCTTGGGATGGGCCGGGGAAGCCAGCAGAAAAGAGGTGAACACTCAAAGGTGTAACTTTGCGGCCATTCACAACATGTCCCACTGGTTTTTACGCCAAAAAACAAGAGGAGGAGACGTGTAAATTGCAGTGGGAACCACCTTATGTAGGCGAGGTGTGAGGGAGGGCACTTCTGCTCAGGAACAATAAGTCCCTGGTGCCAGAAATCAACCAGGACCAGTGACGTCAAGTCAGAGATGCACCCAAAACACTGAGGAAACCTGCGATGAGTAGCTTGGAAACTTTTTAAAAGATAACGGATCGGCCCATAAATAAACAAGATATGCTATGTATACCCTTTATGTAAAAAATGGAAAAAGGTATACTATAACAGACTCACATTCTTAATGGACAATTCATACACCACACCTCAGATACATATTCGTACAGATTCATACTCTATAAATTAATATACCGAATATTTATATAGAGGAACAAAATTTGGTTTGGGGCATAGAAAAATGGATCCCTCCCAGCAGCTGTCAGTAATTGAATTGTAATATTCATAAAAGGCTTGAGCACCGTATTCATAGGTTTATTAAAAAGCTCATTGTGTTAATTTCCGTCCGTCCCACTGAAGTAGAAATTAAGAATCAGCTCTATTTCTATCAACATGAAAACTTTATCAAAGTCAACATACATATTTACAAAGTAACCACAAAGAAATATTCACATAAGTACCTTAACAAAAACCAGAAATGCACATTGAACATAAAATGAAACCATTTGAACAAAGAAATAAGATAAACTGAATTCTGAAAAACCAATACCTCGGAACCAAGCAATAGTCATTATTATTCAACAGGTTCTTTAATTAAAATAAAATAATATTCATATGTTTGTATATTGCATTAAATATAAACAAACCTCCTACAACTAAAATCTCACACACTAATTACTAATTATTAAGTCCAACAAGCCATGGTCAACTCCACAACATTTCTAATCTATCACCCGACTGCACACAAAACGGATCCTGAAAACACAGCGATCACAAAGGAAAGGAGGCCCGCACCATGATGTTGCTGCCAAGTGACAAGAAGCACAGGAAAAAACAACACTTACCTAAAGCTGGTAAATGTAAATGAAAAATAACACACTGTGCACATCACACCAATAAATCATTATAAAAAACGAACAATCTACATTTCAATTCACAGGCAATCAAAAGCCCAGATCTCACAAACCAAGAGAGACAAACAAAGGTGCGCTGATATGAGTCACAGAAACATTCTAAGCACATAGAAAACAAGCATTTATGTTTAAAAAACAAAAATAAAAGGCATTGTCATTTGCAATGTCAATAGCTCAAACTCGCGTAAATGCGAGACCTATTGCATTGCAAATGCTTGTTCCTTCTTGTGTACTAGGAAAATAGAGCTTTCCAAACCACACTTGGCTGGAGCAGGAGCAATAACACCTTTATGCAAAGTCTCTGGGATCTCTTGATCGACTAGGTCAAGTTTCTCTGCAGGGTAGAAAATAGGCAGGGGTGACGAGATTTGAAATGGGGGGTGGGGGAGACAAAACTCTATACAGTAGAGACTGACTGTAGTGCTCACGGGCTGACGTACTTTTTTTAAAAAAAGGAATGCGATCCCTGATGAGGAAAAGAGGGGAGGAACTGCATTTACCTTGGCCTGGAGGAGGAAGGCTCGGATGTTGAAGTGCACATCCTGGGACGTGAACAGGACAGCCCAGCATGGGTAGAAAGTAGTAAGACGTTGGGGAGTTTGGCTGTAGGGCAGGGTCAAAGGCGACATCTGTGTGTCCATGGAAGGGACTTCAGTTGGAGAATTTCTCAGTCCCGGCCAGATGAACGCCTTCGGAGATCACTAATGGAGGGAAAAAGGCTGTGTGTGGAAAGACTTCTCCTTTTTGTCCTAATAGAAAGTGCTCAGAAGTACTCAAGCACACTGGTAAGGCAGTGCACATATATAATAAAATATTCGGCCGATAGCAAGAATGGAAATAGAGAAAGACTGGTATACGTGAGTGGGTGCTGATGTGGTTGAGCAAATAAAGTGGCGCCCACGGAGGAAGCTTAAAAAAAAAAGGCGCTAAACAGAGTGACGGTCGCTTTGAGTAAGAGACATCAAAAAAGATAGGTAAGAGCTTGGCATAAAAGTATTAAAGGATTCCTCGTTAATAAAATATATCCAACAAGGGTGGAAAACTGATGAATGTTTAGAACAAGAAACGCGAGAGAAGCGCGAGCAAAAAAAGGAGACGGAGAGGGCGGAGCGAGTGGCCGGGAAGTGTGGGCGAGGAGAGAGGTGCGCGCGCTTGGGAGAGCAGTCTGCTCATTTTCAAGCACTGCACTCGTGCTTGTGGCGCGCCCCTGCTCACTCCCGCACGGTGGATGCCGCCACAAGCACGAGTGTGTGCTTGAAAATGAGCAGAGCGACGGCTAAAGGCCCTCCTATGCAGCGCATGCGCGCTGCGTAGGCGAGACCTAAAAATGACTAAATGAATAGATAAATAGATGAAAAGCTGCAGTGACACAAGGAGACACATAACTTTGTAGGTGCATGCATGCATCACCGAGCATGCATGCTACGAAATGATGCGGGTGTCATTTTTTTATTTACAGATCCAAGATGCTTTGGATAATTAATATATATATATATATATATATAAAATTGAAGCAGCACTTGCTTCTTTAAGGAGGAGGAGGCAGCAGCAATATGTTGCCTGACCCCATAAAAAAAATATATATATATATGAGCTCACAGAAGAGAAGCAACACGGACAGCGGGAGAAGCACACAAGGGAGAAATCCCCATGGAGAACGGGGATTTTTGCAAGAGAAAGAACGAGGGCAGGTACTTGGGGGGGAGAAGCAAAAGAAAGAGAAAAGAGAGAGCTGGAAAACACATTAACGCTTATGCAGGGCCAAAAAGAAAAAAGCAATTCCCAAAAAGTCAGCAGTGGTGGGATTGAAGCCAGCCAATCAGACGGGTGGTAAAGAGAATATGCGCCTGTGGAGAGACAAACACAAGTTTGACAAGCTGAGACAAGGAAAGCCATTGAATAAGAAGCAAAAAAATAAGAGTGACAATAAAGCCAAACTAGATAAACAATGAGAGGACTTTAAGCCCAGAATAGGTCTTTTGCAACTAAAAGGCTGCCCTGTCTAGTAGATTCGAACTAAAAAGTATGCAGCAGTCACACAGAAAAAACAGAGAGCAGTCAGGCAGGACAGGAAAAAGAGACAAAAGCCATGCAGGGACACAGACAACAACCAGGCACAGGAAGGAGACCACATTAAGGCACAGGCAAGTGGAGAACACAGCAGTGAGAGATGCACGCAAAAGAAGGAAATATAACCAAATCAGAGGAAATTGACTACAGTCCTGCAAAAGAAATAGACGACTTCCATGCAGAGATAAAGGACAGCAGCTGGGCTGAGGCAGGGGAAATGAAACAACCACCAGAAGAAAGACAGTAGCCAGGCATGGCGAGTAAAAAAACTTCAGACAGGCAGAAAGAACGGATGACTGCCAGGAGGCAAAGACAGCTGTTAGAGGCAAAAACTCAGAAGTACCAAAAGGAATAATATATCTATCATAAGGCCCAGTTATTAATACGGAGCCTAGTGCATGAGCTCGGAAAATGAGTATGCGCCCCCCCAATGGTTCTAGCTGATACTGAAGATTAGCATATATAGAAAGTAAATAACTTAGCCACGATTAAAACAACATATCCTGGTGGAAGGGGCTGGGGGAAAAAAGACAATATCTATACAGAAACAGAAGGCAGGGAAAGAAACTGCAGCCAGGTAGGTGAAAGAATCAGCAGCAGGGAAGTGTAATAACAATAGCAGCCCTTCTTAGGCACAGGCAGAGTAATGAGCCAGCAAGCAGAAGAAAATGGCAGCTGCCGGGCAGAGGAAAAAGGAAAAATTCAGATTCAAGAGAACGCAGGCATGCAATTGTGGGAGAAGAGACAAAAGTAAGGCCCAGCCATCTGAAAATACAGGGGTTTGGGAAAGAAACAAGGAGGCACAGGTAGATTAAAGGGACAACGGGCAGAAGAGAGAAACAAAAAAAAGCAACCAGGCTGTTTTCGTTCACAACAATGGCGCCAGTGAACGAAACGGGGAAGAGGCTGCGTGACGGTCCTGCATCTCACGGGAGGGGATCGGTTCAGAAGCCTAAAATGAAGACCAAGCGACGGTGGATGCCACCGGAAGCGCGGAAGAAGTTTGAAGGCAGCACAAGCGAGGGTAGGCAGCCGATAATTAGAAAACCCAGGTTCCTCCATGCTCTTATTCAACTCCACGTTAATAGAAAAGACTAGAGTGCTAACTTGCGGTACGTAAGGGTGCCGCGAAGAAAGCCAGATGGCGGCTGTGCGCGTGCCTGCACGCGTAACCGCAAGCTTGAGGCCAGCAAAAGCGTGTGGTCGGACTTTTAAAAGCCCACTTACTAAATGTCTCGGCCAGAGCAACGCATGCGCTGGCTCAGGCGAGACCTAAAAAAACAATATCGACACACTGTGAAACAAATCCGTCTTGGCATGATGCCTAAAAAGAGTGTCAGCTCAAAGTGCCTTCAAAGGCAAACCTCAGGCTTTCCAAAAATGATCCCATCTTTAACTTTATTAGAAAACAACCTCCCAAGCAAACCCACCCAAAAAGCAGCCAGGACCCACAGAGGACAGTCTCTGCAACAAAGACCATCGCTGTAATCATTACTCTGGGAAAGAAAATGTGACTAGGCTGAGAAACTGATGTCAGTTAGTCAGAAAGACTTGGTAACCAAAAAACAACATATCACAGACCGAAATCCACAATCCGGTCCAATTTAACAAAGCTGGAAGCGCTCAGTTTGACTTGGACCTTTCATGGACATTAAAGGCTGAGATTGCAGAGACCATCAACAAAAGTCCAGGTGAGTGCAGCACTTACAGCTACTAACAAAGACGAAACTGTCAAACTAGAGATACTGAATGAACTCCTTCCAGAGACAGGACAACCGAGGCAGACGGTCACAATCAACAAAGCCGTCGCCAATCCACTAAAGTTACTGGCAAAGGCAACTTTTACCTGGCCACTGGCAAACATGTATCGACACCACACTACATAATTGGAACAAACCTGTATCTGCTGCTGTTTCTATGAATTTTATATTTGGAACCTTAACCTATCATTTATAAAGTAAAGAAAAATGATGCATACACCCCGCGTGAACAACTTAAAGAGTTCTTCAAAATATAATGTAATTCACTAAGAAAGAAAATGAAATACATCAAAGGTCACAATCAACAGAAAATAAGATTTTACGTAAACTTAAAGTCTAACTTGTAGGACAAAGTCAAAAGGAAAAGAACCAATTCAACCTTATCTCATCCTCAGTTCTTCATTGTAATGAACAACAAAATGTACAAACCCCACAGTACCTCAACCTGTGCGATAAAATAGCCCAAACCATAGGTAATAAAATATGACAGCATGAATCTATGGCGAGTAACAGTTGCACTGTCGCCTCAACCTTTGAAATTTCCTACCTCTTAGAACATGTTTTATTGGGTTTTAATGACCAGCTGAATGCAACCTTGGCTTCTTTCTGTTACTTATGCATATATTATCATGACAAAGGGCAGGAAACACAAACATGAAATCATCCACAGGATGGCAGACATGGTCAACTAAGAGCAAGAACTAAAAATGCAAAACACAGTAATCAAGATAAAGTCACCAAGACTGGCACGGCTTCAGCACTGAATAAATCACATAGTGGGACTAGAGAAGGCATTTTCAAATAGGAGCCTCAACTAAAGCTGCACAGAGAGGACACCGTCAAAGCAACAGGCCAAAGAGGGGCTCCTCCACCACAAACCTGCAGGTTGTGACTGTTGATATATTGCAGGATTTATTCGATTTGTTGAATTGGTTCAGTGCCCATCAACTGGTTATACAGAGTCACAGGAAAGGGATCATACCTGGGGCATAACCCCAGGTCAAGTAAAAAAAAATGTAAGTCCGTTTTTATATAGCGCAGCTACTCACCCTTACGGGTCTCAAGGCGCTGGGGGCCGTAGTGGAAATTAAGTGAGCTATTGCCCAGAGTCACATGGTGCTGAGCTGAGCTGCCGCCGGGGATCGAACCGTGAACCCTGTGCTCCGAAGTCAGCTGCCCTGGCCGCTGCACCACACCTCTCCACCGGCAAGCAGGGAGAAGCAGCCGGAAATGAAACTTTCACCCAGAGTTACCACCCGGGAACAAGATTCTTATTTATCACAATTTGGTGATTAAAGTTCTGAGCACAATTAAGAGGCACAGCAGGCTTTAATGCAAAGAAAAGGCCCCACCTGAAATGCAGACATGGAACATCTTGACATCAAGCAACCTGACGGTGGCAACATCATAGTTATGGACAGAGTAGAGTACCCCAAGAAACAGAGGGGTAACTCAGAGATGCATCATCCTACTCTAGAGAAACAAGTAAGAGAACCAAACGGATCAAAGACCAACATGACGGCAAGCAGCAGTCATGGTGTGAAGTACTACTGATGCACTGGGGCCAGACACTTAGGTCCAAGAGGATTATCCCAAAACTCCTACAATATACGTTAGCCCTCAAATAAATATTAACTTCCAACAGCGACCCGGTGACCCAGCATCTCATCGCTGGGGTCTAGTTGGAAAATACTTGTCGATGTGTGGCTCTGTTTTTGGGGAGTCCTTGTCACCATATGTGTGATCTTATACTGAAAATGGAGTGTGAACCCTGGAGCTCTGATGCTCTCACGATCACTATGGATTTGGAGTCGTTCCACACCTGATCAAGCAGACCGGTGGAGTAGAGACAGGACCTTCTTTCTGCGCACCAGGAGACTCACTTTCCAGAACCATACAGACCTGTTCTTGTAGATGATGCTATGTTCTTTAAATAACAATATCGCGGTCTGGTGTTTTATTGTGAAATCAGCGTAACCGCCATCAGCACGTCATGTGTTCCCACATACGTAAATCTGTGTAGGGGATGGGGGAGTAAATGATGCCTGGGTCCCGGACATTGAAAAAACACTCCTCTGGACGAGACACATTGATAACTTGAGTCTAGTTTGGAAAAGCAGAGTAAAGCAAGCGGGGAGGTTCACTAGCAGAATACAAGACAACATCAATTTAAGATTAACTAAGAACATCAGGGAAGTCGTGTTTCTGGACTTAGGACTGCTGAGAGCAAACAAGATAAATAACAAGCCATCTCTACCATAACAAATATGGCGTCGCACGGCTTCCATCCGAGAAGCTTCGAGTGAGAATTCCTTATCTGAGAACTTGTAACATCAAACTGCCAAAGAGAAAGACTATCAAGTGGAAGGGATGAGAATAGAAGAAAGGCTTTGAGCCAAGGGTTATATTAAAGGGGTCTTGCAAAACACAAACAGAAAGTTGATGCAGTATTTACAGAGACATTATTAACGAATAAGGGAGCAAAGAGAACAAGTGATCCAGAAAGCCCTGAGAAAGACATGGCACACTGTTACCATAATACACATGATAAACAACATAGCAAATGCATCCTGGCCACTGCCGTAAAGAGCTAAAGAAGAGATCCGTGATGAAGATGTCCGTTAAAAACAGATAAAGACCTCAAGAAGAGATTGGGACGAAATCCAGCTGTGGCCCTGTACAGGTCAACCTCAGCTACCCAAACTCCACCACCTTCCTGGACAACCTCGCCAACATCGGACTAAAACAGCTCGTCACCACCCCTACCCACGAGGCAGGACACACCCATGACCCCATCTTCGCAGGAGGGAACAACATCCACTTGAGCCACACCACGCAACCCCTTGGGACGGACCACCACTGCGTACACTTCTCCTTCAATAAAACCACCGCTCACAAACCTACACCACGCCCTCCGCAAAGGAATTGGAGCAAGGTCACAGAGGAACACCTCAACTCCACCCTCAACCACGATCCCCCTTCCACTACGACCAACGTCAACTCTGCAGCCAACAAACTACACAGATGGATCACCAACTGTGCAGACAAGCTCGCCCCCCTCCATAACTCTGACAGACAGCGCCCCATGAAAGCCACCTGGTTCACCACCGACCTCCGAGAATCCAGACGAACCTGCAGACGTCTCGAGAAAGTATGGAGAAACAGCAAAACCCCGGAAGCTCGGACCACCTACAAGAACGCCATGACAGAATACCACCAACGCATAAGATCCACCAAAAGGACCTTCATCCAGGTCAAAATCCTCGGCAACTCCAGCAACTCGAAGGAACTCTTCAACATCATACAGGAATTCACCAGAACCCCAGCGAAACCTCAGATGTCACACCTTCCCAGGACCTCTGCAACAAACTCGGCTCCTACTTCCATCTCAAGATCAAGTCCCTCTACGACAACTTCAACAAACAGACACCAGACACCGAAACCACTCCTACCTCCAGCAACGCTAGCCAGCCTACCATCTCCACCTGGACCCCGGTCACCACCGAAGACACCGCCACGACCATGAAGAGCATTCACTCAGGAGCCCCCATGGACCCCTGACCGCCGCACTTCTTCCACAGAGCCGCCGCAGCCTTAGCACCCGAGCTACGAAGCACCATCAACGCCACCTTCGAATCCAGCACATTCCCCGACGACTGGAAACTTGCAGAAGTCAAACCACTCCTCAAGAAGCCTTCCGCAGACCCGACGGACTTCAAAAACTATGGACCCATCTCTCTCCTCCCCTTCGTGGCCAAAGTCACAGAGAAGATCGCCAACATCCAGCTCACAAACTTCATCGAAGCCAACTCCATCCTCGACTCTTCCCAATCCGGATTCCGCAGCAACCACAGCACCGAGAGCGCCCTCCTCGCCGCCAGAGACGACATCCGCACTCTCCTCGGCCAGGGCCACATGGTGGATCTCATCCTACTAGACCTCATTGCAGCCTTCGACACGGTCTCCCACCCCACCCTCACCGTCAGACTCCACAACGCCGGCATACAGGGAACCGCCCTCGATTGGATCCGCTCTTTCCTCACTGGCCGAACCCAAAGAATCAGACTCCCGCCTTTCCTCTCCGAACCCACAGATATCAGCTGCGGAGTACCCCAAGGATCATCGCTCAGCCCTACGCTCTTCAACATCTACATGGCCCCCCTCGCCACCATCGTCAGACAGCATGGACTCAGCATAGTATCCTACGCTGACGACACCCAGCTCATCCTCTCCCTCATGAAGGAACCAGACACCACCAGACTCAGCTTCCAGGAAGGAATAAAAAACGTTGCTTCCTGGATGACGAGCAGCTGTCTGAAGCTCAACTCGGAGAAAATAGAAGTCATCGTCCTCGGACCCACCCCCTCAGCATGGGACAACACCTCGTGGCCCACCGCCCTAGCCAACCCCCCCAACACCCACAGACCATGCCCGCAACATCGGCATCATACTCGACTCCTCCCTCACCATGACCGGACAGATCAACGCCGTCACCTCCACGTGCTTCAACACCCTCCGCATCCTCCACAAGACCTTCAAATGGATCCCCCCCGAATCCAGAAAAACTGTCACCCACGAACTCATATCCAGCAGACCTGACTACGGAAACACCCTCTACACCGGAATCAACAAATCCCTGCTCTGAAAACTCCAGACCATCCAGAACACCGCGGCCAGACTCGTCCTCGGCATCCCTCAACATGACCACATCACCCAGCACCTACAAGACTTCCACTGGCTCCCCGTCGAGAAGAGAGTAACCTTCAAGCTGCTCACTCACACCTACAAATCCCTTCACAACACCGGACCCCAATACCTCAACAAAAGAGTCTCCTTCCACGTACCCAAGAGAAACCTCCGCTCCGCCGGCCTCGCCCTCGCCGAAACCCCACGCATCCGCAGAGCCAGAGTGGGTGGAAGAGCCTACTCCTACATCGCGGCCAAGACCTGGAACAAACTGCCGCTCAACATCAGACGCGCCCCCACTCTGCACACCTTCAGGAAGAGCCTTAAGACCTGGCTCTTCGGCTGACTCTGAGCTGCACGCCCCGCCCCCAGCGCCTTGAGACCCTCACGGGTGAGTAGCGCACTTTACAAATCCCTGATTGATTGATTAAATCTGTCAAATAACACCTGGTGCAGAGTCACCATGTAAGGATGAGAACAAACCTACAAACTGGCTCGATGGAACTTGGCAGGACCTCAGAAAGCGTGGTAAACATAAAGCCTGCCCTCACGCCATCCCAAAAGAAAGAGATCAGCAGTAAATGTGGGACAGACTAGAAGAGTATGGCGTGTTACACGTGACACTGAATACATATAAGCTTTGTTTTGTACATACAATGAACTTTAAATTAGCAGCAGCACTATGAAATTAAAAATCAGGATATTACAACACGCATGTGCCTTAATACATGTAGACTGTACCACTTTACGATTAATTTTCAGCACATACACAACTATTGATTGGACAGCTTCATATACTATGGCTCTGACCCCACATCAAAGAGTCACACAGGGGAGGCAATCAATAAGAAATGCCAAGACACTAAGAGAATCTCATCCCAAGCCATCATAGCACCAGCTGGCCTTAATCTGGTCAAAGAGCTGCATCTTCATCTCTGATCAAGAGATGTCTAGGAATCCATAGGAATTTACAGGATCAAACGATTTCAGCATAAATACAGGACTCAATAATGGGCTACAGGTCTCTAAGCAACGAATCATATTTAAAGGATGAATTATGAATATATCTTCATCATAAGGAAGGAGGAAGTACAATAGCTGGTGACCTTGTTCACCTACAAGCGCTAACTTAATACAAGTAAAAGAACAGAGCAAACCTGTGCATAAATTACAAAATGATTTTTGAACACATATTTAGATACATTCTTGAAACCAAGCATTAACTAGAGAAGACACTGGAAGCCATAAAAAATGCAACAAAATAAACTCATAGCAGCAAACACATAGAACAACATGGCCTTGTAATAAGAGGAGGAGGAATTTCAACTTTAATGTTCTCCATGTGAAAGATCAGGCAAAACAAACAGTTGCAAGCAGACAAAAAACAACATACAGTCAAACTGTGAGTAAAGTCTGAGAAAACTACAACGCAACATTATAAATGACAGTATGCTTCACCTACGCATCATGGACCTATGGAAGGTAAAATAACAAGGATAGAAGGGCCCGTGACACCTCTGAGGGTGGGGTAGCAAATTATATCTATATCTATATATGAAACAACAGCACCCGCGTAGCAGCGCAAGGTGAGGCCCGCACTCCGGATAGGAATAAACAATATGGCGTTAGTGCCAAAAGTGAAATGTGCATGACATTTAATAAAAAGAAAAAGACACACCACAAATGACCCCTAATCGTGTTAGAGCAGCTAATCAGCCTAGAAACGTTGAAATCATAAAGTTCACACCTGTGTAATCCATAAATGCAACTAGTGTCTTGTACATATTGGAGGATGTATCAGAACCTGAAGACAATTCTTTTTAGGAGTCTCACCACAACGATGGGGAACCTTATACAAAAGAGGGAGAAGGGGAGGAAAGAATGGGAACCCAGGGCAAGAAAAAGAATTAAACAACCACAAGGGATACGGGAGGGTAAACAGGAGGGATGTTTATAGTTTGGGATTTTATTTATTAGTATATTTTGTGTGTATTTTCTTCCTCCCTCAGCACTTGCAGAGTTCTTGGATATTTTCGTATTTTTGCCCCAGTGTACTAGTGTTCATTAGCCGTGTATGTTTATGAGTGGAGCACCATTTGGCAGATGTAGTTAACTAACTGTCCTTTGTTTTGACTTTGTGCCAAGGTTTATTTGTAGTGCATCTTTTTTGTACGCATGTCTTTGAAAACACACTTGGTTTAAACTGTGAGTATGCATGAATATTTGTCTTTGATGTTCAAACTCATTGACACTAGTCTGTTTTTCTTAATGAACTGGGTTCTGGGACCCACAGGTCTTTCCACTGTGTTTATTGTTGGGAGATTGTTTTTATAGGGGATAGAGCACTACCACTGTTTATGGCTTCAAAAAAGATCGAGTAGGTCGAAACATGTTAGCCAATAAAATATATTTTTGGATTACCTATCCGGAGTGCGGGCCTCTACTTGCGATGCTGCACAGGTGCTGTTGTTTCATATATACGGGGGTCCTGTGCCCCATTGCCCTGCACCGGTCTCGTAGGGTGGATGTGGCCGGATGACTGACAGGAAATCAGGTATGCAGATATATATAGATATATATACACATACATAAATACATATACTGATGCGGGCAGGGAAACAAATGAAAATACTGCTCCCGCCCGGAGGGAGCAGCATTAGCAGATGCTCCCTCTGGGGTAGAGCAATGCTGCCTCCCGCTGCATGAGGGGAACTGGCTGGGGCAGCAGGGGATTTGGAGCTCACCGCATGGCCCCCAACAAATCTATGAGGAGTGAACTGGGTGGGCACTCACCTTTGATAGTATGGGCCCAAGGGAATGGGGTCCCCAGGGTCAATAACGGCATGCAGCCCCTTCCCTTTTCACACAGGGCCTGGTGGATGAGGCCCCCAGTGCCTAAAGAGTCTCGGGGGCATGCAGGCCCTTTAATTAAAATAAACAGGCCTGGGGGATGGGGTCCCCAGAGCCTAACAAGGTTCAGGGAGGGAGGTCACACGGCCTTCCTCTCCTTTTATACATATATGTAAGGCTCTAGGGGATGAGGTCCCTAGGGCCTAAAGAAACTCGAGGGGGGCATGCGGACCCTTTAATTAAAATAAACAGCCCTGGGGAATGGGGTCCCCAGGGCCTAACAATGCTCGGGGAGGAGGGCCACTGGGCTTACCTCTCATTTAATTTACAAGAATGGCCGTGGGGGATGGGGTACCAAGGGCCTAACAAGGCTCGGGGAGCAAAGCCACGCCGCTACTCCTCCACTTTATTTTAAAAAAAATAAGGCTGTGAGGATGGGGTCCCCAGAGCCTAACAAGGCTCGGGGAGGGGGGCCGCGTGCCCCCCTCCACCTTTAATTTTTTTTAAAAGGCCCTGGGGGATGGGGTTCCCCGAGACCATTTAACGGCTTAGGGTAGAGGGGCTGTGCTGCAAAAAAAACAAAAAAACGCCACTGGGGGATGGAGTCACTAGGGCCCAATAAGGCTCAGGGAGGGAGTATTTATGACATCACTTATGACATCACTTATGACATCACTTATGACATCTCAAATGACATCATCCAATGAGTGTGTTAGGTTGTTTTATAGTCTACATAGTGGCGGCTAGCTACCATATTACATTTCTACCTAATTTTGGACAGCCTGTGTCGAGCTAATGGGTGTAAGTGTTTAGAAAATGCATGTGCTTCTAATGCACATAGGCGTGTAGAGGAATTGAACACATTATACATCTTTGTATTGAACAGTCACTCTGTGTGCAGTTGACTACTTGTGTTCGTTATGCTTCACACAAGTTTTTCGGCACTGCAGAAAAAGTTTCCAGCAGGGCAAAGATTCTACGTACCACATTTTAAATACTGTAAGCAGCCTTGAGTTATTAGACAGAATAGTGTGAGCAGCACAATTTCTACTTAATATAGAAGACTGTGCACCGGGTCCTAACCTATGTACATGTGCTGCTTTCGAAGATGGACGATCTGTAAATCTTCAGTATAAGGGCTGCAGGTAGTATGACCTTTAGCACTTTCAGACCTTGGTTATTTTAAGTAAATAGTCGCTCTTTCAACAAGTGCTGCATAGAGTGTCCACTGTTCTTAGTAGATATTTTCTAATACTCTGTAGTGTATTTCTCATGAGAGTTTCACTGTCTGCAAACAGTGTGGTACAGGGTAAACTCTCTCCATCGAGAACACGTCTCTACTCATATCAGATGCATTTCTTAAAGTAGGTTCGATGACTGTCAGGGGTTTGACACAGATAAAAGCAGTCCGTAGGAGGACATTCATTTTAGAACACACGTTCAGTATTTTTAGGAACTTAGCTTTTTCTGAACAGTTGTATACAGATTGAACACTGTGCAATGATGGTTTCTCATATATCTGTGGTTCATTGTTAATGTGAACTCGGATACCCGTAAAGTGTATGGAATGGGGTCAACGTTGCACATAACCCACGCGTTCTACACCCAAGGGAGTTGTTTCTGTGATGGCATTAATGATGCTTCATATTATTCTGAGCTATTTTGTACTTTCAGAGCTCTAATGCTTTACCCGTTTATAGAGCAATGTGTACATAAGAAGGCGGGATGATGTCATCAGTGATGTCATCAATGATGTCATCAGTGATGTCATAAAAGATGTCACCGAACATGTCATGAGTGATGTAATATGTGAGGTCATAAGCAGTGCATGGCGGAGGCGCAAGTTATCTCTGCTAACGATAACTGGTGACATTCTGTGGTTTTTAGGACGAAGTCTACCAGACAGCGCAGCTGTCCGCTTTGCTAAAGACATCTTGGGGACATTCAGAAAGCTTCCCTAGGAATGCATTCCGCCGGTTGCTTACCATTGGCTTTGTAGCTCACTGTGAAGGGAGCTGCGTTTCACGCTTCTGAAGCTTGTGCCGGTGAAGGGGGCTGCACTTCTGTCTTGTGAAGCTTGAGGTGGTGAAGGGGGCAGTGCTTCACGCTTGTGAAGGTTGTGCCGGTGAAGGGGGCTGTGCTTCATGCCTGTGAAGTTTGTGCCTGTGAAGGGAGCTGTGTTTCACACTTGTGAAGCTTGTGCCGGAGAAGGGGGCTGCGCTTCACACTTGTGAAGCTTGTGCCGGAGAAGGGAGCTTTGTTGCCTCCTTGTGAATATTGTGCCAGTGAAGGGGGCTTTGCTGCCCGCTTGTGAAGCTTGTGCCGGTGAAGGGAGCTGCACTTCACGCTTGTGAAGCTTGTGCCGGTGAAGGGGGCTGAGCTTCAAACTTGTGAAGCTTGTGCCGGTGAAGGGGGCTGCATTTAAGTCTTGTGAAGCTTGTGCCAGTGAAGGGGGCTGAGCTTCAAACTTGTGAAGCTTGTGCCGGTGAAGGGAGCTGCACTTCACGCTTGTGAAGCTTGTGCCGGTGAAGGGGGCTGAGCTTCAAACGTGTGAATCTTGTGCCGGTGAAGGGGGCTGAGCTTCAAACTTGTGAAGCTTGTGCCGGTGAAGGGAGCTGATCTTCACGCTTGTGACGCTTGTGCCGGTGAAGGGGGCTGGGCTTCAAACTTGTGAAGCTTGTGCCGGTGAAGGGGGTTGAGCTTCAAACTTGTGAAGCTTGTGCCGGTGAAGGGAGCTGATCTTCACGCTTGTGAAGCTTGTGCCGGTGAAGGGGACTGAGCTTCAAACTTGTGAAGCTTGTGCTGGTAAAGGGAGCTGTGTTTCCCACTTGTGAAGCTTGTGCCGGTGAAGGGGGCTGGGCTTCAAACTTGTGAAGCTTGTGCTGGTAAAGGGAGCTGTGTTTCACACTTGTGAAGCTTGTGCTGGTGAAGGGGGCTGCGCTTCACACTTGTGAAGCTTGAGCCGGTGAAGGGAGCTTTGATGCCCGCTTGTGAAGCTTGGACCGGGGAAAGCTGCGAGTGTGTCTTGTTTTCCTTCTCAGAGGTGGATGAATAATACATGCCGACCTGAACGTGGCCTGGGCCCTATTATGCCACAGTCTTCAATTATTAACCCAGTAAACTGCTGTAATGCAACAGCACGCTCGGTGGCCCCCACCCCAGCCCTCCCTGCCTCCCACTGGATTCATATAATATGAGGGATAGAGAAGAATCATGAAGATGAAGATGTGGGGGGAAGAAGGAGGGCACAGAAAGAAATATATAGAGAAAAGGGAGAGCTGAGGCAGCACTGATGAGGGCGGAGAGACTTCCTAAAGAAGGCAAGAGGTGAGAAGGAGCAGACACTGCCAGGGCTTTCAAGGCCTCCCACTGCCAGAGTTTGTGGGTTCCAAAAAGTAGTAAATTTGCACCGATTCAAGGAAAACCAAGAGCCACAGCAGGACAGTCTTGGGGCCCGACACCCAACCCCACTGAAGCTAACCCTCCCGTCCCACCTGGGCTTGGCAGCTCCCCTGGGATATCATGACTACCGTCACATGCAACACAAGGCCTGGAGTCCCTGCCCTGGGATCACCTATTCTAAATGCATTTTCACTCTTCTTCGTCTCTGCTACAAGAAGCCTTGATGGTAGAGTTATCAAATCAATACATGTAGGCGGCGCCCCATGTTTCTAGTCCTTGCCTCTACAAATCATTCTATCAACTGACCGACGGCCCCATGTACTAAGCCCTAGTCACAGATGGAGGGGGCGGGCAAGCAAATAGGGCGACCTAAGCCATGGGTTTGGCGAGGCCCTACGAGTCCGTGCCGAGCCATGAAAACGTTTGGCATGTATATCATGCAACGAGAAGCCTTGATGGCAGAGTTGTCACATCAGTGCACGTGGGCGGGGCTCCATGTTTCTAGTCCCCCCCTTTCAGAGATCAAATTATCAACTGACTGACAGCCACGTGTACTAAGCCTGTGTCTCAAATAGAGGAGGGCGCGGAGGCAGATTAATAGGGCGGGCCGAGCCAGAGCAGAGTCACGGATCTGGCTCGGCTCTTAGATTCTATGCACGAGCCGAGCCATGAAATTGTCTGGCATGTAATTTATTGTGCAATAAACATAACATAAAAATATAACACAATCTCTTCAAAATTCAAAAATGTGTATCTCTTTAACATGCAGAGCGTTTCACCTTCTTACATCAGATGATATCACTGCACAGGCAGATGTTTATTAAAAGTGATAGTTTTTAGAAACATTCATGGCTCACCCCTCTACGACAATGCCATTATTTAACACAGAGGCAGGTCAGGGGTCATGTGAACCCTAAACATGGCCTAGATTCTTATTACAGATGGAGCAACATTATTGTCTATTAAATCAAACATATGAGGTGCATGAGCAGCGCACATCCCGAACTCAAGAATTTAAAAGTGCCCTCGTGTGATAATAAAGAAAATGGAGGATCTGTGAAAACAACTAGTTGCCTAGGGTCGCATAGTTTGGACAAGCAGGGAAGCTGGTATTGATTCCGGGTTATCTGGTTTCACTTTTTGAAATTCAGCCACCAGGGTCCGTATTATGAATAGGGCGCACTTTCCCTATTTGTGCCACGACGCACCTTTCAAAAGGTGTGCCGGGAGCAGATGGGGATAGCGCGCCATATCAGAAAGCATGCACTGCCCCCAGGGCAGCCGCAAACTCGCACTGCCCTCGGGGCAGCACATTCAAGTGAAATATGGAGCAGCAGTTTTATGAGGGGAGAGAGATCCCATGGCAGGCAGGTGCAGTGAGTAACTGCACCTGCCTGAAATGGGATGTTTGGGGGGTCCAAGGGACTCCCTTCATCCCCTTCAAAGGGTTGCCTTTTGGAGGCGCACTGAAAGTGCACCTCTTTTTTGTGACGCACTTTCAGTGCACCTCCTAAGGACATCCTTGCCTCTGCACCGATGACCATAATACGGCGCGGGCGCAGAAGCAAAGTGATTCCCTCAGGGAACGCCCTCTTATATCGCTGATGCAAACTGTGCACCAGAGTGATCTGTATTACAGAAGGGGCCGCACAAGCATCTGCTGCTACTTCTGCAATGTCACTATGTCCTCGGGGTGCACAAAGCAGACGCACGCACCCGTTGCGCCACTGGGGCACAATGTATAATACAGCCCCAGATGGGTCCCTGGGTCTCTCCCCCTCTCCCTCTGCTCTCTCTCTCCCTCTGCTCTCTCTCTCTCTCTCTCTCCCTCTGCTCTCTCTCTCCCTCTGCTCTCTCTCTCTCTCTCTCTCTCTCTGCTCTCTCTCTCTCTCTCCCTCTGCTCTCTCTCTCCCTCTGCTCTCTCTCTCTCCCTCTGCTCTCTCTCTCTCTCTCTGCTCTCTCCCCCTCTGCTCTCTCTCTCTCGCTCTATTAAAGATCACTGTTTTGTCTTTTGTTCTTTTTTGTGTTGAAATTATTTTATTGAATGCACAAATGCCACTGAAAACAAAGCCAAATACAAGCAGCTAAAGTATGATAGAGGATACAGTTGTCAAGTTTGATGCATATGAATCCGGCAATAGGGAGGGCAGAGCCAGTGTAACAGGTAAGCAAGCACTAAGCCAGAGGGAGAGGGGATCCGAGAGGGGAAGAGAGAAAAAGGGAAGGGGCTGGCCAAACAAAGGCAGAGGGGTGGCCAAGGGGGGTCAGTTTTCCACCAGGAAGAGGAACTCGTCAGCCCTATCCATCAGGTTATAAATCACCTTCTCGTACAGAGGAAGTCCTAAACATGGTCGCAAGCCATTCCCCATGAGTTGGGAACTGTGGAGAGCGCCAATGATGCACATTGCAGATTTTGGCCGTTGTGAGAGCGCTGGTGAGGATGCAGCGAGCATGGTGTGTTCGCTGAGGGAGGTCCACGAGGTCGTGCAGGAGCAGCCTACTTGATAGTGGGGTGGGCATATCCAGGGTCTCCCCCAACGTGGGCCCTCCTGCGGTCCAGAAAGGATGGACCACGGGGCGTTCCACGAGAAGGTGAACCATGTCACAGGATGCATGGTCGCACCTCCAACAGTAGGAATGAGGCAGCAGACCCACGGTGCAGAGACGAGCCGGCATCCAATGCCAGCCCTGCAGGGTCTTGAAAAGACTGTACTTCATCCGGGCCTCTTGGGTCCCCCCCCCAGGGACTCCAGTATCTCCACCCAGTCCTCATCCTCGTATTCTACCTGGAGACGGGTCTGTCAGACCTCTCTGAGGCGCTCCACTTGCAGCTGTGAGTATAGATGGAGGGTCAGAATGTTATACAGCCCGGACATCACGCACATAAACTTGCCCCATGTATTAAGGTGCGTGAGCACTGGGGATGGGGGGACACACCAGGGCCGCGGGCCTAGTCTGCTTGCTAGACAGTGGCGCAGTTGCATATAGAACCAGTGCTGGGTTTGTGTCAGGCCGAATTCCTCCCGCAACACCACATAAAACTTGAGTTCACCCTGAGAGAGCCGTCAAGCATGTCCCCATCAATGCAGATACCATAGTTACGCCATTTGGGTGCTTTCTCATGAAGGTAGGTATCCACCAAGAGGAACTTGTAGGCTCGCGCCCAGGTTCAGTACGTTGCCTGAACCATTATTTTTTATTATTATTTAGGGCGCAATCGAATCATCCCCAGGGGGATCTCTAGGCGCCTGAAGAGCAGACAACCATAGGCATCAGGGTCCCAGTGCCAGCAGGCACGGGTAGGTAGAGGGCAAGCAGCCATAGTGAGCCATAGACGAGCTGATTTTCAATTGTCACCCATAACGGGAGATCCCGAACACAGGTATGCATTAATGGCAACTGTGCCAGGTGGACAGCCATACAATAGTGCTCCACAGATGGAAGGCCCAGGCCCCCTGCCTGCTTGTGGGTGATAAGTTTCTTAGTGTGTAAATGTGGCCTTGCTGACCCCCAAACGAAGCGATACCAACGGAGCGCTTGAGCAAATCAAACACTCACCCCCAGTCAACCTATCTGGGTTTAATCCATCATCATTCTTTAGCTCACTCCACCACCCCAGTTCAGACATGGCCATATGCAAATCAGTCTGACCCTGTGCCTCATGGGAACAGTCCAGCCCGAACTGCCAAGCCATGTCTTCCCTGGACCGGAAACAAGCATCCTGGGACCGGTTTCTGGCTAATCAGCCGTCATCAGCCAGGCTAGCTTGAATCCAGTGGCAGAGTGAGCAAGGGACCCACGTCTGGGCACAGGGTCAAGACTGATTGGATATGGCTGGGTTCAAACTGGAATGGCATAGTGAGCAAAAAAACGATGGATTTAGGCCCAGATCTCTGTACTGGGGTGAATGTATGACATTGTTCTGCATTCTGTCCATCAATTGTTGTTTTTGCATTTGTCACCCTGAGTGGGACGGGTATGCCCAGACGTGGGTCCCGTGCTCTCCATGCCACTGGAATCAAGCTATCCTGGCTGAAGAGGGTGAAACCCCGAAGCCGGTCCTAGGATGCTTGTTTCCAGTCCAGGGAAGGACCTGGCTTAGCAGTTCGGGCTGGACTGTTCCCATGAGGCACAGGGTCAAGACTGATTTGCATATGGCTGGGTTCAAACTGGAATGGCATAGTGAGCAAAAAAACGATGGATTTAGGCCCAGATCTCTGTACTGGGGTGAATGTATGACATTGTTCTGCATTCTGTCCATCAATTGTTGTTTTTGCATTTGTCACCCTGAGTGGGACGGGTATGCCCAGACGTGGGTCCCGTGCTCTCCATGCCACTGGAATCAAGCTATCCTGGCTGAAGGGGGGTGAAACCCCGAAACCGGTCCTAGGATGCTTGTTTCCAGTCCAGGGAGGACCTGGCTTAGCAGTTCGGGCTGGACTGTTCCCATGAGGCACAGGGTCAAGACTGATTTGCATATGGCTGGGTTCAAACTGGAATGGCATAGTGAGCAAAAAAACGATGGATTTAGGCCCAGATCTCTGTACTGGGGTGAATGTATGACATTGTTCTGCATTCTGTCCATCAATTGTTGTTTTTGCATTTGTCACCCTGAGTGGGACATGCCACTGGAATCAAGCTATCCTGGCTGAAGAGGGGTGAAACCCCGAAACCAGTCCTAGGATGCTTGTTTCCAGTCCAGGGAGGACCTGGCTTAGCAGTTCGGGCTGGACTGTTCCCATGAGGCACAGGTTCAAGACTGATTTGCATATGGCTGGGTTCAAACTGGAATGGCATAGTGAGCAAAAAAACGATGGATTTAGGCCCAGATCTCTGTACTGGGGTGAATGTATGACATTGTTCTGCATTCTGTCCATCAATTGTTGTTTTTGCATTTGTCACCCTGAGTGGGACGGGTATGCCCAGACGTGGGTCCCGTGCTCTCCATGCCACTGGAATCAAGCTATCCTGGCTGAAGAGGGGTGAAACCCCAAAACCGGTCCTAGGATGCAGTTCGGGCTGGACTGTTCCCATGGGGCACAGGGTCAAGACTGATTTGCATATGGCTGGGTTCAAACTGGAATGGCATAGTGAGCAAAAAAACGATGGATTTAGGCCCAGATCTCTGTACTGGGGTGAATGTATGACATTGTTCTGCATTCTGTCCATCAATTGTTGTTTTTGCATTTGACCCCCAAACGAAGGCCTTGACATGTCGGAGTTTTGAGAGAGGTGTCAGCAGGAGGAGCATGCCCAGTACGTAGGTGAAGCGGAGGAGGGTCACTATTTCCACAGCTTGCGTGCAGCCCCAGAGGGACAGGTTCAGGTGCCAGCACTTGTCACAGTTGAGCCGCATGCAGCCCATGAGTGGGTCGAGGTTATCCTCTATCATGCGCTCCAGGCCCCTATTGACATAGACGCCCAGGTATTTTTGGTGGGCAGCCTTCCATTGAAACGGGAATCCGGCTATGGTAGCCCAGGTGGTTACTCTCACAAGCAGGAGGGCCTCGCTCTTACCCCGGGTGACTTTGTAACTAGATATGGCAGCAAACTCTTCAATGGTCTCCAAAACCGCAGGGACAGAAGCAGGCAGGACCGAAAGAACAAGCAGAAGATGGTCTGCGTACAAGTATAGTGTCGAGAGTCCACCGGGGTAGGGATGGCCACAATCCGCTCTGACTGGCGTAAGGCCTCCGCCAGGGGCCTCATGGCGAGAAGGAAGAGCAGAGAGGGCAAACCTGCTGCGTTCCCCGGAGAGCCCAGAAGGGGGCAGAGAGAAAGCCATATACCCGCGCCGTGGGGGAGTCATAGAGCCAACGCACCCTGGAGATGAAGTCCGCATCAAGGCCGAATTTCTGGAGCGCTACGAACATGTACCCCCACTCTATCCTGTCGAAGGCCTTCTCGCGTCCAAAGACACAGCCAAGGCCTCCTCCTGCAAGTCCACGCTGACCAAACAGCATGGGCAAGGGTCCACAAGTGGTTGTGAGATGAGTGGCCGGGGACGAACCCCACTTGAGAGTGGTGGACGAGGGAGGGGAGGACCTTCTTGAGGTGTGTAGCCAAGATGTCTTTCATTCTTGGCTCACCATGAGAAAACCAGACACAGAGATAACAGAGCCCCAAAAGCAAACTCCCAAACCAAGAATGCATTTATTTGGGGATGTCACACCCCAAACACTCCCCCTGAAGCTACCTCCCTGTCAGTACCTGTGGCCTTGCTGCACGCCTGCTGCCTCCGAGCCTGACATTACTGCAGACAGGTAGAGAGCAGAGCATGCCTCAGTTACCAAGGAGCTGTAATGAGGCCTCGCCATCCTGGCCTCATACCTCAGGCCATGCCTCTCTTCAGTAAGAGGTCTTTACCATTGTCAAGATGGGGGAACAGCACGTCACCGAGTGGGTGCCCGAGGCCATGGCGGTGGTATGAGGGAGTGACCCGAAATGAACACTAACGCTGCTATCCCTCATCTCTGGACCCCTGTTAGTCTGTGGTAAACTTTGCTGTTGTAGTGGTGTCAAGTAACCCGAGAGAGGTGTGGCGCAGCGGCTGGAGCAGCTCACACCGGAGGGCGGGGATCATGGTTCAATCCCTGGCACCAGAGGCAGCTCAGCTGAGCACCATGTGACCCTAGGCTCACTTAATCTCCCTGACGGCCCCCAGCGCCTTGAGACCCTTAGGGGTGATTAGTTTGCGCTTTACAAATACAGGATTTACGATTTGACCCTGTGTGCCAATTTTGTGCCCTGCACACCATGACGTGATGTGTTAGGTGTGAAGTCAGATGTCAATTGTGCCTTTAGTAAACTCTGATTATTGCATTTGTATAGCGCTGTGGACCCTCCTGGCAGTGTCGAAGCGCATTATTGGATGGGTAGAACACTACGCTGCGGGAAAGTGCTTGGAAGGGGGTGGTACTTTCAGTGAAGGGTGAGGTACTTGCAGTGCTCCTCAGTGGGAAGTGGTTTGGTGTGGTGCGTGAGTGACTCGTGAGGTGCGAGTGACCCGGGTGGTGCGTGAGTGACCCGGGTGGTGCGTGAGTGACCCGGGTGGTGCGTGAGTGACCCGGGTGGGGCGTGAGTGACCCGGGTGATGCGTGAGTGACCCGGGTGATGCGTGAGTGACCCGGGTGGTGCGTGAGTGACCCCGGTGGTGCGAGAGTGACCCGGGTGGTGCGAGAGTGACCCGGGTGGTGCGTGAGTGACCCGGGTGGTGCGAGAGTGACCAGAGTGACCCGGGTGGTGCGAGAGTGACCCGGGTGGTGCGAGAGTGACCCCGGTGGTGCGAGAGTGACCCGGGTGGTGCGAGAGTGACCCCGGTGGTGCGAGAGTGACCCGGGTGGTGCGAGAGTGACCCGGGTGGTGCGAGAGTGACCCCGGTGGTGCGAGAGTGACCCGGTGGTGCGAGAGTGACCCGGGTGGTGCGAGAGTGACCCGGGTGGTGCTCTCGCGTGCCCTGGGTCACAGCACACAACCTTGTGATGGTGAAAGACAGAGCACACCCAGTTTACGTTAGTCGCTTGCTGCGAGCCCCGCTGCAGGTCCCATATGCGGTTTTGGGTGACTAGTACCGAGACTTCCGTTGCGTAACATTGCGCGGCGCGCGGAGCGTCACACATGGGCTTATTCTCTTCCGAAACAGAGCGGACGCCATGAGTTCCCAAATGAGGATGGGGCTTGGCCTCATAAAATGCCCTTTCCAAGATGGAGGTCCTTCCACTGGGTGCTGTTGGAATACTCCAATTCAATATGTAGGAGAGTTTCTTCCTGTGACGTCAGTTCATGTTTCAAGAATATAAAAGGATGCACTTAGAAACGTGTGACGCATTGTGTGATGCATTACAACACATCTTGTTCCCTTGTATTCATTTTTGTCCTTGCTTTTTTTGTTAACGGTTTGGATTTTTCCTTGTAAACGACCCTTCTTTGATCTTCCATTTTCTGTTTGGTGTTTCTACACCCTTGTGATTGTCCTGTTCTCACTCAGTTGGAATTCATGGTGGAGCTTCGTTTCTTGGCTTTGATTGTTCTGCTCGTCTGATGCTGGGGCAGTCTGTAGATAATAATGTCACCACTGCCATCTACATCATTAACGACACAGACTGCCACAGGAGGATGTTACTCTTTGTGGGTTTTTCGTCCTAGATGTGACCATCCAAATGAGACACCTGTCACCTTCTCATGTATATTACCCCATGTGAGGTGGCACCGTGGCTACTGGGAGGAGTCACCCCTTCTTTGGCAACCTAGAAGGGCTTACGAGAGACGATCTTCACTTCAGTACATGAAAAAACCCTGCGTGGCGTTTGTTACTTGCAAACCCTGCCATGGCGTTTGTTACTTGCAAACCCTGCGTGGCGTTTGTTACTTGAAAACCCTGCATGGCGTTTGTTACTTGAAAACCCTGCATGGCGTTTGTTACTTGAAAACCCTGCATGGCGTTTGTTACTTGCAAACCCTGTGTGGCGTTTGTTACTTGCAAACCCTGCGTGGCGTTTGTTACTTGCAAATCCTAATGTTGCAGAGTTTGCCCACTGCAAACCCTGCCGTGGCGTTTGTTATTTGCAAACCCTGCGTGGCGTTTGTTACTTGAAAACCCTGCATGGCGTTTGTTACTTGCAAACCCTGCGTGGCGTTTGTTACTTGAAAACCCTAATGTTGCAGAGTTTGCCCACTGTAAACCATGATGTGGCGTTTCATTCTTGTAAACCCTGCCGTGGCGTTTGTTACTGCAAACCCTGCGTGGCGTTTGTTACTTGCAAATCCTAATGTTGCAGAGTTTGCCCACTGTAAACCCTGCCGTGGCGTTTGTTACTTGCAAACCCTGTGTGGCGTTTGTTATTTGCAAACCCTGTGTGGCGTTTGTTATTTGCAAACCCTGCGTGGGTTTGTTACTTGAAAACCCTGTGTGGCGTTTGTTACTTGAAAACCCTGCATGGCGTTTGTTACTTGCAAATCCTAATGTTGCAGAGTTTGCCCACTGTAAACCCTGATGGGGCGTTTGTTCCTTGTAAACCCTGAAGGGGCATTTGTTCCTTGTAAACCATGATGTGGCGTTTGTTCCTTGTAAACCATGATGGGGCATTTGTTCCTTGTAAACCATGAAGGGGCATTTGTTCCTTGTAAACCATGATGAGGCATTTGTTCCTTGTATACCCTGATGAAGCATTTGTTACTTGCAAACCCTGCGTGGCGTTTGTTACTTGCAAACCCTGCGTGGCGTTTGTTACTTGCAAATCCTAATGTTGCAGAGTTTGCCCACTGTAAACCCTGCTGTGGCGTTTGTTATTTGCAAACCCTGTGTGGCGTTTAGTTACTTGAAAACCCTGCGTGGCGTTTGTTACTTGAAAACCCTGCGTGGCGTTTGTTACTTGAAAACCCTGCGTGGCCTTTGTTACTTGCAAATCCTAATGTTGCAGAGTTTGCCCACTGTAAACCCTGCTGTGGCGTTTGTTCCTTGCAAACCCTGTGTGGCGTTTGTTATTTGCAAACCCTGCATGGCGTTTGTAACTTGCAAACCCTGCGTGGCGTTTGTTACTTAAAAACCCTGCGTGGCGTTTGTTACTTGAAAACCCTGCGTGGCGTTTGTTACTTGAAAACCCTGCGTGGCGTTTGTTACTTGCAAATCCTAATGTTGCAGAGTTTGCCCACTGTAAACCCTGATGTGGCGTTTGTTCCTTGTAAACCATGATGGGGCATTTGTTCCTTGTAAACCATGAAGGGGCATTTGTTCCTTGTAAACCATGATGGGGCATTTGTTCCTTGTAAACCATGATGGGGCATTTGTTCCTTGTATACCCTGATGAAGCATTTGTTCCTTGTAAACCCTGATGTGGCGTTTGTTCCTTGTAAACCCTGATGGGGCATTAGTTCCTTGTAAACCATGATGTGGCATTTGTTCCTTGTAAACCCTGATGGGGCATTTGTTCCTTGTAAACCCTGATGTGGCGTTTGTTCCTTGTAAACCCTGATGGGGCATTAGTTCCTTGTAAACCATGATGTGGCATTTGTTCCTTGTAAACCCTGATGGGGCATTTGTTTCTTGTAAACCATGATGTGGCGTTTGTTCCTTGTAAACCCTGATGGGACATTTGTTCCTTGTAAACCATGATGGAGCATTTGTTCCTTGTAAACCATGATGGAGCATTTGTTCCTTGTAAACCCTGATGGGGCATTTGTTCCTTGTAAACCCTGATGAAGCATTTGTTCCTTGTAAACCCTGATGTGGCGTTTGTTCCTTGTAAACCCTGATGGGGCATTTGTTCCTTGTAAACCATGATGTGGCGTTTGTTCCTTGTAAACCCAAATGGGGCATTTGTTTCTTGTAAACCATGACGTGGCGTTTGTTCCTTGTAAACCCTGATGGGGCATTTGTTTCTTGTAAACCATGATGGAGCATTTGTTCCTTGTAAACCATGACGTGGTGTTTGTTCCTTGTGAACCCTGATGCAGCGTTTGTTCCTTGTAAACCCGGGAGTGGTGATTGTTCATTGTAAACCCCGGAGTGGTGATTGTTCCTTGTAAACCCTGATGTGGTATTTTTTCCTTGTAAACCCCGGAGTGGTGATTGTTCCTTGTAAACCCTTGTGTGGTGTTCATTCCTTGTAAACCCTGATGCAGTGTTTGTTCCTTGTAAACCTTGATGCAGCGTTTGTTCCTTGTAAACCCTGACGTGGCATTTGCTCCTTATAAACCATGGCGTGGTGTTTGTTCCTTGTAAACCCTGCAGTGGTGATTGTTCCTTGTAAACCCTGGCGTGGTGTTTGTTCCTTGTAAACCCTGATGCAGTGTTTCTTCCTTGTAAATCCTAGAATGGTGTTTGTTCCTTATAAACCCTGATGCGGCGTTTGTTCCTTGTAAACCCTAGAATGGTGTTTGTTCCTTATAAACCATGGTGTGGTGTTTGTTCCTTGTAAACCCTGCAGTGGTGATTGTTCCTTGTAAGCCCTGGCGTGGTGTTTGTTCCTTGTAAACCCTGATGCGGCGTTTGTTCCTTGTAAACCCTAGAATGGTGTTTGTTCCTTATAAACCATGGTGTGGTGTTTGTTCCTTGTAAACCCTGCAGTGGTGTTTGTTCATTGTAAACCCTGCAGTGGTGATTGTTCCTTGTAAACCCTGGCGTGCTGTTTGTTACTTGTAAACCCTGATGCGGTGTTTGTTCCTTGTAAATCCTAGAATGGTGTTTGTTCCTTGGAAACCCTGATGCGGCGTTTGTTCCTTCTAAACTCTAGAATGGTGTTTGTTCCTTGTAAACCCTGCAGTGGTGTTTGTTCCTTGTAAACCCTGCAGTGGTGATTGTTCCTTGTAAACCCTGGCATGGTGTTTGTTCTTTGTAAACCCTGATACGGTGTTTGTTCCTTGTAAATCCTAGAATGGTGTTTGTTCCTTGTAAAACCTGATGCGGCGTTTGTTCCTTGTAAACCCTAGAATGGTGTTTCGTTCTTTGTGAACCCTGATGCAGCGTTTGTTCCTTGTAAACCCTGATGCGGTGTTTGTTCCTTGTAAACCTTGATGCGACGTTTGTTCCCTGTGAACCCTGGAGTGGTGTTTGTTCCTTGTAAACCCTGACGTGGCATTTGCTCCTTATAAACCATGGCGTGGTGTTTGTTCCTTGTAAACCCTGCAGTGGTGATTGTTCCTTGTAAACCCTGGCGTGGTGTTTGTTCCTTGTAAACCCTGATGCGGCGTTTGTTCCTTGTAAACCCTAGAATGGTGTTTGTTCCTTATAAACCATGGTGTGGTGTTTGTTCCTTGTAAACCCTGCAGTGGTGATTGTTCCTTGTAAACCCTGGCGTGGTGTTTGTTCTTTGTAAACCCTGATACGGTGTTTGTTCCTTGTAAATCCTAGAATGGTGTTTGTTCCTTGTATACCCTGGAGTGGTGTTTGTTCCTTGTAAACCATAACGTGGTGTTTGTTCCTTGTAAACCCTGCTGCGGCGTTTGTTCCTTCTAATCCATGGCGTGGTGTTTGTACCCTGTAAACCCTGATGCGGAATTTGTTCCTTGAAACCATGGCATTGTGTTTGTTCCTTGTAAGCCCTGATGTGGATTTTGTTCCTTATAAACCATGGCGTGGTGTTTGTTCCTTGTAAACCCTGACGTGGTGTTTGCTCCTTGTAAACCCTTGAGTGGTGTTTGTTCCTTGTAAACCCTGATGCAGTGTTTGTTCCTTGTAAACCCTAGAATGGTGTTTGTTACTTGTAAACCCTGATGCGGCATTTGTTCCTTGTAACCCTAGAATGGTGTTTGTTCCTTGTAAACCCTGGAGTGGTGTTTGTTCCTTATGAACCCTGCGTGGTGTTTGTTACTTGCAAATCCTAATGTTGCAGAGTTTGCCCACTGAAAACCCTGCTGTGGCGTTTGTTACTTGCAAACCCTACGTGGCGCTTGTTACTTGCAAACCCTGCGTGGCGTTTGTTACTTGCAAACCCTGCGTGGCGTTTGTTACTTGAAAACCCTGCGTGGGGTTTGTTACTTGCAAACCCTGCGTGGCGTTTGTTACTTGCAAACCCTGCGTGGCGTTTGTTACTTGCAAACCCTGCGTGGCGTTTGTTACTTGCAAACCCTGCTGTGGCGTTTGTTACTTGCAAACCCTGCCGTGGCGTTTGTTACTTGCAAACCCTGCGCTGCGTTTGTTACTTGCAAACCCTGCCGTGGCGTTTGTTACTTGCAAACCCTGCGTGGCGTTTGTTACTTGAAAACCCTGCGTGGGGTTTGTTACTTGCAAATCCTAATGTTGCAGAGTTTGCCCACTGTAAACCATGATGTGGCGTTTCATTCTTGTAAACCATGATGTGGCGTTTGTTCCTTGTAAACCCTGATGTGGCGTTTGTTCCTTGTAAACCCTGATGCAGCGTTTGTTCCTTGTAAACCCTGATGCAGCATTTGTTCTTTTGTAAACCCGGGAGTGGTGATTGTTCATTGTAAACCCCGGAGTGGTGATTGTTCCTTGTAAACCCTGCAGTGGTGATTGTTCCTTGTAAACCCTGGCGTGGTGTTTGTTCCTTGTAAACCCTGATGCGGTGTTTCTTCCTTGTAAATCCTAGAATGGTGTTTGTTCCTTGTAAACCCTGATGCGGCGTTTGTTCCTTGTAAACCCTAGAATGGTGTTTGTTCCTTATAAACCATGGTGTGGTGTTTGTTCCTTGTAAACCCTGCAGTGGTGATTGTTCCTTGTAAGCCCCGGCGTGGTGTTTGTTCCTTGTAAACCCTGATGCGGCGTTTGTTCCTTGTAAACCCTAGAATGGTGTTTGTTCCTTATAAACCATGGTGTGGTGTTTGTTCCTTGTAAACCCTGCAGTGGTGTTTGTTCATTGTAAACCCTGCAGTGGTGATTGTTCCTTGTAAACCCTGGCGTGCTGTTTGTTCCTTGTAAACCCTGATGCGGTGTTTGTTCCTTGTAAATCCTAGAATGGTGTTTGTTCCTTGGAAACCTTGATGCGGCGTTTGTTCCTTCTAAACTCTAGAATGGTGTTTGTTCCTTGTAAACCCTGCAGTGGTGTTTGTTCCTTGTAAACCCTGCAGTGGTGATTGTTCCTTGTAAACCCTGGCATGGTGTTTGTTCTTTGTAAACCCTGATACGGTGTTTGTTCCTTGTAAATCCTAGAATGGTGTTTGTTCCTTGTAAAACCTGATGCGGCGTTTGTTCCTTGTAAACCCTAGAATGGTGTTTCGTTCTTTGTGAACCCTGATGCAGCATTTGTTCCTTGTAAACCCTGATGCGGTGTTTGTTCCTTGTAAACCTTGATGCGACGTTTGTTCCCTGTGAACCCTGGAGTGGCGTTTGTTCCTTGTAAACCCTGACGTGGCATTTGCTCCTTATAAACCATGGCGTGGTGTTTGTTCCTTGTAAACCCTGCAGTGGTGATTGTTCCTTGTAAACCCTGGCGTGGTGTTTGTTCCTTGTAAACCCTGATGCGGCGTTTGTTCCTTGTAAACCCTAGAATGGTGTTTGTTCCTTATAAACCATGGTGTGGTGTTTGTTCCTTGTAAACCCTGCAGTGGTGATTGTTCCTTGTAAACCCTGGCGTGGTGTTTGTTCTTTGTAAACCCTGATACGGTGTTTGTTCCTTGTAAATCCTAGAATGGTGTTTGTTCCTTGTATACCCTGGAGTGGTGTTTGTTCTTTGTAAACCATAACGTGGTGTTTGTTCCTTGTAAACCCTGCTGCGGCGTTTGTTCCTTCTAATCCATGGCGTGGTGTTTGTACCCTGTAAACCCTGATGCGGCATTTGTTCCTTGAAACCATGGCATTGTGTTTGTTCCTTGTAAGCCCTGATGCGGATTTTGTTCCTTATAAACCATGGCGTGGTGTTTGTTCCTTGTAAACCCTGACGTGGTGTTTGCTCCTTGTAAACCCTTGAGTGGTGTTTGTTCCTTGTAAACCCTTGAGTGGTGTTTGTTCCTTGTAAACCCTGATGCAGTGTTTGTTCCTTGTAAACCCTAGAATGGTGTTTGTTACTTGTAAACCCTGATGCGGCATTTGTTCCTTGTAACCCTAGAATGGTGTTTTGTTCCTTGTAAACCCTGGAGTGGTGTTTGTTCCTTATGAACCCTGCGTGGTGTTTGTTACTTGCAAATCCTAATGTTGCAGAGTTTGCCCACTGAAAACCCTGCTGTGGCGTTTGTTACTTGCAAACCCTACGTGGCGCTTGTTACTTGCAAACCCTGCGTGGCGTTTGTTACTTGCAAACCCTGCGTGGCGTTTGTTACTTGAAAACCCTGCGTGGGGTTTGTTACTTGCAAACCCTGCGTGGCGTTTGTTGCTTGCAAACCCTGCGTGGCGTTTGTTACTTGAAAACCCTGCGTGGCGTTTGTTACTTGCAAACCCTGCGTGGCGTTTGTTACTTGAAAACCCTGCTGTGGCGTTTGTTACTTGCAAACCCTGCTGTGGCGTTTGTTACTTGCAAACCCTCCGTGGCGCTTGTTACTTGCAAACCCTGCCGTGGCATTTGTTACTTGCAAACCCTGCCGTGGCGTTTGATACTTGCAAACCCTGCGCAGCGTTTGTTACTTGCAAGCCCTGCCGTGGCGTTTGTTACTTGCAAACCCTGCGTGGCGTTTGTTACTTGAAAACCCTGCGTGGGGTTTGTTGCTTGCAAATCCTAATGTTGCAGAGTTTGCCCACTGTAAACCATGATGTGGCGTTTCATTCTTGTAAACCATGATGTGGCGTTTGTTCCTTGTAAACCCTGATGTGGCGTTTGTTCCTTGTAAACCATGATGTGGCGTTTGTTCCTTGTAAACCATGATGTGGCGTTTGTTCCTTGTAAACCATGATGTGGCGTTTGTTCTTTGTAAACCATGATGTGGCGTTTGTTCCTTGTAAACCCTGATGTGACGTTTGTTCCTTGTAAACCCTGATGGGGCATTTGTTCCTTGTAAACCCTGATGGGGCATTTGTTCCTTGTAAACCATGATGGAGCATTTGTTCCTTGTAAACCATGAAATGGTGTTTGTTCTTTGTAAACCCTGATGCAGCATTTGTTCCTTGTAAACCCTGATGCGGCGTTTGTTCCTTGTAAACCCTGGAGTGGTGATTGTTCCTTGTAAACCCGAATGTGGTGTTTGTTCCATGTAAACCCTCGTGTGGTGTTCGTTCCTTGTAAACCCTGATGCAGCGTTTGTTCCTTATAAACCATGGCGTGGTGTTTGTTCCGAGTGCTGTTTGTTCCTTGTAAACCCTGATGGGGCATTTGTTCCTTGTAAACCATGATGTGGCGTTTGTTCCTTGTAACCCCTGATGTGACGTTTGTTCCTTGTAAACCCTGATGGGGCATTTGTTCCTTGTAAACCCTGATGGGACATTTGTTCCTTGTAAACCCTGATGGGACATTTGTTCCTTGTAAACCCTGATGAAGCATTTGTTCCTTGTAAACCATGATGTGGCGTTTGTTCCTTGTAAACCCTGATGGGGCATTTGTTCCTTGTAAACCATGATGTGGCGTTTGTTCCTTGTAAACCCTGATGGGGCATTTGTTCCTTGTAAACCATGATGTGGCATTTGTTCCTTGCAAACCCTGATGGGGTGTTTGTTCCTTGTAAACCATGACGTGGCGTTTGTTCCTTGTAAACCATGATGGAGCGTTTGTTCCTTGTAAACCCTGATGCAGCGTTTGTTCCTTGTAAACCCTGATGCAGCGTTTGTTCCTTGTAAACCCTGATGCGGCGTTTGTTCCTTGTAAACCCTGGAGTGGTGATTGTTCCTTGTAAACCCTGGAGTGGTGATTGTTCCTTGTAAACCCTGGAGTGGTGATTGTTCCTTGTAAACCCGAATGTGGCATTTGTTCCTTATAAAGCATGTTGTGGTGTTTGTTCCATGTAAACCCTCGTGTGGTGTTCGTTCTTTGTAAACCCTGATGCGGCGTTTGTTCCTTATAAACCATGGCGTGGTGATTGTTCCTTGTAAACCCTGATGCGGCGTTTGTTCCTTATAAACCATGGCATGGTGTTTGTTCCTTGTAAACCCTGATGTGGCCTTTGTTCCTTATAAAGCATTTTGTGGTGTTTGTTACTTGTGAACACTGGAGTGCTGTTTGTTCCTTGTAAACCCTGATGAGGCATTTGTTCCTTATAAACCATGGCGTGGTGTTTGTTCCTTGTAAACCCTGGCATGGTGTTTGTGCTTGTAAACCCTGATGCAGAGTTTGTTCCTTGTAAATCCCAGAATGGTGTTTGTTCCTTGTAAACCCTGATGCAGCGTTTGTTCCTTGTAAACCCTAGAATGGTGTTTGTTCCTTGTAAACCCTGGAGTGGTGTTTGTTCCTTGTAAGCCATAACGTGGTGTTTGTTCCTTGTAAACCCTGCTGCGGTGTTTGTTCCTTCTAATCCATGGCGTGGTGTTTGTTCCCTGTAAACCCTGATGCGGAATTTGTTCCTTGTAAACCATGGCATTGTGTTTGTTCCTTGTAAACCCTGATGCGGATTTGTTCCTTATAAACCTGGCATGGTGTTTGTTCCTTGTAAACCCTGATGTGGCATTTGTTCCTTATAAACCATGGTGTGGTGTTTGTTCTTTGTAAACCATGGCGTGGTGTTTGTTCCTTGTAAACCCTGATGTGGCATTTGTTCCTTGTAAACCCTGATGTGGCATTTGTTCCTTATAAACCCTGATGCGGAATTTGTTCCTTGTAAACCATGGCATTGTGTTTGTTCCTTGTAAACCCTGATGCGGATTTGTTCCTTATAAACCTGGCATGCTGTTTGTTCCTTGTAAACCCTGATGCAGATTTGTTCCTTATAAACCTGCCATGGTGTTTGTTCCTTGTAAACCCTGGCGTGGTGTTTGTTCCTTGTAAACCCTGGCGTGGTGTTTGTTCCTTGTAAACCCTGATGCGGTGTTTGTTCCTTGTAAACCCTGCAGTGGTGTTTGTTCATTGTAAACCCTGCAGTGGTGATTGTTCCTTGTAAACCCTGGCATGCGGTTTGTTCCTTGTAAGCCCTGATGCAGTGTTTGTTCCTTGTAAATCCTAGAATGGTGTTTGTTCCTTGTAAACCCTGATGCGGCGTTTGTTCCCTGTAAACCCTAGAATGGTGTTTGTTCCTTGTAAACCCTGGAGTGTTCTTTGTTTCTTGTAAACCATAACGTGGTGTTTGTTCCTTGTAAACCCTGCTGCGGTGTTTGTTCCTTCTAATCCATGGCGTGGTGTTTGTTCCCTGTAAACCCTGATGCGGAATTTGTTCCTTGTAAACCATGGCATTGTGTTTGTTCCTTGTAAACCCTGATGCGGATTTGTTCCTTATAAACCTGGCATGGTGTTTGTTCCTTGTAAACCCTGCTGCAGCGTTTGTTCCTTGTAAATCCTAGAATGGTGTTTGTTCCTTGTAAACCCTGATGCAGCGTTTGTTCCTTGTAAACCCTAGAATGGTGTTTGTTCCTTGTAAACCCTGATGCAGCGTTTGTTCCTTGTAAATCCTAGAATGGTGTTTGTTCCTTGTAAACCCTGATGCAGCGTTTGTTCCTTGTAAACCCTAGAATGGTGTTTGTTCCTTGTAAACCCTGATGCGGCGTTTGTTCCTTGTAAACCCTAGAATGGTGTTTGTTCCTTGTAAACCCTGATGCGGCGTTTGTTCCTTGTAAATCCTAGAATGGTGTTTGTTCCTTGTAAACTCTGATGCGGTGTTTGTTCCTTGTAAATCCTAGAATGGTGTTTGTTCCTTGTAAACCCTGATGCAGCGTTTGTTCCTTGTAAACCCTAGAATGGTGTTTGTTCCTTGTAAACCCTGATGCATCGTTTGTTCCTTGTAAACCCTAGAATGGTGTTTGTTCCTTGTAAACCCTGATGCGGCGTTTGTTCCTTCTAATCCATGGCGTGGTGTTTGTTCCCTGTAAACCCTGAAGCGGCATTTGTTCCTTGTAAATCTGGCATGGTGTTTGTTCCTTGGGAACCCTGGCGTGGTGTTTGTTTCTTGTAAACCCTGATGAGGCATTTGTTCCTTGTAAACCCTGGCGTGGTGTTTGCTCCTTGTAAACCATGGCGTGGTGTTTGTTCCTTGTAAACCCTGGCATGGTGTTTGTGCCTTGTAAACCCTGATGCAGAGTTTGTTCCTTGTAAATCCCAGAATGGTGTTTGTTCCTTGTAAACCCTGATGCAGCGTTTGTTCCTTGTAAACCCTAGAATGGTGTTTGTTCCTTGTAAACCCTGGAGTGGTGTTTGTTCCTTGTAAACCATAACGTGGTGTTTGTTCCTTGTAAACCCTGCTGCGGTGTTTGTTCCTTCTAATCCATGGCGTGGTGTTTGTTCCCTGTAAACCCTGATACGGAATTTGTTCCTTGTAAACCATGGCATTGTGTCTGTTCCTTGTAAACCCTGATGCGGATTTGTTCCTTATAAACCTGGCATGGTGTTTGTTCCTTGTAAACCCTGATGTGGCATTTGTTCCTTATAAACCATGGTGTGGTGTTTGTTCTTTGTAAACCATGGCGTGGTGTTTGTTCCTTGTAAACCCTGATGTGGCATTTGTTCCTTATAAACCCTGATGCGGAATTTGTTCCTTGTAAACCATGGCATTGTGTTTGTTCCTTGTAAACCCTGATGCGGATTTGTTCCTTATAAACCTGGCATGCTGTTTGTTCCTTGTAAACCCTGATGCGGATTTGTTCCTTATAAACCTGGCATGGTGTTTGTTCCTTGTAAACACTGGCGTGGTGTTTGTTCCTTGTAAACCCTGACGTGGTGATTGTTCCTTGTAAACCCTGGCATGGTGTTTGTTCCTTGTAAACCCTGCAGTGGTAATTGCTCCTTGTAAACCCTTGAGTGGTGTTTGTTCCTTGTAAACCCTGATGCAGTGTTTGTTCCTTGTAAATCCTAGAATGGTGTTTGTTCCTTGTAAACCCTGATGCGGCGTTTGTTCCTTGTAAACCCTAGAATGGTGTTTGTTCCTTGTAAACCCTGATGCGGTGTTTGTTCCTTGTAAACCCTGCAGTGGTGTTTGTTCATTGTAAACCCTGCAGTGGTGATTGTTCCTTGTAAACCCTGGCGTGCGGTTTGTTCCTTGTAAACCCTGATGCAGTGTTTGTTCCTTGTAAATCCTAGAATGGTGTTTGTTCCTTGTAAACCCTGATGCGGCGTTTGTTCCTTGTAAACCCTAGAATGGTGTTTGTTCCTTGTAAACCCTGGAGTGTTGTTTGTTCCTTCTAATCCATGGCGTGGTGTTTGTTCCCTGTAAACCCTGATGCGGAATTTGTTCCTTGTAAACCATGGCATTGTGTTTGTTCCTTGTAAACCCTGATGCGGATTTGTTCCTTATAAACCTGGCATGGTGTTTGTTCCTTGTAAACCCTGCTGCAGCGTTTGTTCCTTGTAAATCCTAGAATGGTGTTTGTTCCTTGTAAACCCTGATGCAGCGTTTGTTCCTTGTAAACCCTAGAATGGTGTTTGTTCCTTGTAAACCCTGATGCAGCGTTTGTTCCTTGTAAATCCTAGAATGGTGTTTGTTCCTTGTAAACCCTGATGGAGCGTTTGTTCCTTGTAAACCCTAGAATGGTGTTTGTTCCTTGTAAACCCTGATGCGGTGTTTGTTCCTTGTAAATCCTAGAATGGTGTTTGTTCCTTGTAAACCCTGATGCAGCGTTTGTTCCTTGTAAACCCTAGAATGGTGTTTGTTCCTTGTAAACCCTGATGCAGCGTTTGTTCCTTGTAAACCCTAGAATGGTGTTTGTTCCTTGTAAACCCTGATGCGGCGTTTGTTCCTTCTAATCCATGGCGTGGTGTTTGTTCCCTGTAAACCCTGAAGCGGCATTTGTTCATTGTAAATCTGGCATGGTGTTTGTTCCTTGGGAACCCTGGCGTGGTGTTTGCTCCTTGTAAACCATGACGTGGTGTTTGTTCCTTGTAAACCCTGATGAGGCATTTGTTCCTTGTAAACCCTGGCGTGGTGTTTGCTCCTTGTAAACCATGACGTGGTGTTTGTTCCTTGTAAACCATGACGTGGTGTTTGTTCCTTGTAAACCTTGGAGTGATGTTTGTTCCTTCTAATCCATGGCGTGGTGTTTGTTCCCTGTAAACCCTGAAGCGGCATTTGTTCCTTGTAAATCTGGCATGGTGTTTGTTCCTTGTGAACCCTGGCGTGGTGTTTGCTCCTTGTAAACCATGACGTGGTGTTTGTTCCTTGTAAACCCTGATGAGGCATTTGTTCCTTGTAAACCCTGAAGTGGCATTTGTTCCTTGTAAACCATGACGTGGTGTTTGTTCCTTGTAAACCATGACGTGGTGTTTGTTCCTTGTAAACCTTGGAGTGATGTTTGTTCCTTCTAATCCATGGCGTGGTGTTTGTTCCCTGTAAACCCTGAAGCGGCATTTGTTCCTTGTAAATCTGGCATGGTGTTTGTTCCTTGTGAACCCTGGCGTGGTGTTTGTTCCTTGTAAACCCTGATGAGGCGTTTGTTCCTTGTAAACCCTGATGCAGCGTTTGTTCCTTGTAAACCCTGGCGTGGTGTTTGTTCCTTGTAAACCCCGATGCAGCGTTTGTTCCTTGTAAACCCTAGAATGGTGTTTGTTCCTTGTAAACCCTGGAGTGGTGTTTGTTTCTTGTAAACCATAACGTGGTGTTTGTTCCTTGTAAACCCTGCTGCGGTGTTTGTTCCTTCTAATCCATGGCGTGGTATTTGTTCCCTGTAAACCCTGATGCGGCATTTGTTCCTTGTAAATCTGGCATGGTGTTTGTTTCTTGTAAACCCTGATGAGGCATTTGTTCCTTATAAACCGTGGCGTGGTGTTTGTTCCTTATAAACCGTGGCGTGGTATTTGTTCCTTGTAAACCTTGGAGTGTTGTTTGTTCCTTCTAATCCATGGCGTGGTGTTTGTTCCCTGTAAACCCTGATGCGGCATTTGTTCCTTGTAAATCTGGCATGGTGTTTGTTCCTTATAAACCGTGGCGTGGTGTTTGTTCCTTGTAAACCCTGCTGCGGTGTTTGTTCCTTCTAATCCATGGCGTGGTGTTTGTTCCCTGTAAACCCTGAAGCGGCATTTGTTCCTTGTAAATCTGGCATGGTGTTTGTTTCTTGTAAACCCTGATGAGGCATTTGTTCCTTATAAACCGTGGCGTGGTGTTTGTTCCTTGTAAACCTTGGAGTGTTGTTTGTTCCTTCTAATCCATGGCGTGGTGTTTGTTCCATGTAAACCCTGATGCAGCATTTGTTCCTTGTAAATCTGGCATGGTGTTTGTTCCTTATAAACCGTGGTGTGGTGTTTGTTCCTTGTAAACCCTTGAGTGGTGTTTGTTCCTTTAAACCTTGGTGTGACGTTTGTACCCTGTAAACCATGATGTGGAGTTTGTTCCTTGTAAACCTTGACGTGGTGTTTGTTCCTTGTAAACCCTTGAGTGGTGTTTGTTCCTTTAAACCTTGGTGTGACGTTTGTACCCTGTAAACCATGATGTGGAGTTTGTTCCTTGTAAACCTTGACGTGGTGTTTGTTTCTTGTAAACCATAACGTGGTGTTTGTTCCTTGTAAACCCTGCTGCGGTGTTTGTTCCTTCTAATCCATGGCGTGGTGTTTGTTCCCTGTAAACCCTGATGCGGAATTTGTTCCTTGTAAACCATGGCATTGTGTTTGTTCCTTGTAAACCCTGATGCGGATTTGTTCCTTGTAAATCCTAGAATGGTGTTTGTTCCTTGTAAACCCTGATGCAGCGTTTGTTCCTTGTAAACCCTAGAATGGTGTTTGTTCCTTGTAAACCCTGATGCAGCGTTTGTTCCTTGTAAATCCTAGAATGGTGTTTGTTCCTTGTAAACCCTGATGCAGCGTTTGTTCCTTGTAAACCCTAGAATGGTGTTTGTTCCTTGTAAACCCTGATGCGGCGTTTGTTCCTTGTAAACCCTAGAATGGTGTTTGTTCCTTGTAAACCCAGATGCGGCGTTTGTTCCTTGTAAACCCTAGAATGGTGTTTGTTCCTTGTAAACTCTGATGCGGTGTTTGTTCCTTGTAAATCCTAGAATGGTGTTTGTTCCTTGTAAACCCTGATGCAGCGTTTGTTCCTTGTAAACCCTAGAATGGTGTTTGTTCCTTGTAAACCCTGATGCAGCGTTTGTTCCTTGTAAACCCTAGAATGGTGTTTGTTCCTTGTAAACCCTGATGCGGCGTTTGTTCCTTCTAATCCATGGCGTGGTGTTTGTTCCCTGTAAACCCTGAAGCGGCATTTGTTCCTTGTAAATCTGGCATGGTGTTTGTTCCTTGTGAACTCTGGCGTGGTGTTTGCTCCTTGTAAACCATGACGTGGTTTTTGTTCCTTGTAAACCCTGATGTGGCATTTGTTCCTTATAAACCATGGCGTGGTGTTTGTTCCTTGTAAACCATGACGTGGTGTTTGTTCCTTGTAAACCTTGGAGTGATGTTTGTTCCTTCTAATCCATGGCGTGGTGTTTGTTCCCTGTAAACCCTGAAGCGGCATTTGTTCCTTGTAAATCTGGCATGGTTTTTGTTCCTTGTGAACCCTGGCGTGGTGTTTGTTCCTTGTAAACCCTGATGAGGCGTTTGTTCCTTGTAAACCCTGGCGTGGTGTTTGTTCCTTGTAAACCCCGATGCGGCGTTTGTTCCTTGTAAACCCTAGAATGGTGTTTGTTCCTTGTAAACCCTGCAGTGGTGTTTGTTTCTTGTAAACCATAACGTGGTGTTTGTTTCTTGTAAACCCTGCTGCGGTGTTTGTTCCTTCTAATCCATGGCGTGGTGTTTGTTCCCTGTAAACTCTGAAGCGGCATTTGTTCCTTGTAAATCTGGCATTGTGTTTGTTCCTTGTAAACCCTGATGAGGCATTTGTTCCTTATAAACCGTGGCGTGGTGTTTGTTCCTTATAAACCGTGGCGTGGTGTTTGTTCCTTGTAAACCTTGGAGTGTTGTTTGTTCCTTCTAATCCATGGCGTGGTGTTTGTTCCCTGTAAACCCTGATGCGGCATTTGTTCCTTGTAAATCTGGCATGGTGTTTGTTCCTTATAAACCGTGGCGTGGTGTTTGTTCCTTGTAAACCCTTGACGTGGTGTTTGTTCCTTGTAAACCCTTGAGTGGTGTTTGTTCCTTGTAAACCATGATGTGGAGTTTGTTCCTTGTAAACCTTGACGTGGTGTTTGTTCCTTGTAAACCCTGCAGTGGTGATTGTTCCTTGTAAACCATGGCATTGTGTTTGTTCCTTGTAAACCCTGGTGCAGCGTTTGTTCCTTATAAACCCTGGAGTGCCGTCTGTGCCTTGTAAACCCTGCTGTGGTGTTTGTTCCTTGTAAAATGTGATGCGGCATTAGTTCCTTGTAAACCCTGGTGTGGAATTTGTTCCCTGTAAACCGCGGAGGGGTGTTTGTTTCTTGTAAACCCTGACATGGTGTTTGTTCCTGGTGAACCCGGATGCGGCGTTTGTTCCTTGTAAACCTGCAGAGGTGTTTGTTCCTTGTAAACCCTGATGCGGCGTTTGATCCATGTTAATCCTGCAGAGGTGTTTGTTCCTTGTAATCCCTGATGAAGCATTTGTTCCTTGTAAACCCTGGTGTGGCGTTTGTTCCTTGTAATCCCTGGTGTGGCAGTTGTTCCTTGTAAACCCTGGTGTGACGTTTGTTCCTTGTAAACCCTGGTGCGGCGTTTGTTCCTTGTAAACCCTGGTGTGGCGCTTGTTCCTTGTAAACCCTGACGTGGTGTTTGTTCCTTGTAAACCCTGACGTGGTGTTTGTTCCTTGTAAACCAATGCGTTTTTGTTTGTTCCTTGTAAACTCTGATGCGGTATTTGTTCCTTGTAAACCTTGGCGTGGTGTTTGTTCCTTGTAAACCAATGCGTTTTTGTTTGTTCCTTGTAAACTCTGATGCGGTATTTGTTCCTTGTAAACCTTGGCGTGGTGTTTGTTCCTTGTAAACTCTGATGCGGCATTTGTTCCTTGTAAACCCTGACGTGGTGTTTGTTCCTTGTAAACCAATGCGTTTTTGTTTGTTCCTTGTAAACTCTGATGCGGTATTTGTTCCTTGTAAACCTTGGCGTGGTGTTTGTTCCTTGTAAACCAATGCGTTTTTGTTTGTTCCTTGTAAACTCTGATGCGGTATTTGTTCCTTGTAAACCTTGGCGTGGTGTTTGTTCCTTGTAAACTCTGATGCGGCATTTGTTCCTTGTAAACCTTGGCGTGGTGTTTGTTCCTTGTAAACTCTGATGAGGTGTTTGTCCCTTGTAAACCCTGATGCGGCGTTTGTTACCTGTAAGCTCAGGCGTGGTGTTTGTTCCTTGTAAACCCTGACGTGATGTTTGTTGCTTGTAAAGAGAAAGAGACAGAGTGTGTGTGTGTGAGGGTGATTGTGTGTGTGTGAGAGGGAGAGACAGAGTGTGTGTGTGTGAAAGAGAGTGAGTGTGTGTGTGAAAGAGACAGAGAAAGAGAGTGTGTGTATGTGTGAGAGAGTGTGTGTGTGTGAGAGTGTGTGTGTGAGAGAGTGTGTGTGTGAGAGAGAGAGAGAGAGTGCGTGTGTGAGAGAGAGAGAGTGCGTGTGTGAGAGAGAGAGAGTGCGTGTGTGAGAGAGAGTGCGTGTGTGAGAGAGAGAGTGTGTGTGTGTGTGTGTGTGTGTGTGTGTGTGTGTGCGCGCGCGCGCATGTGTGCGCATGTGAGAGAGACAAAGAGAGTGTGCAATGGTGTGGTTCTGTTATGCTTGCGAGTACAGAGCGAGCCTTAACATACTGAAGGTAATTCTTGGCTTATGGGGGAGGGCACCTATGGCCTGAATATGGGTGTTACCTTTGGCAAAAGGCAGGCCCTGCCATACTGAAGGTTGTTCTTGGCATAAATGGACACCCATGACACAATATTTTCATTCTTCGCACGAGAGGGCACCCACGGCATGGGCACCCATGGCAAAATACGTACATTACTGGTACAAGAGGGCGCCCATGCTATGGGGCACCCAAGGCAAAACATGTTCATTCTTTGCACGAGTGGGCACCCATGGCATGGGGCACCCATGGCAAAATACGTACATTACTGGTACAAGAGGCACCCATGGCAAAATACGTACATTACTGGCACGAGAGGCACCCATGGCAAAATACGTAAATTATTGGCACGAAAGGGCACCCATGGCAGGGGGCACCCATGGCAAAATACGTACATTCTTGGCACGAAAGGGCACCCATGGCATGGGGTACCCATGATAAAATACGTTCATTACTGGCACGAGAGGGCATCCATGGTACGGGACACCCAAGGCAAAATACGTACATTACTGGCACGAGAGGCACCCATGGCAAAATACGTAAATTATTGGCACAAAAGGGCACCCATGGCATGGGGCACCCATGGCAACATACGTACGTTCTTGGCACGGAAGGGCACCCATGGCATGGGGCACCCATGGCAAAATACATTCATTACTGGCACGAGAGGGCATTCATGGTACGGGGCACCCATGGCAAAATACGTTCATTACTGGCGTGAGAGGGCATCCATGGTACGGGGCGCCCATGGCAATATACGTTCATTACTGGCACGAGAGGCACCCATGGCAAAATACATAAATTCTTGGCACCCATGGTATGGGGCGCCCATGGCAAAATACGTACCTTCTTGGCACGAAAGGGCACCCACGGCATGGGGCACCCATGGCAATATACGTTCATTACTGGCGCAAGAGGGCATCCATGGTAAAATACATTCAGTACTGGCACGAGAGGGCACCCATGGTATGGGGCGCCCATGGCAAAATACATTCAGTACTGGCACGAGAGGGCACCCACGGTAAAAGGACGGCCCTTACCTAGTCAGTGTAATTTTGGGGGGCACTTGTGGTATATGGGGTGCATGGCGCATCCATGGAAAAATGCTGGCCCTGGCATAGTGGGTGTTATTCTTGACACAAAGAGGGAGCCTAAGGCATATTGGGGGGGGGGACCCATCACAAAAATGCATGCCCTCCCATACTTTCTTTTTTTCCTCATTTCAGACGTGTTTATTGAGTAGAAATGCACATAATTTAGTATCTCGATACAATGTGCACCCCCCCCCCCATCATTACAATAAACGTATACTGGAGTCTGTAGTAAGAATACCTATGACGTGTATTATAAGGAAAAACACATGCACAGTGACGACAGGGTCACAAAAGAGGTGTCAAACATGATATATGTGCAAGTTATCGCTATACGTTTGAAGCCTCAGACGCGCATTAAACTAGACATTTCTAACAAGTGTATGTATCGGAATTCATTGGTTAAGACAAGAAAAGGATATTCTTAATAGCAAAAAATGAGGTGAAAAAGGGGTAGAAAGAGAGGGAGACAATGGGAAGACGGATCTGGTTAATCCATAAATGTGGCTCCAATGAAGAAAGCATGTGCATGATTCAGGACACACCGGCAGAAAGCCACAATTCGGTGCCGATGGCTGGGAGCTGGGTGTGGGCCAGGGAGAGGTTCTCAGAATGCTTTGAGGTGTTGCTGTGGGGATCATTAAAGATCTTCTGGCTCGTGGTTTCTCTTTGCTGCCAGAGGCGACGAGTATGTTTGGAATAACAGAACATGCAGTGTGTCCCCGGGGCCCTTGTACAGTCCCGCAGAGGTTCGAGCCTCATAGCCCGAGTCGATGACGTGTCACAGTGTCCAGGGTACATTATGTATGATCCGTAGCAATAACAGAACATGCAGTAGTGTCCCCGGGGCCCTTGTACAGTCCCGCAGAGGTTCGAGCCTCATAGCCCGAGTCGGTGACGTGTCAGAGTGTCCAGGGTACATTATGTATGATCCGTAGCAATAACAGAACATGCAGTGTGTCCCCGGGGCCCTTGTACAGTCCCGCAGAGGTTCGAGCCTCATAGCCCGAGTCGATGACGTGTCAGAGTGTCCAGGGTACATTATGTATGATCCGTAGTAATAACAGAACATGCAGAGTGTCCCCGGGGCCCTTGTACAGTCCCGCAGAGGTTCGAGCCTCATGGCCCGAGTCGGTGACGTGTCAGAGTGTCCAGGGTACATTATGTATGATCCGCAGTCTCAGCTGTGAGAGGGCTGCTGATCCTTCCTCTAAAGGGAGAACTCTATGTTTTGGGTCAGGTCTTAGAGGAGATGGCCACATCAGGTGTTAGGTGAAGGACCCAAGCGTAGAGTTAAGTTTGGTCTCACCACTGTTGGGGGTCCTAGCAGGGTCGTATAGTTCGGATGCTACGGGGCCCAGTTTTGTCAAATTACCGAAGAGATACGGCAGAGCGGGGGAAGTAATGGGGCCTAGTTTCCCCGATTGAGGATTTTATCTTTAAGAAAGGTGTAAAAGTCTAAGTTAGATCGTTTGTACTGTGTTGCGAGTTCTCAAAAGAAATAGGGTCTTGTATAGTACTGAGATCTTTTACTAGGGAGGCACCTTTCGATGCCCAATCACTCCAAAAGCCATCTTGTGCATCTGTTTTTATCTCTTCATTCAACCACAGGGAAGCTAAAACAGATGTGGGAGTTTTGGGGAAAGTTTCCTGCCTGTAGCACGTGCAGAATCCATTGTGTCTCGTGTATTCGATAGTGAGTGTGGTATGTTAAGATGGTTGGTATGTTAAGAGGGTTGGTATGTTAAGAGGGTTGGTATGTTAAGAGGGTTGGCATGTTAAGAGGGTTGGCATGTTAAGAGGGTTGGCATGTTAAGAGGGTTGGTATGTTAAGAGGGTTGGTATGTTAAGAGGGTTGGTATGTTAAGAGGGTTGGCATGTTAAGAGGGTTGGCATGTTAAGAGGGTTGGCATGTTAAGAGGGTTGGCATGTTAAGAGGGTTGGTATGTTAAGAGGGTTGGTATGTTAAGAGGGTTGGTATTATGTACCGTTGAGAGGGCGCATAGTGGAGGAAGAGCTGACCAATCTCTCTCAGTAGGCAGCCATGTAGGGACATCAGAGGTGATGGTAGGGAGCCACCGAGCACCTTGTCTGCCCAAAAAGGACTGTTGGTATCGAGGGGAATCTGGGAGTTTATCCCCACCATCCTTTTTATCCATTATCCGTTTCTTGAGGAAAAGCAAAGATTTTTTGTTTCTCCATAGAAATTCCATCAAGGTGTTGTCTAGGATTTTGTACAGTCGTAACAAAATATAACAAGCATTGGCATAGCCAATAGGTCTCGCCTTTGGGACCTTATAAGTGTTTAGTTATCCAGCACAATATCCTTGGTGCAACAACATCAAGTGTTGCATGACTAAACACTTATAAGGTCCCAAAGGCGAGACCTATTGGCTATGCCAATGCTTGTTTTTATCACCTGCGCGTTCAGATCTCTGCATTGATTCTTTTTCCTCTGTAAATTACACTGTTTACCTTGAATTCCTTGTTCAGTGGGAAACCTGTTCAGAAATGTTTCGAGGTACATCACATAGACTTTCGCATTAAACCAGTATTCCTAGAACGAGGTTTCCTGGGAGTGGGATGATTCCATTTGCAAGGAGGCTTGGTAAAAACCCCTGTTTGGGGGGAAATGACTTTTGGTCGCCGGCAGCACATTTGTTAAAGCTCAATAAATTAAACACTACCAAATCCATTAACACTGATTTGTATAGTTGAATCTGTGCTGCTAGTAGTTCCATCGAGCGTAAGCATTTGGCTATTTGTTTCCGAATTCTCTTGGGAAGTATTGATTTAAGGCTGGTATGAGAAACACATATGCCGAATAGATTAAAAACCGTAATGGTTGGGTGAAACTGATTATTCAGCAAGGATTGTCCACTTAATTGTTCAGGCCTTACCTGTTAGGAAATTCTTTTTCGTTCAAGGAAAATCTCAGGCCCCCTAAAGCAAACGTCTGGTTTTAAAATGCAAGAGTTAGGCCAGGTATGTCTAGTGTTGCTGATGTGCATGTGGCTTTCATCCGTTTAATCTTAGAGCTCGGGGAGGGGGGTGTTTCAAGCTCAGCATAAAGATTGAGTTTAGACATGTTCTGCCAGCTGCTACATTGCTGAAATCCTGCACAACATTTGAGTTTCTCGGAGACCTACTGATAGTCTGCGCTGTAGGTTAATTATGCCGGTGTCCCTTCAAATTGGACTTTAACTCCATTTTTTTTGCCCCCTGGGCTTTCAGTGCAGAGAAGAAGCATCCGAGGGAGTGCCGAACAGGCTTGACACTGCATTGAAAACCGTGCAGCACCGTACTGAAAGAGGGGGCGGGGGTGATGACCGTGTGAGCACATTCTTCATTGGAAAGCCCTTTCTGATGGTACTGCTATGCATTCACATGGTATTTGTGCCACTGGAATGCTTTTTAAATGAGATCCGATTTCGGGCTAAAACATCAAAACTGCTTAGGGTTGTTGACCAAAAAGGACTTTAGAACGGATTTGACAAAGATTCTCCTCTGTTCTCTTCTGCTGAAATTTTGTTTTCAGATCTTCTCTCCCAATACTTAACCAGTACCAAACATCTGCTTTGAAAGCGGTCACTATAAACAAGCAATGGCCGCGCGGCCGTGAAACTGACACGGCTGCGCGGCCGCGAAAGTAAAAGTAATCGCGAGGGAAGACAGATGGCGAGGGAAGCCATATGGCGCCTGATCGCGCGTGCACGCTCGCGTGAACGCAAGCTGGTCGCCAGCAAACTGCTGTTTGCACTTCCAAAACCCGCTTACTAAAACTCTGCCAGAGCAGCGCATGCGCTGGCTCAGAAGCGAGACCTAAAAGGGAAGAAGCATACTGGTCGGGAAGTTAATTATAGATGTTAACATCATTTGAATTGTGTCCAGTCTACCCCACCAGCTAATACATTTAGAAATCGTTTTATCTTCATTGTTTGATAGGGTTTATCGAATGTCCTTCCCAAACCATTTTCCTAAGTATTTTAACAAAGTGCTCTGCCATTGGAGACCAGTATTTTGAAAATGGGAGGAGAAACAGCCGATATTCATGGGGAAGGCTTTGGGTTTTTTTCTTGTTGAGTGTCTATCCAGAGACTTCTACATATTTCGAGATTACTTTTAGGATACAAAGAATAGTCCTGTCAGCTTCCTCTGTGAATAGTAAAACATCATCGGCATATCCAGTACTTTTTACGGTCCAGAAGAGATCGGAATACCCTTAATACCACTGTCAATGCCGATGAACTCTAGTAGAAGTTCAACTGACAGTATAAAGAGAAGCGGGAAGAGGGGGCAGCCCTGACGTGCGCCTTCTTTTAAAGATAATTTATTTGAGGTACAACCATTACCTTGAACTGCAGCTTGTAATAGAGGGCAAATGCCAGTTTTAACAAAATTCTCGCCAAGACTGAATTTCAGCAGTGTGGCCTGCAGTAAGGTCCGTGAAACTTTATCAAAGGCCTTTTCTGCATTCAGAGCTATCACGGCTGTGGGAGAACGTAGGACGTAGCTTCTTCAAGAGCTTGGCACATAGTTCTAACACTGTCGTTAGCCGACCTTTGAGGAACCCTGTTTGTGCATACGTTTCATAGAAGTTACTGTTGAACCCACCCGGGCCGGGAGCTTTACCTAGTTTTAACTTAGTTATAGCTTTGAGGATTTCATCTGCCTCGATGGGTTTGTTGAGACTATCTCTACATTCCGGATCTAGGACGAGCAATGATAGTTTGTTTAAAACTTAGCGCAAAGCAGAGCATCAGTTTTAGTGTTGAGTCTATATACAGTTTTATAGAAATCTCAAAAATTATCCAAAATGTCCGTCATTGATGGACATTTAAGCCATTTGTGTGTTGATAGCTGGAATTATAGATTTATTCATTTCCAATTTTAAGTAATTAGCCATGAACCTCCGGCATCATTCTTTTGAACATTTGTTCCGCTATATTCACCTCGTTCCACTTGTGAGCTTTAGTACTCACTATTTGATTGTATTCATAATTTAGATATTTCAACCCGGGAAGATCCATGGAACCCTTAGAATGGTTTAATTTGAATTCCAGTGTTTTGATTCTAGCCTCCAATTCATTTAGACGTAGGTTATCTTTTTGTTTTTGGACAACATGAGGTTGATCATGCATCCTCTTATTGTCGCTTTATGGGAATCCCAAAATAATTCAGGGGGGGTGTCTCATTTATGTTATTTTCGTTTATAAAGTGTGTAATGTCATTTTGAATAGAGAATCTCATTACTTCATCATCGATAATCAAATCATTCATTCTTCATTGTTTTGAGGCTGGGGTAGGTACACCAATTTGTAATTCTAAAGAAATGCACGCATGGTCTGTGATCACAATCGGGTCTATTTGTTGAAAAGCTGCTTGTTGAAGGAGTCGATCATCTACTAAAAGATAGTCAACCCTAGAGAAGGAATCATGTGGATGTAAGTAGAAGGCATATTCACTGCCTGTAGAATTACAGATTCTCCATAGGTCAAATAAATTATGTTTCTTTACATAGGTTCAGAAGGTGAGCATGTGATCTATTTGGCCTAAATTTCCCTTGGGAAGGCGGTCAAGACTCAAGAGTACCATCTATTGGGAGATTGAAATCACCACCTAAAATCATACCATCACGTTGGGGAAGGTCTGGGATGGTTTTATTGAGAGAAGACCAGAACTCAGGATCATATATATTAATAATATTAAACTCTATTTCTCCTTTCTTGTCCAGGATGATTAGCCATCTGCCCCCTTGTCCTGTAGGTGTAAAGTGGCTGAAATGTTAGATTTTTTCAAGATCAGTCACCACTCAATTTTTCTTGTGACTTGCAGGCGAGTCGGAACAGTCGCTTATCCACTGGTATTTAAGTTTCAAAGATTCAGCAAGACTCAATTTCGTCTCTTGTTGTAATATGATATCACCCTTAAGTTTATAGCAATAGTCTGATATTTTTCTTCTTTGGTCAGGATGGTTAAGGCTCTTGGTGTTGAGGGAGACTATTTTTAGAGGTTGTGAATGGTAGCATACATATCTTCAGTGGTAAAAGGTTGGTACGGAGTGCTGTTTAATACGTCCTCATAGGCTCTCAAGCATCTTTCTGAAATAGACGCATATAGTACATGTACGGCACCGGTGTAAGACGATGAGTCGGTATGTAAACCAGTTATGCCCTGTGATGGTATCGGGGGTACATAAACTTGTAATAACTTTAGCCAGATTGCAAGTGATAAAGGCCTTGGGAAAGGAGAGGGATGTATACAAAAAGAAACGTAAACCCACCCCCCGTACCCCATATGAGAACTAAGGCTCACTAACCCACCTCAGGGGAGCGCAATGAGATGGCCTCCAAATAATGTAAATATAATGCTTTTTTAGGAAACACATGGCGATTGAAATTAGAACAACATCAATAAACCAATGTAACAGCAAGGGCTAGTCAACGATTTCTTACTCCGCCTCAACCGTAACTCTATAGAAAGTAAGAGGAGCAATATAGCAGAATCTGCATTATAAGACGGGTGAGGATATCAAGACGACGTCTGTAATCTAGTATGAAACACATGAGCGAAACATAACTACCGTAGGTCACCCGCTACAACAAATAGAACCGTTCCAATACACCTCGGGAAGATTATCGAGTTATGAGTTTTAGAGATTAGAAAACTCCAAAGATTGGCATTGCGGTGCAGTCAGTGTGAGGCAGACATCTCCCTGTTCGAAGAAGGGGCAATCCAAGTAAGAGGGCCAAAAACAAAGACACGGGACAGGATCACATACTGTGCTGCTTAGTCGTCCATACCAGAGTGTTTGATATCCTGGAGAAGTTTCTGGAGCTCAGCAGGACCTGAAAAAAGCCTGGGTTTATCGTTAATAATGATTTCGAAATGAGAAGACCCCAGACAGAAGTGCTGGATAGAGAGAGATCTGAGCTGATGTCTAAGGTCTAAAGATGTCTGAGGTCTAAAAAGTCTTTTCTACGGAGGATATGTTTTGCATAGTCCTGGGCGATGTCCATTTTGCCTCATTCCCAGGATATATGTTGATGTTTTTTCATGCATTTCAAAATCTCCTCTGTGTGCTTATATCTTAAGGGTTTAAAAGTCATGGCCTCTGGCTGTTTTTTACCCTTGGATGAGTCCTGTGGCTGTCTACCAGAGGGAACCCTGTGGGCTCTGGCAACTTCAAAGTCTTTGGAAAAGGAGATGTTCAGTGTGCAGGGAATCCACCTCTCAAGGAATTTCTCACAGAAATTGGCAGCATCTTCGACACCATCTGGTAGATCAAAGATTTGTAGGTTACCTCTTTCATAGCGGTTTTCCAGGTCTGTAACTTCCAGCAAGAGAGAGATGCCAGCCTGGAGCATATTGAATCAGTGAGTTTTCGTGACCCTTTCCTGTTATCCTCTAGACAGCTTATATAGGATTCAGCTTCAGTAATCCAGTTGGCGAAGTCTTTGAAGTCATTCCTTAAATCCCGAATGTTCGTTCGCATAAGAACCATGCTTGATTTTGTGCTTTGTGCCAGATCATGCGGAACAGTGAGTCATTGAAGAATAAGTTCCCTGTTTGTAGATTGGTCAATTCGGGGTTTTAACAGAGATTCTGGTGGTGGTGGTGGTGGTGTAGATGTAGGCCTTTTCTGACCTATTTTAATTTCTTGGAAGTCCTTCATTTCTTTGTCTCTGCCTTCGGCCAAAATTGCAAGTGAGGTGGAACCACCCGGGAGATGATACTCCGGCAGAGGGAAGCGTTTGATAGTAGTTTAAAGGGGCAACAAGGACTTCATTAGGTAGATTATTTGAGGGGGCGGCTGGCCCAGCAAAAGTTGTTAATGTGCAGGAAAGATATGTAGGGATTAGAGGGTGATCCACATGAAGGAAGATTTATGCACAGATGCATGAGATGTTGGTAGCCGAATGGACTGTGACCTCCCCCAGGAGATCTGAATTTGTATGACCAGACACAACCTACTGACTGTTGTTGTCACCAAGAAATGTAGGCAGCATAGTATGCAGAGATTTAGATGAAAAGTACAGAGCTTTTGTTAACGGCGGCCATTTTGTCCCAAAACATGATGCCTGATCTCCACTTCAAAAGACATACATAACGCTGCATAAGAGGTAAAATCGTTCCTGGCACAGTCAGCTGAGAGGTATAAGAGAAAGCGGGTATGACCGCTTTCCCAAAATTCTGGCAATCACTCAGTAAGTTCCACTGAAAGCAAAACATTTATGGCGCAGGCCATGTTTTGTGCCTAACCTTCCCGTCGATCGATCGAGAGCTCCGATGTTCCTGGAGCGATTTAGAATGGGGTAAACGGTCTCTTCCACCGCTGTTGAGATCAACCCAACTGGACTACATTGAATTTAGGCTCTTTCGCTGCCATCTGATCCCATAAAGCGGCAAAGGCACACTCAATCTGACAGAGAGAGCGCCTAGGCGCCCATCGTAGTCGAGCGCTGACTACCCCCCCCCCCCCCGCCCTCTGACGCTTTTTATGTCATTTTTGACATGTGGGGCAAGCCCTTGGCAAAGTCCTGTCCATGGCATATTTGAGGAAATTTCAGGGTAATTGGGTGCACCTATGACAAACGTTGATAAAAATGGGTCAGCTCCTGAGTAGGGTCAGAATTGCTTGACATACCATGAAAGTGCTGAATAGTCCATGAGGGCCCTTTCAGGATATATGACTTTTTAGTACATTTTGTTGAAGATTGTTCTTTCAAATGCACTATTGGACCCAATATTTAGCAAAATTTCCCAGCCCACAAAACTTTCTTGGAAAAAAATCTGGCGCACTGGCTTTGTTCACTGGGACCTGGGGCAGGGATTACTCATAACCACTTTCAAAGATCACCCCCACCACTGGTGATCAGAAGAAGCAGGGAGCCGAGAGGGGGGGTGTGTACAGAGGGGGCAGGAGCAGAGATTTGGCATGACATAAACAGCACTGTTCGCTCTTAAATGTGATAACATTGCTTACATTTTACAGGTGGATAAACCTGCCACACACACACACATCCTACCCGCAATTTTTGCTAACTTGTTTTCAAAACTGTGTCATTTGACCCAGGTCCCACCAATAATTCTGTGAGCCTTGCTCCCACGAGACTGGGAGCTCTCAGAGCTCTAGATATCCAGCCTTTTGACCAGTGGCGTCTCTAGAAGGGAATTTTAAGGGGACACACACTGAGCCACAGAAAAAACTGCTGGGTGCATTTATAGGGGTCACATATCCCTCCATTATCCTATTCAACCCAACTAACAGACTCACATTTCCATCGCTCAAATTAACACATATTTCCCTACACTAACCCACCACTAATCCTTTTTGGGTTCTGGAGTAGCGTGCTACTTGCCGAAAAGCACTTCGATGCCTCAACAGGGGTAGTAAGAGCTATATAAAAATAATTACAATATATATGTGTTTGCTTAGAATGTTAACATTTGACTTTGAGTTTGTATATCTTTCTCTGTATATATAGATATTTACATACATACATACATACAAGACCAGATTCAAACATTTTAAGCAGGAGCACAGCTTTGCAGTGCACGGTATTTGGACAAATGAATGTGTGGGACAAGTGCAGTATATATTTTTCTATGCCCCACCTCCCCCATCCTAGCAAATTCAACAGCTGTGGTGGGGCCCAAAGGGGGGAGCAGGGCAAACAGAACTGGGATAGGACACACCACCCTCCTCCCCAAGAGACTCTAGTGATGGTGGAACCCTGAAATAGTGCAGAGCTACAACAGGGCAAACTAGTCACTCCGGACGTCTTCCCAGAAGGAACCCCAGAGGCAGGCCATCTCTGACAAGAGTATGTGCAAAGAGAGCCCCAGCCAATCACTGGAGACATTACTGGCATGGAATATCAGCCTAACACTTCCAGGCCCAAAAAGGGAGACTTCCTGCTGTCATGGGCATGCAAGAAGTGTATTCAGCTGTGATGAGCTTGCAAGAAGTGTATTCAGCTGTGATGAGCTTGCAAGAAGGAGGCGCATTCTGCTGTGACGAGCATACAAGGAGTGTATTCAGCTGTGCTAAGCTTGCAAGAAGGAGGCACATTCTGCTGCAATGAGAATGCAAGGAGTGTATTCAGCTGTGATGAGCTTGCAAGGAGGAGGTGCATTCTGCTGTGACGAGCATGCAAGGAGTGTATTCAGCTGTGATGAGCTTGCAAGAAGGAGGCGCATTCTGCTGCGACGAGCATGCAAGGAGTGTATTCAGCTGTGATGAGCTTGCAAGAAGGAGGCGCATTCTGCTGCGACGAGCATGCAAGGAGTGTATTCAGCTGTGCTTAGCTTGCAAGAAGGAGGCACATTCTGCTGCGACGAGCATGCAAGGAGTGTATTCAGCTGTGCTAAGCTTGCAAGAAGGAGGCACATTCTGCTGCGACGAGCATGCAAGGAGTGTATTCAGCTGTGCTAAGCTTGCAAGAAGGAGGCACATTCTGCTGCGACGAGCATGCAAGGAGTGTATTCAGCTGTGCTAAGCTTGCAAGAAGGAGGCACATTCTGCTGCGAAGAGCATGCAAGGAGTGTATTCAGCTGTGCTAAGCTTGCAAGAAGGAGGCACATTCTGCTGCGACGAGCATGCAAGGAGTGTATTCAGGTGTGATAAGCTTGCAAGAAGGAGGCACATTCTGCTGCGACGAACATGAAAGAAGTGTTTTCAGCTGTGCTAAGCTTGCAAGAAGGAAGCACATTCTGCTGTGACGAGCATTCAAGGAGTGTATTCCGCTGTGCTAAGCTTGCAAGGAGGAGGCCCATTCTGCTGTGACGAGCATGCAAGGAGTGTATTCAGCTGTGATGAGCTTGCAAGAAGGAGGCGCATTCTGCTGTGATGAGAATGCAAGAAGTGTATTCAACTGTGTTAAACTTGCAATAAGGAGGCACATTCTGCTGCGACGAGCATGCAAGGAGTGTATTCAGCTGTGCTAAGCTTGCAAGAAGGAGGCACATTCTGCTGCGACGAGCATGCAAGGAGTGTATTCAGCTGTGCTAAGCTTGCAAGAAGGAGGCACATTCTGCTGCGATGAGCATGCAAGGAGTGTATTCAGGTATTCAGGTGTGATAAGCTTGCAAGAAGGAGGCACATTCTGCTGCGACGAACATGAAAGAAGTGTTTTCAGCTGTGCTAAACTTGCAAGGAGGAGGCACATTCTGCTGTGACGAGCATGCAAGGAGTGTATTCAGCTGTGATGAGCTTGCAAGAAGGAGGCGCATTCTGCTGTGATGAGAATGCAAGAAGTGTATTTAACTGTGTTAAGCTTGCAATAAGGAGGCACATTCTGCTGCGACGAGCATGCAAGGAGTGTATTCAGCTGTGCTAAGCTTGCAAGAAGGAGGCACATTCTGCTGCAACGAGCATGCAAGGAGTGTATTCAGCTGTGCTAAGCTTGCAAGAAGGAGGCACATTCTGCTGCGACGAGCATGCAAGGAGTGTATTCAGCTATGCTAAGCTTGCAAGAAGGAGGCACATTCTGCTGCGACGAGCATGCAAGGAGTGCGCTTACAAGAAGGAGGCGCATTCTGCTGTGACGAGCATGCAAGGAGTGTTTTCAGCTGTGCTAAGCTTGCAAGAAGGAGGCACATTCTGCTGAAACGAGCATGCAAGGAGTGTATTCAGGTGTGATAAGCTTGCAAGAAGGAGGCACATTCTGCAGCAATGAGAATGCAAGGAGTGTATTCAGCTGTGAAAAGCTTGCATGGAGGAGGCACATTCTGCTGCGACGAGCATGCAAGGAGTGTATTCAGGTGTGAAAAGCTTGCAAGAAGGAGGCACATTCTGCTGCAACGAGCATGAAAGGAGTGAGATTCAGGTGTGATAAGCTTGCAAGAAACAGGCACATTCTGCTGCAATGAGCATGCAAGGAGTGTATTCAGGTGTGATAAGCTTGCAAGAAGGAGGCACATTCTGCTGCAATGAGAATGCAAGCAGTGTATTCAGCTGTGATGAGCTTGCAAGGAGGAGGTGCATTCTGCTGTGACGAGCATGCAAGGAGTGTTTTCAGCAGTGATGAGCTTGCAAGAAGGAGGCGCATTCTGCTGTGATGAGAATGCAAGAAGTGTATTCAGCTGTGATGAGCTTGCAAGAAGGAGGCGCATTCTGCTGCGACGAGCATGCAAGGAGTGTATTCAGCTGTGATGAGCTTGCAAGAAGGAGGCGCATTCTGCTGTGATGAGAATGCAAGAAGTGTATTCAGCTGTGATGAGCTTGCAAGAAGGAGGCGCATTCTGCTGCGACGAGCATACAAGGAGTGTATTCAGCTGTGCTAAGCTTGCAAGAAGGAGGCACATTCTGCTGCGACGAGCATGCAAGGAGTGTATTCAGCTGTGCTAAGCTTGCAAGAAGGAGGCACATTCTGCTGCGAGGAGCATGCAAGGAGTGTATTCAGCTGTGCTAAGCTTGCAAGAAGGAGGCACATTCTGCTGCGACGAGCATGCAAGGAGTGTATTCAGGTGTGATAAGTTTGCAAGAAGGAGGCACATTCTGCTGCGACGAGCATGAAAGGAGTGTTTTCAGCTGTGCTAAGCTTGCAAGAAGGAGGCACATTCTGCTGTGACGAGCATGCAAGGAGTGCATTCAGCTGTGCTAAGCTTGCAAGAAGGAGGCACATTCTGCTGCAATGAGAATGCAAGGAGTTTATTCAGCTGTGATGAGCTTGCAAGGAGGAGGTGCATTCTGCTGTGACGAGCATGCAAGGAGTGTATTCAGCTGTGATGAGCTTGCAAGAAGGAGGCGCATTCTGCTGTGACGAGCATGCAAGGAGTGTATTCAGCTGTGATGAGCTTGCAAGAAGGAGGCACATTCTGCTGTGATGAGCATGCAAGGAGTGTATTCTACTGTGATGAGCTTGCAAGAAGGAGGCGCATTCTGCTGTGATGAGAATGCAAGAAGTGTATTCAACTGTGTTAAGCTTGCAAGAAGGAGGCACATTCTGCTGCGACGAGCATGCAAGGAGTGTATTCAGCTGTGCTAAGCTTGCAAGAAGGAGGCACATTCTGTTGCGACGAGCATGCAAGGAGTGTATTCAGCTGTGCTAAGCTTGCAAGAAGGAGGCACATTCTGCTGCGATGAGCATGCAAGGAGTGTATTCAGATGTGCTAAGCTTGCAAGAAGGAGGCACATTCTGCTGCGACGAGCATGCAAGGAGTGCGCTTACAATAAGGAGGAGCATTCTGCTGTGACGAGCATGCAAGGAGTGTTTTCAGCTGTGCTAAGCTTGCAAGAAGGAGGCACATTCTGCTGCGACGAGCATGCAAGGAGTGTATTCAGCTGTGCTAAGCTTGCAAGAAGGAGGCACATTCTGCTGCGATGAGCATGCAAGGAGTGTATTCAGATGTGCTAAGCTTGCAAGAAGGAGGCACATTCTGCTGCGACGAGCATGCAAGGAGTGCGCTTACAAGAAGGAGGAGCATTCTGCTGTGACGAGCATGCAAGGAGTGTATTCAGGTGTGATAAGCTTGCAAGAAGGAGGCACATTCTGCTGCAATGAGAATGCAAGGAGTGTATTCAGCTGTGATGAGCTTGCAAGGAGGAGGCACATTCTGCTGCAACGAGCAAGCAAGGAGTGTATTCAGGTGTGATAAGCTTGCAAGAAGGAGGCACATTCTGCTGCGACGAGCATGCAAGGAGTGTTTTCAGCTGTGCTAAGCTTGCAATAAGGAGGCGCATTCTGCTGCGACGAGCATGCAAGGAGTGTATTCAGCTGTGATAAGCTTGCAAGGAGGAGGCACATTCTGCTGCGACGAACGTGCGAGAAGGGATGCTGTCTGGAGTGACAAGCATACACTAACAACCACACTGGAGGTGGAATCTCTAGAGGGATGCACAGCTGAGGCGGACCCTTGTGTGCAAACCTCATGCAAATAGGCAGTGCATGTACACAAACACAGGACAAAAAAACAGACTCACCACTGCTGCACCTCCTTTTCCGTGACTGCAAGAGGAAAGAAAAACACAACTGTTAGCAACGTAGCTGCACACTGCAAGGTGAGTATACAATACATAGCATCTGCACATTCAATGTGAGCATATAGTCACCAGATATCCAGTAGCAGCACACTGCAAGGTGAATACATGATCACATGATATCTGCATCTGCACACTGCATATCTGCACACTGCAAGGTGAGTACATGATCACATGATATCTGCATCTGCACACTGCATATCTGCACACTGCAAGGTGAGTACATGATCACATGATATCTGCATCTGCACACTGCATATCTGCACACTGCAAGGTGAGTACATGATCACATGATATCTGCATCTGCACACTGCATATCTGCACACTGCAAGGTGAGTACATGATCACATATCTGCATCTGCACACTGCATATCTGCATACTGCAAGGTGAGTAAGTGACCTCTTTATATCTGCCTCTGCACACTGCATATCTGCACACTGCAAGGTGAGTACATGATCACATATCTGCATCTGCACACTGCATATCTGCAAGGTGAGTAAGTGACCTCTTTATATCTGCCTCTGCACACTGCATATCTGCACACTGCAAGGTGAGTACATGATCACATATCTGCATCTGCACACTGCATATCTGCATACTGCAAGGTGAGTACGTAACCTCTTTATATATGCATCTGCACACTGCAAGGTGAATTGAATTTGAATTTATTAACAGTGTTTGTGGCCTAAAATGCAAAGCATGCTTGCCTTTCACACACAAAAACAGAATATTATACACATAAAAGGACTGAAAGATTTAAAATAAAAAGAAAAGATTCTTGAATGAAGAAAAACATAAAAACTGATTAACAATCTGTAGTATGCAAAAAATAAAAAAGGCCAGTTCTTCCCAAGACAGCATAGACCAACTCTGGCCTTTAAAATAGTTAAAACCAGGGAACGGTTGCAAGGTGAGTACATGACTCACATGATATCCATCAACTGCACACTGCAAGGTGAGTACCTGACACATGCTATCCATCAACTACACACTGCAAGGTGAGTACATGACTACATGACAACTGCACACTGCAAGGTGTGCACATGATAACTGCACACTGCAAGGTGAGTACATGACTACATGACAACTGCACACTGCAAGGTGAGCACATGATAACTGCACACTGCAAGGTGAGTAAATTACCAAATGATATCTGCACACTGCAAGGTGAGTACATGACCACATGATAACCAGCAACTGTGCACTGCAAGGTGAGTACATGATCACATGATATCCAGCAACTGCGCACTGCAAGGTGAGTACATGACCACATGATAACTGCACACTGCAAGGTGAGTACATGACTACATGATATCTGCATCTGAACACTGCAAGGTGAGTCCATGACCACATGATATCTTCAACTGCGCAATGCAAGGTGAGTACATGACCACATGATATCTGCACACTGCAAGGTGAGTACATGACCACATGATATCTGCATCTGTGCACTGCAAGGTGAGTACATGACCACATGCTATCTGCGCACTGCAATGTGAGGACATGACTACATGAGATCTGCATCTGCGCACTGCAAGGTGAGCACATGACCACATGATAACTGCGCACTGCAAGGTGAGCACATGACCACATGATATCCAGCAACTGTGCAATGCAAGGTGAGTACATGACAACATGATATCTGCAACCGCACACTGCAAGGTGAGTACATGACCTCATGATATCTGCATCTGCACACTGCAAGCTGAGTACATAACAACATGATATCTGCGCACCGTAAGGTGAGTACATGACTGCATGATATCTGCATCTGAGCACTGCAAGGTGAGTACATAATCACATGATATCCTGTTGCTGCACACTGCAAGGTGAGTACATGACCACATGATATCTGCATCTGTGCACTGCAAGGTGAGTACATGAACACATGATATCTGCGCACTGCAAGGTGAGTACATGCCACATGATATCTGCATCTGTGCACTGCAAGGTGAGTACATAACCACGTGATATCTGCATCCTGCATGGTGAGTACATGACCGCATGATATCTGCATCTGTGCACTGCAAGGTGAGTACATAATCACATGATATCCTGTTGCTGCACACTGCAAGGTGAGTACATGACTACATGATAACTGCATCTGTGCACTGCAAAGTGAGTACATGACCACTTGATATCTGCGCACTGCAAGGTGAGTACATGACCACTTGATATCTGCGCACTGCAAGGTGAGTACATGACCACATGATATCTGCGCACTGCAAGGTGAGTTCATGACCACATGATATCTGCATCTGTGCACTGCAAGGTGAGAACATGACCACATGCTATCTGCGCACTGCAAGGTGAGTACATGACTACAAGATATCTGCATCTGCACACTGCAAGGTGAGTACATGACCACACAACATCTGCATCTATACACTGCAAGGTAAGTACATGACTACATGATATCTGCATCTGTACACTGCGAGAACATGAACCACGTCATATCTAACAGCTGATTTCTGCAAGGTGAGTACCAGATTATTTATTTATTTAGGACATTTGTCGAGTGCAACTGTCACCTAAAAGAAATCCTGGCGCTGAAGCCAAAGATCCGGAAATTAAATAGCAGCCCTGAGAAGTGACGTAAAAGATCCCCGGGGAAAGAGCCCGGTTATCAAAGTCCTTCTGAAGCAGAGGAGATCAGTTGAGTGTCTAATAAAGTCAGGGAGCTCATTCCAAAGCTGGGCAGGCTTCACCAGGAAGGCACCTTGTGAGAAGTTGGCCTGGCATATGCTGTCCACTAGTTATAGTGGGCACCTTGCACCAGTCCAAACGACCTTTATTGATGATAGGTTTAAAGACAACCTTTATTGAAAGCTATCCTAGTGGTAGCTATGGAGAGCAGCCTTCAGGCTAAGTCTTGAAGGAGTGTTAAGCTGTTTGTTTTACCAGTTATAAGCTCATGAATGACCAAATGAAAGGAGAACCACACCAGGTATATATATAAAATATATGTATTTATTACTAAACACTACCCAATAGTCTCTTTATGAGGCTAGAGGTCAAAGTACACAAGTTACAAGTCAAATAGCACAGTAAATTAGCACAATATACGATTAGCCCTAGGGGCGTACCAAACCATATATTAAGAAAGTGGTATAAGAACCACGACTTAAGTAGACACAAGGCCTAGAGCCTGTAGAATCACTGGGACCCCAAGGAACCACCCAAGGTAGTGACACAGGGACCCACGGGGCTGTGTGCAGTGTGTGAACACAGCCGCGAGCTCCGTTAAAGTCTATGGGAAAGTCGCGGTAAGAGTTTTAGAGTTTAAGGACACTTAGAAATGGACTAGGACCAAACCCTCTTGGACTTAGACAGTTCTAGGGTCAACACCCATGGGAGCACTGGAGTACTCGAGTTACCTCACCCAGGGAAGCCGGGTGCATAGGTGGCAAATGGTGTCGGGTCGCGTCGTCGTTTTCAATGGCAGCCTGCCACGAAGTGCTGCTGCCCGGAAGATGCGAAGTGTACAAAGAGATCCAAGCCTGGATCGGAGATGAGAAGAACCTGAAAGCAGAGGGGACAGAGTCTGGGTCACTTGCCAGTGACCAGGGGCACGATAGTCAAATGCCCACCGATGTCGGGTGCTTCAGGTGAAAAAGGTGAAGCTTGACTCTTCAGCCACGAGGACCAGGAGGCATCGACGACAACCAGGAGCTGGATTCAAGCTGTCCCACAAAGGATGTCGAGTGCTGCAGCATTGGTGTCCGGATTGAACACAACAAGCCTTGGCAACAGCAACCCACGCAGAAAGGAGAAAGATGCTTCGGAGCAGACCAGCAAGGTCTGAGAGACTCACCACTTGGTGGGGAGTTAGGGCACGTCTGGAGCAACCGGAAACGCCCAAAGAAAATCAGAGTTGCCTTCACAGGGACCCACCAGTTGACGGACCAGGGATCGCGAAGGAGCCCCAAGCGGAAATGCAGGAAGCGGGCCCACGGAACACTCGTGGAGTGTAGGCTCACAATCTTCAGTGCAAATGGTGCTCGGGGCCTGGGCTACGAGTAACCCAAAGCAGGACTTCAAGAGTCGTCGAGAAGTCAATGCACTAGCAAATGTGCACGGTGACCAGGAGTTCCGGTTCCACGCTACTCACAAGGGCTGCGGGTCTCAGCTTTGCTGGGGACTCGGGTCGGCCTCTGAGATGTCTGGAAATCCTCTTCCTGGGCTGCAAGTACTTCGGAGTCCGGCGGGAGCTTCGGAGATGCAGACCGGCAAATGCTTCGTTGGTGCCTGCCAAGCAGGGAGTCACTCCTTGACCCCAAGGGAGATTTCTTCAGTCCTCTAGTCTTGAGTAGAGCATTGAAGTTCCAGGATTCAGTTGCAGAGTTTCGTCCAGGGATATCTAAAGTCCTGTTGCCAGGGTTCCCTTACTTATACTAAAGAAGGGGGTTGGACTAACTCTGGGGACCCACCTATGGGAGGGTTTGGAAAGAGGGGTGGCTACACCCATTTCCTTTGTCCAGTTTCACGCCAGAGCAGGGGCTGGCAGCCCCTGCAACCGGTTTGAACTGGGGTATGCACGAAGACACCAAATGTGCCCCCAGTGCAGGACTTCAAAGCACTCTTGGAGTGCACCCACCCAGCCCCAATCCACTAAGGCCTGTCTGGGAGGTGGTAACACCTCCCTGTGACAGGAAACCTATTGTCCAGGCCTCCCCTGCCGGAGTTTCGGTCAGCAGCAGGAGGCCAGACTCGTGTCTGTGGCTGCAGCATCCATTTTGTGATGCCAGGCTCTGTTTAGTTGGTACCGGGTATACCGGTGCTGTCATGTCTCTCCTCTAGAAGGGTGGGATCATACTCCCACACCAGTTACTGGTGTGGGGGTATGATGCCAAGGTGTTTGACACCAAACACGACATGTTTCCGTGCAGCCATCCCAAAGTTAGCATTTACCGTTTAGATATAATGCACTTAAGAGTATATGGTCAGGCTGCACCACAGACAACCCCGGAGAGGAGATTCCGAAGGCTGCAGAGGGGCTCTGCTCATGCATGGGCACCCTCTCACATAAAACCAAGCACCCTGCCTTCAGGATTGATAAGGCCTGCCATAGGGGTGACTGATAGGTTTCTATGTGCAGTGATAGGTGAGATATAGTGAACCTATATCTCTGTAAGGGGTGCATGCACCACCTTACTCAGGCTGCAGTAGCAGTCCTGTGGTGTCATTTTGGAGGGCCTTCCAGGGGTGGCACAATACATGCTTCAGCCCCTGGTAGGCCTCTGGGGTACCTATGCCCTGGGTACATAGTATACCATATACTAGGGACTTATAAGGGCACCCCAGAATCCAATCTGAAGTGTACTTAAGGTACAGGGAATCAATTTCGAGAGGAAGCAGCTAGGCTGGGGTCCTGAATAGCAGGGCCCCAGCCAGACTAAAGTCGAAAAACAGTGATACACCAGCAAAAAGTGGGGGTAACCATAAGAGGCAGATCCTACTCTCCTACACACCTCCCCCCTGTCTAGACTTAAGGTGGCAATATAGACAAGGTTGGCTGATGACGAGCGGAGAGAACCCTCCCCGTGCATATTTCCAGTAACTGTTCTGGAAGTGCATAGGACAACGGCCTTGGAGGGCCTTAAACACAATGCAAAGGGCTTTAAAAACTATCCTTTGCCTAATCGGAAGCCAGTGGAGTTCCTTCAGTGCTTCCGAAGCGGGTGATCTTCTAGGCCTGTCCAGAGCCAGTTTGGCTGCTACAGCCAGGACTCGATGTAGTCTTTGCAATAAGAAGTCGTGGGGCTCCTAGAAGTAGTGTCTTGCAATAGTCCAACCTGCTCAGGATCACACTACGTACGACCAGAGGTTTGGCATATGGAGGTAGTAAAGGAAAAGAGTTTTAGCAAACCCCATAAAAGGGGAAAACAAGTCCAAGCTACTGTAGTAAAGTGGGCTTCCAGGGATAGCTTGCTGTCAAAGGACACCCCTAGATTACGGACAGAGTCCTAGGGGGAGGGCTCTTCCTGTGTGGGTAGAGGCCAAAACTTGGTTGGGAGACTAAAAGGACCTTTGTTGGCTGAGCAGCATAAAAGCTCGGTTTTGTCTCCTTTAAATTTCAAAGAATTGTCGTTCAGCCAAGTAACAATGTACTCCCTGCAATACACTACCCGGCCTTCCGGCAGCTGCACACTGCAAGGCGAGTACATGACCTCATGATATCTGCATACTGCAAGGCGAGTACATGGCCTCATGATATCTGCATACTGCAAGGCGAGTGCATGACCTCATGATATCTGCATCTGCACACTGCAAGGCGAGTACATGACCTCATGATATCTGCAACTGCACACTGCAAGGTGAGTGCATGACCCCATGATATCTGCATCTGCGCACTACAAGGCAAGTACATGAACTCATGATATCTGCATCTGCACACTGCAAGGCGAGTACATGACCTCATGAAATTTGCATCTGCATACTGCAAGGCGGGTACATGACCTCATGATATCTGCATCTGCGCACTGCAAGGCAAGTACATGACCTCATGATATCTGCATCTGCGCACTGCAAGGCACTACATGACCTCACGATATCTGCATCTGCACACTGCAAGGTGAGCACATGACCACTTCATATCTGCACACTGCAAGGCGAGTACATAACCTCATGATATCTACACACTGCAAGGTGAGTACAGGATCACATGATATCTGCATCTAAGCACTGCAAGGAGAGAACATGACCACATGATATCTACACACTGCAAGGCGAGTACATGACCTCATGATATCTGCAGCTGCACAGTGCAAGGTGAGTACATGATCATATGACAACTGACAGCTGCACACTGAAAGGTGAGTACAACAAGATCATACACTGCCTGCCCTTCCAGCAGCTGCGCACTGCAAGGCAAGTACATGACCTCATGATATCTGCATCTGCACACTGCAAGGTGAGTACATGAGAACACAATATCTACACACTGCAAGGTGAGTACATGGCCACATGATATCAGCATCTGCGCACAGTAAGGTGAGTACATGATCATATCACATCTGACAGCGGCATTCTGCAAGATAAATACAACAAGATCATACACTGTCTGCCCTTCCAGCAGCTGCACACTGCAAGGTGAGTACATGATCACATGATATCTGCATCTGCGCACTGCAAGGTGAGTGCATAACCACATGATATCTGCACACTGCAAGGTGAGTACATGACCACATGATATCTGCATCTGGGTGAGTACATGACCACTTGATAGCAGCACACTGCAAGGCAAGTACATGACCTCATGATATCTGCATCTGCGCACTGCAAGGTGAGTGCATAACCACATGATATCTGCACACTGCAAGGTGAGTACATGACCTCATGATATCTGCATCTGCGCACTGCAAGGTGAGTACATGAGAACACAATATCTACACACTGCAAGGTGAGTACATGACCACATGATATCTGCATCTACACACTGCTAGGTGAGTACATGATCATATCACATCTGACAGCGGCATTCTGCAAGATAAATACAAGATCATACACTGTCCGCCCTTCCAGCAGCTGCACACTGCAAGGTGAGTACATGATCACATGATGTCTGCATCTATGCACTGCAAGGAGAGAACATAACCACATGATATCTGCACACTGCAAGGCGAGTACATGACCTCATGATATCTGCATCTGCGCACTGCAAGATGAGTGCATAACCACATGATATTTAACAGCTGATTTCTGCAAGGTTAGTACAACATGATCATAGACTGCCCGCCCTTCCAGCAGCTCCACACTGCATGTTGAGTACATGATCACATGTGATCCAGCAGGTGCACCCTGCAAGGTGAGTACATGACCACATTATATCTGCATCTGCACACTGCAATGTGAGTACATGACCACATATCAGCATCTGCGCACTGCAAGGCAAGTACATGACCTCATGATATCTGCATCTGCACACTGCAAGATGAGTACATGACAACACGATATCTACACACTGCAAGGCGAGTACATGACCTCATGATATCTGCATCTGCACACTGCAAGATGAGTACATGACAACACGATATCTACACACTGCAAGGTGAGTACATGACCTCATGATAACTGCAACTGTGCACTGCGAGGCAAGTACATGACCTCATGATATCTGCATCTGCACACTGCAAGATGAGTACATGACAACACGATATCTACACACTGCAAGATGAGTACATGACAACACGATATCTACACACTGCAAGGCGAGTACATGACCACATGATATCTGCATCTGTACACTGCAAGGTGAGTACATGATCACATGTTATCCAGCAGGTGTACCCTGCAAGGTGAGGACATGACCACTTCATATCTGCATCTGCACACTGCAAGGCTAGTACATGACCTCATGATCTGCATCTGCACACTGCAAGGTGAGTACACGATCACATGATATCTGCATGTACGCACTGCAAGGTGAGTACATGGCCACATGATATCTACACACTGCAAGGTGAGTACATGATCATATGACATCTGACAGCTGCACACTGCAAGGTGAGTACAACAAGATCATACACTGTCTGCCCTTCCAGCAGATGCACACTGCAGGTTGAGTATATGATCACGTTATCCAGCAGGTGCACCATGCAAGGCGAGCATATGACCACATGATATCTGCATCTGCACACTGCAAGGTGAGTACATGACCTCATCATATCTGCATCTGCACCCTGCAAGGTGAGTACATGATCACTTCATATCTGCATCTGTACACTGCAAGGCGAGTACATGACCTCATGATATCTGCATCTGCACACTGCAAGGTGAGTACATGATCGCATAATATCTGTATCTACGCACTGCAAGGAGAGAACATAGCCACATGATATCTGCATCTGCGCACTGCAAGGTGAGTACATGATCGCATAATATCTGTATCTACGCACTGCAAGGAGAGAACATAGCCACATGATATCTGCATCTGCACACTGCAAGGTGAGTACATGACCTCATGATATCTGCATCTGCACACTGCAAGGTGAGTACATGAGAACACAATATCTACACACTGCAAGGTGAGTACATGGCCACATGATATCTGTGAGAAGTTGGCCTGGCATATGCTGTCCACTAGTTATAGTGGGCACCTTGCACCAGTCCAAACGACCCTCATTGATGATAGGTTTAAAGACAACCTTTATTGAAAGCTATCCTAGTGGTAGCTATGGAGAGCAGCCTTCAGGCTAAGTCTTGAAGGAGTGTAAAGCAGCTTGGTTTACCAGATTATAACCTCTTAAATGACCAAATGAAAGGAGAACCACGCCAGGTATATATAAAATATATGTATTTATTTCTAAACACTCACTACTAATCTCATTATGAGATTAGAGTCCAAGATACACAATATCACAGTATTAAAACAACAGTAAATAGCACCATATACAATGGGCCCCAGGGAGGACCAAACCATATATTAAGAAAGTGGTATAAGAACCACGACTTGACTAGACACAGTGCCTAGAGCACGTAGAATCGCTGGGACCCCAAGGAACCACCCAAGGTAGTGACACAGGAGACCCACGGGGACGTGTGCAGTGTGAGAACACAGCCGCGAGCGCCGTAGGATTCTATGCGGAAAGTCGCGGTTGGAATTTTAAAGATAAAGGACACTTAGGAGAGGACTTTGAGCAAACCCCTTTAGACTTAAGGGGTTCTAGGGCCAACACCCACGGGAGCACCGGAGTACTCGAGTTACCTCACCCAGGGAAGCCGGGTGCATAGGTGTCAAAGGGTGTCGGGAATCGTCGTTGTTTTCAATGGCGATCTGCTGCAAAGTGCTGCTGCCGTGAAGAAGAAAAGTGTCCGGGATGATCCAAGCCTGGATCGAAGATGTGAAGAACCTGAAAGCAGAGGGGACAGAGTCTGGGTCACTAGCCAGTGACCAGGAGGGGAACAATCGAATGCCCACCGATGTCGGGTGCTTCAGGTGCGAAGAGGTGAAGCTTGACTCTGCAGCCACGGGGTCCAGGAGATTTCGAGGACAACCAGGAGCCGGATTCGAGCTGTCCCATGAAGGATGTCGAGTGCTGGGGTGTCGGTGCTCGGATTGAACACAACAAGCCTTGGCAACAGCAACCCACGCAGGAAGAGAAAAGATGCTTCTGTGAGCGATGGAGAGTCAGGGCACGTCTGGAGCAACCAGGGAAGCCCAATTAAAGTTAGAGTTGCCTTCTTGGGGACCCACAGGTCAACGGACCAGGAATCGCAAAGGAACCTCAAGAGGAATCACAAAATGGTGGCCCACGGAACACTCGTTGATTGTAGGCCAGCAATCTTCAGTGTAATTACTGCTCGGGGTCAGGGCTACAAGTAACCCAAAGCTCAGCCTCAGGGGTCGCCGGAAAGCTGATGCTTCTGCAAATGGTCGCGGTGTCCAGGGGTTCGGGTTGCACGGTCTCCACGAGGGATACGGGCCTCAGACTTGCTGTGGGCACAGATCGACCTCAGAGACCTCGGGAACCCACCTCCTGTGTGGCAATATTCTTTGGAGTCCGTCAGAGCTGCGGAGATGCCAACCGGTCAGTTGCGTTAAAGGTGCCTGCCTTGCAGGGGAGTAACTCCTTTACTCCAAGGGAGATTCTTCAGTCATCCAGCGTAGTGTAGATCGTCAAAGTACTTGGTTTCTGTGTCAGAGTTTAGTCTAGGTGAAATCTAAAGTCCTGTAGTCAGGGGTTCCTACTTTATACCCAAGGAAGGGGTGGGACAAACTCTGGGGACCCACCTATGGGAGGGTCAGGAAAGAGGGGTGGCTACACCCATTTCCTTTGTCCAGTTTCGCGCCAGAGCAGGGGCTGGTAGCCCCTGCAACTGGTTTGAGCTGGACTATGCACAGGGACACCAAATGTGCCCCCAGTGCAGACTTCAAAGCACTTTTGGAGTGCACCCACCCAGCCCCAATACACTAAAGCCTGTCTGGGAGGTGGTCACACCTCCCTGAGACAGGAAACCTATTGTCCAGGCCTCCCCTGCCGGAGTTTCGTCCAGCAGCAGGAGGGCAGACTCGTGTCTGTGGCTGCAGCATCCATTTTGTGATGCCAGGGTTCTGTTAAGCTGGTACCGGGTGTACCGGTGGTGCCATGTTTCTCCCTCTAGTAGGGTGGAATCATACCTCCCACCCCAGTTACTGGGGTGGAGGTATGATTCCAAGGTGTTTGACACCAAACACGACATGTTTCCATGCAGCCATTCTCAAGTTAGCTTTTACCGCGAGGTTATAATGCACTTAAGAGTATATGGTCTGGCTGAATCACAACCAACCCCGGAATGAAGATTCCGAAAGCTGCAGAGGGGCTCTGCTCATGCATGGGCACCCTCTCACACAAAACCCAGCACCCTGCCTTCAGGATTGTTAAGGCCTGCCATAGGGGTGACTGATAGGTTTACATGTGCAGTGATATGGAGAGATATAGGGAACCTATATCTCAGTAAGGGGTGCATATACTACCTTACATAGGCTGCTGTAGCAGACCTGTTGTGTCATTTTAAAAGGCTTCCCAGGGGTGGCACAATACATGCTGCAGCCCCTGGTAGGCCTCTGGGGTACCTAGGCCCTGGGTATATAGTATACCATATACTAGGGACTTATAAGGGTACCCCAGAATCCAATCTGGAGTGTACCTAAAGTACATACAATCAATTTAAGGGGAAAGCAGATAGACTGGGGTCCTGAATAGCAGGATCCCAGCCAAACTAAGTCAAAACCAGCAAAACACCAGGAAAAAAGTGGGGGCAACCATGCAGTCAGATTCCACCTTCCTACAATATCTACACACTGCAAGGTGAGTACATAACCACAAGATATCTGCATCTGCGCACAGTAAGGTGAGTACATGGCCACATGATATCTGCACCCCGCAAGGTGAGTACATGATCATATGACATCTGACAGCAGCACACTGCAAGGTGAGTACAACAAGATTATACACTGTCCGCCCTTCCAGCAGCAGTTATTGTTGTTGTTGATTGCCGATCACCCTTCCAGCAGCTGCACACTGCACGTTGAGTACATGATCACATGTTATCCAGCAGGTGCACCCTGCAAGGTGAGTACATGACCACAAGATATCTGCATCTGCGCACTGTAAGGTGAGTACATGGTCACATGATATCTGCATCTGCACACTGCAAGGTGAGTACATGATCATATGACATCTGACAGCTGCACACTGCAAGGGGAGGACATGACAACTTCATATCGGCATGTGCACACTGCAAGGCGAGTACATGACCTCATGATATCTGCACACTGTAAGGTGAGTACATGACTACACGATATCTACACACTGCTAGGAGAGTACATGACCACATGATATCTGCACATTCACACTGCAGTGTGAGTACATGATCATCTGACAGCTGCACACTGCAAGGTGAGTACAACAAGATCATACACTGTCCGCCCTTCCAGCAGCTGCACACTGCAGGTTGAGTACATGATCACGTTATCCAGCAGGTGCACCCTGCAAGGCGAGCATATGACCACATGATATCTGCATCTACACACTGCAAGGTGAGTAGATGATCACTTCACATCTGCATCTGCACACTGCAAGGTGAGTACATGACCTCATCATATCTGCATCTGCACCCTGCAAGGTGAGTACATGACACATGATATCTGCACCCTGCAAGGTGAGTACATGACCACATGATATCAGCATCTGCACCCTGCAAGGTGAGGACATGACCACATGATATCTGCACCCTGCAAGGTGAGTACATGACCTAATGATATCTGCATCTGCGCACAGCAAGGTGAGGACATGACCACTTGATATCTGCGCACTGCAAGGTGAGTACATGACTACTTCATATCTGCATTTGCACCCTGCAAGGTGAGGACATGACCACATGATATCTGCGCACTGCAAGGTGAGTTCATGACCACATGATATCTGCATCTGCACACTGCAAGGTGAGTACATGATCGCATGATATCTGTATCTACGCACTGCAAGGAGAGAACATAGCCACATGGTATCTGCATCTGCGCACTGCAAGGTGAGTACATGACCACATGATATCTGCACACTGCAAGGTGAGTACATGACCACATGATATCTGCATCTGCACCCTGCAAGGTGAGTACATGACCTAATGATATCTGCATCTGCGCACAGCAAGGTGAGTACATGACACATGATATCTGCATCTGCGCACAGCAAGGTGAGTACATGACACATGATATCTGCATCTGCACCCTGCAAGGTGAGTACATGACCTAATGATATCTGCATCTGCGCACAGCAAGGTGAGTACATGACACATGATATCTGCATCTGCGCACAGCAAGGTGAGTACATGACACATGATATCTGCACCCTGCAAGGTGAGTCCATGACCACATGATATCTGCATCTGCACCCTGCAAGGTGAGGACATGACCACTTGATATCTGCGCTCTGCAAGGTGAGTACATGACCACATGATATCTGCGCACTGCAAGGTGAGGACATGACCACTTGATATCTGCGCACTGCAAGGTGAGTACATGACCACATGATATCTGCGCACTGCAAGGTGAGTACATGACCACATGATATCTGCGCACTGCAAGGTGAGTCCATGACTACATGATATCTGCATCTGCACACTCAAGGTGAGTACATGATCACTTCATATCTGCATCTGCACACTGCAAGGTGAGTACATGATCGCATGATATCTGTATCTACGCACTGCAAGGAGAGAACATAGCCACATGGTATCTGCATCTGCGCACTGCAAGGTGAGTACATGACCACATGATATCTGCATCTGCGCACAGCAAGGTGAGTACATGACACATGATATCTGCATCTGCGCACAGCAAGGTGAGTACATGACACATGATATCTGCATCTGCGCACAGCAAGGTGAGTGCATGACACATGATATCTGCATCTGCGCACAGCAAGGTGAGTACATGACACATGATATCTGCATCTGCACCCTGCAAGGTGAGTACATGACCTAATGATATCTGCATCTGCACCCTGCAAGGTGAGTACGTGACCTAATGATATCTGCATCTGCACACTGCAAGGTGAGTACATGACACATGATATCTGCATCTGCGCACAGCAAGGTGAGTACATGACACATGATATCTGCATCTGCACCCTGCAAGGTGAGTACGTGACCTAATGATATCTGCATCTGCGCACAGCAAGGTGAGAGCATGACACATGATATCTGCATCTGCACTCTGCAAGGTGAGTACATGACACATGATATCTGCATCTGCGCACAGCAAGGTGAGTACGTGACCTAATGATATCTGCATCTGCACACTGCAAGGTGAGTACATGACACATGATATCTGCATCTGCGCACAGCAAGGTGAGTACATGACACATGATATCTGCATCTGCGCACAGCAAGGTGAGTGCATGACACATGATATCTGCATCTGCGCACAGCAAGGTGAGTGCATGACACATGATATCTGCATCTGCACCCTGCAAGGCGAGTACATGACACATGATATCTGCATCTGCACACTGCAAGGTGAGTACATGACACATGATATCTGCATCTGCGCACAGCAAGGTGAGTGCATGACACATGATATCTGCATCTGCGCACAGCAAGGTGAGTGCATGACACATGATATCTGCATCTGCACCCTGCAAGGTGAGTACATGACACATGATATCTGCATCTGCACACTGCAAGGTGAGTACATGGTCACATGATATCTGCATCTGCGCACAGGAAGGTGAGTACATGACACATGATATCTGCATCTGCGCACAGCAAGGTGAGTGCATGACACATGATATCTGCATCTGCGCACAGCAAGGTGAGTACATGACACATGATATCTGCATCTGCGCACAGCAAGGTGAGTACATGACACATGATATCTGCATCTGCGCACAGCAAGGTGAGTGCATGACACATGATATCTGCATCTGCACCCTGCAAGGTGAGTACATGACACATGATATCTGCATCTGCACTCTGCAAGGTGAGGACATGACCACTTAATATCTGTATCTGCACTCTGCAAGGTGAGTACATGACCTAATGATATCTGCATCTGCACTCTGCAAGGTGAGGACATGACACATGATATCTGCATCTGCACTCTGCAAGGTGAGTACATGACACATGATATCTGCATCTGCACCCTGCAAGGTGAGTACGTGACCTAATGATATCTGCATCTGCGCACAGCAAGGTGAGAGCATGACACATGATATCTGCATCTGCACTCTGCAAGGTGAGTACATGACACATGATATCTGCATCTGCACCCTGCAAGGTGAGTACGTGACCTAATGATATCTGCATCTGCGCACAGCAAGGTGAGAGCATGACACATGATATCTGCATCTGCACTCTACAAGGTGAGGACATGACACATGATATCTGCATCTGCACTCTGCAAGGTGAGTACGTGACCTAATGATATCTGCATCTGCGCACAGCAAGGTGAGAGCATGACACATGATATCTGCATCTGCACTCTGCAAGGTGAGGACATGACACATGATATCTGCATCTGCACTCTGCAAGGTGAATACATGGCCACATGATATCTGCATCTGCGCACAGCAAGGTGAGTGCATGACACGATATCTGCATCTGCCCACAGCAAGGTGAGGACATGACACGATATCTGCATCTGCGCACAGCAAGGTGAGAGCATGACACATGATATCTGCATCTGCACTCTGCAAGGTGAGGACATGACACATGATATCTGCATCTGCACTCTGCAAGGTGAGTACATGGCCACATGATATCTGCATCTGCGCACAGCAAGGTGAGTGCATGACACATGATATCTGCATCTGCGCACAGCAAGGTGAGGACATGACACATGATATCTGCATCTGCACACTGCAAGGTGAGGACATGAGCACTTGATATTTAACAGACGATTTCTGTAAGGTAAATACAACAAGATCATATACTGCCCGCCCTTCCAGCAGCTGCACACTGCAAGGCGAGTACATGACCTCATGATATCTGCATCTGCACACTGCAGGTGAGTACATTGTAATGTATTGTAATTGCATTTATGCTTACTACCCCCGACGAGGCATCGAAGCGCTTTTTCAGTGAGTAGCACACTACTCCGGAACCCATAAAGGATTAGTGGCGAGAAAGTCATTTGAGTGGTGGATATGTTAGTCTGTTATTTGGATTAAAAAGGAATAGTGGAGGGATAAAAGAGGGAAAGGGCTTGAATTTTTATTTTTTGGAGTTCATAGCAGTAGGAGGGGGTTTGGGGTGAGTAAAGGGGAGGTGGAGGGGGAAGAGTCAGAGGGAAGGGTTTAAAAAGGCTTGTTTGGGAGATCTGAATAGTAAAAGAGGTGTTAGATGATGCAAGGAGGGTTACAGGAGGGAAAGGTCTAGAAAGGGCTATTTTGGGGATCATAGTAGTGGTAAGGGGTTTGGGATGAATGAGAGAGTGGAGGTACAGGATATATTGAGAGAGGTATAGGGTGAGAAATAGGGTAGTGCGTTGGAAAGAGTAGTAGAAAGAGGTTTGAGATGAGTCAGAGAGTTGAGCTAGAGGATATACTGAGAGCGGTATCGGGTGAGAAATAGGGAAGTGCATTGGATATGCTGAATTAGAAGCAAAGTAATCAATATATAGATACATAGGTACATGGAAGGTGTATATATATATATATATTTTTTTTTTTCAACAAAGGGGCAGTGCAGGAAATCCACACAAGAACCAAGCGGCACACCAGAGGACTGTACACAAATTTATTGTGCACACAGAACAACGCGTTTCGGCGATGCCTTTTTCAAGTTAAAGAAAGAGCTCCTTCGACCATGGAAATACAATCACAGGTTGCTAGAAAGAGAAAACATACTATCAATCGTTGAAAACACGAGTCATAAAGTGCTTCCCAGTGTGTAACAAGTTCATGAAAAAAATGATGACCATGGTTAATAGGTACATTATCTTTTATCATACTGATGCTTATACGCGATGCCTGTTTTTTATGTCTTAATTATTGACGGAATATTATGTGCACAACTGATTGGTGGGCACCTTATTTACGTCTCTGGAATCATGAAACATATGTAGTAATTCTTTTATGTCGATGAATTACGAGGCAGCATTTCGTTATGCATCTATTATCAATTATCACACTATTGTTTACCTGGTTTAATATGGCATATGGTGAATTTATCTGTAGCATTAACAACATTTTTTTCACGAACTTGTTACACACTGGGAAGCACTTTATGACTAGTGTTTTCAACGATTGATAGTATGTTTTCTCTTTCTATCAACCTGTGATTGTATTTCCATGGTCGAAGGAGCTCTTTCTTTAACTTGAAAAAGGCATCGCCGAAACGCGTTGTTCTGTGTGCACAATAAATTTGTGTACAGTCCTCTGGTGTGCCGCTTGGTTCTTGTGTGGATTTCCTGCACTGCCCCTTGGTTGAAAATAAATGACGGTTGCTGCCACCGTCGCGTGCACCGGCATCGCTGGCAGGGATTGGCTCAGTGCAGCGCTCTGCTACAATATATATATATATATATATATATATATATATATATATATATATATATATATATATATATATATATATATATATATATATATATATACATAAGGAAGGTAATATATGTAGATTAAAGTTGCAATTAATACATTCTGGCTCAAGTGTTGTTGTACTTTAAATTCATTTATTTGTTTTTATTTTTCGTAATTCAATAGTGAAGCAATTGTAGATAGTTATGATAAAAGATATACTTATTTCTGCAATCACTTATATACATGTTAAAAACATAGAATAATGTCACTATAAGTAATATGTACTTTTTTAAGCAGAACTAACGAATATCTTTATTTTTTAAAACATAATTATTATACACGTTTATACAAAGAAATACACATATGTAGGTACATTTCTTTAGTCCAAATAAATGCTTATATACAGAGGTATATGCCGAACATGCTAGGCATAATGAGGTTGATTATAATTTGTTTGGAAGGATTTCCCGATATTGTGAATATGTATTCTTGCGATACCATAGAATGTTATTTGTTGTCTTAGGCTCGTGTTTAACGTTCGAGTGCGGGATGAATAGAATTACATGACAGGATAGCCGCCATTCTTTTCTGTGCGCGTCAGGTGACACGCGCTGGTGTTAGTATATATAGGGCATCCAAGATGGCGCCCACATTGCACACCAATATTTGAGGGAGTATTCTCCGTGAATAAACTACTAATGGTTGGGTAAGTGTGGGTCTCTAGTAGTGTAGCGTGATATGAGATGACTTACGGGGTGTTTTGGCTTAAAATGTAAGGAATAGATGTCTGGCACCCCTCATGGACACGCGGCTGGCTGAGAGGTCTGTGGAAAGCGAGAGGAGCTCAGACATTGTACCGATCTAGCGGTCATTTAATGGAATAGTGGTATTTTGAAACTGTCCGGGGTGTTTTCACTATAACGGGGCAGAAGCCCGTAGAAACGGAGGGATATGTACTCTTAAAATGGGGACATGGAGTTTATAACTTACGGACCCCGTTAATATTTACTGACAGGGTGTGTCCCTTCCTCTAGGACACGAGATCACACTAGGATACCGGTACATTTATCTTCATACATTACAGGCGACGATACACGCTATCTGGGTGTCCTGGACACGGGAATGGGAAAAGAAAAAGGAACGCAATACGCACTCATCATTGATTAGAGGTGATACTTTTGCATCGATTATGTTCTCTATTCTTGTCATTTTTGGCGGGGTCTATGCTATGCGTGGACTGGGTTGCCGGACTCTGAGGTGTCGCCTACGGAGGGCATACTTTTCATTGATATAAATTTGAGATATTGTAGGTTAGGGACCTTGACTGGAGCAAAGATACGGGTTACTGGAACATATTGAATATATATAATATATGGAATTACTTGCTTTTAACTTGCTACAGAAACTGGATGCTTTGGACGATTGGTGAATGGCTCCTTATTTTGAATAATACAACGCAACGCGGCTACTTAAGGCAGGATATTTTGGGGTGCCTCTCTACAGGGACTCCTTTCTATTCTTTTTCACTTGGATGTGTGATCTTGAACTTTTGCTTGCTCTCTCATGGAAACCTTTCACCCTCATACTGAGTTTCTCCTATTACTTTGATATGGACTATCTCCTTTTTGACACAAAAGACCCCTCTGGACTATTTGATAAATACTTTTTCTTGGTGTCAGTTCAGTCTTTTAGGATGATAGATTTTTCCTTTTGCTTGGGATGCACTGTCACCGTTTTCAGGTGGGCGCTTGTGCTTCCTTGATACAACTATATAGTTGTTCTCACACAGACATTTTTGATTTCATATTGCAGCCCTGAGGAAGTCGATAGGCATATTCGCCAGAAGACGAAACACGTGTTGGCTGTTTGTGCGCGGCTGCTTGTACCTTGTGTCAACATAACCTGGAACACAGAATGCAGATGAAATAAGAAACAAGGAATAAAGAATCTCTCAACTATGGACACTTTTGGAAACTAATGATTGACTATATTGGGTGCCCAGGACTCTGCGTGTTTGCAATTACATTTACCCCGTTGGGGGTTCTTGTGTTGACGTTGCATGGTAGCCAGCCTTCGTCCTTGGAGCACCTTCCTACTCATTGAGTAACAGATGACTTGGGCCCGAATATCCAGTTAGCGCCACTCGGGAACCTGGCTACCTGCTGCATTTGATTACTCTCACTTGAGGAGTTTGTTTATGAACAATAAAAATGTTGGGTGGGCGGCGGCCTGAAACAAGGAGGCCGCTCAGCAAACTCACAGTATATTCAGAGTCGCCGCAGCGTCTCCATTGAAGAAACTGAGAGATCTGCCAGAGAACCCTAAAAGTGGCCTGCGGTCATCCACCAGCGTACAGAGGTTATACCCTCTGCCACGCTGGCAGGACCGCGAAACGACCACCTGACGTAAAGTAACCTCTTAGATTCTACTGCAGGGGTTCCCAAACTGGGGTGCCCGCAACCCCTGGGGGTGGGAGATGGTATTTCAGGGGGTGCGACATAGAGGGAAAGTATGTACTGTATGCATAATAGGAATTTGGCAAGACTTTTGTAGAGGGTGCGAACATTAATCAAACATTTCCTAGGGGGGCGGGGCAAAGGAAAGGTTGGGAACCGCTGTTCTACTGGGCGAGTATTCACAATAAGCCAAAGATGAACCAGGACAAACCAAAGCTAATCGCGTCTGGGAAGGGCAAGTTCTAAGCATTTCTACTGGACGCTTTGGAAGTTTCAGAGTCCCTCCTCGATGGTACATCAGTATTCGGGTCCGGGTTCACCATAGGCACCAGGACGATATTTTCTACCAGAAGCACTTACCAGGGGGGATGAAGGACAAGATTAGGAAAGGAATCTATGTGGAACTTTTTGAGCTCATTGTAGAGAAGCCAATGGTGAAAGCCTGAAGGAGTCCACAGAATGCACGCGCAAGCATGCGCAAGCACGCGCAAGCAAAGCACGCACATGGAGGAGGAATCCCTGATCAACCGGGCCGGGCTTTACCCTTTACCAGCCCGTCCTGCTACTTAAATGGCCAGAATTGGGGTCATGGATGGCATTTTACCAGAACAAAACTGAGGCTACAGATGAGGAATTTGGGGGAACTTGTTGGAAGGATTACGACAACACCTTCACACTAAAGAAGGCTTCTAATCACAATATAATCTGGGACCAAACTGACATCAATTCCTGAATACTCAAAAAGAGCACGGGTATGGAGCAGCAGCCCTTCTGGACTTCATCTGCTGGAGGTGAGAAAAAAGGTGCATGCAGGGTGTTTAACATGAAAGCATGCACAATGTTTTAATATAACATAACATAGCGTGTATTTGTAAAGTGCGCATTCACCCATGTGCATCTTGGCGCTGAATAACAGATGTTTATTGTTACCCAATTCAACAGTACTTATTATTATCGACCTCAGAAGGATGAAAGGCTGAGTGGACCCACCAGGATTTGAACCTGTGACCATGAGGTCAAACACAGGCCCCTACTGCATTAGTCCACTAGGCCACCAGACCCAGATCCAGACCAGGCACCTTGAAGTTCAAACATAACTGTTCCTTCTGTAGGGCTGGGGGACACCCTGAGCTCAAATGTTTCAAATCTCCAGAAAAGGGAAGTCAGAAGTAAACCGAGGCACTTTTACTTGGTGAAGCTCCCTCTCCCACTCTCATTCTTTCCTCATTAACAAAACTTTGAAGGGTCAGAAGAGGATGGAGGGGGCTGCACCGAGCAAGAGGCACCCACTTATCTGGACTAATAGGGCAGGAGTTTTGGTGTCCTCCATCTAGCTGGAAATTGTAATCACGAGGCGTTACTGTTTTCGACTGCTTTCTCCCTCGCCTTTTATGGGGCATTTAGGATCTCTTAGCTACAGACGTTTATGGGGAGATACTACTGGAGCCCTTCTCCTGGTTAGAGGGAGACTTGGTAGTTCCCTAGCCCCATTCCAAGCTTCCCAGTTGGGTAAAGGGGAGCAGGCGATCTTGAGAAGAGCAGGCAGGGTCCTGGGGCGCCCAGTCTCCATGGTAAAGAATTTCTACTGCTGTGACCTGGTGCCGCGTCCACCTCCCTATTGGTCCCTCTCACAAGTATTCCCAGTATCCCCCTCAGAAAGAGTCAGTTTAGCAGGGTGATGGGCGCGACACTACAGGCAGCTGGCACGGATAACCACAACTATAACTCCCATTCATTCAGGAAAGATGCTGCTATGTCGGCGGCAGGCGTTGGCCTCAACGTCAGGACATTAAAACAATAGGGAGATGGAAGTCTGACTGCTAGAAACGCTGCGTTTGCCTCAACTCGATTTAGACTGCTCGTGCCAGAAATAAACTGATGTGTTTCACTACCTACTGGCGCCTTTTCCTACCTCTGACTTGCATTAGGTCACATGGCTGCAGCCAGTGTATGGATTTTTGGGGACTCATCTGTGAGAAGAACAGAAACAGTATTTAATTTAGGCACATTTCACAGACCGGCAGCTGAGGATGGCTAGCAGAAGCAGGGGGCCAGTGTAGGTGGGTTTTGCCTGGATGGCTTGTGCCCACACGAGGATGGCTAGCAGAAGCAGTGGTCCAATGTAGGTGGGTTTTGCCTGGATGGCTTGTGCCCACACGCCGAAGAGGAGGCAGGCAGCTGAGGGTGGCTAGCAAAGCAGTGGTCCAATGTAGGCGGGTTTTGCCTGGATGGCTTGTGCCGACATGTCGAGGAGAAGGCAGGCAGCGGAGGCTGGCTAGCAGAAGCAGTGGTTCAATGTAGGCGGGTTTTGCCTGGACGGCTTGTGCCGACAAATCGAGGCGAAGGCAGGCAGCGGAGGCTGGTTTGCAGAAACATGGGCCTGATGTAGGCGGGTTCTGCCTGGATGGCTTGTGCCCACACGCCGAGGAGGAGGCAGGCAGCTGAGGATGGCTAGCAGAAGCAGTGGTCCAGTGTAGGTGGGTTTTGCCTGGATGGCTTGTGACAACATGTCAAGGAGGAGGCAGGGAGCTGAGGCTGGCTAGCAGAAGCAGTGGGCCAGTGTAGGTGGGTTTTGCCTGGATGGCTTGTGTCGACACGCCGAGGACGAGGCAGGCAGCTGAGGCAGTTTTGCAGAAGCATTGGCCCAATGTAGGCGGGTTCTGCCTGGATGGCTTGTGCCGAAATGCCGAGGAGGAGGCAGGCAGCTGAGGCAAGGTTTGCAGAAGCATTGGCCCGATGTAGGCGAGTTTTGCCTGGATGGCTTGTGCCGACATGCCGAGGAGGCAGGCAGCTGAGGCTGGCTAGCAGAAGCAGTGGTCCAGTGTAGGCGGGCTTTGCCTGGATGGCTTGTGCCGGCATGCCAAGGAGGAGGCAGGCAGCTGAGGCTGGTTTGCAGAAGATTGGGCCGATGTAGGTGGGTTTTGCCTGGATGGCTTGTGCCGACATGCCGAGGAGGAGGCAGGCAGCTGAGGCAGGTTTGCAGAAACATTGGCCCAATGTAGGCGAGTTTTGCCTGGATGCCTGCCTGGATGACTTGTGCCGACATGCCGAGGAGGAGGCAGGCAGCTGAGGCTGGCTAGCAGAAGCAGTGGTCCAGTGTAGGCGGGTTCTGCCTGGATGACTTGTGCCGACATGCCAAGGAGGAGGCAGGCAGCTGAGGCAGTTTTGCAGAAGCATTGGCCCAATGTAGGCGGGTTCTGCCTGGATGGCTTGTGCCGACATGCCGAGGAGGCAGGCAGCTGAGGCTGGCTAGCAGAAGCAGTGGTCCAGTGTAGGCGGGCTTTGCCTGGATGGCTTGTGCCGACATGCCGAGGAGGCAGGCAGCTGAGGCTGGCTAGCAGAAGCAGTGGTCCAGTGTAGGCGGGCTTTGCCTGGATGGCTTGTGCCGACATGCCAAGGAGGAGGCAGGCAGCTGAGGCTGGTTTGCAGAAGCATTGGGCCGATGTAGGTGGGTTTTGCCTGGATGGCTTGTGCCGACATGCCGAGGAGGAGGCAGGCAGCTGAGGCAGGTTTGCAGAAACATTGGCCCAATGTAGGCGAATTTTGCCTGGATGCCTGCCTGGATGACTTGTGCCGACATGCCGAGGAGGAGGCAGGCAGCTGAGGCTGGCTAGCAGAAGCAGTGGTCCAGTGGAGACGGGCTTTGCCTGGATGGCTTGTGCCGACATGCCAAGGAGGAGGCAGGCAGCTGAGGCTGGTTTGCAGAAGCATTGGGCCGATGTAGGTGGGTTTTGCCTGGATGGCTTGTGCCGACATGCCGAGGAGGAGGCAGGCAGCTGAGGCAGGTTTGCAGAAACATTGGCCCAATGTAGGCGAGTTTTGCCTGGATGCCTGCCTGGATGACTTGTGCCGACATGCCGAGGAGGAGGCAGGCAGCTGAGGCTGGCTAGCAGAAGCAGTGGTCCAGTGTAGGCGGGCTTTGCCTGGATGGCTTGTGCCGACATGCCAAGGAGGAGGCAGGCAGCTGAGGCTGGTTTGCAGAAGCATTGGGCCGATGTAGGTGGGTTTTGCCTGAATGGCTTGTGCCGACATGCCGAGGAGGAGGCAGGCAGCTGAGGCAGGTTTGCAGAAACATTGGCCCAATGTAGGCGAGTTTTGCCTGGATGCCTGCCTGGATGACTTGTGCCGACATGCCGAGGAGGAGGCAGGCAGCTGAGGCGGAGGCAGGCAGCTGAGGCAGTTTTGCAGCAGCATTGGCCCAATGTAGGCGGGTTCTGCCTGGATGGCTTGTGCCGACATGCCGAGGAGGAGGCAGGCAGCTGAGGCAGGTTTGCAGAAGCAATGGCCCAATGTAGGTGGGTTCTGCCTGGATGGCTTGTGCCGACATGCCGAGGAGGAGGCAGGCAGCTGAGGCAAGGTTTGCAGAAGCATTGGCCCAATGTAGGCGAGTTTTGCCTGGATGCCTGCCTGGATGACTTGTGCCGACATGCCGAGGAGGAGGCAGGCAGCTGAGGCTGGCTAGCAGAAGCAGTGGTCCAGTGTAGGCGGGCTTTGCCTGGATGGCTTGTGCCGACATGCCAAGGAGGAGGCAGGCAGCTGAGGCTGGTTTGCAGAAGCATTGGGCCGATGTAGGCGAGTTTTGCCTGGATGCCTGCCTGGATGGCTTGTGCCGACATGCCGAGGAGGAGGCAGGCAGCTGAGGCTGGCTAGCAGAAGCAGTGGTCCAGTGTAGGCGGGCTTTGCCTGGATGGCTTGTGCCGACATGCCAAGGAGGAGGCAGGCAGCTGAGGCTTGTTTGCAGAAGCATTGGGCCGATGTAGGTGTGTTTTGCCTGGATGGCTTGTGCCGACATGCCGAGGAGGAGGCAGGCAGCTGAGGCAGGTTTGCAGAAACATTGGCCCAATTTAGGCGAGTTTTGCCTGGATGCCTGCCTGGATGACTTGTGCCGACATGCCGAGGAGGAGGCAGGCAGCTGAGGCTGGCTAGCAGAAGCAGTGGTCCAGTGTAGGTGGGCTTTGCCTGGATGGCTTGTGCCGACATGCCAAGGAGGAGGCAGGCAGCTGAGGCTGGTTTGCAGAAGCATTGGGCCGATGTAGGCGAGTTTTGCCTGGATGCCTGCCTGGATGGCTTGTGCCGACATGCCGAGGAGGAGGCAGGCAGCTGAGGCTGGTTTGCAGAAACATGGGCCTGATGTAGGCGGGTTCTGCCTGGATGGCTTGTGCCCACACGCCGAGGAGGAGGCAGGCAGCGAGCTACAGCTGCCTGCACTCATCATTCTTCACATCAGCAGTAATCACTTGGCAGCGCTAGGGAGGAGGGGCCTCTGAGTCTTCATGATTGAGGTTTCTTGGATGGCTAAAAGGTTCCATGGGCTGTGATTGCCTGGTCTCCTATTATCCACAGAAGGGTGTTGAGGATGAGTTCCCTTCCAGGTGCCCTAACGAGTTGGTCAGGCGCTTGAGTAGTTGTTAGTAGAGTCGTGCTGAAGACAATTTGCCACAGATGCCTCAGGGGCGAGGTATATTTTCACAAGCATGGTGCGCATCTATCCTTGCAGGGTAATCAGTTGCCTGTTGAGTCTTTGCAGGCTTTTGCAGTGCAACACTTTTCAACAACATAGGAAAACTACATTGCAAGGGGGGGGGGGTCGGTGAGGGTTAGGTACCCATCTGGGCCTGTGGCGGGGTGGGCTTCTGGTTGGCCACGAAGCAAGTAGATACCTTGGCATCAAAATATTAGGCAAATTCCGGATAGATCTGGATTTAAATATTACCCCAAGCAAGAGGAGTCGTACTGCGGTGTTCAGGGTTGGTGCTACAGATGTTGTCCCAAGCCCTTCATGGGTACTCACCAGCACTGCCATGGGCCGGGGATGGGCGGTACACTGAGTCTCCCAAGCCCTTTGTGAGTACTCACCAGCACTGCCATGGGCCGGGGATGGGCGGTACACTGACTCTCCCAAGCCCTTCGTGAGTACTCACCAGCACTGCCATGGGCCGGGGATGGGCGGTACACTGAGTCTCCCAAGCCCTTCGTGAGTACTCACCAGCACTGCCATGGGCCGGGGATGGGCGGTACACTGACTCTCCCAAGCCCTTCGTGAGTACTCACCAGCACTGCCATGGGCCGGGGTTGGGCGGCACACTGACTCTCCCAAGCCCTTCGTGAGTACTCACCAGCACTGGAATGGGCCGGGGATGGGCGGTACACTGTCTCTCCCAAGCCCTTCGTGAGTACTCGCCAGCACTGCCATGGGCCGGGATGGGCGGTACACTGACTCTCCCAAGCCCTTCGTGAGTACTCACCAGCACTGCCATGGGCCGGGGATGGGCGGTACACTGACTCTCCCAAGCCCTTCATAAGTACTCACCAGCACTGCCATGGGCCGGGGATGGGCGGTACACTGACTCTCCCAAGCCCTTCGTGAGTACTCACCAGCACTGCCATGGGCCGGGGATGGGCGGTACACTGACTCTCCCAAGCCCTTCGTGAGTACTCACCAGCACTGCCATGGGCCGGGGATGGGCGGTACACTGACTCTCCCAAGCCCTTCGTGAGTACTCACCAGCACTGCCATGGGCCGGGGATGGGCGGTACACTGTCTCTCCCAAGCCCTTCGTGAGTACTCACCAGCACTGCCATGGGCCGGGGATGGGCGGTACACTGACTCTCCCAAGCCCTTCGTGAGTACTCACCAGCCCTGACATGGGCCGGGATGGACGGTACACTGACTCTCCCAAGCCCTTCATGAGTACTCACCAGCACTGGAATGGGCCGGGGATGGGCGGTACACTGACTCTCCCAAGCACGTCGTGAGTACTCCACAGCACTGCCATGGGCCGGGGATGGGCGGTACACTGTCTCTCCCAAGCCCTTCGTGAGTACTCACCAGCGCTGCCATGGGCCGGGATGGGCGGCACACTGACTCTCCCAAGCCCTTCGTGAGTACTCACCAGCACTGCCATGGGCCGCGGATGGGCGGTACACTGACTCTCCCAAGCCCTTCGTGAGTACTCGCCAGCACTGCCATGGGCCGGGATGGGCGGTACACTGACTCTCCCAAGCCCTTCGTGAGTACTCACCAGCACTGCCATGGGCCGGGGATGGGCGGTACACTGACTCTCCCAAGCCCTTCGTGAGTACTCACCAGCACTGCCATGGGCCGGGGATGGGCGGTACACTGACTCTCCCAAGCCCTTCGTGAGTACTCACCAGCACTGCCATGGGCCGGGGATGGGCGGTACACTGACTCTAACAAGCCCTTCGTGGGTACTCACCAGCACTGCCATGGGCCGGGGATGGGCGGTACACTGACTCTCCCAAGCCCTTCGTGAGTACTCACCAGCACTGCCATGGGCCGGGGATGGGCGGTACACTGTCTCTCCCAAGCCCTTCGTGAGTACTCACCAGCGCTGCCATGGGCCGGGGATGGGCGGTACACTGACTCTCCCAAGCCCTTCATGGGTACTCACCAGCACTGCCATGGGCCGGGATGGGCGGTACACTGTCTCTCCCAAGCCCTTCGGTGAGTACTCACCAGCACTGCCGTGGGCCGGGGATGGGCGGTACACTGACTCTCCCAAGCCCTTCGTGAGTACTCACCAGCACTGCCATGGGCCGGGATGGGCGGTACACTGACTCTCCCAAGCCCTTCGTGAGTACTCACCAGCACTGCCATGGGCCGGGGATGGGCGGTACACTGACTCTCCCAAGCCCTTCGTGAGTACTCACCAGCACTGCCATGGGCCGGGGATGGGCGGTACACTGACTCTCCCAAGCCCTTCGTGAGTACTCACCAGCACTGCCATGGGCCGGGGATGGGCGGTACACTGAGTCTCCCAAGCCCTTCGTGAGTACTCACCAGCACTGCCATGGGCCGGGGATGGGCGGTACACTGACTCTCCCAAGCCCTTCGTGAGTACTCACCAGCACTGCCATGGGCCGGGGTTGGGCGGTACACTGACTCTCCCAAGCCCTTCGTGAGTACTCACCAGCACTGGAATGGGCCGGGGATGGGCGGTACACTGTCTCTCCCAAGCCCTTCGTGAGTACTCACCAGCACTGCCATGGGCCGGGGATGGGCGGTACACTGACTCTCCCAAGCCCTTCGTGAGTACTCGCCAGCACTGCCATGGGCCGGGGATGGGCGGTACACTGACTCTCCCAAGCCCTTCGTAAGTACTCACCAGCACTGCCATGGGCCGGGGATGGGCGGTACACTGACTCTCCCAAGCCCTTCATAAGTACTCACCAGCACTGCCATGGGCCGGGGATGGGCGGTACACTGACTCTCCCAAGCCCTTCGTGAGTACTCACCAGCACTGCCATGGGCCGGGGTTGGGCGGTACACTGACTCTCCCAAGCCCTTCGTGAGTACTCACCAGCACTGCCATGGGCCGGGGATGGGCGGTACACTGACTCTCCCAAGCCCTTCGTGAGTACTCACCAGCACTGCCATGGGCCGGGATGGGCGGTACACTGTCTCTCCCAAGCCCTTCGTGAGTACTCACCAGCACTGCCATGGGCCGGGGATGGGCGGTACACTGACTCTCCCAAGCCCTTCGTGAGTACTCACCAGCCCTGACATGGGCCGGGGATGGACGGTACACTGACTCTCCCAAGCCCTTCATGAGTACTCACCAGCACTGGAATGGGCCGGGGATGGGCGGTACACTGACTCTCCCAAGCACGTCGTGAGTACTCCACAGCACTGCCATGGGCCGGGATGGGCGGTACACTGTCTCTCCCAAGCCCTTCGTGAGTACTCACCAGCGCTGCCATGGGCCGGGGATGGGCGGTACACTGACTCTCCCAAGCCCTTCAGTGAGTACTCACCAGCACTGCCATGGGCCGGGATGGGCGGTACACTGACTCTCCCAAGCCCTTCGTGAGTACTCGCCAGCACTGCCATGGGCCGGGGATGGGCGGTACACTGACTCTCCCAAGCCCTTCGTGAGTACTCACCAGCACTGCCATTGGCCGGGGATGGGCGGTACACTGACTCTCCCAAGCCCTTCGTAAGTACTCACCAGCACTGCCATGGGCCGGGGATGGGCGGTACACTGACTCTCCCAAGCCCTTCATGAGTACTCACCAGCACTGCCATGGGCCGGGGATGGGCGGTACACTGTCTCTCCCAAGCCCTTCGTGAGTACTCACCAGCACTGCCATGGGCCGGGGATGGGCGGTACACTGACTCTCCCAAGCCCTTCGTGAGTACTCACCAGCCCTGCCATGGGCCGGGGATGGACGGTACACTGACTCTCCCAAGCCCTTCATGAGTACTCACCAGCACTAGAATGGGCCGGGGATGGGCGGTACACTGACTCTCCCAAGCACGTCGTGAGTACTCCACAGCACTATAATGGGCCGGGGATGGGCGGTACACTGTCTCTCCCAAGCCCTTCGTGAGTACTCACCAGCGCTGCCATGGGCCGGGGATGGGCGGTACACTGACTTTCCCAAGCCCTTCATGGGTACTCACCAGCACTGCCATGGGCCGGGGATGGGCGGTACACTGTCTCTCCCAAGCCCTTCGTGAGTACTCACCAGCACTGCCATGGGCCGGGGATGGGCGGTACACTGACTCTCCCAAGCCCTTCGTGAGTACTCACCAGCACTGCCATGGGCCGGGGGATGGGCGGTACACTGACTCTCCCAAGCCCTTCGTGAGTACTCACCAGCACTGCCATGGGCCGGGGATGGGCGGTACACTGACTCTAACAAGCCCTTCATGGGTACTCACCAGCACTGCCATGGGCCGGGGATGGGCGGTACACTGACTCTCCCAAGCCCTTCGTGAGTACTCACCAGCACTGCCATGGGCCGGGGATGGGCGGTACACTGTCTCTCCCAAGCCCTTCGTGAGTACTCACCAGCGCTGCCATGGGCCGGGGATGGGCGGTACACTGACTCTCCCAAGCCCTTCATGGGTACTCACCAGCACTGCCATGGGCCGGGGATGGGCGGTACACTGTCTCTCCCAAGCCCTTCGTGAGTACTCACCAGCACTGCCGTGGGCCGGGGATGGGCGGTACACTGACTCTCCCAAGCCCTTCGTGAGTACTCACCAGCACTGCCATGGGCCGGGGATGGGCGGTACACTGACTCTCCCAAGCCCTTCGTGAGTACTCACCAGCACTGCCATGGGCCGGGGATGGGCGGTACACTGACTCTCCCAAGCCCTTCGTGAGTACTCACCAGCACTGCCATGGGCCGGGGATGGGCGGTACACTGACTCTCCCAAGCCCTTCTTGAGTACTCACCAGCACTGCCATGGGCCGGGGATGGGCGGTACACTGACTCTCCCAAGCCCTTCGTGAGTACTCACCAGCACTGCCATGGGCCGGGGATGGGCGGTACACTGACTCTCCCAAGCCCTTCGTGAGTACTCACCAGCACTGCCATGGGCCGGGGATGGGCGGCACACTGACTCTCTCAAGCCCTTCGTGAGTACTCACCAGCACTGCCATGGGCCGGGGATGGGCGGTACACTGACTCTCCCAAGCCCTTCGTGAGTACTCACCAGCACTGCCATGGGCCGGGGGATGGGCGGTACACTGACTCTCCCAAGCCCTTCGTGAGTACTCACCAGCACTGCCATGGGCCGGGGATGGGCGGTACACTGACTCTCCCAAGCCCTTCCTGAGTACTCACCAGCACTGCCATGGGCCGTGGATGGGCGGTACACTGACTCTCCCAAGCCCTTCGTGAGTACTCACCAGCACTGCCATGGGCCGGGGATGGGCGGTACACTGACTCTCCCAAGCCCTTCGTGAGTACTCAGCAGCACTGCCATGGGCCGGGGATGGGCGGTACACTGACTCTCCCAAGCCCTTCGTGAGTACTCACCAGCACTGGAATGGGCCGGGGATGGGCGGCACACTGTCTCTCCCAAGCCCTTCGTGAGTACTCACCAGCACTGCCATGGGCCGGGGATGGGCGGGTCACTGACTCTCCCAAGCCCTTCGTGAGTACTCACCAGCACTGCCATGGGCCGGGATGGGCGGTACACTGACTCTCCCAAGCCCTTCGTGAATACTCACCAGCACTGCCATGGGCCGGGATGGGCGGTACACTGTCTCTCCCAAGCCCTTCGTGAGTACTCACCAGCACTGCCATGGGCCGGGGATGGGCGGTACACTGACTCTCCCGAGCCCTTCGTGAGTACTCACCAGCACTGCCATGGGCCGGGGATGGGCGGTACACTGACTCTCCCGAGCCCTTCGTGAGTACTCACCAGCACTGCCATGGGCCGGGGATGGGCGGTACACTGACTCTCCCAAGCCCGGCAATTGCTGCAGCAAGACACGCTGGTAGCGATAATAGGAGCACAATCTGGGACACACGGCGCTGGGATTTCTACCGCCTAGCCAGGGCCTGTATACCAATCTACTCGGACACTAAACTGGGACCATTTGAATACAAACAGTTAAAATATCGAATTAGGCAATGAGGCGAAAATAACAGACAGGGTCAGAGGCAGAGCCGTGACTACCGGTCCATCCAGCTTCTGGCAGATAAATAGAATCAGATTAACCCCACCCCAATTTTTGAACATTTGAATCAAGTATTGGTCCTGATGAAGGTGGTCCAAAATATGTCCCACCGAAACGTGCGTTGACCGATAAGCTACATATGGAAATCCTGCAAGAGACAGATAGCAGAAGAAATTGTTGGGACTCTTCAGCCCAACGCACAAATAGTATTAGTGTCTCGTATGAGACTTACTGGATCCCATACATGTTCTAAATTGTTCTTGTCACCATTTTGTAGTGTTGTTTGTATGCATTTTAGTAGGAGTGGCTGAGTTGATAGGTTTGGTTGCAGATTAGATGAATGAGTGTGGGGTTATTTTCATTTTAGTAACTGTTTTGTGTAATCCTTATTATGAATTTGTCGTGCTAACTTTTATTGTGTCATTGGCGGTAATATGAAATTATATCTGGGCTAAGCAGTCATAATGCCCTGAAGCACCAAAATCACTGTGTGTGTCTTTTTATGCTAAATGTTTAATATATATTTTTTTATATTTGAAAAAGAGAAAAATAAAAATATTCTGATGAAATATTAAAGAAATGCAGTTTTATGAATTTATGCTGGTTTGCATCACAATCTGGGGACATGTATGAAGTATGAGCTTATAGAGCCAGAAATATAAATGAGATAGGTTAAGCTAGAGGTTATTCAGGTTTTTTTGTTTTTTCCCCCCTCCTCTAGGACCTCGAATGAGACGGGGGGGGTACCTTCTTTCATATAGAGCCATCTGGGGTAGTCAGTTAGGCATAGGGGTTACTGGGCCCCAAGGCGGTCTTTTGTGTGGGGCTACCAAATCAGGGGCTCAAAGTTGAGCCTGTCTAAATGTAGTGAGGGGGAATGGGTAGTCACCAAGGTGTATGAAGTTAGTCATGTAGGGACATGTGGGGTAGTCAGAGTGGCATAGAGGTTGCTGGAGCCTAAGGTGGTCTTATGTGTAGGGCAACCACTCCGAGGCCCCACGATGAGCAAGTATATATATTGTCCACTACAAAGTGATTCAGGGGAGTAACATCACAAGGTCACGTCTGACCATGGAATATCGTCATTGAGCCCCGTGGTATTTGAGGACAGACAAAAAATCCAGCGCTGTTCTATGTGGAATAGCCCTTGCTGGGTAATATTAGGGAATGATTCGAGAACTGTCCACGTAATCTCTTCATGTGTGTGGTTCATCTCTATGTAGTGGGATAGCATCTTAGTTGTGGTCCTGCCACACCTAATATTGCTGCGGTGTTCGGTGATACGTGTTTTCACTGCCCTGGTTGTCATCCCTATGTATGTTTTCCGACATGGGCAGGTGATGAGATATATACAATTGCGTGTATTACAATTAGTGTGGACCCGCTGAGTCCACACGTAGTTCGTGCTTAGTATGACTTCTTTGGAAGGATTAGTGTAGGGGCAGACGCTGCATGAGCCACACGGACTGGAGGGAGCCCTCAAAGTTGTTGTTGTTGTTGTCGCAGTGGGCGTGTAGGGCTCGGTCGAGTGGACAATGGGGTCTTTGATATTTGTGGTCCGTTTAAAAGAGAACCGAGGGGCCACTGGTGTTAAGTCTCCTGTGAGTAGGATCGGCCAGTGTTTCTTTAGGATCTTAGTGACCACATTAGACTGAGGGGTGAACGAGGTGACACAGGTGATGGCGTGGGAAATGGGTCGTTCATGGTGCTCCAAGAGAGATTCTCTATGATTATTATGCGCTCGTTTGTAAGATTTTTGCACCACCATCTGGGGGTATTGCCTATCTTTTAAGTCTTTGGTAAGTTTTTTAGCCTGTTCTTTGTAGTCAGTGGTGGAGCTGCAGTTGCGTCTCAACCGTAAAAATTGACCAAATGGAAGGTTTTCCCGTAAATGTTTCGGGTGATGACTGTCATACCTAAGCAAGCTATTTGTGTCTGTTGGTTTTTTGTAGGTTTTAGTTGTCATCCTGCCGTCTTGGAGGGTGATCATTAGATCAAGGAAGGCAATCTCAGTGGTGGAAATAGTACTGGTGAATTTCAGATAGCGGTTAAGGGTGTTCATCCAGTCACAGAATTCTCTGCAGATGGTTTCTGAACCATGCCACAGGATCAAGATGTCGTCAATATACCTGCGCCAAATCAAAATGTTGGGAAGGAAGGGATTATCCCCGCCCAAGATATACCTCCGCACGAAATCTGCCATGTAAAGACAGGCAAGACTAGGAGCGAAGGTACTCCCCATTGATGTTCCCTGGGTCTGATGGTATAGCGTGTTCTTGAATTGGAAGTAGTTTTCCTTGAGTGCCAGAGTGGCGCACTCCATGATGAAGCTAATGGGGGTAGCGGAAGACCAATTGGTTGCTCCCAGGAAGTTCTCAATAACCTCTAAAGTGTCATCTTGAGGTATGTTGGTGTACAACGCTTCTGCGTCTAAGGTGATGAGAATGTCCACGTGTATGTCGTCTCCCAGATTTTCGAGGAGGTTGAGCACCGCAGTGGTGTCTTTTAGGAAGGATGGCGTAGTCGTCACAATAGTCTGTAGAAAGGAGTCACAGAATTGTGACAAGGGTTCGAGGATAGAACCGATCCTTAAACTATCGGTCTCCCTGGGGGTGGTCTAGTGGCCTAGTGGATTTTTGGCAAGGTGTAGAAATACGGGGTCTTGGGGTTCTTGTTGACCAGGAAGGTAGCTTCCTTTTTACTAATCCACCCTTGTGTCTCTGCTGCTAAGACCATGGACGTGATGTGTTTCTTGAGGCGGCCTGTCGGGTCATCTCTGATGGGCGTGTAGTGGGTGCGGTTAGATAACTGTCCTTCACAATCCAGATCATAGTAGGTGGTGTCAAGAATGACAATGGCACCCCCCTTGTCCCCTGATTTTATGGTAATCGAATCGTCTCTGCCTGGGGAGTGCATGGCTTCTCTTCCTTCCTTGGACATATTCGAAAAATGATGTCCCTGGGGGCAGCGCGCCACATCTTTCAGTACTGCTTTCTCGAAAGTGAGGACTTCAGGAGGCACCATACCTGCGGTGGGAGTGAAGGTCGAGGGGGCAGGAAGGCCTGCATCTGTCTGGTCCGGTGGTAATTTGTCCTGGAAGAAGGCATGTAACCGTATTTTTCTGAAGAAACGGTGGAGTTCGTTCATGGTTCTGAATGGATCTTCCTTCGGGGTAGGTACGAAGCCAAGGACTCTCCCTTCCCCTCCCTCCACCCCCTCCAACCCCAAAAAGGAACTACATACCCTCTTGTGCATAGACACTGTTCTTCCTGACACCATCATGAATTATTGATGATACGGCCTGTTTTTGGTGGCCCTGTCCTTCTCTTCTAGACACTGTCCTGTTCTCGGTGACACTGTCCTGTTCTCGGTGACACTGTCCTGTTCTCGGTGACACTGTCCTGTTCTCGGTCACAGTGTCCTGATCTTTTTGGCAGTGCCAGGTTATTGATGACACGGTCCCGCTCTTCATGACACTGTCCGGTTCTTAGTGACACTGTCTTATTCTTGATGACTCTGTCCTGTTATTGATGAAACTGTCCTGTTCTTGATGACACTACCCTTTTCATGGTGACACTGTCCTGATATTGACACTATTGATGACACAGTCCCGCTCTTCATGACACTGTCCAGTTCTTAGTGACACTATCCTGTTCCTGCTGACACTGTCCCGTTCTTGATGACACTGTCCCATTCTTCGTGACACTGTCCCATTCTTCGTGACACTGTCTTATTCTTGATGACTCTGTCCTGCTCTTGATGGGACTGTCCTGTTCTTGATGACACTACCCTTTTCATGGTGACACTGTCCTGATATTGACACTATTGATGACACGGTCCCGCTCTTCATGACACTGTCCGGTTCTTAGTGACACTATCCTGTTCCTGCTGACACTGTCCAGTTCTTGATGACACTGTCCCATTCTTCGTGACACTGTCCCATTCTTCGTGACACTATCTTATTCTTGATGACTCTGTCCTGCTCTTGATGGGACTGTCCTGTTCTTGATGACACTACCCTTTTCATGGTGACACTGTCCTGATATTGACACTATTGATGACACGGTCCCGCTCTTCATGACACTGTCCGGTTCTTAGTGACACTATCCTGTTCCTGCTGACACTGTCCCGTTCTTGATGACACTGTCCCGTTCTTGATGACACTGTCCCATTCTTCGTGACACTGTCCCATTCTTCGTGACACTGTCTTATTCTTGATGACTCTGTCCTGCTCTTGATGGGACTGTCCTGTTCTTAATGACACTACCCTTTTCATGGTGACACTGTCCTGATATTGACACTATTGATTACACTGTCCTGCTTTTCATGACACTGCCCTGTTTTTAGTGACACTGTATCGTTCTTGGTGACTCTATACTGTTCTCGGTGGCACTGTCCCTTTCTTGTTGACACTGTCCTGTTCTTGTGGGCACTGTCCTGTTCTTAGTGGCACTATCCTGTTCTTGATGACACTGTCCTGTTCTTCGTGACACTGTCCGGCTCTTGATTGGACTGTCCTGTTCTTCATGACACTGCCATGTTATTGATGGCACTGTCCTTTTCTTAATGACACTATTCTGTTCTTGGTGACACTGACCCATTCTTGGTGACACTGTCCCGTTCTTCGTGAGACTGTCCCGTTCTTGGTAGCACAGTCCTGTTCTTCATGACACTGTCCCGTTCTTGTTGACACTGTCCCGTTCTTGTTGACACTGTCCCGTTCTTGGTGGTACAGTCCTGTTCTTGGTAACTATCCTGCTCTTGATGACACTCTCCCGTTCTTCATGACACTGTCCTGTTCTTGGTGGGACTGTCCTGTTCTTGTGGGCACTGTCCTGTTCTTAGTGGCACTATCCTGTTCTTGATGACACTGTCCTGTTCTTGATGACACTCTCCTGTTGTTGATGAAACTGTCCTGTTCTTGTTGACACTGTCCCGTTCTTCATGACACTGTCCCGTTCTTCATGACACTGTCCCGTTCTTGTTGACACTGTCCCGTTCTTCATGACACTGTCCCGTTCTTGTTGACACTGTCCCGTTCTTGTTGACACTGTCCCGTTCTTGTTGACACTGTCCCGTTCTTGTTGACACTGTCCCGTTCTTGGTGGTACAGTCCTGTTCTTGGTAACTATCCTGCTCTTGATGACACTCTCCTGTTCTTTAAGACACTGCCCTGTTATTGATGAAACTGTCCTGTTCTTGGTGTCACAATCCTGTTCTTCGTGACACTGTCCCGTTCTTCGTGACACTGTCCTGCTCTTGATGACACTCTCCTGTTGTTGATGAAACTGTCCTGTTCTTGGTGTCACAATCCTGTTCTTCGTGACACTGTCCCGTTCTTCGTGACACTGTCCTGCTCTTGATGACACTCTCCTGTTATTGATGAAACTGTCCTGTTCTTGGTGTCACAATCCTGTTTTTCGTGACACTGTACTGTTCTTAATGGCACTACCTGTTCTTGCTGACTCTGCCCTATTCTTGTTGACACTGCCCTGTTCTTGTTGACACTGCCCTGTTCTTGTTGACACTGCCCTGTTCTTGATGACACTGCCCTGTTCTTGATGACACTCTCTTGTTGTTCATGACACGGTCCTGTTTCCTGTTCTTGATGTCACTATCCTCTTCTTGTTGACACTGCCCTATTCTTGTTGACACTGCCCTGTTTTACACACCTGCACGTCCCTGGCTTGACACCAATGGAAAGAGAAGAGAACACGGGCCCTGAAGATGTTTGTGGACAGAGCCGGCTCCCTGATGACAGGCGTCCGCACGGGAGAGGTCTGTGGACAGAGCCGCTCCCCGGTGACAGGCGCCTGCACGGGAGATGTCTGTGGACAGACCCGGCTCCCCGAGGACAGGCGCCTGCACATGAGATGTCTGTGGACAGAGCCGCTCCCCAAGGACAAGCGCCCGCACGGGAGAGGTCTGTGGACAGAGCCGGCTCCCCAAGGACAAGCGCCCGCACGGGAGAGGTCTGTGGACAGAGCCGGCTCCCCAAGGACAAGCGCCCGCACGGGAGAGGTCTGTGGACAGAGCCGGCTCCCCGAGTACAGGCGCCTGCACATGAGATGTCTGTGGACAGAGCCGCTCCCCGATGACAGGCGCCTGCACGGGAGATGTCTGTGGACAGAGCCGGCTCCCCGAGGACAGGCGCCTGCACATGAGATGTCTGTGGACAGAGCCGCTCCCCGATGACAGGCGCCTGCACGGGAGATGTCTGTGGACAGAGCCGGCTCCCCGAGGACAGGCGCCTGCACATGAGATGTCTGTGGACAGAGCCGCTCCCCGATGACAGGCGCCTGCACGGGAGATGTCTGTGGACAGAGCCGGCTCCCCGAGGACAAGCGCCTGCACATGAGATGTATGTGGACAGAGCCGGCTCCCCGATGACAGGCGCCTGCACATGAGATGTATGTGGACAGAGCCGGCTCCCCGATGACAGGCGCCTGCACGGGAGATGTCTGTGGACAGAGCCGGCTCCCCGATGACAGGCGCCTGCACGGGAGATGTCTGTGGACAGAGCCGGCTCCCCGAGGACAGGCGCCTGCACATGAGATGTCTGTGGACAGAGCCGCTCCCCGATGACAGGCGCCTGCACGGGAGATGTCTGTGGACAGAGCCGGCTCCCCGAGGACAGGCGCCTGCACATGAGATGTCTGTGGACAGAGCCGCTCCCCGATGACAGGCGCCTGCACGGGAGATGTCTGTGGACAGAGCCGGCTCCCCGAGGACAAGCGCCTGCACATGAGATGTATGTGGACAGAGCCGGCTCCCCGATGACAGGCGCCTGCACATGAGATGTATGTGGACAGAGCCGGCTCCCCGATGACAGGCGCCTGCACGGGAGATGTCTGTGGACAGAGCCGGCTCCCCGATGACAGGCGCCTGCACGGGAGAGGTCTGTGGACAGAGCCGGCTCCCCGATGACAGGCGCCTGCACGGGAGAGGTCTGTGGACAGAGCCGGCTCCTCGATGACAGGCGCCTGCACGGGAGATGTCTGTGGACAGAGCCGGCTCCCCGAGGACAGGCGCCCCCACGGGAGAGGTCTGTGGACAGAGCCGGCTCCCCGAGGACAGGCGCCTGCACATGAGATGTCTGTGGACAGAGCCGCTCCCCGATGACAGGCGCCTGCACGGGAGATGTCTGTGGACAGAGCCGGCTCCCCGAGGACAGGCGCCTGCACGGGAGAGGTCTGTGGACAGAGCCGGCTCCTCGAGGACAGGCGCCTGCACGGGAGAGGTCTGTGGACAGAGCCGGCTCCTCGAGGACAGGCGCCTGCACGGGAGAGGTCTGTGGACAGAGCCGGCTCCCCGAGGACAGGCGCCTGCACGGGAGATGTCTGTGAACAGAGCCGGCTCCCCGAGGACAGGCGCCTGCACGGGAGATGTCTGTGGACAGAGCCGGCTCCTCGAGGACAGGCGCGTGCACAGGAGATGTCTGTGGACAGAGCCGGCTCCCCGAGGACAGGCGCCTGCACAGGCGGCATTCATCTAATTATGCATTCTGTTAATGTATTCAGGCCGCTAACAGCCATATGGGCAGCTGCCGCGCTCCAAATCACTGTCAAAATGACATAATATGTTGACATAATGCGTTTTGTTGTTGCTTGTGAAGCGTTAATCTTCCTAAACAGTGGCCTCTTGGCGCTGAGTGAAGGCGCAGGGCCCTGGGCCCTCTAAGCACAACAAAGCCTTAAATGGGGCATCCAGTGAATGACGTCACAACCACTCTCAAAACGGGTCATTGTCAGCCTTGTTGTCTGGCCTCGAACGGGGGTGGCAGTGAGTGATGTACCCCCTTCCTCCAAGCTCTGAGGGGCTCTTCCGGGCGCCATGGCTGCTGAGTATCAGGCCAGCCTGACTAACGTGCCCGAGCTCCTGTAGCGGAACCTATGACGTGTAAAGGTGCCTGGCTAGATATTGTTAACATCTATGTGCAATATCTGGGCCTCATTCACCAATATCATTGTCTGACCTTTCCTGTACTGACCTCTCCCGAGAGTGACTGATCACAAACATGCTGCTGAGTTCTGACCTCTCCCGAGAGTGACTGATCACAAACATGCAGCTCAGTTCTGACCTCTTCCGAGAGTGACTTATCACAAACATACTGCTGAGGTCTAACCTCTCACAAGAGTGATTTATCACAAACATGCTGCTCAGTTCTAACCTCTCACAAGAGTGACTGATCACAAACATGCTGCTGAGTTCTGACCTCTTCAGAGTAACTGATCACAGACATGCTGCTGAGTTCTGACCTCTTCAGAGAGTGACTGATCACTAACATGCTGCTGAGTTCTAACCTCTCCCAAGAGTGACTGATCACAAACATGCTGCTGAGTTCTGACCTCTTCAGAGTAACTGATCACAAACATGCTGCTGAGTTCTGACCTCTTCAGAGAGTGACTGATCACAAACATGCTGCTGAGTTCTGACGTCTTCAGAGAGTGACTGATCACAAACATGCTGCTGAGTTCTGACCTCTTCAGAGAGTGAATGATCACAAACATGCTGCTGAGTTCTGACCTCTCCCAAGAGTGACTGATCACAAACATGCTGCTGAGCTCTGACCTCTTCCGAGAGTGACTTATCACAAACATGCTGCTGAGTTCTGCCCTCTACTGAGAGTGATTTATCACAAACATGCTGCTGAGTTCTGACCTCTTCAGAGAGTGACTGATCACAAACATGCTGCTGAGTTCTGACCTCTTCAGAGAGTGAATGATCACAAACATGCTGCTGAGTTCTGACCTCTCCCAAGAGTGACTGATCACAAACATGCTGCTGAGCTCTGACCTCTTCCGAGAGTGACTTATCACAAACATGCTGCTCAGTTCTAACCTCTCCCAAGAGTGACTGATCACAACATGCAGCTGAGTTCTGCCCTCTACCGAGAGTGATTTATCACAAACATGCTGCTGAGTTCTGACCTCTTCGGAGAGTGACTTATCACAAACATGCTGCTGAGCTCTGACATTTCCCAAGAGTGTGTTATCACAAACATGCTGCTGAACTCTGACCTCTTCCGAGAGTGACTTATCACAAACATGCTGCTCAGTTCTGCCCTCTCACAAGAGTGACTTATCACAAACATGCTGCTGAGTTCTAACCTTTCCCAAGAGTGACTTATCACAAACATGATGCTCAATTCTGCCCTCTTCCGACAGTGACTTATCACATACATGCTGCTGAGTTCTGCCCTCTCACAAGAGTGACTTATCACAAACATGCTGCTGAGCTCTGACCTCTTCAGAGAGTGACTGATCACAAACATGCTGCTGAGTTCTGCCCTCTCCCAAGAGTGACTTATCACAAACATGCTGCTGAATTCTGCCCTCTTCCAAGAGTCACTTATCACAAACATGCTGCTGAGCTCTGACCTCTTCCGAGAGTGGCTTATCACAAACATGCTGCTCAGTTCTAACCTCTCACATGAGTGACTGATCACAAACATGCTGCTGAGTTCTGCCCTCTCACAAGAGTGACTTATCACAAACATGCTGCTGAGTTCTAACCGTTCCCAAGAGTGACTTATCACAAACATGCTGCTGAATTCTGCCCTCTTCTGAGAGTGACTTATCACAAACATGCTGCTGAGTTCTGCCCTCTCACAAGAGTGACTTATCACAAACAAGCTGCTGAGTTCTAACCTCTCACAAGAGTGACTTATCACAAACATGCTGCTGAGTTCTAACCTCTCCCGAGAGTGACTGATCACAAACATGCTGCTGAGTTCTGACCTCTTCAGAGAGTGACATCACAAACATGCTGCTGAGTTCTAACCTCTCCCAAGAGTGACTGATCACAAACATGATACTGAGTTCTAACCTCTCCCGAGAGTGACTTATCACAAACATGCTGCTGAGTTCTAACCGCTATCAAGAGTGACTTATCACAAACATGCTGCTGAGTTCTAACCTTTCCCAAGAGTGACATCACAAACATGCTGCTGAGGTCCGACCTCTACCAAGAGTGACTTATCACAAAAATGGTGCTGAGTTCTGACCTCTCCCACAAACGATGTGTCACAACCATGCTGCTGAGGAAGAATGACTTATCACAACCATGCTGCTGAGGAAGAATGACTTATCACAACAATGCTGACGAGGAAGAATGATTTATCATAGACATGCTGCTGAGTTCTAACCTCTCCCAAGAGTGACTTATCACAGACATGCTGCTGAGTTCTAACCTCTCCCAAGAGTGACTTATCACAGATACGCTGCTGAGTTTTGACCTCTCCCACAAACGATTTGTCACAAATATGTTGCAGAGCTCTGACCTCTGCCAAGAGTGACTGATCACAAACATGCTGCTGAATTCTGCCCTCTTCCGAGAGTCACTTAGCACAAACATGCTGCTGAGCTCTGACCTCTTCCGAGAGTGACTTATCACAAACATGCTGCTCAGTTCTAACCTCTCACATGAGTGACTGATCAAAAACATGCTGCTGAGTTCTGCCCTCTTACAAGAGTGACTTATCACAAACATGCTGCTGAGTTCTAACCTCTCCCGAGAGTGACTGATCACAAACATGCTGCTGAGTTCTGACCTCTTCAGAGAGTGACATCACAAACATGCTGCTGAGTTCTAACCTCTCCCGAGAGTGACTTATCACAAACATGCTGCTGAGTTCTAACCTTTCCCAAGAGTGACATCACAAACATGCTGCTGAGGTCCGACCTCTACCAAGAGTGCCTTATCACAAAAATGGTGCTGAGTTCTGACCTCTCCCACAAACGATGTGTCACAACCATGCTGCTGAGGAAGAATGACTTATCACAACCATGCTGCTGAGGAAGAATGACTTATCACAACAATGCTGACGAGGAAGAATGACTTATCACAGACATGCTGCTGAGTTCTAACCTCTCCCAAGAGTGACTTATCACAGACATGCTGCTGAGTTCTAACCTCTCCCAAGAGTGACTTATCACAGATACGCTGCTGAGTTCTGACCTCTCCCACAACCGATTTGTCACAAATATGTTGCAGAGCTCTGACCTCTCCCAAGAGTGACTGATCACAAACATGCTGCTGAGTTCTGACCTCTCCCAAGAGTGACTGATCACAAACATGCTGCTGAGTTCTGACCTCTCCCGAGAGTGACTGATCACAAACATGCTGCTGAGTTCTGACCTCTCCCGAGAATGACTTATCACAAACATGCTGCTGAGTTTTGACCTCTCCAAGAGTGATTTATCACAAACATGCAACTGAGTTCTGACCTCTCCCAAGAGTGTTACCAGGCTATGACTTATCACATACATGCTGTTGCATCCTGACCTTTCACAAGCCTGCTGCTGGGTTCTCACCTCTCACAAGCCTCTTGCTGGGTTCTGACCTTTCAGCAGCCGGCTGCCGGATCACTACCTCTCAAACATCCATTGCTGGTCTGACTTCTCACAAACTTGCTGCTGCATTCTGATATCTCACAAACCTGCAGACAGGTTCTAACCTCTCACAGTCCTGCTGGCGTGTTCTGACCTCTCACAACCCGGCTGCCTGGTTCTGACCTCTCACAACCGGCTGCCAGGTCTTGACCTCTCACAACCCTAATGCCGGGTTCTGTCCTCTCACAAACCTGCAGACAGGTTCTAACCTCTCACAGTCCTGCTGGCGTGTTCTGACCTCTCACAAACCGGCTGCCTGGTTCTGACCTCTCACAACCGGCTGCCAGGTTCTGTCCTCTCACAAACCTGCTGCCTGGTTCTGACCTCTCACAACCTGCTGCCTGGTTCTGACCTCTCACAACCGGCTGGCAGGTTCTGACCTCTCACAACCCTAATGCCGGGTTCTGTCCTCTCACAAACCTGCAGACAGGTTCTAACCTCTCACAGTCCTGCTGGCGTGTTCTGACCTCTCACAAACCTGCTGCCTGGTTCTGACCTCTCACAACCGGCTGCCAGGTTCTGACCTCTCACAACCGGCTGACCGGTTCTGACCTCTCACAACCCTAATGCCGGGTTCTGGCCTCACACAAACCTGCTGCCTGGTTCTGACCTCTCACAACCGGCTGCCAGTTTCTGACCTCTCACAACCGGCTGACAGGTTCTGACCTCTCACAACCCTAATGCCAGGTTCTGACCTCTCACAAACCTGCTGCCTGGTTCTGACCTCTCACAACCCTAATGCTGGGTTCTGACCTCTCACAACCCTAATGCCGGGTTCTGACCTCTCACAAACCTGCTGCCTGGTTCTGATCTCTCACAACCGGCTGCCTGGTTCTGTCCTCTTACAACCGGCTGTCAGGTTCTGACCTCTCACAAACCTAATGCCAGGTCCCAGCCTCTCACAAACCTGCTGCTACATTCTAGCCTCTCACAAACCTGCTGCCGGGATCTGGCCTCTCAGAAACGTGCTGCAGCATTCTGACCTCTCACAACCAGCTGCCTGGTTCTGACTTCTCACAAACCTGCTCCCGGGTTCTGACCTCTCACAGACCTGCTGTCGGGTTCTGGCCTCTCACAACCAACTGTCGCACTCTGGCCTCTCACAAACCTGCTGCTGCATTCTGGCCTCTTACAAACCTAATGCCGGGTTCTGACCTCTCACAAGCCTGCTGCCAAGTTCTAGCCTCTCACAAGCCTGCTGCCTGGTTCTGACCTCTCACAAGCCTGCTGGCAGGTTCTGACCTCTCACAAACCTAATACCGGGTTCTGACCTCTCACAACCGGCTGCTGCATTCTGGCCTCTCACAAACCTGCTGCTGTGTTCTGGCCTCTCACAAACCTGCTGCCGTGTTCTGGCCTCTCACAACCGGCTGCTGCATTCTGGCCTCTCACAAACCTGCTGCCTGGTTCTGACCTCTTACAAGCCTGCTGGCAGGTTCTGGCCTCTCACAAACCTAATGCCGGGTTCTGACCTTTCACAACCGGCTGCTGCATTCTGGCCTCTCACAAACCTGCTGCCTGGTTCTGGCCTCTCACAAGCCTGCTGGCAGGTTCTGACCTCTCACAAACCAAATGCCGGGTTCTGACCCCTCACAAGCCTGCTGCCAAGTTCTAGCCTCTCACAAGCCTGCTGCCTGGTTCTGACCTCTCACAAGCTTGCTGGCAGGTTCTAGCCTCTCACAAGCCTGCTGCCTGGTTCTAGCCTCTCACATGCCTGCTGCCTAGTTCTAGCCTCTCACAAGCCTGCTGCCTGGTTCTGACCTCTCACAAGCCTGCTGCCTGGTTCTGACCTCTCACAAGCCTGCTGACAGGTTCTAGCCTCTCACAAGCCTGCTGCCTAGTTCTAGCCTCTCACATACCTGCTGCCTGGTTCTGACCTCTCACAAGCCTGCTGCTGAGTTCTAACCTCTCCCGAGAGTGACTTATCACAAACATGCTGCTGAGATCTAACCGCTACCAAGAGTGACTTATCACAAACATGCTGCTGAGTTCCGACCTCTCCCAAGAGTGACTGATCACAAACATGCTGCTGAGTTCTGCCCTCTCACAAGAGTGACTTATCACAAAAATGCTGCTGAGCTCTGACGTCTCCCAAGAGTGATTTATCACAACGATGCTGCTGAGGAAGAAAAAGTTATCACAGACCTGCTGCTGAGTTCTAACCTCTCCTGAGTGACTTATCACAGATACACTGCTGAGTTCTGACCTCTCCCACAAACGATTTGTCACAAATATGTTGCAGAGTTTTGACCTCTCCCAAGAGTGACTGATCACAAACAAGCTGCTGAGCTCTGACCTCTCCCGAGAGCGACTGATCACAAACATGCTGCTGAGTTCTGACCTCTCCCGAGAGTGACTTATCACAAACATGCTGCTGAGTTCTGACCTCTCCCGAGAGTGACTGATCACAAACATGCTGCTGAGATCTGACCTCTCCCGAGAGTGACTTATCACAAACATGCTGCTGAGTTTTGACCTCTCCCAAGAGTGATTTATCACAAAATGCAATTGAGTTCTGACCTCTCCCAAGAGTGTTGCCAGGCTATGACTTATCACATACATGCTGTTGCATCCTGACCTTTCACAAGCCTGCTGCTGGGTTCTTCTCACCTCTCACAAGCCTCTTGCTGGGTTCTGACCTTTCAGCAGCCGGCTGCCGGATCACTACCTCTCAAACATCCATTGCTGGTCTGACTTCTCACAAACTTGCTGCTGCATTCTGATATCTCACAAACCTGCAGACAGGTTCTAACCTCTCAAAGTCCTGCTGGCGTGTTCTGACCTCTCACAAACCTGCTGCCTGGTTCTAACCTCTCACAACCGGCTGCCAGGTCTTGACCTCTCACAACCCTAATGCCGGGTTCTGTCCTCTCACAAACCTGCAGACAGGTTCTAACCTCTCACAGTCCTGCTGGCGTGTTCTGACCTCTCACAACCGGCTGCCAGGTTCTGACCTCTCACAACCCTAATGCCGGGTTCTGACCTCTCACAAACCTGCTGCCGGGTTCTGATCTCTCACAAACCTGATGCCAGATCCCAGCCTCTCACAAACCTGCTGCTACATTCTAGCCTCTCACAAACCTGCTGCCAGGTTCTGACATCACAAACCTGCTGCCGGGTTCTGGCCTCTCACAAACCTGCTGTTAGATTCTAGCCTCTCACAACCAGCTGTCTGGTTCCGACTTCTCACAAGCCTGCTGACGGGTTCTGACCTCTCACAGACCTGCTGTCGGGTTCTGGTCTCTCACAACCAACTGTCTCACTCTGGCCTCTCACAAACCTGCTGCTGCATTCTGGCCTCTCACAAACCTTCTGCCTAGTTCTGAACAAGCCTGCTGCCAGGTTCTGACCTCTCACAAACCTAATGCCGGGTTCTGACTTCTCACAAGCCTGCTGCCAAGTTCTAGCCTCTCACAAGCCTGCTGCCTGGTTCTGACCTCTCACAAGCCTGCTGGCAGGTCTGACCTCTCACAAACCTAATGCCGGGTTCTGACCTCTCACAAGCCTGCTGCCAAGTTCTAGCCTCTCACAAACCTGCTGCCGTGTTCTGGCCTCTCACAAACCTGCTGCCGTGTTCTGGCCTCTCACAACCGGCTGCTGCATTCTGGCCTCTCACAAACCTGCTGCCTGGTCTGGCCTCTCACAAGCCTGCTGCCTGGTTCTGATCTCTCACAAGCCTGCTGCCAAGTTCTAGCCTCTCACAAGCCTGCTGCCTGGTTCTGACCTCTCACAAGCCTGCTGGCAGGTTCTAGCCTCTCACAAGCCTGCTGCCTGGTTCTAGCCTCTCACAAGCCTGCTGGCAGGTTCTGACCTCTCACAACCGGCTGCTGCATTCTGGCCTCTCACAAACCTGCTGCCTGGTTCTGGCCTCTCACAACCGGCTGCCTGGTTCTGGCCTCTCACAACCGGCTGCCTGGTTCTGGCCTCTCACAACCGGCTGCCTGGTTCTGGCCTCTCACAACCGGCTGCCTGGTTCTGGCCTCTCACAACCGGCTGCCTGGTTCTGGCCTCTCACAAACCTAATGCCGGGTTCTGACCTCTCACAAGCCTGCTGCCAAGTTCTAGCCTCTCACAAGCCTGCTGCAGTGTTCTGGCCTCTCACAAACCTGCTGCCGTGTTCTGGCCTCTCACAACCGGCTGCTGCATTCTGGCCTCTCACAAACCTGCTGCCTGGTCTGGCCTCTCACAAGCCTGCTGCCTGGTTCTGATCTCTCACAAGCCTGCTGCCAAGTTCTAGCCTCTCACAAGCCTGCTGCCTGGTTCTGACCTCTCACAAGCCTGCTGGCAGGTTCTAGCCTCTCACAAGCCTGCTGCCTGGTTCTAGCCTCTCACAAGCCTGCTGGCAGGTTCTGACCTCTCACAACCGGCTGCTGCATTCTGGCCTTTCACAAACCTGCTGCCTGGTTCTGGCCTCTCACAACCGGCTGCCTGGTTCTGGCCTCTCACAACCGGCTGCTGCATTCTGGCCTCTCACAAACCTGCTGTTGCTTTATGACCCCTTCACCACTTCACTGTCACCAGATAGAGTATGCTTATAAATGCTGCAAAACTGCGACAGAAAGAGAGCTGGTGGCAGTGGCAGGAATTGCTGCAGTCAGCTATTTGTGTAAACCAAAGGAACACAAGAGCTCTTCCTCAGTGGCCAATATATGTCTGCTGTCAGAGGCAGCTCAGGAGAGATTAATCAGCTTCTCCTGAGAGCCATGGATACCGGAAGTGGGCTCCCACTCAAACTAGCCAATTACAAAACAGCTACTGAGTTTCAGCTCACGGTCAAGCTAGCCAATCACAAAAGAGATACAAACTTCCAGCACACATAAAATAGCCAGTCACAAAAGAGCAACTGAATTACCGCTCACTCTCACAATAGACACAAAAGAGCTACTGAGTTACAGCTCCAGACCTGTAACTCAAACGGTGCCACACGATATCGGCCCACTTCACACAGTCACCCTGGTGAGGAGCGGATATCACACAGTGGCAGAGAAAACGAGCTGGAAACCAGTGCTAAGAGTGGATTTCCAGCTCATGTTTGGAGGCTTTGATCAGCCGATGTGCATTAAGGGGTGTGAAAACACCCCAGGACATTAGCACCAGTCTTTTGCAAGCTTTATGTTTTTTTTGGAGGCAGGGGTAGTTCCTGGCACGAGGCCACGCCCCTTCCAAGCCCTTCCCCTACATCACACAGTGAAATTTTTTTTTTCAGTTGGCATGTCTGCAGCTCACACCTAAACGAACAAGTTACTTACCTTCAGTAACGCACTATCTGGTAGAGACTCTATCTAGCTGCAGATTTCTTACCTTTGAATTTCCCAGGCGTCAGACTGGATCTGAAAACTTTTGCACGAGCAGTACCTTTGCACGCAGTCGGGTAGCTCCTTTCAGCTCCGTGTGGCGTCGTCGGCGCCGGATATGACGTCGCGGTCACCTATATAGGCGCCACCCAGGTGCGCGGAAGTCAGTTTCTTTTCACGACTTTCCACACCAGGAGCACAGAGCCAGGAATTAGACTGACCAGTCTGTGTCCAAACTAGGGCCCCGAACAGGGGATCAACCCTAGCTCTAAAAATGTGTCTGCAGAGCGGGGAGGCATGGGTTGGTCTGTAAGGAATCTGCAGCTAGATATTGTTTCTACCAGATAATGCGTTACCGAAGGTAAGTAACTTGTTCATCTGATAGAGACTTCTAGCTGCAGTTTCCTTACCTTTGAATAACAGATATCCAAGCCATACATCCTGGTGGTGGGCTGTGGACAAATTACTAGACTAAAAAGTCCTGCAGGATCAACAGGCAAAATGCCCATCCCTGCGGACCCGACTGTCCAGGCAGTAGTGTTTAGCAAACGTGTGCAGGGAACTCCACGTTGCTACCTGACAGAAGTCCAGGACTGGCACCCCATGAGCTAACGCCGTTGTCGCAGCCTTCCCTCAGGTGGAATGTGCCCTTAATCTCTCAGGAGGCTGCCTTTTATCCAGGGCATAGCAGATTTTTATACAGAGAATTACCCAGTGCAAAATGGACCACTTCTGTACTGCCTGACTTTTGTTTTGATCCCTCATAGCCCACGAAGAGATATCTAGGGGTAGGGTTTTTAGTATAACCAGGAAGATTGGTGCTCAGACTAGTACGCGTTGAGTGAATTATGCTCAGAATATGCACGGTGCTGCCAGGTCGGGGGAATTACCCAATAACCCCCGTAAGTGTGCGAGTCAAAGAACCCACACCAGTCTTATGAGCACAGTCCCGGGCACACGTGGTGGGGATATGATAATGGTATATAGTCTCGTTTAGATCAAAATTGCTGTGCTCGACACCAGTATAATGTTCAGAGTTATTTAATGAAGCAACAACAGAATGGAATCAAACAACCAGCCGACACGTGTTTCGTCACAAGGAAACTGTGCCGTGACTCTTCAGGGCTGTGTGGCGTTGTAAAGTAAGTGGATGAGGTCCCACAGAGCCGGTGATAATTCCAACCCGGCCTGGGGTACGAGGAGGACTGAGTAGTGGGTGATGAAGTACAGTGCTGGAGGAACTCTGGTAAGCGGTGAACCGTCTCTGGTGCCACTAGTAGAAGACAATGTAAAGAAGTCCAATATCTCTTATGGCGTAGCTGGGGCGGATACGCCGCGCTGCGGGTGGACGTTGAGGCCTAGGTGCCGTGTAATGAGAACCTTCCAGTGTCTTGAGATGGAGCGAGAATGTTTGGACGCCGTGCTGCATCCGGAAGGCGCCACAGAACCAGTGTCTCTCGGCCTCCTCCGCTTCGACAGCAGATACCCGCCCTCTCGCTCCCCCGTTATCCTGGATGACCAACTCCACGGTACACTCAGGCATTGGAACTTTCTGCCGCAGCACGGCGTCCAAACATTCTCGCTCCACCGCAAGTCTCGTCTGTCAACAGGCAGGATGCGGATGTGAAAATACGGATCCTGCAAATCCAACGCTACCAGCCAGTCTACTTGGTCTAGGGCAGACAAGACCTGAGCTAATGCGATCATCATGAATTTCTCTTTTTTGAGGAAGAGATTGATGGTCCAAAGGTCTAGAATAGGATGCAGACCTTTGTTCTTTTTGGGTATCAGAAAGTAGCGGGAATAACAACCACCGTCTACTTCTGATATCGGAGCCCTCGCTATAGCCCCCTTGGCCAAGAGATCTGTAACTTCCTATTGGGGCAAGATAAGATGATCCTCCACCAGCCGTTCTTGAGATGGCGGTAAAGGACAAGGAAAGATTGGAAAGGGAGGGAGTAGCCCCTCCAAATGATCTGCAAGACCCACTCGTCCAATGTTATGGACTGTCAGTGGAGGAGATGATGTTGGATTCTCCCTCCAACTGGAAACCCAGGGTCTTGCAGAACCTAGATAGGAGGACTTAAAGCCTGCAGCTGCCGGGGGTAGGTGGCGGACGACTTCTGGCTTCCATTCCCACGAGTTCAGAATGCACCACGTCCTCGCACAACTTGGGAAGCCTGTGCAGGACGGTGGCTGGGGTAGGGTTGACACGGTTGAAAGCCCCTTTCATTGCCCTGAAAGGGGCAAAAAGCAGACAAGGGGCGAGGCGTCACTGAGAGGCCCAAGGACATAGCTGTAGCCCACGAATCCTTAAAGAGCTCCAGCGCCGAGTCTGCCTTCTCTCCGAAGAGATGATTGCCATCGAAGGGCATGTCCTTGAGGTTGGCCTGGACATTACCCCGAAAAGCCAGATGTTCTCAGCCAGGTGTGGCGCCACAAGACCACCGTCGATAAAACCGCTCTGCCCAGGGAGTCAGTCATATTCAGACCACACCTAATGGTGAACTTTGCTGCATCCCTCCTATCTCTCATTGCTTGGGAGAGCACAGCCCAGGTCTCCTCCGGGACCTGTGGCAGCACTTGTGCAACTGTTTCCCATAAGGCATGCGAGAAATGGCCCAAAAAGCATGCAGTGTTCACAGACTGCAATGCTAGGCTGGCAGAAGTAAACATCTTCTTCACAAGTGTGCCCAGCCTCTTGGATTACCTGTCCAGGGGAGCGGAAGGGAAAGCGCCATGGGATGTTGAAGCTTGAACTATCAAGCTCTCAGGGGTAGGATGTTGGCTCAGGAAACCTGTATCACCAGGGGCAAGGCAATGGCAGTGTGCTATTGTCCTGTTCACAGGAGCCCTTGAGCAAGGTTTGGACCAAGTGCCTAGAAGAACATCCGTCAGTGCTTCATTAAAGTGCAAAAGGGGTTCGGATGAGGAAGCCCCAGGCTGGAGCACTCCGGTTAAAAGGTTAGTCTTGACCTGCACAGAGGGCAGCTCCAGGTTACCGAAAAACTAAAAGATGCTCCTTCTTCCATAGCCACAGTAAGTGGAGAGAGCATACCAGCATCTGAAGAAGTGTCCAGTCCACAAGCTCCTCATACCAGTCCAATTCCTCACCAGGAGTGTCTAACTGGTGTATATAGGGTCCAGTGACCCTTCCCATTCTTCTCCCATGCATGTAACCTCTTCAAAAATGTTCAGGCAATGACCTAGAACCCCTGGGCTCCGTCGGTGCCGGAATCAGCATCGATCACTGCCGTTCCGACTCCGAGTTGTCTGGAATCAGAATGGGGCAGGCGCCGCCGATGGGTTCCGGTGACGCCGAGAGCACCAACTTAGGGACCAGTGCCGGGGGAAGGTCACGTTTGCCTGACCGGCACCAGTCCGGATCCGGGATCAGATCCATGAGACCCCACCAGAGACGGAGCAGTCGGAGCAGCTCTTCTAATCCAGAGGGGCCCGAAGGCGCACTGGAGCGGTTGGCGCTCCTAAATACTTGGTACAAGGCCCAGTAAAACTCTTCATTGGAGCGGGCGCCGCTGCAGCTCCCTAAAAAGGGGGAGGGTGAGGAGTCGGACCTGTCAATGGATCTGCAGAACCATGCCTGGAACGTCGATGTTCTTCACTCGTCTCATCAATCCTCAATGGACGAGGTGAAGTCGAAGTCCATCTAGACTTCTTCTTCTTCTTGTGCTTCTTCCTAGAGTTTCCGGAGGACCTCGAGTGCGATGAAGAAGACTCAGGGCTCCTGGAGCAGTCCCGTAATCTCCTCTTCCTAGATCGGGACCGAGTCCTCCTAGGAGGCACGCTAGAAGGCGTCGACTGCCGTGCAGCAGGCAGCTTTAGGGACTGCTCCTTCAAAGCCTTTGGCACCATGGCCCCGCAGTCCGAGCACGACTTTGAGTCGTGGTCGCACTCGAGATACCATAAGCACACAAGGTGCGGGTCGATAACTAACATGGTGCGGTGATAGGCGCCACATGGCTTAACCCCTACCTTTCTAGAGGTCATCACTCGACACACACGGAAAAAATCTTCGACAAAACATCAAAAAAAGTCTGTTAAACAGAGACAGAGGGGTAGCTCTTCTCGGATCAGTGCTAATTGGCGCAGAAAGAAAAGATCTGACATCCGCACACCTGGGTGGCACCTATATAGGTGACGCAACATCATATCCAATGCCGACGACGCCACGTGGAGCCAAATGGAGCCACCCGACAGTGCGCAGGGGTACTGCTCACGCAAAAGTTTCCGATCCAGTCTGATGCCTGGGAAATTCAAAGGTAAGGAATCTGCAGCGAAAAGTCTCGATCAGATTAGACAAGCATAAAAAGGTACTGAGTTGCAGCACACACCAAGGCCTTCATTATGCATTTCCTGGAATTTGGTGCAAGGATAATGAGAGCCTCAAATCCCTAATTCCAGATGGTATTCCCGCACCAAATTCCAATTTACTAGTTTTCTCCTCCAAATATACTTCCGCATTCCAGGAAGAAAACTGCTGACATTTTCCACCTGCTCAGGGCCAAAGTGTCAGGGTGAGGGCTGGAGGTGGCAGGAAGTGGATTAAGGTGAGGGATGGGGTGAGGTGGGGTGGCAAGAGCATGCTTGAGCCTGTCCATAGGAAGCACTGTCTCCTCTTCCATGTGGCTGCAGGGGGTTGGTGGGGCCGGAGGGTGCCTTGCCTTGGGTGCCGCAACGAAACTTGAGGGGTCACCCCTGCAAAGAACATTAATAGAGCCCCCATGCTCTGGACCCAGTCAGGAGCTCTCGGGCCAGGGGCCCGCTGGCTGTGCACAGTGCCGGAGGGGGGGTCCCCTGGTGCTTGGGGGCCCCAGTACCGCAGGGGCTGAGGGGGGCTATTGTTACGCCACTGCTTTCCAAAAGAAAAGCAGCAGCCAGAGTCAGCAGAGGCTGGGACGTGATATTTAGAGTGAACTTCATATAAAGTCATCTGTATTCATTTGGAACATGATGTTTCTGCTTTTGTTCACTTATCAGTCCGGGATCAGTCAGGCATCCTAGAGCACATTCTAAAGTGCTTTTCTTCTTATATTTGGTGTATGAAGTTGTAGCTTTGTACACGAGTTATTTACATGTATGTATGTGGGTTAATGTCCTCAGGGCACTTTGCTCTTTAAATCTAGACTGTTGTGTCATCTATGTTCTAGTGTGTTGGTGACTGTGACAGAGTTGGGCTCTCTCTGGAGTCAGTTGTCTGCTGGCTGGAGAGGGAGCACCAACTGCAGTCATCCATGTATTCAATAAAGCCATCTCTTTGATCTTCTATCGACTCTGAGGCTTTGAATTACAAGATTGGCGACGAGGTTGGGATCAAGAGATGTATGTAGTGATCGGGAGAAAAATACCAGCTTTAGGTGAGTTACCTTGTTTGTACTGGTCGGGACATCCGAATACCGACCATGCCGGTGAGATATCGGCCTGGTGGCGGCCCTAGTTGTGCTCCTGCCCGCAGCCCCTGCAGCATGAAACAGAGGTTCCGGGGCCCCCGGGCTCAGAATTCTTAGATCCAGAACTTAAAGACCCAAAATTCCAGGCTGGAGCCATGACATTCATAGTTGTGGGTTCTGGAATTGCATCCAGAATTCTCACTCCTGGTGAAATGCTGCCACTTGTAATGAGGGCCTAAATAGCCAATCACAAAAGAGGTACTGAGCTACAGCTCAAACTGTCGGCGGGGGCTGCGGCGTCGGTCTCCGGCCCGACACTTTTAAAAGTTTGCGCAGGAGCAGCGTCTTTAGCAGGACACTCTCTCACCTCTCAAACCCCACCCAGCTGACACAAAATTGCCAACCACAGAAAAATCTACCAAATTAAACAGACGACCATAAAAAATATCTTGCCTGGAGCACCAAAAATCCATAAGGTTGCACTGTTTTCATTGCTTCTTGAAGTGTGGGCCTGTCACTCACTGTTCAAGACGGGAAACAGCCACTACAACGCGGCCGGTTCCACGCATTACCATAACCACGCATGCATTATGTTGTGATCTCTCCCGTGTTTGAGGCCGCGTGCCTCTTTAGAATGTCACTGCTGTAACGTTCTACATTACGTGGGCGCTCCTTGCGACCTCGGCAGTTATGTCAGTTGCTGCTGGCTGAGGCGTGAGGGACGCTGCGGCTATGTGCTTGTAAAATAAACTAAGTTAATTTGCCATCAGCCTGTGTGTCATTCCGATTACAACATTCTTTTGGAGAAGGTGCCATTTCCTGGGTGGAAGATGTTGTACTATGGAGTCATGGTGTGGTCAACAAAGAGGAGTGGGCGAATGCCATGTCACAAGATGAAGTACTTAAATCTGTTCTCAACCTCATAACCAAAGGAGGGCGAAGAGAGAGCACACTGCCTTGTAATGTCAGACCTTTTAAAGCCATTATCGACGAGTTGTCTATTGTTGCAGACAAGATTGTCATGCGAGGTGATAAGATTGTCCCTCCGTTTAGTATTCGCAAAAGGTTATTTGACATAGCCCATGAAGGACACTTGGGACAGACCATTACTAAGAAAAGGTTGAGGAGCGAGTTCTGGTGGCCGGGAATGGATAGTGAGGTGGTTGATTGGATTGAGCGGTGCATCGAATGCAAAGAGTGTGAGAAGAGGTTGAAGGTCGGGCCACAGTCGGTCCCGAGTTCCATCCATGACCCAGGTGTAAGTTGGCATAGTCTTTGCCTTGATTTCATTGGACCTATGCCAGGAGTTCATCCCAACAAGAGATTTGGTATGGTTGTCTTGGATGTTCACTCTAGATGGTTGATCGTGCACCTCCTTCCAGAAATTACCACTAGAGTCACTATAAAAGTGCTACGCTGTATCTTTAAAGAAGAAGGCTATCCCAGTGTCCTTATAACAGACAATGGCACTCAGCTTACTTCTGGTGAAATGTGTGAATTTTTACGCCATTGTGGGATTAAACATTCCCTCACTGCACTTTATAATCCCCAATCCAATGGCATCGTTGAGAGAGCCAACCGTATGATTAAAGGTGCCATAGGTCTTGCTCTCGCCAATAACCTGGATGTTGACGAAACCTTGAACGAATTAGTGTGGGCTTACCGCACTACTGAAAATACCGCTACTGGTGTTGTTCCATTTGTTGCCATGCGTGGAAGGAAACCTTCTACCAAGATGGTACCCTCTTGGGTCAGAGAGTTATTGGAAGGGAAGAATGAGTGTGTTGGTGATGTATCCAAATCCACTTCTGTGCCCATTCCTGTCCATCCTCAGTCAATGTCCCACACTTGTCTCCAAGTGGGAGATTGGGTCAAAGTCAGATCTGGTCGTTGGGTCAAGGGTGTGTGTAAGTTCCGTGGCCCTTTCCAAGTCAAAGAGGTCCACCAGTGGCACGTTGTTTTGACCAATGGAGAGAAGTGGAATCTACGCAGAGTAGCCAAGTATTGCTCACGAGACAATCCCCCTAGGTCTAGTGTGAGTAGAGATTCTTGTTCAGGATATATGTTGGCACATGATCACCAATTATTGAACAGTTCTCGTTCTTGTGCTGAGATGAGAGCACCCGGTCCCAGTGGTGACAACTTGGGTGTTCGCCAGAGTTACAGTGTTGAAAATCAAAGTTTACATCTTTCCCAAACCACTCCACGTTGTCAAAGGCCCTTACGGGTCAAGGGGCCTCCTCACCACTTGCAGGATTTCCTGGTGGGTTAGCCCTTTCTCTTCCTTTTCAGCATTCCTTCTCACACTCTTAGCTCCTCTGCTCTCTATGCTCTGTGGCTCCCTTGCACCCTGGCATTCTCCCATTCTCTCCTGTCACCTCCATATTTCCCCACCTCTGCTATCTCTTTCTCTTACCTCTCTTCCCTTCTGTTCTTCAGTGTTTGATTCTACCTGCGTGTAGAACAAAGGGGGTATGTTGTGATCTCTCCCGTGTTTGAGGCCGCGTGCCTCTTTAGAATGTCACTGCTGTAACGTTCTACATTACGTGGGCGCTCCTTGCAACCTCGGCAGTTATGTCAGTTGCTGCTGGCTGAGGCGTGAGGGACGCTGCGGCTATGTGCTTGTAAAATAAACTAAGTTAATTTGCCATCAGCCTGTGTGTCATTCCGATTACAACACATTACAACGCATGCGTGGTTACCACGAAATGCCTTTACCGCGCATACCTTTACTACGAGATACGTAGTAAAGGCATGTGTGTTAAAGGAAAAATTTAGTAAGGGGTTTCCCCCAAAAAAAAAAGCGTGCGATTAAAAAAGGAAGGTTGGGGGGTCTCCCCCCAAAAAAAGCACCTGTTTCAGTCGAGATGTGGAGTTAATCGGCGTCGTTAGAGGAAACGGAAAGACACTTCCGCTTCCTCTTAACGACGTGCAACGTAGATCGGAACTTCGGAAGAGAGAGGAGAGGACGTGGAGAGGTAAGGGGATTTTAGATTATGTAAATAATAATGTAAGGGATGGGGTCGCACATGGGTACAGGGACGGGGAATTATGGTAATGGGGAAGGGATCGGAGATAACCTTTACCAAGAAAATGCCATTAACATGCATGATTTTAGAACGAAAAACGTTGTAAAGATATGCGTGTTAAAGGCATTTTCGTGGTAAAGGTTATGAGTGGTAATGGCATTCGCGTTGTAACGCATGCGTGGTAAAGGCATGCGTTGCAACGGAATGCGTGGTAACGTCATACAACCTTCAAGACTCAAGTTGCTTCTAAACGCTGTACAAATGCAGAAGAGAAACTCTGGAAGAAGTATAGAAATTCAGGCAGCGCAGCAGCCGGTGCGCTGGCGTGTCCAGATCGTGCGTCACTGTGTGCTCTGATGCACTCGACATTGACAGACGGATATTACAGTTATCGAGAAATTACTCCCACAGTCCCGACTGCACATCCAAAGGGCGTCAGAGGTATAGCTCCTCGAGAACCCACGTATGATGCAGGGTACTGGGCGCTATAAGTACAGCTGCACTAGCGTCTGACACTTAAAAAAGGTACAGTGTGTAGTACAATTGTGAGAAAAAAAAGATCAAGGCATAATCATGTCCAGCATTTCTCTGTCAAAACAGACATTTTTTAAGGCATGGGCAAAGAGGACAATTGTCTAGGGCCCCCCTAACAAAATTAGGGGCAGATTTACTAGGAGTTTGCTGGGGTATTTACTTTTCAGCACAAAAGGCATTTTGCGCTTCAAAGGTGCCCTTTTTCAGCGCAACTTGCGATTTGCGTTACTTTGCACCACTTTGCATTGAGGGGGCGTTATATAGTGTAACTTGAGAAGTAGCGCAAGCGACCATAGAGTCTGATCTACTAAGAAAGCCAGACTGGAGTTTGCGTAGAAAATAACGCCTCTGTGAAGCGCGCACTAACGTGGTTGAATGTGTGTTGCACTGTGCAGCACACATACAATGTATGGCATGTATCAGACTTTGTATAAGCACAGCATTTTGCAGTGCAGGGGTATGCTTCCAGTACAGATCCTATGCTAGGCAGCACGCATGGTGGAAGGGTGCGCTTCCAGTACAGATCCTATGCTAGGCAGCACGCACGGTGGAAGGGTGCGCTTCCAGTACAGATCCTATGCTAGGCAGCACGAAAGGTGGAAGGGTGCGTTTCCAGTACAGATCCTATGCTAGACAGCACGCACGGTGGAAGGGTGCGCTTCCAGTACAGATCCTGTGCTACACAGCACGCTCGCTAGAAGGGTATGCTTCCAGTACAGATCCAATGCTACACAGCACGCACGCTGGAAGGGTACGCTTCCAGTACAGAGCCTATGCTACACAGCACGCACGCTGGAAGGGTACGCTTCCAGTACAGAGCCTATGCTACACAGCACGCACACTGAAAGGGTGCGCTTCCAGTACAGATCCTGTGCTACACAGCACGCACACTGGAAGGGTACGCTTCCAGTACAGAGCCTATGCTACACGGCACGCACGCTGAAAGGGTGCGCTTCCAGTACAGATCCTATGCTACACAGCATGCACGCTGAAAGGGTGCGCTTCCAGTACAGATCCTGTGCTAGGCAGCACGCACACTGGAAGGGTATGCTTCCAGTACAGAGCCTATGCTACACAGCATGCACGCTGACAGGGTATGCTTCCAGTACAGATCCTGTGCTAGACAGCATGCACGCTGGAAGGGTGCGCTTCCAGTACAGATCCTATGCTACACAGCCCGCACACTGGAAGGGTGCGCTTCCAGTACAGATCCTATGGTAGGCAGCACGCCCGCTGGAAGGGTACGCTTCCTGTTCAGATCCTACAGCACACACGCTGGACGGTGCGCTTCCAGTACAGATCCTTTGCTAGGCAGCATGCACGCTGGAAGGGTATGCTTCCAGTACAGGTCCTATGCTACACAGCACGCACGCTGGAAGGATACGCTTCCAGTACAGATCCTGTGCTACACAGCACGCACGCTGGAAGGGTACGCTTCCAGTACAGATCCTGTGCTACACAGCACGCACGCTAGAAGGGTATGCTTCCAGTACAGATCCAATGCTACACAGCACGCACGCTGGAAGGGTACGCTTCCAGTACAGAGCCTATGCTACACAGCACGCACGCTGGAAGGGTACGCTTCCAGTACAGAGCCTATGCTACACAGCACGCACGCTGAAAGGGTACGCTTCCAATACAGAGCCTATGCTACACAGCACGCACGCTGAAAGGGTGCGCTTCCAGTACAGATCCTGTGCTACACAGCACGCACACTGGAAGGGTACGCTTCCAGTACAGAGCCTATGCTACACGGCACGCACGCTGAAAGGGTGCGCTTCCAGTACAGATCCTATGCTACACAGCATGCACGCTGAAAGGGTGCGCTTCCAGTACAGATCCTGTGCTAGGCAGCACGCACACTGGAAGGGTATGCTTCCAGTACAGAGCCTATGCTACACAGCACGCACGCTGACAGGGTATGCTTCCAGTACAGATCCTGTGCTAGACAGCATGCACGCTGGAAGGGTGCGCTTCCAGTACAGATCCTATGCTACACAGTCCGCACGCTGGAACGGTGTGCTTCCAGTACAGATCCTGTGCTAGACAGCATGCACACTGGAAGGGTATGCTTCCAGTACAGAGCCTATGCTACACAGCACGCACGCTGACAGTGTATGCTTCCAGTACAGATCCTGTGCTAGACAGCATGCACACTGGAAGGGTGCGCTTCCAGTACAGATCCTATGCTACACAGCCCGCACGCTGGAACGGTGCGCTTCCAGTACAGATCCTATGGTAGGCAGCACGCACGCTGGAAGGGTATGCTTCCAGTACAGATCCTATGCTACACAGCACACACGCTGGACGGTGCGCTTCCAGTACAGATCCTTTGCTAGGCAGCATGCACGCTGGAAGGGTATGCTTCCAGTACAGGTCCTATGCTACACAGCACGCACGCTGGAAGGATACGCTTCCAGTACAGATCCTATGTTACACAGCACGCACGCTGGAAGGGTATGCTCCCAGTACAGATCCTATGCTACACAGCACGCACGCTGGAAGGGTATGCTTCCAGTACAGATCCTATGTTACACAGCACGCACGCTGGAAGGGTATGCTTCCAGTACAGATCCTATGCTACACAGCACACACGCTGGAAGGATACGCTTCCAGTACAGATCCTGTGCTACACAGCACGCACGCTGGAAGGGTATGCTCCCAGTACAGATCCTATGCTACACAGCACGCACGCTGGAAGTGTATGCTTCCAGTACAGATCCTGGGCTACACAGCACGCACGCTGGAAGGGTATGCTCCCAGTACAGATCCTGTGCTAGACAGCACGTACACCAGAAGGGTATGCTTCCAGTACAGATCCTATGCTACACAGCACGCACGCTGGAAGGGTACGCTTCAAGTACTGATCCTGTGCTAGGCAGCACGCCCACTGGACGGGTACGCTTCCAGCACAGATCCTATGCTAGACAGCAGGCACGCTGGAAGGGTGCGCTTGCTGTACAGATCCTTTGCTACACAGCATGCATGCTGGAAGGGTGTGCTTTCAGTACAGATCCTATGCTACACAGCACGCATGCTGGAAGGGTGCGCTTTCAGTACAGATCCTGTGCTACACAGCACGCATGCTGGAAGGGTGCGCTTCCAGTACAGATCCTATGCTACACAGCATGCATGCTGGAGGGGTACGCTTCCAGTACAGATCCTGTGCTAGGCAGCACGCCACTGGAAGGGTATGCTTCCAGTACAGATCCTGTGCTACACAGCACGCACGCTGGAGCGGTATGCTTCCAGTACAGATCCTGTGCTACACAGCACACACGCTGGAAGGGTGCGCTTCCAGTACAGATCCTGTGCTAGGCAGCACGCCACTGGAAGGGTATGCTTCCAGTACAGATCCTGTGCTAGGCAGCACGCCACTGGAAGGGTGCGCTTCCAGTACAGATCCTGTGCTAGGCAGCACGCACACGGGAAGGGTGCACTTCCAGTACAGATCCTATGCTACACAGCACGCACGCTGGAGGGGTACGCTTCCAGTACAGATCCTGTGCTAGGCAGCACGCCACTGGAAGGGTATGCTTCCAGTACAGATCCTGTGCTACACAGCACGCACGCTGGAGGGGTACGCTTCCAGTACAGATCCTGTGCTAGGCAGCACGCCACTGGAAGGGTATGCTTCCAGTACAGATCCAGTACAGATCATGTGCTACACAGCACGCACGCTCTAAGGGTGCGCTTCCAGTACAGATCCTGTGCTAGGCAGCACGCCACTGGAAGGGTATGCTTCCAGTACAGATCCTGTGCTAGGCAGCATGCCACTGGAAGGGTGCGCTTCCAGTACAGATCCTGTGCTAGGCAGCACGCACACGGGAAGGGTGCGATTCCAGTACAGATCCTATGCTAGGCAGCACGCACGCTGGAAGGGTGCGCTTCCAGTACAGATCCTATGCTAGGCAGCACGCCACTGGAAGGGTATGCTTCCAGTACAGATCCTATGCTAGGCAGCACGCCACTGGAAGGGTGCACTTCCAGTATAGATCCTGTGCTAGGCAGCACGCCACTGGAAGGGTACGCTTCCAGTACAGGTCCTATGCTAGACAGCACGCCCATCCTCTGCACTATGGTGCAACCGTAATGCGTGGTGCATGGTAGCCTGTTTGTGCACCAGTGCAGCGGTTGTGAACAGAAGCAGGCCAATTTAAATAAATACAGCTCTGCGCTCCTTTCTCCCCCATTTGCAACACAGCATAACAACTTTGGCTGCTGTGCCGTGTTGAGCTAAAAAACAATAAATCTCTCACTTAGTGTGAGCAGGCTCGGCCCGCCCAGCCTCAACCAGCACTCTGTCAGGTTGAGGCAATTACATTTAAAAATAATCTTGCTGTGTCATTTCTCTCTTCTTACATCACCCCACCTCTTCTACATTAACCCTCTCTCTATCTCTAGTTCTCTAAGTGCCTTCATCCTCTCTCTCTAGCTCTGTACCTCACATTTGTCTTCCCCACCTCGCTCTCTCAATATACCTCTCTCGATTTCATGTCTCGCTACCCCTCTCATGATTCTGCCTTGCCCTTTTCTGTCACTCTCTGTGCCTACATCTGTATGTGTCACTCTAGATCCCCTCTCTTTACCTTCACTCTCTCTACCTCATCCCTAGCTGTGGCCTCACAGCACTTTTTCCATCTGACCTCCCTCCATCTCTATCTACTTTACTTCTCACATATCTCCACTACCTTGTCTCTCTCTCATCCTTTTCTCTAACTCACCACTCCCCTCACCTATCTCATGTCTCTCTCTCCCTCACATCTTCCTCACTACCTCACTTCTCACTCACTACGTAAACACTCAGTTTACCTCTCCATTAGCTCACTGCTGCACCTTTCCACTCCCCATTTTCTCGTTCAGCCTCTGTTCCCTTTCCTTCACCTCTCTGAATATTTTACTCCTTTCTTACTACCTCCATTTCTTTGCTTCTTCCCCTCTTCTCTAACATCAACTCCTCTCTCTTTCTTTCCTTCTATGCCTCCTTTTCTGTCTCACACAAACACAAATCTTCCTCAGTACCTCTCTCTCCATTGCAGCCCAACGCCGCACAGCCTTTCTTTATCGATATCTGCACCTCACCAGCTCATCCTTTTTCTTTCTCACAACTCTCTACCTCTTTATAAACCTCCTCTTTCTTTCTGTATTTTACGTGTCTCTCGGCTTCCTCTTTTCACTCGACACTACATTTTTAGGTCTCGCCTGAGCCAGCGCGCATGCGCTGCTCTGGCGAGACTTTAGTAAGCGGGTTTTGGAAGTGCAAACAGTGGCTTTTGCTGGGGACTAGCCTGCGTTCACGCGAGCGTGCACGCGCGATCAGGCGCCATATGGCTTCCCTCGCCATCTGGACGCTCGCGTGAACGCAAGCTGGTCGCCAGCAAAAGCCACTGTTTGCACTTCCAAAACCCGCGATTACTTTCACTTTCACGGCCGCGCGGCCGTGTCAGTTTCACGGCCGCGCGGCCAATGCTTGTTTACACTGTATTTATCCATTGATATTTTACTCACAGCCACGTTATTGTACATTTAAAGCTGCGGGAATTCTGTAGTTATTCTCAAGGCAGAAAGGGGACTCTGATCAAAGCCAGAAAAAGGAACCCCTGTATTCAGCAGGGGAGATGCACTTCTTGTCACAGCCGGGGACATGAAATGAAGTCTGTTCACACCGAGATCGTATTTACACCGCCCAAGGCATTTGAATTTACAGTCGTTGTTCCTCTGCTCACAGCGAAAATGCTTCCATTTCTTAACCACATTCCCGACAGCCAGAGTACTTCACCTCACACCCGCAGGTTATCTGCCATCTTTTCTCCCAGGGGCACGCCTCCTTTCACACAAGACGTGGATCTCAAACATGGAACTAGGCATCTATTGTCTGTCCAGGGCAGGGTTGGTTGCTTTGGTTGGGGACGGAGTAATGGAGCAAAACTCCTGCTCGTACAGAATTTTCGATCTTCGGCCAATAAGGGAGAAAGTAGGGACCCCCGCCAACATGGTGTGCAATATGAACATGTGGTCTTTTTTCCCATGTTGGTTGGGCACGAGGCTGCCTGGGTCCCTCCAAGGCAAGGGTTTCACGAGCCGAGCACATCTCCACATTTCAATCCTATAAAGAACTGTAACCGAGCAATCTGCATCTCATTTGCAACTCAAAAGGCCCATTGTCATTTTAGAACCCCAGTTCGAGCTGCTGGGAAGCATTTGACCCCACACCAGGCAGCGGGGTGGTTTCCAGCCGCCGTGGGCTGAGGGCTTCGAGTTACCTTTCGCAGGGACTGTGTTAGGTTTTGTGTACGTCTGTGTAGAGATGCTCGGAGTATTCATTGCAGGTGTTGCCCCTTGCTGAGTCGCCTTTATTACCGCCAGGGTGGTCTCATAAGCGATGTATTTGGAAGCAGTGATTGCAGGGAGAATGCTTACCCAGCCCCTCTTTCTCTGTGTGCAGTAGAGTGTAGGCGAGCTGGGAAGGGTGTGGCAGTCTCGAGTTCTACTCCAGTGAAATTTCAGTCACTAACACACTGTTTTGATACTGGACGCATGTTTTTTGGCCCCACGTAATTTTTTCTCAGCTTAACCTCTCCGTTTCGTATTTTTTCTTCTTCTTGTAGATGATTTTTATCTTGGATGTGTCATTGCCATTCTGAAAGTTGTTGCCCCAACCCCCGCTATGTTCTAGCCAGCAACAGACCCCGCACCCTCCTCTCCTAGCTTCAGAACCTATTTTATTTAGGCATCACGTGCACTGACAACATTTCAACACACGTATTACATTAAATTAAGAAAAAAAACTACAGCTTTTGCTTAAGCTCGTATCCTTTTTGTAATCAATTGACATTTGGTGCTTGTTTTTGCTATTCTCCTTTCCGATGTTTTTACGACCTCCTTTTTTTTTTTTTACTTGTGGACACAAGTCCCTAGTCTGCAGACTTGTTGAAACAGATAAGGCTGTGCAATGGCTCCAGGGAACTTTCTAATTAGTTGCACTACAAACGCCCCACCTCCCACCTTCCTCGCCTTAGGCTGTTTTTAGGCAGTGTCACGAGGTGTTTCTAAACAAGGCCGCGTCTCCTCCACCTTACTTAACAAAAACAACAAGCATTGGCGTAGCCAATAGGTCTCGCCTTTGGGACCTTATAAGTATTTAGTTATGCAGCAGGTCCCAAAGGCGAGACCTATTGGCTATGCCAATGCTTGTTCTTTCTGCCCTTCAACTCTCGCACTACCTTTCTCTCTCCCCGACTACTCTCGTTACCTGGCCCTTCTTTCTATATATATTCTCCTTTTGCTCTCTGGCTTGCAACTCCTTGTTTCTCTTCAATCTCTCTACGGCATCTCTATCTGTACCCCTTTCTCTCTCTACGTCACGTCTCTCTCGCTTTGGTGTTCTCTTTAAGTCTCTGTCCTTCTCCTCTATCCTACCCCGTCCCATTTCTCTTACTCAACAGGGTCACAGGTAACTGTCTAGCTAGAGAAGTGCACAGGTATACGGAGAAGAAGAGGAGCAAGGCACGGAAGAGAAGTCAGGAGAATAATTATAGATTTTAACCAAAGGAGCGGCCAGAAACCCTCAGAGCGGCGCTTTGATAACACCTGCAGCACGAACACCAGCAGTGAAAAAAAATAAAAATGTAAGTCCGTTTTTATATAGCGCAGCTACTCACCCTTACGGGTCTCAAGGCGCTGGGGGCCGTAGTGGAAATTAAGTGAGCTATTGCCCAGAGTCACATGGTGCTGAGCTGAGCTGCCGCCGGAGCCGGGGATCGAACCGTGAACCCTGTGCTCCGAAGTCAGCTGCCCTGGCCGCTGCACCACACCACACCACCACCAGGTGAAAGAGGAGCTATCTGTGAATAAAAGTGTTTGGCAACTAAAGCTACAATTTCAAGCGATATGTGCTTATGTCTTTAACAATATGATATTATGCACTAGTCGAATAAACATTTAACAAGTCACCCTTATCATGTTTGTCCTACAAAGGGAGGAACAAGATGGTGTGGCACTGACACATAAAACATCTGGATCCAAACTCCAAAAAGCAGCGCTAGCAATGCTTGTTCAAGCTTTTTTTGTAGTATTTGGCTGGTGGACACCAGGCAGGCTGAGCTGTGCCCCCGTTTCTGAAAGTTTAACATATTATTAAATATAGTTTGACATCATGAGGACTTGAATGAGCCAAAAAGGGGAAATAACTTCAAAGGGGCCGCTTCAAAAACTGCATTTGTAGTACGTTTACTAGTACTGCAATAGCGCTACTAACATACTGCAATATATACTAGACACAAAACTACGTGCAAAGTTCAGCCTCCACCTCTCCCGTCTCCGTGTGGAGATCTCTGGCACGACTGCAGAGTTTCTGCCGCATAAGTATTTGTTTTAGTAGTAAACGTGGGAAGGTCAAAAGGGAGTGACTGGAAAATGGGGAATACTTACTACTAAATGGAAGGGGCTACGGGAGGAGTAAGGAGGGGCGTAGGGACTGATGTGCACCCCCAAAAAAATAGAAAGCCCTTTCCTATTCACAAACAACTTCACAAAGGTACTACAGCCAAGAAGGAAACAGAACAGTTGTAAATGTCCTCCAGTTCAGAGCAGGAGTAGGTACAGCACCACCCATGGCCACCCACTGGTACTGCAACAGCCTCCCATGGAAATAATGGTGGTAGGGACTTAAGATAAAACCCTCTAGGAAATGTTAAAATACATTAAATTATTTTAACTATAAAAATATAAATACATTTAATTTAATGTGTAAAACGTTATTTAGATACACAACATCTTTATTTACATTTAACATAGTTTAATAACTTCTTTTAAATTTAAACATTTATGTAACATTAATTAAAAAATATATAATGACATTAAATCAGCACATAGCTTTTAATAATTTTTAATACACAATAAATATATTTCTCACGTTAGGTGGGATTATTTTCATAATTCAAACTTCAGAAAAATAGTTATTTTCCTTTAATACATTCAAAATATCAATCTTTATATATAAATAAATTTATTATTGTAACTTTTTTGGATTGTTCTACAATTCTGGTGTCAGGGCAGAGACTGCACCCCTGAGAGGGGTAAAGCCACAGTGAGGTCACAGGGGAGCTCTGCCCGGGGTACCTTATCTGCTGGTATCAGGGCAGACACTATACCTCTGAGAGGGGTAGAGCCACAGTGAGGTCACAGGGGAGCTCTGCCCGGGGTACCTCGTGTGGTGGTGTCAGGGCAGACACTATACCCCTGAGAGGGGTAGAGCCACAGTGAGGTCACAGGGGAGCACTGCCCGGGGTACCTCGTGTGGTGGTGTCAGGGCAGACACTATACCTCTAAGAGGGGTAGAGCCACAGTGAGGTCACAGGGGAGCTCTGCCCGGGGTACCTTGTGTGGTGGTGTCAGGGCAGACACTATACCCCTGAGAGGGGTAGAGCCACAGTGAGGTCACAGGGGAGCTCTGCTGCGGGGTACCTCTTGTGGTGGTATCAGGGCAGACACTATACCTCTGAGAGGGGTAGAGCCACAGTGAGGTCACAGGGGAGCTCTGTCCGGGGTACCTCGTCTGCTGGTGTCAGGGCAGACACTATACCCCTGAGAGGGGTAGAGCCACAGTGAAGTCACAGGGGAGCTCTGCCCGGGGTACCTCTTGTGGTGGTATCAGGGCAGACACTATACCTCTGAGAGGGGTATAGCCACAGTGAAGTCACAGGGGAGCTCTGCCCGGGGTACCTCTTGTGGTGGTATCAGGGCAGACACTATACCTCTGAGAGGGGTAGAGCCACAGTGAGGTCACAGGGGAGCTCTGCCCGGGGTACCTCGTGTGGTGGTGTCAGGGCAGACACTATACCCCTGAGAGGGGTAGAGCCACAGTGAGGTCACAGGGGAGCTCTGCCCGGGGTACCTCGTGTGGTGGTATCAGGGCAGACACTATACCTCTGAGAGGGGTAGAGCCACAGTGAGGTCACAGGGGAGCACTGCCCGGGGTACCTCGTGTGGTGGTGTCAGGGCAGACACTATACCTCTAAGAGGGGTAGAGCCACAGTGAGGTCACAGGGGAGCTCTGCCCGGGGTACCTCGTGTGGTGGTGTCAGGGCAGACACTATACCCCTGAGAGGGGTAGAGCCACAGTGAGGTCACAGGGGAGCTCTGCTCCGGGGTACCTCTTGTGGTGGTATCAGGGCAGACACTATACCTCTGAGAGGGGTAGAGCCACAGTGAGGTCACAGGGGAGCTCTGTCCGGGGTACCTCGTCTGCTGGTGTCAGGGCAGACACTATACCCCTGAGAGGGGTAGAGCCACAGTGAAGTCACAGGGGAGCTCTGCCCGGGGTACCTCTTGTGGTGGTATCAGGGCAGACACTATACCTCTGAGAGGGGTAGAGCCACAGTGAAGTCACAGGGGAGCTCTGCCCGGGGTACCTCTTGTGGTGGTATCAGGGCAGACACTATACCTCTGAGAGGGGTAGAGCCACAGTGAGGTCACAGGGGAGCTCTGCCCGGGGTACCTCGTGTGGTGGTATCAGGGCAGACACTATACCCCTGAGAGGGGTAGAGCCACAGTGAGGTCACAGGGGAGCTCTGCCCGGGTACCTCGTGTGGTGGTGTCAGGGCAGACACTATACCCCTGAGAGGGGTAGAGCCACAGTGAGGTCACAGGGGAGCTCTGCTCCGGGGTACCTCTTGTGGTGGTATCAGGGCAGACACTATACCTCTGAGAGGGGTAGAGCCACAGTGAGGTCACAGGGGAGCTCTGCCCGGGGTACCTCTTGTGGTGGTATCAGGGCAGACACTATACCTCTGAGAGGGGTAGAGCCACAGTGAAGTCACAGGGGAGCTCTGCCCGGGGTACCTCTTGTGGTGGTATCAGGGCAGACACTATACCTCTGAGAGGGGTAGAGCCACAGTGAGGTCACAGGGGAGCTCTGCCCGGGGTACCTCGTGTGGTGGTATCAGGGCAGACACTATACCTCTGAGAGGGGTAGAGCCACAGTGAGGTCACAGGGGAGCACTGCCCGGGGTACCTCGTGTGGTGGTGTCAGGGCAGACACTATACCTCTAAGAGGGGTAGAGCCACAGTGAGGTCACAGGGGAGCTCTGCCCGGGTACCTCGTGTGGTGGTGTCAGGGCAGACACTATACCCCTGAGAGGGGTAGAGCCACAGTGAGGTCACAGGGGAGCTCTGCTCCGGGGTACTTCTTGTGGTGGTATCAGGGCAGACACTATACCTCTGAGAGGGGTAGAGCCACAGTGAGGTCACAGGGGAGCTCTGTCCGGGGTACCTCGTCTGCTGGTGTCAGGGCAGACACTATACCCCTGAGAGGGGTAGAGCCACAGTGAAGTCACAGGGGAGCTCTGCCCGGGGTACCTCTTGTGGTGGTATCAGGGCAGACACTATACCTCTGAGAGGGGTAGAGCCACAGTGAAGTCACAGGGGAGCTCTGCCCGGGGTACCTCTTGTGGTGGTATCAGGGCAGACACTATACCTCTGAGAGGGGTAGAGCCACAGTGAGGTCACAGGGGAGCTCTGCCCGGGGTACCTCGTGTGGTGGTATCAGGGCAGACACTATACCCCTGAGAGGGGTAGAGCCACAGTGAGGTCACAGGGGAGCTCTGCCCGGGGTACCTCGTGTGGTGGTGTCAGGGCAGACACTATACCCCTGAGAGGTTTAGAGTCACAGTGAGGTCACAGGGGAGCACTGCCCGGGTAACTTATCTGCTGGTATCAGGGCAGACACTATACCCCTGAGAGGGGTAGAGCCACAGTGAGGTCACAGGGGAGCTCTGCCCGGGGTACCTCTTGTGGTGGTATCAGGGCAGACTCTATACCTCTGAGAGGGGTAGAGCCACAGTGAGGTCACAGGGGAGCTCTGCCCGGGGTACCTCTTGTGGTGGTGTCAGCAGACACTATACCTCTGAGAGGGGTAGAGCCACAGTGAGGTCACAGGGGAGCTCTGCCCGGGCAACCTCTTGTGGTGGTATCAGGGCAGCTACTATACCTCTGAGAGGGGTAGAGCCACAGTGAGGTCACAGGGGAGCTCTGCTCCGGGGTACCTCTTGTGGTGGTGTCAGGGCAGACACTATACCCCTGAGAGGGGTAAAGCCACAGTGAGGTCACAGGGGAGCTCTGCCCGGGTACCTTATCTGCTGGTATCAGGGCAGACACTATACCTCTGAGAGGGGTAGAGCCACAGTGAGGTCACAGGGGAGCACTGCCCGGGTACCTCGTGTGGTGGTGTCAGGGCAGACACTAAACCCCTGAGAGGGGTAGAGCCACAGTGAGGTCACAGGGGAGCTCTGCCCGGGGTACCTCGTGTGGTGGTGTCAGGGCAGACACTAAACCCCTGAGAGGGGTAGAGCCACAGTGAGGTCACAGGGGAGCACTGCCCGGGTACCTCGTGTGGTGGTGTCAGGGCAGACACTATACCTCTGAGAGGGGTAGAGCCACAGTGAGGTCACAGGGGAGCACTGCCCGGGGTACCTCGTGTGGTGGTGTCAGGGCAGACACTATACCTCTGAGAGGGGTAGAGCCACAGTGAGGTCACAGGGGAGCACTGCCCGGGGTACCTCGTGTGGTGGTGTCAGGGCAGACACTATACCTCTGAGAGGGGTAGAGCCACAGTGAGGTCACAGGGGAGCTCTGCCCGGGTACCTTATCTGCTGGTATCAGGGCAGACACTATACCTCTGAGAGGGGTAGAGCCACAGTGAGGTCACAGGGGAGCTCTGCCCGGGTACCTTATCTGCTGGTATCAGGGCAGACACTAAACCCCTGAGAGGGGTAGAGCCACAGTGAGGTCACAGGGGAGCTCTGCCCGGGGTACCTCGTGTGGTGGTGTCAGGGCAGACACTATACCTCTGAGAGGGGTAGAGCCACAGTGAGGTCACAGGGGAGCTCTGCCCGGGGTACCTCGTGTGGTGGTGTCAGGGCAGACACTATACCCCTGAGAGGGGTAGAGCCACAGTGAGGTCATAGGGGAGCTCTGCCCGGGGTACCTCTTGTGGTGGTATCAGGGCAGACACTATACCTCTGAGAGGGGTAGAGCCACAGTGAGGTCACAGGGGAGCTCTGCCCGGGTACCTTATCTGCTGGTATCAGGGCAGACACTAAACACCTGAGAGGGGTAGAGCCACAGTGAGGTCACAGGGAGCTCTGCCCGGGTACCTCGTGTGGTGGTGTCAGGGCAGACACTATACCTCTGAGAGGGGTAGAGCCACAGTGAGGTCACAGGGGAGCTCTGCCCGGGGTACCTCGTCTGCTGGTGTCAGGGCAGACACTATACCTCTGAGAGGGGTAGAGCCACAGTGAGGTCACAGGGGAGCTCTGCCCGGGGTACCTCGTGTGGTGGTGTCAGGGCAGACACTATACCCCTGAGAGGGGTAGAGCCACAGTGAGGTCACAGGGGAGCTCTGCCCGGGGTACCTCGTGTGGTGGTGTCAGGGCAGACACTATACCTCTGAGAGGGGTAGAGCCACAGTGAGGTCACAGGGGTGCTCTGCCCGGGGTACCTCGTGTGGTGGTGTCAGGGCAGACACTATACCCCTGAGAGGGGTAGAGCCACAGTGAGGTCATAGGGGAGCTCTGCCCGGGGTACCTCTTGTGGTGGTATCAGGGCAGACACTATACCTCTGAGAGGGGTAGAGCCACAGTGAGGTCACAGGGGAGCTCTGCCCGGGTACCTTATCTGCTGGTATCAGGGCAGACACTAAACACCTGAGAGGGGTAGAGCCACAGTGAGGTCACAGGGGAGCACTGCCCGGGGTACCTCGTGTGGTGGTGTCAGGGCAGACACTATACCTCTGAGAGGGGTAGAGCCACAGTGAGGTCACAGGGGAGCACTGCCCGGGTACCTTATCTGCTGGTATCAGGGCAGACACTAAACACCTGAGAGGGGTAGAGCCACAGTGAGGTCACAGGGGAGCACTGCCCGGGGTACCTCGTGTGGTGGTGTCAGGGCAGACACTATACCTCTGAGAGGGGTAGAGCCACAGTGAGGTCACAGGGGAGCTCTGCCCGGGGTACCTCGTGTGGTGGTGTCAGGGCAGACACTATACCTCTGAGAGGGGTAGAGCCACAGTGAGGTCACAGGGGAGCTCTGCCCGGGGTACCTCGTGTGGTGGTGTCAGGGCAGACACTATACCCCTGAGAGGGGTAGAGCCACAGTGAGGTCACAGGGGAGCTCTGCCCGGGTACCTTATCTGCTGGTATCAGGGCAGACACTAAACACCTGAGAGGGGTAGAGCCACAGTGAGGTCACAGGGGAGCTCTGCCCGGGGTACCTCTTGTGGTGGTATCAGGGCAGACACTATACCTCTGAGAGGGGTAGAGCCACAGTGAGGTCACAGGGGAGCTCTGCCCGGGGTACCTCGTGTGGTGGTGTCAGGGCAGACACTATACCTCTGAGAGGGGTAGAGCCACAGTGAGGTCACAGGGGAGCTCTGCCCGGGGTACCTCGTGTGGTGGTGTCAGGGCAGACACTATACCCCTGAGAGGGGTAGAGCCACAGTGAGGTCACAGGGGAGCTCTGCCCGGGGTACCTCGTGTGGTGGTGTCAGGGCAGACACTATACCCCTGAGAGGGGTAGAGCCACAGTGAGGTCACAGGGGAGCTCTGCCCGGGGTACCTCTTGTGGTGGTATCAGGGCAGACACTATACCTCTGAGAGGGGTAGAGCCACAGTGAGGTCACAGGGGAGCTCTGCCCGGGGTACCTCTTGTGGTGGTGTCAGGGCAGACACTATACCCCTGAGAGGGGTAGAGCCACAGTGAGGTCACAGGGGAGCTCTGCCCGGGGTACCTCTTGTGGTGGTGTCAGGGCAGACACTATACCTCTGAGAGGGGTAGAACCACAGTGAGGTCACAGGGGAGCTCTGCCCGGGGTACCTCGTGTGGTGGTGTCAGGGCAGACACTATACCTCTGAGAGGGGTAGAGCCACAGTGAGGTCACAGGGGAGCTCTGCCCGGGGTACCTCGTGTGGTGGTGTCAGGGCAGACACTATACCTCTGAGAGGGGTAGAGCCACAGTGAGGTCACAAGGGAGCTCTGCCCGGGGTACATTGTGTGGTGGTGTCAGGGCAGACACTATACCTCTGAGAGGGGTAAAGCCACAGTGAGGTCACAAGGGAGCTCTGCCCGGCACCTTATCTGCTGGTATCAGGGCAGACACTATACCTCTGAGAGGGGTAGAGCCACAGTGAGGTCACAGGGGAGCTCTGCCCGGGTACCTTATCTGCTGGTATCAGGGCAGACACTAAACACCTGAGAGGGGTAGAGCCACAGTGAGGTCACAAGGGAGCTCTGCCCGGGGTACCTCTTGTGGTGGTATCAGGGCAGACACTATACCTCTGAGAGGGGTAGAGCCACAGTGAGGTCACAGGGGAGCACTGCCCGGGTACCTCGTGTGGTGGTGTCAGGGCAGACACTATACCTCTGAGAGGGGTAGAGCCACAGTGAGGTCACAGGGGAGCTCTGCCCGGGGTACCTCGTGTGGTGGTGTCAGGGCAGACACTATACCCCTGAGAGGGGTAGAGCCACAGTGAGGTCACAGGGGAGCTCTGCCCGGGGTACCTCTTGTGGTGGTATCAGGGCAGAGACTGCACCCCTGAGAGGGGTAGAGCCACAGTGAGGTCACAGGGGAGCTCTGTCCGGGGTACCTCGTCTGCTGGTGTCAGGGCAGACACTATACCCCTGAGAGGTTTAGAGCCACAGTGAGGTCACAAGGGAGCTCTGCCCGGGGTACCTTATCTGCTGGTATCAGGGCAGACACTATACCTCTGAGAGGGGTAGAGCCACAGTGAGGTCACAGGGGAGCTCTGCCCGGGTACCTTATCTGCTGGTATCAGGGCAGACACTATACCCCTGAGAGGTTTAGAGTCACAGTGAGGTCACAGAGGAGCTCTGCCCGGGGTACCTCTTGTGGTGGTATCAAGGCAGACACTATACCTCTGAGAGGGGTAGAGCCACAGTGAGGTCACAGGGGAGCTCTGCCCGGGGTACCTCGTGTGGTGGTGTCAGGGCAGACACTATACCCCTGAGAGGGGTAGAGCCACAGTGAGGTCACAGGGGAGCACTGCCCGGGGTACCTCGTGTGGTGGTGTCAGGGCAGACACTATACCCCTGAGAGGGGTAAAGCCACAGTGAGGTCACAGGGGAGCTCTGCCCGGGTACCTTATCTGCTGGTATCAGGGCAGACACTATACCTCTGAGAGGGGTAGAGCCACAGTGAGGTCACAGGGGAGCACTGCCCGGGGTACCTCGTGTGGTGGTGTCAGGGCAGACACTAAACCCCTGAGAGGGGTAGAGCCACAGTGAGGTCACAGGGGAGCTCTGCCCGGGGTACCTCGTGTGGTGGTGTCAGGGCAGACACTAAACCCCTGAGAGGGGTAGAGCCACAGTGAGGTCACAGGGGAGCACTGCCCGGGGTACCTCGTGTGGTGGTGTCAGGGCAGACACTATACCTCTGAGAGGGGTAGAGCCACAGTGAGGTCACAGGGGAGCACTGCCCGGGGTACCTCGTGTGGTGGTGTCAGGGCAGACACTATACCTCTGAGAGGGGTAGAGCCACAGTGAGGTCACAGGGGAGCACTGCCCGGGGTACCTCGTGTGGTGGTGTCAGGGCAGACACTATACCTCTGAGAGGGGTAGAGCCACAGTGAGGTCACAGGGGAGCTCTGCCCGGGTACCTTATCTGCTGGTATCAGGGCAGACACTATACCTCTGAGAGGGGTAGAGCCACAGTGAGGTCACAGGGGAGCTCTGCCCGGGTACCTTATCTGCTGGTATCAGGGCAGACACTAAACACCTGAGAGGGGTAGAGCCACAGTGAGGTCACAGGGGAGCTCTGCCCGGGGTACCTCGTGTGGTGGTGTCAGGGCAGACACTATACCTCTGAGAGGGGTAGAGCCACAGTGAGGTCACAGGGGAGCTCTGCCCGGGGTACCTCGTCTGCTGGTGTCAGGGCAGACACTATACCTCTGAGAGGGGTAGAGCCACAGTGAGGTCACAGGGGAGCTCTGCCCGGGTACCTCGTGTGGTGGTGTCAGGGCAGACACTATACCCCTGAGAGGGGTAGAGCCACAGTGAGGTCACAGGGGAGCTCTGCCCGGGGTACCTCGGTGTGGTGGTGTCAGGGCAGACACTATACCTCTGAGAGGGGTAGAGCCACAGTGAGGTCACAGGGGTGCTCTGCCCGGGGTACCTCGTGTGGTGGTGTCAGGGCAGACACTATACCCCTGAGAGGGGTAGAGCCACAGTGAGGTCATAGGGGAGCTCTGCCCGGGGTACCTCTTGTGGTGGTATCAGGGCAGACACTATACCTCTGAGAGGGGTAGAGCCACAGTGAGGTCACAGGGGAGCTCTGCCCGGGTACCTTATCTGCTGGTATCAGGGCAGACACTAAACACCTGAGAGGGGTAGAGCCACAGTGAGGTCACAGGGGAGCTCTGCCCGGGTACCTCGTGTGGTGGTGTCAGGGCAGACACTATACCTCTGAGAGGGGTAGAGCCACAGTGAGGTCACAGGGGAGCTCTGCCCGGGGTACCTGCGTCTGCTGGTGTCAGGGCAGACACTATACCTCTGAGAGGGGTAGAGCCACAGTGAGGTCACAGGGGAGCTCTGCCCGGGGTACCTCGTGTGGTGGTGTCAGGGCAGACACTATACCCCTGAGAGGGGTAGAGCCACAGTGAGGTCACAGGGGAGCTCTGCCCGGGGTACCTCGTGTGGTGGTGTCAGGGCAGACACTATACCTCTGAGAGGGGTAGAGCCACAGTGAGGTCACAGGGGTGCTCTGCCCGGGTACCTCGTGTGGTGGTGTCAGGGCAGACACTATACCCCTGAGAGGGGTAGAGCCACAGTGAGGTCATAGGGGAGCTCTGCCCGGGGTACCTCTTGTGGTGGTATCAGGGCAGACACTATACCTCTGAGAGGGGTAGAGCCACAGTGAGGTCACAGGGGAGCTCTGCCCGGGTACCTTATCTGCTGGTATCAGGGCAGACACTAAACACCTGAGAGGGGTAGAGCCACAGTGAGGTCACAGGGGAGCACTGCCCGGGGTACCTCGTGTGGTGGTGTCAGGGCAGACACTATACCTCTGAGAGGGGTAGAGCCACAGTGAGGTCACAGGGGAGCACTGCCCGGGTACCTTATCTGCTGGTATCAGGGCAGACACTAAACACCTGAGAGGGGTAGAGCCACAGTGAGGTCACAGGGGAGCACTGCCCGGGGTACCTCGTGTGGTGGTGTCAGGGCAGACACTATACCTCTGAGAGGGGTAGAGCCACAGTGAGGTCACAGGGGAGCTCTGCCCGGGGTACCTCGTGTGGTGGTGTCAGGGCAGACACTATACCTCTGAGAGGGGTAGAGCCACAGTGAGGTCACAGGGGAGCTCTGCCCGGGGTACCTCGTGTGGTGGTGTCAGGGCAGACACTATACCCCTGAGAGGGGTAGAGCCACAGTGAGGTCACAGGGGAGCTCTGCCCGGGTACCTTATCTGCTGGTATCAGGGCAGACACTAAACACCTGAGAGGGGTAGAGCCACAGTGAGGTCACAGGGGAGCTCTGCCCGGGGTACCTCTTGTGGTGGTATCAGGGCAGACACTATACCTCTGAGAGGGGTAGAGCCACAGTGAGGTCACAGGGGAGCTCTGCCCGGGGTACCTCGTGTGGTGGTGTCAGGGCAGACACTATACCTCTGAGAGGGGTAGAGCCACAGTGAGGTCACAGGGGAGCTCTGCCCGGGGTACCTCGTGTGGTGGTGTCAGGGCAGACACTATACCCCTGAGAGGGGTAGAGCCACAGTGAGGTCACAGGGGAGCTCTGCCCGGGGTACCTCGTGTGGTGGTGTCAGGGCAGACACTATACCCCTGAGAGGGGTAGAGCCACAGTGAGGTCACAGGGGAGCTCTGCCCGGGGTACCTCTTGTGGTGGTATCAGGGCAGACACTATACCTCTGAGAGGGGTAGAGCCACAGTGAGGTCACAGGGGAGCTCTGCCCGGGGTACCTCTTGTGGTGGTGTCAGGGCAGACACTATACCCCTGAGAGGGGTAGAGCCACAGTGAGGTCACAGGGGAGCTCTGCCCGGGGTACCTCTTGTGGTGGTGTCAGGGCAGACACTATACCTCTGAGAGGGGTAGAACCACAGTGAGGTCACAGGGGAGCTCTGCCCGGGGTACCTCGTGTGGTGGTGTCAGGGCAGACACTATACCTCTGAGAGGGGTAGAGCCACAGTGAGGTCACAGGGGAGCTCTGCCCGGGGTACCTCGTGTGGTGGTGTCAGGGCAGACACTATACCTCTGAGAGGGGTAGAGCCACAGTGAGGTCACAAGGAGCTCTGCCCGGGGTACATTGTGTGGTGGTGTCAGGGCAGACACTATACCTCTGAGAGGGGTAAAGCCACAGTGAGGTCACAAGGGAGCTCTGCCCGGGTACCTTATCTGCTGGTATCAGGGCAGACACTATACCTCTGAGAGGGGTAGAGCCACAGTGAGGTCACAGGGGAGCTCTGCCCGGGTACCTTATCTGCTGGTATCAGGGCAGACACTAAACACCTGAGAGGGGTAGAGCCACAGTGAGGTCACAAGGGAGCTCTGCCCGGGGTACCTCTTGTGGTGGTATCAGGGCAGACACTATACCTCTGAGAGGGGTAGAGCCACAGTGAGGTCACAGGGGAGCACTGCCCGGGGTACCTCGTGGTGGTGGTGTCAGGGCAGACACTATACCTCTGAGAGGGTAGAGCCACAGTGAGGTCACAGGGGAGCTCTGCCCGGGGTACCTCGTGTGGTGGTGTCAGGGCAGACACTATACCCCTGAGAGGGTAGAGCCACAGTGAGGTCACAGGGGAGCTCTGCCCGGGGTACCTCTTGTGGTGGTATCAGGGCAGAGACTGCACCCCTGAGAGGGGTAGAGCCACAGTGAGGTCACAGGGGAGCTCTGTCCGGGGTACCTCGTCTGCTGGTGTCAGGGCAGACACTATACCCCTGAGAGGTTTAGAGCCACAGTGAGGTCACAAGGGAGCTCTGCCCGGGTACCTTATCTGCTGGTATCAGGGCAGACACTATACCTCTGAGAGGGGTAGAGCCACAGTGAGGTCACAGGGGAGCTCTGCCCGGGTACCTTATCTGCTGGTATCAGGGCAGACACTATACCCCTGAGAGGTTTAGAGTCACAGTGAGGTCACAGAGGAGCTCTGCCCGGGGTACCTCTTGTGGTGGTATCAAGGCAGACACTATACCTCTGAGAGGGGTAGAGCCACAGTGAGATCACAGGGGAGCTCTGCCCGGGGTACCTCGTGTGGTGGTGTCAGGGCAGACACTATACCCCTGAGAGGTTTAGAGTCACAGTGAGATCACAGGGGAGCTCTGCCCGGGGTACCTCGTGTGGTGGTGTCAGGGCAGACACTATACCCCTGAGAGGGGTAGAGCCACAGTGAGGTCACAGGGAGCTCTGCCCGGGGTACCTCTTGTGGTGGTATCAGGGCAGAGACTGCACCCCTGAGAGGGGTAGAGCCACAGTGAGGTCACAGGGGAGCTCTGTCCGGGGTACCTCGTCTGCTGGTGTCAGGGCAGACACTATACCCCTGAGAGGTTTAGAGCCACAGTGAGGTCACAGGGAGCTCTGCCCGGGGTACCTTATCTGCTGGTATCAGGGCAGACACTATACCTCTGAGAGGGGTAGAGCCACAGTGAGGTCACAGGGGAGCTCTGCCCGGGTACCTTATCTGCTGGTATCAGGGCAGACACTATACCCCTGAGAGGTTTAGAGTCACAGTGAGGTCACAGAGGAGCTCTGCCCGGGGTACCTCTTGTGGTGGTATCAAGGCAGACACTATACCTCTGAGAGGGGTAGAGCCACAGTGAGATCACAGGGGAGCTCTGCCCGGGGTACCTCGTGTGGTGGTGTCAGGGCAGACACTATACCCCTGAGAGGTTTAGAGTCACAGTGAGATCACAGGGGAGCTCTGTCCGGGGTACCTCGTCTGCTGGTGTCAGGGCAGAGCTCTGCCCAGAATGTCTCGTCATCTGATGCCAGGGCGCCCCTGCCCTTGAGTCACTGCTCCAGCTGTGGTGAATCTGGCTGGGGAGGGGACGCGCCAGATGAGGCAGCGATTTGCTCATTTCAAAAGCCTGTCCCGGGGCGTCAACAGAATGGCTGTGATTTGGGTGTGTGCCCTCCTTGTGGGCACACCTCCTCACAGGAGCAGTTAACGAGGACGTTCCCCTGATTACCGCAGGAGGGCACAGGGATGAGCAGATATATCCTTCCACCCTGAGGGATGTGATATCCCATCCAAGTAGTGTGCTGAGAGGTCTTGTTACAGGCTGCAACCCCAGGCCAATCTGGGGGGTGGGGGGCAGTACATAACTGCATGCATTGATATGGACTCTTTTACGTGCTTCCGGAAGTCTCACAGGCTGTCGAAGGATGTGTCCTGCATTCAGAGGTCTGACACGCTGTGACAGGGAGTCTACAGCATTCAGGGGTCTGACAAGCTGTGACAGGGAGTAGTCTATGGCATTCAGAGGTCTGACACACTGTGACAGGGAGTCTACGGCATTCAGAGGTCTGACAAGCTGTGACAGGGAGTCTACACCAATTAGAGGTCTGACACACTGTGACAGGGAGTCTACAGCATTCAGGGGTCTGACAAGCTGTGACAGGGAGTAGTCTATGGCATTCAGAGGTCTGACACACTGTGACAGGGAGTCTACGGCATTCAGAGGTCTGACAAGCTGTGACAGGGAGTCTACACCAATTAGAGGTCTGACACACTGTGACAGGGAGTCTACAGCATTCAGAGGTCTGACACACTGTGACAGGGAGTCTACACCAATTAGAGGTCTGACACACTGTGACAGGGAGTCTACAGCATTCAGAGGTCTGACACACTGTGACAGGGAGTCTACGGCATTCAGAGGTCTGACAAGCTGTGACAGGGAGTCTACACCAATTAGAGGTCTGACACACTGTGACAGGGAGTCTACAGCATTCAGAGGTCTGACACGCTGTGACAGGGAGTCTACAGCATTCAGGGGTCTGACAAGCTGTGACAGGGAGTAGTCTATGGCATTCAGAGGTCTGACACACTGTGACAGGGAGTCTACGGCATTCAGAGGTCTGACAAGCTGTGACAGGAGTCTACACCAATTAGAGGTCTGACACACTGTGACAGGGAGTCTACAGCATTCAGAGGTCTGACACACTGTGACAGGGAGTCTACACCAATTAGAGGTCTGACACACTGTGACAGGGAGTCTACAGCATTCAGAGGTCTGACACACTGTGACAGGGAGTCTACGGCATTCAGAGGTCTGACAAGCTGTGACAGGGAGTCTACACCAATTAGAGGTCTGACACACTGTGACAGGGAGTCTACAGCATTCAGAGGTCTGACAAGCTGTGACAGGGAGTAGTCTATGGCATTCAGAGGTCTGACACACTGTGACAGGGAGTCTACGGCATTCAGAGGTCTGACAAGCTGTGACAGGGAGTCTACACCAATTAGAGGTCTGACACACTGTGACAGGGAGTCTACAGCATTCAGAGGTCTGACACACTGTGACAGGGAGTCTACAGCATTCAGAGGTCTGACAAGCTGTGACAGAGAGTCTACAGCATTCAGAGGTCTGACGCTGTGACAGGGAGTCTACAGCATTCAGAGGTCTGACACACTGTGACAGGCAGTCTACAGCATTCAGAGGTCTGACACACTGTGACAGGGAGTCTACGGCATTCAGAGGTCTGACAAGCTGTGACAGGGAGTCTACACCAATTAGAGGTCTGACACACTGTGACAGGGAGTCTACGGCATTCAGAGGTCTGACAAGCTGTGACAGGGAGTCTACAGCATTCAGAGGTCTGACACACTGTGACAGGGAGTCTACAACAATCAGAGGTCTGACACACTGTGACAGGGAGTCTACGGCATTCAGAGGTCTGACAAGCTGTGACAGGGAGTCTACACCAATTAGAGGTCTGACACACTGTGACAGGGAGTCTACGGCATTCAGAGGTCTGACAAGCTGTGACAGGGAGTCTACGGCATTCAGAGGTCTGACAAGCTGTGACAGGGAGTCTACACCAATTAGAGGTCTGACAAGCTGTGACAGGGAGTCTACGGCATTCAGAGGTCTGACAAGCTGTGACAGGGAGTCTACAGCATTCAGAGGTCTGACATGCTGTGACAGGGAGTCTACAGCATTCAGAGGTCTGACAAGCTGTGACAGAGAGTCTACAGCATTCAGAGGTCTGACGCTGTGACAGGGAGTCTACAGCATTCAGAGGTCTGACACACTGTGACAGGCAGTCTACAGCATTCAGAGGTCTGACACACTGTGACAGGGAGTCTACGGCATTCAGAGGTCTGACAAGCTGTGACAGGGAGTCTACACCAATTAGAGGTCTGACACACTGTGACAGGGAGTCTACGGCATTCAGAGGTCTGACAAGCTGTGACAGGGAGTCTACAGCATTCAGAGGTCTGACACACTGTGACAGGGAGTCTACAACAATCAGAGGTCTGACACACTGTGACAGGGAGTCTACGGCATTCAGAGGTCTGACAAGCTGTGACAGGGAGTCTACACCAATTAGAGGTCTGACACACTGTGACAGGGAGACTACGGCATTCAGAGGTCTGACAAGCTGTGACAGGGAGTCTACGGCATTCAGAGGTCTGACAAGCTGTGACAGGGAGTCTACAGCATTCAGAGGTCTGAAACACTGTGACAGGGAGTCTACAGCATTCAGAGGTCTGACAAGCTATGACAGGGAGTCTACACCAATTAGAGGTCTGACACACTGTGACAGGGAGTCTACGGCATTCAGAGGTCTGACAAGCTGTGACAGGGAGTCTACAGCATTCAGAGGTCTGACAAGCTGTGACAGGGAGTCTACACCAATTAGAGGTCTGATACACTGTGACAGGGAGTCTACGGCATTCAGAGGTCTGACAAGCTGTGACAGGGAGTCTACAGCATTCAGAGGTCTGACACGCTGTGACAGGAAGTCTACACCAATTAGAGGTCTGACACGCTGTGACAGGGAGTCTACAGCATTCAGAGGTCTGACAAGCTGTGACAAGGAGTCTACAGCATTCAGAGGTCTGACAAGCTGTGACAGGGAGTCTATGGCATTCAGAGGTCTGACAAGCTGTGACAGGGAGTCTACGGCATTCAGAGGTCTGACAAGCTGTGACAGGGAGTCTACAGCATTCAGAGGTCTGACACGCTGTGACAGGGAGTCTACGGCACTCAGAGGTCTGACAAGCTGTGACAGGGAGTCTACGGCATTCAGAGGTCCGACAAGCTGTGACAGGGAGTATACAGCATTCCGAGGTCTGACGCTGTGACAGGGAGTCTGCAGCATTCAGAGGTCTGACAAGCTGTGACAGGGAGTCTACAGCATTCAGAGGTCTGACAAGCTGTGACAGGGAGTCTACAGCATTCAGAGGTCTGACGCTGTGACAGGGAGTCTACACCAAATAGAGGTCTGACACGCTGTGACAGGGAGTCTACAGCATTCAGAGGTCTGACAAGCTGTGGAGTCTACAGCATTCAGAGGTCTGACATGCTGTGACAGGGAGTCTACAGCATTCAGAGGTCTGACACGCTGTGACAGGGAGTCTACGGCATTCAGAGGTCTGACAAGCTGTGACAGGGAGTCTACAGCATTCAGAGGTCTGACAAGCTGTGACAGGGAGTCTACAGCATTCAGAGGTCTGACGCTGTGACAGGGAGTCTACAGCATTCAGAGGTCTGACACTGTGACAGGGAGTCTGCACCAATTAGAGGTCTGACACACTGTGACAGGGAGTCTACAGCATTCAGAGGTCTGACAAGCTGTGACAGGGAGTCTACAGCATTCAGAGGTCTGACAAGCTGTGACAGGGAGTCTACAGCATTCAGAGGTCTGACGCTGTGACAGGGAGTCTACACCAATTACAGGTCTGACATGCTGTGACAGGGAGTCTACATCATTCAGAGGTCTGACAAGCTGTGACAGGGAGTCTACAGCATTCAGAGGTCTGACAAGCTGTGACAGGGAGTCTACAGCATTCAGAGATCTGACGCTGTGGCAGGAAGTCTACACCAATTAGAGGTCTGACACGCTGTGACAGGGAGTCTACGGCACTCAGAGGTCTGACAAGCTGTGACAGGGAGTCTACAGCATTCAGAGGTATGACAAGCTGCGACAGGGAGTCTACAGCATTCAGAGGTCTGACAAGCTGTAACAGGGAGTTTACAGCATTCAGAGGTCTGATGCTGTGGCAGGGAGTCTACACCAATTAGAGGTCTGACACGCTGTGACAGGGAATCTACGGCATTCAGAGGTCTTACAAGCTGTGACAGGGAGTCTACAGCATTCAGAGGTCTGACGCTGTGACAGGGAGTCTACAGCATTCAGAGGTCTGACAAGCTGTGACAGGGAGTCTACAGCATTCAGAGGTCTGACGCTGTGACAGGGAATGTGCAGTATTCATAGGTCTGACAAGCTGTGACAGGGAGTCTGCAGCATTCAGAGGTCTGATAAGCTGTGACAGGGAGTCTACAGCATTCAGAGGTCTGACATGCTGTGACAGGGAGTCTACAGCAATCAGAGGTCTGACACGCTGTGACAGGGACTCCACAGCATTCAGAGGTCTTACACGCTGTGACAGGGAGTCTACATCATTCAGAGGTCTGACACGCTGTGACAGGGAGTCTACGGCACTCAGAGGTCTGACAAGCTGTGACAGGGAGTCTACGGCATTCAGAGGTCCGACAAGTTGTGACAGGGAGTATACAGCATTCCGAGGTCTGACGCTGTGACAGGGAGTCTGCAGCATTCAGAGGTCTGACAAGCTGTGACAGGGAGTCTACAGCATTCAGAGGTCTGACAAGCTGTGACAGGGAGTGAGCGACCCTTGACCTTGCTAGGTAGGTCGCTCCCCCACCACACAGCTCCGCCTGTGTTGTCTGCCCACTGCTTCTGCAGGTAAGATCGCCCTCCGCTTGTGGCCCCGGTGCCCGCTTTGTCTGCTTGTCTCCCCTTTTCCTTTCTGTGCCCCTCGCTGCCCCACTGTCGTTGTGCCCGTGATTTTGTCTGCTCTCCCCTTGTTTTCCTTTCTGTGCCCCTCGCTGCCCCATTGACGCTGTGCCCGTGATTTTGTCTGCTCTCCCCTTGTTTTCCTTTCTGTGCCCCTCGCTGCCCCACTGTCGTTGTGCCCGTGATTTTGTCTGCTCTCCCCTTGTTTTCCTTTCTGTGCCCCTCGCTGCCCCATTGACGCTGTGCCCGTGATTTTGTCTGCTCTCCCCTTGTTTTCCTTTCTGTGCCCCTCGCTGCCCCACTGTCGTTGTGCCCGTGATTTTGTCTGTTCTCCCCTTGTTTTCCTTTCTGTGCCCCTCGCTGCCCCATTGACGCTGTGCCCGTGATTTTGTCTGCTCTCCCCTTGTTTTCCTTTCTGTGCCCCTCGCTGCCCCACTGTCGTTGTGCCCGTGATTTTGTCTGCTCTCCCCTTGTTTTCCTTTCTGTGCCCCTCGCCGCCCCATTGTCGTTGTGCCCGTGATTTTGTCTGCTCTCCCCTTGTTTTCCTTTCTGTGCCCCTCGCCGCCCCATTGTCGTTGTGCCCGTGATTTTGTCTGCTCTCCCCTTGTTTTCCTTTCTGTGCCCCTCGCTGCCCCACTGTCGTTGTGCCCGTGATTTTGTCTGCTCTCCCCTTGTTTTCCTTTCTGTGCCCCTCGCTGCCCCACTGTCGTTGTGCCCGTGATTTTGTCTGCTCTCCCCTTGTTTTCCTTTCTGTGCCCCTCGCTGCCCCATTGACGCTGTGCCCGTGATTTTGTCTGCTCTCCCCTTGTTTTCCTTTCTGTGCCCCCGCTGCCTCTCGCCATTCCCGCCGCTGCGTCCCTGCGGCCCCGCCCCTGACTGCCCATTCGCTGCCCCTGCCTCCCGCCTCCCAGCTGCTCCTCCCTCCCACCTCCCCATAAATGGCGGCCGCTGCGCGCGCCGCCGCTGGCGCGCCGAAGGCGCGCCTAAGGCAAGCCCGTCTGCGCCCGTCCGCGACTGGACCGCGCCCAGCGCCAGAACCCCTGGATCCCACCAACGCAACACTACTCGACGGACCTACGACGCCGCCACACTCACCGCACTCAATGCCGGCCGGAACCCTGCCTGCTACCGAGCCTCACCGAGACGCACCCACGGACCCTTCACCTGCCAAACCTGCCGATTCACCTGCCCCCGGACGTGCACCACCTCCGCCAAGTCGAGCAACAGCAGCAACCACCTGAAATGCATCCTGCTGAACACCCGCTCCGTCCACAGGCACGCCGTGGAACTCTGGGACCTGCTCGACGCAACAGCACCGGACATCGCCTTCCTCACCGAAACCTGGATGAACGCCTCCTCAGCGCCCGACATCGCCATAGCCATCCCGGACGGATACAAGATCACCCGGAGGGACCGCGTCAACCAGACGGGAGGAGGCATCGCCATCGTACACAAGAACACCATCCGCATCTCGACTAACTCCGACGAGACCTTCTCCGCCGCCGAACACCTACACTTCCAGATACACACTGACCCCAAGACCACCCTCCGAGGCACCCTCATCTACAGACCCCCGGGACCACGCACACTATTCAGCGAAGACATCGCAGACTTCATCAGCCCGCACGCCATGCCCTCCGCCGACTACATCCTCCTAGGGGACCTCAACTTCCACCTGGAGAACAGCAACGACAGAAACACCACCGCCCTGCTGGACAACCTCGCCAACCTCGGACTCAAGCAACTGGTGAACACGCCCACCCACTACGCCGGCCACACGCTTGACCCGTCTTCTCGTCCAGCAAGCACATCTCCTTCAGCCACGCCACCGGACTCCACTGGACCGACCACAGCTGCGTCCACTTCAGCTTCAGAAAGACTGCGACCCACCACCACCCGCAACAGGCTCCCCGCCGGAGCTGGAGCAAGATCACCGCCGAGCAGCTCACCGCCTCCCTCAGCCAGAACACACCCACCAACACAACGGACCCAAACGAAGCAGCCAGCAACCTCGCCAAGTGGCTGACCGCCTGCGCCGACGACCTCGCACCACAAAAAACCCTCCCAGCAGACCCGGAAGCAAGAAAACCCTTGGTTCACCAACGAACTCAAGGAATCCAAGAAGAACTGCCGCACTCTCGAGAAAACCTGGCGACTCGACCAGACCACAGACAACAGGACCGCCCTCAAGCACGCCACCCGCAAACACCACCAGCTGATCCGTGCCACCAAGAAGTCGGCACTCAAAGAACGACTGGACAACAACGCCCATGACAGCAAGGAACTTTTCAGCATCGTCAAAGAGTTCTCCAACCCCAGCGCCGGAAACAACGACATCACCCCCTCGCAAGACCTCTGCAACTCACTCTCTGCGTTCTTCCACCGCAAGATCACCGACATACACAACAGCTTCGACGCACAAACAACGCACCCTACCGCCGAACCAACGCCCGCCACCACCACCCTCTGCAACTGGACCCCGATCAGCACCGAAGACACCACCCGCACGATGAACTCCATCCACTCCGGATCACCAACCGACCCCTGCCCACACCACGTCTTCAACAAAGCCGACGCCACCATCGCACCCCATCTCCGGGACATCATCAACTCCTCCTTCCACACCGCCACCTTCCCGGAGAGCTGGAAGCACGCCGAGCTTACCGCCCTCCTGAAGAAACCAACGGCGGACCCCACCGACCTCAAGAACTACCGTCCCATCTCGCTCCTTCCGTTTCCGGCCAAAGTCATCGAGAAGACCGTCAACAGACAGCTTGCCGCCTTCCTCGAGACGAATGGATCCCTCGACCCCTCGCAGTCCGGGTTTCGGGCCAACCACAGCACCGAGACCGCCCTTATCGCAGCCACCGACGACATCAGAACCCTAACCGACAACGGGGAAACAGCTGCCCTCATCCTCTTGGACCTCTCCGCGGCGTTCGACGCCGTCTGCCACCGCACCCTAGTGAAGCGCCTCAGCAACATCGGAATCCGAGAGAAAGCACTGGAATGGATCATCTCGTTCCTCGCCGGAAGAACCCAGAGAGTCCGCCTCCCCCGTTCAGATCCGAAGCCACCGAAGTCCTCTGCGGCGTTCCACAAGGATCCTCACTCAGCCCAACCCTCTTCAACGTCTACATGAGCCCCTCGCAGCCATCGCACGCCGACACAACCTCAACATCATCTCCTACGCCGACGACACCCAGCTGATCCTCTCCTCACCAACGACCCCACCACCGCCAGAGCCAACCTACACGACGGGATGAGAGACGTCGCCGACTGGATGAGGAACAGCCGCCTTAAACTGAACTCAGACAAGACGGAAGTCCTCATCCTGGGCTCATCACCCTCCGCCTGGGACGACTCCTGGTGGCCCCCGGCCCTGGGCACCGCGCCCAAGCCAACGGACCACGCACGCAACCTGGGCTTCATCCTGGACTCCTCCCTGTCGATGACCAGACAAGTCAACGCCGTCTCATCTTCATGCTTCAACACCCTGCGCATGCTCCGCAAGATCTTCAGATGGATCCCCACTGAAACCAGGAAGACCGTCACCCAGGCACTCGTCACCAGCCGACTGGACTATGGGAACACCCTCTACGCCGGAACCACAGCCAAACTTCAAAAGAGACTCCAGCGCATCCAGAACGCCTCCGCACGACTCATCCTGGACATCCCCGACACAGCCACATCACCGGACACCTGAAAGACCTGCACTGGCTCCCCGTCAGCAAGAGAATCACGTTCAGACTCCTCACCCACGCACACAAGGCCCTCCACGACCTGGGCCCAAAGTACCTCAACGACCGCATGACCTTCTACACGCCCACACGCCAGCTACGATCAACCAGCCACGCCCTCGCCACCGTACCACGCATCCGCAGAACCACCGCCGGAGGAAGATCCTTCTCCTACCTGGCAGCCAAGACCTGGAACTCCCTCCCCACTCACCTTCGGCGAACCCAGGACCATCTCTCCTTCAGGAAGCAGCTCAAGACCTGGCTGTTCGAGCAGTAACTTACCCCCTCCCCCAGCGCCTTGAGACCCTCCCGGGTGAGTAGCGCGCTCTATAAATGCCGTGATTGATTGATTGATTGACACACTGAGACAGGGAGTCTACAGCATTCAGAGGTCTGACACGCTCTGACAGGGAGTCTGCAGCATTCAGAGGTCTGACACACTGCGACAGGCAGTCTACAGCATTCAGAGGTCTGACACGCTGTGACAGGGAGTATACAACATTCAGAGGTCTGATAAGCTGTGACAGGGAGTCTACAGCATTCAGAGGTCTGACACGCTGTGACAGGCAGGCTACAGCATTCAGAGGTCTGATAAGCTGTGACAGGGAGTCTACAGCATTCAGAGGTCTGACGCTGTGACAGGGAGTATACAGCATTCAGAGGTCTGATAAGCTGTGACAGGGAGTCTACAGCATTCAGAGGTCTGACACACTGTGACAGGCAGTCTACAGCATTCAGAGGTCTGACACACTGTGACAGGCAGTCTACAGCATTCAGAGGTCTGACACACTGTGACAGGCAGTCTACAGCATTCAGAGGTCTGACAAGCTCTCACAGGGATTCTACAGCATTCAGAGGTCTGACACACTGTGACAGGCAGTCTACAGCATTCAGAGTTCTGACACGCTCTCACAGGGATTCTACAGCATCCAGAGGTCTGACACGCTCTCACAGGGAGTCTACAGCATTCAGAGGTCTGACACACTCTCACAGGGATTCTACATCATTCAGAGGTCTGACACGCTCTCACAGGGAGTCTGCAGCATTCAGAGGTCTGACACGCTGTGACAGGGAGTCTACGGCATTCAGAGGTCTGACACGCTCTCACAGGGAGTCTACAGCATTCAGAGGTCTGGCACGCTCTCAAAGGGAGTCTACAGCATTGAGCGGTGTAAGGAAACGCCCCTTTTTGCTTGATCACTCCGAGGTTTTTGCAGCTGTTTTTTCTGCTGTGAGAATGCACCTAGCCCTGCCAAACAGGCCTCAGTGCCAGTGCTCTGACCCTTTGACGAGAATATGTTAAATTGGCTCACTGACAATTGGCATAAATTAACTTACTTAAAAGTGCCTAGTATACGGTACCGGGGTACCCAGGACAGTGGTTAATTTGTGAAAAAATAAGTGTTGGGGCTCTCGTCAGGAGGCAGCTTGCACCAGCCCATTGCTCCCATTAGCGCCGCCTATAACAGAACCATCTACTAACCATGAAACCCTACAAGTGGGGAGAGCATGTGGCGTAACGGCCAGAGTTTCTGACTTTGGCACTGGGGAACCAGGTTTAAGTCATGGCGTAGGCTCAATATCCTGTGATTCTGGGCAAATCACTTAATCTAACCGTGCCTACCAAAAATGAATGTGTCCTTAACTGGTACTCATGAAAAGCGTTCCAATACTACCTTTGGGTCGAGTTTACGCTATAAGCGCCGGTTTTGATGATTAAGCGCCGGTGCAGAGCACTGGAAACCGCCGGCTCAAATTAAGCGTTGACACAGGGCCTGCAAGTTAAAGTGGACTGCAACACTTATTGTGCCACCAGAAGTGAGACCGCGCAAAGCATGACTCCCCGCCCCCCATTGCAGACTAGTAAAGTTTTTTAAAGTGCTAAGTCAACTTTGCATTTAAAGTAATGACAAAGCCCAAACCTCTTTTTTCAATATTTCTGAGTCACCCATGGGGGAGGCCTACCGAGCCCTAAAGGCAGGGTGCGTTATATTGAAAAGATGGACATGAGTGCTAGTACATGTCCTGGCAGTAAACACCCCACATTGTCATTTTTACTGTCGAAAGGCTAGTTGCCCCGTTTGTTGGCGAGTACAGAGTTACAAGCTGACATCTCAGCAGTGCTAACTTATGAATGGGACGACTAAATATGGTACTTTAGAAAGTTAAACCAGAGTGACAGAAGCACGCCTTGTACCAGAGTGACACAATGCACGCCTGGTACCAGAGTGGCAGGATGCACGCCTGGTACCAGAGTGACAGAATGCACGCCTGGTACCAGAGTGACAGAATGCACGCCTGGTACCAGAGTGGTAGAATGCACGCCTGGTACCAGAGTGACAGAATGCACGCCTGGTACCAGAGTGGCAGAATACACGCCTGGTACCAGAGTGGCAGAATGCACGCCTGGTACCAGAGTGGCAGAATGCACGCCTGGTACCAGATTGGCAGAATGCACGCCTGGTACCAGAGTGACAGAATGCACGCCTGGTACCAGAGTGACAGAATGCACGCCTGGTACCAGAGTGACAGAATGCACGCCTGGTACCAGAGTGACAGAATGCACGCCTGGTACCAGAGTGGCAGAATGCACGCCTGGTACCAGAGTGGTAGAATGCACGCCTGGTACCAGAGTGACAGAATGCACGCCTGGTACCAGAGTGGTAGAATGCACGCCGAATGCACGCCTGGTACCAGAGTGGTAGAATGCACGCCTGGTACCAGAGTGGTAGAATGCACGCCTGGTACCAGAGTGACAGAATGCACGCCTGGTACCAGAGTGACAGAATGCACGCCTGGTACCAGAGTGGTAGAATGCACGCCTGGTACCAGAGTGGTAGAATGCACGCCTGGTACCAGAGTGACAGAATGCACGCCTGGTACCAGAGTGACAGAATGCACGCCTGGTACCAGAGTGGTAGAATGCACGCCGAATGCACGCCTGGTACCAGAGTGGTAGAATGCACGCCTGGTACCAGAGTGGTAGAATGCACGCCAAATGCACGCCTGGTACCAGAGTGACAGAATGCACGCCTGGTACCAGAGTGGTAGAATACACGCCAAATGCACGCCTGGTACCAGAGTGACAGAATGCACGCCTGGTACCAGAGTGGCAGAATGCACGCCTGGTACCAGAGTGGTAGAATGCACGCCTGGTACCAGAGTGACAGAATGCACGCCTGGTACCAGAGTGGTAGAATGCACGCCGAATGCACGCCTGGTACCAGAGTGGTAGAATGCACGCCTGGTACCAGAGTGGTAGAATGCACGCCTGGTACCAGAGTGACAGAATGCACGCCTGGTACCAGAGTGACAGAATGCACGCCTGGTACCAGAGTGACAGAATGCACGCCTGGTACCAGAGTGGTAGAATGCACGCCTGGTACCAGAGTGACAGAATGCACGCCTGGTACCAGAGTGGTAGAATGCACGCCGAATGCACGCCTGGTACCAGAGTGGTAGAATGCACGCCTGGTACCAGAGTGGTAGAATGCACGCCTGGTACCAGAGTGACAGAATGCACGCCTGGTACCAGAGTGACAGAATGCACGCCTGGTACCAGAGTGGTAGAATGCACGCCTGGTACCAGAGTGGTAGAATGCACGCCTGGTACCAGAGTGACAGAATGCACGCCTGGTACCAGAGTGACAGAATGCACGCCTGGTACCAGAGTGGTAGAATGCACGCCGAATGCACGCCTGGTACCAGAGTGGTAGAATGCACGCCTGGTACCAGAGTGGTAGAATACACGCCAAATGCACGCCTGGTACCAGAGTGACAGAATGCACGCCTGGTACCAGAGTGGCAGAATGCACGCCTGGTACCAGAGTGGTAGAATGCACGCCTGGTACCAGAGTGACAGAATGCACGCCTGGTACCAGAGTGGTAGAATGCACGCCGAATGCACGCCTGGTACCAGAGTGGTAGAATGCACGCCTGGTACCAGAGTGACAGAATGCACGCCTGGTACCAGAGTGACAGAATGCACGCCTGGTACCAGAGTGGTAGAATGCACGCCTGGTACCAGAGTGGTAGAATGCACGCCTGGTACCAGAGTGGTAGAATGCACGCCTGGTACCAGAGTGACAGAATGCACGCCTGGTACCAGAGTGACAGAATGCACGCCTGGTACCAGAGTGGTAGAATGCACGCCGAATGCACGCCTGGTACCAGAGTGGTAGAATGCACGCCAAATGCACGCCTGGTACCAGAGTGACAGAATGCACGCCTGGTACCAGAGTGGTAGAATGTACGCCAAATGCACGCCTGGTACCAGAGTGGCAGAATGCACGCCTGGTACCAGAGTGGTAGAATGCACGCCTGGTACCAGAGTGGTAGAATGCACGCCTGGTACCAGAGTGGCAGAATGCACGCCTGGTACCAGAGTGACAGAATGCACGCCTGGTACCAGAGTGGTAGAATGCACGCCTGGTACCAGAGTGGTAGAATGCACGCCTGGTACCAGAGTGACAGAATGCACGCCTGGTACCAGAGTGACAGAATGCACGCCTGGTACCAGAGTGGTAGAATGCACGCCTGGTACCAGAGTGGTAGAATGCACGCCTGGTACCAGAGTGACAGAATGCACGCCTGGTACCAGAGTGGTAGAATGCACGCCGAATGCACGCCTGGTACCAGAGTGGTAGAATGCACGCCGAATGCACGCCTGGTACCAGAGTGGTAGAATGCACGCCTGGTACCAGAGTGGTAGAATGCACGCCTGGTACCAGAGTGACAGAATGCACGCCTGGTACCAGAGTGACAGAATGCACGCCTGGTACCAGAGTGGTAGAATGCACGCCTGGTACCAGAGTGGTAGAATGCACGCCTGGTACCAGAGTGACAGAATGCACGCCTGGTACCAGAGTGACAGAATGCACGCCTGGTACCAGAGTGGTAGAATGCACGCCGAATGCACGCCTGGTACCAGAGTGGTAGAATGCACGCCTGGTACCAGAGTGGTAGAATGCACGCCAAATGCACGCCTGGTACCAGAGTGACAGAATGCACGCCTGGTACCAGAGTGGTAGAATACACGCCAAATGCACGCCTGGTACCAGAGTGACAGAATGCACGCCTGGTACCAGAGTGCAGAATGCACGCCTGGTACCAGAGTGGTAGAATGCACGCCTGGTACCAGAGTGACAGAATGCACGCCTGGTACCAGAGCGGTAGAATGCACGCCGAATGCACGCCTGGTACCAGAGTGGTAGAATGCACGCCTGGTACCAGAGTGGTAGAATGCACGCCTGGTACCAGAGTGACAGAATGCACGCCTGGTACCAGAGTGACAGAATGCACGCCTGGTACCAGAGTGGTAGAATGCACGCCTGGTACCAGAGTGGTAGAATGCACGCCTGGTACCAGAGTGGTAGAATGCACGCCTGGTACCAGAGTGACAGAATGCACGCCTGGTACCAGAGTGACAGAGATGCACGCCTGGTACCAGAGTGACAGAATGCACGCCTGGTACCAGAGTGGTAGAATGCACGCCTGGTACCAGAGTGACAGAATGCACGCCTGGTACCAGAGTGACAGAATGCACGCCTGGTACCAGAGTGACAGAATGCACGTCTGGTACCAGAGTGACAGAATGCACGCCTGGTCCCAGAGTGACAGAATGCACGCCTGGTACCAGAGTGGTAGAATGCACGCCTGGTACCAGAGTGACAGAATGCACGCCTGGTCCCAGAGTGACAGAATGCACGCCTGGTACCAGAGTGACAGAATGCACGCCTGGTACCAGAGTGACAGAATGCACGCCTGGTACCAGAGTGGCAGAATGCACGCCTGGTACCAGAGTGGCAGAATGCACGCCTGGTACCAGAGTGATAGAATGCACGCCTGGTACCAGAGTGATAGAATGCACGCCTGGTACCAGAGTGATAGAATGCACGCCTGGTACCAGAGTGATAGAATGCACGCCTGGTACCAGAGTGATAGAATGCACGCCTGGTACCAGAGTGATAGAATGCACGCTTGGTACCAGAGTGATAGAATGCACGCCTGGTACCAGAGTGATAGAATGCACGCCTGGTACCAGAGTGATAGAATGCACGCCTGGTACCAGAGTGATAGAATGCACGCTTGGTACCAGAGTGATAGAATGCACGCCTGGTACCAGAGTGATAGAATGCACGCCTGGTACCAGAGTGATAGAATGCACGCCTGGTACCAGAGTGATAGAATGCACGCCTGGTCCCAGAGTGACAGAATGCACGCCTGGTCCCAGAGTGACAGAATGCACGCCTGGTTTTACTCATATCCAACAGTTTTTCAGGATGCTCAAAGGCAAAGTTTAGGCGAGCTGGCTCAACATGTGCTCTGTCCCAAAAGCACAGAATTAGAATTAACCTAACTGGTTTGTGTGTCATCACCCCCCTCCCCCTTCCCCAACCCCCCCAGACTCGAGCCACAGCAGCCAACCAAGCATAAATTGCAAAAATCAAACACCACCAGTCCAAATTTTATCCAAGTAATCTATGTTTATTCTAATATTCTTTAGTAAATTCTAAATTCACACAGAGGCTCGTAATCCCAGACTTTAAACCTGAAGAAATGCCGTCCAGGCTTTTTCTGCAGCACGTTAGAATTCCCATTGTATCCTGGGTGGCCAGACACATTTCACCCTAAGTATTTCGGGCAGTAAAGCCCTTCGTCAGGGGTCTTTAATCTAAAGGAGGCCCATCAACAGCCATAATCATGAAACATGAACGTAACCGTTGGTGAACGTGCGCTTTATAAATGTTTTTTAACATAACATAACAAACAAGTCGTTAAACTGTGAATGCTCAGAAATCCCCAGCACATCTTGCTGCACCAATATCACCACAAGGTCTGTGCTAAATTTAAACCAAAAATGATTATAGCAGAATGCACGAATGAAAATGTCCCATATCGAATGTGTGTGCAGTTACGCCGAAAGTAAAAATGTGCCCCATGCTGCACTAAACCCTGTGTGGAAACCAATTGTGTGCCATCCAACCTCAGCCAGATAATAAACTGGCCGGGCTAGAAATGTACTACCTACATCTCTACTGTCGCCCGCCTACACTCACATGTGAGCCCCACAGGTGAAGTCAATCCTTCAAACATGCTGTGAAATGCAGGCAGCCTGTAAGGCAGTGCTTTAAATGGGAAAAAATAAGTGCAGGTACTCATTAAAATTAGCTAGAGGTGTAGTGAGGGGGCGGGGCTAGGGGCGGGGCTAAGGGCAAGACATGATGATACTTAACGACTTCTATATTAGTTGCAGCACATACCAAAACACATGAGAAATGTGTTTATATAAACAAAGCAGCTTAACTCACTACACAAAATGAAAGAGAAATGCGATAATAGGTTAACATTTCCTTTTTTTTTGCAATAGTTGCACCTTCTTAATGTCATACTGTTAATTGCTGTTTGGCACAATACTATATATTTTTGAGCACGCGAGTAGGAAGAAACTGAAAATACCCCCACGTCGCACCAAAGCTCTTATGGCACCAAGCAAATGAAGCAACTCATCATTAACCTCCCCAGAAGATATCTCTTGTCTCTTCCATCAATCTATCCATTCATTCTTTCATCCTACCATTTACCTGCTGACGTCCACCATTTAACCTTTACATTCTATCGTCTATTCAGTCTTTCATCCATCATTCAGTTTTTCACCATTCCGTCTATTCACCCTTCATATCCAAACCTATCCATCCATCTCCAAACCTATCCATTCATCCTTTCACTCATCCATCTCTTTATCCACCCTTTCCCTCATCCATCAATCCTTTCGCTCATCCATCCATCAACCCTTTCACTCTTAATTCATCCACCCTTTCACTCAATCCCTCCTTTCACTCATCCATCATCCCTACCTTTCATTCATCCATCCAATCTTTCACTTATTCACCCATCATCCGCCCTTTTATCCAATCATCCACCCTCTTTCACCCATGCATGTTTTCACTCATCCATCCATCTATTCATCCATCCATCCATCTATACATCCACCCTTGCTCACTCATCCATCCACTCACTCACCCACCAACCCTCCCTTTTACATTATTTATGAATCTTTGTCGCCGAGCAGACATGTACACACAAAGTGCCACACATTTTCTTTAAAATACCTCCTGAGAGTGTCTTGATTCTCTCTCTCTTTCTCTCACTTTTTTCTTATAAAAAACAGGCATACGAATGCAGGCAAACACACAAACATAAAAGGCACACAAAAGACTCAGGTATGATAAAAGCCAAGTTTTCTCTTCACCTACCATGGCTTTCTTAATTGCCACCAGGGCCGGACTGGCCGTAGCCTGATTGCCACTGCCATGATTCCTGTGTTTGCACAAATGCAGACGACAGTGTGAATGTGATTGACAGCACAGGGCCTGAACGGACCCTGCTCTGTCAAGCACAGCGTGATGGCGAGCACCCGGACATTATTCAAATGAGGCCTGCTGAATAGCTCAGCTAGGGCTCAGATCGGGGCTGCAGAAGTGGCGCCTTGGCTGCGGGAGACACGTTCCACTCCTGCTCACCAGCATAGGCAATGAGCCTACCTTTTCAAGAGTACCGGTACTCTCCTCGGCAGTAGAGAAGTGCCGGTACTCAGAGTGATAATTCGAAGAAGTGCCGGTACTCCGTACCGGTGAGTACCGGCCCATTTAAAGCACTGCTGTAAGGCCTATATTAGGAGAATTTGTATTTCTAAACATGCAGGCATTCTCCAAGCAATCGCCAGGACCTTCCTAATGTGGAACATGGGCTCTGAACATTGGACTCTGCAGACGCAACTGTATCACATGCACATCACCTCGGCGAAAGGTCACAACTTATGCACGAGTTTCACGACCTAGCTATGCGGGACGTCAATCACCTGGGGAAACATGTCAGGGGTCGCAGATATGGTGAAGGCGAGCGTCCTGGCAAGACGTCAGCTCGTTTACTCCGCCCTTCATATCATGCCACATATGTGGCGAAACCAGTGCGGGCTGATGGCACTGAAATCACTGACGGCCGTACCATACTGGCGGACTTTACGCATTACTATAAAACACTCTACACAGCTCAGTCGGGTGGGAACAAGACTGCATTAATCGACCATTTGTCTGAAATAGCCATGGTCTGGCTTGAAACGAGACAACAGCAATTTTTACCTTCCCCAATTACGTGCGGGGAAATCTCACAGGCCATCGATCGACGCCTTGAATAGTGCTACGGCCCCTGGCCTGGATGGGTTCACTGGAGACTTCTAGAAAGCCTAGAAACATCTTTTAACCCCGCACCTATTGGAAGTCGAAGCGGAATCACTTGAACATGGTTCCCTTTCACCCACGATGCGGCAAGCTGTCATCACATTGTTACTCAAACCTAATAAACTGCCCATCTCTGTACTTCTTATCGTCCACTTTCTCTTATAAATCATGATGCCAAAATACTGGCCAAACTGTTGGCCACTCGTCTCTCCTTGTTGATGGACAGCAGCATTTCTCCGATGCAATCAGGTTTTATACCGCACCGCTCCACCTCCATTCATTTGCGCACTCTCTTTGCCACGATTAATCAAATTTCCCCTCACTGTCCCATCAGCAGTAACTCTGTTGGATGCGGAAAAGGCATTCGACTCGCTCGAATGGCCATTCCTTCATGCTACTCTGGCCAAATTGGGCATCCCAATGGTTTCCGCAACCTGTTTCGCATACTTTATCGTGACCCTGTCGCCCGACTGAGACTTAATGGTACACTTACAGAAGGAACCGTTCTCCCTGACACAAGGGATACCACAAGGATGCCTCCTTTCTTCTCTTTTGTTTAGAATCACTATGGATCCCCCAGTCCGCCATCGATAGGAGAAACAATTCCACAGAGGACTCCGGTTTCTGACCTCAGGGGACACTACTAGCCTCCATTTATGCAGACGATATTATGCTATCCGTCCGTGACGCCACCATTAATCTACCTCTGCATATTTGCGAAGTGCAGCGCTTTGGCATTTTTTCCGGTCTACATATTAACTGGAATAAATCCGAGTTATTCCCTCTTGCTGGTGCCACGATACCTTGCAATCTGGAGTTTCCTTTACAGTAGTGCCTAGACTCTGACAAATATTTAGGCATTGAAATTCATAGGGATCACTCTGAGGTGATAGGTCGCAATTACGGACCCACCTAGAGCAGACTCGAGATGCAAGTGGAAAGATGGATAAGGCTCCCATTGGGTATAGCGGGACGGACAGCCATTACTAAGATGGTTGTATTACCTCGTTTTTTATACTTTTTCTTAAATATCCCCATCCCCCTCACTAACAGTTTTTTTTGCCACTCTAGGCAGTCTCCTTATCCACCTAATATGGGCCAGCTCCTGACCCCGTATTCGTTGGGAGGTTCTCACGCTTCCATACGAGCGAGGAGGATTCGGAGTCCCTGATTTTCAGTTTTATTTTTATGTAGCCCAGGCACACGATGCTTATTATTGGTATCATCCCGATTCCCGTCTCTTGTTCCTAAAGCCCGAAAGAGCCCAATTATCGCACTCACCGATGTCCACTATATTGACACGCGGCCTACCCAGTGATCGTAATGCTATACATACACTAGTCCCTACCTGCTGGGCCTGGTTTAAACTATTTTAATATTTGGGTGGCGATACTCTGTACCTTCCGCATCTCCCCCGTTGAAGAATCCTTGGCTTCCACTCACAGTGGAACAATTGGTACAGCGCGTGCTGAGCATGCATGGTTTAAAGACAGTGGGCGACTTATTTACAGATGGCATCCTGAAACCCAGCTCCACTCTGGCTCAGGAAGGGCAATCCACAATAATGGACAAATTTATATTTCTTTTCATGCACAGTGCACTGCGGGATGCGTTGCCTGCCTACACGACTGAGCCAACAGTCTTCCCTCCGCTCACGTCAGTGATCACTTCCCCGGACCACAGCCTCCTGCTCTCCAGATGATACCACAATTGAAACCCGCCGGTGTTGTCAGGCCCAGAGCGGCATGGGCACGGGATCGCCGGTGTGGACAGGCCCAGAGCAGCATGAGCACGGGATCGCCGGTGTGGACAGGCCCAGAGCGGCATGGGCACGGGATCGCTGGTGTGGGCAGGCCCAGAGCGGCATGGGCACGGGATCTAGGCATCATGATTTTGGACAGTACATGGTACTACTGCTGTACGCAAACCAAATTGATCACATGCAATCACTGCCATAAAATATTGCATTACAAATACCTTCATAGGGCCTATACTGCTCCAGATGCTTTGGCAACATTTGACCTTAGTAGACCCCATTGCTGCCCTAAATGTCGGGTGGACCATGTCGGCTTTTTGCCATCTGACACGGGTGTGTAGGGTAGTGGCAGCCTTCTGGATTGATATTGCCATTACTTTGATTATTGTAGTTGGACAGACCCTCACGCCTGATCCGCTCATGGCTTTGCTGGGGTATGTTAAGCCATTACCATTAGGGATACGCCGTTGCACCGCCATTGCACCGCCGTTGCACCGCCATTGCTTTACTACTGGCTAAAAGGTATATTTCCTTACAACCGATTACATCCAGACTCAAAGGTATTTGGCAACCATCGCGTGACTATCATTTATCTACTGAAAGTGATTCGGATGTCGATTCAACAAACTAGCTGGGTTCACACTTTGAGAAATGTATTCTTTTACGTTTTGAAGGTTACCTTTACATCCCTTGATGTGTTCCAAGTCACTACATGTCACTATTGAATTTCATTTTCTTTTGCATATATTTGTACAATGTATCGATTTTTTCTTCCCTTTCCTTGATTTGGATATTTTATTTGCTTTTGGAGAACCATTTTGCCACCGACACAACTGCTGGATTCTATATCTGCTTTGGCCTATGTACCTGCTGTTGTTTATAACTTATAAATAAAGCTTTAAAAAAAAACATGGCTTGAAATTCAACCAGAACACTTGACTGCAGTAACCAGTCCCAAAAGTTCACATAGAAGAAATGCGTAAACCACGTCATTCATGCTGATCGTGCACATCACGGACTTACACGAGTTGAAATCAAACTAATATCCAGCATGACTAATTAATATAAAATATGCTGTAAAAATAAGAAAAATCACGGGTATGCAATCTGAAGATTATTAAATGCGAGCCATGATATAAAAATGAACGTAATATGACATGAATAGACTCAAGTGTTTTTGTGTTGCCGTTAACATTAAAAAACAAGCATTTGCAACGCAATAGGTCGCACAATGTAACTGTTTGAGCTATTGGCATCGTAAATGAAAAAATTAAGTAATGAAAGAAATCCCACGAAACAAGGAAAAGGTGTAGTACCACAGGTTGTTACTAGGTGTCGCTGTGGAGTTGGAAAGGGGCCTCTATTAGCTACACAAGTAAGAGAAAGATTGCTGCTGAGCATTCGTTTTCATTTGTTTGTATTGGAAGTGAGAATTTTGTTAGCTTGTGATTAAAAAATGCCCTGTTGTTGTTTATTTAGGTCTGTTTGTGAAATAAAGCTAAATAAACAACAATGGTGCATTTTTAAAACACAACCTAACAAATGTTATTTACAATATAAATATACGAAACGTATGTTCAGCTGTAATCTTTCTGTTTATAAATTGCATTAAGAGTGCAGTACCTTATGTGGCCAATAGAGGCCCCTTTAAAACTCCACAGGGACACCTAGGAACAGCCTGTGGTACTGCACCCTTTCCTTGCTCAGTGCATTTGCGGGCGGCGCACCCTGCTGCTGATAAACACTTTTATTATTGCCACAAATGGGACTGAGACAGGGATAGCGTGCACCAGAAAACACCACACAGAGACAGGAAGGGGCTGAGACAGGGGTGGTCTTCACCAGAACACACCCCACAGAGACATGAAGGGGCTGAGACAGGGGTGGTGTACACCAGACCACACCCTACAGAGACAGGAAGGGGCTGGGACAGGGGTGGTGTACACCAGACCACACCACACAGAGACAGGTAGGGGGTGAGACAGGGGTGGCATGCACCAGACCAGGACCCACAGAGACAGGAAGGGGCTGAGACAGGGGTGCTGTGCACCAGACCACACCCCACAGAGACAGGAAGGGGCTGAGACAGGGGTGGTGTGCTCCAGACCACCCCACACAGAGACATGAAGGGGCTGAGACAGGGGTGGTGTGCACCAGACCACACCACACAGACATGAAGGGGCTGAGACAGGGGTGGCATGCACCAGACCACGACCCACAGAGACAGGAAGGGGCTGAGACAGGGGTGCTGTGCACCAGACCACACCCCACAGAGACAGGAAGGGGCTGAGACAGGGGTGGTGTGCACCAGACCACACCACACAGACAGGAAGGGGCTGAGACAGCGGTGGTGTACACCAGACCACACCACAAAAAGACAGGAAGGGGCTGAGACAGGGGTGGTGTACACCAGACCACACCCCACAGAGACAGGAAGGGGCTGAGACAGGGGTGGTGTACACCAGAACACACCCCACAGAGACATGAAGGGGCTGAGACAGGGGTGGTGTACACCAGACCACACCCTACAGAGACAGGAAGGGGCTGGGACAGGGGTGGTGTACACCAGACCACACCACACAGAGACAGGTAGGGGGTGAGACAGGGGTGGTGTGCACCACACGACCCACAGAGACAGGAAGGGGCTGAGACAGGGGTGCTGTGCACCAGACCACACCCCACAGAGACAGGAAGGGGCTGAGACAGGGGTGGTGTGCACCAGACCACACCACACAGACAGGAAGGGGCTGAGACAGCGGTGGTGTACACCAGACCACACCACAAAAAGACAGGAAGGGGCTGAGACAGGGGTGGTGTACACCAGACCACACCCCACAGAGACAGGAAGGGGCTGAGACAGGGGTGGTGTACACCAGACCACACCACAAAAAGACAGGAAGGGGCTGAGACAGGGGTGGTGTACATCAGACCACCTCACACAGAGACAGGAAGGGGCTGAGGTGGTGTGCACCAGAACACACCCCACAGAGACCGGTAGGGGCTGAGACAGGGGTGGTGTACACTAGACCACACCACACAGAGACAGGAAGGGGTGGTGTGCACCACACCACACACAGAGACAGGAAGGGGCTGAGACAGGGGTGATGTGCACCAGACCACACCCTACAGAGACAGGAAGGGGTGAGACAGGGGTGGTGTGCACTAGACACAGAGGACAGGAACACACCCCACAGAGACAGGAAGGGGCTGAGACGGGGGTGGTCTGCACCAGAACACACCACACACAGACAGGAAGGGCTGAGACAGGGGTGGTGTGCACCAGACCACACCCCACAGAGACAGGAAGGGGCTGGGACAGGGGTGGTATGCTCCAGAACACATCTCACAGAGACAGGACAGGAAGAGGTTGGACAGGGGTGGTGTGCACCAGACCACACCACACAGAGACGGGAAGAGGCTGAAAGAGGGGTGGTCTGCACCAGAACACACCACACAGACACAGGAAGGGGTTGGGACAGGGGTGGTGCGCTCCAGACCACACCCCACAGAGAGAGGAAGGGGCTGAGACAGGGGTGGTGTGCACGAGACCACACCACACAGAGACAGGAAGGGGCTGAGACAGGGGTGGTGTGCACGAGACCACACCACACAGAGACAGGAAGGGGCTGAGACAGGGGTGGTGTGCACCAGAACACACCACACAGAGACAGGAAGGGGCTGAGACAGGGGTGGTGTGCACCGGACCACCCCACAGAGAGACAGGAGGGGGTTGAGACAGCGGTGGTGTGCACCAAACCACACAGAGACAGGACAGGAAGGGGCTGAGACAGGGGTGATGTGCACCAGAACACATCACACAGAGACAGGAAAGGGCTGGGACAGGGGTGGTGTGCACGAGACCACACCACACAGAGACAGGAAGGGGCTGAGACAGGGGTGGTGTGCACGAGACCACACCACACAGAGACAGGAAGGGGCTGAGACAGGGGTGGTGTGCACCAGACCACACCACACAGACATGAAGGGGCTGAGACAGGGGTGGCATGCACCAGACCACGACCCACAGAGACAGGAAGGGGCTGAGACAGGGGTGCTGTGCACCAGACCACACCCCACAGAGACAGGAAGGGGCTGAGACAGGGGTGGTGTGCACCAGACCACACCACACAGACAGGAAGGGGCTGAGACAGCGGTGGTGTACACCAGACCACACCACAAAAAGACAGGAAGGGGCTGAGACAGGGGTGGTGTACACCAGACCACACCCCACAGAGACAGGAAGGGGCTGAGACAGGGGTGGTGTACACCAGAACACACCCCACAGAGACATGAAGGGGCTGAGACAGGGGTGGTGTACACCAGACCACACCACACAGAGACAGGAAGGGGCTGGGACAGGGGTGGTGTACACCAGACCACACCACACAGAGACAGGTAGGGGGTGAGACAGGGGTGGTGTGCACCACACGACCCACAGAGACAGGAAGGGGCTGAGACAGGGGTGCTGTGCACCAGACCACACCCCACAGAGACAGGAAGGGGCTGAGACAGGGGTGGTGTGCACCAGACCACACCACACAGACAGGAAGGGGCTGAGACAGCGGTGGTGTACACCAGACCACACCACAAAAAGACAGGAAGGGGCTGAGACAGGGGTGGTGTACACCAGACCACACCCCACAGAGACAGGAAGGGGCTGAGACAGGGGTGGTGTACACCAGACCACACCACAAAAAGACAGGAAGGGGCTGAGACAGGGGTGGTGTACATCAGACCACCTCACACAGAGACAGGAAGGGGCTGAGGTGGTGTGCACCAGAACACACCCCACAGAGACAGGTAGGGGCTGAGACAGGGGTGGTGTACACTAGACCACACCACACAGAGACAGGAAGGGGTGGTGTGCACCACACCACACACAGAGACAGGAAGGGGCTGAGACAGGGGTGATGTGCACCAGACCACACCCTACAGAGACAGGAAGGGCTGGGACAGGGGTGGTGTGCACGAGACCACACCACACAGAGACAGGAAGGGGCTGAGACAGGGGTGGTGTGCACGAGACCACACCACACAGAGACAGGAAGGGGCTGAGACAGGGGTGGTGTGCACCAGAACACACCACACAGAGACAGGAAGGGGCTGAGACTGGGGTGGTGTGCACCAGACCACACCCCACAGAGACAGGAAGGGGCTGATACTGGGGTGGTGTGCACCAGACCACACCCTACAGAGACAGGAAGGGGTGAGACAGGGGTGGTTTACACCAGACCACACCACACATAGATAGGTAGGGGGGTGAAACAGGGGTGGTGTGCACCAGACCACACCCCACAGAGACAGGAAGGGGCTGAGACAGGGGTGGTGTGCACCAGACCACACCCCACAGAGACAGGAAGGGGCTGAGACAGGAGGAGGGGGGATGTGCTCCAGACCACACCACACAGAGAGAGGACAGGAAGGGGCTGAGACGGGGGGTGTGCACCACACCACACCTCACAAAGACAGGAAGGGGCTGAGACACCGGTGGAATGCTCCAGACCACACCCCACAGAGACAGGAAAGGGCTGAGACAGGGGTGCTGTGCACGGAAGCCCTTCTGTCTGTATATTTTAGCATTCGCGACACCATCTTGCAATCTGTACGCCATTTTGTATGATAATGGAAACTGCTGCTTAGTTATTTTCGAGAAATGGTCCTTGGTAAGTTTTGTTTCCCAGGGTTGAGCTTTTTCTTCTATAATTGCAAGTATCCTCGTTAGTACATACCTTTCTTGTTAGATGGAGCCTTTCTCCCACCCATCTGGTAGGGAGGATAGGCCAGATGACCTTGGGCAGTAGATAGCCTGTGCCCTGCTGCAGAATTGAAACTTATGCTCTGTACCCCCATTGTATTACGACACCTGCTAGTGTTTTTCCATAGTAGGCGTGCCTTTGTGGACTTTGCAAACGTACATAATGAAATTGTATGCTTACGGGCTTCAGTCTCTCGACAGCCATCCCAAGAGGCTGGTCAGACTGGGCTCCACTGCAGTGTAATCTCAATAAATATCTGGTTTGTATTCTCTACTGTTTGACCGACTCTTCATTTGTAGGAAGGCAGAGAAGGTGGTCGTGAGTGACCCGGGTGGCCTTTTTTGGGTCACTTTCTTCAGTACCACACCCCACAGAGACAGGACAGGAAGGGGCTGAGACAGGGGTGGTGTGCACCAGACCACACCCCACAGAGACAGGAAGGGGCCGAGACAGTGGTGGTGTGCACCAGAACACACCCCACAGAGACAGGAAGGGGCTGGGACAGGGGAGGTGTGCACCAGAACACACCACACAGAGACAGGAAGGGTTTGGGACACGGGTGGTGTGCTCCAGACCACACCCCACACAGAGACAGGAATGGTTTGGGACAGGGGTGGTCTTCACCAGACCACGACCCACAGAGACAGGAAGGGGTGAGACAGGGGTGCTGTGCACCAGACCACACCCCACAGAGACAGGAAGGGGTGAGACAGGGGTGCTGTGCACCAGACCACACCCCACAGAGACAGGAAGGGGTGACACAGGGGTGCTGTGCACCAGACCACACAGAGACAGGAAGGGGCTGAGACAGGGGTGCTGTGCACCAGACCACACCACACAGAGACAGGAAGGGTTTGGGACAGGGGTGGTGTGCTCCAGACCACACCCCACACAGAGACAGGAATGGTTTGGGACAGGGGTGGTCTTCACCAGACCACGACCCACAGAGACAGGAAGGGGTGAGACAGGGGTGCTGTGCACCAGACCACACCCCACAGAGACAGGAAGGGGTGAGACAGGGGTGCTGTGCACCAGACCACACAGAGACAGGAAGGGGTGAGACAGGGGTGCTGTGCACCAGACCACACAGAGACAGGAAGGGGTGAGACAGGGGTGCTGTGCACCAGACCACACCACACAGAGACAGGAAGGGGCTGAGACAGCGGTGGTGTGCACAAGACCACACCCCACAGAGACAGGAAGGGGCTGGGACAGGGGTGCTGTGCACCAGACCACACCCCACAGAGACAGGAAGGGGCTGAGACAGGGGTGGTGTGTGCCAGACCACACCCTACAAAGGCAGGAAGGGGCTGAGACAGGGGTGGTGTGCACCAGACCACACCACACAGAGACAGGAAGGGGCTGAGACGGGGGTGGTGTGCACCAGACCACACCACACAGAGACAGGAAGGGGCTGAGACGGGGGTGGTGTGCACCAGACCACACCCCACTGAGACAGGACAGGAAGGGGCTGAGACAGGGGTGCTGTGCACCAGACCACAGCCCAAAGAGACAGGAAGGGGCTGAGACAGGGGTGGTCTGCACCAGACCACACCCTACAGAGACAGGAAGAGGCTGAGACAGGGGTGGTGTGCTCCAGACCACACCCTACAGAGACAGGAAGGGGCTGAGACGGGGGTGGTCTTCACCAGACCACGACCCACAGAGACAGGAAGGGGTGAGACAGGCGTGGTGTGCGCCAGAACACATCACACAGAGACAGGAAGGGGCTGAGACGGGGTGGTCTTCACCAGACCACGACCCACAGAGACAGGAAGGGGCTGAGACAGAGGTGGTGTGCACCAGACCACACCACACAGAGACAGGAAGGGGCTGAGACAGGGGTGGTGTGCACCGGACCACCCCACAGAGAGACAGGAGGGGGTTGAGACAGCGGTGGTGTGCACCAAACCACACAGAGACAGGACAGGAAGGGGCTGAGACAGGGGTGCTGTGCACCAGACCACACCCTACAGAGACAGGAAGGGGGGTGAGACGGGGGTGGTGTACACCAGACCACACCCTACAGAGACAGGAAGGGGCTGAGACGGCGGTGGTGTACACCAGAACACACCCCACAGAGACAGGAAGGGGCTGAGACAGGGGTGGTGTGCACCAGACCACACCCTACAGAGACAGGAAGGGGGGTGAGACGGGGTGGTGTACACCAGACCACACCCTACAGAGACAGGAAGGGGCTGAGACGGCGGTGGTGTACACCAGACCACACCCTACAGAGACAGGAAGGGGTGAGACAGGGGTGCTGTGCACCAGACCACACCCTACAGAGACAGGAAGGGGGGTGAGACGGGGGTGGTGTACACCAGACCACACCCTACAGAGACAGGAAGGGGCTGAGACGGCGGTGGTGTACACCAGACCACACCCTACAGAGACAGGAAGGGGTGAGACAGGGGTGCTGTGCACCAGACCACACAGACACAGGAAGGGGCTGAGACTGGGGTGGTGTGCACCAGACCGCACACAGACAGGAAGGGGCTGAGACTGGGGTGATGTGCACAAGACCACACCCTACAGAGACAGGAAGGGGCTGAGACGGCGGTGGTGTACACCAGACCACACCCTACAGAGACAGGAAGGGGCTGAGACAGGAGTGGTGTACACCAGACCACACCCTACAGAGACAGGAAGGGGGGTGAGACGGGGGTGGTGTACACCAGACCACGCCCCACAGAGACAGGAAGGGGTGAGACAGAGGTGCTGTGCACCAGACCACACCCCACAGAGAGACAGGAAGGGTTGAGACAGGGGTGCTGTGCACCAGACCACACCCCACACAGAGACAGGAAGAAGTGAGACAGGGGTGGTGTACACAAGACCACACCCTACAGAGACAGGAAGGGGCTGAGACAGGGGTGGTGTACACCAGACCACACCCCACAGAGACAGGAAGGGGTGAGACAGGGGTGCTGTGCACCAGACCACACCCCACAGAGAGAGAGGAAGGGGTGAGACAGGGGTGCTGTGCACCAGACCACACCCCACAGAGAGACAGGAAGGGGTGAGACAGGGGTGCTGTGCACCAAACCACACCCCACACAGAGACAGGAAGGGGTGAGACAGGGGTGCTGTGCATCAGACCACACAGAGACAGGAAGGGGCTGAGACAGGGGTGGTGTACACCAGACCACACCCTACAGAGACAGGAAGGGGGGTGAGACGGGGGTGGTGTACACCAGACCACACCCCACAGAGACAGGAAGGGGCTGAGACAGGGGTGGTGTACACCAGACCACACCCTACAGAGACAGGAAGAGGCTGAGACAGGGGTGGTGTACACCAGACCACACCCCACAGGGACAGGAAGGGGCTGAGACGGGGGTGGTCTACACCAGACCACATCCCACAGAGACAGGAAGGGGCTGAGACAGGGGTGGTGTACACCAGACCACACCCTACAGAGACAGGAAGAGGCTGAGACAGGGGTGGTGTACACCAGACCACACCCCACACAGAGACAGGAAGGGTTTGGGACAGGGGTGGTGTGCTCCAGACCACACTCCACACAGAGACAGGAAGGGTTAGGGACAGGGGTGGTCTTCAGCAGACCACGACCCACAGAGACAGGAAGGGGCTGAGACAGGGGTGGTGTACACCAGACCACACCCCACAGAGACAGGAAGGGGTGAGACAGGGGTGCTGTACACCAGACCACACCCCACAGAGACAGGAAGGGGTGAGACAGGGGTGGTGTGCACCAGACCACACCCCACAGAGACAGGAAGGGGTGAGACAGGGGTGCTGTGCACCAGACCACACCCCACAGAGACAGGAAGGGGTGAGACAGGGGTGCTGTGCACCAGACCACACAGAGACAGGAAGGGGTGAGACAGGGGTGGTGTGCACCAGACCACACCCCACAGAGACAGGAAGGGGCTGAGACAGGGGTGCTGTGCAACAACCACCTCACACAGAAACAGGAAGGGGCTGAGACAGGGGTGGTGTGCGCTAGACCACACCACACACAGACAGGAAGGGGCTGAGACTGGGGTGGTGTACGCCAGACCACACCCCACAGAGACAGGAAGGGGCTGAGACAGGGATGGTGTGCACCAGAACACACCACACAGAGACAGGAAGGGGCTGAGACAGGGGTGGTGTGCACCAGACCACACCCCACAGAGACAAGAAGGGGATGAGACAGGGGTGGTGTGCACCAGACACAGAGGACAGGAACACACCCCACAGAGACAGGAAGGGGCTGAGACGGGGGTGGTGTGCACCAGAACACACCACACACAGACAGGAAGGGGCTGAGACTGGGGTGGTGTGCACCGGACCACCCCACAGAGAGACAGGAAGGGGCTGAGTCAGGGGTGGTGTGCACCAGACCACACAGAGACAGGAAGGGGCTGGGACAGGGTTGGTGTGCTCCAGACCACACCACACAGACAGGAAGGGGTTGTGAGACAGAGGGGTGTGCCAGGGCCCAGACCACACAGAGACAGGAAGGGGCTGAGACAGGTGTATGCCGGGGACCAGATCACACAGAGACAGAAAGGGGCTGGGAGACAGGGGTGTGCCAGTGACCGGGCAGTACAGACCCAGGAGCCTGCACAGCTCAGGCGGCGATGCGACATGCCGCACAGAAGGGAGGGGGCGCGGGGCAGCTGAAGAGAGACCCCTGGGACAGGCAGTTGGCAGAGACAGGACACAGACAGATGAGCCAGCGGTGAGAGGGCTTGGGAGGCGCACAGGCTCGACGTGCAGCATGAGCGATGCTGAGCGAGGACCACCGCGGAGAGATGCAGGAAGAGAGTGTGTGTGGGGGAGGGAGAGGGGGGTTGCTGTCTGGAACCAGGAAATGGAAGATCCGAAGATATGGAGCAATTTCACAGATATTACAGCAGGAGCGGCCGCCTCCCACCCTCAGTATGGACTCTGTCTCACCGCCGTCCCTAGAGTGGAACCAGGGCTTATAGGTTTTATGGAAATGTCTCTTTTCACACCTCACAGATCTCACAGCTCTGTCTCTTTTCACGACTTCCAGGAGGTTTGTGATCTGTCTAACAACGCGCAAGACGTCTCACAAGCCTGTCTCTTTACACTCCAAGCAGTAACGGTTCTGTCTCTTTCCAAAGCTTCCATGACTTCTCACAGCTCTTATTGTCACAGACATAAGGTCGCACTGCCCGGTCTCTTATCACAACTCCCATCCTTCTCACGGCTGTCCCTTTTCCCAGCTCCAAGGTGTCACTGATCCGTCCTTTTTTTAAACTCCCAGGAATTCTCACAGCGTTGTGTATTTCATAGCTCCCAGAAGGTCCCACAGCTCTGTCTCTTTACAGCTCCCAGAAGGTCCCACGGCTCTTTCTGTCTCTTCACAACTCCCAGAAGGTCCCACAGCTCTGTCTCTTTACAGCTCCCAAAAGGTCCCACGGCTCGTTCTGTCTCTTTTCACAACTCCCAGAAGGTCCCACGGCTCTTTCTGTCTCTTCACAACTCCCAGAAGGTCCCACAGCTCTGTCTCTTCACAACTCCCAGAAGGTCCCACACCTCTTTCAGTCTCTTCACAGCTCCCAGAAGGTACCACAGCTCTGTTTCTTCACAGCTCCCAAAAGGTCCCACACCTCTTTCGGTCTCTTCACATCTCCCAGAAGGTCCCACAGATCTGTATCTTCACAGCTCCCAGGAGGTCCCACAGCTCTATCTGTTCACAACTCCGCGAAGGTCCCACAGATCTGTCTCTTCGCAAGTCCCAGAAAGTCCCAGAGCTCTATCTCTTCACAAATCCCAGAAGGTCCCACAGCTCTTTCTGTCTCTTCACAACTCCCAGAAGGCACAGAAGGTCCCACAGCTCTGTCTCTTCACAGCTCCCACAGCTCTTTCGGTCTCTTCACAACTCCCAGAAGGACCCACTGCTCTATGTCTCTTCACAATTTCCAGATGGTCCCACAGCTCTTTTTGTCTCTTCACAACTTACAGAAGGTCCCACAGCCCTTTTTGTCTCTTCATAACTTACAGAAGGCCCCACAGCTCTTTCTGTCTCTTCACAACTTCCAGAAGGTCCCAAACCTCTTTTTGTCTCTTCACAGCTCCCAAAAGGTCCCACACCTCTTTCGGTCTCTTCACATCTCCCAGAAGGTCCCACAGATCTGTATCTTCACAGCTCCCAGGAGGTCCCACAGCTCTATCTGTTCACAACTCCGCGAAGGTCCCACAGATCTGTCTCTTCGCAAGTCCCAGAAAGTCCCAGAGCTCTATCTCTTCACAAATCCCAGAAGGTCCCACAGCTCTTTCTGTCTCTTCACAACTCCCAGAAGGCACAGAAGGTCCCACAGCTCTGTCTCTTCACAGCTCCCACAGCTCTTTCTGTCTCTTCACAACTCCCAGAAGGACCCACTGCTCTATGTCTCTTCACAATTTCCAGATGGTCCCACAGCTCTTTTTGTCTCTTCACAACTTACAGAAGGTCCCACAGCCCTTTTTGTCTCTTCATAACTTATAGAAGGCCCCACAGCTCTTTCTGTCTCTTCACAACTTCCAGAAGGTCCCAAACCTCTTTTTGTCTCTTCACAACCCCCAGAAGGTCCCACAGCTCTTTTTGTCCCTTCACAACTCTCAGAAGGTCCCACAGCTCTCTTTGTCTCTTCACAACTCCCAGAAGGTCTCACATGTCTGTTTCTCAACTTTCAGAAGGTCCCACAGCTCTGTCTGTTTACAACTCCCAGAAGGTCTCACAGCTCTGTCTCGTCACAAGTCCCAGAAGGTCCCAGAGCTCTTTCTGTCTCTTCACAACTCTCAGAAGGCACAGAAGGTCCGCACAGCTCTGTCTCTTCACAGCTCCCAGAAGGTCCCATAGCTAAGTCTCTTCACAACTCCCAGAAGGTTCCACAGCTCTGTCTCTTCACAACTCCCAGAAGGTCCCACAACTCTTCCTGTCTCTTCACAACTCCCAGAAGGTTCCACAGCTCTGTCTCTTCACAACTCCCAGAAGGCCCCACAGCTCTTTCTGTCTCTTCACAACTCCCAGAAGGTCCCACAGCTCTTTCTGTCTCTTCACAACTCCCAGAAGGTCCCACAGCTCTTTCTGTCTCTTCACAACTCCCAGAAGGTCCCACAGCTCTTTCTGTCTCTTCACAACTCCCAGAAGGTCCAACATCTCTTTCGGTCTCTTCAAATCTCCAAGAAGGTCCCACAGATTTGTATCTTCACAGCTCCCAGAAGATCCCACAGCTCTGTCTCTTCACAACTCCCAGAAGGTCCAACATCTCTTTCAGTCTCTTCAAATCTCCAAGAAGGTCCCACAGATTTGTATCTTCACAGCTCCCAGAAGATCCCACAGCTCTGTCTCTTCACAACTCCCAGAAGGTCCCACAGCTCTGTCTGTTCACAACTCCCAGAAGGTCTCACAGCTCTGTCTCTTCACAAGTCACAGAAGGTCCCAGAGCTCTGTCTCTTCACAACTCTCAGAAGGCACAGAAGGTCCCACAGCTCTATCTCTTCACAACTCCCTGAAGGTTCCACAGCTCTTTCTGTCTCTTCACAACTCCCAGAGGTCCCACAGCTCTGTCTCTTCACAACTCCCAGAAGGTTCCACAGCTCTGTCTCTTCACAACTCCCAGAAAGTCCCACAGCTATTTTTGTCTCTTCACAGCTCCCAGAAGGTCCCAAAGCTCCTTCTGTCTCTTCACAACTCCCAGAAGGTCCCACAGCTCTTTCTGTCTCTTCACAGCTCCCAGAAGGTCCCACAGCTCTTTTTTGTCTCTTAACAACTTCCAGAAGCTCCCACAGCTCAGCCCCTTACACACCGTCCAGGAAGTTCAGTCCTATCAAGTAACTACCCTGGTACTGATGGAGGGGGCTGGTAAAAGAGCCTATTTAGGTGACTGACTCTATCTGTACCAGGATGCAGGACCCAAGAGCACCGGGGCAAGGGCAGGAGCTGGGATCACGGCACTGATGAACCGGTGACGGAACACCAAGGGCAGAACAGTGGAGAACACGGACAGAAAAGTGGCAGAACAGGGCAGAGTAGTGACAGAGAAGGGCAGAACAGTGAGAGGACAGGGCACAGCAGGGGAAGAACAGAGTGAGAATAGAGAAGAACAGCAGGACAACAGGTGGAGAACGGGGCAGAACAGTCTCTTAATAGTGGCAGAAGAGGGCAGAGCACTGGCAGAAGAGGGCAGAACAGTGAGGGAACAGTGCCAGGACGGTGGTCTGGGAGGCGCCGCAGCACAGGAAGGGCCAGGAGCCGGTCTGTTGAGATGCCAACCCAACCACCTGCGGGCAAACAGCCCTAGTGTTTCAAAGTCAAAGGCTATTTGAATCCTTCTGGATGCCAGAGTTGTACATTTCTAAAAGTGGCACTGAGGAGCAGTCTAGGCTCACTCCAGGAAGAGGTGAAGGGATCAGAAACCACACACAGCATGGGTACTAACCAGTGCTTTAAATGGGCCGGTACTCACCGGTACTTAGTACCGGCACTTCTAAATTTTCTGCGTTTGATTCTTCTTTGTCCAAAGAGAGTACCGGTACTCATGGGGCAGCAAGTCAAGCTCTGCAATTTGGCACTTTCAAAAAGAAGCGCAAGGGAGCTGGCGAGTCAGCCGGTTTTGTTGAAGCACTCTGATAATCGAGTGCTAATTTACCTTTTCAAGGTGCTAATTGAGCAGCGGCCCGTATGCTTTTATTCAGGGCTGGCAGGGCATTTGGGAGGGGCTGGAGTCACACTGCCTTTATTGACACAGGGCCTACTCAGGCTTAATAGCACGGTAGGTGTGTGAGCAGGGCTTTCTAACAGCCGCGGCTCGGCGTGAAATCTAGAAGGCTTCCTGCTGGCATAGCAGAGTAGGGCAGCACTTGTTTGGAGCCAGACTGAGGACGAAGGTGGAGATAGTGACACAGAAGCAGAGTCAATGTTAATAATGTGGATGTCAGCGAACGTGAGCATTTTCTAAAACACGTATTGAATGTCCTGTCTGCGCACACCAGTGCATCTATGTCACTGCGGGTGTGTCTTGCATGATGAGTGCATGTTGTCTGCAGGGTCCAGCACCAGATACATAACTGCAAGCCTTGAATTACCACACTGCCCATAAAGCGCACATGAAAGGGTCTGCTTGTTGAAAGTGCTAGGCCACTTTCTCGCCAGTGCAGATCTGCTTTCTCCACAGTTTCATCACGATTGTATTTTGTTTTTTAGCAGCCGTTTTCTCTTGGGTAAAATGCAGGGGCTCTGGGAAGGGTAGAGGTGAGAGAACCAACAAATTAACAAGGAGAGCCCAGTCAGAGCCGAACCACGAAGTCTGGCTTGGGCTTAAAAGCCTGTGCATAAGTGGAGCCTTAAACATTCCCACTGAAATAAAAGTGTTTTTTTTACCCCATGGAAGCATTTCACCTTGGTGCATAAGCTTAAATCATAGCATTGAGAGGAGTTTTTGCTCCCATGGTTACGACACTGCCATTAGTGAACTAGGAAGCAAGGTGATTTTGAAGTGTACATTATGTATGGCCTATTTTCTTTTCATGAATGAAGCAACATTATAGTGTATTAAATCTAACACAAGATTTGATTGTACAGCACACACCTGGAACTTGTGCATTTGAATATACTATCTATCATATGTGCGAAAGAAGAAAATGAAGGCTTGGTGAGATAATATATTTGTCTGGGATCACACAGTTTGGTCAGTGGGGAAGCCGGTATTGTTCCCAGAATTTCTGCTTTCACTTTAGGCAATTCAGCCTCTAGGAGGCTATATCTTTCTTTCTCTCCTGTATTACAATAAAGTTCACTATTTTGTCTTTATTGTTCGCATATGAGATTAGAGTTTGGTTGGCAGGCAGATGCAACATCAAAGTTCAGTTCATTTTGGGCTTGCGGGTGCAAGAGGACCTGGATCTGAGCCAGAGCCAGGCATCCTGGCTCGAGCTTTCAGCAGCTTGCCCACCTCCAGAAAGAGAGAATCACACTTTAGAGCAAGTAAGGAGCTTTGAGGCAAAGCTATGCCATCTGGGGGGGCTGGATGATGTCTGCTAGGTGGCAATGAGACAAGAGGGTTAACCATAGTTAAATGTTTCCCAAAAATATTAAGGAAAATATATTGTGCAAGTCATATGTGATTTAGGTGTTGCACCATGAGAAGCCACTTTAATATCAAATGTACCTTTTTGTACGTATAAGGGGAAAGGAATACTCAAGATATACCGGAAATGCTTTAGTATCATTATACACATCTGCACACCAATTAAATCGAAGTTAAATAAAATGTGTGCCCCATGCCAGGTCCCATAGCACCGCCCCTGTAACCCCCCCCCCAAACCCCACCCCCCAGTCCATACCTTAATTTGGAGAGTACCTGCACTTATTTTTTTCCATTTAAAGCACTGGTACTAACTACACTCGGTAAGCTCCATGTCCGCCGAGCTGCAGGTTTTAAGATGGCTTGATTTAGAGGAGGGGGTTTAGAATGAAACCCCAAAATGCTGTATGCGACACATGGCCCCCCTGCCCCCCAACAAATATACTCTGAAGTCTGCGCGTGCACAAAGTGTCCTACGGAGACATGGTGAAAAGATGGCCCCTCGGAGTCCAGCAGAGGTCCAAGCTGGTTGCAGGCCAGATTTTAAGGGCATACAAATAAAACACATTTGCATACACTGGATGTAAACAGAACTCGTTTGTAAAGTCTGTTTCTCCTGAAAATAGGGTGTGTAACCCCCCTCCTGGTTCTAGAGAGACTGTGAACACCCACGTTCTCTCTCTCGCGCTCTCCTCTTTCCACCCTGCCCCTTTCAGTCTCTTCCTCACCCTCTCTCTGTCTCAGCCTCCCTCCCCCGTTCACCTAAGAAGCGAGAAGTTCTGAGCTCTACCCCTCTCCAGGACGTTGCCTCGACTTCGCCTTCCCCCAGTGCTTAATTTGAGCCGGTGGCTTCCGGTGCTCGGCACTGGCACTTATTTGTCAACACCCTCGCTTGTGACAGGCTGCCACAAGGTGGCGCTGTCTGTCCTATTTAGAGATGAGCACAACAACAGTTAATTATTAATTCACTATACAGCAAAAATGACTTATCTGCTGCCCAAGTCATTCTTATACCTTTGGGGGCCTGGAATAGTTAGTTAAAAGTTGTTTTACTATCATTGGCAGCGCTGGCAGGGGCAATATGTGGGGCAAGCTGCAGTGGCACCCTGACGAGAGCCCTGGCGCTTATGTTTTTTTTACAAATTAAGTCCTGCCTCCCCCAGGCCTGGATCGTTGTGGTCTGGTGTCCAGAGAAGGTCTGTCAGAACAATTAAGCCTTTCTGTCACTATATCTCTGTCAGTTCGATTTAATAGTGCTTTATTGGCATGACTCGTCAGTTTACAAGTCCTGCTAAATCATGCCCAAGAAAATAAACCACCTCCTAAACAAGCACTGGCAATGCTAATAGGCCTGTCTTGAATATTGTATTGTATTGTAATTTCATTTATATAGCGCCTACTACCCCTGACGAGGCGTCGAAGCGCACTTTCGGCGAGTACCACGCCACTACGGAACCCAAAAAGGATTAGTGGAGAATTAGTATAGAGAAAAAATAAGTTAATCTGAGCGGTGGAAGTTAGTCTGTTATTTGGATTGAAAAGGATCATGGTGCGATAGAAGAGGGAAGGGTTTGCATTTATATAGCGCTTGCTACCCCTGATGGGGTGTTGAAGTGCTTTTTGGCGGGTAGCCCACTACTCCGGAACCCAAGCAGGATTAGTGGGGAAATTAGCATAGGGAATATGAAATTAATTTGAGTGGTGGACATGCAAGTTTGCTATTTGAATTGAAAAAGGCTAGTGGAGGGATAGAAGAGGGAAGGCTTTGCATTTACATAGCGCTTGCTACCCCTGATGAGGTGATGAAGTGCTTTTCAGCGGGTAGAAATCTACTCCAGAGCCCAAAAAGGATTAGTGGTGAATTAGTATAGGCAAATATGAAATTAATTTGAGCGGTGGACATGTTTGCTGCACCTTGCACTCTGACAGGCACACCACTCACCCTGCACTTACACGGGGAGAGCCTTTGACCTCTGGTGTAAGAGGAGCCACAACAAGAAAGAGAGTTTGCTTGCTGCGGTGCGATGGAACATGGACACATCCAAGAGTGTATGTAAACAGGAACGAAGCACGTGAGAGAGCACGTAGGGCTGGAACTGAGAGCTCAGATACTCAGGACAAGTACCAGCAAGTGCCTGGTCTACCTAACAAAGGACCTGATACCCTGTCTGCCGAAATATAAATCCCATTATATCCGAAGGGATTTATATATCGGCGGACGGGATATCCATCACCGTTGTGATGGAGTAACTCATCCGCCAAGATCTAAATCAGGCCCTTTGTGTCTTAAACAAGACCAGTTTATTCACTTGGAACCTGGAGGAAGTCCCACCAGAAATGAACAGAAGCTTGCCGAGGTAAGTTAAATAACAGATGTGACCACTGCATTGAGCACAACCTGAAGACCATCACCTAGATACTCTGCTAAGCCAGGAAATACTGTATTCTTATAATCCAAACAGGATGAGACAGCTGCCTGGATCACCAGCATTCTCCCTTTAACTAATATCGTACCAGCTACAGTGGCTCAAGGAATTCATTTATGAACAACACAAACACTATCACTTCACATGAATAAAACAATTGGATTGGGACATAGGACAAAAATTATGACTAATTAACTGTGGTTCCCAAGGAATTAAATGTAGCCACGTAAGAATCCACCGTGGCATCGAAAGGGGTCCTATTCACGACTTATAGGAACTCCTAGAGCCTCAAATGCTTCAATTATCAAAAGCTGCCGAACAAATCTGGCAAAAACTGCCGAACAAATCTGGCAAGCGCTTGCATTACTCTCCGATGGACTTTTTGATAATTGAAGCATTTGTGGTTGGAGAAGTTCCTATAAGTCGTGAACAGGACCTCTTTTGATGCCACCTTGGGAACCACAGTTAATTAGTATTGGCTTTGTGGTATTTTCGCCTGACAACAATTTTTGTTGTTGTCCAAGATTGCACAAATTTATTATGCTGGTTGCTCTCAATAATTTGTCCTCTGTCCTGATGATGACCTAATAAATTAGTAAGGTTGAAACGCCGTCGACGCCTTCCTTTGGCAAAAAGTAAAGAGGAGGCATATATTGCATTTGTGTTCCTGTTATTTGATGGACTTGTTTTGTGTATTTTTCCCTCTGCCATTGTTTTTCTGTTTACACTGTAAAGTGTATTTTGTAATTATTGTTTTTGTGTAACCCCTTGAGCACCATTTGTGTATTATATGTTGGAGTTTTGTATTCGGTGTTTCCTATGAATATAACAAACTATTTTTCTAACAAATTGTTATGGATACCTTTTCATTATTGACTTCTTCCTTTTGTCCAAATCCAATTGTTTTATTCATGTGAAGTGAGTGTGTGTTGTTCATAAATTAATTCCTTGAACCACTGTAGCTGGCACAATATTCATTTGTCGCAGGTTCCGGGTAATAGGGCCGCCCCAGTTTGTTGCTCCCTTTAACTAAGGCAAGGAAAAACTTTGCTTAAGCTCTTCAAAAGAGAGTAACCGGTCCCAACGATATTAACACTGAGGCAGAAGGTAAGATCGGCAGTGACAGCAACACCAACATTTTTGACCATAGTAGCAGAGGCAAGGGGCAAAGAACCAGTGACTACCAATCGGATCTCCAGATCGAAGGTTGGTTCACGAGGACAAACTCACCCGTCCAATCAGCATTCTAACTCGGGCCCAGCACTCCCAGCGCTTCAAACCCTGGTACACTTTGGATAGAGCTCGAGAGAACAGGGATTACAGCCAGAGAGATGGGAATGAAGAAATGATCAGCGAGACAGTCACAAAGTTTAAGGGGAAAGTAAGAGCTACCACCACTGTGTTGTATCAGGATTTGAGTAATAACAGCATAGTTAGAAAAACAGTAAAGGCAACCTACTAATCAAAGCAATCACAGGGGTTAAATAAACATTAGCCAGCTCCACAAAGTGCTCACTGATTCTAAACTGACCAACATCAGTGTTTTACCTATACAGAGTATTTAAATTCACACGCAGCTACATATTAAACATACAATTAGAAAGGTACACGATGAAAGAACACCTTGCTACCACCACTTGGCATAGAGATCTACGTCAAAAGGTGTCTGTTGAACAACGTGTAGCCAACACGCTGGTGTCCTTCAAGGAGTTCACAATGGGAAGTTCTTGCCATTGTAGTTGCCACACAGAACGCAATGGAAACCCTTTCCTCTTGTCTTTGTCAGAAACTTCATATCGCAACCCCCCCTTCCTAGAGCACTTGTCAAAGAGTCACAATATAAAGCCTTACTCTCAGGCTGCTGAGGCGGAGCAGTCCACGGCTGACTTGGGAGGTGTTGTGGGCTAGACACTCAAAACTGAGCAACACACACAAAAAAATCAGTGTTGAACCAATAGATTTTTAAAAAAGCACTTTAATGCACACACAACTAAATACTATACTGAAAGTAAAAACATGGACTATTATTTGGGGTGGGCGATCGCCCACCTCAAGGAATAATATCACTAACTTTTCAGAGTGAGCCCCAAAATCATTACATTAAACTGAGCTCACCCTCCCTGGTAGCTATGACGCAGAGCAGATAGGTTTAACTAAGGACAATGTGTAATGTATTATTTAGTAATAAAGTCAAAACACCAAACAATAAACATCCCAAACAGAGTTAGAAAATAGAGTAAAATGTAATAAACGCAATGACAACAGACATCCAATAGTGGGGACGAGAGATATGAATTTTTAAAGTTTTTTGTAAAAATAGCACCAAAAAGCACTAGGCACCAACGATAGTCCATGGAAGTGCTAGCCCGGGTCCTGGGAGCAATGTTAGGCTGACTGCGATGAAGCGCGGGTCAGATACTCCAAGCAGGTTAATCTCGGTCAAAGATTTTACCTTCTGGTTCCGTGGAGTGCACATTTATGGTTGGTACTAGCCAGTGAGCAGGGATGACTCCTGAACACTCCCTAACCAATGGGGAAAAAGCTCCTGGGGGCACCCCACCCGCTTTTTCAGCAGTTCCTGTTTTCCCTACTGCAAGCAATCCCACGGTGCCCCTCACTCCTAAATTCCAAGAAAGGGAACCCTTTTCTCCCTTCTCCAGCACTCTTGTCCACCCAGAGGTGTGGTCAGCGAAGTAAGCAGTTCCTTCCTCTGTATTCCCTCAAAACGTGTTCTGGGGGGTTGTGAGAGGGGGTGTAGCTCCCTTCCACTGAGTTTGGTGCAAGCCTGGCTTGGGAGACAAATGGTTGCTTTCTTCAGGTTTCACCTTACATTGTCTAGTGAAAGGACAGGCCCCTTTAGAAGTTAATTAAATTCCTGCATACACCATATCTGGCCTTCCTACAAGGGGAAGAAAAGCACCTCTCTACACCCAGGGCATTCCTGCTGTGGGAGCAGCTTTCACACCTCTCTAAGGTAAAGCACGTTGCTGGAGAGCTGCTGGGGGGCTAATGTAAACCAGCCTCCAGAAAGTTCAGGCAGAGAAAAGGTAACTTTTCAAGAGTTACTTTTCATCAATAGTTATTAAAAATCTAATTTTAGTAAGGAATTTATACATATGATAAATGGTGTTTGAATTACTATTTTAGCCATTTTCTGTCAAAAGTTACAGATTAAAGTTTATAATCTGTACTTTGACATTTTCTAGGATTCAGCTACAGCACTGCCAGTGAAAATAGCTTTTGAAGCCTAGTCACTGGAACAGCATGACAATTTTATTTTTGCACATGTCCCACTTTTATATATCAGGCACCCTACCTTGTGGGCAACAAGGTGTCCCTATGAATGACTTATTAATATTTAAAAGCAGGGTTTCCTGTCAGAAAGGGTTATTTTGACAGCTATGACAGTAGATTTTTAGGATGCTGCAGTCAGCTACACATGGTAGGCCAGGTTTCCCAGACCCACTCCATGTATGGCACAATAGCGCTGCAGTCCATGGGTGGCATTTAACTTCAAGGCCCTGGGTACTTTTTCTATAATATATACTAGAGACGTTTAGGCATGTTAAATAGTAATAGGTCAATAGAACCATGTTTAAAGGGAAAGCACAGGCACTTTCCTCCTTGTTTAGCCGGGGTAACATGCAAAGAGTTTAAAAAACAGCATAAATGGGGTCCAGAAAAAGGTGACAATCGTAGGTGAGCATGGAAAAAAGGAGTGTTTGCCTCACTCAAAAAGACACATAGCTACAAGCTTCCAGGTGGGATTGCAATTGAAGACCCTCCTTAAATCACATACGCTAAAGAAATACCACTGGGGCAACTAACACTGTAAATGTAGTTTCCTCCCCTTATCTGTGAGATACCATGTGACAATTTGCACACCAGCAGGATCTAATTATAAAAAACAGCAAAGCTCCCATATGGATCTATAGGAAAACATAGGACATTTAACAATATAAAAGGAGAATCCTACAGCCTTTGTCACCACATTTAATAATCAATTAGGCCAGCCTAATGGCGTTAACATGGAAATAAATAAACATGATCACGTGGTCTCGACCTAGCGAGACCCGTCAAACATTTTAGGAAGACTCAAAGTATCCATTGACATAAACCCTAACTCTCTTGTGAAGATCAGCATTCCTGTGCCAGACCAAGAAAAGAGACTTAGGAATTAAAACGTTTCTCGTCACATTCGTCACAGAGTTCTCAATGTAAAACCCTTTGTACTGTATGTGTTGGACAGATAAGAAGGTGAAATCGCTTCCTCTGGTGTAGGTCATGGAGTTTCCGTTGTTAAACCATTTTCTGTTTTATTTATCAGAGTTCTTAATATAATACCAGTTGCGTTTTCCTTTGTCATAGTTCACAATGTAAAGCCCTTTTCAATGGTGTTTGTCCAATGGTGTTTGTCGTAGAGTTCACAATGTAAAAGCCATTCTTGTTGTATTTGATAAGAGTTCACAATTAAAATCTCTTCCTAGTGAAGTTGTTAGAGTTCACAATGTAAAACCCCGTCCTATCATATCTGTCAGAACTGACAGCGCCCGTCTCTTTGCGTTTGTAGGACGGTTCACAATGTAAAACCCCATCCTATCATATCTGTCAGAACTGACAGCGCCCGTCTCCTTGCGTTTGTAGGACGGTTCACAATGTAAAACCCCGTCCTATGGTATTTGCCAGAATTGACAGCGCCCTTCTCTTTGCGTCTGTAGGAGGGTTCACAATGTAAAACCCCGTCCTATCATATCTGTCAGAACTGACAGCGCCCGTCTCCTTGCGTTTGTAGGACGGTTCACAATGTAAAACCCCGTCCTATGGTATTTGCCAGAATTGACAGCGCCCTTCTCTTTGCGTCTGTAGGAGGGTTCACAATGTAAAACCCCGTCCTATCATATCTGTCAGAATTGACAACGCCCTTCTCATTGCATCTGTAGGAGGGTTCACAATGTAAAACCCCGTCCTATCATATCTGTGAGAATTGACCACGCCCTTCTCTTTGCGTCTGCAGAAGGGTTCACAATGTAAAACCCCGTCCTATCATATCTGTCAGAATTGACCACGCCCTTCTCATTGCATCTGTAGAAGGGTTCACAATGTAAAACCCCGTCCTATCATATCTGTCAGAATTGACCACGCCCTTCTCATTGCACCTGTAGGAGGGTTCACAATGTAAAACCCCGTCCTATCATATCTGTCAGAATTGACCACGCCCTTCTCTTTGCGTCTGCAGAAGGGTTCACAATGTAAAACCCCGTCCTATCAGATCTGTCAGAATTGACCACGCCCTTCTCTTTGCGTCTGCAGAAGGGTTCACAATGTAAAACCCCGTCCTATCATATCTGTCAGAATTGACCACGCCCTTCTCTTTGTGTCTGCAGAAGGGTTCACAATGTAAAACCCCGTCCTATCATATCTGTCAGAATTGACCACGCCCTTCTCTTTGCGTCTGCAGAAGGGTTCACAATGTAAAACCCCGTCCTATCATATCTGTCAGAATTGACCACGCCCTTCTCTTTGCGTCTGCAGAAGGGTTCACAATGTAAAACCCCGTCCTATCATATCTGTCAGAATTGACCACGCCCTTCTCTTTGCGTCTGCAGAAGGGTTCACAATGTAAAACCCCGTCCTATCCTATCTGTCAGAATTGACCACGCCCTTCTCATTGCGTCTGCAGGAGGGTTCACAATGTAAAACCCCGTCCTATCATATCTGTCAGAATTGACCACGCCCTTCTCATTGCGTCTGCAGAAGGGTTCACAATGTAAAACCCTGTCCTATTGGGTTTGTCACCAAGTTCACAATATAAAGCTTCTAGCTATGGGGCTTGACAAGGAATTCCCACGGTAAACCCCCTTCTTACTGTATCGGATTGGTATATCCCAGGATGCGCAGTAGTTACTGGCCCCCAATTAGGTCTATGGGGCGCCTTTCTCCCTTAGTGTCCTGGAACCCCTGTACCTCGGATCCTCAAACTGGGGCTAGGAGCTCCTGTCTGCAGTTGAATCTCAGGGCCGCGAGGCAGAGGCGAGGCTGACTCAGGGATCTGATGTGGAGAAAATCAAAGCTCAGCAAAATACAAACAAAACAATAAATCAATGTCCAGCCAATGCTTCTTTAAAAGGGAAAAATACTGCAAAGGGCACAGAGCTAATTTAATGCACATTTTTACAGGATTTCAAGTAGAATTGCAAACTGGCCCCCCAGAGGCCTCATGGAATCACAGAGTGCAGATCACACACCTCAAAGAATTATCACAGACATCAACCAACCTTGTACATCTAGTCGCTTCCTGTTATCTGTGTGGTGGTGGGTGACAATCTGAGTACCAACAGGCTCGCAGCCTAAAATCCAGGACTGGCCCCACATTAGCCTATTGCAATCCATAAAATAAAGTCTAGCAAGGTTAAAACTACAGGCTTTGTTAAGTCACAATGTCAAATGAGAGGCCTACTGCCTTTGTCACCGCTTTTAAGAACCAATAAAGTAAGTCTATTGGCTGTCACATGAACATAAACATGACCATTTGGGCTCTGCCTAGAAAGACCAGTTAAACATTTAAGGCAGACCCAAAGAATACATTAACATGAACATCAAGTTTGCACCTGAAGACAGTAATCATTTGCTGAGGCCAGACCTACAAAGGGACTTATGCACTCAACGCCATGCCACTGTATTTGTGAGAGTTCATACTATAAAATCCCTTCACATTGTATTTGTCAAACGGTTCAAAACGTAAAATTACATTCCCTATGGTGTTTGTCCTGATGTTCACAAAGTAAAACCCCTTCCTGTTGCGTGTGTCAGAGGGGTCACAATGTAAAACCCCTTCCTGTTGCGTTTGTCAGAGGGGTCACAATGTAAAACCCCTTCCTGTTGCGTTTGTCAGAGGGGTCACAATGTAAAACCCCTTCCTGTTGCCTGTGTCAGAGGGGTCACAATGTAAAACCCCTTCCTGTTGCATGTGTCAGAGGGGGTCACAATTTACAACCCCTTCCTGTTGCGTTTGTCAGAGGGGTCACAATGTAAAACCCCTTCCTGTTGCGTTTGTCAGAGGGGTCACAATGTAAAACCCCGTCCTGTTGCATGTGTCGGAGGGGTCACAATGTAAAACCCCTTCCTGTTGCATGTGTCAGAGGGGTCACAATGTAAAACCCCTTCCTGTTGCATGTGTCAGAGGGGTCACAATGTAAAACCCCTTCCTGTTGCGTTTGTCAGAGGGGTCACAATGTAAAACCCCTTCCTGTTGCATGTGTCAGAGGGGTCACAATGTAAAACCCCTTCCTGTTGCGTTTGTCAGAGGGGGTCACAATGTAAAACCACTTCCTGTTGCGTTTGTCAGAGGGGTCACAATGTAAAACCCCTTCCTGTTGCATGTGTCGGAGGGGTCACAATGTAAAACCCCTTCCTGTTGCATGTGTCAGAGGGGGTCACAATGTAAAACCCCTTCCAGTTGCATGTGTCGGAGGGGTCACAATGTAAAACCCCTTCCAGCTGCATGTGTCGGAGGGGGTCACAATGTAAAACCCCTTCCTGTTGCATGTGTCAGAGGGGGTCACAATGTAAAACCCCTTCTTGTTGCATGTGTCGGAGGGGTCACAATGTAAAACCCCTTCCTGTTGCGTTTGTCAGAGGGGTCACAATGTAAAACCCCTTCTTGTTGCATGTGTCAGAGGGGGTCACCATGTAAAACCCTTTCCTGTTGCATTTGTCAGAGGGGGTCACAATGTAAAACCCTTCCTGTTGCATGTGTCAGAGGGGGTCACAATGTAAAACCCCTTCCTGTTGCGTGTGTCGGAGGGGTCACAATGTAAAACCCCTACCTGTTGCGTGTGTCAGAGGGGGTCACAATGTAAAACCCCTTCCTGTTGCGTCTGTCAGAGGGGTCACAATGTAAAACCCCTTCCTGTTGCATTGTCAGAGGGGGTCACAAAGTAAAACCCCTTCCTGTTGAACGTGTCAGAGGGGGTCACAAAGTAAAACCCCTTCCTGTTGCATTTGTCGGAGGGGTCACAAAGTAAAACCACTTCCTGTTGCATGTGTCAGAGGGGGTCACAATGAAAAACCCCTTCCTGTTGCGTGTGTCAGAGGGGGTCACAATGTAAAACCCCTTCCTGTTGTGTGTGTCAGAGGGGGTCACAATGTAAAACCCCTTCCTGTTGCATGTGTCAGAGGGGGTCACAATGTAAAACCCCTTCCTGCTGCGTTTGTCAGAGGGGTCACAATGTAAAACCCCTTCCTGTTGCGTTTGTCAGAGGGGTCACAATGTAAAACCCCTTCCTGTTGCGTGTGTCAGAGGGGGTCACAGTGTAAAACCCCTTCCTGTTGCGTGTGTCAGAGGGGTCACAATGTAAAACACCTTCCTGTTGTGTGTGTCAAAGGGGTCACAATGTAAAACCCCTTCCTGTTGCATGTGTCAGAGGGGGTCACAATGTAAAACCCCTTCCTGTTGCATGTGTCAGAGGGGTCACAATGTAAAACCCCTTTCTCTTGCGTTTGTCAGAGGGGTCACAATGTAAAACCCCTTCCTGTTGCATGTGTCAGAGGGGTCACAATGTAAAATCCCTTCCTGTTGCGTTTGTCTAAATCTAAAACCCCTTCCTGTTGCATGTGTCAGAGGGGTCACAATGTAAAACCCCTTCCCGTTGCGTTTCTCAGAGGGGGTCACAATGTAAAACCCCTTCCTGTTGCATGTGTCAGAGGGGTCACAATGTAAAACCCCTTCCTGTTGCGTGTGTCAGAGGGTTCACAATGTAAAACCCCTTCCTGTTGCGTTTGTCAGAGGGAGTCAGAATGTAAAACCCCTTCCTGTTGCGTGTGTCAGACGGGGTCACAATGTAAAACCCCTTCCTGATGCGTGTGTCAGAGGGTTCACAATGTAAAACCCCTTCCTGTTGCGTGTGTCAGAGGGGTCACAATGTAAAACCCCTTCCTGTTGCCTGTGTCAGAGGGGGTCACAATGTAAAACCCCTTCCTGTTGCATGTGTCAGAGGGGTCTCAATGTAAAACCCCTTCCTGTTGCATGTGTCAGAGGGGTCACAATGTAAAACCCCTTCCTGTTGCGTTTGTCAGAGGGGGTCACAATGTAAAACCCCTTCCTGTTGCGTGTGTCAGAGGGGTCACAATGTAAAACCCCTTCCTGTTGCGTGTGTCAGAGGGGGTCACAATGTAAAACCCCTTCCTGTTGCATGTGTCAGAGGGGGTCACAATGTAAAACCCCTTCCTGTTGCGTTTGTCAGAGGGGGTCACAATGTAAAACCCCTTCCTGTTGCGTTTGTCAGAGGGGGTCACAAAGTAAAACCCCTTCCTGTTGCATGTGTCAGAGGGGGTCACAATGTAAAACCCTTCCTGTTGCGTGTGTCAGAGGGGTCACAATGTAAAACCCCTTCCTGTTGCATGTGTCAGAGGGGTCACAATGAAAAACCCCTTCCTGTTGCGTGTGTCAGAGGGGGTCACAATGTAAAACCCCTTCCTGTTGTGTGTGTCAGAAGGGGTCACAATGTAAAACCCCTTCCTGTTGCATGTGTCAGAGAGGGGTCACAATGTAAAACCCCTTCCTGTTGCGTTTGTCAGAGGGGGTCACAATGTAAAACCCCTTCCTGTTGCGTTTGTCAGAGGGGTTCACAATGTAAAACCCCTTCCTGTTGCGTTTCTCAGAGGGGGTCACAAAGTAAATCTCCGTCCTGTTGCATGTGTCGGAGGGGGTCACAATGTAAAACCCCTTCCTGTGCGTGTGTCAGAGGGGTCACAATGTAAAACCCCTTCCTGTTGCATGTGTCAGAGGGGTCACAAAGTAAATCTCCGTCCTGTTGCATGTGTCGGAGGGGGTCACAATGTAAAACCCCTTCCTGTTGCATGTGTCAGAGGGGTCACAATGTAAAACCCCTTCCTGTTGCGTTTGTCAGAGGGGGTCACAATGTAAAACCCCTTCCTGTTGCGTGTGTCAGAGGGGTCACAATGTAAAACCCCTTCCTGTTGCGTGTGTCAGAGGGGGTCACCATGTAAAACCCCTTCCTGTTGCGTGTGTCAGAGGGGTCACAATGTAAAACCCCTTCCTGTTGCGTTTGTCAGAGGGGTCACAATGTAAAACCCCTTCCTGTTGCGTGTGTCAGAGGGGGTCACAATGTAAAACCCCTTCCTGTTGCATGTGTCAGAGGGGTCACAATGTAAAACCCCTTCCTGTTGCATTTGTCGGAGGGGTCACAAAGTAAAACCACTTCCTGTTGCATGTGTCAGAGGGGGTCACAATGAAAAACCCCTTCCTGTTGCGTGTGTCAGAGGGGGTCACAATGTAAAACCCCTTCCTGTTGTGTGTGTCAGAGGGGGTCACAATGTAAAACCCCTTCCTGTTGCATGTGTCAGAGGGGGTCACAATGTAAAACCCCTTCCTGTTGCGTTTGTCAGAGGGGGTCACAATGTAAAACCCCTTCCTGTTGCGTTTGTCAGAGGGGTCACAATGTAAAACCCCTTCCTGTTGCGTGTGTCAGAGGGGGTCACAATGTAAAACCCCTTCCTGTTGCGTGTGTCAGAGGGGTCACAATGTAAAACACCTTCCTGTTGTGTGTGTCAAAGGGGTCACAATGTAAAACCCCTTCCTGTTGCATGTGTCAGAGGGGGTCACAATGTAAAACCCCTTCCTGTTGCATGTGTCAGAGGGGTCACAATGTAAAACCCCTTTCTCTTGCGTTTGTCAGAGGGGTCACAATGTAAAACCCCTTCCTGTTGCATGTGTCAGAGGGGTCACAATGTAAAATCCCTTCCTGTTGCGTTTGTCTAAATCTAAAACCCCTTCCTGTTGCATGTGTCAGAGGGGTCACAATGTAAAACCCCTTCCCGTTGCGTTTCTCAGAGGGGGTCACAATGTAAAACCTGTTCCTGTTGCGAGTGTCAGAGGGGGTCACAATGTAAAACCCCTTCCTGTTGCATGTGTCAGAGGGGTCACAATGTAAAACCCCTTCCTGTTGCGTGTGTCAGAGGGTTCACAATGTAAAACCCCTTCCTGTTGCGTTTGTCAGAGGGAGTCAGAATGTAAAACCCCTTCCTGTTGCGTGTGTCAGACGGGGTCACAATGTAAAACCCCTTCCTGATGCGTGTGTCAGAGGGTTCACAATGTAAAACCCCTTCCTGTTGCGTGTGTCAGAGGGGTCACAATGTAAAACCCCTTCCTGTTGCCTGTGTCAGAGGGGGTCACAATGTAAAACCCCTTCCTGTTGCATGTGTCAGAGGGGTCTCAATGTAAAACCCCTTCCTGTTGCATGTGTCAGAGGGGTCACAATGTAAAACCCCTTCCTGTTGCGTTTGTCAGAGGGGGTCACAATGTAAAACCCCTTCCTGTTGCGTGTGTCAGAGGGGTCACAATGTAAAACCCCTTCCTGTTGCGTGTGTCAGAGGGGGTCACAATGTAAAACCCCTTCCTGTTGCATGTGTCAGAGGGGGTCACAATGTAAAACCCCTTCCTGTTGCGTTTGTCAGAGGGGGTCACAATGTAAAACCCCTTCCTGTTGCGTTTGTCAGAGGGGGTCACAAAGTAAAACCCCTTCCTGTTGCATGTGTCAGAGGGGGTCACAATGTAAAACCCCTTCCTGTTGCGTGTGTCAGAGGGGTCACAATGTAAAACCCCTTCCTGTTGCATGTGTCAGAGGGGGTCACAATGAAAAACCCCTTCCTGTTGCGTGTGTCAGAGGGGGTCACAATGTAAAACCCCTTCCTGTTGTGTGTGTCAGAAGGGGTCACAATGTAAAACCCCTTCCTGTTGCATGTGTCAGAGGGGGTCACAATGTAAAACCCCTTCCTGTTGCGTTTGTCAGAGGGGGTCACAATGTAAAACCCCTTCCTGTTGCGTTTGTCAGAGGGGTTCACAATGTAAAACCCCTTCCTGTTGCGTTTCTCAGAGGGGGTCACAACGTAAATCTCCGTCCTGTTGCATGTGTCGGAGGGGGTCACAATGTAAAACCCCTTCCTGTGCGTGTGTCAGAGGGGTCACAATGTAAAACCCCTTCCTGTTGCATGTGTCAGAGGGGTCACAAAGTAAATCTCCGTCCTGTTGCATGTGTCGGAGGGGGTCACAATGTAAAACCCCTTCCTGTTGCATGTGTCAGAGGGGTCACAATGTAAAACCCCTTCCTGTTGCGTTTGTCAGAGGGGGTCACAATGTAAAACCCCTTCCTGTTGCGTGTGTCAGAGGGGTCACAATGTAAAACCCCTTCCTGTTGCGTGTGTCAGAGGGGGTCACCATGTAAAACCCCTTCCTGTTGCGTGTGTCAGAGGGGTCACAATGTAAAACCCCTTCCTGTTGCGTTTGTCAGAGGGGTCACAATGTAAAACCCCTTCCTGTTGCGTGTGTCAGAGGGGGTCACAATGTAAAACCCCTTCCTGTTGCATGTGTCAGAGGGGTCACAATGTAAAACCCCTTCCTGTTGCGTTTGTCAGAGGGGGTCACAATGGAAAACCCCTTCCTGTTGCATGTGTCAGAGGGTCACAAAGTAAAACCCCTTCCTGTTGCATGTGTCGGAGGGGTCACAATGTAAAACCCCTTCCTGTTGCGTGTGTCAGAGGGGGTCACAATGTAAAACCCCTTCCTGTTGCCTGTGTCAGAGGGGGTCACAATGTAAAACCCCTTCCTGTTGCATGTGTCAGAGGGGTCACAATGTAAAACCCCTTCCTGTTGCGTGTGTCAGAGGGGTCACAATGTAAAACCCCTTCCTGTTGCATGTGTCAGAGGGGTCACAAAGTAAATCTCCGTCCTGTTGCATGTGTCGGAGGGGGTCACAATGTAAAACCCCTTCCTGTTGCATGTGTCAGAGGGGTCACAATGTAAAACCCCTTCCAGCTGCATGTGTCGGAGGGGGTCACAATGTAAAACCCCTTCCTGTTGCATGTGTCAGAGGGGTCACAATGTAAAACCCCTTCCTGTTGTGTTTGTCAGAGGGGGTCACAATGGAAAACCCCTTCCTGTTGCATGTGTCAGAGGGTCACAAAGTAAAACCCCTTCCTGTTGCGTGTGTCGGAGGGGTCACAATGTAAAACCCCGTCCTGTTGCATGTGTCGGAGGGGTCACAATGTAAAACCCCTTCCTGTTGCGTGTGTCAGAGGGGTCACAATGTAAAACCCCTTCCTGTTGCATTTGTCAGAGGGGTCACAATGTAAAACCCCTTCCTGTTGCCTGTGTCAGAGGGGGTCACAATGTAAAACCCCTTCCTGTTGCATTTGTCAGAGGGGGTCACAATGGAAAACCCCTTCCTGTTGCATTTGTCAGAGGGGTCACAATGTAAAACCCCTTCCTGTTGCCTGTGTCAGAGGGGGTCACAATGTAAAACCCCTTCCTGTTGCATTTGTCAGAGGGGTCACAATGTAAAACCCCTTCCTGTTGCCTGTGTCAGAGGGGGTCACAATGTAAAACCCCTTCCTGTTGCATTTGTCAGAGGGGTCACAATGTAAAACCCCGTCCTGTTGCATGTGTCGGAGGGGTCACAATGTAAAACCCCTTCCTGTTGCATGTGTCAGAGGGGTCACAATGTAAAACCCCTTCCTGTTGCGTGTGTCAGAGGGGTCACAATGTAAAACCCCTTCCTGTTGCATTTGTCAGAGGGGTCACAATGTAAAACCCCTTCCTGTTGCATGTGTCGGAGGGGTCACAATGTAAAACCCCTTCCTGTTGCAGTGTGTCAGAGGGGTCACAATGTAAAACCCCTTCCTGTTGCGTGTGTCAGAGGGGTCACAATGTAAAACCCCTTCCTGTTGCATTTGTCAGAGGGGTCACAATGTAAAACCCCTTCCTGTTGCATGTGTCGGAGGGGTCACAATGTAAAACCCCTTCCTGTTGCGTGTGTCAGAGGGGTCACAATGTAAAACCCCTTCCTGTTGCGTGTGTCAGAGGGGTCACAATGTAAAACCCCTTTCTCTTGCGTTTGTCAGAGGGTTCACAATGTAAAACCCCTTCCTGTTGCGTGTGTCGGAGGGGTCACAATGTAAAACCCCTTCCTGTTGCATTTGTCAGAGGGGTCACAATGTAAAACCCCGTCCTGTTGCATGTGTCGGAGGGGTCACAATGTAAAACCCTTCCTGTTGCATGTGTCAGAGGGGTCACAATGTAAAACCCCTTCCTGTTGCGTGTGTCAGAGGGGTCACAATGTAAAACCCCTTCCTGTTGCATTTGTCAGAGAGGTCACAATGTAAAACCCCTTCCTGTTGCGTGTGTCAGAGGGGTCACAATGTAAACCCCTTTCTCTTGCGTTTGTCAGAGGGGTCACAATGTAAAACCCCTTCCTGTTGCGTGTGTCGGAGGGGTCACAATGTAAAACCCCTTCCTGTTGCATTTGTCAGAGGGGTCACAATGTAAAACCCCGTCCTGTTGCATGTGTCGGAGGGGTCACAATGTAAAACCCTTCCTGTTGCATGTGTCAGAGGGGTCACAATGTAAAACCCCTTCCTGTTGCGTGTGTCAGAGGGGTCACAATGTAAAACCCCTTCCTGTTGCATTTGTCAGAGGGGTCAGAATGTAAAACCCCTTCCTGTTGCATGTGTCGGAGGGGTCACAATGTAAAACCCCTTCCTGTTGCGTGTGTCAGAGGGGTCACAATGTAAAACCCCTTCCTGTTGCGTGTGTCAGAGGGGTCACAATGTAAAACCCCTTCCTGTTGCATTTGTCAGAGGGGTCACAATGTAAAACCCCTTCCTGTTGCATGTGTCGGAGGGGTCACAATGTAAAACCCCTTCCTGTTGCGTGTGTCAGAGGGGGTCACAATGTAAAACCCCTTCCTGTTGCATGTGTCAGAGGGGTCACAATGTAAAACCCCTTCCTGTTGCGTGTGTCAGAGGGGTCACAATGTAAAACCCCTTTCTCTTGCGTTTGTCAGAGGGGTCACAATGTAAAACCCCTTCCTGTTGCGTGTGTCGGAGGGGTCACAATGTAAAACCCCTTCCTGTTGCATTTGTCAGAGGGGGTCACAATGTAAAACCCCTTCCTGTTGCATTTGTCAGAGGGGTCACAATGTAAAACCCCTTCCTGTTGCGTGTGTCAGAGGGGTCACAATGTAAAACCCCTTCATGTTGCATGTGTCAGAGGGGTCACAATGTAAAACCCCTTCCTGTTGCGTGTGTCAGAGGGGTCACAATGTAAAACCCCTTCCTGTTGCATTTGTCAGAGGGGTCATAATGTAAAACCCCTTCCTGTTGCATGTGTCAGAGGAGTCACAATGTAAAACCCCTTCCTGTTGCGTGTGTCAGAGGGGTCACAATGTAAAACCCCTTTCTCTTGCGTTTGTCAGAGGGGTCACAATGTAAAACCCCTTACTGTTGCGTGTGTCAGAGGGGTCACAATGTAAAACCCCTTCATGTTGCATGTGTCAGAGGGGTCACAATGTAAAACCCCTTCCTGTTGCGTGTGTCAGAGGGGTCACAATGTAAAACCCCTTCATGTTGCATGTGTCAGAGGGGTCACAATGTAAAACCCCTTCCTGTTGCGTGTGTCAGAGGGGTCACAATGTAAAACCCCTTCCTGTTGCGTGTGTCAGAGGTGTCACAATGTAAAACCCCTTTCTCTTGCGTTTGTCAGAGGGGTCACAATGTAAAACCCCTTCCTGTTGCGTGTGTCGGAGGGGTCACAATGTAAAACCCCTTCCTGTTGCATTTGTCAGAGGGGGTCACAATGTAAAACCCCTTCCTGTTGCATTTGTCAGAGGGGTCACAATGTAAAACCCCTTCCTGTTGCGTTTGTCAGAGGGGGTCACAATGTAAAACCCCTTCCTGTTGCATGTGTCAGAGGGGGTCACAATTTACAACCCCTTCCTGTTGCGTTTGTCAGAGGGGGTCACAATGTAAAACCCCTTCCTGTTGCATTTGTCAGAGGGGTCACAATGTAAAACCCCTTCCTGTTGTGTTTGTCAGAGGGGGTCACAATGTAAAACCCCTTCCTGTTGCATGTGTCAGAGGGGGTCACAATTTACAACCCCTTCCTGTTGCGTTTGTCAGAGGGGGTCACAATGTAAAACCCCTTCCTGTTGCATTTGTCAGAGGGGTCACAATGTAAAACCCCTTCCTGTTGCGTTTGTCAGAGGGGGTCACAATGTAAAACCCCTTCCTGTTGCATGTGTCAGAGGGGTCACAATGTAAAACCCCTTCCTGTTGCATGTGTCAGAGGGGGTCACAATGTAAAACCCCTTCCTGTTGCATGTGTCAGAGGGGGTCACAATGTAAAACCCCTTCCTGTTGCCTGTGTCAGAGGGGGTCACAATGTAAAACCCCTTCCTGTTGCCTGTGTCAGAGGGGGTCACAATGTAAAACCCCTTCCTGTTGCATGTGTCAGAGGGGGTCACGATGTAAAACCCCTTCCTGTTGCCTGTGTCAGAGGGGGTCACAATGTAAAACCCCTTCCTGTTGCGTGTGTCAGAGGGGGTCACAATGTAAAACCCCTTCCTGTTGCATGTGTCAGAGGGGTCACAATGTAAAACCCCTTCCTGTTGCGTGTGTCAGAGGGGTCACAATGTAAAACCCCTTCCTGTTGCATGTGTCAGAGGGGTCATAATGTGAAGCCCAGGCCTATTATGTTTACAAAGGAGTTCACAGTGTTATCAGGGAGCTCACTATGTAAAACCACTTTGTATGGTTTTGGCAAACAGTTCGATGTGAAGCCCCTTCCTATGATATTTTTCAAAGTGTGCACAATGTGAAACACCTTCCTCGTGCATTGTTCATGGACTTACACCATTTACAAAGTATCTTTCTAAGGTTCTGACCCGTCTGCATTAACAATGTCTCCATCAGTTAGGACCAATGGCAATACTTCTTACAGGGAACTATCCGTGGGAATCCATGTCAGAAAACAGTTGTCTACAGGCTTTACCACAGTGCAATAACAATCAACCGATAACGGCCTATTGGCTTTAAATTAAATAATTCAGGCCTACTGACTTTGTCATAACTTTACATTGGCTCGCCACCATAACCAACTCAGGCCTACTATAGAAAGCCTATCTTATACAATCCAAGCACCCTTCTTCAGTGGAAGCACACAACTCCTGCCCAATCAAATCGTAAAGGGAGGCGGGGCCAATGCCCCTCTCTCAGTAGTCATTCTTAAAACTCTTTTTCTATGTGTATACACAACTGTGCGGTCAGCCCAGACCTAAGAATAAACATAGGTTCTTGTTCAGACTTCTAATACAAGATTTGTAGGGACTCCGAATTGGTCAAACTTGAATACAAGAATGAGTATGACACACACTCACCGCAGTAGGGAACAGTTCATGATGTAATGGTCTGATTCAAGTGCAGCAAAGTTACAAGTTGTATTCACTGTACACAAGAAGTAATACCAAAGAAAGAGAAGGTATTCTTCTCATGAGGGGGACCTTCAATAGCAATGCGATTTGTGTTATAAATCTTTCGGTTCACAGATGTCACAGTTTTTATCGACATGTTTCGGCTCAGCTGTCCCTTCTTACTTGTGGAGAGTCTTTGTTAGTTATGCACACTTCTCTTCGGTGGTGCAATAGCTAGAACACGTGGGGCTTGTCAGTGACACCACTTCACATCAACCTATGCCATTCCTAGGGGCTCAGAAATAGTGTTTGTGGCCAGCGCTTGGAGAGTGCATCAGAGTAACCTGTACCACAGCCGCGGCTGCTACCTGTTAGCAGCAGTGGGGCGGGGAGAATAGGTTAAAAAAAATCACTTACCTCCTGGCCGGCCGGCTGGCCAGGCCGCCTCTCCTACGTCCTCTTACTGGCTTCTTGGGGGAGGGAGGCAGAAAGCAGGAAGCACCAGGGCTCCCAGGCTCCCTGTAGCCAATCATTGCAGCGTTGTGATTGGTCTGAGTGCGTGACATGGTGCTCAGCCAGGGGCTGGAGGGGTAGGCCTGTTCTCCACGCAGGCTGTAATGCAGCGTTGTGATTGGTCTGAGTGCGTGACATGGTGCTCAGCCAGGGGCTGGAGGGGTAGGCCTGTTCTCCACGCAGGCTGTAATGCAGCCTGCATGGAGAGCACGGTATGTGCGCATGACTGTTTTGGGCGGCCCGACAGTGGCAGCCAAACACTCATGCTCACATAGGTAGTGCAAACCACTCCTCCCCCTGCTCTGAGAGCAGCCCCGCCCGCAAAGACGATGCAACGGGGAAAACTAAAACGATAATAACCTCGCCTTATTATCACTTTATTTTTTCTTTTTTTACACTGCAAAAAAACCACCTTAGCGGAGGAGCTGCCACTGCGTACCAGGGTCCAGCCTCTTCACCAAAGTGTTCCACTCTTCGGCAGGTTTGTAATTACTGAGGCCTGCATGCAAAGGGTAAGAGTGTGCAGTAACCAAATGACTGCTTATCATTATCAGCACACGGTTTTAGTTTTGTGGGAAACCCACACCCCAAAGCAGTAGTTCTTGTTACCGTCAGCAGGGGCACCTGGGGATAGAGACCCCTGTGCCAATCATTTCTAACAGCGGGTTACACCTCGCTATGCCTTACATTTAACTTGCTCTTGGAGGGATAAAATACTCAGTTTTAATACTGACCCATTATAGCTTCCTAGGCGTGTCCATCTCTGTGACAATCTATGGCAGGAGCCGTGGGTTCATAGCACCCACAATCCCCCAAACTGGCCATTAAGTACATATGGGTCTGAAACAGGAATAGGCAGGCTGGAGGTAAAACATTCTAAGAGGGAAAGAGTGGAGGAAATACACGAAAAAGTGCATTTTACTTGAGGCACCTGTCGGGCGCGCACTTCACAGAGCAAGCCTTGCCCAGCAGGGGTCACAGAGGGTCACAGAGGGGTCACAGCAGGGGTCACAGAGGGGTCACAGCAGGGGTCACAGAGGGGTCACAGAGGGTCACAGAGGGTCTTGGGGTACTAACACCATCTCCTCCTGTATCTAGCCATCTCTCCCACCCTCCTTTCCCTGAGAAACCCTCTTTCCTGGAAAGAAGCAGTCCCCACCAAGGATGCCTGCTTCCAGCCAGTCTCCCACCCTGTCGTCTGTCGTCATCTTCTCTGGCTCCACATTCCTGCGGACAGTGGTGTGTTTTGGATACCGAGGCTGCAGCCTCATTACTGCAGTTCATTTTGAATTTTTAAGTAATGTTTTGTTTTCTTTTTGATCTATGACTGTGTCAAAGGTGAAGTTGGTTCACACGGTCAGCGCTGTGATGGGCCGCAGAGAGCGGTCAAAAGGGTTTGCAGACATGTCAGCAAGTTTCCAGGGGCGGCTCCTCCGTAATGGCGGAGGAGCGTCGCCCCACTCGTCAGTCACTGAAAAATAAAACGATAATAAAACATTTTATTTTTCTGTGACTGCCTTACGCATGCGTGTAGTGCGGGGCAGGGCTGGGGTGGAGTGCTGGGCACTTAGAAAGAAGTGTGCATGTAAGTTTGGCCGGCCAAACAGACATGCGCATTTCTATTTCTCCAACTCAGCTGTGTTCACAGCCGGGTTGGACAAAAGCTGCAGGCTCCCAAGGGCTGTCTGAGCGGCAGAGCAGGTCGCTCAGACCAATCCTGGCGCTGCTCTCATAGCATGAGAGCAGCGTCTGGATTGGGTGCTTTCCCAGAGACTGCTGGGAGAGCACTGAGGTGGGCGTCGGAGGCCGCAGCTGCAGTAGTGAAAGGAAAGGCACGTTTTTTAAAACTTATTATTCCACCCCCATCCATCCATCCCCCACCTTTGTTTTATGGCGGCCACTACTGCAAGTTTCTCTCCCACCCTGACTGGCCGTGAATCTTTTATAGTGTTGGAAGTCTCCGCCCCTTCTTTCCCATCTCTAGATTTTTTTCTGATAGGTTAATTCGCCATCCTGCCCCTCCCACAGTGCTTCTCCCTCAATGCAATTGGGTCTTAGTGTATCATGCCTCCCCATAGGAAGACTTTGAAAGCACCCCTCTTCCTGGTGTTCGTGACGCAATGGTGTTTGCTTCACTGTTTCTTGGAGTTTCTACTCATCTAGATTCCCTGATTCCATAAAGATGGTTCTCCGTGCGCCTCGCGGCCGGCTCTACGCTGCAGGCTTCAGATGAGACACGGAATTGGATCTTACTCAGTGTCATCGTAAGGATCTCTGGGGCCCTGGGAAAGAAAGATTTTATGGCCCTTGTTAGGAAAAACTTTGAATTTTATTACCCATTTTTTGCTAAGTCAAGCGTTATCTTGCCTACCAATATTGAGTATACATTAAAGACTGAGATATAAAAATACACAGAAGTGATCTAGAGAGAAAGTTCACTTTCCCAAGGGGAGCCCTTGGAATGTGGGGGCCCTGGGCCACTGCCCACTTCGGCCATGCCTTAGAACCACCGTGATCCTACTGAGAACCTCCTGTACCTCCCTAAAAGAGGGGGTCTCGTACTTACGCTTTGGTGGCCGCCCATCTGCCCTTAAAGACCCACCGTACCACCAGTAGAAGCCGCCAGGGCTGTGGCACAGACCGTGGTCAACAGCTGGCCCCAAACTTACATCTGCCCATGTACCCAAGCATGACCTAGGGTTCATTTGGAAAAAATCTTTTGACATAACGATTGTGTCCTAGATATAGTCTAGAAATATATTGCCCCATTGAGAGCAGATTTTCTATTATCAGCTGCAGGGGGCAATAGTTGTGTAAACAATATTTAGGACTACATTGCTTCCACTGAGTGTAGACTTTTTATTAACTACCGCAATGGTGCAAATTTAGCAATATTTGGAGGATATTCAGGTGTCACATCAAACAGGGGTGGGTTGTCAGAATACAGTATCCAGGAAAAGTCTCAGACATAAATATTGTGTCCTAGTTACAAAAGTATTGTTTCAGTCGACTGTAGACTTGCTATTGTCAACTCCCGTGGGGCAAGATTTTTGAAAACGTTATTTAGGGCACAATATTTTTGCCAGACAATATTTAGTCCACAACAGTGCATGGAAGTGGGCGGGGCATGTAGAAGACGTTCCAATGCGCCCACATCCACTCCAGCTCACCAAGGATGGTGGACAGCAAAAGGTGAGCAGCACTTAAGGAACTGCCAATGAATATATAGACATGTCAGTTAAGAGTTGGTAGCCTAAGGCAACCTCCGGTTACTTTAAATAAATGTGCACATTTCCCTGTCTGTGATGCTCGTGTTAAACTACAAGGCGCGGTGGACTCCTGCGCTGCGTCCAGAAATATCAGGTCGCTTAAAATGAGGGGATTCCAAAATCAGAGTATGCTCCAGAGCAGTGCTTAATTTGAGCCAGTGGTTTCCGGTGTTCTACACTGGCACTTAATCATCAGCACCGGTGCTTTTCATGTGTACTAGTTAAGAACAAATTCATTTATGGTAGGCATGGGGAGATTAAGTGATTTGCACTGAATCATATCCACGCAGAGACTCGAACCTGGTTCCCCAGCTCCGAAGTCAGCATCTCTGGCCATTACGCCACACCCTCTTCCCACTGTCATGGTTAGTAGTTGGTTCTGTTTTATGCGGCGCTATCAGGATAAATGGGCTGGTGCAAGCTGCCTCCTGACGAGAGCCCGGGCACTTTTTTTTTTTACAAATTAACCACTGCTCTAGTGTTGCCAAGATACTCAGAACTTAAAATAATACTAGACTTGTATTTTCACCGGTAATGAATCAATTTGGGTAGCCTTCTCTGACTAGGTCTTGGCTTTGACAGTGAAGATGTCAAACTGACCTACTGCTACCAATACAGACAGAGCAGCTCTGGATCCGCCTCTTTCAAGCATTGGAAGTCTTTCTTCAGCCTCTGAAGTCATTGGCTGGAGACTATGTTAATCACATCTTGGCTCAGCCCAATGGAGTAGTCATCTCTCACCTAATGTGTTTGGCTGTTTGAGTGAAACCTTGTGCCACTTGAGGGCTTGCACTGAGCTGCACGAGAGACCACTTTACGACCATAGCCCTCCCTCGCATCTGCCTCACTCTAATGTGCTAATGCTCCAACTTTAACCACATTAAATCCAGACCTGCTGGCTTTGCCAGTGCTTTTATTATTATTATTTTTTTTCCTGATCTCTTTTGGGGCGCTTACAAAAATCTATTTTCTCAAAAGGCATCACTGATGGTGGTGTCTTTTGAACACGGGGTAATTAAATCCACTGCGACATTTGCCATGTAGCCAAAAGGAGCGGGGGGGGGGCGTAAGGGGGGGGGGGTAAAGGATGAAATGGAGTAAAGGTTACATTAACAATACGTTACTTTTTTAAGACTTTAGCCTTCCCAGAATTAAGAAACTGGCACATATATTTCACCAATTAACAGGTGTCAACATGTTTCAGTGATTAAACATGTGTTGTGCATTCATCAGGATCATTCCTAGTCTACAACCATCACCATGGTGAGGGAGGGATAAACCTTTTAGCTGTCAGTGTTCAGTTCACAGTCTTGTAGCTCCTGGTCCTTGCTGTTGAATACTCCACAGCACGGGCAGGTGATATATGCTGCTCCACGTTTCCCTTTCCAAAGGGGCTTTCTGTGTCTCAGTTTCAGTGGTTATTCTGCAGCAGACCTAGGCTCTGTTTCTGGACACCCCCCGTGGCTGCATTCTGGTGTATCCTGCCCAGAGACTGAATTCTTGCACCACTGATGTCCTAATATTAACGATGCACTTTAGCTAATGAGCGAGTTATCTTTGCAGCGTTTCCTCTGCTGACGAGTTGCCCCCGCCGACCCCGCACTGCTCCTACAGGCTGGCTCTTACCATGGTCGCCTCTGCTGACGAGTAGCCCCCGCCGACCCCGCACTGCTCCTACAGGCTGGCTCTTACCATGGTCGCCTCTGCTGACGAGTAGCCCCCGCCGACCCCGCACTGCTCCTACAGGCTGGCTCTTACCATGGTCGCCTCTGCTGACGAGTAGCCCCCGCCGACCCCGCACTGCTCCTACAGGCTGGCTCTTACCATGGTCGGAGTAGGGTGCAGCGCACAGTGCTCTACGACTCAGTGTTTCTGCAAAGTTTCGGCCACTCTCTTGGTTGGGGACATTCTTCAGGGTTTGATCCTGGCTGCAGCCGCACTTGGACTGATGTAACTCTTGAGTATTATGGGTTGTTTTATTGTCAGCCATTGCAGTGCACCTTCAACCCAGCTGTGCACATTTCTGTCAGTTCTAAGCTTCAAACAGTTGATATTACCAAGTTCACCAAAGTATCCTTTTATTTGGTTTCTACCTGTAATTTTCCCTTAACCAGGCTTCCCTCAAACGGTACAGGCCACCATCGCCGTTGTGAGTTCCCGTCTACACTAAGCTAATGGTACTTACCTCAGAGCCCATCTCCGCTCTTCCCTCACAGACCGCACTGTATCCACTCTTCCCTCTCAGAACTCACTGTATCCACACTTCCATCACAGACCGCACTGTATCCACACTTCCATCACAGACCGCACTGTATCCACTCTTCCCTCACAGACCGCACTGTATCCTCTCTTCCCCCACAGGCCTCTCTGTATCCACACTTCCATCACAGACCGCACTGTATCCACTCTTCCCTCACAGACCGCACTGTGCCCTCTCTTCCCTCACAGATCGCACTGTGCCCTCTCTTCCCTCACAGATCGCACTGTATTCACTTTTCCCTCACAGACATCACTGTATCCGCTCTTCCCTCACAGACCGCACTGTATCCACTCTTCCCTCACAGACCTCACTGTATTCACTCTTCCCTCACAGACCGCACTGTATTCACTCTTCCCTCACAGACCGCACTGTATTCACTCTTCCCTCGCAGACCGCACTGTATTCACACTTCCCCCACAGGCCTCATTCTATTCACTCTTCCCTCACACACCGCACTGTATTCACTCTTCCCTCACAGTCCTCACTGTATCCGCTCTTCCCTCACAGACCGCACTGTGCCCGCTCTTCCCTCACAGATCGCACTGTATTCACACTTCCCCCACAGGCCTCTCTGTATTCACTCTTCCCTCGCAGAACTCACTGTATCCTCTCTTCCCCCACAGGCCTCTCTGTATTCACTCTTCCCCCACAGGCCTCTCTGTATTCACTCTTCCCCCACAGGCCTCTCTGTATTCACTCTTCCCTCACAGACCTCTCTGTATCCACACTTCCATCACGGACCGCACTGTATCCACTCTTCCCTCACAGACCACACTGTGCCCTCTCTTCCCTCACAGATCGCACTGTATTCACTTTTACCTCACAGACATCACTGTATCCGCTCTTCCCTCACAGACCGCACTGTATCCACTCTTCCCTCACAGACCTCACTGTATTCACTCTTCCCTCACAAATCGCACTGTATTCACACTTCCCCCACAGGCCTCATTGTATTCACTCTTCCCTCACAGACCGCACTGTATTCACTCTTCCCCCACAGACCTCACTGTATCCGCTCTTCCCTCACAGACCGCACTGTGCCCTCTCTTCCCTCACAGATCGCACTGTATTCACTTTTCCCTCACAGACATCACTGTATCTGCTCTTCCCTCGCAGACCGCACTGTATCCACTCTTCCCTCACAGACATCACTGTATCCGCTCTTCCCTCACAGACCGCACTGTATCCACTCTTCCCTCACAGACCTCACTGTATTCACTCTTCCCTCACAGACCGCACTGTATTCACACTTCCCCCACAGACCTCACTGTATTCTCTTCCCTCACAGACCGCCCTGTATTCACTCTTCCCTCACAGACCTCTCTGTATCCTCTCTTCCCTCACAGACATCACTGTATTCACACTTCCCCCACAGGCCTCTCTGTATTCACTCTTCCCTCGCAGAACTCACTGTATCCTCTGTTCCCCCACAGGCCTCTTTGTATTCACTCTTCTCTCACAGACCTCTCTGTATCCACACTTCCATCACAGACCGCACTGTATCCACTCTTCCCTCACAGACCGCACTGTGCCCTCTCTTCCCTCACAGATCGCACTGTATTCACTTTTCCCTCACAGACATCACTGTGTCCGCTCTTCCCTCACAGACCGCACTGTATCCACTCTTCCCTCACAGACCTCACTGTATTCACTCTTCCCTCACAGACCGCACTGTATTCACTCTTCCCTCACAGACCGCACTGTGCCCTCTCTTCCCTCACAGATCGCACTGTATTCACTTTTCCCTCACAGACATCACTGTATCCACTCTTCCCTCACAGACTGCACTGTATCCACTCTTCCCTCACAGACATCATTGTATCCGCTCTTCCCTCACAGACCGCACTGTATCCACTCTTCCCTCATAGACCTCACTGTATTCACTCTTCCCTCACAGACCGCACTGTATTCACACTTCCCCCACAGACCTCACTGTATTCTCTTCCCTCACAGACCGCCCTGTATTCACTCTTCCCTCACAGACCTCACTGTATCCGCTCTTCCCTCACAGACCGCACTGTGCCTTCTCTTCCCTCACAGATCGCACTGTATTCACTTTTCCCTCACAGACATCACTGTATCAGCTCTTCCCTCACAGACCGCACTGTATCCGCTCTTCCCTTACAGACCGCACTGTATCCATTCTTCCCTCAAAGACCTCACTGTATTCACTCTTCCCTCACAGACCGCACTGTATTCACTCTTCCCACACAGACTTCTCTGTATCCACTCTTCCCTCACAGCCCGCACTGTATCCACTCTGCCCTCACAGACCTCACTGTATTCACTCTTCCCTCACAGACCTCACTGTATTCACTCTTCCCTCACAGACCTCTCTGTATTCACTCTTCCCTCACAGACCGCACTGTATTTACTCTTCCCTCACAGACCTCTCTGTATCCGCTCTTCCGTCACAGACCGTACTGTATCCACTCTTCCCCCACAGGCCTCTCTGTATTCACTCTTCCCTCACAGACCTCACGGTATCCACTCTTCCCTCACAGACCTCATTGTATCCACTCTTCCCTCACAGACCTCATCCCCTCTTCCCTCACAGACCTCACTGTATTGACTCTTCCCTCACAGACCTCACTGTGTCCTCTCTTCCCTCACAGACCACACTGTATCCACTCTTCCCTCACAGGCCTCACTGTATCCACTCTTCCCCCACAGACCTCACTGTATCCACTCTTCCTTCACAGACCACACTGTATCCACTCTTCCCTCACAGGCCTCACTGTATCCTCTCTTCCCTCACAGGCCGCACTGTATCTGCTCTTCCCTCACAGACCGCACTGTATCCACTCTTTCCTCACAGACCGCACTGTATTGACTCTTCCCTCACAGACCTCACTGTGTCCTCTCTTCCCTCACAGACCGCACTGTTTCCACTGTTCCCTCACAGGCCTCATTGTATCCACTCTTCCCTCACAGACCTCACTGTATCCACTCTTCCCTCACAGACCACAGTGTATCCGCAGTTCCCTCCCAGGCCGCACTGTATCCGCTCTTCCCTCACAGACCGCACTGTATCAACTCTTCCCTCACAGACCGCACTGTATCCGCTCTTCCCTCACATACCGCACTGTATCCACTCTTCCCTCACATACCTCACTTTATCACTCTTCCCTCACAGACCTCACTGTATTCTCTTCCCTCACAGACCGCCCTGTATTCACTCTTCCCTCACAGACCTCACTGTATCCGCTCTTCCCTCACAGACCGCACTGTGCCTTCTCTTCCCTCACAGATCGCACTGTATTCACTTTTCCCTCACAGACATCACTGTATCTGCTCTTCCCTCACAGACCGCAATGTATCCACTCTTCCCTCACAGACATCACTGTATCCGCTCTTCCCTCACAGACCGCACTGTATCCACTCTTCCTTCATAGACCTCACTGTATTCACTCTTCCCTCACAGACCTCACTGTATCCTCTCTTCCCCCACAGGCCTCTCTGTATTCACTCTTCCCTCACAGACCTCACTGTATCCTCTCTTCCCCCACAGGCCTCTCTGTATTCACTCTTCCCTCACAGACCTCACTGTATCCTCTCTTCCCCCACAGGCCTCTCTGTATTCACTCTTCCCTCACAGACCTCACTGTATCCGCTCTTCCCTCTCAGACCTCACTGTATCCGCTCTTCCCTCACAGACCACACTGTATTCACTTTTCCCTCACAGACCGCACTGTATCCGCTCTTCCCTCACAGACCGCACTGTATCCACTCTTCCCTCACAGACCTCACTGTATTCACTCTTCCCTCACAGACCGCACTGTATTCACTCTTCCCACACAGACTTCTCTGTATCCACTCTTCCCTCACAGCCTGCACTGTATCCACTCTTCCCTCACAGACCTCACTGTATTCACTCTTCCCTCACAGACCTCACTGTATTCACTCTTCCCTCACAGACCTCACTGTATTCACTCTTCCCTCACAGACCTCTCTGTATTCACTCTTCCCTCACAGACCGCACTGTATTTACTCTTCCCTCACAGACCTCTCTGTATCCGCTCTTCCCTTACAGACCGCACTGTGCCCTCTCTTCCCTCACAGATCGCACTGTATTCACTTTTCCCTCACAGACATCACTGTATCCGCTCTTCCCTCACAGACCGCACTGTATCCACTCTTCCCTCACAGACCTCATTGTATCCACTCTTCCCTCACAGACCTCACTGTATCCACTCTTCCCTCACAGACCTCATCCCCTCTTCCCTCACAGACCTCACTGTATTGACTCTTCCCTCACAGACCTCACTGTGTCCTCTCTTCCCTCACAGACCACACTGTATCCACTCTTCCCTCATAGGCCTCACTGTATCCACTCTTCCCCCACAGACCTCACTGTATCCACTCTTCCTTCACAGACCACACTGTATCCACTCTTCCCTCACAGGCCTCACTGTATCCTCTCTTCCCTCACAGACCGCACTGTATCCACTCTTTCCTCACAGACCGCACTGTATTGACTCTTCCCTCACAGACCTCACTGTGTCCTCTCTTCCCTCACAGACCGCACTGTTTCCACTGTTCCCTCACAGGCCGCACTGTATCCGCTCTTCCCTCACAGACCGCACTGTATCCACTCTTCCCTCACAGACCTCACTGTATCCACTCTTCCCTCACAGACCACAGTGTATCCGCAGTTCCCTCACAGGCCGCACTGTATCCGCTCTTCCCTCACAGACCGCACTGTATCAACTCTTCCCTCACAGACCGCACTGTATCCGCTCTTCCCTCACATACCGCACTGTATCCACTCTTTCCTCACATACCTCACTTTATCACTCTTCCCTCACAGACCGCACTGTGCCCTCTCTTCCCTCACAGATCGCACTGTATTCACTTTTCCCTCACAGACATCACTGTATCCGCTCTTCCCTCACAGACCGCACTGTATCCACTCTTCCCTCACAGACCTCATTGTATCCACTCTTCCCTCACAGACCTCATCCCCTCTTCCCTCACAGACCTCACTGTATTGACTCTTCCCTCACAGACCTCACTGTGTCCTCTCTTCCCTCACAGACCACACTGTATACACTCTTCCCTCACAGGCCTCACTGTATCCACTCTTCCCTCACAGACCTCACTGTATCCACTCTTCCCTCACAGACCTCACTGTATCCGCTCTTCCCTCACAGACCGCACTGTATCTGCTCTTCCCTCACAGACCGCACTGTATCCACTCTTCCCTCACAGACCTCAGTGTATCACTCTTCCCTCGCAAACCTCAGTGTATCACTCTTCCCTCACAGACCTCACTGTATCACTCTTCCCTCACAGACCTCAGTGTATCACTCTTCCCTCACAGACCTCAATGTATCACTCTTCCCTCACAGACCTCACTGTATCCACTCTTCCCTCACAGACCACACTGTATCCGCAGTTCCCTCACAGGCCGCACTGTATCCGCTCTTCCCTCACAGACTGCATTGTATCCACTCTTCCCTCACAGACCTCACTGTATCCACTCTTCCCTCACAGACCTCACTGTATCCGCTCTTCCCTCACAGACCGCACTGTATCTGCTCTTCCCTCACAGACCGCACTGTATCCGCTCTTCCCTCACAGACCTCAGTGTATCACTCTTCCCTCGCAAACCTCAGTGTATCACTCTTCCCTCACAGACCTCACTGTATCACTCTTCCCTCACAGACCTCAGTGTATCACTCTTCCCTCGCAAACCTCAGTGTATCACTCTTCCCTCACAGACCTCACTGTATCCACTCTTCCCTCACAGACCACACTGTATCCGCAGTTCCCTCACAGACCGCATTGTATCCACTCTTCCCTCACAGACCACACTGTATCCGCAGTTCCCTCACAGGCCGCACTGTATCCGCTCTTCCCTCACAGACCGCACTGTATCCACTCTTCCCTCACAGACCTCACTGTATCAGACTATACGATATGTGAAGTATAAATAACAACAAACACCGTCCATGACACAGGGAACAAGGCCCTCACAATGACGTCCTGCGCCGCAGAAGGGGGTCATCCTCTGCCTACGGGGGGCGCTGTGCTGCCCTGAACACCTCCTGAAGAAGATGTCGTGTTTTTGAAAGAAACGGGATTGCATTCGTTTCTTCATCGCCCCACTGCTGGTGGGAGGCAGCTGCCTTCACTGCACTCACGACTTCCCTCCTCCTCGCCCACAGTGCGGCGTCATCAGCTGTAGTTCCGGAAGTAGGTGCGTCCCCCTCTCCCTCCTCTGAACACTGCAGCCTCTTTCCTTCTGGTCCTGGACATCTCCCTCGCCAGCCAGCGTCTCTCCCTCCCTCTCATGGCAGCCTCTTCCCTAGGTCTCTCTCACCAGCGTCTCTCCCTCCCTCTCCTGGCAGTCTCTTCCCTAGGTCTCTCTCTCATTAGTGTCTCTCCCTCCCTCTCATGGCAGCCTCTTCCCTAGGTCTCTCTCACTAGCGTCTCTCCCTCCCTCACATGGCAGTTTCTTCCCTAGGTCTCTCTCACCAGCGTCTCTCCCTCCCTCTCCTGGCAGCCTCTTCCCTAGGTCTCTCTCTCCCTCCCTCTCATGGCAGCCTCTTCCCTAGGTCTCTCTCACCAGCCAGTGTCTCTCCCTCCCTCTCATGGCAGCATCTTCCCTAGGTCTCTCTCACCAGCGTCTCTCCCTCCCTCACATGGCAGCCTCTTCCCTAGGTCTCTATCACCAGCGTCTCTCCCTCCCTCACATGGCAGCCTCTTCCTTAGATCTCTATCACCATCGTCTCTCCCTCCCTCTCCTGGCAGTCTCTTCCCTAGATCTCTCTCTCATTAGTGTCTCTCCCTCTCATGGCAGCCTCTTCCCTAGGTCTCTCTCTCACCAGCGTCTCTCCCTCCCTCTCATTGCAGCCTCTTCCCTAGGTCTCTCTCACCAGCGTCTCTCCCTCCTCTCATTGCAGCCTCTTCCCTAGGTCTCTCTCACCAGCGTCTCTCCCTCCCTCACATGGCAGCCTCTTCCCTAGGTCTCTCTCTCACCAGCCAGCGTCTCTCCCTTCCTCTCATGACCGCCTCTTCCCTAGGTCTCTCTCTCACCAGCGTCTCTCCCTTCCTCTCATTGCAGCCTCTTCCCTAGGTCTCTCTCTCAACAGCCGGCGTCTCACCCCTCCCTCTCAGGGCAGCCTCTTCCCCAGGTCTCTCTCACCAGCGTCTCTCCCTCACTCTCATGGCAGCCTCGTCCCTAGGTCTCTATCACGAGCGTCTCTCCCTCCCTCTCAGGGCAGTCTCTTCCCTAGGGCTCTCTCTCACCAGCCGGCGTCTCACCCCTCCCTCTCAGGGTAGTCTCTTCCCTAGGTCTCTCTCACCAGCCAGTGTCTCTCCCTCCCTCTCATTGCAGCCTCTTCCCTAGGTCTCTCTCTCATTAGTGTCTCTCCCTCCCTCTCATGGCAGCCTCTTCCCTAGGTCTCTCTCTCATTACCCCCTCATGGGTCCTCCCCATCCCAGTCCTTACTACGTGAGGCAGTCCTGCCTCCACCCAGCCAATCACAACGCCAGTATTTTAATATTACATAAGCCCCGCCCACCTACCGCCATGCCTGTTTTTTTTCTGCTCCGACGGACGGTCGGAACGCTGGTGCTCCCGGTTCCTGTTTCCTGGTCTGGATTTTCTTCAGGACGGTGCCGTGAGTGTTTGAAGTTGCAGTTTTGTGTTCTGCATTGTTTTTCTTGTTGTCGGCGCGGCCGCTCCGGTTTTCCGGTCGACCACGCTCCTGTTCTGGGGTCAGGGACGCTCCCCGTTCATGTGCTGGGCTGGGGCGGGGAGTTTTGTGGTTTCCTGGCCCCGGGTCGTTCCGGCGCTGGGGCTCTCGTGCAGCGTCCGGCCCCCGCGGCCATTGTCCTTTGATCTATGGCTGTGGGTGGAGACTACAGGGCTGCCCTTTTTATTTCACTCACCTTTTGCGTGATTGGGTGATTGGGGGCAGTATTTATTGGAGGTTGCTGGGCACTTCCTTTGATTGTGTGGTGAGTTCCTGTTGGTTTGACACTGGATCTCTCGCCATGAGTGAAGGGGCTTCTTCACCTGTGCCTGCTAAGGCGATTTCGAAGCAGCATAATGTTCAGGATCTGCAGGAGGATGACGTCTTGCAGATTTCTAGGGCGGATTTACAGGACTTGATTGATTCTGCGGTCCAGTCTGCGCTGCTGGAGCCTGCAGCTAAGCGGGCTAAGGATGATGAGGACGACATGGACATTTCCCCTAAGGGAAAGTACGTCCGGGGCAAGGTTTTTTCTGACATGCTGGTCCATATTCGAGAGGTGCTTGGGTTTGACCCTAAATCCCTGGCTGAGGAGGGATTTTACGCTCAATATAGTTCCTCTGTGGTGGATGACCTCCCCTTCCATGATGTCCTGAAGGATATCCTCGCAAAGGAGTGGCTTGAGGTGGATAAGCAGGGTATTCCGCGATTCCTGGGGAAGCGGTATCGCTTGGCGGACTTTGATTCCCAGTTTCCTGCGATTCCAAAAGTTAATTCTCTTTTGTCCTCTATGGCTTCCGCCTCTTCTTCCTCTTTGTCCTCGGAGGAGGCTTCCCTTTCAGACCCGGTGGAGCGTAAGGTGGAGTCTGCTCTCAAGCGTTCTTACGCCGCTTCTCACTTTGGGATACGTGCTAGCACTTATGCGGCCTATGCTTCGCAGGTCCTGCTTAAGGATTTCGAGACACTGTTTGACTGTCTTCAGGATCAGGGGGACCCTACTCCTGTGTTGGCTCAAATGGAGTTGTTGGCACAATTCCTCTCGGATGTCACTTTTGATTCTTTGTGGGCTTTCTCCTCGGCTGCTGGGGCGGCGGTGGCTGGAAGGAGGTCTCTGTGGACAAAACCTTGGCGTCTTGAGGCTGCACAGAAGGCCTTAGTCCATAAACTGCCTTTTGAGGGTCCCCGTCTTTTTGGGGATGCTTTGAATACGATGGTGCAGCGCTCAGCGGAGGAAAAGAAGTTGTTGAAGCCTTTTCAGCCTGCTCCTAAGAAAAGGTCTTTCTTTCAGAAGCAGGGGTTTCAAGGGGTTTTGTCTTCTCAGCCCTTTCGTGGTCGGGCCCGTGGTCGGGGGGCCGCGTACCATTATAAATCCCGGCCTCAGCAACAACAGCAGCAGCAGCAACAACAGCCTCCCTCTGGTGCAGGACAGAAGTGACTATGCCGTTGTGGGGGCTCGTCTCCGTTTGTTTCTGGACCGTTGGTCAGCTCTGATTTCCGACCAGTGGGTCTTGTCTGTCATCGAGTGGGGTTACCAGATTCCCTTCCGGGGCCCTCCCCCTCTGGATTGTTTCCTGGTTACCCCGTTGTCAAGAGACCCCGTGCGGCGCTCTGCCATGTTGTCCGGCGTCGCCATGTTGTTACGGAAAGGGGCTGTGGTGCCGGTTCCAGTGGAAGAAGTGGGCCTGGGGTTCTATTCCCATCTGTTTCTGGTTCCAAAGCCCGATGGTTCCTTCCGCCCCATATTGAATCTCCGTTCCCTGAACAAATTGGTGCGGTTGGATCATTTTCGGATGGTCACGTTGCAGTCCGTCATTCCCCTCATCCAGGAGGGCGATTTTTTGGCGTCTCTGGACTTAGAGGACGCTTATTTTCACGTTCCGGTCCATCCTGCCAGTCAGCGGTTCCTGAGGTTTGCTGTTCAAGGGAGGCATTTCCAGTTTCAGGTTCTGCCGTTCGGCCTCTCCACTGCTCCCAGGACTTTTACCAAGGTATTGGCTCCTGCTGTGGGGGTTTTGCAACGTCGGGGTTTCTCTGTGTTTCCCTATATTGATGATTGTTTGGTCTCTGCTTCCTCCTTTCCTAAGGCTCTTCTGGCGGTGGAGGCTACGCTGACCCTGTTCCAGGAGCTGGGTTTCAAGGTGAATCTGGCCAAGTCTCATCTGGATCCTGTTCAGAGGCTGCAGTTCATCGGGGGTCTGTTCGACACGTCTCTGGGGGCGGTGTTTCTCCCTCCTGTTCGGATCCTTTCCTTACAGACTCTGTTGCGGGATCTCTTAAGCCGTCCCTCTGCCCCGGCTCGTGTTTGGTTGCGGGTCCAGGGATTGATGGCTGCAACCACTGCTGTAGTTCCTTGGGCTCGCCTCCATCTCAAACCCTTGGTAACTCATCTGTTGGCTCGGTGGGACCCCTCCCGGGCGGATTACGAGACTCTGGTTCCTCTTTCTCCTGCTCTGGTTCTGGACTTGGACTGGTGGCTTTGCACTCCCAATCTGGAGAAGGGGTGCGGTTTTGTCTTCCCCCTCCCCTTCTGTTGACTACGGATGCCAGTCTTTGGGGTTGGGGGGCCACCTTGGGGTCCTTGGAAGCGAAGGGTCGGTGGTCTCGGGGGGACAGCGCCCGTTCCTCAAACTGGCGGGAGTTGGCGGTCGTCTGGGAGGCTGTGCAGTTCTTTCAGGTTCATCTCCACGGGTCGAATCTGTTGGTTCGTACCGACAATCAGGTGGCTCGTTGTTACTTGAACCGTCAGGGGGGGACGAGGTGCGCGTCTCTGAACCTGTTGGCCTCCTTGATTTGTGCTTGGGCGGAATCTCATCTGTTGGCCTTGAGGGCGGTGTACATTCTGGGACAGTTGAATTTTCATGCGGACGCTTTGAGCCGCAACCTTCCATCCTCTGTTCTGTACCATCTCTCTCTTCCTCTGTTTCAGTCCCTTTGTCTTCGGTTCGGGACTCCCTGGATCGATCTCTTTGCCTCTCCTCACAACGCTCTTCTACCCCGGTTTTGTTCGGAGGTGCTGTGTCCTCAGGCTTGGGCGGTGGATGCTCTATCAATTCCCTGGCCTTCGGGCCTTCTGTATGCGTTCCCTCCTATTCCCCTCCTCCCGAGGGTGCTGCAGAAGATTCGGGGGAGAGGGTTTCGGTCCTGTTGATTGCTCCTTTCTGGCCTCGCCGCATTTGGTTTCCTCTCCTGTGGCGGCTGGCGGAGGGTCGGTTTGTCCGGCTTCCTTTGTGCCCGGCTCCTCTTCAGTTTCCGCTCCTGTCTCTGTCTTGTCTTCGTCGTTTGCAGCTGACGGCTTGGCTCTTGAGCGGTTGACGTTGGAGTCTTTGGGCTGTTCCTCTGTGGTGGCTCGTGACATTCAGTTATCGCGGCGCCCTTCGACCCTTAAGTGCTATGGTCGACATTGGGGTTCTTTTGTCTCTTGGTGTTCTTCCCATGGGGTGGATCCTGTGCTGGGGGATCCTGCTTCTGTGTTGGATTTTCTCAGGGATGGTTTTCTGTTGGGCCTTTCCCCTTCCACTTTGTCTGCTCAGTGGGCGGCGGTCCGTGCTTGTAGGGGTCCTGGGGCCTCATTGGAGGTTCTTGCTCCATTGGTCAGTCGGCTTCTTCGGAGTTTTCGGCTTCGTCGGCCGGTCTCTCCTGTGCTCGTTCCTTCTTGGGATTTGCCTACTGTTTTGCGGGGTCTGCAGTTGCCCCCTTTGAGCCTTTGCTGGAGGCGGATTTGTTGTGGCTGTCCGCTAAGGTGGCTTTTTTGCTGGCCATAACCTCCGCTCGCAGGTTGGGTGAGTTGGGTGCCTTGCTCATTTCGTTTCCTTATTTGCAGTTCCTGCAGGATCGGGTCGTTTTGCGGCTTGATCCGGCTTTCCTGCCTAAGGTTTCTTCCAAATTTCATTTGCAACAGGAGGTGATTCTTCCTGATTTGCCTACTGTGGGGGATTCCCTTGTTCCCCCTTCCTTGGATGTTCGCAGGGCTCTCCAGATTTACCTCCAACGTTCCCTGGGGTTTCGGGTTTCTCCTTCCCTGTTTGTCTCCTGTGGGGGTGTGGCTAAGGGGAAGAAGGTTTCCACTTCCACGATCAGTCGGTGGGTGCGTTTGGCGGTCTGCCAATCTTATAGGTCTTTGGATCTGCCTCCTCCGTCTCAGGTGCAGGGCCGTTCGACGCGTTCTGTGTCTGCTTCCTGGGCTGAGGCGGCGGGGGTCTCTATCCAGGAGATTTGTAGGGCAGCCACCTGGCAGTCCCATCACACTTTTGTGCGGCATTATCGGCTTGATGTTTTACATGCCTCTGCTGACAGTTTTTCTGTTGGCGTCTTGAACGCTGCTGTTCGTTAATCATTTCTTGATTAAAGTTTTGTACTTTGCATGGATCCCTGGTGTCCTGCGTTTTTTGTTGGTTCTCTGCTTGTGAGTTCCTCACGTAGTAAGGACTGGGACGGGGAGGACCCATGAGGGGGTAATGTCTTGTTACTTACCGGTAATCTTCATTACCCCGATTAGGGTCCTCCCCGTCCTAGTCCTCTTCCCTCCCTCCCTCCCGCTGTGTTTGTGTCGGAGTCTTGTTGATAACAGGCATGGCGGTAGGTGGGCGGGGCTTATGTAATATTAAAATACTGGCGTTGTGATTGGCTGGGTGGAGGCAGGACTGCCTCACGTAGTAAGGACTGGGACGGGGAGGACCCTAATCGGGGTAATGAAGATTACCGGTAAGTAACAAGACATTAGTGTCTCTCCCTCCCTCTCATGGCAGTCTCTTCCCTAGGTCTCTCTCTCACCAGCCAGCGTCTCACCCCTCCCTCTCAGGGCTGTCGCTACCTTAGGTCTCTCTCACCAGCGTCTCACCCCTCCCTCTCAGGGCAGTCTCTTCCCTAGAGCCCTCTCTCACCAGGCAGCGTCTCTCCCTGCACTCTCATGGCAGCCTCTTCCCTAGGTCTCTCTCTCACCAGCGTCTCTCCCTCCCTCTCATGGCAGCCACTTCCCTAGGTCTCTCTCTCACCAGCGTCTCTCCCTCCCTCTCATGGCAGCCTCTTCCCTAGGGCTCTCCCTCACCAGCCGGCGTCTCACCTCTCCCTCTCAGGGCAGTCTCTTCCCTAGGTCTCTCTCTCACCAGCCGGTGTCTCACCCCTCCCTCTCAGGGCTGTCTCTCCCCTAGGTCTCGCTCTCTCACCAGCCGGCGTCTCACCCCTCCCTGTCATGGCAGCCTCTTCCCTAGGTCTCTCTCTCACCAGCTGGCGTCTCACCCCTCCCTCTCAGGGCAGTCTCTTCCTTAGGTCTCTCTCTCACCAGCCGGCGTCTCACCCCTCCCTCTCAGGGCTGTATCTTCCCTAGGTCTCTCTCTCACCAGCTGGCGTCTCACCCCTCGCTCTCAGGGCAGTCTCTTCCTTAGGTCTCTCTCTCACCAGCCGGCGTCTCACCCCTCCCTCTCAGGGCTGTATCTTCCCTAGGTCTCTCTCTCTCACCAGCCGGCGTCTCACCCCTCCCTCTCAGGGCAGTCAGTCTCTTCCCTAGGACTCTCTCGCACCAGCCGGCGTCTCACCCCTCCCTCTCAGGGCAGTATCTTCCCTAGGTCTCTCTCACCAGCCGGCGTCTCACCCCTCCCTCTCAGGGCTGTCTCTACCCTAGGTCTCCCTCAACACCGTCTCTCCCTTCCTCTCATTGCAGCCTCTTCCCTAGGTCTCTCTCACCAGCGTCTCTCCCCTCCCTCTCATGGAAGCATCTTCCCTAGGTCTCTCTCACCCGCGTCTCTCCCTTCCTCTCATGGCAGTCTCTTCCCTAGAGCTCTCTCTCACCAGCCGGCGTCTCACCCCTCCCTCTCAGGACAGTCTCTTCCCTAGGTCTCTTTCTCACCAGGAGTCTCACCTCTCCCTCTCATGGCCGCCTCTTCCCTACATAGAGACACCACCGTCCACCGACTCCAGAGAAGGCAGCTGAGGTGCGTGCAGGGTGCGTGGGGTGCCTGGAGGGGTGTGCCTGGCCCTCTGAGCGCTGGGTATGTTTGGGGGCGGGGGCTGTCTGTGACTGGCCAGGGTGTGAGTTTGCGTCTGGTGTTGTGTGTCTGCCTTGTGTGTACAGGGGCGTATCTTCAACGGGGGTATATAGGGTTTATCACCCCCAGGTTGGGAGCTTTGAGAGGGGGACAGGTGGAGCCGGGGCACACAGAGGCCTGTATCCAGGACCCTTCCTCCGAGGCGCTATATAGGATGACTCCATTCTCCAAAGACTTGATGTACAGTATCATCAAGGCTGCGTGCCATGTGGTGGTCCGTGGGTCAGAAATCAGGACACACGTCTTTGTTACCCAGTCCGATTATATCGGGGTGTCTCATCCACTGCATCAGAGCTGTCTGTCTCCCACATACAGGCATAAAATCCCCCCTCAGATCTTGGTGCCTGTGTTTTTGGGTGCCTGTGTTTTTGGGTGCCAGTGACTTTGGGCGCCAGTGTTTTTGGCGCCAACTCAGGCCAGGGCACAACGTTAGTTAGTGTTAGGCAGACACGAGGCTGAGGGCTGGGGCGGGGTCTGTCTGCCTATTCCCAACTCCTCTTGCTGAGGCCCCCGCCCGCCACAGCTCTGCTGCCCCAGTTGGAACATGCCCAGGTGTGCCCTCTTAGGCTCAGACACTTCTGCGCACACCCAGCTAGGGCTACAATTTTAGACAACCCTAAACAAACAGCGCTAGGACCCTAACCCAGGACCAACACGTGTTCACATGATGTCACAACACACGTGACCCCCACACACCTACGTGAGTTCCGGGGAGGGCTCCGACACGCCAGCCTATGTCATTTCCGGGGCGTGGTACCTGTCACTTTTAGGTGATGAGTAAAGGTATCCCTATTTACTACTGACGTGTGTACATCTATCACCTTGTACACTGCTTCATATAGTAGGACAACTGTGAGCGGGCGGCGCTGTCCCTGTGCCCGCACAGAGCACCTGTCCACAGTCCGAACAAACCTCAGGTGCCACCTGTATACCGCTTTAGACTCAAGGAGCTAAATACATGTATTGATAGAAAAACACACTGAATGCGCACCCAGACTATTAACAGAGTTGTTTTTCTATGTGAAGTCATCGTAGGACACATTCCAGGAGACAGTAAGAATTGTTTTCTCTCCCCGTTAAGCTGCCTTTCGGTAATATTGTTGTTTTTGACCTTTGCACTATACTAAAAATGATGTGAATGTATTTATTAGTGCACACACTCTGCATAAAATGTTAATTGGCCACATTTATTTGAGCTCAAATGGGGAGTAAAAAACCAACTTTGGGAAATACCCAATCCCTGAACTTAACTCCGCAGTCATCGAAACCAGGAGGTGTAAAAGGAGGCTCATCAGTCTCTAAATCGATTAAAGACTTTTTGGGGAAACACTTCAAAGGGAAGGACATGCTTGAAAAGGAGTTGAGTGTCGTTGTGATTCATCCAACACCCGTGGATCTGGTAGCCCTGGATTTAGACCCCCCAAAGCAAACCAGTTTTAATATCTCAGGAATGTCCCTGGACCCACGGTTGTCTTCTTCTCCAAGACTCTTTCAGCCCTCGATTGAACAAGAAAATGAGGGAGAGGACGAAGAAGAAGAAGCCTTAAGTAGCAAGGACGAGTAAAAGGGTCTATAACGTTACAAATGACCAAATTAACGAGAAAGATGGAGCAGAAAGTTCATATGGTATAGGAAATGACTTGTTGGGCCCGTCAATGCATAGTTTGGAGGTCACTGGAACCTCTAGTGCTTCTATGCTTGAGGTTATGCTGATATTCCAAAAAACTTTGCAAGGCCTGTAAGAGGTATCAGTGTTGAATAATGAAATCTTAAAAACCCAAGGGGAACAGTTTAAAGCTATGGTAGGAGAGCTGATACAAATTAAAGGCCTAATGCCCGCTATAGTCAGGCCAGTTGGAGATGACCAGGAAAGGGCAGGTAGTAGGGAGGAAGAAGTAGCGAGGGATACCCAAGTACAGAAGGAGGAGCCCAACGTATTCATATCTCGATACCCAATGATTGTAAGAAGATGGGGCGAAAGGAGGAATTACAAGCAGTACTTCCCACGGCTAAGGAGGTGGGAGAATATCCCTAGTAGAAGTCAAACTGCAAGACGGCAGGGAAGAGGGAAGGGAATTCGAAAGAATACGAGATCTTAGGAAAGAATGAGACCCCAGGACTGAATAAGAAAAAGATCCCGGACAAAGAAATATCTACCAGTAACCTAGAAGAACGTGGGAGGCAGGGAAAAGATGCAGGAAAAACTAGGTGTAGCAAAGTTAACTTTAGGAAAATCCCGGGAGAGAAAGAAAGGGAAGCTGTTGAAAGGAGGATGGGAAAGAAACCACAAGCTGGACTTAGTAGTCTTAGCAGCTGTAGTAGGAAGAAAGGCAAGGATGAGGAATTGAATGGAAGATGGAGGATGTCTTACTGGGGAGGCCTCAGGGTTTAAGGACAGAAAGTAGTCAGGACCTGTGGGTTTTTCTAGAGCCGACAGGTCAGGGCAAAAGTGGGGAAAAAGCGAGGAAGCTAAACCCCCTAAATCGATCTCAACTCCTTTTTTCCTTATCCAAATGTGCAAGCCTTTCTAACATCGGCACAGAGGATCTTAGAGAAGTAGGGTTTTGGGCAAAGGGGGTGAAGTAACTAAGGTCCTCTTGTACTCAGCATTAGTAAAAGCAGAATATGAGCTGCAAAAGGAAGGCATAGATTAGTAAAAAGGGAGGAATGAGAAGCAGGGGTCGCATTTCCTCACGAACCATGCAGGGCTGGGAGCACGACAGATAAGATTGATTAACTCCTGCTGGGATAACAAGGATGAACTTGAAATAACTATAACCTCTAAGGAAACAGAGAGAGGTGAAGAAGATATGTTAGCTGGGAATAGATATAGAGCCCTAGCACCCCTCGAGTATGAGGATGATGGGTGCCTGAGTGAGATCGATTAGGAGCAAGGCTCGTCGCACAGCCTGTCTATAATATCCTGGAATAGAAATGGGTATAAGAAAATATCGAACTAGGAAAGTTTTATCAAGTTTATCAAGAGCAATGATATCGTGTGTTTGCAGGAGACTTGGCTGTGCGACGAAACCCTAGCTATCGAAGGGTTTGCCCAACATTCGAAAGCAGACCTTCGGAAGGGCAATTGACGCTGATCTCTACAAAAATTGCCAGGAAGGTAGAACCCTTGAAACTACAATGCAAATGGGCACTAGGTTGTAGAGTGCTGTTACGGAATCCTGTCCCATGTTATGAAGGAATATGTATTGTTAATGTGTTTATACAGAAGGGAAAGGAGGACGAATATAAGGTGGAATTGGGAAATTTAAAAGAGGATATGGTGTCTGTGTGTGAAAACTACCAGAAGGATGTGCGCTTGGTGTTGGGCGATTTTAACCATAGATTGGACCCCCGTAGAATAGATATTTGGTGCAAGGAATTGTTAATCGCCTATAATATAGAGGATGCCATATTTCCAAGTGGGGAGATTTCGGCCCAAGATTTGGCTTTTGGACAGCTGATGGGCTCAATGGGTTTGATATGTGCAAATGGGAGAATGGAGGCTGATCGGCCAGCAAGGCGTACATTTGCGATAGGCCAGCAACCCTGCCCTATAGATTATGTGTTTACCCATGCCTGGAGCTTTGGACTAATTAAGCACTTCGAGGTAGTAAAAGAGGAGGGTAGTGATCACTATCCTCTGAAGACAGAACTATACGCAACAAGGGGTAAACAGAGAGAGATGGCACTACAGGTACATGTGGATTACCCAAAACGGCTTACAACAAGTATATCAGAAGAGCACATTAAGGGCTGTCCAGCAGACTCTTCCATTAGAAGAACTCCGAACCAAAAACGGCATTGCCTGGTTTGAAAATACAATAAGACAGCTGGTGGAAAGCCTAAGGGTGAATTTTAAAGGGAGTAAAACCGGGATAGTAAGTAATAAGACCCCATAATATAGAGCGACCATGGTTTGAGGAGGAATGCCGCAAAGCAAAAGCATGTATTAGGCAAAGGGAAAGAAGACCGAGGGCAAAGTACAATGCCGAATTATCACTTACCCTCCAGAAACTAATGATAAAATATAAATCGATAATTAGAAATAAAAAAAGAACCTATAAAGATAGTTGTTGGGCAAGTATGCTAGCTGTAATTGAGTCCAAAGATGTCAAAGGTTTTTGGAAGCTGGTCCAAGAAAGCTCCGGCAAAATAGCAGGGTCCCTGCACTGTATGGTCCCTGAAGACAACTGGGTGGGTTACTTGGGAGAAATATATGGGAAGTGGCCAATGCTAGAGAATGTAAGTACAAGAGTGAGGGAGGAGATAAAGGAACACTTTACCTCCAGTCATATTAGGAAAATAAATCTTACTCTGGCCGCAGGCCCAGATAATCTGCCGGCAGTGATATAAAAACAAGGCCTGAGTGGTGGGCAAAAATGTTCCAGGGGACCCTAAACTCAGGCATTTTGCCAGGAAACTGGAGAGGAGCAATTATAAGAAAGGTGATCTAAAAGCCCCGAAGAATTATAGATTAATAAATCTCCTTGACATAGGAGAAAAAGTCTTCGCTAAAGTAATCTTGGGATTGCTTAAGGACTGGGCTGAAGTAAATCGGATTGTGCCAGGAGGGGTTTAAAGAGGGACATTCAACGGTCGACCACTGTTTCGCGCTCTGGTCCATTGCGCGGAAGTCGATTGAGCAGAGGGGAAGTTTGTTCTGCTGCTTCGTGGACTTCTGTGCAGCATTTGACTTGATGGACCGGGAGCTGCTGTGGGAGACCTTGACTGGATATAACATCCCAAGGGATTTGTTAGGACTGATTCAAGCTCTCCATACAGATAATTGGGCCCAGATAATTTTAGATGTAGAGGGGAGCTTATCTCAGAAAATTGAGATTGGAAATGGGCTGAGGCAGGGGTGCGTATTGGCCCCTCTGCTCTTTTCCTTGTTCATTGCAGACTTGCCTTTAACTTTAGGCAATGTAAGCGGGGCAAGCCCGAAGCAAGATGGGAAACATATCGCATGCCTATTATATGCGGACGATCTTGTAATTATGGATCAAACGGAAATTGGTCTGCAAAGAAAGTTGAACAGGTTCAATGAATATTGTCGTTTTAAAAAGCTTGTGGTCAATATGGATAAGACAAAGGTCTTATGTTTTGGTCGAAGGAAAATTGGGTTCACTTGGTTTTTGGGTTCCGAGAAGCTGGAAAAGGTAGTAGAATATAGGTACCTGGGGATGTGGTTCGAGAGAAGTTTGCAATGGCATACTTACCTAGATGCACTAAAGCTGAGATCATCAGCATCGGTCATTGGATTAAAAAAAATTAACGCGGCTTATGGCACGATGTCCGACAGACCGGTTCTAAAAGCTTACTCTGCTATGGTACCTTCACAATTTTTGTATGGTGCAGAATTGCTTTACCTGTGTGGCAAACACGGTTGGGATGCAGAGGAGGGAAAAACTCTGAAAAATCTATTTTCATTGCCCAAGTCGTCAATGGTCCAGGCGGTGAGACTAGAATTGTGAACTACTTCGTGGGGTATAACAGCTTGTATGGCACTACTACGATTCTGGCAGCGTCTGGGAACGGGAGAAGATTTCAAAATTTCACAATGGTGCAAAAGCGAGATTGTAAAGAGTGAGCTAATGTGGGCAAAAGGGATTAGAGCTACCATTACTAAAGCGTGTCGCATGATGAAGGTTAAGCTGTGCCCCCATGCTCTTCAGATCGAGGTCGACAAGAGGGAACTTAGGGTCCGGGGAAAAGAAATTTCTCGAGCACAGGACCAAGATTACCTCTTGAAGAAAAGCTCTGTACACTTTATGTCCACAGCGTGGCAAAACGAACAACACTTCCTTTATATTGATAGGCACCTGACTGTCAATTAAGAAGAGATTTATTAAGGTTGCGAATCGGGGTGAACCCTTGCTATGCGAACAATGGGGTGAAAAGATTTATGATAGACAGTAAGGGAAAATGCACCTGTACTTTGGGAACAACATGTGACATTTTACACATATTAGTGGATTGTCAGAAGGTTTTAGATAGACGAATAGAGTTTTTACGTCCGATTTTTAAAAAGTATGATATTAAAAACAGGGCTCAAGCAGTAAACCTTTTAACAGAAATGAGTAACCTAGACATAGCCTGTGCCATGGGGAAGTTCATCCAAAAAGTCAAAGTATTTCTTAAACGGGATTAGAACTGAAATGTTATATAATTTTATGTGGCCCATGTTATGTGTAAAGGTGAAAGGGAAGCTGGGTGTTTTATATGAATTTTTATGATGTTTAAATGTATTGTGATTTTAGAAGCTTTTTTAATGTACTTTTTTTTTTTTTTTTTAAACGTTTGAGGATCATTGGTCCAAATAAACTTGTATTGAATTAAATTGATTCAGCTGATAGGTGGGGTTTTATCACTACACCAGATATGGTCACCGATGTGATAGTGTATCACAGCTTTTGCTAAAATTAGGACAACATTCAGGTGACACTGGAGTGTCACTCAGCATTGTTTCTTTTCTCGTGGCCCCTTTGCTGCCAGTTACCCCCATGACGTGAGTCACTTTGAAAAGGAAGGGGCTTTTTCGCCAGCAGCACTCCCCACCCAGAAGCTAGCAATTTCGTAATTACCATCACATTGATGGACTTAAAAACACCAGCATTTAATGTACACCTGGATAAGAAGTCATTATAAACATGGGTGTTGCACGTGCCATGTGGCCATCTGGAAGATATGCCCAGCCTCTTTTCTACCTGATGCCACAATCAATGACATGTCAGTGAACCCAGCAGCTGAGCTGGGAGGGGCTGGAAAGGAAGGATGCCTCTGTGGTGAACAATGTGGTGTAGGACATAGAATACCACACTGTGCAAATACGTCTTTGTATAGATTGATGCTACATAGAATGTCCTTCCTTTTCCATATAACTTTAAATGAACACCACTAATCCTGCCCATTACAAGCCCTCCTTCCCCAACCCACCCTGCTTGCCTTTTAGTTGGGTATACCACGTCGCTAGTTGGAAAATCTCAGAATCACATACTGGAGCGTGGCTTCAGGGGGTGTGTTTGGGGTGTTACACCCCCCTGATAAGGGTAGACTTTAGTAAATAGTTGGGTACAGGTGCTTTAAGCCAGCTATGGTGAGGTGTTTGTCAGATTTCACTTGGGATTTTTACATACACATGCAGACAAAAACATACACTCTCCTCTCTGTTTTAAAGGTCTTAAAAGTGGTTATTTTACAAAATATTGAGTTTTAAGTCCCCCACACAATGCGCACTCCTCTCCCTTTCCACTGCTCCTTACGCCCCCTCCTACCCTGCTTTTCACATCATGTATTTGAACCCGCTTGATTATTGGGAAACCAGAAGCTCACCCCCCCCCCACAATCTTCTGACCAAGATAAGACCCTGATTGAACCCCCCTTATAATATTGACGAAGCCACGCCCCTGTGTGTAGGGGGTACAGTTTGCCTGTCTTTGCACAGGGTGAGGAGGGAGAAAAGCACACAAACAGGAAAGAAGGAGGAAGAGAAAGACGGAAAAACCAACACAAAGAAAGAAAGCAGAACCTGCAAGAGAAGATAAAGAGGAGGGGCCTGTCTGGGAGCGGACTAAAGAGGAGGGGCCTGTATGGGAGCGGATTAAAAAGGCGGGGACTGTCTGGGAGCGGACTACAGAGGCGGGGACTGTCTGGGAGCGGACTAAAGAGGAGGGGCCTGTCTGGGAGCGGATTAAAGAGGCGGGGACTGTCTGAGAGCGGATTAAAGAGGCGGGGACCGTCTGGGAGCGGATTAAAGAGGCGGGGACCGTCTGGGAGCGGATTAAAGAGGCGGGGACTGTCTGGGAGCGGATTAAAGAGGCGGGACTGTCTGGGAGCGGATTAAAGATGCGGGGCCTGTCTGGGAGCAGATTAAAGAGGCCTGAGGTGGATCCAACACTACCCAGCCTCGGTATTTGGCACGCCGGTTTTTAATAGCATCTCCGAGCAGAGCTTTGGGCACCAGCACCCATTTGTTTACAAATTAAGCACTGGGTAGGATGTGTGCATGAGTTGTTGGGAGGACGCAGTGCTTAGCAGAGTGATGGGTGATGATGTGTCAAAGATACACCTGCAGTTTATGGATTTCTGTCAGCTTTCAGCTTTCAGCTTTGAGCAGCTCTGCAGGTCCCTTTAAAGTATTTCTTGTTTTCATAGTCCACTTGGCTGGTTCCTGCACTGGGCTGTCCATTCTGAGATATTTTGTTTAAAGTTTATGGGTTCTGAGCAGATATTGGTCGGAGGACTGGTGAGTCTTTCACGGTCGAGCTCACAAACCTCCCACGTTGATGAAGATCCCCCTGTGCCTTGGGTAGTCTGAGGGTTCTTCATGAGTCTTATGAGTGAGCCTCAAGGGTTTACACTGGATTGTAACTGAAGGCCTTCGCGTAGCTCCTACGCGGGCAGTGGATGCTCTTACAGCGGGTTGGCTGCTGACCCCGTCGCTAAGTTTTGTAAGACTTGAAATTTCCTTAGGTTGCCTTTGGCGGGAGCAGCACAAAGAGAACTCCCATAATCCAACGGGACCCCACGACGGCTCTAGTTGGAGGGCCAATGCTAATCTTAACGTTTCTGTTGACAGACAGGCGAGGGTCAAAGGTAACTCCGATATTCTTACATTTACTCCAATCTAGGCGTCCCCAACTTTAGTGCGATCCTTCTGCACGTTAGAGGGCCTGTGTGCCACCTCCTGTAGGATGTCCCTTCTGCCGGCTCTGTTCCCCGTCTCCATCACAGGTTCTCCTGCTCACCAGGCTGCAGAGTCCTCATACCTGGTCCTTATTGGGCTACATGGCTATTACAGCCTTCAGGTGTCTGGGAATCCCACCTCCAGGCTCAAAGAAGCCAAAAACCTGGACTTATCTTTGAAAGTAGGTCACCCGCCCACTTCAGGAACCTCCACTGGCTCCCCATCCAGAAAAGATGCCAATTCAAGATGTTGACACATGCCTACAAGGCCCTCCACGACCAAGGACCAGCATACAACAACCACTGCCCGAACTTCCACCAGCCCTCCAGACACCTGCGCTCCGCCGCCCTCGCCCTCGCGCGCACACCCCGCATCCGCTGAAGCTACAGTGGAGGATGCTCCTTCTCCTACCTAGCTGCCACATCCTGGAACGACCTTCCTCTTCACCTCCTTACAACATCCTCTCTCCTTCAATTCAGAAATGGACTCAAGACCTGGCTCTTCAACTGATCCCAGCAAGAACCCAGGGCCTCGATACCCTCATGGGTTATTAGTTGCATTCTACATATCCAGGTTGGTTGATTGATTGATACCTGGACGATCGGATCCAGAATGTTCTGAAAGGGCCCAATATCAATGCAGGATGAGCTAGAAAATGAAACCGTTGGTACCAAAATGACTTAAAACTGTTGGGAAGGCCTTGGTGCTGAACAGGATGGACTATAGTAACTCAGTCCTAGTGGCATGGTCTGCCCAAATCCAGATGCCCCTCAAAGCGGTCCTCCATGCAACTGCGAGAGCATGGTTAGAAAAGGGTACAGGATCATAGCAGTACTTCCTAATCAGTGTTCCGTGACTCCCTCTAGAAGAAAAGGTCAATTTAAGCTGAACAGTGTAACCTACAAGACTGTCCTTAAACACAGTAAATATCTGCAGAAGACGCCAAGATGCGGCTGGCACGCGGACGTCTAGAAGCATAACCCGACTTTGGTTGGAAACCCCAAAAGCCATGACACAAGGGTCTCTCAAACAAGCTTTTTCAGGAGCCACCACCAAAACCCTGGAACTCCCGAGCACTCGCTTTGAGGAAGTTCCCACTATGGCGATACTCAGCGAACATACACTGTTTGCTAAGACAAACAGCGAGACCTCCGTACATTGGGAAGCCTCATAAGGGTTAGTTCTACCCCCAACCCCTACAACATAACCAGCCAGTACTTTCAGATGACCCCATCTTCCTTGCTTTAAATTTCCCCCTTTTTCCTCATCAACCTACCCCACTGAGCGGAGACCTGACTGGCTTCATCAGACATCTCCAGATTTTTAAAAGGTTGTAGTTTCCCTCTGTTATTTGCTACTTTCTTTTACCTCATATGAAGTTTGTCAATATGACTTTTTTTCTGCATTGGGCATACTGGGCTAGCCGCGGAGAAGGGAAGCAACATCATGAATTCTTGGTGTACTTGAAGGTACATTTAAAAGATTTATTTTGTGGAAGGTGCTTCTAAGCTCCAACTGCCCACACTGGCCCAACACAAAGCAAAGTTCACTTTCCCAACTCTTTCCTTCCCCGCTTGATGTTCACAAGCTCACACTGAGTGTTATCTACTCAATGTACAGCTCTCAGTCCATCGCTGCTCGGCTTGCACTCTAAAAACACCCACAACCTCTTTGCTGCCTCATCGATGGCTACATGTGCAGGCTCCCAGCTCCCGCCTGCCAGGAGCTGCTACTGCGCATGCACCAAGAAGGCTGCACATGCAGACGCTCCAGTTCCTGCCTGCCAAGAGCTGCTACTGCGCATGCACCAAGAAGGCTGCACATGCAGACGCTCCAGTTCCTGCCTGCCAAGAGCTGCTACTGCGCATGCACCAAGAAGGATGTAAACACACTGCCTGCCTCCCACCATCTGGACTTTCTGCAGATGTCCAGTGTTGCCTCACCATCTCACCTTACCCCCAGCCTCTCCAGCACCCCCAACTATTGGCAGGGTGTGCCCCACCCCCAGCAGTGCCCCCATCCCAACATGTATCAGGATGGGGGCAGACAATACTCCTACAACCCACCATCCGGACCTTCTGCAAATGCCCATTGCTGCCTCACCGCCCCACATTACCCCCTGCCTCTCCAGCACCCCCCTGCTATTAGCAGGCTGAGCCCCACCCCCAGCATTGCCCCATACATCAGGATGGGGACAGACAGTGCCCCCGTGGCCCACCACCCGTGTGCTCCACCTGTTGACTCTGCAGCTTCCACCAGCCACTGCAGAGCAGCCCCCTCCATCACCCCCATGCGTACCCCAAAGGGGTGACCTTCATCCTTCCTAAGGCACACTTGTAAAGTGCGCCAGGTCATGGACCTCCATATAGCAGGACTTTAAGGAGCACGCCAGATGCTGTTACCACAACATCTGTATTTTTCTCCTTGATCTTCTGGGCACCATCAGCATTATTAGAATTTTTAGGTCTCGCCTAGGCAGCGCTTGCGCTGTCTCTTCGAGACATGATGTATTCAGGATATGGTTATGAAGCTCTGCCCACTTTCCGCCCATCTTTTTAATTGGCTCCTGTTACTGTCCTTTGTAAAGGGTGGCTTTTCATTGGTCAAAAGGCTTAGTAGTCCCTTCTTAGTATCGCCTTTTCTCTTGTTGTAACCTCCCATGAGCACTCCCTCCGTTACATGTGTTGTTACTCTAGATGTTTTAATTACAGCCTCGATACACTATTGTCTTAAATCACTTTCTCCTGCCTGCACGCTCACCTCAACGCTTTTTTTTTGTTTTAGTTTAACCAGCGCGGCACGCCTCAGCTGGAATAATCGTGGCCGCGCCTTTCTTTTGTTACTTGCAGCATGCCGAACTCGGCCGCATTACTTTTTTTCTGTTTTCTTTACTTTTCTTACAATGGCGGCACGCCCCGCTTTAGCTTTAAAAATCTTAAGATAAAGTGCAGGTTTATTTATTTATTTATTTTGAGAGTTTTATATAGCGCTGGCTAGACCCGGAGGTATCAGAGCGCTTTACATAAGGTTCCACAGAAATTACAAAATTACATCAGTTACACGTTACATCAGTTACTAGAAAAACATTTCAAGAGAGTAGAAGACGAAATAAATGGAGCTTAGAAGGGTAAGGGGGTGGGGTAAAGGGGTAGGAGGTAGATAGGATGGAGAGACGAAGGAGAGTCTGCCCAAAGTCCGGCTGGGTAGGTGACGGCCGAGGAGGAAGTCTACAGCCCATCTCCTCTTTAGCTATCGGGTAGCTCCACCGGGCATCAGCCAAACAGCTAGGTCTCAACGGGAAAACAGTTAAAGAGCAAGGAGGAGGGATAAATGGAGCATAAAGGAGAAAGGGGGTGGAGTAAAGGGGTAGGAGGGAGAATACAACGGAGAGACGAAGTCAGTTCTGTCCAAAGACCGGCTGGGTAGGTGATGGCTGAAGGGGTAGTCCACAGCCCATCTTCTCTTTAGCTATCAAGTAGCTCCACCGGGCATCGGTCAAAAAGCTAGGTCTCCTAGCTTTTTAAAAAAATTTATTCAGTACAGGAGTTATTAGCGAAAACGAGAAGCAGGATCCAAACAGATCAGGGAGAGTTGGGAGTCCAAAGGGAGGAGACAGCAGCGGAGGAGAAGACGAGACAAATGTCCGAAGACCGGCTCGGTAGGTGACAGCCAAAGCGGTGTGCCAGAGCCAGTCTCCCTATAGCTGTCGGAGCAGCTCCACCGGGGATCGGCCATGCGGTTCGGACTCCGCCGGCATAGGGTGATGAACAGGGGTAGGTCGAGGTTGTTGATCACTGTGGCTCTGAGGCTGGGGGTTTTCAGCCACGAGGCTTGTCCATGTGAGATCAGTGGCAGCCATTTTAGGGTCAGGCGCTGAGTGTTGTTCGAGTCCCTTGTTGTTCCAGGTCAGTTCCCTGGATAGAGATTATGGTCGACCAGGAGACTACAAGATGATCCAGGGCGAAGGTCACAAGTTGGAGAGAGCCGAAAGGTCCTGCCCTAAGCAAAAGCATCCTGGGCGCCATGTTGGGGTCAGGCGCGGCCGGGAATCAGTAATTGTTTCGAGAAAGGAGAAAGCCCTATGGTAACAGGGGCAAGTCCAGTCCACCTCCAGAAATAGAAAAAGAAATAGAAAAAGAAATGCGTCCCCATGCCTTTTTTTCTATTTCTTCACTTTTGAAGCAATCACGGCACCCATTCTTTAGCTTAAAATGTTTAAAGCTAAAGAGCGGCTGCCGCCATTGTAAGAAAAGTAAAATAAATAGCAAAAAAATGAGACTGCACGCCTTTTTTTCCAATTTCAGCGAGCTGCCAGATATCTCTGTTTAAGTTCCTAATACCCCATCCATTCCAGAGTGTCCCATTCGCTCTGCCTCACGCTGGTTAATGTCGGGAGTTCACCCTTGGACGGCTGTTTGCCTCACTGGGACCAGCTCACCCATGCAGAGCGCCGTGGATACCCTATCTTAACATGTGCATGCGGCCTGAGAGCTGAAACGACGAGCGGTACATTTTCATGTTGTTTGAATTAAAAATAAGCGCGCACTTGATTTTTTAAATGTAAGGTTCTTCAGTGAACCTCTACAGAAGGCAAGCGGCAACATGACAAGCATTCGGCCAAGAGACTTTGTTTAACAAATATTGTTTTAGATTCGGCTGTTAAAAAAATGACGTTTATAACTGCCTTATATAACTGCTTGTTGCCACAACAGAGCCATTCAGAGAAGATTTCTCGAGAGAAACCAACCGTTAACAGTACTTTGTAATCCGTCCCTGTACTCGTTTGAGTCTGATTACAGGAGACTGCACTGGTGCCGGTGTAATTATGGCCATTACATGAACTGCAGAGACAGCCGGCATTTGCCTTTTGATGCAAATTTCATGTTTGTGTTCGTCAGTCAGAGAAAACGCTATTCTGCACTCGTCAGTGCAAAACACACCACGTGCAGTGCAATCCCACGTGATCCAGAAATGGTGTTGCAAAAGTACACAAAAGTAAATAAATAGAAAATAAATGTGACCACACGCCTTTCTTCTTCATTTTCTTTACTTTTGTTACAATCGCGGCATTCGCGCTTTAAGCATCTTAAGCTAAACGTGGGGCCACATTTGTTTCTATTTCTTTACTTTTGAAGCAATCGCGGCACCCGCGCTTTAAGCATCTTAAGCTAAACGTGGGGCCACATTTGTTTCTATTTCTTTACTTTTGAAGCAGGCACCCGCGCTTTAAGCATCTTAAGCTAAACGTGGGGCCACATTTGTTTCTATTTCTTTACTTTTGAAGCAATCACGGCACCCGCGCTTTAAGCATCTTAAGCTAAGCGTGGGGCCACATTTGTTTCTATTTCTTTACTTTTGAAGCAGGCACCCGCGCTTTAAGCATCTTAAGCTAAACGTGGGGCCACATTTGTTTCTATTTCTTTACTTTTGAAGCAGGCACCCGCGCTTTAACTTAAGATGTTTAAAGTGAAAGTGCGAGGGCCGCCATTGCTTTGCAATGTAATAGCTCTCGCATCACTGAAAGTGTGAGCTATTGGCATTGCATTATTATTAGCAACGTCAATAGCTCAAACTTTCAGTAATGCGAGACCTATTTCATTGCAAATGTTTGTTTTATATGCTCTACATTTTCCTAATCCTGTCCGTATCCTGGCTTCCAGCCTCGCTTTACTCACCCCGTGCCCCATCCCCTGTTTTCTCAATAAACATAACCTGATGTTTCCATCCATCGTGCCATCAACTCCCCACAGCATCTTCCCCCGGAATCCTCCTTTAAATGTGTAAACATCTTCTTCCGCCCCGGAGCTCTCCTGCTGGGACCGGAAAGGTCCCCCGCAGGCTCTGACTGTCCGATGGCTTTTGATTCTTGGCCTCGGCGCCCATGACCATCATGCGTGCATGTGCACTGAAGACCCGCTGTGAAATATATTTTGCCGGGACTGGCCTTTGTAGGTCTCGCGCCTTGCGTTGCAGTGCGCAGCACTGCTCGCGCAGCGCGAGACCTCTTGTATGGGCTTTAGAAAGCTAACCACACGCTTGTGCGTGTGGTTAGCTTTCTAAAGCCTGGCATTGGCTGTAGCGTACGTTTTTTTTTTTAAAACGGCACGCAATTGGGCAAAGGCGGGCGCATGTCCCGCCCATTCCCGTCCGTGTCTAGGACGCGCATCAGCGCGCGGCACAGAGACAGGCTCCCTCGCTGCGCCCCCCCCCCGCTCCTCTGTGCGCGCACCACTGGTTTCGATTCCCGCGTTCGGGTATCGATTCCCCTTCTGGAAAATATGCTGGTTATTTTGCCTACCACCGAAACACGAAAAGTACTATTATGTTATTTTACAGTTTAATCCAAGGCGCAGGTTCTCATGACCTCTTCCGAATGTAGGTTCTCAGTCACAACTAGTTCTTCTTTAACGCTGGACCTCTAAACATTGTGTTAAATCCTTTTATTTAGTAACTTTAGCACTAAAGTACAGTTTCTTTTAACAGGAATTCTGCAACTCGCAGACAATTTCAAATCGTCAAGCACCACCATTTGTCTAATGTATCTCTGCATGAACCGAGGGAGGTGGCAAAATGTGCGCCGAACACATTCTAAATCTCACCCCGTGTAAATTCACAGCTGAAGACTTATCAAATGCTGCGAACCCTGGAGCTAGAAAACTGTCAATAGGTGCTTCTCAGGGAGTCCGTACCCCAGAGTCACGTCACTGCAAGAGGCAACAACCCACCATCTCAGGCCGACACTTCACCTACTGAGCACTCTGTTCTCCAGTCAGCTCACCAAGCCCGGCATCTCTAGCCGAGTATGGAATATCTTGGCTTCAAAAGGCCCCATCACATGTCTTCGTAGCCACAGTTAGAGAAAATCTTGAGTTTCCAGCCTTGGATCGGTAGCGGGGCCTCCCTGGGCATGGCACAATGACGTTTCATGCAGTCACTTTGTGCTGTGCCTTACCTCATCATACGGAGTCTTGGAACCTATAAAACATCTGGCAGTCTAGCTGGGGTACCAGGGACACTGAATGGCATGTTAGAAAGTGGTATGAATCCACATTTTCACTTCATTGACTTTACTCCACCCTGACCTCTCCATAAGGTCATTTTATTTAGTTCACGCTGTAACTCGACTGCAGCATGAATAGGCTTTGTGTAGGGACCAGTAAGATCAACGAATTACACAACTGAAGCACCACCCAGTGTGTGGTGCATGCGTAAAGGGCTCTTTTTAAATGTCTTACGCGGAGTGTCACAAAAAAATAAATGTACCCCGTGTAAAGGGCAACGTTAGTTACAAGTGACACAACTGAATGACCGCTGTTAGTACAAGGCCAAGAGGAACTTTGATGCCCCTTGCATGTCATCTTTTTAATCCCTTGAGCTGGAGGTCACTTGCACAACTGCAACAGAAACAGTCACAGCTGCTCTGGGCAAATGCGGTCTACTCTGCACTGGTGCAAAAACCGGCTTCAAAGGCAACACAACAAACACAAGTGGCATCTACATCATAAAACAACATAACCTTCGTACCGGACACTTGCAACCTCCAGGAGGTTTATGATAAAAAATTCTATCAGGCACAGCGCACTCTCTCTCGGATTTACGCAAGTTTGAGCTATTTACATTGCAAATAATGCCTTTTATTTTTGTTTTCGTTTTTAAAACATAAATAAAAGGCATTGGGATTTACAATGCCAATAGCTTAAACTCGCGTAAATGCGAGACCTATTGCATTGCAAATGCTTGTTATCTTTGGTCTGCCAAGGAGAGCTGCCTGCTGCTCGCTCCTGTATTTTCTGGTCTGTCAGTTTTCCTGCAACCTTCACTCCATGCATGCGAGACATGGACGCCACACGCAGCAGCGGCCCAGTGCGGCTGCGGGACCACGCCCCAGGTTTTTCCCAGCAAGAACAGAGTCTGTTCAGCTGAACAAAGGTCAGCCTGATGACACTCCTCTTGTTTAGGTCAGGCAGCCAGAATCTAGACATGTACTAAATGTGTAGGCTCCCGGCTGCCTGAGCTGAACTTTGCCAGGCGGAGTATTTCACAGCCCTGTGGGCGTGACATCTTCAGCCTGGCAAAGGCGCCTCGAGACCCTCCCCCTCGTGACGAGGGGTTGCGTCACCCATTGTCTCTGACATGGGTGCTTCAGTTTTATGCCCTGAAGTGCCCAGGGACGAGTGCAATCAGTGACATCTCGTCACAGAGTGGGGTGTGGTCAGCAGTCTCATTGACTCCATCCTACTCTGTGACGAGGTGGGACTGCTGCATTCCCTCTTGGGACCCCGAGGCTTTCCTCTCAGAGATCTGCATGTAAGGTAAGTTTTATGTTTTTGTTTTTTCCATCTTTGGTGCATGTGTGCCTGTATGTATGAATGTACATGCATTTGTTAGAGAGTGTTGTGAATGGGTGTGTGTGCATGTGTGCGTGTGTGAATGCATGGGTGTGAGTGATGTGTAGGTGTGCTTGTGTGCCCCCCTCTCAGGTAACATTACTGGGCGCCACTGGACACATGTATCTTACCCTAAATATATGCAGTAGGATTAGCTTGGAGTTTATATGCTGGGTAGCCCAGAAACGCATTTTGATTTTGTGCACCTGGGTGGTGCATAAGATGGTGCTTGGAGGGAACCCCAGACAGCAGTGTGAGGTAAGGGTTCAGCATTCCTCAGGTCTGTTGTAGTGGGCCAGACTTTAGGGTGCGGCTCATAGGAGACACAGGAATCCTTTAAAGTGTACGGAAAACCCTTGCTTCAATATGTGCCCGGTACGTTTCCATTCTTCAACGGAACATCGGTTCCTTCTGTATGGAGCAGAAACCTGGACGATAACAGTGACCTATTCCACCAAAGTCCAGACCTTCATCATCTCCTGTACGAGGAAAACCCTCCAAATCCGCAGGCCAAACACCATCAGCAACAACTATGGAAGCAGGCTTTCCAACTCCCTGCTCATGAAGAAATCCTGAAAAGATGCTGGATAGGTCACACCCTCCACAAGACAACATCAAACACCACCAAGCAAGCGCGGACGAGGCCTCGAGGCGGACTGTAAGGAGATGGGTTACACCCCAGTCAGATTGAAAGAAAATAGCCCAAGACAGACATGGCTGGAGAATACGGGTTGATGGCCTATACCCCAGGAGGGGTAGTATGCATAAGTATTTACACACAGTGTGATTCCAGTGCTGCAAGAGGACACATGGACACAGACCATGGCAGCACTTGGGGATTGAAAGAAAAGCCCAGGACAGAGATGGCTGGAGAGTACGGGTTGATGGCCTATATCCCAGGAGGGGTAGTATGCATAAGTATTTACACAGTGTGATTCCAGTGCTGCAAGAGGACACATGGACACAGACCGTGGCAGCACATGGGGATTGAAAGAAAAGCCCAGGACAGAGATGGCTGGAGAGTACAGGTTGATGGCCTATACCCCAGGAGGGGTAGTATGCATAAGTATTTACACACAGTGTGATTCCAGTGCTGCAAGAGGACACATGGACACAGACCATGGCAGCACATGGGGATTGAAAGAAAAGCCCAGGACAGACATAGCTGGAGAGTACGGGTTGATGGCCCATATCCCAGGAGGGGTAGTATGCATAAGTATTTACACACAGTGTGATTCCGGTGCTGCAAGAGGACACATGGACACAGACCATGGCAGCACATGGGGATTGAAAGAAAAGCCCAGGACAGAGATGGCTGGAGAGTACAGGTTGATGGCCTATACCCCAGGAGGGGTAGTATGCATAAGTATTTATATCCAGTGTAATTCCAGTGGTACAAGAGGACACATGGACACAGACCGTGGCAGCACATGGGGATTGAAAGAAAAGCCCAGGACAGAGATGGCTGGAGAGTACGGGTTGATGGCCTACATCCCAGGAGGGGTAGTATGCATAAGTATTTACACAGTGTGATTCCAGTGCTGCAAGAGGACACATGGACACAGACCGTGGCAGCACATGGGGATTGAAAGAAAAGCCCAGGACAGAGATGGCTGGAGAGTACAGGTTGATGGCCTATACCCCAGGAGGGGCAGTATGCATAAGTATTTACACACAGTGTGATTCCAGTGCGGCAAGAGGACACATGGACACAGACCATGGCAGCACATGGGGATTGAAAGAAAAGCCCAGGACAGACATGGCTGGAGAGTACGGGTTGATGGCCCATATCCCAGGAGGGGTATTATGCATAAGTATTTACACACAGTGTGATTCCAGTGCTGCAAGAGGACACATGGACACAGACCATGGCAGCACATGGGGATTGAAAGAAAAGCCCAGGACAGAGATGGCTGGAGAGTACAGGTTGATGGCCTATACCCCAGGAGGGGTAGTATGCATAAGTATTTATATCCAGTGTGATTCCAGTGCTGCAAGAGGACACATGGACACAGACCGTGGCAGCACATTGGGATTGAAAGAAAAGCCCAGGACAGAGATGGCTGGAGAGTACAGGTTGATGGCCTATATCCCAGGAGGGGTAGTATGCATAAGTATTTACACAGTGTGATTCCAGTGGTACAAGAGGACACATGGACACAGACCGTGGCAGCACATGGGGATTGAAAGAAAAGCCCAGGACAGACATGGCTGGAGAGTACGGGTTGATGGCCCATATCCCAGGAGGGGTAGTATGCATAAGTATTTACACACAGTGTGATTCCAGTGCTGCAAGAGGACACATGGACACAGACCATGGCAGCACATGGGGATTGAAAGAAAAGCCCAGGACAGAGATGGCTGGAGAGTACAGGTTGATGGCCTATACCCCAGGAGGGGTAGTATGCATAAGTATTTATATCCAGTGTGATTCCAGTGCTGCAAGAGGACACATGGACACAGACCGTGGCAGCACATGGGGATTGAAAGAAAAGCCCAGGACAGAGATGGCTGGAGAGTACAGATTGATGGCCTATACCCCAGGAGGGGTAGTATGCATAGGTATTTACATCCAGTGTGATTCCAGTGGTGCAAGAGGACACATGGACACAGACCATGGCAGCACATGGGGATTGAAAGAAAAGCCCAGGACAGAGATGGCTGGAGAGTACAGGTTGATGGCCTATACCCCAGGAGGGGTAGTATGCATAAGTATTTACACACAGTGTGATTCCAGTGCTGCAAGAGGACACATGGACACAGACCATGGCAGCACATGGGGATTGAAAGAAAAGCCTAGGACAGAGATGGCTGGAGAGTACCGGTTGATGGCCTATACCCCAGGAGGGGTAGTATGCATAAGTATTTATATCCAGTGTAATTCCAGTGGTACAAGAGGACACATGGACACAGACCATGGCAGCACATGGGGATTGAAAGAAAAGCCCAGTACAGAGATGGCTGGAGAGTACAGGTTGATGGCCTATACCCCAGGAGGGGTAGTATGCATAAGTATTTATATCCAGTGTAATTCCAGTGGTACAAGAGGACACATGGACACAGACCGTGGCAGCACATGGGGATTGAAAGAAAAGCCCAGGACAGAGATGGCTGGAGAGTACGGGTTGATGGCCTATATCCCAGGAGGGGTAGTATGCATAAGTATTTACACAGTGTGATTCCAGTGCTGCAAGAGGACACATGGACACAGACCGTGGCAGCACATGGGAATTGAAAGAACAGCCCAGGACAGAGATGGCTGGAGAGTACAGGTTGATGGCCTATACCCCAGGAGGGGTAGTATGCATAAGTATTTACACACAGTGTGATTCCAGTGCTGCAAGAGGACACATGGACACAGACCATGGCAGCACATGGGGATTGAAAGAAAAGCCCAAGACAGAGATGGCTGGAGAGTACAGGTTGATGGCCTATACCCCAGGAGGGGTAGTATGCATAAGTATTTATATCCAGTGTGATTCCAGTGGTACAAGAGGACACATGGACACAGACCGTGGCAGCACATGGGGATTGAAAGAAAAGCCAAGGACAGAGATGGCTGGAGAGTACTGGCTGATGGCCTATACCCCAGGAGGGGTAGTATGCATAAGTATTTACATCCAGTGTGATTCTAGTGGTGCAAGAGGACACATGGACACAGACCGTGGCAGCACATGGGGATTGAAAGAAAAGCCCAGGACAGAGATGGCTGGAGAGTACGGGTTGATGGCCTATACCCCAGGAGGGGTAGTATGCATAAGTATTTATACACAGTGTGATTCCAGTGGTGCATGAGGACACATGGACACAGACCGTGGCAGCACATGGGGATTGAAAGAAAAGCCCAGGACAGAGATGGCTGGAGAGTACGGGTTGATGGCCTATACCCCAGGAGGGGTAGTATGCATAAGTATTTACATCCAGTGTGATTCCAGTGGTGCAAGAGGACACATGCTGACAGACTGTGGCAGCACATTGGGATTGAAAGAAAAGCCCAGGACAGAGATGGCTGGAGAATACGGGTTGATGGCCTATACCCCAGGAGGGGTAGTTGGCATAAGTATTTACATCCAGTGTGATTCCAGTGGTACAAGAGGACACATGGACACAGACCGCGCCAGCACATGGGGATTGAAAGAAAAGCCTAGGACAGAGATGGCTGGAGAGTACGGGATGATGGCCTATACCCCAGGAGGGGTAGTATGCATAAGTATTTACACACAGTGTGATTCCAGTGGTACAAGAGGACACATGCCGACAGACCGTGGCAGCACATGGGGATTGAAAGAAAAGCCCAGGACAGAGATGGCTGGAGAGTACGGGTTGATGGCCTATACCCCAGGAGGGGTAGTATGCATAAGTATTTACATCCAGTATGATTCCAGTGATGCAAGAGGACACATGGACACAGAGATTGGCAGCACATGGGGACTGAAAGAAAAGCCCAGGACAGACATGGCTGGAGAGTACGGGTTGATTGCCTATACCCCAGGAGGGGTAGTATGCATAAGTATTTACACACAGTGTGATTCCAGTGATACAAGAGGACACATGCCGACAGACCGTGGCAGCACATGGGGATTAAAGGAAAAGGCCAGGACAGAGATGGCTGGAGAGTACGGGTTGATGGCCTATACCCCAGGAGGGGTAGTGTGCATAAGTATTTACATCCAGTGTGATTCCAGTGGTACAAGAGGACACATGCTGACAGACTGTGGCAGCACATGGGGATTGAAAGAAAAGCCCAGGACAGAGATGGCTGGAGAGTACGGGTTGATGGCCTATACCCCAGGAGGGGTAGTATGCATAAGTATTTACATCCAGTATGATTCCAGTGATGCAAGAGGACACATGGACACAGAGCTTGGCAGCACATGGGGACTGAAAGAAAAGCCCAGGACAGACATGGCTGGAGAGTACGGGTTGATGGCCTATACCCCAGGAGGGGTAGTATGCATAAGTATTTACACACAGTGTGATTCCAGTGATACAAGAGGACACATGCCGACAGACCGTGGCAGCACATGGGGATTAAAGGAAAAGGCCAGGACAGAGATGGCTGGAGAGTACGGGTTGATGGCCTATACCCCAGGAGGGGTAGTGTGCATAAGTATTTACATCCAGTGTGATTCCAGTGGTACAAGAGGACACATGCTGACAGACTGTGGCAGCACATGGGGATTGAAAGAAAAGCCCAGGACAGAGATGGCTGGAGAGTACGGGTTGATGGCCTATACCCCAGGAGGGGTAGTATGCATAAGTATTTACATCCAGTGTGATTCCAGTGATAGAAGAGGACACATGGACACAGACCGTGGCAGTACATGGGGATTGAAAGAAAAGCACAGGACAGAGATGGCTGGAGAGTACGGGTTGATGGCCTATACCCCAGGAGGGGTAGTATGCATAAGTATTTACATCCAGTGTGATTCCAGTGGTAGAAGAGGACACATGGACACAGACCGTGGCAGCACATGGGGATTGAAAGAAAAGCCCAGGACAGAGATGGCTGGAGAGTAGGGGTTGATGGCCTATACCCCAGGAGGGGTAGTATGCATAAGTATTTATACACAGTGTGATTCCAGTGGTACAAGAGGACACATGCCGACAGACCATGGCAGCACATGGGGATTGAAAGAAAAGTCCAGGACAGAGATGGCTGGAGAGTAGGGTTTGATGGCCTATACCCCAGGACGGGTAGTATGCATAAGTATTTACATCCAGTGTGATTCCAGTGGTGCAAGAGGACACATGGACACAGACCGTGGGAGCACATGGGGATTGAAAGAAAAGCCGAGGACAGAAATGGCTGGAGAGTACGGGTTGATGGCCTATACCCCAGGAGGGGTAGTTGGCATGAGTAAGTAAATTCCATTCTTCCCTAGAAGTGTTACCCCCAAGAAGCCTCTCCCGCTTTTGTGCCTTTATTTCGGGTCTCCCCTGGTAAAGAGCTCTCAGCCCCACCCACCTTCCTGCTGACACTGGAGGAGAAAGACACATATATGAATCAATCATGGCGAAATACGCAAAAGTCGGGAACTGTCGAAACAGGTGCCAGAGAAAGACTTGTAGAATATAAAAAGTCTGCAACTTGGATTAAGTTTGGGACAGAAAACACCAGTTACTGTGCTAGAATTTCTCATCATTCGGGGGTCTCACACCAGTGGTGAGCAGGAAAACACTTTGAGCTCTAGGATTGGGGGTGGGGGTCTGATTGCCAACACCCCCTGCCAGGTTCAATAGGAAGATCCTAGAACTTATGCATCCTGCTAGGAAGAGATGCCTTGCAATCTCCTAAAAGGAAGGAGCCCACTGACTGCTGAGTGGGGGTGGGGTACTGGAGCTACCGATACATGAAGAAAAGGCTGCCTTGTAGAGGAGGCGTCTAGGAGCAAGGCGTGAGGAGCAGCACACTGGCCCACTGGAGACCAGTGAAGATTCAGCACCAATCAGTCATGTGGTGAAACCTTCTCACCCAGGTCCCGCAACACAAAGTGGTCATGACCATGTTCGACTGAGTCATCAGAAGAAGTAGGAGCGCGTACGTCGGGTCGGTGCTACAAGACGTCATCACCGCATTCGGCGGTGACATCACTGGAAGACGGAGCGCCTGTGAAGTCTTTGCAGTGGAGACTAGCACAGGTGCTGTGATCGTTTGCTCATGACGAACCCTTGGCCAAGATCACGGCTGCATCCCGTGGTGGGCTTGTTGCTTGTGTAGGTGGTGGGGTTTAGTTTGAGCCCAAGGAAGATCCCACAACGTCTCCTTCTCTGCCTGAACTCCAGTGATCATGCCCTCCGCGGGCTGTCACCACGTAGGCTTGCGTCTTCAGTTTGGAAGAAGCACACCTGTGCCCCCCCCTACGGTAACAGTGAGCATCAAGAGAGTCAGCGGGCCATGGTTAAGAAAGCAAGACTACTTCCAGAGCCGGTGTGCGAGCGTGCACGTTAGTGACCCAACGCAGCAAAGGACCTATACTCCTCAGCTACGCAAGGTGCCATCGACTAACAGGGTTACAGGAGACGCAATAACTTTACGAGGTGCTGTACCATCTACTGAATCGATAACACTGTTATTAATCTTGGTGTTTAGTCTAACAATGGTCCTGGAAGAGAGAAAAAAAAGAAGAGTGCTCTGCCGCCGGGTCCAGCTTAGATGTAGTAGACATGGAGTGTGCCCTGAACGCTTGAAGAACCTGCGGATAGCCCACAGTTTAGAAGTAGCTAGTTCACCCCCAAAAACTCCCCCATGAAATGCGTACACTGTTCTTCTCTTTGGCCCTACACTAGTTCCTATGAATTATTCAGTTTCATTGACTTTTCTTTCATAACGGTACTGACTGGGCAATGATTTATTGATTATCATGGGATGCTTTGTTAATTTCTGGGTTTGATCCCCACACCACCTCCCTGAGTGAGCCTTGGACTCTTTGGCCTCGCTACCCTGAGGGTCAAGGGCTAAAGGACTGTACTTGGTGCTCGGCTTTGGGTTCAATAGTAAGGTAAGGCCCCTGACTGACGGTAACAGTTGGAGTCCTTCTACCCCTAGACTCCTGAAAAGCTCCCACAGTTGATTTTGGCTCAAACTCCTGTCTCTGTTACAATCTTTCACTGCAGCTCGCCATTCTAAGCTTTCTTTCCCATCAGTCATTAACTGCCACCTCTGCTCACATTCCAAACTTTCTTCCATCAGTCATTAACTTGGACCTCTGCTCACCATGGCAATATTCCTTCTCTATGGATCACTAATTTGTTTACTTCTGTTCACTATTCTAAGCATCCATTCGCCTTCGTCATGACCTCCCTTTTCTGCTCTCGATACCATTCACCGCTCTCTTCTTCTCTCTACCATTTTGTCTCTGGTCATTTCTGACTCCCTTCACTTGACTACCTGCCTACCCTTCTATTTGCGCTTTTACCGCCCCCTCGTGTGGCATTAACTTCTCCCCATCTTTGTGCAGGTGTCACATGAGGCTTTCCCTGGCCCACCACTGATCCCAGAGTAGGCCACACCTCTGTTTGTCTCATGTCCTTCTTGGATCTCCAGCCCTGGTCTCACATCCACACAAGTGGAATACAACAGCTCTCTCTATGTTAAGATGTCCTTCTGTCCTGCTCCCTTCCATCACGCATGCCTTCCTCCATCGCGCAGTCTCTTTCTCGCTCCTTCTCTCCTGTCAGCGACCTCGGAGTGATTTAATTGGCTGGAACCGTCTCTACTAACTGTTCAACATCTGGAAAATTTGCTTTTTTCTTATTTTTCAACTCACAAGACCTCTGATTCTTACTCTCAGTTACTGTTCTTTTATCTAAGGCTCTTTATACTCTTCAGTGTATGTATTATGAATGTGTGTGGTGTGTATGTATATATATATATATATATATATATATATATATATATATATATATATATATATATATATTTCCCTGAAAAAAACAATGTTTAAAGTAACGTTATAGTTAAGTGTAATAAAAATATCTGTTTTCTTTTTTTATTAAAACCTTAGAAATTCACTGAAAAAGCCAAAGGGTAAAGTAATAGATAGGTGAATTTCTAAGTGACAACATTAACGTTTTGAACTGAAAAAAAAAACACTGAAATTCAGGAGTTGTAGTTAGCAGCATTAACTATAACTTGCACCCCGCCATGCACTGCTAATGGCCTCACATATGACATCACTCATGACATGTTCTGTGAAATCGTCGATGACCTCACTCGTAACGTCTCAAATTACATCATTGCCGACATCACTGATAACATCTGTTCACTACTCACTGTCTCACTATTATTTGACAGGACAGGTCATGGCCACCGGTGTGTTGCCGACATTACCCATCACTGTGTACGACAATACCCACGTCATAGTACAAGACACTGCACACAGAATTACGTAAGACAATAGCACGACGTGCACCAGGTATGCACACCATTGTGCAACAAATTTAGACTTGTTAATACAATAAACTGAGCACGGTTATGCAAAATACCTCCCCCAATTCAGAGTTTACCACCAATAAATGGGGAATATTGTGGTAATTACCTGCCATGTTTTCTGCTGCTAAACTCTGAACATTGCGGTATATGTGTTGGGCAGCCGGAGCACAGAGATCCGAGTGATGGCGTGTCACCGGTTGCTGAATATGAGGAAATGAGGTGTATTATATGGTGTGGTTGTGCGACCTCACTGTGTGATACACTCATCAACCCCTTTAGGACCCTTGGGCTTCGTCTGTCAAACCCTCAGCTCAACCCAGTGTAGCTGCGGCTCCGAGCAGCAAGGCTTACACAGAGGAACACGTATAAAGCATTTAAACAGCACTAAAGCAATCGAAGAAGAAATCAACAAAACACCCAAGAAATACGACACCAATTTATAAAAATAGACTATTTTTATGTATTTTTAGACCCCACAAGGAAAACGATCCATCAGAGAGTTCTGGAGATACAGAATTTACAGGGTATAGTAAATTAAAGCATTTCACTGAACCGTGAACAAGCATGATCTTTTTGTGTTGCTAGAAGTCGTCCTCAGTGGGATGGGTACACCCAAACGTGGGTCCCGTGCTCGCTGTGCCACTGGATTCAAGCTAGCCTGGCTGATGAGGGGTGTTACCCCAAAACCGGTCCCAGGATGCTTGTTTCCAGTCCAGGGAGGACCTGACTTGGCAGTTCGGGCTGGACTGTCCACATGGGGTGCAGGGGCAAGACTGATTTGCATATGGCTGGGTCCAAACTGGGGTGACATGGTGAACAAAAAAAGATGGATTTAACCCAGTTCTGTAAGTGGGGGTGAGTGTTTGACAATTTTCAGCATTGCGAAATATGGGCCGCTGGGAATAGACATCACTGCAAAGTGAAATCTCTGAACATCCATTTAAATAGAAAGCAAACACACACAGAAAAGCGACATTGGCAATATTTCCTTTATTTGAGGTACAGTAAAAGTCAGATTATATTATTTGTCACTGTGCTGGACACACTTCGCACGAGTCTTTTGCACACGGCTATCCTTGCACAGCATTTAAAGTGTGGCCGGAGGGCTGAGACGCACTCCCTGTCAGGTCACTCATTGTCCCCGGGTACCTTTTGCACAAGGCTATCCTTGCACTGCATTTAAAGTGCCTGTGGCCGGAGGGCTGGGACGCACTCCCTGTCAGGTCACTCATTGCCCCCGGGTACTTTCTGCACAAGGCTATCCTTGTACAGCATTTAGTGCCTATGCCCGGAGGGCTGGGACGCACTCCCTGTCAGGTCACTCATTGTCCCCAGGTACCTTCTGTACGAGGCTATCCTTGCACAGCATTTAAAGTGCCTGTGCCTGGAGGGCTGGGACGCACTCCCTGTCAGGTCACTCATTGTCCCCAGGTACCTTCTGCACAAGGCTATCCTTGCACAGCATTTAAAGTGCCTGTGCCATGAGGGCTGGGACGCACTCCCTGTCAGGTCCCTCATTGTCCCCAGGTACCTTCTGCACGAGGCTATCCTTGCACAGCATTTAAAGTGCCTGTGCCAGGAGGGCTGGGACGCACTCCCTGTCAGGTCACTCATTGTCCCCAGGTACCTTCTGCACAAGGCTATCTTTGCACAGCATTTAAAGTGCCTGTGCCTGAAGGGCTGGGACGCACTCCCTGTCAGGTCACTCATTGTCCCCAGGTACCTTCTGCACAAGGCTATCTTTGCACAGCATTTAAAGTGCCTGTGCCCGGAGGGCTGGGACGCACTCCCTGTTTTGTCACTCATTGTCCCCGGGTACCTTTTGCACAAGGCTATCCTTGCACAGCATTTAAAGTGCCTGTGCCCGGAGGGCTGGGACACACTCCCTGTCAGGTCACTCATTGTCCCCGGGTACCTTTTGCACAAGGCTATCCTTACACAGCATTTAAAGTGTGGCCGGAGGGCTGGGACGCATCCCCTGTTTGGTCACTCATTGTCCCCGGGTACCTTTTGCACAAGGCTATCCTTGCACAGCATTTAAAGTGTGCCCGGAGGGCTGGGACGCATCCCCTGTTTGGTCACTCATTGTCCCCAGGTACCTTCTGCACAAGGCTATCCTTGCACAGCATTTAAAGTGCCTGTGGCCGGAGGGCTGGGACGCACTCCCTGTTTGGTCACTCATTGTCCCCGTGTACCTTCTGCACAAGGCTATCCTTGCACAGCATTTAAAGTGCCTGTGGCCGGAGGGCTGGGACGCACTCCCTGTCAGGTCACTCATTGTCCCCAGGTACCTTCTGCACAAGGCTATCTTTGCACAGCATTTAAAGTGCCTGTGCCTGGAGGGCTGGGACGCACTCCCTGTCAGGTCACTCATTGTCCCCAGGTACCTTCTGCACAAGGCTATCTTTGCACAGCATTTAAAGAAGCCTGTGCCCGGAGGGCTGGGATGCACTCCCTGTTTGGTCACTCATTGTCCCCGGGTACCTTTTGCACAAGGCTATCCTTGCACAGCATTTAAAGTGCCTGTGCCCGGAGGGCTGGGACGCACTCCCTGTCAGGTCACTCATTGTCCCCGGGTACCTTTTGCACAAGGCTATCCTTGCACAGCATTTAAAGTGTGGCCGGAGGGCTGGGACGCATCCCCTGTTTGGTCACTCATTGTCCCCAGGTACCTTTTGCACAAGGCTATCCTTGCACAGCATTTAAAGTGTGGCCGGAGGGCTGGGACGCATCCTCTGTTTGGTCACTCATTGTCCCCAGGTACCTTCTGCACAAGGCTATCCTTGCACAGTATTTAAAGTGTGGCCGGAGGGCTGGGTCGCACTCCCTGTTTGGTCATTCATTGTCCCCAGGTGACTTCTGCACAAGGCTATCCTTGCACAGCATTTAAAGTGCCTTTAACCAGAGGGCTGAGACGCACTCCCTGTTAGGTCACTCATTGTCCCCGGGTACAATTAGAGAGCGCAGGCTTCATTTACTCTCACTTCAAAGGCCGCCGGGACCGGTTGGATCAGTGTGAGAATGTCACACAGCAGGCAGGGAGGCTGGTCCCTTCATAGGGTTAGTTCCAGGGGTGAACTTCTGAGGAAACTTAAAAAGCAAGATGTGAGGGAAGGTGACCCTCAGGAGATGACACTGCGTGTCACCGTCGCCCCCGTGCGGGCGTTAGGGGAATGCCCTGCTATGGTAAGACATGTTCTAACTGTAGAAACATACACAGACAGACCTCTGCAGGACGCTCCTCCCCACACCCCCAGGATGGTGTCTGTGCAAGGTAGGTAGACTAGGTCAGATCACCGCATGGAACAAACAAGCACGGGCCAAGGCAACAGGTCTTGACTACGAGGCCTACTGGCTTTGCCAATATTTTTAGCCCTGCTGCTGTGCAGCTTGGCTATTGAATTGTAAAAAAGCACAGCGACACAGCCGCGGTATCATTTTGTAGGCAGGCGCATTTGTTTAATGTGCGCGCCTATAAAATGACATGGGCATTTTTTTCTTTTTATTTACCGATTAAGAATAAAAAGGAGAGGAAAGATGCGGTTTTAAAATGCAGGGTAAAAGTGTTAAAAAAAACAAATTGTAAAAAGATGACCACGTTTCAGAAGTGGGTTTAAGAGAGGCAGTGGGGGCAAAGCAACAGGAGCGAAAGAGAGCAACACGGACCATGGGGGAAGAAGCGCAAAGAGGCAAGTTAGCACAACACGAGTGCGGAGAGAGAAGCGCATGGGCGAGAGTGCAACACAGAGTGGGGAGAAAACCACACAAGGGAAGTGGCTGGAAAACACATGCACTCTCATGGAGTGCTTAAACAAAAAGAAAAAAATAGTTCCTTAAAAGTAAGCAGGAAAAAGATAGAAGCCAGCCAGTTAAAGTGATGGCAAAGAGGCAATGCTCCATGGGAGGGACAAACACAAGATTGATAAGCTGGGACACGAATGAGAAGCAGGCAAATGAGAATGACAGTGAAGCCAACCATTGGTTAACAATGGGCGGGCAGTAGGCCCTTTCAAGATGTTAGTAAGCCCACAATAGGTCTTTTGCAAGCAGACAGTTTGCTTGTCTGGCGGCTCCACCTAATGAGGGGGGTCCTTTCTGTGGAAATGTTAACATTGAACTTTTACTGGGTAGTGAGAAGTGGAAATGTTTCACTATCTGCAGCTCCTCCTTCGTGCAGCTGATCACAGCAGAGGTAGACGGCAACCCACACTGCAGAGCAGGCTCCCCACCAGGTAACCTCTCGCGTGTCTGTACCCAGGAGCAACCGCGTCTGTTGGCCGCTTATGCCCATTCACGGTATTTGGCATATGCTTTCTGAATTTGCTGACATCCTGTATGCGGGGCCCCGAGAGAGCACGAGTCAAAGTAAAACCCTCACTTCAGCCTCAATGTAGAGAGTTAAGCATCCTGGTCTAGCCTGAGGCTGCAGATCCAGAAAGGGAGGTATATCAAAGAATGGAAGCATAAAACTCAACAACAAGAACCAAGTGCTCTATGCAGTGACGTAACAAAACCTCAGGGCCCCCCTGCAAGGTTAGGTGAGGGGGGCCCATTCCCTAACTGCCTTGCTGCTTCTGAGTGTTTTATTTGTTTGCAGCTCACCAGCCCAAGTGTCACCTTTTGAAGTGACCGGTGTGGGGGCTCCCTCGCACCGCGGGGGCTGTGGGGGCCTCCGTGACGCCCCTGGCTCTATGCTCGCTCGAGTTCTCAAGAGGGACAAGACTACAAGAGGCCGGTGGATGTCAATGGTGAGTCTCGGGACAGTGCAGCGTAAGATCAAGAATTATTTTTGCAGACGTGTCAGACTTTAAATGTGAACGGAACGCCCAGACCTCCTAAAAGCTTCTTTTTAAAGCTTTTTAGTGCACAAAAAAGAATGCGTCAGGTTTTTTATTTGTCTTTGGTGCTGGTTTGCAGTTCTCCATCCCTTTGACATTCTATCCTCTGCTGTTCAGGGGAGATAGTGGGGTGCTCAATCTTTGGAACTTGCTTCCTTGGGACTTCTGATGCCCCAGAATTACCTTCACACGTCACCTAGTCAGATTCTGGTTGTGACAGGTCATAAGCAGGTCTTGTTGTGGGCGTGTTCACATAACTGACAACATCATGCACTCATTCCAGACTGTGGCTTAAGGAAACTTGAGGGGACCCCCCTTCAAAGTACATGGAGTGGGGCCTCCCGGTCAGGAGTTCTCGGGCTCGCCCGTGCACAGTGCCGGATGGGCCCCTCTGGAGCTCTGGGCCCCCCCGCGCACCGCAGGGGCTATTGTTATGCCACTCATCCCAGAGAACAGATCACACCACTTCCAAGATGGCTTCACTCTCAGGAATAGTGTCCTTCCTCTAGGAGCTTGACACGCCAGGAACACGCTGGGCTTCTCCTTCTGGACAGTCTCTTCTCCTGCACGGCCAGAGTCTAGGGTGACCAGATCTTGAGAACCAAAAACCGGGACAATTGGGGAAAATAGAAGAAGGACTACAATTTTTCATCCACGGAATGGCACAGAATGGCAGCTGTCATCAACATAGGATCACAGAAGATGCATTAAGAAAGTAAATACAATGTAATTTCTACAATCAAAATCATACCTATTAATGAAATTGCTTACTTATAACAGTTGCTAACTAGCAAAGCTTTAGAACACCCAAAAAAGTGCCTCTCACTGTTTCCAGTCAATCCCTTCTAAAAACCGGGACATGAGACAAAATTGCCGAAATCTGCCCGGACAGCTGGTGAAAAACGGGGACTGTCCGGGCAAATCCGGGACGTCTGGTCACCCTAGGCCAGACCCCTCTTTCCACCTCTCAGCACACCAGTGGCGTCTGGAGCAGTGAATTGTAGGGGGTACAACTGGGTGAGCGGGTACTACAAATCAAGGCTCACAGTAAACCGTGCATATGCGTGTGTCTGCGTATAGGATAATATATCTTCTACTGTGACAACTGCTATCTCCTAATTATAACCAGGTCAGAGTCGGAACAGAAAGAACATTTTCTTTTTCGCGAATAACTTTGGCGCCGTTTGATGAATCTCCACAAAACTTTCCAAAAAATGCAATATCTTCAGCTCTTTTCTGGAAAGTTTTCGATTGATCAATCAAGCGGGATCAAGAAAACAAGCATTTGCAATGCAATAGGTCTCGCATTTACACAAGTTTAAGCTTTTGGCATTGTAAATGACCATGCCTTTTATTTATGTTTTAAAAACCAAAACATAAATAAAATGCATTGTCATTTACAATGCCAATAGCTCAAACTCGTGTAAATGCGAGACCTATTGCATTGCAAATGCTTGTTACATGATGCCAGGAAAAATGTATTAGAACTAACTTAGGTACACCACAAATACTGCCCCCACAGCTGAGCACATCCAAAATCACTTGTGTTAACTCTGCGCTGTTCAATGGGTGGAGACCGATGCCCACAGTCCTCAGAACGCTGATGAGCCGATCTCTTGACTGCTCCCAATCTCAGCTGAGCACATGAGCGTGGAGGGCAAACAGCTCAGCTAGGCCAGGGTTGCGCAATCATCCCAGCTAGCTGCTCCGCCTAATACACCCAAAGTGTAATAAAGCGAGATATTACATTTAAAAACATATCCCCCAACTTAGTGTGATTTTTCCAAGAAAACTGTAGCGTTACCTCCCCAGGACACCAACAAGCAGGAAGTGCCTTGGGACAGGGAGGGATTTTAAGATTGTCCTAAACACAGAAATAGGATGGCATGGTTTACTAGTTGTTATGAGAGCACTGGCATGGCGGCAATGCCTCAATTATTATGACTGGGTCAAGGAAATGCTACCTCTGACCCTTTTTTGTCAAACTAAGAACTAAAGTCCAAGTTTTGCTCTGTTTTCAGTGGGCCACACATTATCAGGCCCCAACAATGGCGGGCAAGAGGGTCCAAGCCACACAAAGCATAGCTGGATGAAGGAAGGGCGAATGGATGCCAGAAGGTCTGCTGTGTTGATTTATTGTGCGTGGCACATTCATGTAATCAAATGCAGACAGGAAATTACCTGAAAATCTCTCAACGTGTACAATGGACAACAGATACTGGCATTCAGTCTTGCATCAACGTTTTTCCTAAAAAACAGTATTTGGGAATAGTGTTTACATCTATTGGAAGGAGCAGATGGAACTAATAAAGTTATGAGATGCACCAAGTGCTGGTATTTTCCCGCCTGGGGAGGAGCCATCACCTAGATCCTCGAATATATGGTTACATTTATCCACTGTGGTTTCTTAAGTTAAATTTGCAGTTCTTGCCTGTCTGTGTCATGGTGGGCGCTGGAGTGGAGAAGACAGCCCCCTCTGTTCATTGCATTCTCGCCTTACCAATTAAAATCGAATACATCAGGATGAAAGGCGCTGGTGAATAATATATTGAACCATCTAGCTGCGTGTTAGACTGACGTGACCGCGGAATCCAGGCCGCTGCCCACAAATCCCGTCTGCCGCGTGGAGATCAGCGCCTGCCGGTCGCACACGCCCGAGAGAGGTGTGTCTGCGAAACGTGAAACCCTGTTCCCGGGCCCAACACTTCTGAAGGAAACTCCATGTCGGCTCCCGCCTTCATAAGAAAAATACACCTAACAGCACACTAAGATCAGAAAAATGGTAGAGTGCGCTATATAAGTGGTGTTATTATTGTTGTTTACAGGGTGCGGACATTATTGGAATATTAAATAAAGTGACACATTTATGATATGTTAACTACGACTCCCGAGTTCTAATCTCGGCCGTGCCAAGTTGCGAAGCCAGGGACTCAGTGATGCCGAGGATACCCATTCATTTCCCGGGGTGAGTCAGCATGGGGCGCGCGGCATGGGGGCAGCAAGCCCGGGGCAGGGAGGGACACAGGCCAGCTCCGAGGTCCGCGGGAATTGCGGGTGCTGTGGGGGGAGGAATGGGAGCGCCCCCAACAGAAGGGGCCTGATGTTGGCAGGGAGGGAGCGAGCAAGAGGGAAAGCGTAGGCGTGCACATCTGCTGTCCACGCGTGCACATCCTGATAGAGACAGGGAGGGAGCGAAGCGGAAGCGCGACATGCGCGCGTTGTGCTAACGCTGCAAGCCGTACGCGTGCACATATGCTGTCCACGCGTGCACATCTCCTGTCCCCCTTCCGCCGACAAACCGACGACAATAGATCTCGCCAAGGCGAGCAGCGCATGCGCTGCGTCGCTAGGCGAGACCTAAAAAGGAGGTCCCAAAAATTCGATTTCTCATGTGGATTTTCATAGGAAATTTCTTTAGTCAATTCAGAAAAAAACTGCTAAACGGAAATGCGCCAAATTTGGCAAAAAGTTTAAACTTTACTCAGAAAGTGTGCTTTCTGTGATTTGGTGCAAATATGTGTAGCTGTTTTCAAGAAACTTGTGTTTAAAAAGGGGTTCGGTTTGAGCATGAAGGAGTTAATCTGGATTGATGAAGGCTCAATATGCTCTGACTCGGCCAATTTGAAGACAACTTATCAATCCTTATTGGCTGGTCACAATATGAACAATGTGTTGTGGCAGCCATTACAGGACTCAGGGACATGGGCCCCGCATCCTGAAAATGATTTAAAAACATATAATGGGCCAGGGAGAGCACATGCTGGACCACAGGATCACCTGAGGGGGTCCCATCCTCTAGATTACCTGGCCATAACATGGAAAACATGTTGTAGCCGCCATTACAGGACTCGGGGACAAGGTCCTCGCTGAAATGCATTGTAGTGAATGCCTGGTTTTGAAGGTCACAAAAAGGACCACATATAAAGGATAATAAAAGATTCTAGTCACAATAAAAATCATGTGAAGTCACTGTTACACTTATTTTAAGAATTCTAGTGAGTTCTCGGGTGACTTTACCCTGTCAGAAATGCTGAGCCCCCTCTTCTTGGATTTGATTAACCATGTTAGAGGGAAAATTGCTTTCTCTCACGATTTTCTCATAGAGGTTATGGAAGGTGCTCCAGAAACTAAAATGAAACCACATTCACACTATCTTACTCAGCCACGTCAGAATAAAGTCACAAAATCTGAATAAAACACGTACTTCCAACAGCAGCAGCCCGTCCCTTGTTCTACTAGTAGCGTTCTACTGCAGCCTCCCATAGTGTTCTAATGAACAACTACAGCGCTAACCGCCTGTATTTATGGCAGAAGTGTGGCACATCTGAACACCGTCTAGATGGATTCCAAGCTGTAAAACTGAAACCATTTCCTTTAGAAAGGAAGAAAATGAGTGGGTTCATTTTGTCATACAAACGCTGGTTTGTGTCCTAGAAAGCTGAAATGAAGACACGTTTTCTATAAATTCTCAAATATCTTACTCATCAATGTCAGAAAAAAGTCTGGTATCCTGAGTAAAATATGTACTTCTAACATCAGCAGCTGCCTGTCGGCTTCACCACAGGAATCTATTGAGCAACTGGAGTGCTAACATTCTATACTTATGACAAAAGTGTGGCAATCTTAAACACTTCGATAGAATCAAAATTGAAAAAACTGAATTTGTTTTTTACACAGGAGACTGCAGTGAAGGAATGGCGAGGGGTCTTTTTGTCATAGAAATTATGGTTAGTACACTAGAAAGGTAAATTGAGGACACATTTTAGAAGATTTCCCAGATATCTTCCTCATCCATTTTAGTAAAACATTCAAAAACACAGGGAGAAACGAACTTCAAACACCAGCATCAGTCCATTAGTTAACTCCTCAGTGATCAACTGAAGCTTAACCAGAATGTTCTAATGAACAAATAGAGCACTAACATTCTGTTTTAATTACAAAAGTGTGGCACGCCTGAATGCCATCATGGTGAAATCAAAGTTCTAAAACTGAAAGGAATTTCCTGCACAGGACACTGCAGTAAATTAACAAAATTGGATTTCTTTTTGCCATAGAAATTTTGATTAGTGCCCCAGAAAGCTAAAACGAGGGCACATTTTCCTTGAGTGCTCACATATCTCCCTCATACATTTAAGTAAAACATTCTGGCATGCTGAGTGAAATGTACTTCCAACGCCAGCACCAGCCTGTCACTTAACTCCCTAGCAATCAGCTGAAGCATCACCAAAGAGTTCTAATAAACCACTAGAATGCTAACCTTTATGTATTCAAGGCAAAAATGGCCCACTCCTGAACGCCATTATGTTGGCATAGGAGTTGTGGAATGTAACGCAATTCCTGAGGAGTGCTGAAGTAAGTAAGCATTGAGTTGTTGATGCAAGTATGAAATCAGTGGGTTACAAATGTAAGGGAAAGTATGGGTATTTTTAGGTTGAACGTATTTTTAAAGAGGCTACAAACAGACAGAGAGACAGATGCGTAATTAGAACATTGGACTGTTGGGAGCTCCACGGAAGACAATGGAGTAGCTCCGGGCTCATATTGGCTGGTATAAGCCCGGAGCTCCAACACTCCAATGTTTGTCTTCATGTTTCTCCCTTTTTAATTTAGAACATTCTACCCTTAGTGGGTGGAATGTTCTAATACCCTTATAGCCCTTCTGCGTCAGGCTATATTTGTTGTTATAGGCCCCCTGCCTCATTATAGGCCCTCACCTGCGGCTCGGGGCCTATATCTCGGGTACAGGGCCTTGAACAATCAGTATAGTCCTCAGCAGTGGGCTATAAAGCTATAATACAGCATCCCCTTTCTACATTTGTTGACCCAGTCTACCCGTTTTCTAAGACGCTTAGCAGCTCCCTTTAAATATATATGTCTATGTATAAAAACAAAGGTTAAAGTCACATTATAACGTTATAGCTAGGTCTGGTAATCAGCTCTTATGTAAAAAAACAAACTCTAGAAATTCACTGACAAAACAAAGTTTGAAGTGGTGTTGAAATAAAACAGAAACTATTGTTAACTGAGCTAACTAGAACTTGCATCCCCGCCATGCACAGCTTATCACCTTGCATATTACATCACTCATGACAAGTTAAATGAGATCATTGATAACACCATAGTAGTACTGCGTGAACACATGTGAAATGCATAGCATGAAAATAGCGTTCATCCTGGAGGCAAGTGTTATGCAAGGTAAAGGCTGATCACATCTGAAGTGAGTCGCAGTCGCAGAGGTACGTTTCAAAGTAGGTTGTGGCTTAAAGCCAAACTCTGTTCCAAAAAATATGTGAGAAAGGCCAAAGCTTCTGTTGACAACAGATTATCCACCATTGGATATCTGGTCACGTGCCCATTTTAAAAATTTATAATACAAAATCTATGTATCAAGGATGTTTATAAGGTGTGGATGTTTATTTCGAGAACTTAGATCCAGATGTTGTGGCACCGTAGATTGTTGAATAACGTAGAATGTATGGATGCCCCACTAAGAGGTGGTTTATCTCACACTGGCATTGTAATATTTGAAGTGATAAGTAGTGCATGTCGGGGGTGCAAGTTAAAGTTAGCACAGTAAACTATAATTGGTGAATTTCAGTGGTTTTTGGTTTTAAATTGTTTGTTTTTATGTTATTTGATTTCAGTCCAGTTTCACTGTCAGGGCAAGCTGTCCCCCTCCTCACTGCGCCAGGCAAAACCACAGGCATCCACCACGGATACCACTGACTCCAGTACTCACAGAACACACAGTGATGCTTGTTACACACTCACTGCGCACACACGCACTCAACATGCACACAGGTAGTCAGCGTAAGGTTCTAGGTTTCACATAACAGCAGAACTGTACACCTCAGGAGCCTGTAAGCTTACCTCTCTCTGACGCAGAGAAAAAGGTCTGGTCACGCTATTGATTCAAAAATACACAGTATGATGCCACCACCCCTTTATGTGATTTACCCAAGGATTGGACAATCGTCCAATGCCCATCATGAGGGCATGCATGTACGCCTCTCCAGATCACAGAATGAGCTCTGGACTTCGCATTAACATAGACAGGGCTAGACAGGGCTAGGCCTCTGTGCAAGCGCTACATTCGTGTGATGCCTTGGAAAAATATAAGTAAGGCTACCAGTTTCACAAGCAGTGGGGCACACCGGGCAGGGGTTTCCACCCGTTTACCATTCAGGGGTATTCCTGTCCCAACATACCAGCTCACAATGACATTGCTGTGGACGCTGTTATCTTTCATGGATTAACCTGTCACAAAGACCATTGTATTAAGCTACAACGAAAGCCGTCGTATCTCGCTGCCCAGAGCTGCAGGTCATCCTGGCTGGCAAAAGCAAAGGTGGTGTGGAGTAGTAGGTGAAACATGAAGCAGGCAGTTGAGGAATATACAGTGTTGTACAGTCTGCACAGGAACCATGGATTGGACCATCTTTCCACAAGGATTGGCAGAATCTTCTCCCACCACCCCTTGTACCCAGTTCTCTGCCCCATTGCTGCATGGTGCCCCTGCCTATGGATAGATGGACTGAAACGCCTCTAGTGACCATCAAAATGATTAGCAAAATGGTACATTCTGTTCCATGTAACATTATTCCTACAGCTGTCTTAATGGTTGATCTACATGTAGTGTTCAAGATTCCATGGTTACAATAACTCCTTACATATAGACCGAGATCAAAATGTACCTCCTGTTATAAAGGTGTTAAAAAAAAATACATATTGACTTTTGCTTGTCTTCAGGTCATCATCCTGAAACTAACAGTCAGACAAAGCGGCAGAATCAGACTATGGAATGTTACGTGCCGTCTTCTGTCGCCACTAGTTAGATTGACTGCGCACAGTAGCACACGTCTAGAAGAAATGTATTCCTTCCTCCAGAGGGACGTCTCTAGTTTATTCTTCTCTCAATTTCCATTACATGATCTTGCAGGAAGAGCTATCCAATCAGACAACAGTAGCAGTGGAAGAAGCACACAATTTACTGCCCAAACAATAGCTTTTCAGTTTTAGTAAATAAATGCCTTTGGTCCCTGACACACCAAATTTTGGTTTTAGGTCACGCCTAAAGGCGTTTTCTGCTGCGTTTTGTCAAAAGACCTATTGTGGACAGCACCAATACTAGCGGTGGGCTTTGGGTCAGGCCACTGCCCATCATTGGTTGGCTTTCTCGTCAATATAAATTGCTTACTTCTTATTCGAGGGCTTTCCTCTTTCTTCCGTTTGTCCCTCACCTGGAGCAGAGCTTCCTTGCCATCCTTTTGACAGGATGGCACTGCCCACATTCAAAGAGCCACTTTTATCTTTTGCTTTCAGCCGTCCATGAGAGTGCAAGTGCTTTCCTGCTCTCCCTCTGTCATATGTTGCTTCCCACTTAACGCTCCCAACCCCATGTGCTTTCTAGGTTTGTCTCCCACCCTGCTCCGCCTTTTGTTCAATTATTAAAACACCCGCTATTAATTCCCGACTCAACACTGCACACATAAATGCCATTTACTTGCTCCACAGTCCTTCCCATATTTAAAAGGTTTTTAGGAGGGCCGACAGCTACAATTTCCTAACAGGCCACTCCTTTCTGAGAACGCACTTTCAGGAACCTTTTATGATTTTTTTGTTTGTTTGTTTTCTTTTAATTTAGAGCGCCCAGGGCTTTGATATCATTTCTTTAAAAAATGGTCACCACATGCGCACATATGTGTCATCATGCTGGGCCTGCTTTAGCTTCATGACACGGGTATAAAAATACATATATACATATTGAATTTTTTTTATTTTTGCCAACAGCATCATCAGAAAGCACTGGCATAGCCAGTAAGTCAGCAATGGCAATGGTATTTACACTTCTGTCCCCAAACCATCTTATTCTCGTCAGTACATTCATTAATTTTGACCCAAAAGTCAGCTCATGTTTTTCGACAATTAATTGATTTGGCCATTCAACATACCCATTTTTCATTTTTAAATCTTGCCTACAGCAGAGCACGTGGTGTGTGTCACAAGACTCATTGATTGCTTACTGTGGCCTTAGAGCCCGCCCATTGCTTACTACTGGTTGGTTTCATTGTCACTCATGTGCTTGCTTCTTATTCCTCAGCTTCCGCAGGCTTTCCTGCCTCTTCTTGTCTTTGCCCCTCCTCTGGAGCATGGACGCATTACTTGCGTTTTGCCACAGCTCATTTTTCAGGTGCTACTTTTATTTATTTTTAGCACCCTACAAGAGTGTGTGTGTTTTCCAGCTGCCTCCTCATATTCTTCCCTCCCCTCCGTGTTCCCCTTTCTAGCCCTCCCTCAGTTGCCATTCTTGCTTCCCCCCAGCCCACCTTCCCTTGCCATTCTTCCTCCAAATCATCCATTCCTTTGTCTATTTAGTCCTCAAATCATGCCGGCCCACCCTCCGGTGTCCATTTACCTCCCCATCCCCTCCTACCACCACTGGTGTACTGAAACGTGAGGGGGCCGCATGTAAAGTGCATGGAGGGGCCCCCCACGCTCCAGACCCAATCAGGAGCTCTCAGGACAGGGGCCCGCCACAGTGCACCACGGGGGCTGCAGGTGGTATTTTTATTCCACTGTGTTATCAGCTTGCTTCACAAGTCCCACCCTCCATTGTCCACTTGCTTCACCATCCCCTGCTGCTTGCCACTGTCCGCTTGCCCCCCCAGCCCTCTCGCCCACCCTCTGTTGTCCATGTGCTTCACCACGGTCTCAGCGCGCTGCTGTCAGGATGGCTAAAAATCATTGCCTAAGCCAATTGCTCTAAATGGGGCGACTTGTTGGTTTTCCCAATGCTTGATAACAAATGAGTTGTGATCCCAAAGATGTCTTGCAAGGTGGATTTGTAGAGCGCTGCTCGTTACCCGTGAGGGTATCCAGGCGCTGACAAGATCAACTTGTCATGTCCTGACATGACACCCCCCTATTGCCCCTACTGATCAGTTTGTCATTGTGTGAAAGCACCGTCCGGTTTACCCCCCTCCCCAACACTGGGGTGTTAGCTTCATTCCGTGCCATCTTTTAGCAGTGCCCCATGGAGGATGGCATCGCATCCTCTTCCACGTACCGCTTCGTGGATCCATGTGCCCAGCCATAGGCGCATGTACCGACATCAAGCACCCAGCTTCAGCTTGAGAGACCTACTTACAGCGTGTACGTCTGGACAGAATCCCAGGTGCACGTGCACACACTCGTGTGCCAGGGGGAGAGCCACGTGCCCAGCGTCAGCGTCGTGTGCCCAGGGTCAGCGTCGCTGCCCAGTATCGCCTCATGTGCGCATGCGCCGTTATCATAGCCACAAAGAGGCTTCTCGCGAGCCAGATCACGGCTCGCAGGCCATGGGCAACCTCAGACCTCCCCTACAGAACCTCATGCCTCCGACCTCACCTATACAACCTACTACCTCCGACCTCACCTACACAACCTTATACACCGACCTCACCTACACAACCTCATACACCAACCTCATAAACCGACCTCACCTACACAACCTCCCACCTCCGGCCTTACCTATACAACCTCTTACCTCTGACCTCACCTACACAACCGCATGCCTCTGACCTCACTCACACAGCCTCACACGCCCATCTACTACCTCGCATGCCCATGTACTGCCTCACATGCCCATGTACTGCCTCACATGCCCATGTACTGCCTCACATGCCCATGTACTGCCTCACTCGCCCATGTACTGCCTCACTCGCCCATGTACTGCCTCACTCGCCCATGTACTGCCTCACACGCCCATGTACTGCCTCACACGCCCATGTACTGCCTCACACACCCATGGACTGCCTCACACGCCCATGGACTGCCTCACACGCCCATGGACTGCCTCACACGCCCATGGACTGCCTCACACGCCCATGGACTGCCTCACACGCCGAGGCTCAGTCTCACATGCCCAGGTACTGCAGGCCTGCCAAGTATCACGCATCAGGTGTGACGCTAACGCATTTCAGTGTGGTGTTCCGCATCACCGCACTGAAATGCGTTGTCACGCATAATGCATGTGTCTCACAGCGGACACTGAAGTGCTGGCTGGCTGTTAAAACTGTTTAGTGTGGCAGCGCGCCGTGCCTCCACTGCTCTCACAGGCTTGCAGTTGAGCTAAATTAAGGCTGCTCGCATGGTGACTCACACTGATACAATGTATCACCTTCTTGAATCCCCGCGGAGCAGCCGGCCAATCATGTTGTGTGCTTGAGGCCGGCGCGTGAGGGACGTCACATCCTGCTGCCATAGCCTGTCCAGGAAGTTTGTAAACGAAAGTGCCAGCTGCCTAGTGTTTTGCGCGGCTCCGCAAATTTATTCAAATATGGCGCTTGCAGCGTCGCGCTGCCTGCTGCAAGCAGCTCGGCACCCGGCGCTGCCGTGCTTTTACTTAACCCCTCAATTCAACAATGCCAGACCTGGGAGCCCGACTCGAGGAGTGAGCGACCCACCCGGGTAGCAGCAGCGGCCGCCAGGACAGAGTCTGCGTGTCACTGGACGGCCCAGCCCCGGGACTCACTGGCCTGCCAGCTTGGAGGGTGACTATAATTGAGGCGGCCGGCCGGCCGGCAAACCCAAATTGCCGTGGGGCGCAGTGGCTTGCGGCCTAAGTGAGCCTGCAGCCACTGCCTTACAGAGAGACGGCGTCGCGTGTCAAGCAATTGTTAGAGCGCCACCCGCCACACTCCTCCGGACTCTACGATTACTGCCCAAGTAAGTGCCACCAGCCTGTGTGATTTACACAATGAATGGCAGCGCGTGGTCCGGCAACTGCAGCCTGCAGTCAGTGCCGGCCAGGCTGTGTTAGTACTAAGGTCACAGGTGACACTGCAGGATATTTTCAATTTCGAATATCCGGCTGGCATGAGCCCCCAGTTGCTAATTATATATTTGTGCTCGATTTCTTGCACCAGACAGAATGCTTGTGAACACTGCAAAGCACTTCAGTTTCACCCCACACTATTGCTTGCTTGATGGATGAAGTACCTATTAAACACTTCAGCTGTTGTCAGGGGAGATGTGCTACGAATTGTGACTGGAGTACCCACGAAAGAGTCATCGTGTTGGTAGTGTGTCTGATGTGAAGTGCCCGGACACCCTACATTGGTATGAGCAGAACTAGAAAGCAAATGAACTGTTTCTGAGAGAGGGACCGAAAGATGTTAGAGTGCTTTAGGAATTAAATAGATGATATAAGGCATATAAATGATTGATACTACACGATGGTGTTGGGCCATATATGATAGACAAAGAGCCTTACAGTAGAAATTACAGCAGTCACCAATATTGAGTAACAACAAAGCCATAGGTCAATTGCAGCAGTTTTAAGATCCTCTTAGAGTTTCCCGTTGCTCAGATGTGTGTAATTTCTGATATTTATATATGCTTCCCTCGTCTTCATTGCTTCATTTTGCTTGCGCGAAAGTGTCACTCATAGTCATTGAAATGTCACTCATAATTACACTGAAATATGAAAATGTCACACTTAAGCAATCTGAAACCTTGGCAGCTATGGTACTGCCTCACATGCCCATGGACTGCCTCACATGCCCATGGAATGCCTCACACGCCCATTACTACCTCGCATGCCCATGTACTGCATCGCATGCCCATGTACTGCCTCGCATGCCCATGCACTGTGGCGGGTGGACTGTGAGTGTAGACTCGTGGTGGGTGGACTGTGAGTGAAGGCTCGTGTGGATGGCTGTGAGTGTAGACTCGTGGAGAGTGGACTGTGAGTGTTGACTCGTGGAGGGTGGGCTGTGAGTGTAGACTCGTGGAGGGTGGGCTGTGAGTGTAGACTCGTGAAGGGTGGGCTGTGAATGTAGACTCTTGGAGGGTGGACTGTGAGTGTAGACTCGTGGTGGGTGGACTGTGAGTGTAGACTCGTGGAGGGTGGGCTGTGAGTGTAGACTGGTGGAGGGTGGGCTGTGAGTGTAGACTCGTGGAGGGTTGACTGAGTGTAGACTCGTGGAGGGTGGACTGTGAGTGTAGACTCGTGGAGGGTGGACTGAGTGTAGACTTGTGGAGGGTGGGCTGTGAATGTAGACTGGTGGTGGGTCGACTGTGGGTGTAGACTCGTGGAGGGTGGGCTGTGAGTGTAGACTCGTGGAGGGTGGGCTGTGAATGTAGACTGGTGGTGGGTGGGCTGTGAGTGTAGACTGGAGGGTGGACTGTGAGTGTAGACTCGTGGAGGGTGGGCTGTGAATGTAGACTGGTGGTGGGTGGGCTGTGAATGTAGACTGGTGGTGGGTGGGCTGTGAGTGTAGACTCGTGGAGGGTGGGCTGTGGGTGTAGACTGGTGGACTGTGAGTGTAGCCTCGTGGAGGGTGGACTGTGAGTGTAGACTGGTGGATGGTGGGCTGTGAGTGTAGATTCGTGGAGGGTGGACTGAGTGTAGACTCGTGGAGGGTGGACTGTGAGTGTAGACTCGTGGAGGGTGGACTGAGTGTAGACTCGTGGAGGATGGACTGTGAGTGTAGACTCGTGGAGGGTGGACTGTGAGTGTAGAGTGTAGACTGGTGGAGGGTGGACTGTGAGTGTAGACTCGTGGAGGGTGAGCTGTGAGTGTAGACTCGTGGAGGGTGGACTGTGAGTGTAGACTCGTGGAGGGTGGACTGTGAGTGTAGACTCGTGGAGGGTGGGCTGTGAATGTAGACTGGTGGAGGGTGGACTGTGAGTGTAGACTCGTGGAGGGTGGGCTGTGAGTGTTGACTCGTGGAGGGTGGACTGTGAGTGTAGACTCGTGGAGGGTGGACTGGGAATAAAGACTCGTGGTGGGTGGACTGTGAGTGTAGACTCGTGGTGGGTGGAATGTGAGTGTAGACTCGTGGTGGGTGGGCTGTGAGTGTTGACTGGTGGAGGGTGGGCTGTGAGTGTAGACTCGTGGAGGGTGGGCTGTGAGTGTAGACTCGTGGAGGGTGGACTGTGAGTGTAGAGTGTAGACTGGTGGAGGGTGGACTGTGAGTGTAGACTCGTGGAGGGTGAGCTGTGAGTGTAGACTCGTGGAGGGTGGACTGTGAGTGTAGACTCGTGGAGGGTGGACTGAGTGTAGACTCGTGGAGGGTGGACTGTGAGTGTAGACTCGTGGAGGGTGGGCTGTGAATGTAGACTGGTGGAGGGTGGACTGTGAGTGTAGACTCGTGGAGGGTGGGCTGTGAGTGTTGACTCGTGGAGGGTGGACTGTGAGTGTAGACTCGTGGAGGGTGGACTGGGAATAAAGACTCGTGGTGGGTGGACTGTGAGTGTAGACTCGTGGTGGGTGGGCAGAGAGTGGAGGCCAATGGTAGGTGGGCTGTATGCAGGGCCCCGTGTTAGATGGGCTGGGTTGTAAGTAGTAGACGCCCCCAATGGTGAGCTGCGCATGGATGGGTGATCTATTTTCCTCTGCGGATAGGCTGTCTGTGGACCGCACGTGGGTCACATGCCCCGCAGTCCCCACCCAACATCTCCCCCCACTCCCCCCCTCGCCCCTCTAATTGGATCAGCAGATCGAGCGCTTTCTGCACAAACCTGATTAGCGCCGCGGGCTCCGCTCGGCCTCTCGAGCGCTTCGATCGCGGGATTAGATTTGGTATAAACGCAAATTAGGGAGGGGAGCTGGCGCTGTCTGGGGCTCGGGTCAGAGTAGACAGCCGAGCTCGCTCTCTGTACCCCCGAGACTCAGAGAGACCCCTGAACTATCACTGGGACCCGAGTCAGAGACAGCCGAGCTCTCTCTGTACCCCCGTGACTCGGAGAGATCCCTGAATTATCACTGGGGCTCGGGTCCGAGTAGACAGCCGAGCTCGCTCTCTGTACCCCCGAGACTCAGAGAGCCCCCTGAAATATCACTGGGGCCCGAGTCAGAGAGAGCTCTCTCTGTACCCCTGTGACTCAGAGAGACCCCTGAACTATCACTGGGACCCGAGTCCGAGACAGCCGAGCTCTTTCTCTGTACCCCGAAACTCAGAGAGACCCCTGAAATATCACTGGGGCCCGAGTCAGAGAGAGCTCTCTCTGTACCCCTGTGACTCAGAGAGACCCCTGAACTATCACTGGGACCCGAGTCAGAGACAGCCGAGCTCTCTCTGTACCCCCGAGACTCAGAGAGACCCCTGAACTATCACTGGGACCCGAGTCAGAGACAGCCGAGCTCTCTCTGTACCCCCGAGACTCAGAGAGACCCCTGAACTATCACTGGGACCCGAGTCAGAGACAGCCGAGCTCTCTCTGTACCCCCGAGACTCAGAGAGACCCCTGAACTATCACTGGGACCCGAGTCAGAGAGAGCTCTCTCTGTACCCCTGTGACTCAGAGAGACCCCTGAACTATCACTGGGACCCGAGTCAGAGACAGCCGAGCTCTCTCTGTACCCCCGAGACTCAGAGAGACCCCTGAACTATCACTGGGACCCGAGTCAGAGAGAGCTCTCTCTGTACCCCTGTGACTCAGAGAGACCCCTGAACTATCACTGGGACCCGAGTCAGAGACAGCCGAGCTCGCTCTCTGTACCCCCGAGACTCAGAGACAGGGCTTTAAGTGGGATGAAAAAACTGGGGGGTCTCTCAAAGGGGCGTGGCCAATGTAATTAAGGGTGTGGCTTAAAAACACATAAGCTAAAAATCTGTGCTTAGCATAGTGTGCCGCCCGACTTGTATTTTGCTGTTTCTGTCATAGCATCTAGATATATGATACAACAAGTAACATCATACCTACGAGAAGTCAGGACTATTGGCTTTGTCAATGGTTGTTAGTTGCATAAGATAAATAAGCAGCAACTATGGCTTGTATATAATATTGAAAAAGCTTCCACTTAAAGCCCTGGTGACAGACACTACGACAATGTTGCTGCTCCCGAGTTTCTAAAAGAGAAGGGAAATCCAGAGAGAAAATGACTCTCTTTAAAGGATTTCCCATCCCCTACAATGCTCACCTGGCATGACGTCACGCCGTAACTTCTCCACTAGTGAGAAGTGAGCAGTGTGAGCACACGCAGATGGATGTGCCTGCTGTCACTGCAGTCCGGAAAAAACGGACCGCCTCCAGGGCACAAAACAGAGCCCGATAGAGACCCGTTTCGAGGACCCTCTAAAAAAAACTGCCGTTGCTCAGACCCGGTGAGACCCGGCCCACTTAAAGCCCTGCTCAGAGAGACCCCTGAAATATCACTGGGGCCCGAGTCAGAGACATCAGAGCTCTCTCTCTATACCCCGAGACTCAGAGAGACCCCTGAACTATCACTGGGGCCCCAGTCCGAGACAGCCAAACTCTCTCTCTCTACCCCGAGACTCAGAGAGACCCCTGAACTTTCACAGAGGCCCGAGTCAGAGACAGCCAAACTCTCTACTGTGGCCTCAGAGAATTGCGGGGCTCAGCACAGGGCTAGTTGCTGCTGTCTAGGGGTCCAGTACTGACTCTGGTGCCAGGACACCCCTGGATAGCTTTGTTTCATATACAGCTGGCTGGTTCTGTTTGGGTTCTGGTACAGAGTTCGCTGGCGCTGCCTAGAGCTCAGATACAGAACCACCTGGTTCTGTCCCTGTGGCAGCTGTCTAGAGCCCGTGTGTCCAGGGTGGGAACTGGTACAGAGGCCTCTGGTCTGTGGGGCTTCTGTCCCTGTGGAAGATGACCAGAGCCCATGTGTCCAGGGGCCCGGTACAGACACCCCTGGTCTGTGGGGCTTCTGCCCCTGTGGCAGCTGTCCAGAGCCCATGTGTCCAGGGTGGGAACTGGTACAGAGACCTCTGGTCTTTGGGGCTTCAGTCCCTATGGCAGCTGTCTAGAGCCCGTGTGTCCAGGGTGGCGCCTAGTACAGAGACCTCTGGTTTGTGGGGCTTCTGTCCCTGTGGCAGCTGTCTAGAGCCCGTGTGTCCAGGTGCCCGGTACAGACACCCCTGGTCTGTGGGGGCTTCTGTCCCTGTTGCAGGTGTCCAGAGCCCGTGTGTCCAGGAGCCTGGTACAGACAGACAAGTTACTTACCTTCGGTAACGCCTTATCTGGTAGAGGCATGATCTAGCCGCAGATTCATTACCTTAGAACTTCCAGGCGTCAGGCTGGACCTGGAAGATTTTTGATAGCAGTACCCCTGTGCGCCGATAGGTGGCGTCGGTCAATGCCACATGACGTCATAGGCTTCAGGTTCGTCGTCATTGTGATGTCCATGTCGTCTAAATAGGCGCCACCTTCGGCGCGCTGACGTCAGAACTTTTCACGCCAGAAGCACAGAGCCATGAAGTGACTGACCATGGCGTGTTAAACAAGCATTGGCATAGCCAATAGGTCTCGCCTTTGGGGCCTTATAAGTGTTTAGCCAGAGCTATTGACTTTGCCAATGTCTTCAAGCTGTGCTGTAGAGAAGTGTGGCTGCTGTGCAGCATGCTGAAAAGTTATAATAAAAAGTGTCAGAAGCATTTTTGTTACTTTATATATGACCAAGAAGGCATTATGTAAAACTGAACGACCATATTAAAAAAGTATTTACAATAAAAATTTCCTCCGTTTTCTTTTGTTCTTGCAATGCTGGTAACTTGTTTCTGCCTATTCCAATGGTTGTTTGTTAAAGCTTTTTTTTTGAGGGGGCATAAACAATCGGAGGGTGAAGGTTGGGAACTAGTACCTGTATTATAACACTAGCAGCGGCCAGACGCTAGGGGAGAATCAACAGATGCCAGATTCCGAGAGCAGGCTGAGGTGGTGCTGAGTGATGCTGAGGTGGTAGTGGTGGTGGTGGTGGTGACTGGTGCGGAGACGATGCTGAGGTGATGCTGAATGATACTCAGGTCTTGCTGAGTGATACTGCTGTGGTGCTGAGTGATGCTGTGGTGGTGCTGAGTGATATTGTCTTGGCGCTGAGTGATGCTGTGGTGGTGCTGAGTGATATTGTCTTGGCGCTGAGTGATGCTGTGGTGGTGCTGAGTGATGCTGTGGTGGCCCTGAGTGATGCTGTGGTGGCCCTGAGTGATGCTGTGGTGGCCCTGAGTGATGCTGTTGTGGTGCTGAGCGATGCTGTGGTGGTGCTGAGCGATGCTGTGGTGGCCCTGAGTGATGCTGTGGTGGTGCTGAGTGATGCTGTGGTGGTGCTGAGTGATGCTGTGGTGGCCCTGAGTGATGCTGTGGTGGCCCTGAGTGATGCTGTGGTGGCCCTGAGTGATGCTGAGGTGGCCCTGAGTGATGCTGTGGTAGTTCTGAGTGATGCTGTGGTGGTGCTGAGTGATGCTGTGGTGGCGCTGAGTGATGCTGTGGTGGCCCTGAGTGATGCTGTGGTAGCGGTGAGTGATGCTGTGGCGGCGCAGAGTGATGTTGTGGTGCTGCTGAGTAATGCTGTGGTGACGCTGAGTGATGCTGTTGTGGCACTAAGTGATGCTGTGGTTGTGCTGAGTAATGCTGTGGTTGCACTGAGTGATGCTGTGATGGCGTTGAGTGATGCTGTGATGGCGTTGAGAGATGTTGTGTTGGTGCTGAGTGATGCTGTGCTGGCTCTGATTGATGCTGTGGTTGTGCTGAGTGATGCTGTGGTGATGCTGAGTGATGCTGTGGTGTTGCCGAGTGAGAGATAGAGTGAAAATATAATGCCCAATTAGAGAGGGTGGTGAGAGAGAAAGAGAGAGAAAGGGTGTACATAGAATAAAGGGTGGAGCGGGATAGAGAGAGAGAAAGAAGGGGAGAGAGAGTGAATGAAGGAGTTTGAAAGAGAAACAGATAAAGGGGTGAGAGAGAGAATGAAAGGCTAAAAAGATAGAGAGGGAGAGTTAATTAAGTAGAGAGAGAATTAGAGAGGGAGAGAGAGAGAAGGAGAGAGACAATAAGAGAGTGGGGGTGTGGAGTTTAAATAGAGTGAAGAAGTGACGTGGAAAAAGTAACCTTAAATATTGCTTTGTGCTGTGCGCAAATAAATATTTTTAAAAAAACAGAGTGAGACAAAAATACTGGTAATTAGGCTGTGACTCCTAATATAAAACAAATATCGATATAAGGTGAAATCAACCCACCGAAGCAATATTTCTAACTAGACAAAAAAAGCTTGCATTTCAATGCTAATCGCTGTTGTTTTTCATGTGACTGTAGTCCAGGGCCGTCAGTTGGTAATGTGAGCTGCTGCTGCGATTGAAACATCAGAGTCCAGAGAGTTAATGAGCCATGACGAGGAAATGAGGAAGAGATAGGAAACCCAGATTGCAGCTGCGCGCGTGCACGCCATCGTGAATGCAAGCTGGGAGCCTCTCAGGTAGCACTTCCAAAAGCCCCTTACTAAATGTCTCTCAGAGCAGCGCATGCGCGCTGGCTCAGCGAGACCTAAAAACAACTAGGACCCTGAAGGGGAACAGCCCTGACACTAAAAACTGATCCACAGTGCGGGGAGGATGGGTGGGTCGGTAAGGAATCTGCGGCTAGATCATGTCTCTACCAGATAAAGCGTTACCGAATAATGTTTGGCAAACGTGTGCAGGGACGCCCACGTAGCTGCCTGGCAGATGTCGAGGACTGGGACACCACGCTGGAGAGCCGTGGTGGCTGCCTTAGCTCTGGTAGAATGTGCTCTAAGGCCTTCAGGAGGCCATTTCTTTGCCAAAGCGTAGCAAATCCTTATGCAGAGGATGACCCAACGTATGCACAGCACGTCCCTTCTTTGCTCCAACGTACCCTACAAAGAGTTAGTCATCCACCCGGAACTCTTTAGTGCGATCAAGGTAGAACGACAACGCTCTTTTTGGGTCCAGAAGGTGGAGACGCTCTTCTTCCTTAGAAGGATGCGGAGGAGCATAGACGGTGGGCAAGGTGACAGATTGTCTTAGATGGAAAGGTGGCACCACCTTCAGCAAAAAAGAAGCCCTAGTGCGGAGCACTACTTTGTCCAGAAAGACGGTCAGGTAAGGAGGCTGAGGGAATAGAGCCTGCAATTCGTTCACCCTCCTGGCAGAAGTTATTGCCACTAATAAGGCTATTATGATAGTGAGCAGCCGGAGGGGGCAATTGTGCATTGGTTCAAAGGTGCACACATCAAATAGGTGAGAGCCAAGTTAAGGTCCCACTGGGGCATGATAAATGGTGAGGGGGAAACAAATGTGTTAACCCCTTCAAGAACCTATGTACAATGGGAGATTTTAAAAGTGACGGATGATCTAGCAACCATGGAAAACCAGACTGGGTGGAAAGGTAACCCTTCAAAGTGCCCAGAACAGAGCCCTGCTGGGCCAAAGAAAGAATGAAAATAAGAATGTCAGAGAGGGAGGCAGACAGGGGGTCAACAGACATTCTGTACAATATTTACTAAGTTTTTGCCATCGGCAGGCATTTACCGACTTGGTGGAGGGACACCGGGCTGCCAGAATAACTTTGAAGACTTCAGGAGGAAGGTCAAAAGCTGTTAACTGTTGCCGCTCAATCTCCACGCAAGGAGGCGGATGGTGGACTGGTTCGGGAGGAAGACCCTCCCCTGCTGCTGCGACAGAAGATCCTCCCAAAGGAGCAGACTTATCGGAGGATCGATGCTCATCTGCAGAAGTTCAGGATACCAAACTCTCCGTGCCCAGTCCGGAGCCACAAGGATGACTTGGGCCCGGTCACTCTTGATCTTCTTGAGCACTCTGGACAGGAGTGGTGTGGGCGGAAAGACCTACAGGAGGCCTGTGCTCCACTCATAACGAAAAGCGTCGCCGAGCGAGAGCCGCCTTCGAAACTCCAACACGCAAAACTGCTGACATTGCGTGTTCTCTTCGGAGCTGAACAGATCTAACCAAGGCTCTCCCCACTGCTGAAAGAGACCTTGCAACACCTCCGGATTGAGACACCATTCATGATCCGCTAGGCACCGACGGCGGACTTAGTCGGCCCTGGCATTGAGGGAACCGGCCAGGTGTTGCATCACCAGGGATGTACCCTGTTGTTCCAGCCAAGTCCAGAGGCATAGGGACTCCTGACAAAGGGTCCATGACCTCATCCCACCTTGTTCTTTGCCGTACCACATGGCGGTGTTGTTGTCTGAACACCTGAACCCACCCGTAGGAGGTGATGTACCGCCAGTGGTGGAGGTGATGACGTATCCTGCCACCAACTGGACGCCCATGTACTGGGAGGACCAGACTAGGACGGTTTGGAGGTGGAGGAGGAGGGGTCTGTGGCCTGACCGGACTTCTGGCCTCCCGATCCGGTGGGTTCGGGGAGGACCGCGCCCCAGCAATGCAGAGTTTGCGGAACTTGTGCAGTCATCTGGCTGGGGTATGGCTGGTGCGATTGGAAGCCCCTTCCATAGCCACAAAAGGAAAGAAAGGCGGATGCAGGCCGGGATGAAACTGAGAGGCCCAAGGACTTGGCCATAACCCGCAACTCCTCAAAGCGCTCTAGCACTGTGCTCGCCCTGTCCCTGAAGAGATGAGAGCCATCAAAGGGCATGTCCATAAAGTTGGCTTGGATATCCTCCAAAAAGCCAGACGTTCTCAGCCAGGCGTGGCGCCTAACAGCCACCGTTGAGGAAATCGCTCTGCCCAGCGAGTCTGTCATGTCTAGGCCACAGCGTAGGGCAAACTTTGCTTCATCTCTCCTGTCTGCAACAGCTGGGAGATTTCTGGCAGCACTTGCACAACTGTTTCCCATAGCGAATGGGAGTATCTGCCCAAGAGGCATGCAGTGTTTACCAACCGCGATGCGAGGCTGATGGAAGAGAAGATCTTTTACCACAGCTGTCCAGCCTTTTGGATTCCCTAGACGGGGGTGAGGAAGGGAACGCACCACAGGAGGTAGAGGCTTGGACCACCAAGCTCTTGGGGGTTGGGTGGTTGGAGAGGAAAGCTGGGTCGCCTGGAGCAGGGCGATGGCAGCAGGCGATAGTTCTGTTCGCAGGAACCCCTGTGCTGGGTTTGGACCAGGTGCCCAGTAGAACATCTGTCAAGGCCTCGTTAAATGGCAGCAAGGGTTCCGAGGTGGAGACACCAGGCTGCAGGACCTCAGTCAAGACATTGGTCTTGACCGCCACCATAGGATGCTGTAGGTCCAATACCTCCACAGCCCTACACGCCACCATTGAGAATGAAGCCCCCTCCTCCGTAGCCAGGTTAGGAGGAGACAGCATGCAAGGCTCTGGGGAGGTGTCCAAGCCGCTGGCATCACGCAGGTCCTCGTACCATCCCAATCCTCATCCAATCCTAGCCCTTCATAATAAAGCACAGGATACAGCAAGGAGCCCAACGGCTCCGTCAGCGCCGGTCTGAGTCGGTGGATGCCCAGCCATCTCTGTGTCTTCTGGAATAAGGATGGGGGAAGCGCCGCCGGTGGCGTCGAGGGTCTCGGCATCGGACGCGGAGTTGGAGAAGGTCAAGGTGGTAAGACCAGCACCGGTCCGGATCCAGGAATGGATCCAAGAGGAGTCCGGGGCACCGGGGCCAGAGCCGTCGGCACGGAACTCAGGGGATCTCCTTCCGCTGAGCCTGCGGGGCCCGAAGGCGCGCTGGCAGGGTCAGGCCACCCAAATATGGTGCACATGGTGTCATAAAAGGTTTTCAACTGGGCGGGGGCTGCTCCCTGAAAGGGAAGGAAATGCGGAGCCGACCCAGGCACCCGCTCCGCATTGCGGGGCCTTGAACGCCGAGACTCCTCCGTCTAATCACGTGATGGACTGGGCGAAGTTAAAGCATGCTTCAACTTCTTATGTTTTTGTGGTGCTACTTACCTGACCTTCACGACTTCGAGTAAGAGCAGGAAGACTTGGATCCCCTGTAGCGGTGCCCAGACCTTCCTCTTGACCAAGACTAGGAGCGGGAACAAGATCTTCAGGGAGATCTCCAAGGCCCCCGACGCCGGGCCGCAAGCAGCTTTAGGGACCGCTCTCTCAAAGCTTTCAGCGCCATGGCCCAGCAGTCGGAGCACGACTTAGGGTTGTGGTCGCACTCCAGGCACAAAAGACATACAAGATAGGGTTCCATACCCGACATGGCGCAGTGACAGGCACCACACGGTTTGAACCCCAAGATATTTTTACTGGACATTTCCTAAACACCAAAAACTTCCACAAGAGTCGGAAAAGATCCCGGCAAAAAATGACAGGGGGTAGCTCTCTTTGACGGATCTGCGCTGGCTGGCACGGAAAGAAAAGAACTGACGTCTCTCCACTGAGGTGGTGCCTATATAGACGACGCGGACGTCACAACGACGAGCACGACGCCTACAACATCATGCATAGCTGACCGCCGCCATCTCTCGGCACGCAAGGGTGCTACTAACAAAAACCTTACAGATCCAGCCCAACGCTTGGAAGTTCTAAGGTAAGGAATCTGCAGCTAGATGTCTCTATCAGATACCTCTGGTCTGTGCGGCTTCTGTCCCTGTGGCAGCTGTCCAGGGGCCCAGTACAGACAGCTCTGGTCTGTGGGGCTTCTGTCCCTGTGGCGGCTGTCCAGGGGCCTAGTACAGACAGCTCTGGTCTGTGGGGCTTCTGTCCCTGTTGCAGCTGTCCAGGGGCACAGTACAGACATCTCTGGTCTGTGCGGCTTCTGTCCCTGTGGCAGCTGTCCAGGGGCCCAGTACAGACAGCTCTGGTCTGTGGGGCTTCTGTCCCAGTGGCAGCTGTCCAGGGGCCCAGTACAGACAGCTCTGGTCTGTGGGGCTTCTGTCCCTGTGGCAGCTGTCTAGAGCCCGTGTGTCCAGGGGCCCAGTACAGACAGCTCTGGTCTGTGCGGCTTCTGTCCCTGTGGCAGCTGTCCAGGGGCCCAGTACAGACAGCTCTGGTCTGTGGGGCTTCTGTCCCTGTGGCGGCTGTCCAGTGTCCATGTGTCCAGGGGCCTAGTAGAGATACCTCTGGTCTGTGCGGCTTCTGTCCTGTGGCAGCTGTCCAGGGGCCCAGTACAGACAGCTCTGGTCTGTGGGGCTTCTGTCCCTGTGGCAGCTGTCCAGGGGCCCAGTACAGACAGCTCTGGTCTGTGGGGCTTCTGTCCCTGTGGCGGCTGTCCAGTGTCCATGTGTCCAGGGGCCTAGTAGAGATACCTCTGGTCTGTGCGGCTTCTGTCCTGTGGCAGCTGTCCAGGGGCCCAGTACAGACAGCTCTGGTCTGTGGGGCTTCTGTCCCTGTGGCAGCTGTCCAGGGGCCCAGTACAGACAGCTCTGGTCTGTGGGGCTTCTGTCCCTGTGGCGGCTGTCCAGTGTCCATGTGTCCAGGGGCCTAGTAGAGATACCTCTGGTCTGTGCGGCTTCTGTCCTGTGGCAGCTGTCCAGGGGCCCAGTACAGACAGCTCTGGTCTGTGGGGCTTCTGTCCCTGTGGCAGCTGTCCAGGGGCCCAGTACAGACAGCTCTGGTCTGTGGGGCTTCTGTCCCTGTGGCGGCTGTCCAGTGTCCATGTGTCCAGGGGCCTAGTAGAGATACCTCTGGTCTGTGCGGCTTCTGTCCTGTGGCAGCTGTCCAGGGGCCCAGTACAGACAGCTCTGGTCTGTGGGGCTTCTGTCCCTGTGGCAGCTGTCCAGGGGCCCAGTACAGACAGCTCTGGTCTGTACGACTTCTGTCCCTGTGGCAGCTGTCCAGGGGCACAGTACAGACAGCTCTGGTCTGTGCGGCTTCTGTCCCTGTGGCAACTGTCCAGAGCCTGTGTGTTCAGGGGTTGGGTGGGGTGGGGGACTGTTTCAAAGACAGCTTTCGGATCTGGTGCCCTGGGTGACTGGTGCAGAGATAGTGTTTTGGGCTGGTGGCTCCAGTACAAAGATTTCTGGTCTGGTGGCGGGGAGACTGGTACAGAGCTAATTCTTTCTGTCTATGACCTGGTACAGGGCTGGGTATGTGTCCCTGGAGGCCTGGTACATAGTCTCTTCTGTGTGGGGGCCTGGTACACAGCTGGTCACTTCTCTCTAGGAGCCTGGCACAGAGGGAGTCCTTTCCGGGGGCCTGTCGCAGAGCTAGTCATCTGTTTCTGAGGGCCTAATGCATAGCTAGTCTGTTCTGTCGGGGGTTCAGACACAGGGCTAGGCCTGACACAGAGCTAGCCTTTTCTGTCTGGGGGCCTGGCCAGAGCTAGCCTTTTCTGTCTGGGGGCCTGGCCAGAGCTAGCCTTTTCTGTCTGGGTGCCTGGCCAGAGCTAGCCTTTTCTGTCTGGGGGCCTGGCATTGGTTCTTATTGTAAGCGCAATGGGAGCGAGCGCACCGAGCTTGCACGCCTATACAAGTTTAAAATGGTCAAGCATTGAGCACATAAGCATGAAACATATGAAGCGCACTGGAGTGCATCTCACCTAATTCTAATTATAGAGCTAGTACGGGCACAGATCTAGTTCTTTCTCTTTGCGGGCCTGGCACAGAGCTAGCCTTTTCTGTCTGGGAAGCCTGGCACAGAGCTAGCCTTTCCTGTCAGGGTGCCTGGCACAGAGCTAGTTATTTCTGTCTGGGGGCCTGGCACAGAGCTAGCCTTTTCTGTCTGGGAAGCCTGGCACAGAGCTAGCCTTTCCTGTCAGGGTGCCTGGCACAGAGCTAGTTATTTCTCTCTGGGGGCCTGGCACAGAGCTACCATTTCTCTCTGGGGGCCTGGCACAGAGCTACCATTTCTCTCTGGGGGCCTGGCACAGAGGTACCATTTCTCTCTGGGGGCCTGGCACAGAGCTACCATTTCTCTCTGGGGGCCTGGCACAGAGCTACCATTTCTCTCTGGGGGCTTGGTACAGAGCTAGCCTTTTCTCTCTGGGGGCCTGGCACAGAGCTAGCCTTTCTCTCTGGGGGGCAGGCACAGAGATAGCCTTTTCTCTCTGGGGGCCTGGCACAGAGCTACCATTTCTCTCTGGGGGCCTGGCACAGAGCTAGCCTTTCTCTCTGGGGGCCTGGCACAGAGCTAGCGTTTCTCTCTGGGAGCCCGGTACAGAGCTAGCCTTTTTTTTCTCTGGGGGCCTGGCACAGAGCTAGCCTTTTCTCTCTGGGGGCCTGGCACAGAGCTAGCCTTTCTCTCTGGGGGCAGGCACAGAGCTAGCCTTTTCTGTCTGGGGGCCTGGCACAGAGCTAGGCTTTTCTCTCTGGGGGCCCGGTACAAAGCTAGCCTTTCTCTCTGGAGGCCTGGTACAGAGCTAGCCTTTCTCTCTGGGGGCCCGGTACAGAGTTAGCCTTTTCTCTCTGGGGGCCTGCTACAGACCTAGCCTTTCTCTCTGGGGGGCAGGCACAGAGCTAGCCTTTTCTCTCTGGGGGCCCGGTACAGAGCTAGCCTCTCTCTCTGGGGGCCCGGTACAGAGCTAGCCTTTCTCTCTGGGGGGCAGGCACAGAGCTAGCCTTTTCTCTCTGGGGGCCCGGTACAGAGCTAGCCTTTCTCTCTGGGGGCCCGGTACAGAGCTAGCCTTTCTCTCTGGAGGCCTGGTACAGAGCTAGCCTTTCTCTCTGGGGGCCCGGTACAGAGCTAGCCTTTCTCTCTGGGGGGCAGGCACAGAGCTAGCCTTTTCTCTCTCGGGGCCTGGCACAGAGCTAGGCTTTTCTTTCTGGGGGCCCGGTACAAAGCTAGCCTTTCTCTCTGGGGGCCCGGTACAGAGTTAGCCTTTTCTCTCTGGGGGCCCGGTACAGAGCTAGCCTTTCTCTCTGGGGTGCAGGCACAGAGCTAGCCTTTTCTCTCTGGGGGCCTGGCACAGAGCTAGGCTTTTCTCTCTGGGGGCCCGGTACAAAGCTAGCCTTTCTCTCTGGGGGCCCGGTACAGAGTTAGCCTTTTCTCTCTGGGGGCCTGGTACAGAGCTAGCCTTTTCTCTCTGGGGGCCCGGTACAGAGCTAGCCTTTCTCTCTGGGGGGCAGGCACAGAGCTAGCCTTTTCTCTCTGGGGGGCAGGCACAGAGCTAGCCTCTCTCTCTGGGGGCCCGGTACAGAGCTAGCCTCTCTCTCTGGGGGCCCGGTACAGAGCTAGCCTCTCTCTCTGGGGGCCCGGTACAGAGCTAGCCTCTCTCTATGGAGGCCCGGTACAGAGTTGGCTGTTTCCTTCGGGGTGTTTGAGAGTGGTTTGTTTTTGCCTGTCTTTAGGGCACACCTCTCATCATTTCTGTCTGTCTGTATTGAAGGTTCTCCCAGTTTGCAGGATACGGGGTGGTTTCTTCCATATGCCTGAACGGACAGGGCCTTCGCTGAGAGCATTTTTGGGGCCTGTAATGTTCTGCTAGTGGGTGCCCGTTTCAAACTCGGCTGCAATCTAGTTAAATAGGGGATATCATTTAACCATATCGGAATATATATAGCGCTTCCCACCCCTTGTGAGCACTAGACCGCTTTTTGAGTTGGGTGAGTAAGTGTCTATGCCATTCTGCAAGGCTCAGTAACGTTGTTTGAAGTTTCACTTGTGTAAGACAGACATGCCCTGTGCGTAGATTGGAAGTGTGCGTCAGTCAAGTGTGCCAGTCATGCTGTAGCAGGCATGTCGCAGGGCAGTGTTGCACCAGGTTCGGAGCACAAGTGTGTGCAAGAGGATGGCAGATTGCTTAGTATTAGGGGTAGGTAATAAATTCCGCTCCGCTGGCCGAGTTTGCAGAGTTTTGCCCGGTCCCGAAAGAAAAATTCCCTTACCTCAGCACGTCGTCTCTCTTCCAGGAAGCACCCAGGCTCCCTAAGCCAATCACGAGGCTGCTGTCTCCATGACAGCCTCGTGATTGGTCTGAGCGCCGTGGTACGCCGCTCAGATGGGGACTGACAGCCTGTGCATGTTCTCCACACGAGCTGTGTATTGCAGCCCGGTGGAAAACATGCAAAGTGCGCATGACTGTTTGGCCGGCCCTCCTCCCTCTGTGACCCCAGCCATGCCCCACCCTAACTCTGCCCTGCAGCTACGAAAAATAAATTGATAATAACTTCTGTTATTATCATTTTATTTTTCCTTTTATACTATTCCGAGAGCAGTGGGGGACGCTCCTCCGCCTTAGCGGTGGAGCCGCCACTGACTGCCTCGTGGCAGAGTTTTTCTCAAACGTGGCTCGCCAACATTCAATTGGCCACTGCAAGCGCAAGTTTGCATCCCCTAGCGCGATTTTCGGGCGCTAGGATGCCTCTGTGTGATTTCTCAACATGAGCGGTCACGACAGGTCGTGATTGTTCGTGTTGAGAAAACTGCCACTCGAGTGGAAAATCTGCTCGAGCGGCAGAAAGAAGCAGCGCCCTTGTACGCTGCACATGTTGCAGTTCGAACTGATTTTACAGAACAATCTCCCGGCACAAAAAATCCACAGACTGAAACTCCATGAGTTCCGCCCACCCCTACTTAGTATGTCTTGTGGTTTATGCCCAGTTAGAAGTATGTTTGGGTGCCCCCTGGGCCTTTACTGCCCTCGTAAACTCTGGGTAGACGCTGCTGTCCTTACGGTCTTCAGGAGCCAGCTGCCGCCCTTGATACCTGTTCAGAGAATGATCTCCCGCCCAGTCCTGTTCAGTTAAACAGGAGGGAGGGGCTGGGGGTGGTGATCAGTGAGGGACCTCTCCAGGATCCGAGGATCCTCTGTTGACGAGAGAGTCCAGGAGTGGATTGCCGTGAAACGGGTGCCTTAAATTCCCAGTGGGGGACACCCAGAGGTTTTGGGGGGTCCTGACTGCAGGGGTGGTGTGCTGTAGTTCCCCAGGTTTAGCACTTGTCTACCTGTGTCATTGGAGACTTGGTCTGATCTGGTGCCTCGGAAGCCCAGGATGCAGCACATTGGGGTAGTCGAGATGTGGCCGCACTGGACCCCGCGCAGCCAGAATCCCCCGGAGAGTCTCAGGTGAGGTACGTCTGGCGCAGGATTCTCATGGTGACGAAGACACTTCTGTTAATGTGGTTGGACTGAGGGGCTGGGGTCACATGATCACTCCTAGGTCCTTCACCTCTATAGGAGTGTTAGCTGAAGGTCCGGTTTCCTTAGTACAAACTGTGGTGGGGTCATAGCTTTGCCACGTGTCACGTGAGGGTCTCCTCTTCAGAAGAGGTCAGCTTTAAATAGTTCTGCAGCACCCAGAAGTCCACTTCTTGTAGGCGCTGGGGGTTCTGACGTGCACAAGTGTGAAGGCTGCTCCAGTGCTCGTGATCTGGCGTCATCAGCCCTGTTGTGTGTTTGAAGGACCCGGCATGCTCTGGGACTGGAGACAGGGTTGTACAAGGAGCAGTGGTTGAGCCTTGAGGACCCCTCCCTGATGTGTGAGGGGAGGGGGCAGACAGGAGAAAGCTTGGGAGCTGGCGTCGGTCTGCAAGGCAGGTTTAATCCCATTAAGAAGGGTGCTAGGACTTCTTTGTCACCTGTGTCAAAGGCTGAAGACAGCTTGAATGGCAGGAGGGTGAACCGGAAGTGCTCCTGAGGTTGTCTCAGATTGCAGTTCCCACAGATTCAAGGCCTCTTCTGGGAACGAATCTGGTTTGGTTGAGAGGAGGTTGCTTTGTCTGAGCAAATCAAAGAATGGAAAAAAGGCTGATTTTTCAAATGAGCTCCCCCAGTATTGAGACATTTGATGTTGGCCTGTAGTTTGCTGGGTCTGATTAATCAACCCTGGCCTGGGGTCACATGGTGTTGGCGGGGGTGGGGGGTGCGTTGTCGGTGAACTCGGACATTTAAAAACAGGGGTCGCCAACCTTTTCTGTAATAAGCGCTACTTATGTTCAATGAACCTCATCAAAAGCTACTAATATTATTAGAGTTGTGATAGTGTCCACATCAGACAAGATTGCATAAGTGGCCACCATATTCAGGACAGCTACCAGCGATCACCGCAGTGCATGAGGCCGGGTCGCCAGCTGTAACGCAAACAAGGCTTTGTCAATATGAAATGCCTCTGCACGGATGACATGCAACAGTCATGGCTGCCATGCCTCTGGTGCCAAGGTAATCACTTTTGGAAAAAAGTTTCCCCGGTGCCATATGACTTATCACTCAAATATCCAATTTAAATATATTTTGGAAATTCAGCCATTTTTTCTAAATATCAGCTTATGAGTTCTGAAAATGAGCACATTTTAGTCTCAAATACACACTCTCAATTTTGGGATATGTATATTAATTCATCCAAGCAAAAGCATCTCATTTAGTAGGCTGGGTTGCACACAGGAGAGCTACTCACAGGTAGCTGAAGGGCTACTCACAATCTACTCACTGGAGAAGGCTGTTTCAAAAGCATGCTGGGTCCACGGATAGAAATAAGGGCAGCGCTGACTCTAAAGTCTATAGACTTGTAGCAGAGCCTGTAGACGTTTTTACAAATGATAGGGTATCCTGAGTTTTCACTGCTTTAAAGTTTATATAGCTTTCCACCACATCGAAAAGTCCTTGTTCTGTGGCAACATGACACAAGTCTGCCATTTTGTGAAGAGGAGGACTCCTGTGCAGCAGTTCAGCGTTGCAGTGCCTACTGAATTCCACCTCTGAGTTATGGCCAGGTCCACTGGAATTATGCGATTGTGCACCTGTGGCAGTTTTCGCATAATTATAGATTTGTCGCATTTGCCACATAATCCATCATTGTCCACATAATCTGCATGTTTTAACAAAAAAAATTGTTTCTAGCTCAAACGGTTCAAAAGTTACTAAAAACGCAGTGACGCATGTTGCCGCGCAGTGGCAGGCCCTTTGCAAAGGTTGACTGGTAAAAGTTCTGTTGCTTATTGCTAAATTTGGGTGTTAAACTGGTACCAATGAGGTGCAACCAATGCCCAGACAGTGTTACCATGTGTAAAAATTACAAAATAATGAAGTAATACGATTACAAAATGTGCCACGTTATGCCACATAATTTGCCTTTTCTTGCTGCATAATTTACTCAAACCTGCTGCATAATTTGGCCTGTTCCTGCCACATAATTCCAGTGGCCCTGGTCATGGCCAACTGAGCTCAACAGGAGACGCCAATGTCTTTATCTGCTCTCAAAAAAGAAATATGTGTTCTGGGGTCAGTGTGGAAGTGCAGGAGCAGACGAATCAATGAGTCCCGCAGAGGTTATTCACTCATCCACCAGCAGAGAAGAAATTGAACATGAGGAGGGCCCCCAGCAAACTATATTACTGGAAAATAAGCAGGGGGTGGAGAGCTCTTCTTGGGTTCTTTGACGATGACAAAGCGCTTCAAGCCGAAGCATGATGTACATCAAGTTCCTGGAAGAACAACAGATACAAACACCAACAAGCAGAAAGCCAAGATGCGGAGAGACCCCAGCATGCTTCTGGAGAGACCCCAGCATGCTTCTGGAGAGACCCCGGCATGCTTCTGGAGAGACCCCGGCATGCTTCTGCCCAGCATGCTTCTGGAGAGACCCCAGCATGCTTCTGGAGAGGCCCCAGCATGCTTCTGGAGAGACCCCAGCATGCTTCTGGAGAGACCCCAAAGGCCCCAGCATGCTTCTGGAGAGACCCCTGCATGCTTCTGGAGAGACCCCAGCATGCTTCTGGAGAGACCCCAGCATGCTTCTGGAGAGACCCCAGCATGCTTCTGGAGAGACCCCAGCATGCTTCTGGAGAGGCCCCAGCATGCTTCTGGAGAGGCCCCAGCATGCTTCTGGAGAGACCCCAGCATGCTGCTTCTGGAGAGACCCCAGCATGCTTCTGGAGAGACCCAGCATGCTTCTGGAGAGACCCAGCATGCTTCTGGAGAGACCCCAGCATGCTTCTGGAGAGACCCCGGCATGCTTCTGGAGAGACCCCGGCATGCTTCTGCCCAGCATGCTTCTGGAGAGACCCCAGCATGCTTCTGGAGAGGCCCCAGCATGCTTCTGGAGAGACCCCAGCATGCTTCTGGAGAGACCCCAAAGGCCCCAGCATGCTTCTGGAGAGACCCCTGCATGCTTCTGGAGAGACCCCAGCATGCTTCTGGAGAGACCCCAGCATGCTTCTGGAGAGACCCCAGCATGCTTCTGGAGAGGCCCCAGCATGCTTCTGGAGAGGCCCCAGCATGCTTCTGGAGAGGCCCCAGCATGCTTCTGGAGAGACCCCAGCATGCTGCTTCTGGAGAGACCCCAGCATGCTTCTGGAGAGACCCCGGCATGCTTCTGGAGAGACCCCGGCATGCTTCTGGAGAGACCCCGGCATGCTTCTGGAGAGACCCCGGCATGCTTCTGGAGAGACCCCGGCATGCTTCTGGAGAGACCCCGGCATGCTTCTGGAGAGGCCCAGCAGGCTTCTGGAGAGACCCCAGCAGGCTTCTGGAGAGACCCCAGCAGGCTTCTGGAGAGACCCTAGCATGCTTCTGGAGAGACCCCAGCATGCTTCTGGAGAGACCCCAGCATGCTTCTGGAGAGACCCCAGCATGCTTCTGGAGAGGTGGAACAATTTCCAGCATATTTACACTTTATTGCATGGATCGCAAAACCGATATCTGATGCAGAGAGAAGACTCCTGGGACTGGGAATGAGAAGATGGAAGACTATTGCTCTCAATTCCAAAAAATGTTAAAAGTTTATATAAGTGGCTGTTTGTCTCCACAGTCGAGTGAAAATACAGGAAAAACAAGGAAAAGCAGAAACCAGCTAGAAAAATCCGAAACAAAAGAAAAAAAGATTCTTTTGAGACCCACCAAAAGGGAAGAACTCATCCTTATTAACTCGTAGGGCTTGCATGGCCACCCGCGGCAGGTTGGGCGCAGGGCCTGGCTGTGCATGGTTGTAGGATGCGCACAGTGCGGTTGGCCGCAGAGACAGGTTGGTCACCTAGAAGTGGGTCTGATCAGGCCCCGCACCCAAGACATGGAACGACCGCCCTCAACACATCAGAGCCTCCTCCTCACTTCTTGAGCTCAGCAAGAAGCTGAAGACCGGACTCTGCGTATAAGCACCTTGAGGACCACAAACCTACACACCTGCCCAAGTGCCTGTATAACCTCTAGGGTGATTAGTGCGCTACACAAATCAATACAACATAACAGTGGGAAGGGAATACTTTCATAGAGCCTGGATGCAGCATACACTCAAAAACCTAGAAACTGACTGAAAAATCTACAGTTAAAGTGAAGTTTAATGTCATCAGTGAAGTCATGTCAGACGTCATGCGCAGTGCATGTGTGGGTTTGAGCTATGATTCACATCTTGTACCATAACTGGTGTATTTAAGATTTTCCGGGGGAACTTTAGCGTTACTTTCTCATGGATTTTGCATTGAATTTTAAAGGTTCTTTCAGATGGAAAGATAAAAGCAGAGCTACTGGAATTATGCGGCAGGACAGTGCCAAATTATGCGGCAGCGTCAAGCAGATTATGCAGCAAGAAAAACCAAATTAGGCACATTTTCTAATAATATTACTTAATTATTTTTTCATTTTTACCCTTGATAACACTGTCTGGGCACTGGTTGTGCCTCACTGTTACCAGTTTAACACCCAAATATAGCAATACGCAACAGAACTTTTACCAGTCAACCTTTACAAAGGGTCTTCCACTGCACGCCAACATGCGTCACTGCAATTTTTTTTACTTTTGAGACATTAGAGATAGAAAAAAAATTTTTTCTTAAAACAGCAGATTATGCAGCAGATGATGGATTATGTGGCAAATCTACAATAATGCGAAAAATGCAGCAATGCACTATCGCATACTTTCAGCGGCCCTGGGTAAAAGTGTTTGCAATATTTGAACCAAAATTTACTTTTTATGTGTCATTTCAGTGAATTTTCAGAGGTTTATTTACAAAGAACATTTACATGAATTGTCATTTTATAGTTGATACATGGTGGGTGTGGTAATGCCGCAGTGAGATGTTTTAGTCTGCCCCCTGTTGTGAATGGTCTTCTCCCATGTGCAGCAGGGGTTGGAGGGCCTGGACTCCGGGCATGTTGTACACAAACAAGCCTTGCCACTAACCCTCACTGCACGTAGCCTTCACCCATGTGCAGCAGGGGTTCACTTTAGGGCCTGGACTCCGGCCATGTTGTACACAAACAAGCCTTGCCGCAAACCCTCACTGCACGTAGCCTTCACCCATGTGCAGCAGGGGTTGACTGGAGGGCCTGCCCTCCGGGCATGTTGTACACAAACAAGCCTGGCCGATAACCCTCACTGCACGTAGCCTTCTCCCATGTGCAGCAGGGGTTGACTGGAGGGCCTGGACTCCGGGCATGTTGTACACAAACAAGCCTTGCCGCTAACCCTCACTGCACGTAGCCTTCACCCATGTGCAGCAGGGGTTGACTTTAGGGCCTGGCCTCCGGGCATGTTGTACACCAACAAGCCTTGCCACTAACCCTCACTGCACGTAGCCTTCACCCATTTGCAGCAGGGGTTGACTGGAGGGCCTGGACTCCGGCCATGTTGTACACAAACAAGCCTTGCCACTAACCCTCACTGCACGTAGCCTTCACCCATGTGCAGCCGGGGTTCACTTTAGGGCCTGGACTCCGGGCATGTTGTACACAAACAAGCCTTGCCGCTAACCCTCACTGCACGTAGCCTTCACCCATGTGCAGCAGGAGTTGGCTGGAGGGCCTGGACTCCGGGCATGTTGTACACAAACAAGCCTTGCCGCTAACCCTCACTGCACGTAGCCTTCACCCATTTGCAGCAGGGGTTGACTGGAGCGCCTGGACTCCTGGCATGTTGTACACAAACAAGCCTTGCCGCTAACCCTCACTGCACGTAGCCTTCACCTATGTGCAGCAGGGGTTGACTTTAGGGCCTGGCCTCCGGGCATGTTGTACACCAACAAGCCTTGCCACTAACCCTCACTGCACGTAGCCTTCACCCATTTGCAGCAGGGGTTGACTTTAGGGCCTGGACTCCGGCCATGTTGTACACAAACAAGCCTTGCCACTAACCCTCACTGCACGTAGCCTTCACCCATGTACAGCAGGGGTTGGCTGGAGGGCCTGGACTCCGGCCATGTTGTACACAAACAAGCCTTGCCGCTAACCCTCACTGCACGTAGCCTTCACCCATTTGCAGCAGGGGTTGACTGGAGGGCCTGGACTCCAGCCATGTTGTACACAAACAAGCCTTGCCGCTAACCCTCACTGCACGTAGCCTTCACCCATGTGCAACAGGGGCTGACTGGAGGGCCTGGTCTCCGGGCATGTTGTACACAAACGAGCCTTGCCGCTAACCCTCACTGCACGTAGCCTTCTCCCATGTGCAGCACGGGTTGACTTTAGGGCCTGGCCTCCTGGCATGTTGTACACAAACAAGCCTTGCCGCTAACCCTCATTGCACGTAGCCTTCACCCATTTGCAGCAGGGGTTGACTGGAGGGCCTGGACTCCGGGCATGTTGTACACCAACAAGCCTTGCCGCTAACCCTCACTGCACGTAGCCTTCACCCATGTGCAGCAGGGGTTGACTTTAGGTCCTGGCCTCCGGCCATGTTGTACACAAACAAGCCTTGCCGCTAACCCTCACTGCACGTAGCCTTCACCCATGTGCAGCAGGGGTTAACTTTAGGGCCTTGACTTCGGGCATGTTGTACACAAACAAGCCTTGCCACTAACCCTCACTGCAAGAAGCCTTCACCCATGTGCAGCAGGGGTTGACTTTAGGGCCTGGGCTCCGGGCATGTTGTACACCAATAAGCCTTGCCACTAACCCTCACTGCACGTACCCTTCACCCATGTGCAGCAGGGGTTGACTTTAGGGCCTGGACTCCGGCCATGTTGTACACAAACAAGCCTTGCCACTAACCCTCACTGCACGTAGCCTTCACCCATGTGCATCAGGGGATGACTGGAGGGCCTGGACTCCGGGCATGTTGTACACAAACAAGCCTTGCCGCTAACCCTCACTGCACGTAGCCTTCACCCATGTGCAGCAGGGGTTGAGTGGAGGGCCTGGACTCCGGGCATGTTGTACACAAACAAGCCTTGCCGCTAACCCTCACTGCACGTAGCCTTCACCCATGTGCAGCAGGGGTTGACTTTAGGGCCTGGCCTTCGGCCATGTTGTACACAAACAAGCCTTGCCACTAACCCTCACTGCACGTAGCCTTCTCCCATGTGCAGCAGGGGTTGACTTTAGGGCCTGGAGTCCGGCCATGTTGTACACAAACAAGCCTTGCCGCTAACCCTCGCTGCACGTAGCCTTCACCCATGTGCAGCAGGGGTTAGCTGGAGGGCCTGGACTCCGGCCTTGTTGTACACAAACAAGCCTTGCCTCTAACCCTCACTGCACGTAGCCTTCACCAATGTGCAGCAGGGGTTGACTGGAGGGCCTGCCCTCCGGGCATGTTATACACAAACAAGCCTTGCCGCTAACCCTCACTGCACGTAGCCTTCTCCCATGTGCAGCAGGGGTTGACTTTAGGGCCTGGACTCCGGGCATGTTGTACACCAACAAGCCTTGCCGCTAACCCTCACTGCACGTAGCCTTCACCCATGTGCAGCAGGGGTTGACTGGAGGGCCTGGCCTCCGGCCATGTTGTACACAAACAAGCCTTGCCGCTAACCCTCACTGCACGTAGCCTTCTCCCATGTGCAGCAGGGGTTGACTTTAGGGCCTGGACTCCGGGCATGTTGTACACAAACAAGCCTTGCCACTAACCCTCACTGCATTTAGCCTTCGTTTATGCGCTGCTGGGGTTTGCCACAGACAACCACTCACCGTGCAGTGTGCGAGATAAATCCAATTCTGGTATCTCCTCGTTAATGCAAATCTGACAAATGACACCAAAGCTATTAGCACATCAAAGTTTCTTAATTCTCTCCTTTAAATTTGACTCTATGTCAGATCTGCATGAAACTTGGGATCCCGGCCCCGGACTTTACTTGAGGTCTTAACAGAAAACTAAGCGTGGAATCCTGCTGAGGTTTGGCAGAAGGTACCAAAGGTTTATCAAATGAGCGCTTCCCTGCCCTGACTTTCATCATTCCCCCCCTTCACGGATCTGCAGGAAGTTCAACGTATGAGGAATAAGTTATTTGAGCTAAGTGTCTGCCAAATGTCTTCATATCTGTGAAGCAGCACCAGCGTTATTAGCTGATCAAAGGTTTCTTGACCTCCCTCCTCCCCCCCCCCATTTAAATTGGCCCCTCAGTGTCGGATTCCCTTGAGCCTCGAGTTCCCTGCACTGGGTCAACCTTACTAACAGCCTGTGAAATGTCATGCTGATTTAATAAACAGTGACAAAGTTAGCAGTAAAAAGAAAAAATGTTAATTTCACCTTTACTGTTTCTCCCCTTGATGGATTTGCATAAAACTCAAAATTTCAAGAGCAAGTAAATCTGGCTGTCTGGCAACTTTGTTCATGTCTGTGGAACGGCACCAAAGTTATCAGCAAATCAACAATGTGTGACCCTCCAACCCTATTAACTGTGTCCCTTCCACAAACCTGCTTGTCACATCTGCACCAAGCTGGGGATTCCCGCATTGGGCCTCCCCTGCCATCAGCTTGTCGAGTGTCACACCCATTCTTCAAACATCCCCACAGTTATAGGCGCTTGAAAACCTTTCTTGGCCCTTCTTCCTTTCACTGCCCCCCTCCTTGATGGAGCTACACAGATTCGAAAATACCACGCGTACGCTCAGCCTGCTTTCATCGAATGGAGTTTCTGTTGTGTTGGGACATCACCAAAGTCTCCACATAAAGATGAAAAAGTAAGGTGGTGAGAGCGGAGCTTCAGAGTATCTCTGTGAGACTGTAGTAGAGCTGGAAAGGAATGATCAATGTGGATGCATTGTGAGCTCTCAGAGGACCTCAACCAGTTGCGCCCTCCTCTGTCAATATCTATTTTGTCGCTAGGCATTTGGATGAGGATTTCACAGTCCATGGGCTCAAAGTCTTCTGATAACTTGGGGACGACCAGGAAGCGGGAGTTGTTTTTCGTTGAAAAGATTAAGTATGGTGTCCAAAGTCTTGAGGCTGAAGGCTTTGTTGCCAGGACAGGAAGTGAAGCCAGAGTGGACGTCTCCTAAGAGATGATTGGCGCCAGCGGCCTCTTGTCGTTGGTTGGTGCCACATCCTTCCAGAATCTTAGAGAGGTCTGTGATAGGTCAGTATTTGCCCAGCACGTCATGATTGGCTTTGGGTTTCTTGGAAAGAGGGCAAACATGGCCCCTCATGGCCGCCCTTGCTCATGGAGGAGGAGATGGTTTGAAGTCTTAGAAGGCAGAAGTATGTGGAGTGTTTCTTGTCTGGAGATGTTGGCCTGGGGTCTGATGAGATATTTGTGGGTTTATTCTTAGCAGTGTGTTTCTGTAACATTTCCGCGGCATTGCAGGTTACTATGAGAGTTTTCTTGGTGAAGCGGATACGGACTGCATTGAACAGGGGTGCGTGTTTAGCTATATCTTTCCTAATCACCATGGTTTGTTTGGGAAAGTGGGAGGCTATATCGTTACCTTTAGATTCGGTGTGGAGGATTGTTGGTGGGCACTGTGGATAGTTTCTGTATAGTCTACAAAAGTCCTCTGGATTAATAAGGTATCTAGGAAAGCTTTAGTGTAAGGAGGGGGGATTTTACACACTATGTAGTTTGCGTGTAGGACTTTCTGGCCAATTTGTGCTTGGAGAGGTGGATGTAGGTTTTGTCTGTCTACTTTCAGGGGCTCGTAGGGTTTTTCACATCTTGTTTGACTGACACCAAGAATCTGGAATAATAATCTGGAACTCGTTACCCTTGGAACTTCGGCTGGCTCCCCCTGAAACGATCTTCAGGAAAAAGCTGAAAACTTGTCTTTTGAGATCTGTTTACGTTCCTCCCAGTTTGGAGTGTTTCTTTTCCTTTTGTAGTCCGCTTCCCAGTGCTGGGACACTTCGTTGAAGTAGCCATGCGCTCTACAAGTGGCATTATTATTGTTCTTTACGTTGTCGTACCACTTTGAGCTTTCCTTGGGTCTCTTCAGGTCATGATTTTCTTTGCACAATTCATGTCCATGGTAGAGCCCTGATTGCGAGTGGGGTGGGGGTGGGGGGTATATAACCTCCAGTGGAGGTTTAGGTCTACCAGGAAAAGCTGATCAGGTAGAAGATGGGAAGGGACAACGGCTGCGATCGAGGAGACCCTCTGCGAAGATCTTGTTGCTGTCGGCTGGATGTTACAAGATGTTTAACATCAATAGTTCAGCCGTCCTGTTTCTTATCTGCACACTAACGCATTTGAATGAGGAGGATTTGAGATCATTTCCATTTAAGGAGCTCCTTGTGGATAAAAGCCCGCCCCCCCTCTTTTTGTTTGGATTCTGTTGAGGCGAAGGTGCTGTACCCTGGGGTACGGTGAGATGGAGCAGAGCTGGGAGGGATGTGTTGAACCAGGATGGACCAGTCAAACTGGCTCTTAACCATGCAGCTAGTAATGGTGACGACAGAGGTATCAACGTAGCGCGTGACCTCGTCAACAGTGTTGGGTATATGATGGGCAGTGATACCCTGATACCCACCTTCTGGGGGAGGGCCTGTGCCTCTGTAATTGATTACACCTTTCTGTCTAGAAGCTTGACTATGTTTAACGTACAGTGAGATATTAGAATCATCTTTTGGCGATCACAGTCCCCTTGTAGCCTCCTTGGTCTTTCCTCTACCAAAGGTTACCTGCCCGCTGAAGCTTTTACCCCATCCTCACCCTCAATCAAACGGTCTTAAGCTTTCATTAGCCTTCGGTATCCTCACCAGTTTCTCAAGTTCTCCTTGGAAAAAATCCCAGCTCCTTTTTAAGCTGACTTGTCTACGCTGGATGGAGAAAGGACATCATTGAATCTTTTGAAGGTTTATGCGACCATCTAAAAATCGCCTTTAGCAAACAGGCGATTGCAACGGGACCCAGCACTTACTCATAGGGACCCTTAGGAAGTGTTATTGCCCCGCTGTTTGTATAAGCTTGCTCTAAAAAGGAGGAAAACCTAGATAAACATCGAGAATTGGGATAAATTGGCTTTATTAGCTACCACTAGGAGCCACATGGTTTTTTGGGCTGTGGTTAACGCAACCAGGGCTAGTGACAGACCCATTTCTTTGATCAGTGGTCATATCTCAGGCGGTGAGTGGGTGGCTCACTTTTCAGGTTTTTACTGCCCCCCTTCCTCCGACCTCGCTTTAACGGAACTACCGTTTTTTCACCACTCGGAAAGGACACTAGTCTTTACCTTAAGCGAAGGAACAGTAGCAATACAGCAGAACCCGCAGGTAAAGCTCCCGGTCCCGGTGGGTTGCCCGTTGATCTTTTACGATCTTCTAGATCTGCGGGTGCCGTTAATGACCAATGACTTTAATACCCTAGACTATAAGCAATTGGCAAGATCTTGGGCAACATCAATCATTGCCTCCATTTTTAGGTCGAGCCTAGCGGCAGCGCGCATGCGCTGCCCGCTCTGCAAGGCATGCTGTAGTAGAGTATGCTGTGGAAGCCTCGCCCACTCTCCTCCTATATTTTTCACTGGCTGGTGTCATTGTCCTTGGTAAATGCTGGCTTCCGATTGATTATGAGGCTTGGTAGTCCCTCCTTGTTACCGCCCTGTCGCCGTTGGTTACCTCCCATGACGACTGGATCTTTTACTTGCGGCGTTACATGGTCTCCTTCATAAGTCATAAGCACTTTTTTTTTCTTTAATGATCTTCCCTATTCTACCCACGACATCTCAGCAGGCCCTCTGGTTTTACTAATGTATATATTTAAATTAGAGCGCGTCCGCTTTAACTATAGCGGCCGCGCTTAATTATTTATTTACTTAATGCTTTTGTGATTCCCATGCATTTATTACTGTCAGGAGGTGAATGGTTGGCAGAGGCCTCAAGTTACTTTCATTATGAGTTACAGTACATGCCTGTAGTTGTCGAACGGATGCCACTGCCAGACCAGAGCGGGCCGTACTTTATTCAAAATTGTCCCTCTCCTGCTTTCCTAAAAGAATAAAATGGTGGCACCTGACAGCGGATTGTAAAGCATATGAGATATATGTGGCTCTCTAAATTAAAAAAATAGCTCGCCATATTTGGTGTGGGCGAGAGGCGGATGCGGTGGAAGCAGAAGCCGTCACTATCTTTTATCATTATTTTTCTTTTTACAGAAAACACGAATTCTTTTGAACAGATCACAGCGCCTGCGTTTCTTTCTGCCCAAATTAGTATTGTGTGCAACAAGTAAATGAAAAGGCAGACATGTCGACTTAAATCAACGTGCCTTATATATTGGAGTCTAATACAAACAAATGCTTACTGTAAAGAGAAACTCGCTCCGTACAATATGTTTAAGTTCTAGAATGCGTGCAATAAAGCCAACACTGAGCGGCAGGATCCATGTATACATGCTGAAGGCTGTGAAGTTGGAAGTGACCCAATGTTCTCGTTCACCAAACCATTAACATGTGCCAAACGACTCACGCCTGAAAAAAGCCTTTTATTTAAGGTCAAAATAGCTTTTATGATGAAATTGTATAATGCACAAAAGTCACTTTTACACGGAGGTTTCTGTGCGAATACATTTCCTCCTGTGGGCGTGAATGCCCGTGCCAGGGCATTTTTTTATTTTTTTTTAATTTATTTTTAATTTTTATTTTATTTATTTTTTTTATTTTTATTTTTCTCCCCAGCGCCTTGAGACCCTCGCGGGTAAGTAGTGCGCTCTACAAATTCTGTGATTGATTGATTGAGAAATGCCAGGAATTTTGTAAACACATCCAAACTTACAACTTTGAGGGTACGACTTCTTCTGACCCTGAAAAATGGTTGAAAATGTAGGTGTGTCATGGGCATAATTACATGCCCTTCAAGGGTGGGTGGGGGTAAGGAAATATCCAAAAATTATCTGTGGGTGGCAGAAGGGGTTTCTTCACTGGAAAATGTTAGTATGTTTGCAGAAACTCCGTGTTTTTTAGTGATAGCTTATTCTTCAACCCAGGTCAATTTTTAGAGATTACTTCCACAACAACAAGCATTTGCAATGCAATAGGTCTCGCATTTACGCGAGTTTGAACTATTGGCATTGTAAATGACAATGCCTTTTATTTATGTTTTGGTTTTTAAAACATAAATAAAAGGCATGGTCATTTACAATGCCAATACTTAAACTCGCGTAAATGCGAGACCTATTGCATTGCAAATGCTTGTTAAAAAGGGCTATCGTTCTGATCTCAGATGCTACTAGCCAGCCTCCCTTATTGGTACCCTGGTACCTCCGTTAAAATTATTGGCAGTCTTTTAGAATGCGCGATAGGGCCAGCAAAAATAATATACTTGCCTCATGCCAATCCGGATATGGGTGCAGCAGGGACCCTGGAACATTCATTCCATTATATGCAAATACACCATTGCGAAGCTCGCCCACTGTACCCGGCATTTATGGATTTGTCAACAGCATTTGATTGAGTTAATTGATCACAATTATGGGCGATCCTATGTGAGCCGGGGCTGGAGGGGGCACCTGTGAGGTTTTTATCTGCTTTGCACGACAATATGACACAAGGGCCAGATTTGGAGGAGTGAGGAACTTTAAGACCTGATCTCTATTTACGGGGGGTTGAGACGGATGCATCTCTGCCCCTCTACTATTTATTTCATAGATCAGTAAGCTGAGCCGTACTCTCTGCAGCACCAGCCTGGACGTCCCTTGGATAGATGTGCCCCTCTACCTGCACTGTTAGACGCCACCTATTCACCTCTTTTTCTCAGTTCGGGGCTGGACTGGACCTGGCCTCGAATTATTACAAATCTTATATTATGGACTGTGCGTCCCGACTTCAGCTTTTGGCAATAATTGGTTAGAAAGGACCAGCAGTTTTTCTCATCAGGGGCTCACATTTGGTTCTTCAGGGCGTGGTCTAACATTTTAAATTGCAGTTTGAAGCTTTCGCGATCAGCGAGGGCTCTCTTTAATCTACCTAGGCCATCCGGGGGTAACTCAATCACCCCTGTTCTAGAGATTTCCAAGGTCCAGTGCATCGGCAATGCCACATACCGGGCAGGAATCTGGGTTTTACCAACTGTACAGCTATTCAGACTGAGGATGATGGCTTTGCAGGCGACTCCTTTCTGTACCTCCCTCGTCACCCCGTTTCGTACACCGCAAAGATCTGGGGCTTCATTCTATTGAGGACCGGATCAAATTGGGCCCAATCGCCTTGTGGCTTTCAATCCGGCTCAATCACGAAGCTAGCCTGAATTAGCTAGTTATGAAAGACTGTTTGTCATGTGACAAGGGCCTTAGAATAACTGGCTCGCCTATGTCCGCAAAGTTTGCGTACGGCTCAGGATGTCAGCTCTGTTTGACAGCCCCACGCTTGTTTGTGTAGAAGACAAAAAAAGGTTAAATACAAAATCTTACAAAGTTTGTACCTCTCTCGGGAAATTGTGGAGTGTGGAAAATCCTCAGTGAAAGCATATGTATACTTGACAAGCATTGGCAAAGCCAATAGGTCTGGCCTGTGAGAGCTATTGGTTTTGGCTATGTTTTGTGGCTGTGCTGTACAACAATGTGGAATCTTTGCAGTGTGGCTAAAAATAATTTTGAAAAGTGCTATGATGCAGCCATGGCTGTGTTTTTTTAGGTCGAGCCTGGGCAGCGCATACGCTGCTCTGCGAGGCATGCTGTATTCAAGTATGTCCTTGAAGCCCCGCCCACTCTCCGCCCATATCTTTCATTGGCTTGTGCCATTGTCCTTTGTAAATGCTGGCTTTTGATTCGTTAATAGGCATGTTACTCCTTCCTTAGTACCGCCTTGTCTTCATTTGTAACCTCCTCTGAGGACTGGCCCTTTTTCTTCTGTTGTTAAACGGTATGTCTAATTTAGTCTGTAAGCACTATTTTCTTTTATGAGTTTCTCCTACTGCAGGCACGACATGCTTTCCTGAAACATTCAGCGCGCCATGCGTGCTTTCACTTTCCAAGCAGCCCGGGACAATGGCGGCCGCTTCTTTGAAATGCAATAAGTCTTGCATTTACAAAAGTTTGAGCTATTTGCATTGTAAATGACAATGCCTTTTATTTATGTGTTAATTATCAAAACAGATAAATAAAAAGCATTGTAATTTACAATGCCAATAGCTTAAACTCTCGCAAATGCGAGACCAATTGCATTGCAAATGCTTGTTTTTAAGCACATTAGTGCTGGATGCTTCCTTGTACTTTTCTATTATTATTTTTAGCCATGCCTCTTTACAGTATGGCTACAGGTCATTGCAAAAGTCAGCAATGCTCATGCTGTACAGCATGAGCAAAAGGCAAGGACAGAACCAATAGTCTCAGAGGTGAGACCTATTGGCTTTGCCAGTGCTTGTTAGGTCTCGGCAAAACACCCCTGTGATTCTGAGCAAATCGGTTAATCTACACGTGTGAAAAAAACATTTGACATGTGGCAAAAAATCCCATCACATAAAGCAAGGAATAGTGCCCATATCCATGTTTTAGTGAAAATACATTTGGAAGCAGATTACATCTGTTGTCACAATAAAAGCAGATGTCAAAAATCCATTTCAAGGGAGAAAAGGAATTCTTTGAAGTGCATGTGACAAGGTAAAACACAGCTACAAATGACAAGACGTTCAACAAGAATGACACGGAAGAAGACAAAATAAAAGAAGTTCCTCGATCACATTCTAATCAGTGGAAGGACAGCAATCAAGCTGAAGCAATCAGTACTTGGTCCATGCTCCAGCCGGAAGAAGAGGAAGGGAAGCTAGCAGGCACTGGCCAATTAGAAGGCAGAAAATAGCAGTGACAATAGACCAAACTAATGTTAAACAATGGGCCCTTGTTGAATACAATATTTCTTGCAAGCGAGAGCTCATGCAGTGCATGCACTGTCACAGGTGAGACATAAAAGGTAGTATTGGGTTAGAATTTTATTTTTCTTTGCCACAAGGTCGGTGGGAGACGTCACTGCTGTTATATATATATATACCATATTGTAATATGAGAAGTTGAAAGTATAATGCACAGGCACTTTATGATGAACAATGAAATTGGAATACAATGAAAGTATAATTGTTATTCTCTTTTTTACAAATAAGTCACGAAAACATATGAATGAATTGTAATATTGAAAACAGTTTGTTTTTAAGAAAAGTGGAAAAATGTGAGTGTTTGTTGCCGATAAGATGCACATACAAAAGTCTTTCTCTGCTGTCTATAGCGAATCTCGGGTCATGTGACCTTGTTACTCTGTGGTTTTAAAATGTGTGTTGATGGAGTAGCGATCACTTTGTGATCAAGGCAGGAATTGCCGAAACGCGTCGCAGCGTAATGCTGAATTAAAGACGGAATTGCTTAATGTTCCCCCGTGTCGGTGTCCGGTTTCGTTGTGAGGAGTCTGATGATATAGATATATATATATATATATATATATATATATATATATATTCACTGAAAAAACCATAGGTTTCAGACACGTTATAGTTACAAATTAGCATTTAAAAACCTTTGAAATTCACTGAAAAAACCATAGGTTTTAGGGACAGTTATAGTTACTTGGACATTGCACTCGTAAAAAACCCGTGAAATTCCCCCGTTATAGTTAGTTCAGCTAACTATAACTCGCACCCCCGCAATGCACTGCTGATGACGTCACATATTACATCACTCATGACATGGTCAGTGACATCACTGATGACATCACTGATGACATCTCAAATGACATCACTGATGACATCATCCAGTGACTGTGTGTTTCTGTAAAGTTTAAATATTTTTAATATATATAGGGAAAGGCGTATTAAAGAATGAGTGGGTGTATAAGTGTGTGTATGGATGATTTAGTAGGTGCGTGACTAATTCTATAAGTGAGTGATTAAACGTATCTTACTGAATGCATGGGTTAGTGACTAAACTGGGTGAATGTCTGTATCTGTCTGTTGCTGTGTAAGTGGCTGCATGGGTTTGTGAATAGCTACATGAGTGTCTATAAGAGTTATTGATTTGTTGTCTGAGTATCTGTATGGGTGCCTGAGTGTTTGTGTGGATGGGGTGTGTGCGACTGTGCATAGATGTGTGAGTGGGTGATTCACTGGGTGGATGGTTTCAAGAGTGCATCTGTGATAGACTGTATGGGTGGGTAAGTGTGTGTAACAGTGTGTTAGTGAGTGAATGTATGTCCCAGTGGTACATGTGTGAGTAACTACATATGTGAAAGGCAGTATATATGTGTGTTAGAGTATTTAAATGGCTATAAGTGAGAGTGTGTTATTGTGAGAGTGGCTGTATGGATGAGTGTGTGCTTGTATCAGTGATTGTATAAGAGCGTAACAATGTGCTAGTATTTGTATGATTAAGTGAGCTGGTGTGTGTATAACTGTATAGGTGAGTAAATGGCAATCAATCAATCAATCACGGCATTTATAGAGCGCGCTACTCACCCGGGAGGGTCTCAAGGCGCTGGGGGAGGGGGTAAGTTACTGCTCGAACAGCCAGGTCTTGAGCTGCTTCCTGAAGGAGAGATGGTCCTGGGTTCGCCGAAGGTGAGTGGGGAGGGAGTTCCAGGTCTTGGCTGCCAGGTAGGAGAAGGATCTTCCTCCGGCGGTGGCTCTGCGGATGCGTGGTACGGTGGCGAGGGCGTGGCTGGTTGATCGTAGCTGGCGGGTGGGCGTGTAGAAGGTCATGCGGTCGTTGAGGTACTTGGGGCCCAGGTCGTGGAGGGCCTTGTGTGCGTGGGTGAGGAGTCTGAACGTGATTCTCTTGCTGACGGGGAGCCAGTGCAGGTCTTTCAGGTGTCCGGTGATGTGGCTGTGTCGGGGGATGTCCAGGATGAGTCGTGCGGAGGCGTTCTGGATGCGCTGGAGTCTTTTTGAAGTTTGGCTGTGGTTCCGGCGTAGAGGGTGTTCCCATAGTCCAGTCGGCTGGTGACGAGTGCCTGGGTGACGGTCTTCCTGGTTTCAGTGGGGATCCATCTGAAGATCTTGCGGAGCATGCGCAGGGTGTTGAAGCACGAAGATGAGACGGGCGTTGACTTGTCTGGTCATCGACAGGGAGGAGTCCAGGATGAAGCCCAGGTTGCGTGCGTGGTCCGTTGGCTTGGGCGCGGTGCCCAGGGCCGGGGGCCACCAAGAGTCGTCCCAGGCGGAGGGTGATGAGCCCAGGATGAGGACTTCCGTCTTGTCTGAGTTCAGTTTAAGGTGGCTGTTCCTCATCCAGTCGGCGACGTCTCTCATCACGTCGTGTAGGTTGGCTCTGGCGGTGGTGGGGTCGTTGGTGAGGGAGAGGATCAGCTGGGTGTCGTCGGCGTAGGAGATGATGTTGAGGTTGTGTTGGCGTGCGATGGCTGCGAGGGGGCTCATGTAGACGTTGAAGAGGGTTGGACTGAGTGAAGATCCTTGTGGAACGCCGCAGATGACTTCGGTGGCCTCGGATCTGAACGGGGGAGGCGGACTCTCTGGGTTCTTCCGGCGAGGAACGAGATGATCCATTCCAGTGCTTTCTCTCGGATTCCGATGTTGCTGAGGCGCTTCACTAGGGTGCGGTGGCAGACGGTGTCGAACGCCGCGGAGAGGTCCAAGAGGATGAGGGCTGCTGTTTCCCCGTTGTCGGTTAGGGTTCTGATGTCGTCGGTGGCTGCGATAAGGGCGGTCTCGGTGCTGTGGTTGGCCCGAAACCCGGACTGCGAGGGGTCGAGGGATCCATTCGTCTCGAGGAAGGCGGCAAGCTGTCTGTTGACGGTCTTCTCGATGACTTTGGCCGGAAACGGAAGGAGCGAGATGGGACGGTAGTTCTTGAGGTCGGTGGGGTCCGCCGTTGGTTTCTTCAGGAGGGCGGTAAGCTCGGCGTGCTTCCAGCTCTCCGGGAAGGTGGCGGTGTGGAAGGAGGAGTTGATGATGTCCCGGAGATGGGGTGCGATGGTGGCGTCGGCTTTGTTGAAGACGTGGTGTGGGCAGGGGTCGGTTGGTGATCCGGAGTGGATGGAGTTCATCGTGCGGGTGGTGTCTTCGGTGCTGATCGGGGTCCAGTTGCAGAGGGTGGTGGTGGCGGGCGTTGGTTCGGCGGTAGGGTGCGTGGTCTGTGCGTCGAAGCTGTTATGTATGTCGGTGATCTTGCGGTGGAAGAACGCGGCAGTGTGTTTAATTATTTGCATGACTGACTAGGTGTGTGAGTACCTCTATGGATGAGTGGCGGTGTTTGAGTGTCTATATAGGAGTAAGAGTGCATATGATAGTCCTGTACTGAGTGACCATAAGTATGAGTGACTGTACGGGTGAGTGAGTGGATGTGTGTGTGTAGACCTAAGAATCAGTGAGTGGGTATGTAGTTATTGGTGTTGGAGTGTCTATGGTTTTGCGAATGGCAGTCTGTAATTTAGAGTGGGTGTATCAAAGGTTATATTAGGGTGTGAGGAGGTGCATCAGATTATCACGTGGATGATGTCATCAGTGATGTCATTTGAGATGTCATCAGTGATGTCATCAGTGATGTCACTGACCATGTCATGAGTGATGTAATATGTGACGTCATCAGCAGTGCATTGCGGGGCGCGAGTTATAGTTAGCTGAACTAACTATAACGGGGAATTTCACGGGTTTTTTACGAGTGCAATGTCCAAGTAACTATAACTGTCCCTAAAACCTATGGTTTTTTCAGTGAATTTCAAAGGTTTTTTAAATGCTAATTTGTAACTATAACGTGTCTGAAACCTATGGTTTTTTCAGTGAATTTCAAAGGTTTTTAAAATGCTAATTTCTAACTATAACGTGCCTGAAACCTACGGTTTTTTCAGTGAATTTCAAAGGTTTTGTAAATGACAATTTTTAAATGTATTAATTGTTATATTAATTTTTTTCATACTGATTTACTACATTTTTAGAAACAATTTTTTTTACATATTTTATTTTTAAATTACATTGTAATTACATTATACATTACATTACAAAAAATACTTTCTCAGAATGAATTACTTTAGTTTAAATACTTTGCACATAGGCAATAGACTTTTAAGTACAGTAGTTACAGTTGTTGCAATGGGCAACACATTTTCAAACACAATGCAACATTCAGCTCAATGTGAATTTCTAGTTAAATGCAATTAGTTACTTTATGGATTACTTTTCTAACCACAGGACTGGATCCTAGATTCAGTCCTGGGACATCTCCTGTAAACAGTTGAGTAAAAGCGTTTTGGTTACAGTACTGATTTTTAAGGAATATTATTGTATTTTAAAAGTTGACACTTCGAAACTTTTTCTCATATAGTCACCAATGTTATCCTATGGAAGGAAATTCACTTAGCAGGTAAAAACTGTTATCGTTACTTTTTCTTACTCAGTGTTGGATCCTGGATCCAGCACTGGTGCATCTCCTGTAAACAGTTGAAAGAATGCGTTTAAGTCATACAGGCGATTTTTAAGGAATATTTGTAGTTTGTAAAAATCAACACTTTGAAACTTTTTGCTGAAAACCAGACAATGGATTCCTATGGAAGAAAATATAAGTTACTGGTAAGTACGGTTAAAATTACTTTTCAGGGTCAGTGCTGGGCTAAAAGATGCAGCACTGGGTTCTCTCCTGATAACAGGTGAGTAAATCGGAATTCGTATTTCGGCTGATTTTAGAGGAATATTTTAAAGTTTCAAAACTCCACACTTAGAAGAATTTCCAAGTGAAACCAGTCAATGTTAGCCTATGGAAGGAAATTCAAGTTACTAGTAAGTAAGGTTAAAATTACTTTTCAGGACCAGTACTGGGCTGAAAGATACAGCACTGAGGTCTCTCCTGATAACAGGTGAGTAAATCGGAATTCGTATTTCGGCTGATTTTAGAGGAATATTTGTATGTTTCAAAAATCAACACTTAGAAACTTTTTCAGCAAAAAGCAGGCAATGATATCCTATGGAAGGAAATTCAAGTTACTGGTAAGTACGGTTAAAATTACTTTTCAGGACCAGAACTGGGCTGAAAGATACGGCACTGAGGTCTCTCCTTATAACAGGTGAGTAAATCGGAATTCGTATTTCGGCTGATTTTAGAGGAATATTTGTATGTTTCAAAAATCAACACTTAGAAACTTTTTCAGCAAAAAGCAGGCAATGATATCCTATGGAAGGAAATTCAAGTTACTGGTAAGTACGGTTAAAATTACTTTTCAGGACCAGTACTGGGCTGAAAGATACAGCACTGAGGTCTCTCCTTATAACAGGTGAGTAAATCGGAATTCGTATTTCGGCTGATTTTAGAGGAATATTTGTATGTTTCAAAAATCAACACTTAGAAACTTTTTCAGCAAAAAGCAGGCAATGATATCCTATGGAAGGAAATTCAAGTTACTGGTAAGTACGGTTAAAATTACTTTTCAGGACCAGTACTGGGCTGAAAGATGCAGCACTGAGGTCTCTCCTTATAACAGGTGAGTAAATCGGAATTCGTATTTCGGATGATTTTAGAAGAATATTTGCACAATGGTGAAGGAAGGGGGCGGGGCCTGAGGTGACATCTGTGCAAACGCGCCCCGTGGCGCGTTTTAAGTTGGGGGATTAAGTCCCCTTGAATCCTGAGGGTCCCTAGGGGCCAACTAGCCCACCAGGAACCTCCAATATGCGCCAGGGCTGCGTTGCAGAGACGTGTAGAGAGGCCACACCCTTTTTACACCTCTCTGCAACGCAGCTCTGTGGCGCTTTCTGGATGTACCTGTTGGGCTAGTTGGCCCCCAGGGACCCTCAGGATTGAAGGGGATTTAATTCCCCATCTTAAAACGCGCCACGGGGCCTGTTTGCACACATGTCACCTGAAGCCCAGACAAAATACAATCGAGACCGCGCTTCGATTTATTTTATTTTTTTTCGGCAGGATTCGCGCACCCTGAGCGCATCCTGCCGATTTAAAAAAAAAAAAAAATTTTTTTTTGCCCAGGGGTCCTTGTGGGACCCCTGAGCAAACCTAGGGGGTCAGGGTGTTTCTACCCTGCCCCTTTGTGCGCTTTGCGCACTTGTTTCTGTCCCTCGGTTCTACCGAGGGATAAAATGGCTGCCAACACTTCCTGATTTGGAGTGTTGACAGCCAATTAGCATGCAGCTCGTGATCGGGAGGATGCGCGAATCCGACGCGGCCATAGATATCACTATCTTTTTACTTTTGATTTTCTCAGCAACTACTGAACGGATTTACACCATTTAACAAAAGGGTTCTTTCTGAACCAAGAACTACCTCTTTGCCAAATTTGGTGTAATTCCGTTCAGCAGTTCGGGCTGTAGCCGTGTCTAAAGTTTCCTATGGAAAATTGCATGGGGAAAACGCGTTTTGGGACCCCCTTTTTCTCGGCCCCCGCTTGACGAATCCCCCGAGACTTTCAGGGTAGGAGCGGACCGGAGCGGGCCATAAAGTTTGAAAATTTTGCGAAGATATGTCAACCGGCAAGAGAGTTATTTCAAATAGAATGTTGCGGATTTCCTATGGATAATAGGTTGTAACTATAACTATCTACTGGCGACCGCCAGTAGATAATATATATATATATATCCAGGATCCCAAAGAACGACCGCGGTGGGCCAAACAAGGGCACAGACTCCAGTTTGACGATGCAATAAAGAGAATTTATTGTCTTAGCATGTCAGGATGACGCGTTTCGACCACAAGCCTGTGGTCTTGATCACATAGTGCGCTAAGGTGAGAGGCATACAATTTATAGTGACATGAGTGACTTTACTATGTTCATAGTGACAAGGCAGAAAATGTTACACTTTTGCAGCATGTAGTAAAAACATCTTGTCATACAGTGATGACTAGGCGCAGCAATGACAAGCAGTTTTGGTAGCAGGCATAGAGAAAAGACTACCCCTGTAGATGTAGATGGCCATATGTTCTGTAACATCAGTTGTGTGTGGCAGACTAGAAGGTAAGCTTGTGTAATGGCGGTGCTGGCTGTGAAAGATAAAAAAATGCTAAATAAATGCAAGAATTGGGTTTGAAGTCTCCCAAATTATGTCTGATGAAAAACAAAATTAAACAGTATTCCTCATTAATCGTGGGTGTGTGAATACATCCTAGAAACCATGAATGCCCTGTGGCACAATTAAATGTGGGAGGAATCCGGTGTACCATCGTAACTGGGAGGGGAACAATGTATAAAACCCATTCATGTTAGTAAAAGCGTGTGGAAGCCAATGCCAAAATCTCTGTATCTGTCAACGCGCAACTAATGCGGTTGTATATTGTAAGCTTAGTGCTGGTGCGGACGAAGGGCCTAGATGTTGCTGGAGTTTAATCTTAACATGTTGAGGGCTGAGCCTGATGTATATATATATATTTTTTTTATTGAAGGGATCACGTGGGAAAAAGATATGCTCCTTATCACTCTAGATATAACAAGCTTGTACACGTGTATCAAACATCTAGATGGACTGAAAGCTGTAGAATGGTTCCTTAACAAGAGACAGCTGGAATTTCGGAAGCACAATAAGATGCTTTTAGACATGATCACCTTTTGCTTAAATAATAACATCTTTACTTTTGCTTTACCAACAGCAACTCGGGACCGCGATGGGCACGTGGCCTGGGGGGAAGTGAACGACCCTTGGATCAAGAAGATAACTTTGTGGGCAAGGTATATTGATGACCTTTTTGTTGTTTGGCGTGGCAGCCGCTCCTCGGCTGAGGAGTATGTTGCCTCGCTTAACAACAATGATTTAAATCTGAAGTTCACGAGTTATATTAGTGACAATTCTGTAACCTATTTAGACCTGGAAGTGTATATTGAAAATACAACTTTATTGACCCGTCTGTATAGAAAACCTACGGCGGGCAACGCAGTCTTACATGCAGAAAGCCATCACCCGAAAAGCCTTATAAAAAATATACCGTTTGGGGAGCTATTGCGCCTTAAACGTAACTGCACCACGATGCAGAGCTACAGACAAGCTAAAGAACAGGCTCTGCAACGGTTCAAAGAGAGAGGCTATACCAATGCAGATTTAAAACAAGCAGAAACTAGGGTAGAATGTGTCAACAGAGTTGGCTTATTGGTAGCTAAAGGACCTAGTAAATGCACACAAGAAGGTCCAGTAAGAATGATAACTAGCTACAATGAAAAATCAAGCAGCATTCTACAAATCTTTAAAAAGAACTGGCATATCCTGCAGACAGATAATATTTGAAAGAAAAACCTTCCAGTACGCCCACTGATAACATACAAACGATGTCCCTCAGTGGGAGATCATCTGATCCATAGCCATTTTAACTTAACCCCCAAAGTCAAAAACCGTATGAGCGTTGCTGGCTTTTTTCCGTGCAAACGATGTAAGGCCTGCAAACAGAGCAGTAAAGTTACCAACTATCCAGGCAGACCAGGGGATCCTAGGCCTGTCCGTACGATCAAACAATTCCTGAACTGCAACTCCGGTTTACTGTCTGATATGCCCTTGCCTTAAGCGATACATTGGCAGTACGATCCACCCTACAAAAAAACGCATCTTGGAGCACATGCGTGCCATTTCTAATAAAGATGCGACCTATCCTGTTGCTCGTCATTTTGAAAAATTCCATCAGAGCAACAGGGATCTCCTCAAATTCTATTGTATGGACCAGATTGAAAAACAAGAGAGAGGAGGAGACAGGGTGCGAAAGCTTCGGATTTTGGAGTCAAAGTACATCATTGATCTCCAAACCAAAGCTCCGACAGGGCTTAACAATGATGAGGAGATGTGGGTGCACCTAGAGTAAACCACAAAAATGATTGAATTAATTTTCACCTATAATTCAGTTTGGGAACATCTTAGCTTAGGAAACCGCAATCCCAATAGGCTTGATTTTTTGAATGCCCATTCAGGGCGCAATTATGAATGCAAATAGATGACGCTTACATTCGGTATATACAAAAAGACATATAACTGTTTTTAGCCTAATATCCTAAAATTTTGAGGAATGCTAAATTGTCTATAAATTGGAATAGATCTATTGATGTATATACATGAATTAATCAATTTGTTATTAAGTACACAAACAGAAACATGTATCAATGTTTTAGCAAAATTGCTATATATTTTTAGAATGCTAAATGGTTTATTAATGTGTACATATGAATTTATTGATCATCTAGTCAGAATTACAACCATGTCGCTTTTTAATTTTGCACAGCACTAAGCACTTTTGGTTGTAGCACTTTTGTAAATAGCACGTTTTAAGATGGCCGCCATGAATTCTTACATCGAATGTTGCTTAAGTCCAACTTTTATGTTTAGTGACAACACGTGATGTATGATGATTTTAAATACTCTCGTGAACGCTAAAGAAACTGACATTGAGGAAGCCGTAAGGCGAAACGCGTCTGTCAGGGGGGGTCTGCACAATAAAGTAACCAGCTTAAAATCCTTCCGAGTGTGCTCTCCGATTTTGGCTGCTGATGTGTTTGCCTGGTTCGTTGAATATATATATATCACAGAATCCTTTGTATCAAGGAAAGACCGGCACTCCAAAGGTTACTCCACTCAATATTTTAAAGTGATGGCATTATCATATATATATTGTTTCCCTTTGGGGTTTTTTACAAAGATACCCAAGCTAGTACCTGCCCTTGTGATGGGAGATCGCTCCAGTCCTTTTGCATTTTTTCTTCTTTTGTACATTTTATACTATTTTTAGTAAAAAAATTTAAATCCTTTACTGAGGAAATACACATTTCACCAGTGTTTAGCAGCACTTATGTTGTGAGACAGTGAGGATCCTTTTTGAAATCAGCTGTACCCTCTAGAGATAATCTCCTTTGCTAGTCATGGGTACCCAGCTCTTTCTGCTTTTGGGAGAGGTCTGTTCTATACACATTAGCATGATTGTCACAACCTGTTGACATCGCTGTAAGCTCTTGAGACATTTTGCACGGCTAATTATCGATATTTGAGCATTCTCTCTCAATGATGAACTTTTATGGACATTATTTTGATTGTTTTAATCGTCTGTGCTTTTATGGATGTCCCTGACTGTTAGACTTGGCATCTTTTGGCGTGTTTCCCCTGACTTTTTGCTTTCTGACCTCCCGGTTTTGACTCTGTTTTTGCTGGTGTAATGATTCTGCGCACTTTCTTCACTGCTGTCCAGTGGGAAAGTGCAAGTGCTCCTGTATAAAATGTGTTACGGATTGGCGTTTCCATGATTGGCCTATTTGGTTTATGTGTCAGTCCCTTGTAAAGTGCACTGCGAGTGCCAGGGCCTATAGACCAAATGCTGTTGGTGGGCTGCAGCACTGGATTGTGCCACCCACGCAAACAGCCCGTAAAGTGTAACTCGGGCCTGCCATTGCAGAGCCTGTGCGCAGCCTGGGGCTGCCAGGTCGACTTGGCAAGTGCACACACTTGCAAGTCCCTAAACCTTCCCTTTTCTACATGTTAGTCACCCCTAAGGTAGGCCCAAGGTACCCCTGTGGGCAGGGTGCGTTGTATGCGAAAGGTAGGACATGCCCTGGTGTGTGTGGCATGTCCTGATAGTGAATTACAGCCTAGTTCGTTTTTCACTATTGCAAGGCTACCTGTTCCCCATAGGCCAGAACGGGCAGTTTTGATTATTACAGCTTATAATCCTAACTGACCCCGGGAACATGGTAGAAATTCGAGTTTAGTATGCCTGGACTCAGAATGATAAAATGCATCTTTTAGTGAAGTTGGTTTTAACATTCTGCGTTTGAAAATACCACTTTTAGAAAGTGGGTATTTTCTTGTCTAACCATCCAAGCCTGCCTCTGCGAGGTTGTGTATTCCTTGTCTGGAGTGTGAGTGACAGGGGCTGGGGGATGCCAGGAGACAGGCGAGTCAGCACAGGGCTGAATAGCAAGATCTACATGTAGATGGGTGGGAGGAGTTGCACCTGGGCCCTGAATAGGACAGTGCCTTCCCTCCACAATGCTGGCTCCACCTCCTGTGGTGCGTCTGATGTCCCTGGCCTACTCTCTGAAAGAAAGGACGGAGACTTGTCAACAAAGTGCTCCAGAACTGGTTTGGACTAGGCAAAGGCCTCTCTGCCTTCAGAGAACAAAGGAATTTGGGATATAAATATTGGGGCCCTGACCCCATGAATTTAGATCTCGCTGGAATCAAGGAACCTGCCAAGACGAAGAGCTGGAGAGCTGCTAGGAGGAGTACTGCCCCTTTGCTGAGTGACTGCTTTGTTGGGTTGGCCTGCAGTTGCTGCTTCTGTCTTGGGCAGTGAAAGGACTGGACTGAACTTTCTACAAACTTGTGCTGAGTATCTCCAAGGGCCTGAAACCGAGCTGGCCTCCTGTTAAGAAGTCTGAGGGACTGCAAAGACTTCACAAGCCTCTGGGTACCGCTTCTGGAACGCTGTTTCAGTTGCCACAGAGGAAGGGAACTGCAACCGACTCCGTCAACCGAATCCATCCCTGACCGGTGACCTGTTTGCACCGCAGACCGCATCGCCCCGCTTCGCATCGCAACCCTGGTCTCACCGTAGGCGACGTCCGACGCCGTCACATCGAGCCGCTGCTTGCACCGTGACCTGTGGGCACCGCCGTTCGCATCGCATCGCTTCACTGAACCAGCTGGACCCGACCGACGCGGTCGCTGCAACTGGCTCAACAGTCGTGACCGCATCGCATTTGGGGCACCGCTCGCACGTTTGCGACGCACCGCTCCGACTCGCACCGCTGTTTGACGCCAGCTCCCGCACTCCGGCTTGGTCGCCTGCATCGCAACCTGTCAGCACCGCATCGAGCATCGTCTCACCCTGCATCGCACGCCTTGGACTCACCGACTCCGTCTGCACGACGCTCATCGAGCCGCTGCCTGCACCGCATCGAGGGACACCGCACCTTGCATCGCTCCGTCTTGCACCGCAACCGCGACGAACGCCGACCGGCTCATACACTCCGTACCAGCCACAACGAGAAAGGTACTGTGACCGAGTCTGTTCACGACTCTGCTGGCCCGTATCGACGCGGTCGGCTGGAACTGTTAGACTCTGTGTATTTCAGCATCGCGGTAGACCCGGACGGGGCTACCGACTCGAACGAACTTTGCTTTTGTGTTATTCCTGCAAAGAAGAAGTTACCTTATCAAGCATTCATTTTTAAAGTATAGTATTGTGGATTTTTGTCGTAATTGGTCTTGTCTTGAGTATATAAAAATATTGGTTATTTTTCTAAACTGGTGTGGTGTCCGTTTGTAGTGCTTACACTGTATTACTGTTGGTTATGTGCAAATGCTTTACACACTGCCTCTGGAATAAGCCTGACTGCTCGTGCCAAGCTACCAAGGGGGTGAGCAGGGGTTATTTTAGGAGTGTAACTCCCTTACCCTGACTAGGAAGAAGGGTCCCTACTTGGACAAAGGTGCAAGCCCTTGCCAACTAGAGACCCCCATTTCTAACACTGACGTTCAAATAAAGCTTGTTGATGACGAACCAGAGTGCAATAGCATCAAAGTCAAGCCTCGGATGAGGCCGGATATGGATGTGGCAAGGATGACTGCAGCCCTACCGCCCAGGAGGGCAGCGTTAATGTGATCCTCAGGCACATGGTTACTAAGGGCCCGATTTAGATCTCGGTGGACGGGTCACTCCATCACAACTGTGACGGATATCCCGTCTGCCGAAATATACATTTCATTATATCCTATGGGATTCATATTTCGGCAGATGGGATATCTGTCACTGTTGTGACAGAGTAACCTGTCCGCAAGATCTAAATCAGGCCGTGTGTCATTTTATACATGTGATCCAACTTTAATTTGTGGTTGTGAAGTTTGAGTGGATAAAAGAGGTGTGATTTGGTGAAAAGGAGGGGGCTGTGAGAAAATACGAGGCATGGAATCACACCTCTCAGGTCCCCTTTGGTGGGGGTGGTTCCTTGTGTGATACCAGTTTGTGTTCTGGTGTGTTGGTGTAGCTTGAGTAGACAGGGAGGTTCATTGACAGAGGGAAGCTGTGTCATGGACCACAGATGACTTCCGGGAGGGCTGTGGCGGTCATCTGCAGCAGCCCAGTCTGTGTCAGAGGAGGTGTGGGGTTCCATGCTACAATCCTGACTTCTGAGACTTATGCTGGCATTATCTGTCTGGTTTCATTCATAGAGGGGAGGTGGGTGAAGGGGAGCTGGTACTTTCTTGAAGACCCTTGATAGCGGGCATTGTTTCCTGGACATAGACATGTGAAGGCTGTAGGGCCTTCAAGGTATGAACAAAGAGGTGCAGGAAGAGAGGTTGTAGTCGGAGAATGAGGGCACAATGTTCCCATTTTTCCACCCACACGTGTAGTTTATGTTTTTGGTTAGGGTAAGCAGGGATATTGTTTTCTCCCTGTAAAGATTTCTTGTATTGCCGGAGACTAAGAAGTAAATGAAGATGCATCGCCTCAAGAGGGTGCATCCTTGGTTGGAAGGGTGTCCAGTTGAGAATGTGGCATTTGTCGCTAAGAAAGATTTTTGTTTTTGGTATTTGAGGGTGTTTTGGATGGAAAGAGGGGAGTTAATCTAGTTGAACACTTTGTACTCGAGGGACTTCTTGTGGGTAAGAGCCGCCCACCTTGTACCAGATGTTTTGGCTCTGTCTTGGTGGAAGAGGCTGTCCCCTGGTGGTAGGATGAGATGAAGCAGAGATAAGGAGTATGCAATGAACTGGGCTTCTATAATCACAACAGCATCAAGGCCATAGTCTGGGATGAGGTCAGGAATAGAAGTGGCATTGGAGACCCAGACCTACAGGTCAGGGGGCAGTGGTGATGTAACCGGTATGTGCTGGGTCGCCAAGGTGAGAGCATTGGAGACCCAGACCTACAGGTCAGGGGGCAGCGGTGATGTAACCGGTAGGTGCTGGGTCGCCAAGGTGAGAGCATTGGAGACCCAGACCTACAGGTCAGGGGGCAGCGGTGATGTAACCAGTAGGTGCTGGGTCGCCAAGGTGAGAGCATTGGAGACCCAGACCTACAGGTCAGGGGGGAGCGGTGATGTAACCGGTAGGTGCTGGGTCCCCAAGGTGAGAGCATTGGAGACCCAGACCTACAGGTCAGGGGGCAGCGGTGATGTAACCGGTAGGTGCTGGGTCCCCAAGGTGAGAGCATTGGAGACCCAGACCTACAGGTCAGGGGGCAGCGGTGATGTAACCGGTAGGTGCTCAGTCGCCAAGGTGAGAGGAAGGGAGTCTTCTAAGTTTGCTTGGACAATGATCTCCGAATGCATTGGGTGAGTCTAGTTCTAGTCAGTATATGCATCATGTTCAGTTAGTATAGGTATATAATTCTAGTTAGTATAGCTGTTTAGATCTAGCTAGTACAGGAATATTGTTGTTGTTAGGGTAGGCATCTAGGTCAGTGGGTATTGGTGTATCATTTCAGTTAGTATACGTGTTTAGTTCTAGTTACTTCTATAGGAGTAGTCTAGTTCCAGTTAGTAGAGGTGCTTACTTCTGGTTAGTACAGGAGTCTAGTTCTATTTAGTATAGATGCCGTATTCAGTTAGTATAGGTGTTTAGTTCTAGTTAGTATAGGAGCCTGATTCAGTTAGTATAGATGTTTAGTACTAGTTAGTATAAGGGTAGTTTAGTTACAGTTAGTATAGGCACTTAGTTCTAGTTAATATAGGAGCCTAGTTCCAGTTAATAGCGGTGTCTGGTTCGAGTTAGTTTAGGAGTCTAGTTCTTATTAGTATAGGAGTCTAATTCTAGTTAGTAAAGGGGCCTAATTCAGTTAGTATAGGTACTTAATTTTAGTTTGTATAGGAGTAGTCTAGTTTGAGTTAGTGTAGGGGCTTAATTTTAGTTTTTGTTAAACCATGATTTGTCATTTTAGCAAGGAACAACAGCAGATAGCATTGCAGCACCGTTATTAAGAATTACAGTATAATAGCAGTGGCACAGGTGAGCTTCACATCTGGGGTGGATTCCTGTAACAGAACACAACAAAGGGGGGCCCCAGGATAGGCGCTAAAACAGGAGAAGGAAAACAATTATAACAATACTGTGGCCTCAATGACACATCCTGCTTAATTATAGTTAGTATAGGAGTAGTCTAGTTCCAGTTAGTAGTGGTGCTTACTTCTAGTTAGTGTAGTAGTCTGGTTCCAGTTAATATGGGTGCTTAGTTCTAGTTAGTATAGGAGCAGTCTAGTTCCAGTTAGTGGTGGTGCTTACTTCTAGTTAGTATAGTAGTCTGGTTCCAGTTAATATGGGTGCTTAGTTCTAGTTAGTATAGGAGTAGTCTAGTTCCAGTTAGTAGCGGGGTCTAGTTCTAGTAAGTATAGGAGTAGTCTAGTTCCAGTTAGTGGTGGTGCTTACTTCTAGTTAGTGTAGTAGTCTGGTTCCAGTTAGTGGTGGTGCTTACTTCTAGTTAGTGTAGTAGTCTGGTTCCAGTTAGTAGCGGGGTCTAGTTCTAGTAAGTATAGGAGTAGTCTAGTTCCAGTTAGTAGCGGGGTCTAGTTCTAGTAAGTATAGGAGTAGTCTAGTTCCAGTTAGTAGAGGTGCTTACTTCTAGTTAGTATAGTAGTCTGGTTCCAGTTAATATGGGTGCTAAGTTATAGTTAGTACAGGAGTAGTCTAGTTTCAGTTAGTAGAGGTGTCTCGTTCTAGTTAGTATAGAAGTAGTCTAGTTCCAGTTAGCAGAGGTGCTTACTTCTAGTTAGTATAGTAGTCTAGTTCCAGTTAATATGGGTGCTTAGTTATAGTTAGTACAGGAGTAGTCTAGTTTCAGTTAGTAGAGGTGTCTCGTTCTAGTTAGTATAGAAGTAGTCTAGTTCCAGTTAGTAGAGGTGCTTACTTCTAGTTAGTATAGTAGTCTGGTTCCAGTTAATATGGGTGCTTAGTTATAGTTAGTACAGGAGTAGTCTAGTTTCAGTTAGTAGAGGTGTCTCGTTCTAGTTAGTATAGAAGTAGTCTAGTTCCAGTTAGTAGAGGTGCTTATTTCTAGTTAGTTTAGTAGTCTAGTTCCAGTTAATATGGGTGCTTAGTTATAGTTAGCACAGGAGTAGTCTAGTTTCAGCTAGTAGAGGTGTCTCTGCTCTAGTTAGTATAGGAGTCTAGTTCTAGCTAGTATAGGAGTAGTCTAGTTCCAGTTAGTAGATGTGCTTATTTCTATTTAGTTTAGAAGTCTAGTTCCAGTCAATATGGGTGCTTAGTTCCAGTTAGTATAGGAGTAGTCTAGTTCCAGTTAGTAGATGCGTCTAGTTCTAGTTAGTATAGAAGTAGTCTAGTTCCAAATAGTAGAGGTGACTCGTTCTAGTTAGTATAGGAGTCTAGTTCTAGTTAGTATAGGAGTAGTCTAGTTCCAGTTAGTAGAGGTGTCTCGTTCTAGTTAGTATAGGACTCTAGTTCTAGTTAGTATAAAGTAGTCTAGTTCCAGTTAGTAGGGGTGCTTACTTCTAGTTAGTTTAGAAGTCTAGTTCCAGTTAATATGGGTGCTTAGTTCCAGTTAGTATAGGAGTAGTCTAGTTCCAGTTAGTAGCGGGGTCTAGTTCTAGTTAGTATAGGAGTAGTCTAGTTCCACTTAGTTGAGGTGTCTGACTCTGGTTAGTACAGGAGTCTAATTCCAGTTAGTCGAGGGGTCTAGTTCCAGCTAGTAGAGGTGTCTGGCTCTAGTTAGTATAGGAGTAGTCTAGTTCTAGTTAGTTTAGGAGTCTAATTCTATTTAGTATAGGAGTCTAGTTAGTATAGGTGTCTGATTCAGTTATATGGAAGTCTAGGTCCCATTAGTAAAGGAATCAGATGACATTGGGGTGTGGATTCAGCATCAGTTTTGGGGTGCAGCGTCACCTACTCCTGGGGTGGGTGAGGATTCAGCACCAGTTTTGGGGTGCAGCGTCACCTGTTCCCGGGAGTATGACCCTGGGGTGAGTGCGGATTCAGCACCAGTTTTGGGGTGCAGCGTCACCTGCTCCTGGGGGTTGGACCCTGGGATGGGTGCGTATTCAGCACCAGTTTTGGGGTGCAGTCACCTACTCCTGGAGGTTGGACCCTGGGATTGGTGCGGATTCAGCATCAGTTTTGGGATACAGAGTCACCTGTTCTTGGGGGTTGAACCCTGGGATTGGAGCGGATTCAGCACCAGTTTTGGGGTGCAGCGACACCTGCCCCTGGGTTTGGACCCTGAAATTGGTGTGGATTCAGCAACAGTTTTGGGGTGCAGTGTCACCTGCTCCTGGGGACTGGACCCTGGGATGGGTGCGGATTCAGCATCAGTTTTGGGGTGCAGCGTCACCTGCTCCTGGGAGTTGGACCCTGAGATGGGTGCGGATTCAGCATCAGTTTTGGGGTGCAGCGTCACCTGTTCCTAGGGGTTGGACCCTGGGGTGGGTGAGGATTCAGCACCAGTTTTGGGGTGCAGCGTCACCTGCTCCTGGGGGTTGGACCCAGGGATAGGTGCGGATTCAGCACCAGTTTTGGGGTGCAGTCACCTACTCCTGGGGGTTGGACCCTGGGATGGGTGCAGATTTTGCACCAGTTCTGGGGTGCAGTGTCACCTGCTCCTGTGGTTGGATCCTGGAATTGGTGCGGATTCAGCATCAGTTTTGGGATACAGGTCACCTGTTCTTGGGGGTTGAACCCTGGGATGGGTGCAGATTCAGCGCCAGTTCTGGGGTGCAGCGTCACCTGCCCCTGGAGGTTGGACCCTGGAATTAGAGCCGATTCAGCATCATTTTTGGGTTGCAGCGTCAACTGCCCCTGGAGGTTGGATCCTGGAGTTGGTGCGAATTCTGCACCAGTTTTGGGGTGCAGCGTCACCTGCTCCTGCAGTTGGACCCTGGGATGGGTGCGGACTCAGCATCAGTTTTGGGGTGCAGCGTCACCTGTTCCCAGGGGTTGGACCCTGGGGTGAGTGCGGATTCAGCACCAGTTTTGGGGTGCAGCGTCACCTGCTCCTGGGGTTGGACCCTGGGATGGGTGCGGATTCAGCACCAGTTTTGGGGTGCTGAGTCACCTACCCCTGGAGGTTGGACCCTGGAATTGGTACAAATTCTGCACACGTTTTGGGGTGCTGCGTCACCTGCTCCTGGGGTTGGACCCTGGGATGGGTGCGGATTCAGCACCAGTTTTGGGGTGCAGCGTCAACTGTCCCTAGGGGGGGTTGGACCCGGAGGGGTAGGGCGTCGGAGGGCACCCAGTGCTCACGGAGGGACCGGACGTAGACGCCCCTCACTCCTTCACTGAGGTCAGCGGCCTAAGGTTGAGGCGGACATCCGTTAATAGCTCACCGCAAGGCCGCATTCCTGAACCCGTCTCCATTGTAAACCGGGCTTTGTGGGAGGCAAACTCCAGGGAGCGTGAGGGCCGCCCTGGTCCTGGGCACAGCGCCGTTCCCTGAGATGGCCGCCCCGGGTCCTAAGGGTCACCCAGCCCTAAGTGAGAGTGCCAGCCAGCCCCGTGTCCTGAGGCTCACCCAACCATAAGCGAGAGTGCCAGCCCCGTGTCCTGAGGGTCACCCAGCCATAAGTGAGAGTGCCAGCCAGCCCCGTGTCCTGAGGGTCACCCAGCCCCGTGTCCTGAGGGTCACCCAGCCCCGTATCTTGAGGGTCACCCAGCCATAAGCGAGAGTGCCAGCCAGCCCTGTGTCCTGAGGGTCACCCAGCCCTGTGTCCTGAGGGTCACCCAGCCATAAGTGAGAGTGCCAGCCAGCCCCGTGTCCTGAGGGTCACCCGTGTCCTGAGGGTCACCCAGTCCCGTGTCCTGAGGGTCACCTAGCCATAAGTGAGAGTGCCAGCCAACCTCGTGTCCTGAGGGTCACCCAGCCATAAGCGAGAGTGCCAGCCAGCCCCGTGCCCTGAGGGTCACCCAGCCATAAGTGAGAGTGCCACCCAGCCCCGTGTCCTGAGGGTCACCCAGCCCCGTGTCCTGAGGGTCACCCAGCCCTGTGTCCTGAGGGTCACCCAGCCATAAGCGAGAGTGCCAGCCAGCCCCTTGTCCTGAGGGTCACCCAGCCATAAGTGAGAGTGCCAGCCAGCCCTGTGTCCTGAGGGTCACCCAGCCATAAGTGAGAGTGCCAGCCAGCCCCGTGTCCTGAGGGTCACCCAGCCCCGTGTCCTGAGGGTCACCCAGCCATAAGTGAGAGTGACAGCCAGCCCTGTGTCCTAAGGGTCACCCAGCTCTGTGTCCTGAGGGTCACCCAGCCCTGTGTCCTGAGGGTCACCCAGCCATAAGTGAGAGTGCCAGCCAGCCCCGTGTCCTGAGGGTCACCCAGCCCCGTGTCCTGAGGGTCACCCAGCCATAAGTGAGAGTGCCAGCCAGCCCCGTGTCCTGAGGGTCACCCAGCCATAAGTGAGAGTGCCAGCCAGCCCTGTGTCCTGAGGGTCACCCAGCCCTGTGTCCTGAGGGTCACCCAGCCATAAGTGAGAGTGCCAGCCAGCCCCGTGTCCTGAGGGTCACCCAGCCATAAGTGAGAGTGCCAGCCAACTCCGTGCCCTGAGGGTCACCCAGCCCCGTGTCCTGAGGGTCACCCAGCCCCGTGTCCTGAGGGTCACCCAGCCATAAGTGAGAGTGCCAGCCAGCCCAGTGTCCTGAGGGTCACCCAGCCCCGTGTCCTGAGGGTCACCCATCCCCGTGTCCTGAGGGTCACCCAGCCATAAGTGAGAGTGCCAGCCAGCCCTGTGTCCTGAGGGTCACCCTGCCCTGTGTCCTGAGGGTCACCCAGCCCCGTGTCCTGAGGGTCACCCAGTCCATGCCCTAAGGGCCACTCAGCCCTGAGAGTGCCAGCAAGCCATGTGTCCTGAGTGTTACCTAGCACTGTGCCCTGAGCCACATGGGCTCCAGACAGAAGCCCCACAGACCAGAGGTCTCTGTACCGGGCCCCTGGACCAGCATCGGATTGGTAACGCGGGCACTCGGGCAATGCCCGAGGGGCCGGTATCCGAATTCCAGCTGTGGGCTGCTTTTTTAGCAGCCTGAGGGGGCGATGTGGGCGGTTTCTGCGTTGTTCGATACCGCCAGCGGCCCAGTGGGTGCCTGAGTGGCCTTTCTGGAGGCAGATGGGCGTCCATTACCTCCCTTTTATCAACGGGCAGAGGTGTCACTCCCTTTCTCTCGCTGGGCCGGCCCATTAATATATGTATATTGAGCGGGGGCAGGGGGCCTGAGCAGAAGTGGCCTCACTTGTTTTCAGGTGTTTCACCAGTGTAAACTAATCCGGGCTCTGGACAGACGTCCTACGGCCCAGAGGTCTCTGTACCGGGCTCCTGGACACACGGGCTCCGGACAGACATCCTACGGCCCAGAGGTCTCTGTACCGGGCTCCTGGACACAAGGGCTCCGGACAGACGTCCTACGGCCCAGAGGTCTCTGTTCCGGGCTCCTGGACACACGGGCTCCGGACAGACGTCCTACGGCCCAGAGGTCTCTGTACCGGGCTCCTGGACACACGGGCTCCGGACAGACGTCCTACGGCCCAGAGGTCTCTGTACCGGGCACCTGGACACACGGGCTCCGGACAGACGTCCTACGGCCCAGAGGTCTCTGTTGGCTGCCCGTGGTCCACGAAGGCGACCCTCCTAAGAGGGCAGCCGCCTTAGTGCCACATGATAGCAGGCGAGCCAGCACAGTGTCAGGGGACCCTCTAAGGGTCCGCACGCCCGCGTCACTTCCGGGCATGAGTGGGCGGGGGGGAGGTATAAGTACCTCTCCCGCTTCACGGCTGCAGTCCACACTGCTATGGAACGCAGCATCCCTCAGCAGAAACCCCAACGATGCTCCATCTATGACCTACCAAACGGCATCAAGAAGTCAATAGCTGACAAGAACAGAGCCCGGAGAGAGTGGCAAAGGAATCGCACCCTGACCTGCTGAAGAAGTACAATGAGTTGACTAGACAGCTGAAGATACAAATAAGCCAGCACAGAGGCGAAAAATGGGAAGCAGCAACAGCAAACCTGAAGGACTCTGACAACTCTCTCTGGAGAATGACCCGACGCTTGACTGGGAAAAAGGAACCAAACCCACCGATACAAGGAAAGACTCATCTGGCATGCAGCAACAGGGACAAGGCTGAGGTCTTCGCTGACACGCTGGAAGCATCCTTCAGGCCTAACAAGGCAAGCAAACTGGCAGCAGAAGTCGAGCAAGAGGTCGCTAAGCACCACCTGGAGCACCCACCGGAAACAGAAGCTGCAACCATTGAGGAATGCTCAACCGGTGAATTACTGGCCCTGGCAAAGACACTGAAAAACGGCAAGGCTCCAGGAAAGGACAGAATAGCCAACCAAGCCATCAAGATGCTCCCAGAAGCCGCAGTGGACCATCTTGCTGAGATCTTCAATGCATGTATGCAGCACCAGTACTTCCCTAATTCCTGGAAAGAAGCAAGAGTCGTAGTTTTCCCCAAGGCTGGGAAGCCACTACGAGACCCTGCAAACTACCGCCCCATAAGCCTGCTATCCGGCCTATCTAAGCTCTTGGAAAAAGTTATCCTCGCCCGTCTCACGGACTTTGCGACAAGCGAAAACCTCCTCGCCAAAGAACAGTTTGGGTTCCGGAAAGACCACTCAACCAATCACCAACTTCTCAGAGTTGTGGACATCATTAGCCATGGATTCAACATCAACAAGTCTACTGGAGTAGTCTTTCTGGATGTAGCCAAAGCATTCGACCGAGTATGGCACAAGGGACTGCTTTACAAGCTTATCAAGCTCAAGTTTCCAAGCTACCTGGTCAAGCTGTTGTCTAGCTACTTGTCGGAACGGACCTTTCACGTGGCGGTACGAGAAGAATGTTCAACATCACGCCCTATTCTTGCTGGAGTGCCTCAGGGATCAATACTTGGACCATTCCTCTTTAATATATTTACAAATGATATCCCCACGGACTTAAAGAAGACTGATCTTGCTCTTTACGCCGACGATGTGGCAGTCATCTCCCAATCCTTCAGCAATAAGGAAGTGGCTAAGAACCTTGAATCATCGCTCAGCAGACTCTCCGGATGGTACAGCGACTGGCAGATAACCCTGAACACAAGCAAAACCACAGCAACCTTATTCACCAAAAAACTGAAAAGGAAGCATCCCCAGATCCTCCTCAATGGGGAAGAGATCAAATGGGAAAACAGCAGCTCCTACCTGGGGGTGACTCTGGATTCCAAACTCAGCTGGAGGAACCATGTAGAGAAGACTTGCCAGAAAGCAACAAAAAATTGGCCGCATTGTACCCACTCCTGAGGACCAAGTCAATGCCAATGCAGAGCAAGGTGCGAGTAATCACTGCAATAATTCGACCAACACTGACGTACGCTTCTCCAGTTTGGAGTGGCTGCCACCCGCAGCTTCGGAAGGACTTACAGATACTGCAGAGCAAGGCTTACGGATAGCAGCAGGTGCTCCTATCCTCACAAGAACAGCAGACCTCCACAGAGACCTGGGCGTTGAGATGTTGGATGACCATCTCCGCAAACTCAACAGGAATTTCTACAAAGGATTGGATCAAAAGAAAACCCACTGATCAGGAAACTTGCTGACATCTCCGCAAACCCATTTGACCGCTACCCGCGTCCCATCACAGCGCTGACCTTGTGAAACCAGAACAGCGGCTCAGCATCCAAAACTCATCTCTGCCAGAAGGCAATACCGCCTCGGCAGGCATCCAAAACTAATCGCTGTCAGAAGGCATTACCGCCTCGGCAGGCATCCGAAACTCATCACTGCCAGAAGGCATTACCGCCTCGGCAGGCACATAAATCTCATCGCCTCCAGGAAGCTACAGCCCCGGCAGGTACCCCAAACTCATCACTGTCAGAAGGCTACCGCCTCGGCAGGCATCTAAAGTTCATCATTACCGGCTACCCGCGGCCCATCACAGCGCTGACCTTGTGAACCCACCTCAACTGTGACAAAGTGTCACACATCGATAAGAAAACCGAAACAGCAACTAAAAACTCAAAATGAATGTGGAGTAATGAGGCTATTGCCTCGGTATCCAAAAACTCATCACTGTCAGAAGGCATCTGACAGACGAAGACATAGAACAGCGACCTCGGCGTCCTCTTTTCCACGACCCTTGACGCCGTTTAGGATTCTCTTGGGGATCCTCCAGGAGCGGCGAGCCTCCAGGAGCTTCATTGCGGTGAGTGCTAACTTCCCCCCCCCCCCTTCTCCCCCAGTAGGCACTCGGAGGAGCCGAGTGCCCGGTAGCCACCTTAGGCATCGGTCTGCCGCGGGGGGCGTTAGCACAGCTCCCGGGGACACGGGCCTGTAGCTTCCCGGCCTGGCATATTCACGCCACGCTTGGTCCCGACCTTGGTTGCCCAGCGGGGCTCCATGGTAGGCCCGGGGTGTGGGAAGGAGGGAGGTGGTGTGAGCTCCTTTCTTTGTGCCCGGTCCTCCCTCCGCGGGGTCCGGGGCTTCTTATTTGGGCCGGGCGAGGCAATATGTAGCGGCGGCTACTCCCGGCCCACGCGGGCCAGCGCATGCCATAACGGGCAGCGAGCCTGAGTCAGAGTACTGCAGGGGGGGGGGGGGGGAGTGCAGGTCCGCCCGGGGCTCTCCGGGACCGCCTCGAGGGTATCTCATGCACTGGCGAGTCCCGCTGCTACCAGCACGGGGTCACCGTTGGGGCGTCCGCTAGTCGCGGTTGGGCAGTTTGTGCAAGGGGGGGGAGCAGCGGTACGCCTGTGCTCCCTCCTCTGCCTCCGGCTGGGGGTTTCGGGCCAACGGGGGGGAGGGCGGCGAGCGCGTGGCTCCCCCTCCCCCCCGAGCATCGTTCTCCGGCGCCCGCCGTCGCGGTTTCCAGCCCTGGGTAGAGACTTAGGGCTCCGGAGGTATGCCTGGCAGTGGGGGGAGCAGCGGTATGCCCGTGCTCCCTGCGCTTTCTCGGGCCGATGGATCTGGGCAAGCGGGGGGGAGGGAGGCGAGCGCTTGGGGCCCCCTCCCCTGTGCATCGCTTACTGGCGCCCGCCGTTGCGGCTTCCGGCCCTGGTTTAGCAGCCGAGGCCCCGGAGGTTTGCCCGGCGGTGGGCAAGTTGGCTGGGGAGGGAGCAGCAGGACAAGCTGGGGGAGGGCGGTGAGCGCGTGGCTCCCCCTCCCCGTGCATCGTGTACCGGCGCCTGCCGTCGCGGTTTACGGCCCCGGGGCAGAGCTCACAGGCACCCGGAGGTTTTCCGGCAGTGGGGCAGGTTTTGGCAGGGGGGGGGAGCAGCGGCACGTCCGGGCTCCCTCCTCATTGTCCGGCTGCTATTTCGGGCAAGCGGGGGGAGGGCGGTGAGCGCGTGGCTCCCCCTCCCCCATGCGGTGCGCACCAGGCATTGCCGAAGGTTATGTGTTCAAATCCACACAAGGCATGGGTGCTCACGGGGCAATTTGGGACACGGGCATACCGGGTAGGAGGGAGTTCTATTGCCCTGCAACATGCTGCGAAGAGCCCCCGGGGGGAGGTAGCACCACAATGCCATGCTTGCATTACAGACGAAGTCAGGGCATGCAGCGTGAGTCGCCCCGTGTAGCGCATGACCAGGTACTACCCTTCGCTCACGTGTAAGTCTGCCCGTGTCCCAAATTGCCCCGTGCTTATTTTCCCTCAAGCAACCAACATCCATTGGCGAATACAATAGGCCAGGTGTGCTGTTAGTTTAAGATACTTTGGGGGCGGCACTATCTAACTGGTGTAAGAAGGTTGGTGGCCCGGGGGGGTCTCACTCGCATCTTCCCCTGATATACCTGGATGCAAGGAAGGAAACAGCCATTTACAAATCGGGCGGCACACTAGTCAAAGCACAGATGTTAGCCTTAGTCCCTTCCACAACAATTAGAGCTGCGTGCTGGTTGCCCAGGGGTGGCTGGTATAACAGCGCCTGCCCGTCGTGTAAAGCACTGGCGGCGACAGCGCCTTCCTGTAGGACGAACTGTATTCTGTGCGACCCCATATTACATTGTGTAACTGATACGATGATACTGATGCCGGGTCTGGCATGTAAGTTGCTATTGCCCGTGCAGCAGCACTGGGCTGCCTCACATGGGGGAAGCACCGGTCAGGAAGGAGTTTACATTAATGCCTGTTTTGTTCACACAGTTTCAACACTGAGACAGACTGTTCTGCCTCCATCGACCGTGAAGCTTACACGCTGCGCACGAATCATCCTCAGGTACTGGTCATGGGGTCACACCTAGCGACGCCAACGACTGTGTATTTAGGGTCTCCAGGATGAAGGGTAACGTCCTGGAGGGGAGTGTGACTTTGGCCCAATTTTTAAGTGTCTTAGGAGCGGTCGTTGGCTACACCGCACGGAGAGTGTGTAGCGGGGAACAGGTATGGGCGTGGGCCCGCAGGAGGTGGGGAGGAGATGGGGCCTGTTGCCGGAACCCCCAGTAGGGTTACACAGGAGCGCGAGGTGCGGGGCGTCCCGGGGTCGGGACAGGGGCATGCTATTTGGGTCACAGCTAACCCCCCCTTTTCTTCATCTCTGCACGCAGTGTACACATCGGCAATAGGGCGGACGCCAGCATCAGGTCTACTTCTTTACCTACCGAATAAGTAAGTACAGGGGTAGGGTGCGGTTGCAGAGCGCCTGGCGGAACAAGGGACGGAGTGGGGTCCAGTCAAGACAACTGTGTGAAGCCCAGTGATGTTCTGATACAAATTTTTTCTCCTCAGATTTGTTGGCCCGCGTGTGCCAGAGTCAGGATGGATAGCCAGTGCCCCTACCCCCTATTCTCGCAGAGGTCCCAGGTGGAGGATTCGATGCCGGACACCGCTCACGATGCGCAATGGGTGGCGTTCATTCAGATGGCCAAGACCAAGGGATTGGCATGGGCTGCGGGACTCATGAAGGCAAATGAACCCGAGGACTCCGGTATCATCAGCGAGGCCCTTACCCCAGAGCAGGAGCCCAGTTCGGAGGCAGGACCTTCTAGGCCCAAGCGGGTTCGCAAACCCACAATCAAGGACTTTCCAGTAGATCCGCTGCCGCCCAGAAGTAGAGCGCTGCCGACCCCCAGGGACGCCGTTCCCCCGATGGCCTCGCCCCCGTGGCCAGCACCCCCATTGGACAGCAATGCGGCCCCAGAGAGCTACGCCACCAGGGAGGAGTTAGGTAAGCTCATGGACACGATGAGGACTTTCATGGCAGAGTTCAGAGCAGGTACGCCAGGGACAAGCTCCTCTCACCTGGGCAACAGCACAAACACTGTGGGGGGGCGCTAACGGCCACTAGTGTGTGGTCAAACTAGATGAGCGAGCCGCAGGCACAACGGGGGGCCCCCGCTGGGGCACCCCTAGAGGTATCAAAGGATGGGGCGAGTTTACATGGGACAAGTAGGACAGCAAGTGCCGCTGGGGGTGAACTCGGCATTCCAGTACTCGGCAGCCCTCACACCCCGTCCCTTAGCCCGGGGGCAGCGGTGTGCACGCAGTCCGCCCCGTCCGCCCCGGGAGGGTCACCTCCCACCATGAGCGCTGGAACTATCTTGCCCCCGGCCGTCCTTGTACCCCCCCCCCGACAGGGCTGCCCACACCTCCTGTCACCCCTCTGACCACAAGTGTTGCCCCCACTCAGCTGGACACGCCTACAGCACCCACCCGGCCTGTCACCTCCGCCCTGCTGCTGTCAGGCCGCTGCTCCCTATCATGGCAGGTGCCGCAGGCAGCCAAGGAGGCAATTTGGAGGCGTGAATTTATGGACATTTTTACCCTGCTTATGCTAAGCCAGGAGGGCCTGGACACCAGGAAAATGGGGGGGAAAGAGGATGACAAGAAGGTCAAGTACCAGGCTTGGCCCGAAAAGAACATTGACAACTGGCTTGAGGCTTTCTCGATCCTGTCCTCTGTAATTATGGAAAAGTACCCAGAGTTGGGCTCAGGGCTGGTGCAATACTCCAGGTTGATCCACAACGAGGCGATCAAGTGGAGGGGGTGGGCTGGTTGAACTACGATCGAGAGTTCCGGAAGAAAAAGTCAATGTGCCCGGAGATGGGGTGGGATCAGAAAGAGGTTCAGTTATGGATGGACCACATGGGCGCCCGCACACCACAGAGCATAGTTTCACTGCCTAAGGCACAGGTGGGGCAGTCTACGAACAGGGGTGCCTTTAAGTCTGGCAGACGTGGTTTCAGGCAGCCATTTCAGGGAGGGCACAGGGGGGGGGCAGAGGGGGGGCTTCAGAAGGTCTCCCCCTGGGACCTGTTGCCTTTTTAACACTGGATCGTGCTCCTGGGGCAAAACGTGCACGTTCTTGCACGCCTGCAGCAAGTGTGGGGGGCCCCACCCATCTGTATCTTGTTACTCAAAGCAGGAGCGCCAGCCTGCAGGGAAGGGCAGTCAAGATAGCTGAGGTTTCAGGGGGCGTCTCAACTACCCAGGCCACCCCCCACCCTGACCACCCTGCCCAGCGCCCCCGTTTTCCCCTTGACCACCTCAGACAAGGGCAGCAGTCATCCCCCCATGCACAGTGCCCCAACACCCATGCGTGCAGTCAAGGGCCCGTCTCCTGTTAACCTGACCAACCTCATGCCCCTCCTCAGAAGGTACCCCAACAGACAGGATAGTCAGATGCTGCTGGCTGGTTTTAGCGAAGGTTTCAAGATCCCCTATGTTGGCCCCCTGGTAAGCAGGGAGGCTGACAACCTTAAATCTGCAAAGGAACAACCGGCAGTGGTAAACGCTAAGGTGGAAAAGGAGAAAGCACTAGGTAGGGTGGCGGGCCCCTTCCTGCAGCCCCCATTGGACAACTTTGTAGTCTCTCCCCTGGGGGTGGTACCTAAGAAGGAACCAGGGGCGTTTTGGTTAATCCACCACTTGTCTTACCCGGAGGGGAAATCGGTGAACCATGGGCTGGAGGAGGGTTCCTGCTCTGTGACGTATTGCACCCTGGACGTGGCTCTGGACTTAGTCAGGAGGGCGGGCAAGGGGGCCTGGTTAGCAAAAGCGGACATCGAATCTGCTTTCCGCCTGCTACCAGTTCACCCGAGCAGCCAACACCTGCTAGGCTTCAGGCTGGAGGGCAGGTACTTTTACGACAGATGCATGCCCATGGGATGCGCGGTTTCTTGTGCCTATTTTGAGGCCTTCAGCTGCTTCTTGCAGTGGGCTCTCCAAGAAACATACAGGGTGGAAGGGGTAACCCATTACCTAGACGACTTCCTTTTCATAGGGGAGGAGGGCACGCAAGATTGCAAGAGGGCCCTCACGGACTTTGAGTTGCTGGCCAGTCATCTGGGGGTCCCACTTGCGCCAGGGAAGACTGAGAGTCGGGCACATGTATTAACTTTCCTGGGGATCGAGCTGGACACCATTGCTGGAGAGTCGAGACTGCCAGCGGACAAGGGCCGGAGCTTGGCACAGCAGATCCAGTTAGCGCTAGGTCAGGACAAGGCCTCCCTAGGCTTCATTCAGAGCCTCCTGGGGAAGCTGAATTTTGCGGCCAGAGTAATACCAGCAGGGAGGGTCTTTGCGAGAAGATTAGCCAAGGCCACCGCTAAAGTAAGGAAGAAGCACCACATGGTGAAACTGAGCAAAGGCATGAGGCAAGACCTGAGCATGTGGGCGGATTTCTTGGCTAATTTCAACGGCTCCGTCATCTGGAGGGCCCCTTGGGCGGACAGTCCTGAGCTAGCGCTATTCACAGATGCGGCAGGCAGAGAAGGCTTTGGGGCAATCTTAGACAGAGAATGGTGTGCTGAGAAATGGCCCAACTCTTGGCACAAAAAGAAGATCACTGCCAACATCACAGTGTTGGAGTTGTTCCCAATAGTGGTAGCTTTCCACCTGTGGCCTGTAGTGCTGACAGCAAAGAGAGTCCTCTTTTGGTCCGACAACTTGGCAGTAGTGCAGGCCATCAACTCCCAGTCGGCTAGTTGTCCCCTGGTTTTGTGCCTTTTGAGGGAATTGGTGCGGGCTTGTCTGTTTAATAATGTAGAATGCAGAGCACGACATATTCCTGGAGTGCAGAACAAAGCAGCTGACGCTCTCTCTCGTTTTCAGTGGCACCGGTTCCGGGAGGCGTGGCCGAGAGCGAGAGAGGAGATGACCCCTTTCCCACCACACCTCTGGTTCCTTCTGAAGTGGAACAGCGAATGAGGGGGCTGGGCGAACTGTCCCTAGCACCCAGAACCAGTAAGCGCTATAGGGCTTGTGCAGCCAGGTTTTGTTCAGTGGTTGGAGCGTGGGAGGAAGGGCGGTCATCTTTGGAGCTCAGGGTACAGACTTTCATAGTATGGGCCAAGGACAATGGGAAGAGCTACTCCTGGATTGCAGGTCACCTGTTGGCGATTAGTCACCATTCTAGATTAAGGGGATTGAACGATCCGACCAAATCCTTCCTGATCAGGGCGGCGCTCAAAGGCTGGGCCAGGAGCGAGCCGCAGGTACCCGACAATAGGTCCCCCTTCGACTTCAAGACCCTGCAGGGGAGCTAGACTGGTTGCACAAGGCTACCCATTCAGATTATGAGGCAGCCCTCTTTTCAGCCACCTTTATTCTGGCTTTCTTCGGGGCATTCAGAATTGGGGAGTTAGTGGCTAGGTCCAAGCATGACACATCTGGGGTGGCATTGAGTGGGCAGGATGCAGTATTCTCGGGGGCCTCCCTCAAAATCTTAGTAAGACAATCGAAAACTGACCAGATGGGAGTGGGAAGGGTGATCTTGTTGCACCGACTCAGCGATGCTAGGTACTGTCCAGTGGGCCTGGTCGCCGCCTACCTGGCCCTGCGCCCAGCGGCAGCAGGCTATCTACTCGTGCACGCAGACAGTATGCCCCTCACAAAGTTTCAAGTGGAACACATTATGCAGGCATGCTTGACGCTGTCAGGCAACAATGGTCCGGGCAAGCGTTTCTGCAGCCATTCATTCCGGATAGGAGCAGCAACCACAGCCGCAGCAACCACAGCCTTTAGGGCAGGCATGTCGGCAGAACGGATCATGCAGTTGGGACGTTGGGAGTCCCAATGTTTTAAGAGATACATCCGTCCATGAGCAATGCAGATAAAGGCCCTGCGGGCCTGTGAAGTTTCGTAAATTACTGGCAATTGTTGAATGTAACCGAGGAATACGTGCGGCACCACACGCCGTGGGCCTTGCAGCAATGTGTGTAATGACGTGCAATTTAGTGTTTGTAGTGTTTGGCGTGCCGTGATTCAATAAAATGTTTTGCAACCTTACATTTCTTTATTTGCCAGGAACAAAGGTCTGGGTGTTTGGCCATTCGGGCGTCTTGAGAGTGGCACGGTGGGCTGAATGCAGGAAATGGAGGCATGGCTTTTCCGACACCGACATAATTTGGCTGGGACACCCTGGCATGCGCTGGAACTGCTTACTGAAGAAGCTGCAGCAGAGTCTGGGTGGGGGGGATCTCTCCGCCCAACGTACTGGTCATACACCTGGGAGGGAATGATCTGACTCTTCTAGGGAGGAGAGTATTGCTGCAAGAAATGAAGTCCACAATGTGTAAATTAAGCAACCAGTTGGGGACATGCGAACTATGGTGGTCGGAGATAACGCCCCGTCTGGTGTGGCATGGAGCGCGCTCGGGCGAGGCCGTGGAGGCCTCGCGTAGGAGGGTTAACAGCGCTATGCGTAAATTTACCGAACAGAGGGGTTTCGGCTTTATCAGACATGGGTTACTGCACGCCAAGTCAACAGGGTGTTTCAAAGAAGATGGGGTGCACCTGTCTAGAGTGGGCATGGACTTGTTCTTGCTGGACCTGGGGGAGGCCCTAGAGTCAGCAGGATGTAGGTAAGAATGCCGGCCTTGGTGGGGGGCCCTGGTTGTGACTGTGGCCACACCCAGAGCTGTGGAGGAGTAACAGGGCGATCCAGAGGCTGAAAGGTACTCAGGGGTACCCTCTTCAGGAGCACAAAGGGTGCAAATGCCAAATATCCCCAGGAAGTCCTCGCGCTGGACCCTGGAGGAGCGACGGTGCCCCGTTAGTCCTACGGGCGGTTGTAAACCTGAGCAACCGGGGTTGCCTGGAACGCTCCGCCCCTCGGGGCGTGAGTAATGGGGTGGACTGGCGGTCCACCGGTGGGAGGGGTTACCCCCTCCCCCAAAATTGGTAAGCACCGATTGGCTAAGACCACGGTGTAATTTGGCTCATCAGGTGGGCAGGCGGCGGAGGGGCTGCCTGCCCTTGGATCGCCCGTAAGATAACCCACCATGTTGACATATTTGTATGCAAATAAACCTGCAGCAATTTTCTCCACTAAAAGAAAATGTGTCGTGTCTGTTTATTTCTGCATGAGATTGCTGTATGGAGGGTTGGGGAGTGTTGCCGATATTGGCACTATGTTGGCTGCCCGTGGTCCACGAAGGGGACCCTCCTAAGAGGGCGGCCGCCTTAGTGCCACATGATGGCAAGCCAGCCCAGTGTCGGGGGACCCTCTAAGGGTCCGCACGCCCGCGTCACTTCCGGGCAGGAGTGGGCGGGGGGGGAGGTATAAGTACCTCTCCCGCCCACTCGGCGTCCTCTTTTCCACGACCCTTGACGCTGTTTCCCTCCCTACCGCTTACCCGGCGTACCAACAGGGTGTGGGGTGGGAGAGGTTCTCTAACTTGTTATTTTGTGTTGCAGGAGGAGTTACAGGGCGATCCAGAGGCTGAAAGGTACTCAGGAGTACCCTCTTCAGGAGCACAAAGGGTGCAAATGCCAAATATCCCCAGGAAGTCCTCGCGCTGGACCCTGGAGGAGCGACGGTGCCCCGTTAGTCCTACGGGCGGTTGTAAACCTGAGCAACCGGGGGTTGCCTGGAACGCTCCGCCCCCTCCGGGGCGTGAGTAATGGGGTGGACTGGCGGTCCACCGGTGGGAGGGGTTACCCCCTCCCCCAAAATTGGTAAGCACCGATTGGCTAAGACCACGGTGTAATTTGGCTCATCAGGTGGGCAGGCGGCGGAGGGGCTGCCTGCCCTTGGATCGCCCGTAAGATAACCCACCATGTTGGCATATTTGTATGCAAATAAACCTGCAGCAATTTTCTCCACTGAAAGAAAATGTGTCCTGTCTGTTTATTTCTGCATGAGATTGCTGTATGGAGAGTTGGGGAGTGTTGCCGATATTGGCACTATGTACCGGGCTCCTAGACAGAGAGGCGAGGAGGTCACACGCAGCCGTATGTCTCCACCCCTACCACTGTCGCCCACCTGCCTCTTCATAGAAAACTCGCGAAGGAGAGACGGGGTGAGCCGTCTGCCTCAGGGAGGAATCACTGCTGCGACGTGCTTATAACGCACTGTGTGCTCACAGGTGTGCGCCTCAGCGCAAACACACCACGTGCACCGAGAGCAAGATCACACGGGCACACCGCGTGCACCGAGAGCAAGATCACACGAGGACACCGCGTGCACCGAGAGCAAGAGCACACCACGTGCACCGAGAGCAAGATCACACGATAACACACTGCGTGCTCACAGGTGTGCGCCTCAGAACGAAGAACACACCTCGGGCATCGTCTACACACTCCTGTGCACGAGAGCAAGATCGCACGATAACACACTGCGTCACCGGCTACACTCTCTCCTGTGCACCGAGAGCAAGATCACACGGGCACATCGCGTGCACCGAGAGCAAGATCACACGAGGACACCGCGTGCACCGAGAGCAAGATCACACGAGCACACCGCGTGCACCGAGAGCAAGATCACACGAGCACACCGCGTGCACCGAGAGCAAGATCACACGATAACACACTGCGTGCTCACAGGTGTGCGCCTCAGAACGAAGAACACACCTCGGGCATCGTCTACACTCTCCTGTGCACGAGAGCAAGATCACACAATAACACTCTGCGTCACCGGGAACTCTCTCCTATGCACTACACTGAGAGCAAGATCACACGATAGCACACTGCGTGCACCGGTCCACTCGCGTGCGCACCGAGAGTAAGCTTAGATTCGTGAAGCCCACCGCTAGCACTTATGTGGTACAGACACGCCCCCCGTCCTTTGTCCACATTCTTGCCACCCAGGGCTAGCGCCACGGTTGGTAGAGTGCATGTTTGAATGTTTTATGTTGGAAGCGTCCGGCTGCAAACTAGAAGCTATGCAGTGGGCGCGCTTATTTATAGGCGCAGTGGGAGCTGTATGGAACTCTTTTTTAATACACACATGTATCATACTCACCTGTGAAAATGAGAGGTTTCTGGTGCACACCCTTCATTGTGATGCACTTCTTTTTAGTGCCTTCTCTAGTGCAGGGCAAGTGGTGGCGGGGGGGGGGGGGGGCAGAAGCGGCACTTTTTTTGGTCTGCCACCAGGACAATATTGCCCCCACGGGAGGGGGCAGGGAACAGTCACCCCCGCTATCCCTGGGGTAACAGATTGTCTGCTGCCACCTGGACAATACGGACTTAACGTGCGAATGGGTCAGGACACATCCACCCCCGCCCCTCCCCCCCACACACACACACACCTACCCCCACCCCATCCTGAAGGTACCGGGGAAAATACATGCTCCTACCTGCACGATAATGGCCCCCAACTGGAAGGGGCAGGGCACAGTCTCCCTGGTCCAGGGAGACTGGACAATAATGGACCCCGTGGAAGAAGGGGCAAGACACAGTCACCCCACTACCGCTGGGGGTACCCGAGGGAGCGTCTGTCACGTGCCAGACCCCTGCACACCAACTGCAAGTTGCACGTGCTGTCCCTCGTGCGAGGCCCCAGTGGCCAGGTGTCTGGCTCGCTGCCCCCGTGACCCTCACCCCTTCACCCCTTCACCTGCATGTGTGTGTGTAGAGTCAAGTGTGTTTGTGGAGTCAAGTGTGTGTGTGTGTAGTCAGGTGTTTGTGTGTGTGGAGTCAGGTGTTTGTGTGTGTGGAGTCAAGTGTTTGTGTGTGTGGAGTCAAGTGTTTCTGTGTGTGGAGTCAAGTGTGTGTTTGTGGAGTCAAGTGTTTGTGTGTGTGTGTGTAGTCAGGTGTTTGTGTGTGGAGTCAAGTGTGTGTGGAGTCAAGTGTGTGTGTGGAGTCAAGTGTGAATGCGTGTGGAGTCAAGTGTGAATGCGTGTGGAGTCAAGTGTGTGTGTGTGGATGTGTGTGTGTGTAGAGTAGTGTGTTTGGGGAGCTAAGTGTGTATGTGTGTGGAGTCAAGTGTGTGTGTTGAGTCAAGTATGTGTGTGTGTGTGCATGTTGAGTGTGTGTGTGGGTTTGTGGAGTCAAGCGTGTATGCATGTGGAGCCAAGTGTGCATGTGTGTGGAGTCAAGTGTGTGTGTTGAGTCAAGTATGTGTGTGTGTGGATGTGTGTGTGTAGAGTAGTGTGTGTGTGTGTAAAGTAGTGTGCGGAGTCAAGTATGTGTGTGTGTGCGCATGTTGAGTCAAGTGTGTATGTGTGAGTTTGTGGAGTAAAGCGTGTATGCATGTGGAGTCAAGTGTGCATGTGTGTGGAGTCAAGTGTGTGTGTTGAGTCAAGTATGTGTGTGTGTGGAGTAGTGTGTGTGTGGAGCCAAGTGTGTATATGTGCGGAGTCAAGTGTGTGTGTGTGTGTTGGGTCAAGTATGTGTGTGCATGTTGAGTCAAGTGTGTATGTGTGTGTGAGTTTGTGGAGTAAAGCGTGTATGCATGTGAGTCAAGTGTGCATGTGTGTGGAGTCAAGTGTGTGTGTTGAGTCAAGTATGTGTGTGTAGAGTAGTGTGTGTGTGGAGCCAAGTGTGTATATGTACGGAGTCAAGTGTGTGTGTGTGTGTGTGTTGGGTCAAGTGTGTGTGTGTGTGCATGTTGAGTCAAGTGTGTATGTGTGTGTGAGTTTGTGGAGTAAAGCGTGTATGCATGTGGAGTCAAGTGTGCATGTGTGTGGAGTCAAGTGTGTGTGTGTTGAGTCAAGTATGTGTGTGTGTAGAGTAGTGTGTGTGTGGAGCCAAGTGTGTATATGTGCGGAGTCAAGTGTGTGTGTGTGTGTGTGTGTGTTGGGTCAAGTGTGTGTGTGCATGTTGAGTCAAGTGTGTATGTATGTGTGTGTGAGTTTGTGGAGTAAAGCGTGTATGCATGTGGAGTCAAGTGTGTATGTGTGTGGAGTCAGGTGTGTGTAGTTTCTTGTACGCTCGCTGGAAGGAGGGGCTTACCCAGGGAAGGTGTGTCCTGTGGTCTGCAGAGTGCTGAATGAATAAGACAATTCATGAATCAATTAATCAGACATTTCTACGGAACACCATTACCACCGGGGTGTCTTGTTCTCCGCTCTGCGGGGGCCCCGTAGACCAACACCAAGTAGTAAAGGGCCCCCAGGAGACGCCCCATCCGTAACTTGTCCATCTCACAACATAGGGGCCTGGTCACAGTGACGTGCAGGGGTGGAGCTATCAGAGGTGCAGCAGGTGCAGGGGCACCGAGGCCCGGGAGGTTAGGGGTTCTTATGGAGCCCTGGGGTAGGGGTTCTTTCCTTGCTTTAGGACCCATGAAGCCCTTGTGGCGGGGTGGGCCCCATGAAGAAGAAAGGGCCACTTGTGCACGGCACGGGGCTCCCACACTGAAACAACTCACAGCAAGTCACGTTTGTGTGCGTGTGCTGCACACTTCCCGTTTCCATATGTGCTTCTGCACACATATATATGTGGCCTTTTACATGCCTTCTCTGTAGAGATGTACGCATCCATCGCCTGCCTTACCTCTGTACATTTTACAGCTTTTAGGTGCTGCAGACGTATTCTCAAACCAACCCCCTAAAGCGCTTTGTCAGCCAGCAGCGGTGCTGCATTAAAACCAAAATAAATAGATACATACACTCAGTGCAGTCCTTTGCTAAGATAGCGCCCTGAGTGTGGGCGGAGAGACATTTGGCGCCCTCGCTGAGGGTAGTGAATTGAATGAGGCAGCAGGGGGGCCTCTTGTGATCACTGGTCAGTACGAGCAGGGACTGGCCCCTGGACACAAGCATCCCTGGACCTCCCCCAGCCCCCCTAAATCACCCATCGCTGAGCTGCCTCACGCAGATGATGGTTTTGTTGATGTGTGCCAGCAGGGGTCAGAGGGTAAAAGAAGGGGTGCTAAAGGGGTGTTAAAAACATGATCACCATATGGTAATGAAGGACTAAAAACCACTTTAAATTGGGAAATCAGACACAACCGAACAGGCAGGGGCCAGGCTGGAGCCAGATGAGAAGGGCACTGCTGTTGGCACAACATTAATGCACACAGCTCCATGCGCCCCTCAGAATATTGGCGCCCTGGGCCTTGGCCGAGCTCGCCCATACACTGCCTCATTTAGGCTCCACTGCCCTGGGCACAGAGGGGGCACGTGGCACAAGGGGCCGGGGGCAGTCACTGCATGTGCATTGGTTGTGCACATCGAGAGCTGAAGGTCAGAACCCGGCACTGGCACTTGGTATTACGCAGACATGCCAACCCTCCCGATTCAGGCGGGAGACTACCGATTTCAAGGCTAGTCTCCCGCCTCCCGATTCCTTCAAGCAAAAACAAAACCCGATTACTCGGGGGTTTCAGCTGACAGGGCTTGGTATTGTGTAACGTGGTGTATGCACTGCCAGCAACCTGCTCCTGCAGGCCAGTGCACAACACTTGCATCACCCTCATTCTGCCTGCCATTGCACTCCATGCTTCTGAAAGGTAAGAAAAAAACGTGCATTTGCGTTTCAAATGTCCGATCCTGCAGCAGCACACTTGCAAAGCCCATACATGACAGTAACCCGATTCAAGGCCCCATTCTCCTGATTTTTTTTCTTTAATCTCCCACTTTGCTCTTCTAAAATGTTGGCATGTATGATTACGTCCACACGGTTTTTGTCCCCCCACCCCTGCGGACCCCAGAGACAGATCAATCACTCGTCATCCACACCTTTCTTAAAGCGCCCTGGGCCAGTGAAGACCAGCTCACCTATCTGTGGGCACCTTGATGCCCCTGTGGGCCCTTGGGCACTCACTGCTGCCCCCTCCCGGCAGTCCAAGGGATCTGGACTACATTACACCTATGCTGATCACACTGCGATGGTTGTGTGCTGTCTACAAGACTGCCTGCATCACCCATAAAGCCTGCACACATCCACTCCCCACTACCTGGCGGACAAACTCAGCCATCATGATGCCCCTGTGGGCCCTTGGCACTCACTGGTGCCGCCCATTGGCAGTCCAAGGGATCTGGACTACATTACCCCTATGCTGATCACACTGTGATGGTTGCCAATCGAAGCACGGGATGTCTACAAGACTGTCTGCATCACCCATAAAGCCCTGCACAAAGCCACTCCCCACTACCTGGCGGACAAACTCAAGCTATCATGATGCCCCTGTGGGCCCTTGGCACTCACTGCTGCCCCCTCCCGGCAGTCTAAGGGACCTGGACTACATTACACCTATGCTGATCACACTGTGATGGTTGCGCAGTCTACAAGACTGCCTGCATCACCCATAAAGCCCAGCACCCAGCCACTCCCTGTTACCTGGTGGACAAACTCAAGCTGTCAGGTGGCTCCAGAACATCGCGAAACGCCAAAGCAATGCTCCCTGAACCCAGGGCCGGACTGGCGGTAGCGGGCATCAGGCATTTTCCCGGGAGGCTGGAAGGCTGGGAACCGGTTTGGCAGCAGTGGGCGGGCGGTTTTGCAGCGGTGCTGCAATATCGGCCCCCAGTAACAAAAGCTGCAGTGCTTCACACTTGCACCCTCCTTCCTCATGGGGGGGGAAGGGTGGTGTTGGTCCGACAAAATTGTCAGGGCTGCTTCGGGGTTCCCAGTATGACCCTGCTTGAACCCCCATCCTCTAAAAGGGAACAACTGATGGCACAATCCTTCTCCGGAAGCGCCACAAGAATCTGGAATTCACTACAAACCTGCACGACCACCTCGCAGGTGACTTTCAAAACACACCTGAAAGCCCTTCTCCTCCTGCGATATTTTAGCTGAGACACTGCACTCAACTCTTGGCGCAGACATCTACACGAGCTCAAGCTTTTCATTGCTGCACACAGCTCTTGGCGCAGACATCTACGCGAGCTCAAGCTTGTCACTGCTGCACTCAACTCTTGGCGCAGACATCTACACGAGCTCAAGCTTTTCACTGCTGCACACAGCTCTTGGCGCAGACATCTACGCGAGCTCAAGCTTGTCACTGCTGCACACACCTCTTGGCGCAGACATCTACGCGAGCTCAAGCTTGTCACTGCTGCACACACCTCTTGGCGCAGACATCTACGCGAGCTCAAGCTTGTCACTGCTGCACACACCTCTTGGCGCAGACATCTACGCGAGCTCAAGCTTTTCACTGCTGCACTCCACTCTTGGCGCAGACATCTACGCGAGCTCAAGCTTTTCACTGCTGCACTCCACTCTTGGCGCAGACATCTACGCGAGCTCAAGCTTGTCACTGCTGCACACACCTCTTGGCGCAGACATCTACGCGAGCTCAAGCTTGTCACTGCTGCACACTCCTCTTGGCGCAGACATCTACACGAGCTCAAGCTTGTCACTGCTGCACACACCTCTTGGCGCAGACATCTACACGAGCTCAAGCTTGTCACTGCTGCACACACCTCTTGGCGCAGACATCTACGCGAGCTCAAGCTTGTCACTGCTGCACGCCACTCTTGGCGCAGACATCTACACGAGCTCAAGCTTTTCACTGCTGCACACAGCTCTTGGCGCAGACATCTACGCAAGCTCAAGCTTTTCACTGCTGCACACACCTCTTGGCGCAGACATCTACGCGAGCTCAAGCTTTTCACTGCTGCACACACCTCTTGGCGCAGACATCTACGCGAGCTCAAGCTTGTCACTGCTGCACACACCTCTTGGCGCAGACATCTACGCAAGCTCAAGCTTTTCACTGCTGCACTCCACTCTTGGCGCAGACATCTACGCGAGCTCAAGCTTGTCACTGCTGCACACACCTCTTGGCGCAGACATCTACGCGAGCTCAAGCTTTTCACTGCTGCACACAGCTCTTGGCGCAGACATCTACGCGAGCTCAAGCTTTTCACTGCTGCACTCAACTCTTGGCGTAGACATCTACGCGAGCTCAAGCTTTTCACTGCTGCACTCAACTCTTGGCGCAGACATCTACACGAGCTCAAGCTTGTCACTGCTGCACACACCTCTTGGCGCAGACATCTACGCGAGCTCAAGCTTGTCACTGCTGCACGCCACTCTTGGTGCAGACATCTACACGAGCTCAAGCTTTTCACTGCTGCACACAGCTCTTGGCGCAGACATCTACGCGAGCTCAAGCTTTTCACTGCTGCACACAGCTCTTGGCGCAGACATCTACGCGAGCTCAAGCTTGTCACTGCTGCACACACCACTGCTGCACTCCACTCTTGGCGCAGACATCTACGCGAGCTCAAGCTTGTCACTGCTGCACACACCACTGCTGCACTCCACTCTTGGCGCAGACATCTACGCGAGCTCAAGCTTTTCACTGCTGCACTCCACTCTTGGCGCAGACATCTACGCGAGCTCAAGCTTGTCACTGCTGCACTCACCTCTTGGCGCAGACATCTACGCGAGCTCAAGCTTGTCACTGCTGCACTCCACTCTTGGCGCAGACATTTACGCGAGCTCAAGCTTGTCACTGCTGCACACAGCTCTTGGCGCAGACATCTACACGAGCTCAAGCTTGTCACTGCTGCACACACCACTGCTGCACTCCACTCTTGGCGCAGACATCTACACGAGCTCAAGCTTTTCACTGCTGCACACACCTCTTGGCGCAGACATCTACGCGAGCTCAAGCTTTTCACTGCTGCACACACCTCTTGGCGCAGACATCTACGCGAGCTCAAGCTTTTCACTGCTGCACACAGCTCTTGGCGCAGACATCTACACGAGCTCAAGCTTGTCACTGCTGCACACACCTCTTGGCGCAGACATCTACGCGAGCTCAAGCTTTTCACTGCTGCACACACCTCTTGGCGCAGACATCTACGCGAGCTCAAGCTTGTCACTGCTGCACACACCACTGCTGCACTCCACTCTTGGCGCAGACATCTACACGAGCTCAAGCTTTTCACTGCTGCACACACCTCTTGGCGCAGACATCTACGCGAGCTCAAGCTTTTCACTGCTGCACACACCTCTTGGCGCAGACATCTACGCGAGCTCAAGCTTTCACTGCTGCACACAGCTCTTGGCGCAGACATCTACACGAGCTCAAGCTTGTCACTGCTGCACACACCTCTTGGCGCAGACATCTACGCGAGCTCAAGCTTTTCACTGCTGCACACAGCTCTTGGCGCAGACATCTACACGAGCTCAAGCTTGTCACTGCTGCACACACCTCTTGGCGCAGACATCTACGCGAGCTCAAGCTTTTCACTGCTGCACACACCTCTTGGCGCAGACATCTCACGCGAGCTCAAGCTTTTCACTGCTGCACACACCTCTTGGCGCAGACATCTACGCGAGCTCAAGCTTGTCACTGCTGCACACACCACTGCTGCACTCCACTCTTGGCGCAGACATCTACGCGAGCTCAAGCTTGTCACTGCTGCACTCACCTCTTGGCGCAGACATCTACGCGAGCTCAAGCTTGTCACTGCTGCACTCCACTCTTGGCGCAGACATCTACGCGAGCTCAAGCTTGTCACTGCTGCACACACCTCTTGGCGCAGACATCTACGCGAGCTCAAGCTTGTCACTGCTGCACTCACCTCTTGGCGCAGACATCTACGCGAGCTCAAGCTTGTCACTGCTGCACTCCACTCTTGGCGCAGACATCTACGCGAGCTCAAGCTTGTCACTGCTGCACACACCTCTTGGCGCAGACATCTACGCGAGCTCAAGCTTTTCACTGCTGCACACAGCTCTTGGCGCAGACATCTACGCGAGCTCAAGCTTTTCACTGCTGCACACACCTCTTGGCGCAGACATCTACGCGAGCTCAAGCTTTTCACTGCTGCACACACCTCTTGGCGCAGACATCTACGCGAGCTCAAGCTTGTCACTGCTGCACACACCACTGCTGCACTCCACTCTTGGCGCAGACATCTACGCGAGCTCAAGCTTGTCACTGCTGCACTCCACTCTTGGCGCAGACATCTACGCGAGCTCAAGCTTGTCACTGCTGCACTCACCTCTTGGCGCAGACATCTACGCGAGCTCAAGCTTGTCACTGCTGCACTCACCTCTTGGCGCAGACATCTACGCGAGCTCAAGCTTGTCACTGCTGCACTCCACTCTTGGCGCAGACATCTACGCGAGCTCAAGCTTGTCACTGCTGCACACACCACTGCTGCACTCCACTCTTGGCGCAGACATCTAGGCGAGCTCAAGCTTTTCACTGCTGCACTCCACTCTTGGCGCAGACATCTCACGCGAGCTCAAGCTTGTCACTGCTGCACTCACCTCTTGGCGCAGACATCTCACGCGAGCTCAAGCTTTTCACTGCTGCACACAGCTCTTGGCGCAGACATCTACGCGAGCTCAAGCTTTTCACTGCTGCACACACCTCTTGGCGCAGACATCTACGCGAGCTCAAGCTTTTCACTGCTGCACACACCTCTTGGTGCAGACATCTACGCGAGCTCAAGCTTGTCACTGCTGCACACACCACTGCTGCACTCCACTCTTGGCGCAGACATCTACGCGAGCTCAAGCTTGTCACTGCTGCACTCACCTCTTGGCGCAGACATCTACGCGAGCTCAAGCTTGTCACTGCTGCACTCCACTCTTGGCGCAGACATTTACGCGAGCTCAAGCTTGTCACTGCTGCACACACCTCTTGGCGCAGACATCTACGCGAGCTCAAGCTTTTCACTGCTGCACACAGCTCTTGGCGCAGACATCTACGCGAGCTCAAGCTTGTCACTGCTGCACACACCTCTTGGCGCAGACATCTACGCGAGCTCAAGCTTGTCACTGCTGCACACACCTCTTGGCGCAGACATCTACGCGAGCTCAAGCTTTTCACTGCTGCACACAGCTCTTGGCGCAGACATCTACGCGAGCTCAAGCTTGTCACTGCTGCACACACCTCTTGGCGCAGACATCTACGCGAGCTCAAGCTTTTCACTGCTGCACACAGCTCTTGGCGCAGACATCTACGCGAGCTCAAGCTTTTCACTGCTGCACTCCACTCTTGGCGCAGACATCTACGCTAGCTCAAGCTTGTCACTGCTGCACACACCTCTTGGCGCAGACATCTACGCGAGCTCAAGCTTGTCACTGCTGCACACACCTCTTGGCGCAGACATCTACGCGAGCTCAAGCTTGTCACTGCTGCACACACCTCTTGGCGCAGACATCTACGCGAGCTCAAGCTTGTCACTGCTGCACACACCTCTTGGCGCAGACATCTACGCGAGCTCAAGCTTGTCACTGCTGCACACACCTCTTGGCGCAGACATCTACGCGAGCTCAAGCTTTTCACTGCTGCACACAGCTCTTGGCGCAGACATCTACGCGAGCTCAAGCTTTTCACTGCTGCACACACCTCTTGGCGCAGACATCTACGCGAGCTCAAGCTTTTCACTGCTGCACACACCTCTTGGCGCAGACATCTACGCGAGCTCAAGCTTGTCACTGCTGCACACACCACTGCTGCACTCCACTCTTGGCGCAGACATCTACGCGAGCTCAAGCTTGTCACTGCTGCACTCACCTCTTGGCGCAGACATCTACGCGAGCTCAAGCTTGTCACTGCTGCACTCCACTCTTGGCGCAGACATTTACGCGAGCTCAAGCTTGTCACTGCTGCACACACCTCTTGGCGCAGACATCTACGCGAGCTCAAGCTTTTCACTGCTGCACACAGCTCTTGGCGCAGACATCTACGCGAGCTCAAGCTTGTCACTGCTGCACACAGCTCTTGGCGCAGACATCTACGCGAGCTCAAGCTTTTCACTGCTGCACTCCACTCTTGGCGCAGACATCTACGCGAGCTCAAGCTTGTCACTGCTGCACACACCTCTTGGCGCAGACATCTACGCGAGCTCAAGCTTGTCACTGCTGCACACACCTCTTGGCGCAGACATCTACGCGAGCTCAAGCTTTTCACTGCTGCACACAGCTCTTGTAGATTCTGTTTTATGCAATGATCTGCCATGTTGTATTCTCCACCTTTTTTCAGTATTTGTTCATCTTAAATCATCTATGACTTCAATGTAAGGAAATATTGCTCTCGTGAAACGCTCTAGCACCTTTGGGTATTGTTGGCGCTATATAAATAAATGTGGTAGCACGTGAGGCTGGCCTCTGACCCTGGTGGGGCTGGAGAAAGCTGGGCCTGTTCGTAGGGATGCTCTTTATGATACTGGCACTTTATGAAGTCCTTAAGTAAACATCTTTGTTTTATTGTAAATCGATCTCGCACCTTCGGGTAATGTCCGTGCTATATACAAATGCATACATAAATAAATAAACTGCAGCACAATGGGTAAAGCTCCTAGCAGGCCTCGTGCTCAGGGCGCTGTAAACAAAAACCTACAGTCTGGGCCGCCCTCTTCTAGAAGTGACCCCCACTCCAGTGAGGGGGTGCTCAGAAAGCAGCTGCCCTCTTGCTGCCAGACCAGGCACGGTACAGAACTGGGGAATGAACATCTGCGGTTGGCCCAAACTCCCTGGTTCCTTATAGTGCTTAATACTGGTAGTATGGCCTGCCCTCAAATACAGTCTTAACGTCCTAGGAAATATGAGGGCCAGGCCCCACCAATCAGATAATGTGAGGGGCCAAGCCCCACCAATCAGAGAATGTGAGGGTCCGGGCCCGACCAATCAGTGAACATGAGAGCCATGCCCCACCAATCAGAGAAGGTGAGGGGCCAAGTCCCATCAATAAGAGAACGTGAGGGACCAAGCCCGACCAATCAGAAAACGTGAGGGGCCGCGCCTGACCAATCAGTGAACATGAGGGGCCGGGCCCGACCAATCAGGTAACATGAGGGGCCGGGCCCCACCAATCAGAGAACATGAGGGGCCAGGCCCCACAAATCAGAGAACATGAGGGGCCAGGCCCCACAAATCAGAGAACATGAGGGTCCAGGCTCCACCAATCAGAGAACATGAGGGGCAAAGGTCCCACCAATCAGAGAACATGAGGGGCAAGGGCCCCACCAATCAGAGCACACGAGGGACCAGGCCCCAACAATCAGAGACCATGAGGGGGCACGGGCACCACCAATCAGAGAACAGAAGGGACCGGGCCCCCACCAATCAGAGAACATGAGGGGCCAGGCCCCACCAATCAGAGAAAATGAGGGGCCAGGCCCCACCAATCAGAGAAAAAGAGGGGCCAGGCCCCACCAATCAGAGAAAATGAGGGGCCAGGCCCCACCAATCAGAGAACATGAGGGGCCAGGCACCACCAATCAGAGAACAAGGGGCCGAACCTCAAGCAATCAGAGAACATAAGTTATTGGGCACCACCAATCAGAGAACATGAGGTGCCTGACCTCAGCAATCAGAGTGCATGAGTTGGACACCACAAATCGGAGAACCCTCAGCTGTGCAACATAATTTCTCACCAACTCAGCACCCGCATTGCAGGCTAGCGCCCTGAAATAACCACAGGATTACATTCGGTGTGATATATAAAACTCAATAAGTAGCATTAAATATACACATTTACACTGGGAGTGGGACAGCAGCTAGTTCATCATGCACTGTCATCATAAATGAATTTCAGGTCCCTGGCCAAGACGTATTTTGAGGCCCCTTGTTTGGAACAACTTAAAATTTTATTACACATTTTCTGCCAAATCAAGCCACATGATGCCAAAAATATAGAATTGTACGTTAATGGTTGAGATACAGAAATAGACAAGAAAGTGATAGAGAGAAAATTCCCTTTCCCAGGGGTCCCTTGGAAGGTGAGGGCCCTGGGCACTTGCCCACTATGCCCTGCCTTAAAACACCTCTGATTCATGCTGTGAAGGTGTGTAGAGGGCCTGAGGCGGGCAGCCACCACTCCCAGTAGAGAGGTAGCATAATTCGGTGAGCTCTGGGTGGTTACCCCATAGGGCTATGCTGCCATTTATATCATGGGCTTTTAAAACATGGTATAAATGATAGCATGAGCAGAAGGAGTAGATAACACATGTGCTGTGGGGCATTCATCACACGCGTCAGTATTAGTGGTCATCCCATTAGCTGTAGAAGCAGTTTTCCCTGGGCAGTGGCTGTTTTATTATATGGGCACTGGTATCAGTTATTCAGACTATGGAAGTATTTACATTCTAGGCTGAGAGCATTTATCACATGGGATGTGGTAATAGTTGTTTTCTAGGCTGTGAAAGCGTTTATCAAATGGGCTGTGTGGTAGAGTTGTTTTCTAGGCTGTGAAAGCGTTTATCAAATGGGCTGTGTGGTAGAGTTGTTTTCTAGGCTGTGATAGCGTTTATCAAATGGGCTGTGTGGTAGAGTTGTTTTCTAGGCTGTGAAAGCGTTTATCAAATGGGCTGTGTGGTAGAGTTGTTTTCTAGGCTGTGATAGCGTTTATCAAATGGGCTGTGTGGTAGAGTTGTTTTCTAGGCTGTGAGAGCATTTATCACAAGGATTGTGCTGTAAAGTTGTTTTCTAGGCTGTGATAGCGTTTATCAAATGGGCTGTGTGGTAGAGCTGTTTTCTAGGCTGTGAGAGCATTTATCACAAGGGTTGTGCTGTAAAGTTGTTTTCTAGGCTGTGATAGCATTTATCACATCCGCTGTGGTAACAGTTGGCTTCTAGGCTGTGTGAACAGTTGTTCTATGGCCTGTAGGAGAAGATATTTCCTAGGCTGCAGCAGTACTTATTATGAACGGGAGGCTCTATGGCATGGGCTGTGGGGATTATTACATGGCCTGAAGAGAAGTTGTTTCCTATTTGGTTACAGATGGGCAGTCACTTCCTAGTTTGCAAGACAAATGTATCACATGGGCCGTGGAAACAGATATTTCTTAGTCTGGGGGACAATTATCACATGGGCTGTGTGAGTTGCTTTCCCATAGCCTAGGCGGGCATTTATTACATGGGCTGTAGGAGGTCTTAACCCACAGCGTGGGGGACATTTATCACATGGGCTGCGAGGGTACTTACCCCATAACCTGAAAGGCATTTATCTCATGGGCTTTGTGGGTAATTATCCCACTGCCTGCTTGGGTGCTTATCACAGGGCCTAAGGGCTACCAGGGCCTAGCACACTGGGTGTGTGAAAAATAAATGCATTTGCTGTAAGAGCAGAAGGTTTTTCAACGGGCTCTAAGATCAGTTATTCAAAGGGAGCTGGGAGTGGTTTTTAGCTCTGGAGTTAGCCAACGCCTTTTGATTTTAATAAAATGATATGAATAATATACTAAAAGGGGCTTTCATCCAGCTCTTTTCATTCATTGGTCTGTCAATGTGTCAGTCACATTTTTGTTTCACCCACCACAGAATACAGCATGCGGCACAGGGTTCACTGTACGCTTACACGCAAAAAGTAGTCCGCTTGTACAGTTTTACAAAAAAAATAAATCACAAAATTTAGTCAATCAACAAACTTGCAGCCTAAACCCAGGCAGTCAGAGCAGTTATTTCATGGGCGGTGGGAGCTGTTAGTACATAGGATGGACTGAAGTCATGATGGGTACAACTTGAACATGAATATAGCACAAATGTCAAGTGTAAAGATTCACATGTGCAGCGCTGTTTTCAAGGTGGAAGCAAAATATAGAGTTTAACATCCAATAGCGCAGTTATCCACTGGGGAAAGGGCCTGTATCTGCCTTGTTGGATAACAGGTAATAAACAGAGGAAGGAAGGCCCTGGTAACAGTGCACGGGCCCACACCTCGTAGGAGTGACTGCATACAATATATAAGGGCGACCTCTCTGTCCTGCACCTTCAGGAAGTACTAATGGTCAGGGGCTCCGAGTTCTCCTCTCCCGGCGTGGAGGCTTGGGGAGCAGTAGCACACCAGGGGTACCTACTGCTGGGGGAGCGGTTATTGTATGAGTTGTATTGCTTCCTAGAAACAGAAGATATTGTATGTTAAATACAACCGCCACCTGCTGGTAGAGTCAGGTACGGCAAACTTTAGCGGCTAGTAATGGACAAGTAGTGCATGCACAGTGTTCTATTCAGTGCATTGTAGGGGGCATGGCCCGGGGTGGTATAGCAGACATATTAAATGGAGGAGTGATAACCACCGCCTGATGGCATCTCAGTGCAAAGGAAACTGCATCGAAGCCTGAAGGAGCAGTTGCTTACTGGAGGGAGTGCTTTATTGTATGGGTACCCGGACAAGGAAGTTATTACATGGGTACTAAAGTTATTGCATGGGAACCAGAGAAGGGGCTCAGTTATCACCCGACACTGGTAGGTGCAGTATCCACCTGGGAACAAGAAGGAGCAAATATTTCATGGTGGACTAGAAAAAGCAATTATTGCCTGTGACATGGGAGGGCCAGAAAACTTCTGTGAAAAGATGGACAGTTATTACATGAGAACTGAAGGTAGCAACTATTTCTTCTGGGTCGTAGACAACAGTAATTACATGAAAACTGAAAAAGCTGGTTATCGCATGATGGCAGATGGATGCAGATACTTACACGGACTGGGAAAAACAGTTATTGCATCGAGACTAGTGGGAGATGTTATTGCATGGGGATTGGATGGTGCAATTACTGCATGTGGACAGGAGTAGTAGCCACTGTGGACTGCCAGGAGATATTACACAGGGAGCGGAAGATATTACATTGTGAGCGGAAGGGCCTGTTACTGAAGGTATTTCATGGGGACTAGTCTGGAGGAAGCAGCTATGGGGAGCAAATACTGCATGGTGTTGGTGAGGGCTGTTAATAATACACAGAGGAGGGAGAGAGTAGTTATTGCATATAAGGGCAGGAGGCAGTCCCTGCTTGTGGCTCCAAGGAACAATCACTACAGAGACCTGGAAGGACGCTTTGCATGGGGCTGAAGAGAACAGCTATAACATATGCGGTTGAGGGGGCTGCTTATTAAATGGGGCTGAACTGAGCAGTTATCTCTTGGACATTACATTGTGACCGGGAGGGAGAATGTGCTACCTGGGTAAATGGGTGAGCAATCATAGTACATGGGCTGCAGTGAACAATCATCGCTCTGGGTGCGGGAGGGACTTATTTAGCAGGTGTCATCAGATAAGCACATATCACAGTGGGATGTGGTGAGGAGTCACTACATGGAGGATAGAGGGAGAAGCTATAATGGGACTGGAAATGAAAACTATTGCATGGGGCAGGAAAAACCACTAATTGCATGGCAATTATCATATGAGGCCTGGGTGAGTGGTTATTGTGTTGGTGCTCATTAAATGCGTGGGTACTGGGTAGAGAGGTTATCACACGGGGCCATATATGAGGGCTGGGGTAAGCAGGCATCTTATGAGGGCTTGAGAGAGCAGTTATAGCATCGTAGCCAGTCTGGAGGCGCTATATGGGAACTAGAGACAGCAGCAGGCCTGGGTAGAAGCATCAAACTGGGGCCTTTATTGCAAGGGGCAGGGAGGAGCAGTTATTGCCTGGAGTTGGGGTGATAATCACATGGTGTAGGGCTCAGCATGTAGGTGTAAAGAACACAGTTATCCAATATGGCTCGGAGGGAGAAATTACTCCATGCTGGCTTAGGCAAGCTCTTATTGTCTGGGGTGGAGTGTGCAGTTTTTTGATCGACACCGAGGTCAGTGGTTATAGTATTGGACTGTGAAGAGGTGCTGCACTATGAGTGTTGTGAGCAGTTATATGGGGCTGTAGGAACTCATTAATGCATGGGTGCTTATTTGAATACGTATTACACAGAAGAAAGGCTAAAAAGTTATTGCACTGGAGCAAATGTGAGCAGTTTTGCATGGAGGACATCACTGCAGTTATTACATATAAAATAGGTTGAAGCGTTTTTGTATTGTTGCTTGTGTGAACAGTTATTCAATGGGGGAGTGTGTAAGCTGTAATACGGGCTGGTTTGAACAGGTGTTACAGAGGGGGTAGGTTAATGGGAGCAGATAGTGCATTCAGACTCAGATCAGCAGTTATCGTATGGGACTGTAAGCAAGTACTGGACAGGACCAGTTGACGTGCCATGATCATGTATTCCATGGGAATGGTGTGAGTAGTTATTACATGGGATCATGTTAAGAAGTTATTGCATTGTAGATGGTGTGAGCATTAATTAGATGGTGCTGGTATGAGTAATCATGACATGAGGCTGGTTTGAACACTTTTTACACAGGGAAAGATTGAGGAGTTATTGCATGGGGCTAATGTGAGCAGTTACTGCATTGAGACTTAGGTCAGTGGTTATCGTATGGGGCTGTAAGCAGGTATCAGACAGAGGCTGGTGTGAGCAGTTATCACGCCAGGCTATGGTGAGAATTTATCACATGGGGTTAGGTTGAGGAGTTATTGCATAAGGGCTGATGTGGGCAGGTTTGCATGAGTGATGTGATCAGTTATTGCATGGGGGCTAGGGTAGGAAGGTATTGCATGGGAAGAGGTGCTCTAAATCTGCCTGGAGCTGCAGAGGGGTTTGGTGTTCACAATAGGTCTTTCTGTAGGGGATGATTTTCAGAAGGGGTACCCCAGCTTTTCTTCTCGGGGGGAGGGGTTCTTTTTGGGGAGGTATGTGTTCATTGGGGTGGTGTGGAAATTACAGTAGTGTATGCTACCCTCCCGGTGCAGGGTCTTGTGGGGGTCTGGTACTCTCAGCCCCTCTTCAGAGTATTTGGGGGACCCTCCTCCCCAGAAGGGGACAGTGGGGTATGATACTCCCAGCACGTCTGAACAGTATTTGGGGCGGTATGCTGCTCCCCAGAAGGGAGCAGTGGGGTCTTATACTTACTGTATGTCTGAACAGTATTTGGGGGGCTCTGCTCCCCATAAGGGGCCCAGTGGGGTCTGATACTCACAGTATGTCTACACAGTATTTTGGGGGGCATGCTGCTCCCCAGATGGGGGCAGCGAGATCTGATATTCACAGTACGTCCACACAGTATTTCGAGGGGCTCTGCAGTGGTGTCTGATACAGTCCGTCCATACAGTATTCTGGGGGGCTGTGCTGTGCTCCCCAGAAGGGGCCAGTGGGTTCGGATACTCACAGTACGTCTACACAGTATTTTGAGGGGCTCTGCAGTGGGGTCTGATACAGTATGTATATACAGTATTTGGGGAGGGGAAGTTGCTGCTCCCCAAAAGGGGCCCAGTGGGGTATGATATTCACAGTAAGTCTACACGGTATTTGGGGGGGCTGTGCTCCCCAGAAGGGGCCAGTGGGGTCTGATACTCACAGTAGGTCTACACAGTATTTCGGGGGGCTCTGCTCCCCAGAAGGGGCCAGCGGGGTCTGATACTCACAGTACGTCTACACAGTATTTCGGGGGGCTCTGCTCACCAGAAGGGGCCAGCGAGGTCTGATAATCACAGTACGTCTACACCGTATTTTGGGGGTCTCTGCTCCCCAGAAGGGGTCCAGTGGGGTCTGATACAGTACGTCTACACAGTATTTCGGGGGCCTCTGCTCCCCAGAAGGGGACAGCGGGTCTGATACTCACAGTACGTCTACACCGTATTTTGGGGGTCTCTGCTCCCCAGAAGGGGCCAGCGGGGTCTGATACTCACAGTAGGTCTTCCTCGTCAGCTCCTCCACCACCTCGGGCTTCAGCTTGCTGTTGGATTTCCCCATCCTGCTCGTGGGGGGTCCCGCGGGGCGCTCAGGGCATCAATCCGTAGGGGGGGTCCGGGCCCGCGCCCCGTCTCTGATGCGGATCCTGGGAGGGGTGAGGGGGTGGCTCTGGAGCTCGGGTGGGTAGATTCTGTTGGGGTGGGGCGGAGTGGGTTGCTCCGGTGGAGGGGGCGGGGGATGCCCCGTGTCTGACAGATGGGGGTCCCCGGTACTGCCTGGGCTCCTCTCCTCGCGGCCTCTCTGTCTCTCCTCCTCCTCTGTCTCCTCCCCTCCTTCTCCTCTCTGCCTCTCCCTCCTCCTCCTCCGCCGCCCTCCTCTGTTGCTCGGTTGTCCCTGGTTACCGCCGCTTCCAGAGACGCCCATCCCGGCGCCGCCTCCCCGCGAGCCCTCCTTCTGCTCTTCTCTCCTCTTCCCTTCCTCTTCCGTCCTTCCCTCCTTCTGCTCTTCTCTCCTCTTCCCTTCCTCTTCCGTCCTTCCCTCCTTCTGCTCTTCTCTCCTCTTCCCTTCCTCTTCCGTCCTTTCCTTCTTCGCTTCGCCTGCCCCCTCTCCCTCACCTCTCCCCCTTTCTTTGTCCCTTCCCCTTCTCTCTTGGCCAGTTCCTTTTTATCCTTCGCTCTTTACTGCACCCAGTCCTTTTCACCCCGTTTCTTTGTTCCTTCAATCCTGCTCCATTTATTTTATCCTTCGTTCTTTACTACACCCAGTCTTCTCTTCCCCTTTCTTCGTTCCTTCCCTGTCTTTCCTGCTCAGTTCCTTTTTATCCTTCGCTCTTTACTACACCCAGTCCTTTTCACCCCCTCCCGTTCTTTGTTCCTTCCCCTTCTCTCCTACTCCATTTATTTTATCCTTTGCTCTTTACTACTCACAGTCTTCTCTTACCCTTTCTTCATTCCTTCCCTTACTCTCCAGGTCGTTCCTTTTTATCCTTCGTTCTTTACTACACCCAGTCTTCTCTTCTCCTTTCTTGGTTCCTTCCCTGTCTTTCCTGCTCTGTTCCTTTTTATCCTTCGCTCTTTGCTACACCCAGTCCTTTTCACCCCCTCCCGTTCTTTGTTCCTTCCCCTTCTCTCCTGCTCCATTTATTTTATCCTTTGCTCTTTACTACTCACAGTCTTCTCTTCCCCTTTCTTCGTTCCTTCCCTTACTCCCCAGGTCAGTTCCTTTATATCTTTCGCTCTTTACTACACCCAGTCCTTTTCACCCCCCTTTCTTCGTTCTCTTCCCTTGCCCCACCCACACTTTCTCTATCTCTTCTGGTCCTTCTTTTTATTCTCTTTGCTTCCCTTTCCTCCGTTAAGCTCCGTCTTTCCTTCATATTCCTCCACCTTTACTTCCTTCCTCTTGTCTCTTTCCTCCTACCTGCCTACATTCTCTTTTCTGCCACCTTGTCTTTCCATCTTTTACTTGTCTTTCCCGTTTCTCTTCCTCTTCCTCTTCTTCTTTCCTTCTCCCATTACTTCCCCACAGTCCTTCCCCTCATCCGCCTTCCTCTCTCCTCCTCTTCCTACTCCCTTTCTCTCATCCTTTCCATCCTCCTCGTACTTTCTTCCTTGTTTCCCTAGTTTCTTGTCTCTTTCCTTCCCCTCTCTCCTCTTTCCTTGTTCATTTCTTCTTTTTGTCCTACGCTTCTTAGTCCTCCGCCCCATCATTCTTCTCTTTCCTTCACCATTTCATCGACTCTTCCCATGACATGCCCCTTCTTTTTACTCCCACTGTCTACCCTTTCTCTCTCCATCTTTCCTTACGCCCCCCCTTTTCGTCCACTCCCTTACACGTCCTACCTTCTCTCTTTCTTATCTCTTCTGCCTTTCTCCCTTCTTTCATCCACTCCTTGCCCCTCTCATTCTTTCCCTCGTGGCTGCCTTCCTCTTTTTTTCTCCCACTCTGTTCTCCCCTTTCTGAAACCCTCACCTCTCTCTCCTCTTTGAATCCTCTCTTACCTTCACTTTTACTTTTTACAGTTTCCTGCCCGTCTTCTACCCACTTCTCCATCGATCTTGTTCCTTCCCTACTCTCTCTTCCCCCCACCCCTCCACCCCTTGCCCCCTGGCACCCTTTCTTATAACCTTCTCTCACGCCTGATTCTAGGTGCTGACTCCAATGCAAGCATTTTTGGTGCTGTATGTATTTGTGGGGATGTGCTGCCCTCTTGTGGCCTTCTATGGTTGCGGCCTAAGGCAGATAGAGTCTGTGTTCATTTTATTTACTTTGCACCACCAGGAGTGTGGTTGCCGTTAATACGCGGGGTGAGGGGGTGGGGGGGGGGGGTAGTAGAAGTAGTTCGTATTGTTTTGTGCAGGTAGGGTGGAGGTCTTTACTAATGGACTCATATGCCATCTGGGCACCTCGGGGTGTGCATTGCCCAGCTTGAAGTGTGTGCCCAGTTAATTGGGAGTTGTGTGTCTTGTTACAGAGCTCGGCATCCCTTTAAACCAGACGAGCTGTGTGGGGTGGGTTTGCTCTGCTAACTGTGTCTGTCTTTTATTTCTATCCTAAGAAGACAAGTGGTGATTTTTAGGTCGAGCCTAGCGCAGCGCGCATGCGCTGCTCTATGGGAGGCTTATTGTAATCACTCCAAACTTCTCTGTGTGGGTTAGTCTCCTCCCACACATTGGATTGGCCTTTGTGTGTGGCTTTCAATAATGAAAGCACACAAATGGCCAAATGCGGGTGCATGTCCCACCTCTTCTCCAAAGGTTCACTCCCAAGGCGTTTTGCTCTCGGGAGCGAGCAGCAGCGCGCAGGGTGCAGCTGCATTCCTCGTCGTGTTGTGGATCTGGTTACTAATTAAACACAGCGCAGTCGCTTTCAGTTTCGCGGCCGTGCTTGTTTAATTTTCTGCTGCTATGCTCCCGCCCCCCACCCGTTGTCCGTGTTCACAATGCTCCCACCCCCCTCCCGTTGTCCGCATTCCCTTTGTTCTCGCACCAAGAGCAACTTTGTCCCTCTCAAGATTATTCCACGGGCTGGAGCCCAATATTGCACCAATTGTAGCAATTTCGCTGCATTTATTGTGAATAACATTTCTGCGGGTGATGAAAATAACAGTAGCTTTTACTTCGCAAGGTTTATCGGCGAACGTATCACACACTCCATCATTTCGTCATTTTAACTTTTATTGTGCACTCTTACACACAAGACAGTGCTTTGTCCGTGATGCGCATGCGCTACGGTCTGTAAATATGGCATTACAGAGTCGTAGATCGCTGTAGCAGATTGAGACAACGGGTCTGTATGTCGCCTTCCACCTCCTGCATTCAACGGGTTAAAAATTCCCTAGACGACTTGTGCGCTTATGTGCGCCATTGTATGAAACGGAGTTGGTCTTGGCTACAGTTCCAGCTCGCTAGATAGTTTTCACTGCACCCGTTTCTCGTGTCTGTGTTATGGGAAATGCGAAATCTACGTGCAGCTGAGTTTTCAAGGGGAATACTACTGGTGAAATAAAATTTAGAAATTACGCTGCTAGTCACTAATGCCAAATCCAAAATATTACTTGAATCAATTTAAATTTTCGCCATAGTAAACTATTAGATGCTCCCAATGTCATATGCAGTCACTTACATCTAGTAGAAACTAATGGCGATGAGTCATCTGGCGAAAGAAATGGCATGGGGGAATGTTTGGAAGTGTATTTCGCGGGGCACAATCTCGTGAAGGGTAATTCCTCATTTGTGTAATGTAGTTAACACAGAATAAATACACTTGTATTTTTAACTGCTGCACCAGACATACATGTTAACGATTCATATTCACTAGTGCCATCTCCTTTTGTCCAAGCTATTTTAATATTTATCAACTTTAATTTCTTCTATCGCCTCTAGTGAAATACTCCCCCACCGTCTCCCCTTCTCTTTTCCAACTGCAGTGCTTCGCCTTCCAAAGGCAGGAATATATGTATTTTTGTTAAATTGCTACTCTTTCTCTGAATATTTGCTCCAATTAAAGCCAGCTTTAAGGCAATTGACTCCCCAGAGTTCAAGGGGACTCGGGCCGAAGCCGCCAGATGCAAAAGTGGTGCAGATAAGCCTGACAATGCTTTAATCCATGGCGGCACAGCACCCAGGATAATGTGCTGCATGACTAACCACTTATAAGGTCCCAAAGGCGAGACCTATTGGCTATGCCAATGCTTGTTTTTAAGCAGATGATTTCAAACCGTTTTCCCTTCTTATTTATTTCCAGTTGCTCGTCTCCTACTGGAGTAAATCACTGGCCTGTGTCCACCTCGTACTCAAGGGAGTGGTCTACTTACAAGGGTCGAGCTCTGGAGACTTCTGGTTAATAATTCCCTGAGCTGAACCCTCTGTGAGAGTAGTGTTCAAGCAGAGTCATCCGGGCCACCACTGCCCCCCCCAAACAGGCCAGAGTCATCCGGGCCACCACTGCTCTCCCCCACCCCCAGGCCAGAGTCATCCGGGCCACCACTGCCCCCACCCCCATTCAACAGGCCAGAGTCATCCAGGCCACCACTGCCCCCCACCCCCAGGCCGGAGTCATCCAGGCCACCGATGCTCCACCCACCCCCACCCCTACCCCTCAACAGGCCAGAGTCATCCGGGCCACCACTGCCCCCACCCCCCATTCAACAGGCCAGAGTCATCCAGGCCACCACTGCCCCCCCACCCCCCAGGCCGGAGTCATCCAGGCCACCGCTGCCCCCCCACCCCTCAGGTTAGAGTCATCCAGTCCACTAGTGCCCCCCACCCCCGCCAGAACAGAGTCATTCAGGCCCCCGGTGCTCCCCCCCTCAGGCCAGAGTCATCCAGGCCACCGGTGCTCCCCTCAGGACAGTGTCATCCAGGCCCCCGGTGCCCCCTTATTAGAAATTGGATTTTTGGTAGGCCAGGGCATGTGCCAAAGCCAGGCAGAAACCACCACTCTAGTCAGGATAAGGGAGTTACACTCCTAAAATAACCCCTGCTCACCCCCTTGGTAGCTTGGCACGAGCAGTCAGGCTTATCTTAGAGGCAGTGTGTAAAGCATTTGCCCATAACCAACAGTAATACAGTGTAGGCACTACAAAAGAACACCACACCAGTTTAGAAAAAATCCAATATTTTTATATACTTAAGACAAGACCAAAAATGATAAAAATCCACAATACAGTACTTAAAAATCCTCAGTTATCAAAATATGCTTGAAAAACAGTTCCTTGATGTCGATAGTTCCGTCCGGGGCTATCACGGCGTCGTGAACAAACAAATCCAAACAGTTCTGGCTGATGTGGTGTCGCGGGCCAGCTACGGTGTCGGGAAGACCCGCAAACAGTACCTTTTAGAAATGCAGGGCGTCGGCGACCTCTCGTTGAGCTTCCGAAAGCACGGCGTCCGTAGGCGTCGGTTCCAGAGGTCGGCGCAGGAGTCGTCGGGGCCCTCGAAATCACACGTGTTGCAGATCGAACTCCTGTCTGTTGAAGACAGGCGCGCTGGCGTCGGCAGGCACCGGGAGCTGCGGTGCGAAGTGCAGCAGTGCGGCGTGCAGTGCAGGCAGGTCGCGGTGCAAGCAGCGGCGTCGTCGTGGCTGAAGCGCTGTCGGCTGACGAACTGGAGTCGATGGCGCCGGCATCGGTAGGCCAAGGCTGCGGGATGAGGGCGGTGCGTTGTGTAACTTTACGAGCGGTGGCCTCGAACCACGGTGCAAGCAGCGGCGTAGATTTCGGCGTGGAGCGGCGTCGTCGGGGCTACCAAGGCGTCGCCGTGAAGCAAGGCGGGGCAGAATGTGGTGCCCACAGGTCGCGGTGCGAGCAGCGGCTCGGTGGCGGCGTCAGCAGGCGTCGTCGGTGAGACCAGGGTTGCGGTGCGGCATTGCGGCGGTGCCCTCTGCGGTGCCTTCAGGACACGGAGTCGGCAGCGGCGTCGTCGGGTTGCTTCCTCTTCTGTTGCAGCACAAAACACACAGTCCCCAGTGCTGAGGGCAGAAGAGCTTGAAGTCTTTGCTGTTCCTGAGACTTCTTGAACAGGGGGCAAGCTCTACCTCAAGCCCTTGGAGAAACTCACAAAAGTAGATTGCAGAAAGTTCAGTCCAGTCCTTTCACTGCCCAAGACAGAAGCAGCCACTGCAGGCCAACACAGCAAAGCACACAACAAAGTGGTAGTTCCTCCTCACAGCTTCTCCAGCTCTTCTTCTTGGCAGTCTTCTTGGTCCAAAAGAGTTCTAAAGTTCAGGGGTCTGGGCCCCAATATTTATATCCCAAAATCCTTTGATCTCTTAGGCAGAGAGTGTCTGTGCCCAGCCAGAACCAGTTCTGCCTTCTCTGGTGTGACTTCCTGGCAGGAGGTGGAGACGGCATGGTCGGAGGCAGACCAGGCCCATTGAGGTGCAAGGAAATCTCCTCCCTCTTCCCCAATTGCAGCCCAGGCCTATTCAGCCCTTTCCTGACCCACCTAGACTATCTGGAGCCACTCCTGCTCCCCAGCCTTCTGTCATCCAAAACCCAGACAGGCAATCCACATTCCAGCAGAGGCACACAGGATGATTGAGCAAGAAAATACCTACTTTCTAAAAGTGGTATTTTCAAACACAGAATGTAAAAATCACCTTCACTCAAAGATGCATCTTTAGATTCTGAGTTCAGGCATACTAAACTTTATTTTCCTACCTAATTCCCCGGGCCAGTTATGTTTATAAGATGTTATAAACAAACTCCCCATTCTGTCCTATGGGGAACAGGTAGCCTTGCAATAGCGAAAAACGAAATTGGCTGTAATTCGCTATCAGGACATGCCACACACACCAGGGCATGTCCTACCTTTCACATACACTGCACCCGGCCCACAGGGGTACCTTGGGCCTACCTTAGGGGTGGCTGACATGTAAGAAAAGGGAAGGTGAGGGACTGGCAAGTGTGTGCACTGGCCAAGTCGACATGGCAGTAACAAACTGCGCGCAGACTCCGCAATGGCGGGTCTGAGTTACCTTTTCAGGGCTACTCATGTGGGTGGCACAATCAGTGCTGCAGGCCCACTAGTAGCATTTGATTCACAGGCCCTGGCACACTCAGTGCACTTTACTAGGGACTAACAAGTAAATCAAATATCCAATCATGGAAACACCAAACCATAACACAATTTACCACAGGAGCACTTGCACTTTACCACTGATCAGCAGTGAGAAAAGTGCGCAGAAACACTACGCCAGCAAAAACAGAGTAAAAACCGGGAGGTCAGAAAGCAAAAACTCAGGGGAAACACGCCAAAAGATGCCAAGTCTAACACATGTCCCCTCCAGCTGAAAGTAGGGAGAACTACCCACCCTCCTGGGAGTTCTCTTCACTAAGGCGGAAGAACCTGGACAGACCATCTGCATTGGCGTGTTCTGTGCCAGGACGGTGTTCCACCGTAAAGTCCATTCCCTGTAGGGAGATGGACCACCTCAGCAGTTTTGGATTCTCACCCCTCATTTGCCTCAACCATCTGAGGGGCCTGTGGTCTGTCTGAACCCGGAAGTGAGTCCCAAACAGGTATGGTCTCAGCTTCTTCAGTGCCCAGACCACAGCGAAAGCTTCCCTTTCTATGGCACTCCACCTCTGTTCCCTGGGGAGTAGTCTCCCGCTAAGGAAGACTACAGGCTGGTCTAGGCCCTCTTCGTTCAGTTGTGAGAGCACCGCTCCCACTCCATGCTCTGAAGCGTCAGTCTGCACGACGAATTCCTTGGAGAAGTCGGGTGCCTTGAGCACGGGTGCCTTGCACATGGTGGCCTTTAGGGCATCAAAAGCCTTCTGGCAGGACTCAGTCCAGATCACCTTCTTGGGCTGCTTCCTGGAAGTCAGCTCTGTTAAGGGGGCAACAATGGTGCCATACCCCTTAACAAACCTCCTGTAGTACCCGGTGAGTCCTAAGAAGGCCCTCACCTCAGTCTGGGTCTTGGGGAGCTCCCAAGCCAGAATGGTGTCAACCTTGGGTTGTAGGGGCGCCACCTGGCCACTTCCTACCTGGTGTCCCAAGTACACCACCGAACCCTGCCCGATCTGGAACTTACTGGCCTTGATCGTGAGGCCTGCCCTCTGCAGCGCCTTCAACACTTCACCGAGGTGCTGCAAGTGTTCTTCCCAGCTGGAACTGAACACTGCGATGTCATCCAGGTAGGCGGCACTGAAATCCTCCAGCCCAGCCAACACCTGGTTGACCAACCTCTGAAAGGTGGCAGGGGCATTCTTCAACCCAAAGGGCATCACCCGGAACTGGTAATGTCCTTCTGGGGTTGAAAATGCTGACCTCTCCTTGGCCCCATCGGTTAAGGCAATCTGCCAGTACCCAGACATTAAATCAAACGTGCTGAGGAACTTGGCAGCTCCCAACTGATCAATGAGCTCATCAGCTCTGGGGATGGGGTGTGCGTCAGTCCTGGTGACGGCATTGAGCCCACGGTAGTCCACACAAAACCGCAGTTCTGGAGTGGCACTGGGTACAGCAGCCTTTGGGACCAAGACCACTGGGCTGGCCCAAGGACTGTTGGAAGGTTCGATCACCCCTAACGCCAACATCTTAGAGACCTCCTCTTTAATGATGGCCTTGACCCGGTCAGTCAACCTGTAAATCTTGTGCTTCACAGGAGGGCTGTCACCGGTGTCCACGTCATGGGTACACCAGTGAGTAACACCTGGGATCAGGGAGAACAGTGGGGCAAACTGTCCCAACAACTGGTGACAGTCGCTCTGCTGCTCTGGAGTCAGTGTAGGGGAGAGGATCACACCTTCCACTGACCCATCGCGCTCCTTGGTAGACAGGAGGTCAGGGAGAGGTTCACTCTCCTCTTCCACCCCATCATCTGTCGCCAAGAGTATGCTCACTTCGGACCTCTCGAAGTGGGGCTTGAGGCGGTTCACGTGGAGGACCCTCAAAGGGTTCCTTGGAGCCCGCAAATCCACCAGGTAGGTGACATCACTTTTGCGCTCCACCACCTCAAATGGCCCAGTCCACTTGTCCTGCAAGGCACAAGGTTCCACTGGGGCCATGACCCACACTTTTTGCCCAGGTTGAAATTCGACCAGAGTGGCATTCTGGTCATACCACTTCCTCATTTCTTCCTGGCTTGCTTCTAGGTTCGCCTGAGCGAGTTTCCTGAGGCGGGCAGTTTGGTTTCTGAAGGCCAGCATGTAACTGAACACATCCTGGGGAGTTTTCCTGGGAGCTGCCTCCCAGCCTTCCTTCACCAAACTCAGAGGTTTTCTCACAGGGTGACCATACAGAAGCTCAAAGCGACTGAACCCAAGAGACTTCTGTGGTACCTCCCTGTATGCAAAGAGAAGGCACGGCAAGAGGACGTCCCACTTACGCCTCATGGGTTCTGTTAGACCCTTAATCATGCCCTTCAAGGTCTGGTTGAATCTCTCTACCAGACCGTTACCTTGTGGGTGGTAAGGGGTGGTGAACTTGTAGGTTACACCACACTCCTTCCACAGGGATGTCATATACATGGATATGAAATTGGTTCCCCTGTCAGAAACCACCTCTCTGGGGAACCCCACTCGGGAAAAGATCCCCATTAATGCCCGGCCCACCACTGGCGCCGTCGTTGTCCTGAGAGGGATTGCCTCCGGGTACCGGGTGGCATGGTCCACCAAGACTAGGATGTACCTGTTGCCCATGGCTGTCTTGGGATCCAGTGGCCCCACAATGTCCATCCCTAACCTGTCAAAGGGCGTTCCAACCACTGGAAAAGGTTGGAGAGGAGCTTTGACCTTCCTCCCACTCTTACCACTTGCCTGGCAAGTTTTGCAAGACCTGCAATGTCCATCTGACTGCCTTCGCATTTGTGGCCAGAAGAAGTGGGTGACAAGCCTGTCAAAGGTCTTGTCCTGCCCCAAATGTCCTGCCAAAGGCACGTCATGAGTCAGACCGAGTAGGAAGGTCCTGAAGCGCTGGGGCACCACCAGCACACGGGCTGACCCAGGCTCAGCGACCTTAGGCTCACTGTACAGGAGATCATTCTCCCAGTAGATCCAATGTGAGCCGGACTGATCACCAGCTGCCTGGTCTGCAGCCTGCCGCCGCAGACCCTCTAGAGAAGGGCACTCTTTCTGCTCCTTGCAGAATTCCTCCTGGTGGGACCCCCTTCTTGCTGCCAATGGGTCAGCTCAGAGATGTCCCCCAGTTCGGCTACCTGCTCCCTGTAGGCACCGGGGCGTCCCCTCAAGGTCCGCCTCCTCCCGGTCCGTGGGAACGTCGGGGCCGGTTTCCCGCGCCCTTTGCCCTTTCTCTTGCCAGGGACTTGGGCCACTGTTTCAGGCTCCAAGTCCTCTTGATCTCCCTTTCTGGCCGCCATTGACCGAGTGGACACGCATGCCCACTCTGGCAACCCAAGCATCTCCAAGTGAGACCTGAGCTCAACATCCTTCCATAAGGACTGCTCCAGGTCGTTGTGAGAAGTTGGCCTGGTATATGCTGTCCACTAATTAAAGTTGGCACCTTGCACCAGTCCAAACGACCCTTATTGATGATTAGGTCAAAGATAACCTTTATGAAAGCTATCCTAGTGGTAGCTGTGGAGAGCAGCCTTCAGGCTTAATCTTGAAGGAATGTAAAGCAGCTTGTTTTACCAGAACAGACCCTCCTAAGTGACCAAATGAAAGGAGAACCACACAAGTGTTATATAAAAAATATGTATTTATTACTAAACACTCTCTACTAATCTCTATGTGAGATTAGAACATAAAGCACACAATACTTAATCAATAGAACAACAGTAAATAGCACAATACACAGCAGACTCCAGGGGGAGACCAAACCATATACTAAAAAAATGGTATAACAACCACGACTTCAATAGACACAGTGCCTAGAGCACGTAGAATCGCTGGGACCCCAAGGAACCACCCAAAGGAGTGACACAGGGAGCCCACGGAGGACGGGTGCAGTGTGGGAACACAGACGAGAGCTCCGTACAACTCTATGGGAAAGTCACGGTTGGAAAATTACAAGTTAAGGACACTTCGGAGAGGACTTCAAGCAAACCCTTTGGAACATAGAAGGTTCTAAGGCCAGCACCCTTGTGAGTACCGAGGTACCCGTGTTACGTATCCCAGAGGAGCCGGGTGCATAGGGGTCAAGTGGTGTCGGAAACCCTTGTCGTTTTCAATGGCGTGATGCGAAGAAGTACTGCTGCCGGGAAGATGAAAAGTGTCCGGTGGAATACAAGCCTGTATCCAAGGTGAGAAGAACCTGAAAGCAGAGGGTACAGAGTCTGGGTCACTTCAGGGTGACCAGGGGCTCGATAGACGAATCCCCACCGATGTTGGGTGCTTCAGGTGTGAAGATAGGATGCTTGACTCTGCAGCCACGGCGACCAGGAGATGTCGACAATGACCAAAGTCTGGAGGTGAGCTGTCCCACAAAGGATGTCGAGTGCTGAGGGGTCAGTGTCCGGATTGAACAACAACAAGCCTTGGCAGAGGCAACCCACACGGGCAGAGGAAACAAGTTACAGTATGGACCAGCGAGGTCCAGGAGACTCTCCAGGCTATGGGAAGTCAGGGCACGTCTGGAGCAACCAGGGAAGCCCAAGGAAAATCAAAGTGACCCTCGCCAGGACCCGCAGGCCAACGGACCAGGGATCGCAAAGGGACCTCAAGCGGAATCACAAAGCACCAGCCCACGGAGCACTTGTGGAGTGGAGGCCGGAGATCTTTGGTGGAAATGCTGCTGGGGTTCGGGACTACACGTAGTCCAAAGCACAGCCTCAGGGATTGCCAAAAAGTATATGCTGCTGCAAAAGTACACAGTGCACAGGGGTTCAGGTTGCACGGTCCCCACGAGGGATACTGGTCTCAGGATTGCTGAGAGAGCAGATCGACCTCAGGGATGCTCGGGAACCCACCTCCTGTGTTGCAGAAATCTTCAGAGTCCTCAGGAGCTCAGGAGATGCAAACCGGTCAGATGCGTTTAGGTGCCTGCTGCTGCAGGGGAGTAACTCCTTTACTCCAAGGGAGATTCTTCTGTCGTCCAGCGAAGTGTAGACCATCGAAGTACTTGGTTTCTGCTTGCAGAGTTTAGTCCAGGTAAAATCCAAAGTCCTGTAGTCAGGTTTCCTACTTTATACCCAAGGAAGGGGTTGGACTAACTCTGGGGAGCCACCTAGGGGAGGGTCAGGACAGAGGGGTGGCTACACCCATGTCCTTTGTCCAGTTTCACGCCACAGCAGGAGCAAATGGCTCCTGCAACCGGTTTGAGCTGGACTATGCACGGGGACACCATATGTGCCCCCAGGGCAGACTTTCTGGCACTGTAAGAGTGCACCCACCCAGCCCCAATACACTAAAGCCTGTCTGGGAGGTGGTCACACCTCCCTGTGACAGGAAACCTATTGTCAGGCCTTCCTCTGCTCGAGCTTGGCTCAGCAGCAGGAGAGCAGACTCGTGTCTGTGGCTGGCAGCATCCATTTTGTGCTGCCCAGGTCGAGAAAGCTGGTACTGGGTAGACCGGTGACCCATAGTAGTGGTTCTACAAGGGAGGAATCATACCTCCCACACCAGTTACTGGTGTGGAGGTATGATTCCAAGGTGTTTGACACCAAACACGACATGTTTCTAAGCAGCCGTTTTAAAGTTAGCATTTACCGAGAGGTTGTAATGCACTTAAGTATATATGGTTGGCTGCATCACAGACAACCCCGGAGAATAGATTCCGAAGGCTGCAGAGGGGCTCTGCTCATGCAGGGGCACCCTCTCACACAAAACCCAGCACCCTGCCTTCAGAATTGATAAGGCCTGCCATAGGGGTGACTGATAGGTTTCTATGTGTAGTGATTTAGAATAGATATAGGTAACCTATATCTAAGTAAGGGGTGCATGCACCTCCTTACACAGGTTGCAGTAGCAAACCTGTGGTGTCATTTTGAATGGCCTCTCAGGGGTGGCACGATACATGCTTCAGCCCCTGGGAGGCCTCTGGGCTACCTATGCCCTGGGTACATGATGTACCATATACTAGGGACTGATAAGGGTACCCCAGAATCCAATCTGGAGTGTACCTAAAGTACATGCAATCAATTTAGGGAAAAAGCAGATAGACGGGGGTCCTGAATAGCACGATCTCAGTCAGACTAGTCAAAAACCAGCAAAACACCAGGAAAAAAGTGGGGGTAACCATGTAGTCAGATTCCACCTTCCTACAGTCGTTACCTAGCAGACAATCTACAGGCATGGAAGGGCTCACAACCACCCTCAAGGGACCTGAGACCCCCCCCCACTCGAAGGGAACCTGCGCCACCAGACACTGGCGCTCTGAATTGTCTACAGCAATTACTTGGTGGAATGCCCCTGGGACTACCTGCTTCTCAGAGACCAGGTGACACCGGACTGAGGTCACACTGGCTCCAGTATCTCTGAGAGCCTCTACCCTTTTCCCATTGATGGTCAACCAGGTGCTGTATTTCTTTGTGTTAGGGGCACCGGGTTTCCTGGGACCATCTCACTGTCCCCTAGTGAGACGAGGGTCATTTCTGCGGGGTCCCCACCCTCCTGTGGGTACTCCTCCTCCCCAAGCGCTACACTAGCCAACACCTTGGACTGCCCACCGGTGGGTGGCTGTGCCCCCTTAGGGCACTTGGGGTCCCCCTTCATGTGACCCACGTGGTCACATGCAAAACACTTGCGGGGGCTGGTCTCAGCAGGCTTTCCTGACGAGACCCCTTGTTTCTTATCTCCTGGGGGATGGGAACCTTTACCCTGGGTGTTAGTTTGGGGCCCTTTAGAGAACTCCTGTGTTTTACCCTTGTCCCCCCACTTTTCTGCTGGGGACCCTGCCTACCTTTGGCTGAGTCTCCCCCATACGCTTTCCTGTGGACCCTGGTACTCACCCAGCGGTCCGCCTCCATAGCAAGCTTCCTGGGGTCAGTCGGCTTACTATCAACTAGGTGCTGGCGCAGATCTGCAAAACATAGACTAGACAAGTGCTCCCATGCAATCAAATTGTAGAGCCCCTGAAAATCTGTCACATTACTGCCCTTCACCCAGCCATCCAGTGACCTGCAAAACATATCTACACATTCCAATCAAGTGTTGGCATCGGACTTCTTACTGGACCTGAACTGATCCCTGTACTTTTCAGGAGTGAGACCATACTTAGTGAGAAGGGCGTCCTTCATGTCTGGATAGGTGAGGTGATACCCCTTACCCAAAGCTATTAAAGTATCCCTTGCTTCTTCTGGGAAGAGAGGCCACAACCCTGCGCCCCAATTCTCCTCAGGGACCTCATTCATGTGTATCGCTGCCTCGTAACCCTGAAACCACCTTTGTATGTCATCCCCCTTCTTGAATTCTTTGCCTACATTCTTAGGGATGTGCACAATCCTGTCTGCCTGTCTTGACGGGTTGCTGCCACCATCTGAGCTGGCTCTACTCCTCTGATCCAGCTCCTTTATCCTGAACTCATGCTCTAACATCATCCTTTTCTCCTCCATGGCTAACTTAAGCTTCTCCAGTTCTACTGCAACTCTCCTTGCTTCCCGCCTGTCCTCCAGCTCTCCTGGGGACAGGCCACTGCTGCCTGGCCTGGAGGGTTCCCCCTCCCAAAAGCACATCCACCCTAGGAATAGGCTCCTACGCCTCTCCACTGAGATCACCAGACTGCTCGCTGGCATGTCTGGCTGCTACCCAGGCCCTCAGCGCCTTTTGTAGCTCCTCCTTCCTCGTGAGGCCTCTGACTTGGACTTTTGCAAATTGATTTCAATTCCCTAACATTGTAGGATTCCAACCTATCCTCCTCAAAGGCAATTTCCAGGGATGCAACAGATGATGCTCTTGATTCAGGCATGATGAAGTAGCGAGTTCAAACTGGCAAGATCAAAAATAGGCCAAAAAGAAAAAGAACCAGTATGTGGCACGTAATGGTCTGCGATATGGTAGTAGTGCACAACAATCACAGTAAGTGCAAACGCAAGTCCTATCCTCACCGCTGACAACCAATGTTAGAAATGGGATTTTTGGTAGGCTAGGGCATGTTCCAAAGCCAGGCAGAAACTACCACTCTAGTCAGGATAAGGGAGTTACACTCCTAAAATAACCCCTGCTCACCCCCTTGGTAGCTTGGCACGAGCAGTCAGGCTTATCTTAGAGGCAGTGTGTAAAGCATTTGCCCATAACCAACAGTAATACAGTGTAAGCACTACAAAAGGACACCACACCAGTTTAGAAAAATATCCAATATTTTTATATACTTAAGACAAGACCAACAAGCATTTGCAATGCAATAGGTCTCGCAATTGGGAGAGTTTGAGCTTTTGACATTGTTAACGGCAATGCTTTTTAGTTATGTGTTGGTTTTTAAAACATAAATAAAAGGCATTATCATTTACAATGCCAATAGCTCAAACTCTCGCAAATGCGAGACCTATTGCATTGCAAATGCTTGTTGTAACATCTGGCCGGTCATATACAACAGCCCTTTTCTACACTAGAGAAGTGTCAGATTACTCTGACTTGTCCAGTGAGGTCCGTCACCTTTCCACAAAGGTGCATAAAAAAATGTCCTCTGTTGACAGGTAGTAGTTAAGCATCGCCACCTTAAACCTGGCTTACCTAGTTACAAGTTTGACAAGATAATCGCACTCGTTTGAAGAATGTAACATCAGTCCACTGCATTTCGAAAGATGAGGAAAGCATGAACTGATAGATCACTAGATTAGTACACAGCTACAAACATCTGTGGGAGGACTAAAGGGCATACAAATGTTTACGTCGTTTCAAAGCCGACTCAGCCTTTCATTCTTCAAAGGTCGATAAAATCGGTAGGGGTTCTTGGGTGAATTAAAGGGTAAAAATAGGGGGGTGCATAACCAACTCACGCCGGATAAGGTACTACAACGTGCGATCTGATCCAATGATTGTCTGTAATTAACATTTATTATCCTTCAACTCCGAAAGAACATATTGTGCTCATAAATGATCATCGCGCATATACCTAAAACTATACAATGTGTAATAAGGCTTTTGCAGCGTGGAAAAAACAGACATACAGCAATTTCGGTTGCTACCAGTACCAGAATATATAGCCCACTGCTGAAGCCAGTGCATTGCTTTACTAAGATCCAGGAGAGCGTGCCCACTACAAATACTTCACTTTTACAATACCACCTTGATCGGGGGGGGGGCTTCTTATCTAAATAAATTACAAAAAACAGAGCTACGTTCATTGGTCATATCCGAGAACAAGTGGGCTAGCTGAGGGCCGGCTGGGAATCCCGTTCAACAAGAAGCTAACGGAAGCAGCGCGCGGTGTCCAAGCTCCCACTCACCTTAACATACAGGTCCTGGTGCTCGTCCACGTACTTGAAGAGCTCAGGGAGCGCACAGGAAGACATCTCTCAAGCACAGCGTCAGTCTGGGTCCTGTGAAACAAACAAGTGCCGGTGAGAACCGTCCTCCGAGCTTTAAAGGAGCTGCTGCTGAGCTCGCATGTTGAAATGTACCAATGAAGCTCTTCTTTACCGGAGGGCTCTTCAGAGGTCACCTGATGGCTAGTCACGTGACAGCAGCCAGTGACTGAAACTGGATGACCATGAATGAGGAGGCTGCCTTAGCCGATCTTCACCCTTCTGAGCCCACAGCTGTGTTCCATGCACGCCCGAGTGTCTCTCGTCACATGCACCAATGGGTTTCTGGCCCTACAGGCGCTTTGCACATCTCACTCTGTTTGTATTGCAAGGCGAGTCGTGATGAAAACAGACAGCTGACCAGCCGTTCTGCACAACACGTGAGAGTAGCTTACCTGCCAACATTTGAAAAACAAGCTGAACAACGGAGGCGACATCGCGGGGCGCACTCCATGCCTCCGGTGCAGATGGCGGCGAAACCGGAAGTCAGGCAGCCTTCGTTGGGACGTGGGCGGGGCCTGCGAAAGAAACAGGAAGGAACCGCCGGAGAGGACGTCCGGAACCCTGCAGGCTCCATGCTGAAGTCCCGGCCCCATGAGAGGGATCGGGCGAAGAGTGAGGCAGACTGCATGGCACCAGAGGCAAGACGGGGCTCCAGAGTGGTGAGGAGAGCCCCGCGGCGTGCCGAGGAGACGGCCAGGGAACCTGCAGACCGAGGAGAAACGCCCTCCTGAACCAGCCGGTGAGTGAGGGCTTGGCTGGGTGCATTGCCGGTGCCCATTGTTTTAGCGGACCCGCTAGACAGCGGGCCGCTCCATCATGGGGCAATTTTGTAGACCTGCTGAGCCCCGGTGAGACATGTAAGGCGCACGCTGAAGGACACGCCATGAGCGTGCACATCGGCTGTCTGAAAGAGACGCCGTGAGCGTGCACATGGCCTGTCCGGGCGCCGTGAGATGTGCACGCGTATGGTGCGAGCAGGAGTTGTGACAACGCCGCGAGCCGTTCGCGTGCACATCTCCTGTCTTGCCATACGCGTGCACATGTCCTGTCCCGCATCGCTAAGCAAGTCGACAACAATAGATCTCGCCTACGCGAGCAGCGCATGGCGCTGCATCGCTAGGCGAGACCTAAAAACGATAAAAATCCACAATACAGTACTTAGAAATCCTCAGTTATCAAAATATGTTTGAAAAAAATTTCCTTGATGTCGATAGTTCCGTCCGGGGCTATCACGGCGTCGTGAACAAACAAATCCAAACAGTTCTGGCTGACCGCGGTGTCGCGGGCCAGCTACGGTGTCGGGAAGACCCGCAAACAGTACCTTTTAGAAATGAAGGGCATCAGCGACCTCTGGTTGAGCTTCCGAAAGCACGGCGTCCGCAGGCGTCGGTTCCGGAGGTCGGTGCAGGAGTCGTCGGGGCCCTCGAAGTCACACGCGTTGCAGATCGAACTCCTCTCTGTTGAAGTCAGGCGCGCTGGCGTCGGCAGGCGTCGGGTGCTGCGGTGCGAAGTGCAGCGGTGCGGTGTGTGATGCCCTCAGGTCACGGTGCGAGCAGCGGCTCGGTGGCGGCGTCAGATGGCATCGTCAGTGAGACCAGGGTCGTGGTGCGAAGTGAATGCGGTGCTCGTCGCGGTGCTGGCAGGTCGCGGTGCAAGCAGTGGCGTCGTCGTGGCTGAAGCGCTGTCGTCGGCTGACGAACTGGAGTCGATGGCGCCGGCGTCGGTAGGCCAAGGCTGCGGTGCGGGATGAGGGCGGTGCGTCGTGCCCTCAAACCACGGTGCAAGCAGCGGCGTAGATTTCGGCATGGAGCGGCGGCGTCGGGGCTACCAAGGAGTCGTCGTGAAGCGAGGCAGTGCGGAGTGCGGTGCCCACAGGTCGCGGTGCGAGCAGCGGCTCAGTGGCGGCGTCAGCAGGCGTCGTCGGTGAGACCAGGGTCGCGGTGCCCTCTGCGGTGGCTTCAGGACACGGAGTAGGCAGCGGCGTCGTCAACGTCGTCGGGTTGCTTTTTCTTCTGTTGCAGCACAAAACACACAGTCCCCAGTGCTGAGGGCAGAAGTGCTTGAAGTCTTTGCTGTTCCTGAGACTTCTTGAACAGGGGGCAAGCTCTACCTCAAGCCCTTGGAGAAACTCACAAAAGTAGATTGCAGAAAGTCCAGTCCAGTCCTTTCACTGCCCAAGACAGAAGCAGCCACTGCAGGCCAACACAGCAAAGCACACAGCAAAGTGGTCGTTCCTCCTCACAGCTTCTCCAGCTCATTTTCTTGGCAGTCTTCTTGGTCCAAAAGAGTTCTAAAGTTCAGGGGTCTGGGCCCCAATATTTATATCCCAAAATCCTTTGATCTCTTAGGCAGAGAGTGTCTGTGCCCAGCCAGAACCAGTTCTGCCTTCTCTGGTGTGACTTCCTGGCAGGAGGTGGAGACGGCATGGTCAGAGGCAGGCCAGGCCCTTTGAGGTGCAAGGAAATCTCCTCCCCCTTCCCCAATTGCAGCCCAGGCCTATTCAGCCCTTTCCTGACCCACCTAGACTATCTGGAGCCACTCCTGCTCCCCAGCCTTCTGTCATCCAAAACCCAGACAGGCAATCCACATTCCAGCAGAGGCACACAGGATGACTGAGCAAGAAAATACCTACTTTCTAAAAGTGGTATTTTCAAACACAGAATGTAAAAATCACCTTCACTAAAAGATGCATCTTTAGATTCTGAGTTCAGGCATACTAAACTTTATTTTCCTACCTAATTCCTCGGGCCAGTTATGTTTATAAGATGTTATAAACAAACTCCCATTCTGTCCTATGGGGAACAGGTAGCCTTGCAATAGCGAAAAACGAAATTGGCCGTAATTCGCTATCCGGACATGCCACACACACCATGTCCTACCTTTCACATACACTGCACCCGGCCCACAGGGGTACCTTGGGCCTACCTTAGGGGTGGCTGACATGTAAGAATAGGGAAGGTGAGGGACTGGCAAGTGTGTACACTGGCCAAGTCGACATGGCTGTTGCAAACTGCGTGCAGACTCCGCAATGGCGGGTCTGAGTTACCTTTTCAGGGCTACTCACGTGGGTGGCACAATCAGTGCTGCAGGCCCACTAGTAGCATTTGATTCACAGGCCCTGGCACACTCAGTGCACTTTACCATGGACTAACAAGTAAATCAAATATCCAATCATGGAAACACCAATCCATAACACAATTTACCACAGGAGCACTTGCACTTTACCACTGATCAGCAGTGAGAAAAGTGCACAGAAACACTACGCCAGCAAACCGGGAGGTCAGAAAGCAAAAACTCAGGGGAAACACGCCAAAAGATGCCAAGTCTAACACCCCCTCCAGAACAGAGACATCCAGGCCCCGGTACCCCCCCTCAGGCCAGAGTCATCCAGGCCACCGGTGCTCCCCTCAGGCCAGAGTCATCCAGGCCACCGGTGCTCCCCTCAGGCCAGAGTCATCCAGGCCCCCTGTGCCCCCCCCAGGCCAGAGCCGACCAGGCCCCCGGTGCTCCCCCAGACCAGAGTCATCCAGGACCCCGGTGCTCCCCCAGGCCAGAGTCATACAGGCCACTGGTGCCGCCCCCCTCAGGCCAGAGTCATCCAGGCCCCAGGTGCCCCCCAGGCCAGAGACATCCAGGGCCCCGGTGCTCCCCAGGCCAGAGTCATCCAGGGCCTTGGTGCTCCCCCAGGCCAGAGTCATCCAGGCCCCCGGTGCTCCCCCAGGCCAGAGTCATCCAGGCCCCCGGTGCTCCCCCCTCAGGCCAGAGTCATCCAGGCCCCCGGTGCTCCCCCCTCAGGCCAGAGTCATCCAGGCCCCCGGTGCTCCCCCTCAGGCCAGAGTCATCCAGGCCACCGGTGCCCCCCTCAGGCCAGAGTCATCCAGGCCACCGGTGCCCCCCTCAGGCCAGAGTCATCCAGGCCACCGGTGCCCCCCCCTCAGGCCAGAGTCATCCAGGCCCCCAGTGCCCCCCAGGCCAGAGACATCCAGGCCCCCGGTGCTCCCCCCTCAGGCCAGAGTCATCCAGGCCCCCGGTGCTACCCCCCCAGGCCAGAGACATCCAGGTCACCGGTGCCCCCCCCCTCAGGCCAGAGGCATCCAGGCCACCGGTGCCCCCCAGGCCAGAGTCATCCAGGCCACCGGTGACCCCCCCCTCCAGAACAGAGTCATCCAGGCCCCCAGTGCTCCTCCCCCAGGCCAGAGTCATCCAGGCCCCCGGTGCCCCCCCCAGGCCAGAGTCATCCAGGCCACCAGTGCTCCCCCAGGCCAGAGTCATCCAGGCCCCGGTGCTCCCCCAGGCCAGAGTCATCCAGGCCACTGGTGCTCCCCCCTCAGGCCAGAGTCATCCAGGCCACTGGTGCTCCCCCCTCAGGCCAGAGTCATCCAGGCCCCCGGTGCTCCCCCAGGCCAGAGTCATCCAGGCCACCGGTGCTCCCCCAGGCCAGAGTCATCCAGGCCACCGGTGCTCCCCCAGGCCAGAGTCATCCAGGCCACCGGTGCTCCCCCAGGCCAGAGTCATCCAGGCCACCGGTGCTCCCCCAGGCCAGAGTCATCCAGACCACGGGTGCTCCCCTCTCAGGCCAGATTCATCCAGGTTCCCGGTGCCCCCCCAGGCCAGAGTCATCCAGGCCCCCGGTGCTCCCCCCCAGGCCAGAGTCATCCAGGCCCCCGGCGCTCCCCAGGCCAGAGTCATCCAGGCCACCGGTGCTCTCCCTCAGGCCAGAGTCATCCAGGCCCTCGGTGCTCCCCCTCAGGTCAGAGTCATCCAGGCCACCGGTGCTCCCCCCTCAGGCCAGGGTCAGCCAGGCCCCCGGTGCTCCCCCAGGCCAGAGTCATCCAGGCCACCGGTGCTCCCCCTCAGGCCAGAGTCATCCAGGCCACCGGTGCTCCCCCCTCAGGCCAGAATCATCCAGGTGCCCGGTGCTCCCCCAGGCCAGAGTCATCCAGGCCCCCAGTGCTCCCCCAGGCCAGAGTCATCCAGGCCCCCGGTGCTCCTCCTCAGGCCAGAGTCATCCAGGCCACCGGTGCTCCTCCTCAGGCCAGAGTCATCCAGGCTCCGGTGCTCCCCCCTCAGGCCAGAGTCATCCAGGCTCCGGTGCTCCCCCTCAGGCCAGAGTCATCCAGGCCACTGGTGCTCCCCAGGCCAGAGTCATCCAGGCCCCGGTGCTCCCCAGGCCAGAGTCACCCAGGCTCCCGGTGCTCCCCCAGGCCAGAGTCACCCAGGCCCCGGTGCTCCCCCAGGCCAGAGTCACCCAGGCCCCGGTGCTCCCCCAGGCCAGAGTCACCCAGGCCCCCGGTGCTCCCCAGGCCAGAGTCACCCAGGCCCCCGGTGCTCCCCCAGGCCAGAGTCACCCAGGCCCCCGGTGCTCCCCAGGCCAGAGTCAACCAGGCCACTGGTGCTCCCCAGGCCAGAGTCAACCAGGCCACTATTGCTCCCCCCAGGCCTGAGTCATCCAGGTCCCCGGTGCTCCCCCCCCAGGCCTGAGTCATCCAGGCCACTGGTGCTCCCCCAGGCCTGAGTCATCCAGGCCCCGGTGCTCCCCCAGGCCAGAGTCAACCAGGCCACTGGTGCTCCCCCCTCAGGCCAGAGTCATCCAGGCCACTGGTGCTCCCCCCTCAGGCCAGAGTCATCCAGGCCACTGGTGCTCCCCCCTCAGGCCAGAGTCATCCAGGCCACTGGTGCTCCCCCCTCAGGCCAGAGTCATCCAGGCCCCCGGTGCTCCCCCAGGCCAGAGTCATCCAGGCCACCGGTGCTCCCCCAGGCCAGAGTCATCCAGGCCACCGGTGCTCCCCGAGGCCAGAGTCATCCAGGCCACCGGTGCTCCCCCAAACCAGAGTCATCCAGGCCCCCGGTGCTCCCCCCTCTGGCCAGAGTCATCCAGGCCACCGGTGCTCCCCGAGGCCAGAGTCATCCAGGCCCCAGTGCTCCCCCAGGCCAGAGTCCTCCAGTTCCCGGTGGCCCCCCCCTCAGGCCAGAGTCAACCAGGCCACTGGTGCTCCCCCAGGCCAGAGTCATCAAGGCCCCCGGTGCTCCCCCCTCAGGCCAGAGTCAACCAGGCCACTGGTGCTCCCCCAGGCCAGAGTCATCCAGGCCACCGGTGCTCCCCCAGGCCAGAGTCATCCGGGCCCCAGGTGCCGCCCCAGGCCAGAGTCCACCAGGCCACTGGTGCCCCCAGGCCAGAGCCAACAAGGCTCCTGGTGCTCCCCCAGGCCAGAGTCATCCAGGCCCCTGGTGCCCCCCAGGCCAGAGCCAACAAGGCTCCTGTTGCTCCCCCAGGCCAGAGTCATCCAGGCCCCTGGTGCCCCCCATGCCAGAGTCATCCAGGCCCCTGGTGCTCCCCCAAACCAGAGTCATCCAGGCCCCGGTGCTCCCCAAACCAGAGTCATCCAGGCCCCGGTGCTCCCCAAATGAGAGTCATCCAGGCCCCCGGTGCTCCCCTCAGGCCAGAGTCATCCAGGCCCCCAGTGCTTCCCCCTCAGGCCAGAGTCATCCAGGCCCCGGTACTCCCCCAGGTCAGAGTCATCCAGGCCACAGGTGCCCCTCCCTCAGGCCAGAGTCATCCAGGCCCCTGGTGCTCCCCTCAGGCCAGAGTCATCCAGGCCACGGGTGCCCCCCTCCACGCCAGAGTCACCCAGGCCCCCGGTGCTCCCCCCCAGGCCAGAGTCATCCAGGCCCCCAGTGCTCCCCCCCAAACCAGAGTCATCCAGGCCCCGGTGCTCCCCCCTCAGGCCAGAGTCATCCAGGCCCCGGTGCTCCCCCCTCAGGCCAGAGTCATCCAGGCCCCCGGTGCTCCCCCGCAGGCCAGAGACATCCAGGTCACCGGTGCTCCCCCCCAGGCCAGAGTCAACCAGGCCCCCGGTGCCGCCCCAGGCCAGAGTCAACCAGGCCCCCGGTGCCGCCCCAGGCCAGAGTCAACCAGGCCACCGATGCTCCCCCAGGCCAGAGTCATCCAGGCCACCGGTGCTCCCTAGGCCAGAGTCATCCAGGCCACCTGTGCTCCCCCCTCAGGCCAGAGTCATCCAGGCCACCTGTGCTCCCCCTCAGGCCAGAGTCATCCAGGCCACCGGTGCTCCCCCTCAGGCCAGAGTCATCCAGGCCACCGGTGCTCCCCCTCAGGCCAGAGTCATCCAGGCCACCAGTGCTCCCCCAGGCCAGAGTCATCCAGGCCACTGGTGCTCCCCCTCAGGCCAGAGTCATCCAGCCTCCCGGTGCCCCCCCAGGCCAGAGTCATCCAGGCCACCCGTGCCCCCCCAGGCCAGAGTCATCAAGGCCACCTGTGCCTACCCAGGCCAGAGTCATCCAGGCCCCGGTGCTCCCCCCTCAGGCCAGAGTCATCCAGGCCCCGGTGCTCCCCCCTCAGGCCAGAGTCATCCAGGCCCCGGTGCTCACCAAACCAGAGTCATCCAGGCCACCGGTGCCCCCCCCAGCCCAGAGTCATCCAGGCCCCGGTGCCCCCCAGGCCAGAGTCATCTAGGCCCCCGGTGCACCCCCAGGCCAGAGTCATCTAGGCCCCCGGTGCACCCCTAGGCCAGAGTCATCCAGGCCACCGGTGCTCCCCCAGGCCAGAGTCATCCAGACCCCCTGGTGCCCCCCCCCTTAGGCCAGAGTCATCCAGACTGCCTGGTGCCCCCCCTCAGGCCAGAGTCATCCAGGCTCCTGGTGCTCCCGCAGGCCAGAGTCATCCAGGCTCCTGGTGCTCCCCCAGGCCAGAGTCATCCAGGCCCCCGGTGCCCCCCCAGGCCAGAGTCAACGAGACCCCCTGGTGCCCCCCCTCAGGCCAGAGCCAACCAAGCTCCTGGTGCTTCCCCAGGCCAGATTCATCCACGCGCCCTGTGCTCCCCAAGCCAAAGCCATCCAGACCAGCTGTGCTCCCCACGTCAGGCAGTGCAATACCACACAAACTCTTCCCCCACCACCCCGTCTCCAGGATATCCGAGCCAACCCCACTCAAAGGACCCGTGCCCTCCGCCGCACTCTCACCTGGCCCTCAATCCCTCACACATCCCTTCAGCTGCTTGTCGCTATGAAGCTGAATTGCCCCTGTGCAGGGGCGCCCCGACTTCTAAAACTCGCTAGGGCTGTTGTACAGTGGGCAGAATCTACCCAGTGGCGCACGAGCGCCCAGGGAGGGGTGGGGGAGGGTGTTTGGGGTCACTGTGTCTGGGAGCTTCTATACCTGCTGGTGTGCTAGATGCAGATGGGGTCCTCTCTCTCCCCAGTGTCTGGGGTGCTCTCTCCCCGGTGTCTGGGGTCCTCCCTCTCCTCGGTGTCTGGGGTCCTCCCTCTCCTCGGTGTCTGGGGTCCTCCCTCTCCTCGGTGTCTGGGGTCCTCCCTCTCCCTCCTCTGTCTGGGGTCCTCCCTCTCTCTCCTCGGTGTCTGGGGTCCTCCCTCTCTCTCCTCGGTGTCTGGGGTCCTCCCTCTCCCTCCTCTGTCTGGGGTCCTCCCTCTCCCTCCTCTGTCTGGGGTCCTCCCTCTCTCTCCTCGGTGTCTGGGGTCCTCCCTCTCTCTCCTCGGTGTCTGGGGTCCTCCCTCTCTCTCCTCTGTGTCTGGGGTCCTCCCTCTCCCCGGTGTCTGGGGTCCTCCCTCTCTCTCCTCGGTGTCTGGGGTCCTCCCTCTCTCTCCTCGGTGTCTGGGGTCCTCCCTTTCCTCAGTGTCTGGGGTCCTCCCTCTCTCTCCTCGGTGTCTGGGGTCCTCTCTCTCCCCGGTGTCTGGGGTCCTCCCTCTCCTCGGTGTCTGAGGTCCTCTCTCTCCTCGGTGTCTGGGGTCCTCTCTCTCCTCGGTGTCTGGGTTCCTCCCTCTCCTCGGTGTCTGGGGTCCTCCCTCTCCTCGGTGTCTGGGGTCCTCCCTCTCCTCGGTGTTCTCCTCGGTGTCTGGGGTCCTCCCTCTCTCTCCTCGGTGTCTGGGGTCCTCTCTCTCCCCATGTCTGGGGTCCTCCCTCTCTCTCCTCGGTGTCTGGGGTCCTCCCTCTCCTCAGTGTCTGGGGTCCTCCCTCTCGCTCCTCAGTGTCTGAGGTCCTCTCTCTCCCCAGTGTCTGAGGTCCTCCCTCTCCCTCCTCTGTCTGGGGTCCTCTCTCTCCCCCGTGTCTGGGGTCCTCCCTCTCTCTCCTCTGTGTCTGGGGTCCTCCCTCTCTCTCCTCTGTGTCTGGGGTCCTCCCTCTCTCTCCTCTGTGTCTGGGGTCCTCCCTCTCCTCAGTGTCTGGGGTCCTCCCTCTCTCTCCTCAGTGTCTGAGGTCCTCTCTCTCCCCGGTGCCTGGGGTCCTCTCTCTCCCCGGTGCCTGGGGTCCTCTCTCTCCCCGGTGCCTGGGGTCCTCTCTCTCCCCGGTGTCTGGGGTCCTCTCTCTCCCCTGTTTCTGGGGTCCTCCCTCTCCTCAGTGTCTGGGGTCCTCCCTCTCTCTCCTCAGTGTCTGAGGCCTCTCTCTCCCCGGTGCCTGGGTGTTAGACCTGTCAGCCCTAGGGTGGTCTTGCCCTGTTTTTTTTCCCTTTTGCGCCTCATTTTTGCCACCGTATTTTTACTGGACCTAGGTCTCCGGGCGCCTTGCCACTGCTAACCAGTGCTGAGGTGCAGGTGCTCTCTCACTCAAGATGGCTGCCACAGGCCCCTGCTACAGCAGAGGGGCCTTGCACACATACACACTAGTAGCCAGGGTCAGGCTGGGACATAGGGATACAGTATCCATTCCGTCCCCGCCTCTGGGCCACATAGCCAGACATGTGGAAGGTTCCAGAACCTTCCGGGCTGTGGGAGGAGTTATGTTTTGCCGCCTTTAGGAGGGTCACCTGACCTAGGGGTATAAGAGGCTTGGAGGGAAATCTTTTAGTCAGTTGGGGCACCACTGATCCTGGGAGAACCTCTGCCGGAGTACAGACTTTAGGGCCTAGGGGGAGACCTACACTACTGCTGCTGACAAGGCTTAGGCACTGCTGTAGTAAGTTAGCTGAGGAACGCCCACCACCCACTGACCTTGCCCAGCGTGAGGGGACCCAGGGAACCACCTTCAGCGTGCTGGGAAGTAACATCAAGCACTCCCAGAACCACCAACTCATTCCCCCTCATAAGAAGAAACTTCTGACAAGAAACTTTTGACAAGAAACTCATAATAAGAAACTTCTGACAAGAAACTCCTGACAAGAAACTCCTAAGAAGCAACCAATCTGGAACAGCCGCAAGAAACCTTAATTTGGGGAGGCCTGACCGTCCAGCAAGGCCTGAAACCTGAACTGCCAAACTGGGGATCACCAGGTAAAGCACCGTGCCCTGAAGCGCTAGACCTTCACCCCCTATCTATTCCTGCCTGCTGCTGGGCTGCCCCCCAAGCACCTTTCCAGTCAGCCCTGCCCACCTGCTGCTGGTGCGCCCCGCGTTCTGTCTCCACGAGGGAGAAACTGCCCCCCCTCAGGTCACTGACCTCGTGAAGGAATCACCGCCGCGGCCGCCGCCGCGTGAGGAGAAGTGCTGCTGTGAGGGAAGCCCTCCTCGAGGTTGTGTGGTGAGGTGCGCCGTCCGCGCCCTCACCGAAGGAAGCGCTGTGGTGAGGGAGGCCCCTCGAGTGAGTGTGGTGAGGTGCGCCGTCCGCGCCCTCACCGAAGCCTCCAAATTGCCCCCAAGACATCACCGCCGGGCCCGGGGCCCCACCGCCGAAGTCGCGGCTGAAGAAATCACCGCCGCAGCCCAAGGGGGCCGCGTGAAGAAGCCGCGGCCTAGCGCGATCCGCGAGGCCTCCAGGCCCCGCCGACGCCGTTGCTGGGCAACCGGGGACGCCGGCCGCACCCCCGGGAAGGCCGCGCAGCGATTGGGCGCCGGCTCCCGCCACGCCCCCCAGCGCCGACGGAGGCCGAGGAAGAGCTCTGGCCGTGCAGAGGGAGACGGGGAGACGGCCGGAGAGGACCGCTGGCTCCCGCTCCCCTTCCCGCAATCCCGTAAGCCCGCAAAGCCACTCACTTGATCCCGGAGGCCGGAGGAGGGTGAATCCGGCCCCCGCAACGTCCCGCAAATCCCGCATCCACTCACGTGATCCCGGGGGCCGGAGGAGGGTGATACTGGCCCCCGCAACGACCCGCAATACCGGCCAAAAGGGCCGAGGTACCCCGACCGGGCCCCGCCCTCCAGAACACGGGCCGGCCCGGAAGATCGCCAGTCGCCCTGAAGCGCGACCAACGACCGACACGTCAGGTGAGCCCAGGAGGCCCCTAGGGCCCACAGAGACGCCACTGGGGGCCGGGGGCCACCATTAACCCTTAGATTAACCTGTGTAACTTTCCCCATGAGGCGAGGCCCCGGAGAGGAGTGGGCCTGGCCTGAAATTAACCCCTGAGGGACACAGAAGCCCCAGAATACAGGACATGTTGAGGGGTTCCCCACATTGTTTATTAATTTAATGCTGATGCCTATTGTAATTATTGCCTAGGCCTATGCTTATAACTGCAAAGTCTTTACCTAAGGGGGAAAGTGATTAATTGAATTGAGCTGAAGTGTACACCGCCAAGAGTTGAAATGTTTTATGTTACAGGGGTACTGGAGTTGCGACGCCCACTGTACTGAATGTGGGTGCGCCTAGATTAATGCAGTCCTATTGAAATGTAACGTGAAAAGCCTTCTTTTAAGTAATTGAATATGCTTGAAGTGAACTGCATGTTTAGGCCCATGTTTTATTAATGCACCTTGTGATCATTATTGGTGCTACGTTTAGGAGATGATTCCTGCGGCCTTTAGTGGCCTACAATGTTGATGAGCTATGATGCTTTAATAAGAATGTGCACCAGTTGAGTAATGCAATGATTTTAAATGTAGATCTGAATTAATCTGCCTCATCTGATGCTACCTTGATTTATATAAAAGATCTTGATTTTAAATACACAAGCCTGGTGTGGTGTCCTGTTATTGTGTCCGCATTCCTGAGTCAAAGTAAGAGTGTGCTGCACAACTGCCTTACACATTGCCTTCGCGTGCTTTCCCGCCTCGCGCCATGCTACCGTGACGGACTCGGTAACCCCGTTTCCAACATTTGGTGGCAGCGGTGGGATAAGGACTGGTGTTTTTGCAGCACCCTACAGTGACTCAGTGTGCGCCGCAATTGGACACCTATTGAAATGCAAGTGCTAGGAATTCTTTTGTAATTGCCGATGCTGTACATTCCTGCGTTAGACCTGCTACCTACAGTCTAGAACCCTTTCTCTAAATTGTCTGGGGCCCCACCTAGGAGGATGGAGTTTGAGTTGGCCAACCTAGAAAGGTATACGGTGACACAGCTCAAGGAGTTCTGCCTAGAGAGGGGGGTGGCCGTCAAGCGAGGCGCCACGAAGGAGGTGCTTCAGAAAGCTTTGAGGGCATGGGTAATGGCCCACCCGGAGGGAAGAGGGGACGAGGAGCAGGGGGAGACAGACAACCCAGGAGAACTGGACCTACTGCCCATTGATGTTAGCGAGAATGTGTTGCCAGGAAGACGTTCCAGGGCAGGCAGTAGTGCGTCAGGGGGGAGTTTGTCGGCAGAGGAATTTGAGGACAGGAGGGAGGAGAGGCGATTAACATTAGAACTTGCTAGGATGGAAAGAGAAGGAGAACAGGCAAGGCTAGCCATGGAGGAAAGGAAGCTTGCGCATGAGCTTAGCCTGAAGGAACTAGAGCTCCGAGCCTTGCAGATGGAGATGCAGGGCAAAGTGAATGGTGGCAGCGTACCTGCTGGGGTTCCACAGGAGCCCAAATTTTATCTACCAAGAGAGGTGATAGCCAGTTTTAGTGTAGGAGATGACATCGATAAGTGGTTGGCGGCGTACGAGGTGGCTTTGGTGGCCCATAGAGTTCCTGAGAGCTACTGGGGGGAGGTCTTTACAGGTACATACCTCCACCAGTAAGGGACACACTTTTAACCTTGGATAAGGGGATCAGACTAACTACCCTATCATGAAGGAGGCCCTGCTCAAGAAGTTTGGCCTCACCCCAGAGAAGTACCGCCAAAAGTTCCGCAACAGCCACAAGCTTCACACACAAAACTGGGTGGATTTTTTTGATTATGCCCGGAAGGCATTGGAGGGTTGGGTGCGTGGCAGCAACGTTGATAATTACAAAGGGCTGTACGACCTATTCTTGAGAGAGCACCTCCTAGAGAAATGTTTTCCGGAGCTGCGCCAGTACTTGGTGTACCGCAAGCTGACCAATCCTAGGGAGCTTGCAGAGGAGGCAGACACGTGGGTCAGCACTCGGGTGTCCCACAAGGGAGCCGGGGCGGACCTCCGAAAGGTGGACAGGGGTTCCCCCAGAAGAAAGAGGGGGAGATAAAAGGAGGGAGTTCTTTAAAGGCCCCCAAAATAGACCGCCTGGGAGAGGGGTAGGTTCCCCATCCCAATCTTGATTCCAGAAACCCACTTATCCTGACAGGAGTCAGCAGCCCAGAACTGTCCGGTGCTACGAGTGCGGGGAGGTTGGACATTACAAGGGGGATCCCCAGTGTCGCAAGAGAACCCCAGCCCCCACAGGAAGTAAGAGCCCCGGGGTGGCCAGTGTAGCGCTTGGGGAGGAGTTGTCCCTAGGTAGGGGAGGTGAGTGGACAGGCTTGACCTTAGTTTCCCTGGGAGATAGAGAGATCATCCCACGGGTTCAGGTACCCTCGAACACTGCCAAGTATCGGCAGAGGGTCCTGGTGAACGGGGAGGAGGTGGAGGCTCTGAGGGACACAGGTGCCAGCATGACGATGGTGAGACGTCAGCTGGTGTCCCCAGAGCAGGTGATTCCTGAGGTATTCCACCCGGTTGTTATGGCTGATAATAGCCTGGGTCATTACCCCGTGGCCCAAGTTCCCTTTGAGTGGGGAGGAGTATCAGGCCTGTTGAAGGTTGCGGTGAGCCCTGCCATGCCAGTTGACTGTCTGCTGGGTAACGACTTGGAACATACTGCCTGGAGGGAGGTAGAGTTCAATGCCCATGCTGAGATGTTGGGGTTACCAGGATGGACTTGCGTCGTCACGCGGTCCATGGCTGCCCGACAAGGAACTCAGCCCGGGTTGGAGCCTGAAATAATGGCCCAGCCCACTGCTGGACGAGGAGATGTCCAGGAGGAGACACCCGGTGAGATGGATGGGGAGCCCGCGGAGGTGACCCCGGAGTCCGCTGAGGTGATTGGTGTTCCCGTGGGGACCTGCCGACCCCTGCAGAGTGGCAGGTGGAAGGAGGGCCTACCCGGGAGGAATTTTGCCGGGCGCAGAAGGAGTGCCCTACGCTTGAAGGCATGCGGCAGCAGGCCGAAGCCCAAGCAACTGGAACAGAGACTGGTAACTACCATGTCTACTGGGAGGATGGTCTCCTCTACAGTGAGCCTAAGGCTCCGGTGCATGGGTCATCAAGGGCCTTAGTGGTCCCCCAATGCTACCGAGCCTTTCTGCTAGAGTTGGCACACGAAATACCACTAGCAGGACACCTGGGCCAGGACAAGACGTTTGCGCGTTTGGTCCCACATTTTTACTGGCCCAGGATGCGCGTCACTTCTGACACTTTCTGCAAGACCTGCACCACTTGCCAGGCGAGCGGCAAGACAGGGACTAAAGTGAAGGTCCCTCTAGAACCTCTCCCAGTTGTCGATACCCCTTTTGAGCGGGTAGGGATTGACATTGTCGGGCCATTGGACCCGCCGACTTCTGCAGGACATAGGTTCATTTTGGTGCTGGTAGACCACGCCACCCGGTACTCAGAGGCAATCCCTCTGAGGACCATCACTGCACCGGAGCCTTAGGCTCACTGTAGAGGAGACCATCCTCCCAGTAGACATGGTAGTTACCAGTCTCTGTTCCAGTTGCTTGGGCTTCGGCCTGCTGCCGCATGTGTAACTTTCCCCATGAGGCGAGGCCCCGGAGAGGAGTGGGCCTGGCCTGAAATTAACCCCTGAGGGATACAGAAGCCCCAGAATACAGGACATGTTGAGGGGTTCCCCACATTGTTTATTAATTTAATGCTGATGCCTATTGTAATTATTGCCTAGGCCTATGCTTATAACTGCAAAGTCTTTACCTAAGGGGGAAAGTGATTAATTGAATTGAGCTGAAGTGTACACCGCCAAGAGTTAAAGTGTTTTATGTTACAGGGGTACTGGAGTTGCGACGCCCACTGTACTGAATGTGGGTGCGCCTAGATTAATGCAGGCCTATTGAAATGTAACGTGAAAAGCCTTCTTTTAAGTAATTGAATATGCTTGAAGTGAACTGCATGTTTAGGCCCATGTTTTATTAATGCACCTTGTGATCATTATTGGTGCTACGTTTAGGAGATGATTCCTGCGGCCTTTTAGTGGCCTACAATGTTGATGAGCTATGATGCTTTAATAAGAATGTGCACCAGTTGAGTAATGCAATGATTTTAAATGTAGATCTGAATTAATCTGCCTCATCTGATGCTACCTTGATTTATATAAAAGATCTTGATTTAAATACACAAGCCTGGTGTGGTGTCCTGTTATTGTGTCCGCATTCCTGAGTCAAAGTAAGAGTGTGCTGCACAACTGCCTTACACATTGCCTTCGCGTGCTTTCCCGCCTCGCGCCATGCTACCGTGACGGACTCGGTAACCCCGTTTCCAACACTGGGGTCCTCTCTCTCCCCGGTGTCTGGGGTCCTTTCTCTCCCCTGTGTCTGGGTGTAGGAAGGTGGAATCTGACTGCATGGTCACTTCTCTACTCAGACACCCCACCAGCCTTTTACTTTGCCAAAACACACTACAGGTAGTGTTGGACTTGGCCCTTTTTCCCAGAAATTTTTCGTTTTTCCCTAGCCATTTTACCATGTGTGAAACTCACTCAAGATGGCTGCCACAGGTCCCTGCTACTGCAGAGGGGCCTTACACGCATACACACTAGTAGCCAGGGTCAGGCTGGGACATAGGGATACAGTATCCATTCCGTCCCCGCCTCTGGGCCACATAGCCAGGCATGTAGAAGGTTCCAGAACCTTCCGGGCTGTGGGAGGAGTTATGTTTTGCCGCCTTTGGGAGAGTCACCTGACCTAGGAGTATAAAAGGCTTGGAGGGAAAACTTTCTAGTCAGTTGGAGTCAGTTGATGAGGCACCACTGAACCTGGGAGAACCTCCGCCGGAGTATAGGCTTTAGGGCCTAGGGGGGAGACCTACACTACTGCTGCTGACAGGGCTGAGGCCCTGCTGTAGTAAGATAGCTGAGGAATGCCCACCAACCACTGACCTTGCCCAGTGTGAGGGGACCCAGGGAACCACCTTCAGCGTGCGGGGAGGAACATCAAGCACTCCCAGACCACCAACTCATCCCCCCCCCCCCCCTCATAAGAAGAAACTTCTGACAGGAAACTTTGACAAGGAACTTATAACAAGGAACTTCTGACAAGAAACTTACAACCAGAAGCGCCTAAGAAGCAACCAAGCTGAAGCAGTCGCAAGACCCCTTAACTTGAGGAGGCCTGACCGTCCAGCAAGGCCTAAAGCCTAAAACTGCCCAACTGGGGATCACCAGGTAAAGCGCCGTACCCTGAAGCGCTAAACCTTCACCCCCTATTCATTTTTGCCTGTTGCTGGGCTGCCCCCAAGTACTTTGCCAGTCAGCCCTGCCCACGGGCTGCTGGTGCACCCTGCGTTCTGTTGCCCCTCAGGTCACTGACCTTATGAAGGAGATCACCGCCGCGGCCGCCGCCGCCTGAGAAGAGGCACCGTGTGGTGAGGTGCGCCGTCGCGCCCTCACCGGGGGAAGCGCTGAGGTGAAGGAAGCCCCTCAGGTGTGTGTGGTGAGGTGCGCCGTCCGCGCCCTCACCGAAGCCTCCAGAGACTGGGCCCTGGGCCCTCATCGCCGCCGTCGCGGCCAAAGAATTGCCCCCACCGCCGAAGCGGCCGAAGAATCATCGCCGCCGCCGAAGCAGCCAAAGAATTGTCACTGCCGCGGCCAAAGAATTGCCACCGCCGCCGTCGCGGCCCAACAAATCGCCGGCGCGATCTACGGCGAGGCCTCCAGGCCCCGCAGACGCCGTTGCCGAGCAACCAGGGGTTGCCGGGCGTGACCCAGGAAGGCCGCGCACCGATTGGGCGCCGGCCCCCAGTCACGCCCCCAGCGCCGAAGGAAGCCCGGGAAGAGCCCCGGCAGTGCAGAGGGAGACGGGGAGCCGGCCGGAGAGGACTGCCGGCTCCCGCTCCCTTCCCCGGCAACCCTGAGCCCCCAACTTCACTTACCTTGATCCCGGGGCCAGAGGAGGGTGATCCCGGCCCCCGCAACACGCCGTGAGTCAGTCCCGGAAGCCCGCAACGTGCCGCACCGTCACTCCCTGATCCCGGGGCCGGAGGAAGGTGATACCTGCCCCGCAACGACCCGCAATACCGGCCAGAAGGCCGAGGCACCCCGACCGGGCCCCGCCCTACAGAACACGGGCCGGCCCGGAAGATCGCCAGTCGCCCTGAAGCGCGACCAACGACCAACACCGCAGGTGAGCCCTGGAGGCCCCTAGGGCCCATAAGACGCCACTGGGGGCCGGGGGCCACTATTAACCCTTGAGATTTTAGTCCTACGAGGCGAGGCCCCAGAGAGGAGTGGGCCTGGCCTGAGTTAACCCCTGAGGGACCTAGAAGCCCCAGAATACAGGACATGTTGAGGGATTCCCCACATAGTTCATTCATGTAATGATGATGCCCACAGTATTTAATAATTTATGCCGATGCCTATTATAATTACTGCCTAGGCCATGGTTTTAACTGTTAAGTCTTTACCACAAGGGGAAAGTGTTTAATTGAGTTGAGCTGAAGTGTACACCGCCAAGAGTTGAAGTATTTTATGTTACAGGTGTACTGGAGTTGCGACGCCCACTGTACTGAATGTGGGTGCGCCTAGATTAATGCAGGCCTATTTAAATGTAACGTGAAAAGCCTTCTTTTAAATAATTGAATATGCTAAAGTGAACTGTATGTTTAGGCCTATGTTTTATTAACGTACCTTGAGATCATTATTAAGTGCTACGTGTAGGAGATAATTCCTGCGGCCTCTTAGTGGCCTACAATGTTGATGAGCTATGCAGCTTTATTTAAAATGTGCACCAGTTGAGTAATATAATGAATTTGAATGTAGATCTGAATTAACCTGCCTTATCTGATGCCAACTTAATTTATTTATAAAAGATCTTGATTTTAAATACAAAAGCCTGGTGTGGTGTCATGTTATTGCGTTTGCATTTGTGAGTCAAAGTGAGAGTGTGCTGCACAACTGCCTTACACATTGCCTTCGCGTGCCTTTCCCGCTTCACGCCATGCTACCGTGTCGGACTCGGTAACCCCGGTTCCAACAGGTAGTAATCCCAACTTTTGGAGAAAATCCAATACCCTTAAGGGTAGGGACTCCTTAGTGGACCATAAGACAGGGGGTATCCATGCTAGTGCAGGATCTTCCTTATATGGCCACTTAGTCAATAAAGTCTCAACTGGGCAAGGTTAGCCTTATCTCCTTTCATTGGGGGGGGGTTATGTAGGAAGGTGGAATCTGACTGCATGGTTACCCCCACTTTTTCTCCTGGTGTTTTGCTGGTTTTTGACTAGTCTGACTGGGATCCTGCTAATCAGGACCCCCGTTTATCTGCTTTCTCCCTAAATTGGTTGTGAATGTACTTTAGGTACACTCCAGATTGGATACTGGGGTACCCTTATCAGTCCCTAGTATATGGTATACTATGTACCCAGGGCATAGGTACCCCAGAGGCCTCCCAGGGGCTGCAGCATATATTATGACACCCCTGAGAGACCATTCAAACTGACACCACAGGTCTGCTACTGCAGCCTGTGTAAGGTGGTGCCTGCACCCCTTACTTAGATATAGGTTCACTATATCTATCCTAATCACTGCACATATAAGCCTATCAGTCACCCCTATGGCAGGCCTTATCAATCCTGAAGGCAGGGTGCTGGGTTTTATGTGAGAGGGTGCCCATGCATGAGCAGAGCCCCTCTGCAGCCTTCGGAACCTATTTTTCAGGGGTAGTCTGTGATGCAGCCAACCATATATATTTAAGTGCATTATAACCTCGCGGTAAATGCTAACTTTAAAACGGCTGCTTAGAAACATGTCGTGTTTGGTGTCAAACACCTTGGAATCATACCTCCACACCAGTAACTGGTGTGGAGGTATGATTCCTCCCATGTACTACCACTACTATGGGGCACCGGTCTACCCGGTACCAACTTTCTCGACCTGTGCATCACAAAATGGATGCTGCCAGCCACAGACACGAGTCTGCCCTCCTGCTGCTGAGCCAAGCTCGAGCAGGGGAAGTCTTGACAATAGGTTTCCAGTCACAGGGAGGTGTGACCACCACCCAGACAGGATTTAGTGTATTGGGGCTGGGTGGGTGCACTCTGAGAGTGTTTGAAGTCTGCACTGGGGGCACATTTGGTGTCCCTGTGCATAGTCCAGTTCAAACCGGTTGCAGGAGCCATTTGCTCCTGCTCTGGTGCGAAACTGGACAAAGGACATGGGTGTAGCCACCCCTCTGTCCTGACCCTCCCATAGGTGGGTCCCCAGAGTTTGTCCCACCCCTTCCTTGGGTATAAAGTAGGAACCCTGACTACAGGACTTTAGATTTTACCTGGACTAAACTCTGCTACAGAAACCAAGTACTTCGACAATCTACACTATGCTGGATGACTGAAGAATCTCCCTTGGAGTAAAGGAGTTACTCCCCTGCAAGGCAGGCACCTTAACGTATCTGACCGGTTTGCATCTCCCGAGCTCCCGAGCTCCTGAGGACTCAGAAGATTTCTGCAACACAGGAGGTGGGTTCACGAGCGTCCCTGAGGTTGATCTGACCTCTCAGCAATCCTGAGACCAGTATCCCTCGTGGGGACCGGGCAACCCGAACCCCTGTGCACTGTGTCCTTTTGCAGCAGCATATGCTTTTTGGCGATCCCTGAGGCTGTGCTTTGGGCTACAAGTAGTCCTGACCCCGAGCAGTATTTCCACTGAAGATTTCTGGCCTACACTCTACGAGTGTTCCGTGGGCTGGTATTTCGTGATTCAGCTTGAGGTCCCTTCGCGATCCCTGGTCCGTTGACCTGTGGGTCCCTGTGAAGGTAACTTTGACTTTCCTTGGGCTTTCCTGGTTGCTCCAGACGTGCCATGACTCTCCATAGCTTGGAGAGTCCCCAGGACCTTGCTGGTCCTCACCGTGACTTGTTTCCTCTGCCCGCGTGGGTTGCAGTTGCCAAGGCTTGTTGGTGTTCAATCCGGATACTGACCCCCCAGCACTCAACATCCTTTGTGGGACAGCTCACCTCCAGACTTTGGTTGTCGTTGACATCTCCTGGTCCCTGTGGCTGCAGAGTCAAGCATCCCGTCATCTCACCTGAAGCACCCAACATCGGTGGGCATTCGTCTACCGAGCCCCTGGTCACCCTGAAGTGACCCAGACTCTGTCCCCTCTGCTTTCAGGTACTTCTCACCTCGGATCCAGGCTTAGATTTTACCGGACACTTTTCATCTTCCCGGCAGCAGCACTTCTTCGCATCACGCCATTGAAAACGACGAGGGTTTCCGACACCACTTGACCCCTGTGCACCCGGCTCCTCTGGGATAGGAAACACGGGTACCTCGGTACTCACAAGGGTGCTGGCCTTAGAGCCTTCTATGTTCCACAGGGTTTGCTTGAAATCCTCTCCGAAGTGTCCTTAAACTGTAATTTTCCAACCGCGACTTTCCCATAGAGTTGTACGGAGCTCGCGTCTGTGTTCACACACTGCACCCGTCCTCCGTGGGTCCCCTGTGTCACTACTTTGGGTGGTTCCTTGGGGTCCCAACGATTCTATGTGCTCTAGGCACTGTGTCGAGTTAAGTCGTGGTTGTTATACCACTTTCTTAGTATATGGTTCGGTCTCCCCCTGGAGCCCGCTGTGTATTGTGCTATTTACTGTCGTTCTATTGATTTAATATTGTGTACTGTGTGCTCTAATCTCATAAAGAGGTTAGTAGAGAGTGTTTAGTAATAAATACATTTTATATATCTCTTGTGTGGTTCTCCTTTCATTTGGTCATTCAGGAGGTTCTGATCTGGTAAAACAAGCTGCTTTACATTCCTTCGAGACTTAGCCTGAAGGCTGCTCTCCACAGCTACCACTAGGATAGCTTTCTATAAAGGTTGTCTTTAACCTAATCATCATAAGGGTCGTTTGGACTGGTGCAAGGTGCCCACTTTAATTAGTGGACAGCATATACCAGGCCAACTTCTCACATTGGTGTGCAGCCGTTGGGATTCAAGCTTGCTATTGTTTTACCAGATAAATCTCATTGAGTGATTAACTGAAAACCATTAAAGGTATTAGGTACATATAAATCAAGACTAGAATAAGTAAGTTCTACTGAACTTGGAGTTGGGCAGTCAAGGGTCTAGCACACCCTTTCTCCAACTCAAGAGAGTTTAGTTCCCACTAGGGTAGGTAGGTGCCTACACCACATAACACTAGTATGTCTTCTAAAGGAGAAGCCAGTGGCTCTCTGCCAACTAGATATTATCATCTCTCATTTCAGGAATGTGAGAAGTTGGCCTGGTATATGCTGTTCACTAATTAAAGTGGACACCTTGCACCAGAACAATTCGACTCTTATGGTAGATAGGTTTAAGACAACCTTTATAGAAAGCTATCCTAGTGGTAGCTGTGGAGAGCAGCCTTCAGGCTAAGTCTTGAAGGAATGTAAAGCAGCTTGTTTTACCACACAATCTCTTGAATCACCAAATGAAAAGACACCACACAGGTATATATATATCAAATATATATGTATTTATTAATAAACACTCTCTACTAATCTCTGGGGCAGTTCCTTCTTCAGGATCTGCTTCACCTCCCTCTGGGGGTGAATCTGTGATCTGAGACAGAGGGGAAGGCACTGCCTTTACCCTACTGCTCCTCCTCTTGGGAAGCATCTGGTCCATTGTTCCAGGATCCAGAGCTGGTTCAGTGTCATGCATTCTTGCTTGTGACCTGGTCACAGCAAATACCTCTGCAGGGATGCCCAACATCTCAGCATGAGTCCATAACTCTACTTCAGACCAGGCTGAAGTCTCTAGATCATTGCCCAATAGACATTCGACAGGGAGGTCTGCACTGACTACAACCTTCTTGAGGCCAGTTACCCCTCCCCAGGAGAAATTCACAACTGCCAGACTATGGTTGGTCTTGACGTTGCTTGCATTGGTTACCCGGTACATTTCGCCCAGGATGATCTGTCCAGGGTCCACAAGATCCTCTGCCACCATGGTGACACTAGCACCTGTGTCCCTAAATGCCAAAGCCTGTTTGCCATTTATTACAGGCTGCTGTTTGTATTTGCCCAGATTACTGGGACTCACTAGGAAGGACATATTAAAGTCTCCCTCACAAATCAGCATTGCCTGAGTGGGCACTCTGACTAGGTCAGAGCCCACTTCAGAACCCAGGGTCAACCCTACTACACCCTTATTCTGCGTACCACCTCCACCAGTAGCTGAACTAGGGGGAACAGTTGCCTTAGGGGCAGGAGTGGTGGTGGTTTGGTCTTTGGACTTGTTACAGTCAGAAGTCCAGTGCCCTTTCTGTTTACAGAATTTGCACCAGGGCTTCTTTTGGCCTTTTCCCTTGTTGGATTGTGACTCCCCACCAGATGCAGATTTTTGGGGCCCTTGTGAAGACTTCTGGTCTTTTGACTTATCCCCACCTTTCTCAGAGCCCTTAGGATCTTGCTTCTTGGTGTCACCCCCTTGGTTCTGGGGTTTCTGCCTCACCCTGGTTCTGACCCATTTGTCTGCCTTCTTTCCCAATTCTTGGGGAGAGGTCAGATCTGAGTCCACCAGGTATTGATGCAACAACTGGTTCTGGCAATTATTAAGGATCTGTTCTCTCATCATCAGATTATACAATCCCTTGAAATCAGTAACCATACTGCCAATCAGCCAACCCTCCAGAGCCTTGGTTGCACAATCAACAAAGTCAGTCCAGTCCTGAGTCTGTGCCTTCTGGGTATCTCTGAACTTCAACCTGTACTGCTCAGTGGTTAAGCCAAACCCATCTATCAGTGCACTCTTCAGGACTTCATAATCATCAGCATCCTCTTCTCTAACAGTGAGGAGCTTGTCTCTACCTTTATCTGAAAAGGAGAGCCACAAGATTGCTGCCCACTGCTTTTGGGGGACCTGCTGTACTCTACAGGCCCTCTCCATAGCAGTTATCCACTTGTGGATATCATCCCCACTCTGGTAGGGAGGAACAACCTTGCTCAGGTTCCTATGGTCTGGAATAGATTCTCTACCTCTAGGGACACTGTTGCTGCCACCAAGGGGTTCTAACCCCTCTCGCCTAGAAGCTCTCTGGATCTCCAGGGCTTCTCTATCCAGTGCCAACTGCTTGGTTCTGAGGGCAACTCTTGCTTCCTCATACTGCAGCAGTTTGCACATTCTTTCAGAGGAGATCTCTCTTATGGGAAAGTATGAGTTCCTCTGGTGGACAAATTCTCTGCCAGAGTGATAAGAGTGCTCAGATTCCCTGGAAGGGGACCTATGCCTCTCATCCACTCTGTCAGTTCTCTTAGGGAGAATTCCTCTGTCCTTTTCAGGCCCCTTGAGGCCTGGCCCTTCAATCACAGAGTCCTGGTCATTTGGATTTTCATCATCTGACCCAGATACTGTAATTGACCCACCCACTGATTCAGACCCATTAGCTCCTAGAGCCAATCTAAGATCATCTGCTGTCAGCAGATCTATCAGGTGTAGGGTTGAGGGACTCTGTCCTAGCCTCAGGTGTCTTTCAACACACATGGCTCTCAAGTCAGAGAAAGCCATGTCCTTATACTGAGGCTGAGTGGATCCACTGGTTCCACCCTTCAAGGACATTCTAGTGTTGTGCAGTGTTGTACTACCTACACTAGTTTGTGGCCTACTGATACTAGCTTGAGCTGTAGAAAGGGTGTGCTATCCCTTGGCCCACAGCTCTAAGTTCAGTAGAACTTATCGATACTAAGCTTGACTTTATATGTACCTTAAGTACCTATAGTGGTTTTCAGTTAGTAATTCAAATAGAGATTTTCTGGTAAAACAATAGCAAGCTGGAATCCCACACGCTGCCCACCAATGTGAGAAGTTGGCCTGGTATATGCTGTTCACTAATTAAAGTGGACACCTTGCACCAGAACAATTCGACTCTTATGGTAGATAGGTTTAAGACAACCTTTATAGAAAGCTATCCTAGTGGTAGCTGTGGAGAGCAGCCTTCAGGCTAAGTCTTGAAGGAATGTAAAGCAGCTTGTTTTACCACACAATCTTTTGAATCACCAAATGAAAAAACACCACACAGGTATATATATCAAATATATATGTATTTATTAATAAACACTCTCTACTAATCTCTTTATGAGATTAGAGGTCAGGAACATATGTACAAGTCAAATATTATCAAGATAAGTTTAGCACAATCGAATATCACAATCTTCGTTTACTAGACCTAGGTCTAGGGCATCTAGAATCGAGGGACCCCCAAGAACCACCCCAGGTAGTTGTAGGAGACCCACAGGGGACGGACGCGGTGACCTGGCACCGGTGCGAATCCTGTACGAGTCTATGCACTCAGACGCGATTGGGATATCAATGTTAAAGGTCCCTTGCGTGTTCGAGGCGAACACACCGATCGGTCCTTGTACGGGTCGAAGGACGCGGTAATAGAAGGAATTGCAAGGGAGATGGACGCGCTGTGTCTAACACAGACGCGAACCTTGTGCGAGTCAGTGCAATGGAGATCTCAGAGTTACAGGCCCTTTGTGTGTTCGAGGCGAACACCGATCGGACTCAGTACGAGTCGAAGGATACAGTTTTAGATAGTGTTGCAAAGGAGACGGACGCGGTGTGTCTAACACAGACGCGAACCGTGTACGAGTCAGCACACTTGTCGCACTTAGAAAGTTAGAGGTTTAGGACACTTCGAGGAAGCTACAAGCAAGTCACTTACAGGGTAAGTTGTTCTAGGGCCCACACCCACAGGAGCACCGTAGTGCTGAAGTTACCTCACCCAGGGAGCCGGGTGCATAGGTGTTCTTTGGTGTCGGGTCGCGGCGTCGTTTTCAATGGGAGCCAGTGAAGACTTGCTGCTTGCGGCGACAGGAGAAGTGTCCGGAGGAATCCAAGCCTGGATTCGGAAGATGGAAGACCTGAAAGCAGAGGGGACAGTGTTCAAAGTCACTTGGCAGTGACTCGGGGCAAGGAAGATGGATGCCCACCGTCATCGCAAGATTCAGGTCGTTCGCAGTTGCCTTGACTCTTCAGCCACGAGGTCCAGGAGGCGTCGACGACAACCAGGAGCTGGATTCGGCGTGTCCCACGATGTCTGCAGCTTACTGCATTGTCGACGACTCGATCTGAGCCAACAAGCCTTGGTAACAGCAAGTCTTGGGGAAAGTGTGAAGAGACAATGGCGCAGACCAGCAAGGTCTGTGGGACTCACCCAGCGAGGGTAAGTCAGGGCAGGCCTGGAGCAACCAGGGGAGCCCTTTGGTTTCTTTAGAAAGTCTTCTGGGGACCCACAAGCCGGCTGGCAAGGGATCGCAAAGACGCCTCGGGAGGATTCGCTCACAGGGGCCCACGGTCACTCGGGACGTGGTAGGCCTCTGATCTTAGGAGGGATTCCTGCTGGAGGCTGGGACCACACGTGGTCCACAGCACAAGTTCGGAGAACGTTGTGAAGGGGTTGCACTCGACAATAGTGCACGGTACCCAGGGGTCGCGGTTCCTCGTTACTCTTGGGGTCCACTGGCCTCAGCTTCGCTGGGGACTCACGATGGCCTTTGAGAAGTCAGGAAATCTACTTCTTGGGCTGCAGGGACTTCAGACTCCGGCGGGAGCGGCGTAGTTTGCGACCGTCGTTTGTAGTTTTTGGTGCCTGCCAAGCAGGGGAGTCACTCCTTGACTCCAAGGGAGATTCTTCAGTCTTACACAGGTAGTGGAACGTCGAAGGTCCGGGATTCGTCTTCAGAGCGTCGTCCAGGGAAATCTAGGGTGCTATGCACAGGTTCCCCCTCTTATACTAAAAGAAAGGGAGGGACTAGCTCTATGACCCTACCTATGGGAGGGTCAGGGGAGTGGGTGGCTACACCCACTTCCCTTGTCCAGTTTCGCGCCAGAGCAGGGACAGGTAGCCCCTGAGCCGGTTTGAACTGGCATATGCACAGAGGAGCCTTCTGCTCCCCCAGTGCAGGACTTCAAAGCACTCTAGGAGTGCACCCACCCAGCCCCAATACACTAAACCCTGTCTGAGAGGTGGTCACACCCCTTGGGACAGGATATCTATTGTTGGGCTTCCTCCACTGCGAGTGTTGGTCATCAGCAGGAGGGCAGCCCAGTGTCTGTGACTGTTGGCATCCATTTTGTGATGCCAGGGCTCTGCAGGATTCTACCGCGTTTCCACAGTAGGTACATGTCTATCCCTCTAGAAGGGTGGAATGCTACTCCCCGCCGCCAGGACTGGCGGGGGGGTAGTATTCCCAGGTGTTTGACACCAAACACGACATGTTTCGATGCAGCCATTCCAAAGTTAGCATTTTACCGCGAGGATATAATGCACTTAAAATTATATGGTTTAACCGCATCCATGGCTGCCGGTTGCTACTGGATGAGAATGATGGAGTGAGAAGCCCACTTTCAATCCTTCAATTGCAGGAAAGAGACAGAACTTTCATATTTGAACTAGATAGAAGTGCAGCTGCATTCATTGACGGCGTCCACACAGTAGAAGAAATTGGACACGCATCAGAACATCCGATTTATCTCCATTTCGCTTGAATGCTTCAAGCTCTGAATTTAAAAAGAATAGAAGTTAAGGCAATGGACAACGTCCCCTTTAGATTTTCTCCCTACCTCGATTAAGAGCCCAAGACCGAGTCTGAGACCTGAAGAGAATCCCGAACACATAAGGGATTCGAAACGTGTTGGCTTTGAGCATGGGGGAGCGTCGATAGGGTGTGCCACGAGGGAATTGGATAAATAACATCTCCCTCTTTAGTGTTGACAACACCCCTTAGTGGTATCTGTATCCCCATTCTCTCACAGGCAGGACATTTGACACGTGTTCAAAATGAAAAATTTCCCCACCACCCCCCTGTTGTGGTATCCACGCCCTGATGAAGGTGTTTAGCCACATTTGGCTTGTACACCGAAACGAGCGTCGGCGTTTGTGATACTTCTATGATCAGTTGAATGTTGTTTTATTAGATTCATGATATTTATCGAATATATTATCATTCATTGTCCTTTTGTGTCGTTTCAGTCAGTGTATGCAGGTCGGTTGTTTGCATGAAAGAAGTATGTTAGTATGTTTGTAGTTGTGAGTTGTTTGAATGAGTGGTGGGATCACGTACATGTATTCATTTAATAATTATTTTTTGTACTACATCTGAGTTTTTTGTATTTTCATTGAAAAAATAAATCTATTTTGTTATATTTTTGTCCTTTCTTCCTTTTAGCACTGTTCACATGTTTACATCATATGACGTTTAGCATATTATTAAATAAATAGGTAGGGGATTTTTGCTTGTTTGATTGCTTAACCGCATCCACAAACAGCACCAGAGAATGGACTCTGAGAGCTGCAGAGGGGCCCTGCTCAGGCAGAGGCACCCCCTCACATAGAAGCCAAGCACCCTGCCCTCAGGATTGTTAGGGCCTGCCTTAGGGGTGACTGATAGGGTTATATGTGTGTGTAGGAGAGATACAGGGAACCTATATCTCCGTGAGGGGTGCTAGCACTTCCTCACTCAGGCTGCAGTAGCAGGCCTGTGGTGTCAGATTTAGTCTGCTTCCCAGGGGTGGCATAATACATGCTGCAGCCCCTGGTAGGCCTGTGAAGTACCTATGCCCTTGGTACCTAAGGTACCATATACTAGGGGTTCATAAGGTACCACAGTATCCAATCACTAGTGCACCTAGAGTGCACTCCAAATCGTTTAGAGAGAACAGAGAGGCTGGGGCCCTGATTAGCAGGGACCCAGCCAGACTATAGCCAGAAACCAGTGTAAACATCAGAAAAAAAGTGGGGGCAACATAAGAGGCAGATCCTACTCTCCTACAAGGAATTGAGAAATATGTGAACATCTAGGAAGCTGAGGACGGGGAGAAGTGCAAGCACCCAACGTCTCATAGAGATGTTGCTCTTAGATGACCTCAGAAAGACCCCAGGTTCTGATGAAGTAGAAAGAGTGGGTGGGACAGGAGGTGAGGACAGACCAGGAAGTGAACACTTCTTTGATATGGACTCTAACCCTGGCCAGGAGGATCAAGATGATTCTAACCTGGAAAATCCAACTCTTCCTTCAGGTGGGGGAGAAGGCCCCAGTGGCCCTCTCTTTACTCCACCAGGGAGAGTAAACAGTCTACCTAGAAGATCAAGATCTCCTTCTCAGGAATCTAATCATTCAGGTACTTCTGTAGGGACCTCTGCTTCTCATAAAAGGGACTCCTCTTATGAGACGAAGTATCAGTTACTTGAGTATGAGAGGGCCAAACTCAGAATCAAGAGGGAACAATTGGCCTTAGACAGGGAATCCCTAGAGCTCCAGAGAGCTTCCAGAAGGTTGGGGCTAGAGCCCCATGGTGGCAGCAACAGTGTCCCTAGGAGTAGAGAACATACTCATAACCATAGGAACCTGAACAAGATTGTCCCTCCCTACCAGAGTGGGGATGACATCCACAAATGGATAACTGCACTGGAGAGGGCCTGTAAGGTACAGAAGGTCCCTCAAGAGCAGTGGGCAGCTATCTTGTGGCTCTCCTTTGCTGACAAAGGTAGAGACAAGCTCCTCACTGTAAGAGAAGAGGATGCTGATAATTATAAAGTCCTGAAGAGTGCTCTGATTGATGGGTTTGGCCTAACCACTGAACAATACAGGATTAAGTTCAGAGACACCCAGAAGACACAGACTCAGGACTGGGTTGACTTTGTAGATTGTGCTACAAAGGCTCTGGAAGGCTGGATACATGGCAGGAAGGTGCATGACTTTTTAGGATTGTACAATTTGATTATGAGGGAGCAGATCCTTAATAATTATCAAAACCAGCTTTTACACCAGTACCTGGTGGATTCAGATCTGACTTCTCCCCAAGAATTGGGCAAGAAGGCAGATAAATGGGTCAGAACCAGGGTAAAGCCAAAGAATCAGGGTGGTGACCAGAAGAAAGATTCTTCCAAGACCCAAGAGAAAGGTGGGGATAAATCAAAAGATAAATCCACTACAGGGCCCCAAAAGTCCTCTTCTGGGGGTGGGTCCCAAACTCCTTCCTCCCCTGAAAAGAAACCTTATTGCTTTGTCTGTAAAAAGCCAGGCCACTGGAAAAATGATCCCAATTGTCCAAGGGTCAGCAATAAGGAAAATGTTCCTCCCAGCAATACTACCATTCCTCCTGGTACTACAAGTAGTAATCCCCCAGGTGGTAGTAGTGTACCCAAAAAGTTAGGTGGGTTCTCATGGGGAACTGAGGTGGACCATGGTTTAGAAAGGTCCCCCTCACAGGCCTCCTCAGTCTGTGATGGTGGCATGGGATTTGCCACTTTTACTGTCAGTCCTAATTCTTTGGGCAAGTACAGACAGGAGCCCTTAATCCTTAATAAATGGTCAGAAAGCTGTGGCATTTAGGGACACAGGGGCTAGTGTCACCATGGTGACAGGGAAACTAGTCCCCCCTCAACAGCTTTTACCTGAGTTCAAGTACCAGGTGACCAACATTGATGGTATCAGGACAGATCAAACCATGGCCATAGTCAATCTCAGCTGGGGAGGGGTCACAGGCCCAAAGAGAGTGGCAGTGTCCCCCAACTTGCCTGTAGATTGCCTGTTGGGTAATGATCTAGAAAATTCAGCCTGGGCTGAAGTTGAATACCAGGCCCATTTAAGAATGTTAGGCCTCCCTGAGAAAGTTGGTGGGACCCCTAGGGCCTCAGCCCAACTCCAGGGAAATTTTGGAGTGGTGGAGCCTGAAAAAATGGCCCACTCTACTCCACCAGAGAGCAGAAGGGTTGAAGAAAAGTCTTCTTCCCCCCAGACTATAGGTAAGGGTCAGCTTTCTCAGGGAACTGATCCTACCCCTTGTGAAGGAACTGCCCCAGAGGTGGTCAGGCCTGGCCTGGCAACACCCCTGATGGCAGGGGACCCTTCCAAGGTGGTACCCAGTCTGGAGCAGGTATCCTGCCCCTCTCTATCCTAACTCAATCAGCCTAGGGCTGCAGAGGTCAGGGAGGTCAGTGGACCCCTAAGGGCCCACTGTCCAGAGGAACCCCCTCTTCAACAGATTAGGGACACCCAGGCTAGTAGCCCTAGCCAGGTGAAAATTCCTCAACACACTGAGGGATCCCTCTTACCATTGGGTAGGGACCTCCCCCAGATGGACTCTATTGGGCAAGGGCAAACCTGGGACCAAATGGTTCCAAACCTACCCTCTCCCTCCAGTGTTCCAACCCAAGGGACCCAACCCTCAGCTGTAGGCAGCCAGAGGTTGACCCTTAGGGCCAGATACAACTCAGTCATGGAAAGAAAGGCCTACATGGTGACCAGTGCTCTGAGGAAGCTGAGACCAACTTTATTAGGGCCTCACTTCTCTACTCAGACACCCCACCAGCCTTTTACTTTGCCAAAACACACTACAGGTAGTAATCCCAACTTTTGGAGAAAATCCAATACCCTTAAGGGTAGGGACTCCTTAGTGGACCATAAGACAGGGGGTATCCATGCTAGTGCAGGATCTTCCTTATATGGCCACTTAGTCAATAAAGTCTCAACTGGGCAAGGTTAGCCTTATCTCCTTTCATTGGGGGGGGGGGGTTATGTAGGAAGGTGGAATCTGACTGCATGGTTACCCCCACTTTTTTTCCTGGTGTTTTGCTGGTTTTTGACTAATCTGACTGGGATCCTGCTAATCAGGACCCCAGTTTATCTGCTTTCTCCCTAAATTGGTTGTGAATGTACTTTAGGTACACTCCAGATTGAATACTGGGGTACCCTTATCAGTCCCTAGAATATGGTATACTATGTACCCAGGGCATAGGTACCCCAGAGGCCTCCCAGGGGCTGCAGCATGTATTATGCCACCCCTGAGAGACCATTAAACTGACCCACAGGTCTGCTACTGCAGCCTGTGTAAGGTGGTGCATGCACCCCTTACTTAGATATAGGTTCACTATATCTATTCTAAATCACTGCACATATAAACCTATCAGTCACCCCTATGGCAGACCTTATCAATCCTGAAGGCAGGGTGCTGGGTTTTATGTGAGAGGGTGCTCCTGCATGAGCAGAGCCCCTCTGCCGCCTTCGGAACCTATTTTTCCGGGGTTGTCTGTGATGCAGCCAACCATATATATTTAAGTGCATTATAACCTCGCGGTAAATGCTAACTTTAAAACGGCTGCTTAGAAACATGTCGTGTTTGGTGTCAAACACCTTGGAATCATACCTCCACACCAGTAACTGGTGTGGGAGGTATGATTCCTCCCATGTAGTACCACTACTATGGGGCACCGGTCTACCCAATACCAGCTTTCTCGACCTGGGCATCACAAAATGGATGCTGCCAGCCACAGACACGAGTCTGCCCTCCTGCTGCTGAGCCAAGCTCGAGCAGTGGAAGGCTTGACAATAGGTTTCCTGTCACAGGGAGGTGTGACCACCTCCCAGACAGGATTTAGTGTATTGGGGCTGGGTAGGTGCACTCTAAGAGTGTTTGAAGTCTGCACTGGGGGCACATTTGGTGTCCCTGTGCATAGTCCAGTTCAAACCGGTTGCAGGAGCCATTTGCTCCTGCTCTGGTGCGAAACTGGACAAAGGACATGGGTGTAGCCACCCCTCTGTCCTGACCCTCCCATAGGTGGGTCCCCAGAGTTTGTCCCACCCCTTTCTTGGGTATAAAGTAGGAACCCTGACTACAGGACTTTAGATTTTACCTGGACTAAACTCTGCTACAGAAACCAAGTACTTCGACGATCTACACTACGCTGGATGACTGAAGAATCTCCCTTGGAGTAAAGGAGTTACTCCCTTGCAAGGCAGGCACCTTAACGCATCTGACCGGTTTGCATCTCCCGAGCTCCCGAGCTCCTGAGGACTCCGAAGATTTCTGCAACACAGGTGGTGGGTTCCCGGGCGTCCCTGAGGTTGATCTGACCTCTCAGCAATCTTGAGACCAGTATCCCTCGTGGGGACCGTGCAACCCGAACCCCTGTGCACTGTGTCCTTTTGCAGCAGCATATGCTTTTTGGCGATCCCTGAGGCTGTTCTTTGGGCTACGTGTAGTCCTGACCCCGAGCAGTATTTCCACCGAAGATTTCCGGCCTACACTCCACGAGTGTTCCGTGGGCTGATATTTCGTGATTCAGCTCGAGGTCCCTTCGCGATCCCTGGTCCGTTGGCCTGTGGGTCCCTGTGAAGGTAACTTTGACTTTCCTTGGGCTTTCCTGGTTGCTCCATGTTGGACTTGGCCCTTTTTGCAGGTTCATCCCTAAACTTTTTGCCTTTTTCCTAGCCTTTTCTCTGACATGGTGTTGGTGGTTTTAGGCCTCTGGGCACTTTAGCACTGCTGTCCAGTGTAAAGTGCGTGCGCTCTCTGTGTACATTTGGTAAGATTGGTCTACACCTGTTTGGCCTATTTAATTTACCTGTCAGTCCCTTGTAAAGTGGTATCTCATATTGATTGCGCCACCCACCAAAGTAGCCTTTCAAACCTATCTCAGGCCTCTGCCATTGCAGGGCCTGTGCGCGCAGTGTTACTGCCGCTGTGACGTGGCACCTAAAGTGTGTGCCATGTCCGTGACCCCCCTTTTACTGCATGTCAATCACCCCTAAGGTAGGCCCTAGCTAGCCCTATGGGCAGGGTGCATTGTAGGTAAAAGATAGGACATGTACCTTAAGTGTGTGACATGTCCTGGTAGTGACAAACAGCCATTTTGGTTTCTCACTACTGTGGGGCTGCCCTCCCATAGGAATGCATTGAGGATTCCCTGATAAGTGTTTCAGTGGTAATTCCTGATATGGGAGGCGCAGCGTGGTCAAGTTTAGTATATTTGGAATTGTCATAATAAATGCTGCGCAATGGTGTGCGCAGATTTATTATAACTATTTTAGAAATACCACTTTTAGAAGTTGGCATTTCTGTGTGCTATGTGTCTGCCTGCCTGATGTGAATTGCATGTCTGGCTTTTGAGTGACAGGGGCTGGGAGGTGTGTGTGGCTCCAGGAGGGGCAGGGTGAGTCAGCGCTAGGCTGAATAGGACACTTACATTGGGAGTAGTGGGAGGGTAATCCCCTGACCCTGAATAGGTCTGTGCATAGCCTGATGCAACTGGTTCAGGGGGGAATTGGAGCACTTTGTTTTCCAAGCTCCTCTTCCCCTTTGTCAGGTGGGGGCTCAGTGATCAGACACACCACAGGGGGCGGAGCCAGCATTGTGCAGGCTGGGTACAGTCCTATTCAGGGTCAGGGGATTACTCCTCCCACTACTCCTACTGCAGATGTCCCATTCAGCCTAGCGCTGACTCACCCTGCCCCCCCTGGAGCCACACACACCTCCCAGCCCCTGTCACTCACAAGCCAGACATGCAATTCACATCAGGCAGGCAGACACATAGCACACAGAAATGCCAACTTCTAAAAGTGGCATTTTTAAAATAGTCATAATAAATCTGTGCACACCATTGCGCAGCATTTATTATGACAATTCCATACCTACTAAACTCGACCACTCTTCTCCTCCCATACCATGAATTACCACTGACACACACTGATCAGGGAATCCCCAATGCATTTCTATGGGAGGGCAGGCCAATCTCACCAATGTAACACAGAGAGCGCACGCACTTTACACTGGACCACAGTGCTAAAGTGCCCAGAGGCCTAAAACCACCAACACCAGGTCACAGAAAAAGGCAAAAAAAGTTCAGGGGTGACCCTGCACAAAGGGCCAAGTCCAACACAACCCCCTTCCAGCCAAAACGCAGGGTAGACCAATCACTCCCTTGATGGGCTTCCCTGCTTCGGGCGATAGAACACGGACGCGGGCCCGCAACTGCAGGGACACCCTCCGGTTCTACGCCACTCTGAACCCATGTGGTTCCCTCTACGGCCAGGACCAGGCCCTAGGCCATCCAGATGTCACTGGTCCTTGCCAATCCACAGAGTGGGGGGCAGTAACCCCTGGCACATAATAGCCATTCTCCACTCTTCCTCTCAGTATAGTTCCAAACTGCCACTGATCCTCCAACCTAGGGTCCGCACCCTCAGGCTGACCAGAGGTCACGGGCGAAGCGTCTCCTCCCCCTACTTCCCTTCTGGGGTTCCGCACTCTCCCAGGAGAAGCACACTCACTCACCAGTTCAGGACCTCTCTCCATCAACTGGTCTACCACCTGGGATCTAAACTCACCGGCTGCACCGGGGTCAGAGGCGAGGACTCCCTCCCTCTGCACCCCCTTCCAGAGCTCTAAACCCTCCCAACTGGAGTGGTACCCCTAGAAGGCAAACCGGTTAGGACACTGATTACAGTTGCCCTTCCCTCCAGGTCATGAAACACCTGAACCTGGCCTCCCAACCCAGGGACAGTACCCTTTGGTTGGACAATTGTCCGGCGAACCAGGACTTCCTGGGGAGTACATATACCCTCCCCGAGGGTGACGCATAACTAATGTGTCGTGTGACAGTCTGCCTGGCGCAGAGCTCACGACCTCCTGTTCCTCTGACAGTGCGTGAAGATGCCCCAGGACAGAAGTGGCGTCACCATGTTCAATCACTGGTGACTCAGCCCTTCTGGCTGGCCCCTGACCCAATGGTTCTTCCACTGGGGACTCTTTCCCCCTCTCACCCCTCAATCTGGACTTCTGCACCCTACATTTAGGAGTGGCACTGCCAGGCACCAGAACTGATGGAGGCCTGATTACAGACACTCCCAGCTCACCTAACACGGGGAGATCCCCCTCAAAGGACGGTCCAACAGGACAGACTAGGCACCCTAACTGGTGTTCCCTTAAAAAAACCACCCAGTACTGGAGACTGAGGTTGAGGCTCGGAATACGGCCCAGTCTCACACCTTCCCCTGCGAGATAGGATGTGAGGCCTTGCAACCTCCTCACTATAAGGGTACCTAGCTGGGCTACTCTGAACCACTTCCACCACTCTGGGTTGGAAGATACCTGCACCATTCCTCTAGTTTCACTCCCCAATGCAAGCTCCCTAGAATCAAAGAACTTACACGCTCCAACGGATGTTGGCGCGACTCCGGAAAACAATTACGGGGCAGGTTCTCTCTGACAGAACAGATTGAAGAGCCCTTTAACACCATTTACCGTGCTAACCAATCACCCAAACGTCCAGTGCACCAGAACACTCATCTACATACTCCCCCCATCCCCCCCCCAAAGACTGGTGAGACAGTATCTTACTGCCCCTGAATCTCAACCTGTCCCCCTCTTAACTGGGAACCAGGTACCATACTTTGGGAACTGGGAATGGGACTTCCTGCACTGGACTCCATATTGCTGCCACCACTGGATCCCACCCTTACTGGGGATTCCAGAAAACTAAAACTGCACTTAGGTGATAATCTACCCTCCCGAGCTAGTTAATCCATGCCAATTAAGTTACCACTGTAGGCCAACCCTAGAAATAGCAGACAGCACAGGGGCAGTACAACTCCTTTAGCTTCAGGCCAACCCAAGAAATAGCACGATGGCACAAGGGTAGTCAACTCCTTCAGCTTCAGGCCAACCGAAGAAATAGCAGTCTGCACAAGGGCAGTACAAAACTCCTCCAGATTCTCTGGTTTCTGTCCTTGGCAGGACCCCCAACTCATAGTGCAACAATAAAACACATTTCAACGAAATGATACTTAAAACAAACTCAGAAACAATAATCCCCAAACATGTCACTATCTAAAATGCAGAGCTTGTAGTGCAACCAGTTGTCGCTGTGGTACTGCGCAAACGCAAGTCCTATCCTCACCGCTGACAACCAATGTTAGAAATGGGATCTCTGGTTGGCTAAGGCTTGCGCCAAAGCCATGCAGAAACCACCACTCTAGTCAGGGCAAGGGAGTTACACGCCAAAGATAACCCCTGCTCACCCCCTTGGTAGCTTGGCACGAGCAGTCAGGCCTATCCCGGAGGCAATGTGTAAAGCGTTTGCGCAACCCCACACTCAGCAACAACATACTAGGCACACCACAAAAGGTACTCCACACAAGGTTATATATAAAAATAGCCTTTGTATTGTCATAAACACATTAGAATAGTAATCACACAATATACACTTTGCCAACTGGCACTAGGCAATATTTACAGGGGATTATATACACCTGACAGGGCCAATTGGGCCACTGTCAGAACCATCACTTAGTAAAGATAGTAAATGTAGAACATATAACAAACGTAGAACACAACCAGTAATTACTGGAAAACACTGTACTCAGCATTATCCTGCAACATAAACCATATTATGCACAGTATCACATCAGGCGCAAAATACATTATACGCCAACCTCATAAGCCTAAACATATTAGACCATAACCTCCTAATCATAACTCACATTAGGCATAAATCACAGTGGAGAATAACCTCCCAAGCATAAACCACAGTATGCAAATAACCTCATAAACAAACCACATTAGAGGCATAAATCACAGTACATGAATCACATTTCCTGCGCACCACATAAATCACATTAGGGCCTGGCGCCCTATCAACCTAACAGTCCCCCTGGCCAACTGACCTTCTCAGAGGGCTCAAATTCCCTATGTCCAAAATGTCAGGGCGGCTGCCAATGCAGCAGGATCCATAAGTGCGCAATTGCGCTGGGGCAAAGGAGTGCATCTCACCACTCCTCTCTCATTCAGCAATGCCCCCCAAAAGAACTGATGGCCTAAACGTTGCAGCTGACGCTAATTGCGGTGCAGCTGTAAGGAAAAATGTGGGCACTGGCACTCACTGTGCCTGGTGAGCCCCACTGGGACTCTGTAAAACGAAAATGTGGCCCACGTGGCAGTTGCCCGCTACGGCGGCGCAAATGAGGAATACACAAAGAGGCCCTGGCACGACTGTGCCTCTCGTGTCCCACTCAGGGACTTCTCTCACAAAGAAATGCTGCCAAACGTTGCAGCTGCCCACTGTCAGGTGGGGCAGCTGGGGGAAATGCCTTGGCACTACGGTGCCCTGGGAACCCTCGATCGGTTCCAACAATTGCGCTCAAACGTTGCAGCTGCCCATTGTCAGGTGGGGCAGCTGTGACAATAACCAAAGAGGCACGGGCACCACTGTGCCCTCTGGACCCCCCCACGGGGGCCCTAACAACAATGTGCCCCAATTTGCAGCGGCCCGCTCTCCTGCGGGGCCACTGAAGGACACAGGCACTGTCACCACGGTGCCTCGCGGGCACTGAAAATGCACCCATTCTGCCCCCCACTCACCGGGGCTGTTGGCAGACTCCTCCGGGTTTTCTCCGGTCTTCCTGCGGCGGGGATCCTCTGCAGCCTGTAGGTAGGCAGGGTGGGCTCCCGCCTGCCTTCCTCTCCTTCTCTTTGCGTCTGCTGACCCTGCGGGGCTCTCCCTCACACACGGGAGCCCCACTCGGGCGAGCAACACCACCGCCACGCTTCCGGCTTCCTCGGCAGGCCCCGCCCATAGTCAGGCGCGGGTGCCTGACTTCCGTTTTGCGAGCGGGCCGCGGTGGTGATTTCCTCTTTACTTGGGCGCAATGCGGGGTGGGCTCCCGCTTCGTAGATCAACCCATAAGCGGGGTGGGCACCCGCAAAAAGGCACCAGAATGCGGGGTGGGCACCCGCCATTTAAAATAATCATAAAGCGGGGTGGACTCCCGCTAAGTAGGCAAAATGCGTAGTGGGCTCCTGCTTCTCTCCCCTCCATTAGGGGGAATCCCCACGTCGGGATTCCCTCGGGAAAGATCGCAGCTCAGCGCTGCGGAGCCCTCGTGCTCCTTTTTCTTGGCAGAAGTAGAATAAAGCGCTCCCAAGGCGCTTAGGAGCCACAGCTCCAGCAGCAAAAAGTCATGAAAGATCAAGGGGGCAAGGCTGGGCCCAGGGAGGCAAGCCCTCATGGCGGTTCCTCCTGGGCCCCAGCAGCAGCACGCCCCAGCAAGGTTCAGGAACAGCACAGAACAGTTTCATGGGGTCACAGCCCCTATATTTATACCACAAATCTCTTTGTCTGCAGGACAGGGCATGGGGGAACCAGATGCAACTGGTTCAGGGGGGATTTGGAGCACTTTGTTTTCCAAGCTCCTCTTCCCCTTTGTCAGGTGGGGGCTAGGTGATCAGACACACCACAGGGGGCGGAGCCAGCATTGTGCAGGCTGGGCACAGACCTATTCAGAGTCAGGGGATTACTCCTCCCACTACTCCTACTGCAGATGTCCCATTCAGCCTAGCGCTGACTCACCCTGCCCCCCCTGGAGCCACACACACCTCCCAGCCCCTGTCACTCACAAGCCAGACATGCAATTCACATCAGGCAGGCAGACACACAGCACACAAAAATGCCAACTTCTAAAAGTGGCATTTCTCAAATAGTCACAATAAATCTGCGCACACCATTGCGCAGCATTTATTATGACAATTTCATACCTACTAAACTCGACCACTCTGCTCCTCCCATACCATGAATTACCACTGACACACACTGATCAGGGAATCCCCAATGCATTCCTATGGGAGGGCAGGACAATCTCACCAATGTAACACAGAGAGCGCACGCACTTTACACTGGACCACAGTGCTAAAGTCCCCAGAGGCCTAAAACCACCAACACCAGGTCACAGAAAAAGGCAAAAAAAGTTCAGGGGTGACCCTGCACAAAGGGCCAAGTCCAACAGTGCCTATTTCATGAGCGGACCAGCCAGAGAGTGGGCCGCTCCAACGATGGTGGCAGATTCGTTTGTCAGTGCCCCAGAGCGGGGCCCCAGCATGCCTCTTTGTGTATTCCCAGCTGCACCGCACCAGCGCGGGCAGCTGCCACATGGCCGCAGTTGTTTGGAGGGCCCTAGTGGGGGCCCCGAGTGCACAGTGGGGGCAAATTATGTTGAGAGTCCCAGAGTGGGGCTCCCCCGAGGCACATTGTCGGTGCCTGGAGCCCTTGGATGCTCCCGAGGGCCCTGAGGGTCCCGTGCCCATTTGGCCATATTTGTTTTATAGAGTCCCAGTCGGGCTCTCAGGGCACAGTCGGTGCCAGTGCCTAATTTCTTCATCACAGCTGCACGGCAATTAGCGGCAGCTGCTCCGTTTAGGCTAACATTTCTTTGGGGGCATTGTGCATGAGATAGGAGTGAGATACACTCCTCTGCCCCAGCGTAATTGCGCCCTTGTAGATTCTGCTGCATTGGCAGCCGCCCTGACATTATGGACATAGGGCATTTGAGCCCTCTGAGAAGGCCAGTGGCCAGGGGGACTGTTAGGTTGATAGGGCGCTAGGCCCTAATGTGATTTATGTGGTGCGCAGGAAATGTGATTCATGTACTGTGATTTATGCCTCTAATGTGGTTTGTGTTTATGAGGTTATTTGCATACTGTGGTTTATGCTTGGGAGGTTGTTCTCCACTGTGATTTATGCCTCTAATGTGGTTTATGATTAGGAGGTTATGGTCTAATGTGTTTAGGCTTATGAGGTTGGCGCATAATGTATTTTACGCCTGATATGATGCTGAGTGCATAATATGATTTATGTTGCAGGATATAATGCTGAGTACAGTATTTGCCAGTAATTACTGGTTGTGTTCTACGTTTATTATTGGTTCTACATTTACTATCTTTACTTTGTGATGGTTCTGACAGAGGCCCAATTGGCCCTGTCATGTGTATATAATTCCCTGTAAATATTGCCTAGTGCCAGTTGGCACAGTGTATATTGTGTGATTACTATTCTAATGTGTTTATGATAATACAAAGGCTATTTTTATATATAACCTTGTGTGGAGTTCCTTTTGTGGTGTGCCTAGTATGTTGTTGCTGTGTGTGTGTTGCACAAACGCTTTACACATTGCCTCTTGGATATGCCTGACTGCTCGTGCCAAGCTACCAAGGAGGTGAGCAGGGGTTATCTTCAGCGTGTAACTCCCTTGCCCTGACTAGAGTGGTGGTTTCTGCCTGGCTTTGGCGAAAGCCTTAGCCAACCAGAAATCCCATTTCTAACACTCCAGACGTGCCCTGACTTTCCATAGGTTTGGAGAGTCCCCAGGACCTTGCTGGTTCTCACCGTGATTTGTTTCCTCTGCCCACGTGGGTTGCAGTTGCCAAGGCTTGTTGGTGTTCAATCCGGACACTGACCCCCCAGCACTCAACATCCTTTGTGGGACAGCTCACCTCCGGACTTTGGTCGTCGTTGACGTCTCCTGGTCCCCGTGGCTGCAGAGTCAAGCATCCCGTCATCTCACCTGAAACACCCGACATCGGTGGGCATTCGTCTACCGAGCCCCTGGTCACCCTCAAGTGACCCAGACTCTGTCCCCTCTGCTTTCAGGTTCTTCTCAACTCGGATCCAGGCTTGGATTCCACCGGACACTTTTCATCTTCCCGGCAGCAGCACTGGAAAACGACGAGGGTTTCCGACACCACTTGACCCCTATGCACCCGGCTCCTCTGGGATAGGTAACACGGGTACCTCGGTACTCACAAGGGTGCTGGCCTTAGAACCTTCTATGTTCCAAAGGGTTTGCTTGAAGTCCTCTCCGAAGTGTCCTTAAACTGTAGTTTTCCAACCGCGACTTTCCCATAGAGTTGTACGGAGCTCGCGTCTGTGTTCACACACTGCACCCGTCCTCCGTGGGTCCCCTGTGTCACTACTTTGGGTGGTTCCTTGGGGTCCCAGCGATTCTACGTACTCTAGGCACTGTGTCCAGTTAAGTCGTGGTTGTTATACCACTTTCTTAGTATATGGTTCGGTCTCCCCTGGAGCCCGCTGTGTATTGTGCTATTTACTGTTGTTCTATTGATTTAATATTGTGTACTGTGTGCTCTAATCTCATAAAGAGGTTAGTAGAGAGTGTTTAGTAATAAATACATATATTTTATATATCTCTTGTGTGGTTCTCCTTTCATTTGATCATTCAGGAGGTTCTGATCTGGTAAAACAAGCTGCTTTACATTCCTTCGAGACTTAGCCTGAAGGCTGCTCTCCACAGCTACCACTAGGATAGCTTTCTATAAAGGTTGTCTTTAACCTAATCATCATAAGGGTCGTTTGGACTGGTGCAAGGTGCCCACTTTAATTAGTGGACAGCATATACCAGGCCAACGTCTCACACTGGGGTCCTCCCTCTCCTCGGTGTCTGGAGTCCTCCCTCTCACCAGTGTCTGGGGTCCTCTCTCTCCCCAGTGTTTGGGGTCCTCCCTCTCCCCGGTGTCTGAGTTCCTCTCTCTCTCCTCTGTCTGGGGTCCTCTCTCTCTCCCGTGTCTGGAGTCCTCTCTCTCCTCGGTGTCTGGGGTCCTCTCTCTCCCCGGTGTCTGGGGTCCTCCCTCTCCTCGGTGTTTGAGGTCCCCTCTCCCCCCAGTGTCTGCGGTCCTCCCTCTCCTCGGTGTCTGGGGTCCTCTCTCTCCCCAGTGTCTGCGGTCCTCTCTCTCCTCGGTGTCTGGGGTCCTATCTCTCCTCGGTGTCTGGGGTCCTCCCTCTCTCTCTCTGTGGTCCTCTCTCTCCCCAGTGTCTGGGGTCCTCCCTCTCCTCGGTGTCTGGGGTCCTCTCTCTCCTCGGTGTCTGGGGTCCTCCCTCTCCTCTGTTTCTGTGGTCCTCTCTCTCCCCGGTGTCTGGGGTCCTCTCTCTCCCCGGTGTTTGGGGTCCTCCCTCTCTCTACTCGGTCTGGGGTCCTCTCTCTCCCCGGTGTCTGAGGTCCTCTCTCTCCTCGGTGTCTGGGGTCCTCTCTCTCCTCGGTGTCTGAGGTCCTCTCTCTCCTCGGTGTCTGGGATCCTCTCTCTCCTCGATGTCTGGGGTCCTCTCTCTCCTCGGTGTCTGGGGTCCTCTCTCTCCTCGGTGTCTGGGGTCCTCTCTCTCCTCTGTGTCTGGGGTCCTCCCTCTCCTCGGTGTCTGAGGTCCTCTCCCTCCCCGGTGTCTGGGGTCCTCTCCCTCTCTCCTCGGTGTCTGGGGTCCTCTCTCTCTCTTCTCGGTGTCTGGGGTCAATCAATCAGGAAATTTGTAGAGCGCACTACTCACCCGTGAGGGTCTCAAGGCGCTAGGGGGGGGGGTACTGCTACTGCTCGAATAGCCAGGTCTTGAGTAGCCTCCTGAAGGTTAGTAGGTCTTGGGTCTGCCGTAGGAGGATGGGGTGGGTGTTCCAGGTCTTGGCGGCGAGGTAGGAGAACGATCTGCCACTGGAGGTCGCTCTTTGGATGCGGGGGATGGTAGCGAGGGTGCGGTCGGCGGAGCGGAGCTGGCGGTTCGGGGTGTAGAAGGTGAGTCGTCTGTTGAGGTATGCTGGTCCGGTGTCGTGGAGTGCCTTGTGTGCGTGGGTGAGGAGCTTGAAGGTGATCCTCTTGTTGACGGGCAGCCAGTGCAGGTCTCTCAGGTGGGGTGTGATGTGGCTGTGTCGAGGGATGTCGAGGATCAGGCGGGCAGAGGCGTTCTGTATGCGTTGCAGTCGTTTCAGCAGTTTGGCCGGGGCTCCCGCGTAGAGGGCGTTTCCGTAGTCCAGCCTGCTGCTGACGAGGGCCTGGGTGACCGTTCTTCTTGTGTCAGTGGGGATCCACCTGTAGATCTTGCGGAGCATGCAGAGGGTGTTGAAGCAGGAGGATGAGACTTGCTTGGTCATGGAGAGCGTTGAGTCGAGGACGAACCCCAGGTTGCGTGCGTGGTCGGTGGGCGTTGGTGCTGCTCCCAGGGCGGTCGGCCACCAGGAGTCGTCCCAGGCTGAGGGGGTGGAGCCGAGGATGAGGACCTCTGTCTTGTCCGAGTTCAGCTTCAGACGGCTGTTCTTCATCCATTCTGCGATGGCTTTCATTCCTTCGTGGAGGTTGGTTTTGGCGGTGAGGGGGTCCTTGGTGAGGGAGAGGATCAGCTGTGTGTCGTCGGCGTAGGAGATGATGTTGAGGTCGTGCAGTCTGGCGACGTGGGCGAGCGGGGCCATGTAGATGTTGAACAATGTCGAGCTGAGGGATGATCCTTGGGGTACGCCGCAGATGATCTTGGAGGCTTCGGAACGGAAAGGGGGGAGGCGGACGCTCTGGGTTCTGCCGGAGAGGAAGGAGGTGGTCCATTCCAGAGCCTTGACTCGGATCCCTGCGTTGTGGAGGCGTGTGCGTAAGGTGCGGTGGCAGACCGTGTCGAAGGCGGCTGATAGGTCCAGGAGGATGAGGGCCGCGGTTTCGCCATTGTCCAGCAGGGCCCTGATGTCATCGGTGGCGGCGATGAGGGCAGTTTCGGTGCTGTGGTTGCTGCGGAACCCGGACTGGGACGGGTCCAGGATGTTGTTCTTCTCGAGGTAGCGGGTCAGCTGTTTGTTGACGGTTTTCTTGATGACCTTCGCCGGTAACAGGAGCAGGGAGATGGGCCGGAAGTTCTTGAGGTCCCTCGGATCTGCCTTGGGTTTCTTGAGCAAGGCGTTGATCTCGGCGTGCTTCCAGCTCTCCGGGAAGGTCGCGGTCTCGAAGGAGATGTTGATGGCCTTGCGGAGATGGGGTGCGATGGTGGCGCTGGCTTTGTTGAAGATGTGGTGTGGGCACGGGTCTGACGGGGAGCCGGAGTGGATGGTGTTCATGATTTTGATGGTGTCGTCGTCGTTGATGTGAGTCCAGGTGAGCAGGGGGTCGTTGTGGGTGGTGGTCGTGGGGTCTGAGGTGTCGTTGGCTGTGGTGGTGGTCTGGTTGTCGAAGCTGTCGTGGATGTCTGTGATCTTGCAATGGAAGAAGGTGGCCAGGGAGTTGCACAGGTCTTGCGATGGTGGGATGTCGTTGGTGTTGGAGCTGGGGTTGGAGAGTTCCTTCACGATGTTGAAGAGCTCTTTGCTGTTGTGTGCGTTGTTGTCGAGGCGGTCCTTGAAGGAGGTCCTTTTGGCGGATCTGATGAGGTGATGGTGTTGGCGCATGGCGTTCTTGTGGGCTGCGTGGTTCTCCGGTGTCTGTTCGCGGTGCCATTTCTTCTCTAGTCTTCGGCAGGTTTGTTTGGAGGTCTGGAGGTCCGCGGAGAACCAGCTGGCATTCTTGTTGGTGCGTCTGTTGGAGGGTTTCTTGATCGGGGCGAGGGTGTTGGCGCAGTCGTTGATCCAACGCCTGAGGTTGCTGGCGGCGGCGGCGGGGTCGGTGGGGTCGGCGGGTGGGCTTCGGGCGAGGGCGGTGTTTAGCTGGTCTTCGGTGATTTTGCTCCAGCAGCGGCGGGGGATCTGTTGGGTGCGGTGGTGCGTGGTGGGTTTCCGGAAGGTGAAGTGGATGCAGCGATGGTCGGTCCAGTGGAGTTCGGTGGTGTGGCTGAAGGAGACGAGGGAGCTTGCAGAGAAGATGGGATCAAGCATGTGGCCGGCGGAGTGGGTGGGCGTTGTGACGAGATGTCGAAGTCCGAGGTTGGCGAGGTTGTCGATCAGGGTGGTGGAGTTGGTGTCGTTGTTGTTCTCGAGGTGGAAGTTCAGGTCTCCGAGGAGGATGTAGTCCGTGGAGGCGAGGGCGTGCATGCTGACGAAGTCGGCGATGGAGTCGCTGAACTGAGGCCCGGGTCCGGGGGGTCTGTAGATCAGAGTTCCTCTGAGGGTGGTGTTGGGATCAGTGTGGATCTGGAAGTGCAGGTGTTCGGCGGTGCTGAGGGTGTCGTCGGAGTTGGTCGCGACCTTGAGGGTGGACTTGTAGATGATGGCGATTCCACCTCCTACTCCGTTGGTGCGGTCTCTGCGGGTGATCTTGTAGCCGTCCGGGATGGCTATGGCGATGTCCGGTGCCGAGGAGTCGTTGATCCAGGTCTCTGTCAGGAAGGCGACGTCCGGGGAGGATGTGTCGAGCAGGTCCCAGAGTTCGACGGCGTGTTTCCGTGCGGAGCGGGTGTTCAGTAGAATGCATTTGAGGTGGTTGCGTCCTGTCCTGGTGGGCGGGTTGGCGGCTCGGAGACTGGTGAAGCTGCAGCTCCGGCAGGAGAAGGGTCCTTTGGTGCGCTTCAGGGCGGCCAGGAAGCAGGTGTGCGCTCGTCCGGTGTTGAGTGCGTGGAGGGTGTCGGCGTCGTAGCGGAGACGGGTGTTGTGGCGTACGCGGGGGCCAGGGGTTCTGGCGCTGGGCGCGGTCCAGGCGCGGACGGGCGCAGACGGGCTTGCCTTAGGCGCGCCTTCGGCGCGCCAGCGGCGCGGCCACACAGTGGCCGCCATATAAGGGGAGGTGGGAGGCAGGAGCAGCTGGGAGGCGGGAGAGGGGCGGTGAATGGGCAAGCAGAGGGCGGGCCGCAGGGGACGCAGCGGCGGGAACGGAGGGAAGAGCGGGATACAGAAGGCAAAGGGGACAAAAGCAACAATATCACAGTGCAAACCAGAAAAACAGAACAGAAGACGAAATACAATTACATACAAACCGGGGCAGAGGCAAAATACAGTCAGGCAGAAACGAGCGCAGAGAGCTCACAGGCCTCGAACTGCCAGCAGCGGCAGCAGAGGGTCTTGGGGCACGGACACACAGGTGGTGCTGGGCGGCGTGGGGAGCGGCCTACCTGAAGACAGGGTCAAGGGTCGCTCCGGGGGTCCTCTCTCCCCGGTGTCTGCGGTCCTCTCTCTCCTCGGTGTCTGGGGTCCTCTCTCTCCTCGGTGTCTGGGGTCCTCCCTCTCCCCGGTGTCTGGGGTCCTCCCTCTCCTCACTGTCTGGGGGTCCTCCCTCTCCTCAGTGTCTGAGGTCCTCTCTCTCCCCAGTGTCTGCGGTCCTCTTTCTCCTCGGTGTCTGGGGTCCTCTTTCTCCTCGGTGTCTGGAGTCCTCTCTCTCCCCGGTGTCTGGAGTCCTCTCTCTCCCCGGTGTCTGGGGTCCTCTCTCTCCCCGGTGTCTGGGGTCCTCTCTCTCCCCAGTGTCTGGGGTCCTTCCTCTCCTCGGTGTCTGGGGTCCTCTCTCTCCCCAGTGTCTGGGGTCCTCTCTCTCCACAGTATCTGCGGTCCTCTTTCTCCTCGGTGTCTGGGGTCCTCTCTCTCCTCGGTGTCTGGGGTCCTCCCTCTCCCCGGTGTCTGGGGTCCTCCCTCTCCTCGGTGTCTGGGGGTCCTCCCTCTCCTCGGTGTCTGAGGTCCTCTCTCTCCCCGGTGTCTGCGGTCCTCTCTCTCCTCGGTGTCTGGGGTCCTCTCTCTCCCCGGTGTCTGGGGTCCTCTCTCTCCCCAGTGTCTGGGGTCCTTCCTCTCCTCGGTGTCTGGGGTCCTCTTTCTCCCCAGTGTCTGGGGTCCTCTCTCTCCCCAGTGTCTGGAGTCCTCTCTCTCCCCGGTGTCTGTGGTCCTCCCTCTCTCTACTCTGTCTGGGGTCCTCTCTCTCCCCGGTGTCTGGGGTCCTCCCTCTCCTCGGTGTCTGGGGTCCTCTCTCTCCTCGGTGTCTGGGGTCCTCCCTCTCCCCGGTGTCTGAGGTCCTCTCTCCCCCCGGTGTCTGGGGTCCTCTCTCTCCCCGGTGTCTGGGGTCCTCTCTCTCTCTCCTCGGTGTCTGGGGTCCTCTCCCTCCCCGGTGTCTGGGGTCCTCTCTCTCTCTCTCTTCGGTGTCTGGGGTCCTCCCTCTCCCCGGTGTCTGGGGTCCTCCCTCTCCCCGGTGTCTGGGGTCCTCTCTCTCCCCGGTGTCTGGGGTCCTCCCTCTCCTCGGTGTCTGAGGTCCTCTCTCTCCCCAGTGTCTGCGGTCCTCTCTCTCCTCGGTGTCTGGGGTCCTCTCTTTCCTCGGTGTCTGGGGTCCTCACTCTCCCCTGTGTCTGGGGTCCTCCCCGGTGTCTGGGGTCCTCCCTGTCCTCGCTGTCTGGGGGTCCTCCCTCTCCTCGCTGTCTGGGGGTCCTCCCTCTCCTCGGTGTCTGAGGTCCTCTCCCTCCACAGTGTCTGGAGTCCTCTCTCTCCTCGGTGTCTGGGGTCCTCTCTCTCCTCGGTGTCTGGGGTCCTCTCTCTCCCCGGTGTCCTCTCTCTCCTCGGTGTCTGGGGTCCTCTCTCTCCCCGGTGTCTGGGGTCCTCTTTCTCCCCAGTGTCTGGGGTCCTTCCTCTCCTCGGTGTCTGTGGTCCTCTCTCTCCTCAGTGTCTGAGGTCCTCTCTCTCCCCGGTGTCTGGGGTCCTCCCTCTCCTCGGTGTCTGGGGTCCTCTCTCACCTCGGTGTCTGGGGTCCTCTCTCACCTCGGTGTCTGGGGTCCTCTCTCACCTCGGTGTCTGGGATCCTCTTTCTCCTCGGTGTCTGGGGTCCTCTCTCTCCTCGGTGTCTGGGGTCCTTCCTCTCCCCGGTGTCTGGAGTCCTCTCTCTCCCCGGTGTCTGGGGTCCTCCCTCTCTCTACTCTGTCTGGGGTCCTCTCTCTACCCGGTGTCTGGGGTCCTCTCTCTCCCCGGTGTCTGGGGTCCTCCCTCTCCTCGGTGTCTGGGATCCTCTCTCTCCTCGGTGTCTGGGGTCCTCCCTCTCCCCGGTGTCTGGGGTCCTCCCTCTCCCCGGTGTCTGAGGTCCTCTCTCCCCCCGGTGTCTGGGGTCCTCTCTCTCCCCGGTGTCTGGGGTCCTCTCTCTCTCTCCTCGGTGTCTGGGGTCCTCTCCCTCCCCGGTGTCTGGGGTCCTCTCTCTCTCTCTCTTCGGTGTCTGGGGTCCTCCCTCTCCCCGGTGTCTGGGGTCCTCTCTCTCCTCGGTGTCTGAGGTCCTCTCTCTCCCCAGTGTCTGCGGTCCTCTTTCTCCTCGGTGTCTGGGGTCCTCTCTCTCCTCGGTGTCTGGGGTCCTCTCTCTCCTCGGTGTCTGGGGTCCTCTCTCTCCTCGGTGTCTGGGGTCCTTCCTCCCCTCGGTGTCTGGGGTCCTTCCTCCCCTCGGTGTCTGGGGTCCTTCCTCTCCTCGGTGTCTGAGGTCCTCTCTCTCCTCGGTGTCTGAGGTCCTCTCTCTCCTCGGTGTCTGGGGTCCTCTCTCTCCTCGGTGTCTGGGGTCCTCCCTCTCCTCGGTGTCTGGGGTCCTCTCTCTCCTCGGTGTCTGAGGTCCTCCCTCTCCCCGGTGTCTGGGGTCCTCCCTCTCCTCAGTGTCTGGGGGTTCTCCCTCTCCTCAGTGTCTGCGGTCCTCTATCTCCCCAGTGTCTGCGGTCCTCTTTCTCCTCGGTGTCTGGGGTCCTCTTTCTCCTCGGTGTCTGGGGTCCTCTCTCTCCCCGGTGTCTGGGGTCCTCTCTCTCCCCGGTGTCTGGGGTCCTCTCTCTCCCCAGTGTCTGGGGTCCTTCCTCTCCTCGGTGTCTGGGGTCCTCTCTCTCCCCAGTGTCTAGGGTCCTCTCTCTCCACAGTATCTGCGGTCCTCTTTCTCCTGTGTCTGGGGTCCTCTCTCTCCTCGGTGTCTGGGATCCTCCCTCTCCCCGGTGTTTGGGGTCCTCCCTCTCCTCGGTGTCTGGGGGTCCTCCCTCTCCTCGGTGTCTGAGGTCCTCTCTCTCCCCAGTGTCTGCGGTCCTCTCTCTCCACGGTGTCTGGGGTCCTCTCTCTCCTCGGTGTCTGGGGTCCTCTCTCTCCCCGGTGTCTGGGGTCCTCTCTCTCCCCAGTGTCTGGGGTCCTTCCTCTCCTCGGTGTCTGGGGTCCTCTTTCTCCCCAGTGTCTGGGGTCCTCTCTCTCCCCAGTGTCTGCGGTCCTCTTTCTCCTCGGTGTCTGGGGTCCTCTCTCTCCTCGGTGTCTGGGGTCCTTCCTCTCCCCGGTGTCTGGAGTCCTCTCTCTCCCCGGTGTCTGGGGTCCTCCCTCTCTCTACTCTGTCTGGGGTCCTCTCTCTCCCCGGTGTCTGGGATCCTCCCTCTCCTCGGTGTCTGGGATCCTCTCTCTCCTCGGTGTCTGGGGTCCTCCCTCTCCCCGGTGTCTGGGGTCCTCCCTCTCCCCGGTGTCTGAGGTCCTCTCTCCCCCGGTGTCTGGGGTCCTCTCTCTCTCCGGTGTCTGGGGTCCTCTCTCTCTCTCCTCGGTGTCTGGGGTCCTCTCCCTCCCCGGTGTCTGGGGTCCTCTCTCTCTCTTCGGTGTCTGGGGTCTTCCCTCTCCCCGGTGTCTGGGGTCCTCTCTCTCCCCGGTGTCTGGGGTCCTCCCTCTCCTCGGTGTCTGAGGTCCTCTCTCTCCCCAGTGTCTGCGGTCCTCTCTCTCCTCGGTGTCTGGGGTCCTCTCTTTCCTCGGTGTCTGGGGTCCTCCCTCTCCCCGGTGTCTGGGGTCCTCCCCGGTGTCTGGGGTCCTCCCTCTCCTTGCTGTCTGGGGGTCCTCCCTCTCCTCGCTGTCTGGGGGTCCTCCCTCTCCTCGGTGTCTGAGGTCCTCTCCCTCCACAGTGTCTGGGGTCCTCTCTCTCCTCGGTGTCTGGGGTCCTCTCTCTCCTCGGTGTCTGGGGTCCTCTCTCTCCTCGGTGTCTGGGGTCCTCTCTCTCCCCGGTGTCTGGGGTCCTCTCTCTCCCCAGTGTCTGGGGTCCTTCCTCTCCTCGGTGTCTGTGGTCCTCTCTCTCCTCGGTGTCTGAGGTCCTCTCTCTCCCCGGTTTCTGGGGTCCTCCCTCTCCTGGGTGTCTGGGGTCCTCCCTCTCCTCGGTGTCTGGGGTCCTCTCTCTCCTCGGTGTCTGGGGTCCTCTCTCTCCTCGGTGTCTGGGATCCTCTCTCTCCTCGGTGTCTGGGGTCCTCTCTCTCCTCTGTGTCTGGGATCCTCTCTATCCCCGGTGTCTGGGGTCCTCCCTCTCCTCGGTGTCGGGGTTCCTCTCTCTCCTCGGTGTCTGGGGTCCTCTCTCTCCTCGGTGTCTGGGGTCCTCTCTCTCCTCGGTGTCTGGGGTCCTCCCTCTCCTCGGTGTCTGGGGTCCTCCCTCTCCCTCCTCTGTCTGGGGTCCTGTCTCTCCTCGGTGTCTGGAGTCCTCCCTCTCTCTCCTCGGTGTCTGGGGTCCTCCCTCTCCTCGGTGTCTGGGATCCTCCCTCTCCTCAGTGTCTGGGGTCCTCCCTCTCTCTCCTCAGTGTCTGTGGTCCTCCCTCTCCCCGGTTTCTGGGGTCCTCCCTCTCCCCGGTTTCTGGGGTCCTCCCTCTCCCCGGTTTCTGGGGTCCTCCCTCTCCCCGGTTTCTGGGGTCCTCTCTCTCCCCGGTGTCTGGGGTCCTCCCTCTCCTCGGTGTCTGGGGTCCTCTCTCTCCCCAGTGTCTGGGGTCCTCCCTCTCCTCGGTGTCTGAGGTCCTCTCCCCAGTGTCTGGGGTCCTCCCTCTCTCTCCTCAGTGTCTGAGGTCCTCTCTCTCCCCAGTGTCTGGGGTCCTTCCTCTCCTCGGTGTCTGGGGTCCTTCCTCTCCTCGGTGTCTGGGGTCCTCTCTCTCCTCGGTGTCTGAGGTCCTCTCTCTCCTCGGGGTCTGAGGTCCTCTCTCTCCTCGGTGTCTGAGGTCCTCTCTCTCCTCGGTGTCTGGGGTCCTCTCTCTCCTCAGTGTCTGGGGTCCTCCCTCTCCTCGGTGTCTGGGGTCCTCCCTCTCCTCGGTGTCTGGGGTCCTCCCTCTCCTCGGTGTCTGGGGTCCTCCCTCTCCTCGGTGTCTGGGGTCCTCTCTCTCCTCGGTGTCTGGGGTCCTCTCTCTCCTCGGTGTCTGGGGTCCTCTCTCTCCTCGGTGTCTGGTGTCCTCCCTCTCCTCGGTGTCTGGGGTCCTCTCTCTCCTCTGTGTCTGGGGTCCTCTCTCTCCTCTGTGTCTGGGGTCCTCTCTCTCCTCGGTGTCTGGGGTCCTCTCTCTCCTCATTGTCTGGGGTCCTCCCTCTCTCTCCTCTGTCTGGGGTCCTCCCTCTCTCTCCTCTGTCTGGGGTCCTCCCTCTCCTCAGTGTCTTGGGTCCTCCCTCTTCTCGGTGTCTGCGGTCCTTTTTCTCCCTGGTTTCTGGGGTCCTCTTTCTCCTCGGTGTCTGGAGTCCTCTCTCTCCTCGGTGTCTGGGGTCCTCTCTCTCCTCGGTGTCTGGGGTCCTCCCTCTCCTCGGTGTCTGGAGTCCTCTCTCTCCTCGGTGTCTGGGGTCTTCCCTCTCTCTTCTCTGTGTCTGGGGTCCTCTCTCTCCTCAGTGTCTGGTGTCCTCTCTCTCCTCCATGTCTGGGGTCCTCTCTCTCCTCGGTGTCTGGGGTCCTCCCTCTCTCTCCTCCGTGTCTGGGGTCCTCCCTCTCCTCGGTGTCTGGGGTCCTCCCTCTCCTCTGTGTCTGGGATCCTCTCTCTCCCCAGTGTCTGGGGTCCTCTCTCTCCTCTGCCTAGGGTCCTCTCTCTCCTCTGTCTGGGCTCCTCCTTCTCCTCAGTATCTGAGGTCCTCTCTCTCCTCAGTGTCTGGGGTCCTGTCTCTCCTCGGTGTCTGGAGTCCTCCCTCTCTCTCCTCGGTGTCTGGGGTCCTCCCTCTCCTCGGTGTCTGGGATCCTCCCTCTCCTCAGTGTCTGGGGTCCTCCCTCTCTCTCCTCAGTGTCTGTGGTCCTCCCTCTCCCCGGTTTCTGGGGTCCTCCCTCTCCCCGGTTTCTGGGGTCCTCCCTCTCCCCGGTTTCTGGGGTCCTCGCTCTCCCCGGTTTCTGGGGTCCTCTCTCTCCCCGGTGTCTGGGGTCCTCCCTCTCCTCGGTGTCTGGGGTCCTCTCTCTCCCCAGTGTCTGGGGTCCTCCCTCTCCTCGGTGTCTGAGGTCCTCTCTCTCCCCAGTGTCTGGGGTCCTCCCTCTCTCTCCTCAGTGTCTGAGGTCCTCTCTCTCCCCCAGTGTCTGGGGTCCTTCCTCTCCTCGGTGTCTGGGGTCCTTCCTCTCCTCGGTGTCTGGGGTCCTCTCTCTCCTCGGTGTCTGAGGTCCTCTCTCTCCTCGGTGTCTGAGGTCCTCTCTCTCCTCGGTGTCTGAGGTCCTCTCTCTCCCTCGGTGTCTGGGGTCCTCTCTCTCCTCAGTGTCTGGGGTCCTCCTCTCCTCGGTGTCTGGGGTCCTCCCTCTCCTCGGTGTCTGGGGTCCTCCCTCTCCTCGGTGTCTGGGGTCCTCTCTCCTCGGTGTCTGGGGTCCTCTCTCTCCTCAGTGTCTGGGGTCCTCTCTCTCCTCGGTGTCTGGGGTCCTCTCTCTCCTCGGTGTCTGGTGTCCTCCCTCTCCTCGGTGTCTGGGGTCCTCTCTCTCCTCTGTGTCTGGGGTCCTCTCTCTCCTCGGTGTCTGGGGTCCTCTCTCTCCTCATTGTCTGGGGTCCTCCCTCTCTCTCCTCTGTCTGGGGTCCTCCCTCTCTCTCCTCTGTCTGGGGTCCTCCCTCTCCTCAGTGTCTTGGGTCCTCCCTCTTCTCGGTGTCTGCGGTCCTTTTTCTCCCTGGTTTCTGGGGTCCTCTTTCTCCTCGGTGTCTGGAGTCCTCTCTCTCCTCGGTGTCTGGAGTCCTCTCTCTCCTCGGTGTCTGGGGTCCTCTCTCTCCTCGGTGTCTAGGGTCCTCCCTCTCCTCGGTGTCTGGAGTCCTCTCTCTCCTCGGTGTCTGGGGTCTTCCCTCTCTCTTCTCTGTGTCTGGGGTCCTCTCTCTCCTCAGTGTCTGGTGTCCTCTCTCTCCTCCATGTCTGGGGTCCTCTCTCTCCTCGGTGTCTGGGGTCCTCCCTCTCTCTCCTCCGTGTCTGGGGTCCTCCCTCTCCTCGGTGTCTGGGGTCCTCCCTCTCCTCTGTGTCTGGGGTCCTCTCTCTTCCCAGTGTCTGGGGTCCTCTCTCTCCTCTGCCTAGGGTCCTATCTCTCCTCTGTCTGGGCTCCTCCTTCTCCTCAGTATCTGAGGTCCTCTCTCTCCTCAGTGTCTGGGTTCCTCCCTCTCCTCGGTGTCTGGGGTCCTCCCTCTCCTCTTGGTCTGGGGTCCTCTCTCTCCCCGGTGTCTGGGGTCCTCCCTCTCCTCAGTGTCTGGGGTCCTCCCTCTCCTCGGTGTCTGGGGTCCTCCCTCTCCTCGGTGTCTGGGGTCCTCCCTCTCCCCGGTGTCTGGGGTCCTCTCTCTCCTCAGTGTCTGGGGTCCTCTCTCTCCTCAGTGTCTGGGGTCCTCTCTCTCCTCAGTGTCTGGGGTCCTCCCTCTCCTCGGTGTCTGGGTCCTCTCTCTCCCCAGTGTCTGGGTCCTCTCTCTCCCCAGTGTCTGGGGTCCTCTCTCTCCCAGTAGTCTGGGGTCCTCTCTCTCCTCGGTGTCTGGGGTCCACCCTCTCCTCGGTGTCTGGGGTCCTCCCTCTCCTCGGTGTCTGGGGTCCTCCCTCTCCTCGGTGTCTGGGGTCCTCTCTCTCCTCGGTGTCTGGGGTCCTCTCTCTCCTCGGTGTCTGGGGTCCTCTCTCTCCTCGGTGTCTGGTGTCCTCCCTCTCCTCGGTGTCTGGTGTCCTCCCTCTCCTCGGTGACTGGGGTCCTCTCTCTCCTCTGTGTCTGGGGTCCTCTCTCTCCTCGGTGTCTGGGGTCCTCTCTCTCCTCATTGTCTGGGGTCCTCCCTCTCTCTCCTCTGTCTGGGGTCCTCCCTCTCTCTCCTCTGTCTGGCGTCCTCCCTCTCCTCAGTGTCTTGGGTCCTCCCTCTTCTCGGTGTCTGCGGTCCTTTTTCTCCCTGGTTTCTGGGGTCCTCTTTCTCCTCGGTGTCTGGAGTCCTCTCTCTCCTCGGTGTCTGGGGTCCTCTCTCTCCTCGGTGTCTGGGGTCCTCCCTCTCCTCGGTGTCTGGAGTCCTCTCTCTCCTCGGTGTCTGGGGTCTTCCCTCTCTCTTCTCTGTCTGGGGTCCTCTCTCTCCTCCATGTCTGGTGTCCTCTCTCTCCTCCATGTCTGGTGTCCTCTCTCTCCTCCATGTCTGGGGTCCTCTCTCTCCTCGGTGTCTGGGGTCCTCCCTCTCTCTCCTCCGTGTCTGGGGTCCTCCCTCTCCTCGGTGTCTGGGGTCCTCCCTCTCCTCTGCCTAGGGTCCTCTCTCTCCTCTGTCTGGGCTCCTCCTTCTCCTCAGTATCTGAGGTCCTCTCTCTCCTCAGTGTCTGGGGTCCTCCCTCTCCTCGGTGTCTGGGGTCCTCCCTCTCCTCTGTGTCTGGGGTCCTCTCTCTCCCCAGTGTCTGGGGTCCTCTCTCTCCTCTGCCTAGGGTCCTCTCTCTCCTCTGTCTGGGCTCCTCCTTCTCCTCAGTATCTGAGGTCCTCTCTCTCCTCAGTGTCTGGGTTCCTCCCTCTCCTCGGTGTCTGGGGTCCTCTCTCTCCCCGGTGTCTGGGGTCCTCCCTCTCCTCAGTGTCTGGGGTCCTCCCTCTCCTCGGTGTCTGGGGTCCTCTCTCTCCCCGGTGTCTGGGGTCCTCTCTCTCCCCGGTGTCTGGGGTCCTCTCTCTCCTCAGTGTCTGGGGTCCTCTCTCTCCTCGGTGTCTGGGGTCTTCCCTCTCTCTTCTCTGTCTGGGGTCCTCCCTCTCCTCGGTGTCTGGGTCCTCTCTCTCCCCAGTGTCTGGGTCCTCTCTCTCCCCAGTGTCTGGGGTCCTCTCTCTCCCAGGTGTCTGGGGTCCTCCCTCTCCTCGGTGTCTCGGTCCTCGCTCTCCTCGGTGTCTGGGGTCCTCTGTCCTCTCAGTCCTCTGGCTGTGGTCCTCTCTCTCCTCAGTGTCTGGGGTTCTCTCTCTCCTCGGTGTCTGGGGTCCTCCCTCTCTCTACTCTTTCTGGGGTCCTCCCTCTCCTCGGTGTCTGGGGTCCTCCCTCTCCTCGGTGTCTGGGGTCCTCCCTCTCCTCGGTGTCTGGGGTCCTCCCTCTCCTCGGTGTCTGGAGTCCTCTCTCTCCTCGGTGTCTGGGGTCCTCCCTCTCCTCAGTGTCTGGGGTCCTCCCTCTCCTCTTGGTCTGGGGTCCTCTCTCTCCCCAGAGTCTGGGGTCCTCCCTGTCCTCGGTGTCTGGGGTCCTCCATCTCCTCGGTGTCTGGGGGCCTCTGTCTCCCCGGTGTCTGGGATCATCTCTCTCCCCGGTGTCTGGGGTCCTCCCTCTCCTCGGTGTCTGGGTCCTCTCTCTCCTCAGTGTCTGGGGTCCTCCCTCTCCTCGGTGTCTGGGGTGCTCCATCTCCTCTGTGTCTGGCGTCCTCTCTCTCCCCGGTGTCTGGGGTCCTCTCTCTCCCTGGTGTCTGGGGTCCTCCCTGTAGGAGAGTAGGATCTGCCTCTTATGTTGCCCCCACTTTTTTTCTGATGTTAGCACTGGTTTCTGGCTATAGTCTGGCTGGGTCCCTGCCAATCAGGGCCCCAGCCTCTCTGTTCTCTCTAAACGACATGGAGTGCACTCTAGGTGCACTAGTGATTGGATACTGTGGTACCTTATGAGTCCCTAGTATATGGTACCTTAGGTGCCAAGGGCATAGGTACTTCACAGGCCTCCCAGGGGCTGCAGCATATGTTATGCCACCCCTGGGAAGCAGTCTAAATCTGACACCACAGGCCTGCTACTGCAGCCTGGGTGAGGTGGTGCTAGCACCCCTCACTGAGATATAGGTTTCCTATATCTCTCCTGCACACACATATAAACCTATCAGTCACCCCTAAGGCAGGCCCTATCAATCCTGAGGGCAGGGTGCTTGGCTTCTATGTGAGGGGGTGCCTCTGCATGAGCAGGGCCCCTCTGCAGTTCTCAGAGTCCATTCTCTGGTGCTGTTTGTGGATGCGGTTAAACCATATACTCTTAAGTGCATTATATCCTCGCGGTAAATGCTAACTTTGGAATGGCTGCATCAAAACATGTCGTGTTTGGTGTCAAACATCTTGGAATACTACCCCCCGCCAATCTTGGCGGCGGGGGTAGCATTCCACCCTTCTAGAGGGATAAGACATGTACCTGCTGTGGAAACGCGGTAGAATCCTAAAGAGCCCTGGCATCACAAAATGGATGCCACCAGTCACAGACACTGGGCTGCCCTCCTGCTGATGACCGAAACTCACAGTGGAGGAAGCCCAACAATAGGCATCCTGTCACAGGGAGGTGTAACCACCTTCCAGACAGGGTTTAGTGTATTGGGGCTGGGTGGGTGCACTCTTAGAGTGCTTTGAAGTCCTGCACTGGGGGAGCAGAAGGCTCCTCTGTGCATATGCCAGTTCAAACCAGCTCAGGGGCTACCTGCCCCTGCTCTGGCGCGAAACTGGACAAAGGGAAGTGGGTGTAGCCACCCCTCCCTTGACCCTCCCATAGGTGGGGTCATAGAGCTAGTCCATCCCCTCTTTTTAGTATAAGAGGGGGAACCTTGCCATTGCAAAGCAGATAACCCCTGGACGACGCTCTACAGAAGAATCCTGGCCCTTCGACGTTCCACTACCTTTGGAAGACAGAAGAATCTCCCTTGGAGTCAAGGAGTGACTCCCCTGCTTGGCAGGCACCAAAAACGACAACGACGGTCGCAAACTACGCCGCTCCCGCCGGAGTCCGAAGTCCCTGCAGCCCAAGAAGTGGATTTCCTGACCTCTCCCAGGCCATCGTGAGTCCCCAGCAAAGCTGAGGCAAGTGGACCCCACGAGTAACGAGGAACCGCGACCCCTGGGTACCGTGCACTATTGTCGAGTGCAACCCCTTCACAACGTTCTACGAACTTGTGCTTTGGACCACGTGTGGTCCCGACCTCCAGCAGGAATCCCTCCGAAGATCAGAGGCCTACACCGTCCCGAGTGACCGTGGGCCCCTGTTGAGTGATTCCGCCCGAGGTGTCTTCGCGATCCCTTGCCCGCTGGCTTGTGGGTCCCCAGAAGACTTCTTAAAGAAACCGAAGGGCTCCCCTGGTTGCTCCAGGCCTGCCCTGACTTACCCTCGCTGGGTGAGTTCCACAGACCTTGCTGGTCTGCGCCATCGACTTTTCTTCATCTCCCCGAGACTTGCGGCTGCCAAGGCTTGTTGGCTCCGATCGAGTTGCCGACACCGCAGTCAGCTGCAGACGTCGAGGGACACACCGAATCCAGCTCCTGGTCGTCGTCGACGCCTCCTGGACCACGTGGCTGAAGAGTCAAGGCACCTGCAACCGACCTGAAGCGACCGACGACGGTGGGCATCCATCTTCCTTGCCCCGGGTCACTGCCAAGTGACTTTGAACACTGTCCCCTCTGCTTTCAGGTCATCCTTCTTCAGAATCCAGGCTTGGATTCCACCGGACACTTCTTCAGCTCCCGCAAGCAGCAAGTCTTCTTTGTTCGCCATTGAAAACGACGCCGCGACCCGACACCAAAGGACACCTGTGCACCCGGCTTCCCTGGGTGAGGTAACTCCAGCACTACGGTGCTCCTGTGGGTGTGGGCCCTAGAACTACTTACCCTGTAAGTGACTTGCTTGTAGGTTCTCCCGAAGTATCCTAAAACTCTTTATTTCCAACCGCGACTTGCCCCATTGAAGTTAACGGCGATTCGCGCCTGTGTATCCACACTGCACGCGTCCCCCGTGGGTCCTTTACTTACCTGCCTTGGGTGGTTTCGTGAGGCCCCAGCACTTCTGAAGGCCCTAGGCCTTGTCTCCTTGCAAGTCGTTGTTTCTAAGTCTCTTACTTAGTATATGGTCTGGTACGCCCCTAGGGCCCCAGCCATATTTTGTGCTTAACTTATTGTGAAACGTTGATTTGTGCATATGTTTGTCTTCTAATCTCATAAAGAGATTAGTAGAGAGTTATTTAGAAATAAATACATATATATTTGATATATATACCTGTGTGGTGTCTTTTCATTTGGTGATTCAAGAGATTATATGGTAAAACAAGCTGCTTTACATTCCTCCGAGACTTAGCCTGAAGGCTGCTCTCCACAGCTACCACTAGGATAGCTTTCTTTAAAAGGTTGTCTTAAACCTATCTACCATAAGAGTCGATTTGCCCTGGTGCAAGGTGTCCACTTTAATTAGTGAACAGCATATACCAGGCCAACTTCTCACATTGGTGGGCAGCGTGTGGGATTCCAGCTTGCCATTGTTTTACCAGAAAATCTCTATTTGAATTACTAACTGAAAACCATTATAGGTACTCAAGGTACATATAAAGTCAAGCTTAGTATCAATAAGTTCTACTGAACTTAGAGCTGTGTGCCAAGGGATAGCACACCCTTTCCACAGCTCAAGCTAGGATCAGTAGGCCACAAACTAGTGTAGGTAGTACAACACTGCACAACACTAGAATGTCCTTAAAGGGTGGACCCAGTGGATCCACTCAGCCTCAGTATAAGGACATGGCTTTCTCTGACTTGAGAGCCATGTGTGTTGACAGACACCTGAGGACTAGGACAGAGTCCCTCAACACTACACCTGATAGATCTGCTGACAGCAGATGACCTTAGATTGGCTCTAGGAGCTAAAGGGTTTGAATCAGTGGGTGGGTCAGTCATAGTATCTGGGTCAGATGATGAAAATCAGAATGACCAAGACTCTGTGATTGAAGGGCCAGGCTCCAAGGGGCCTGAAAAGGACAGAGGAATTCTCCATAAGAGAACTGACAGAGAGGAGGAGAGGCCCAGATCCCCTTCCAGGGAATCTGACCACTCTTATCACTCTGGCAGAGAATTTGTCCAGCAGAGGAGCTCATACTTTAACTTAAGAGAGACCTCCTCTGAGAGAAGGTGCAAACTGCTCCAGTATGAGGAAGCCAAAGTGGCCTTCAGAACCAAGCAGTTGGCACTGGATAGAGAAGCCCTGGAGATCCAGAGAGCTTCCAGAAAAGAGGGGTTAGAACCCCCTGGTGGCAGCAACAGTGTCCCTAGAGGCAGAGAATATATTCCTGACCATAGGAACCTGAGCAAGGTTGTTCCTCCCTACCAGAGTGGGGATGATATCCACAAGTGGATAACTGCTATGGAGAGGGCCTGTAGAGTACAGCAGGTCCCCCAAAAGCAGTGGGCAGCAATCTTGTGGCTCTCCTTTTCAGATAAAGGAAGAGACAAGCTCCTCACTGTTAGAGAGGAGGATGCTGATGATTATGAGGTCCTGAAGAGTGCACTGATAGATGGGTTTGGCTTAACCACTGAGCAGTACAGGTTAAAGTTCAGAGATACCCAGAAGGCACAGACTCAGGACTGGACTGACTTTGTTGATTGTGCAACCAAGGCTCTAGAGGGTTGGCTGGTTGGCAGTAGGGTTACTGATTTCAAGGGATTGTATAATCTGATGATGAGAGAACAGATCCTAAATAATTGCCAGAACCAGTTGTTGCATCAGTACCTGGTGGACTCTGATCTGACCTCTCCCCAAGAATTGGGAAAGAAGGCAGACAAATGGGTCAGAACCAGGGTGAGGCAGAAAACCCAGAACCAAGGGGGTGACACTAAGAAGCAAGATCCTAAAGGCTCTGAGAAAGGTGGGGATAAGTCAAAAGACCAGAAGTCTTCACAAGGGCCCCAAAAATCTGCATCTGGTGGGGAGTCACAGTCCAACAAGGGAAAAGGCCAAAAGAAGCCCTGGTGCAAATTCTGTAAACAGAAAGGGCACTGGACTTCTGATTGTACCAAGTCCAAAGACCAAACCACCACCACTCCTGCCCCTAAGGCAACTGTGCCCCCTAGCTCAGCTACTGGTGGAGGTGGTACGCAGAATAAGGGTGTAGTAGGGTTGACCCTGGGTTCTGAAGTGGATTCTGACCTAGTCAGAGTGACCACTCAGGCAATGCTGATTTGTGAGGGAAACATTGATATGTCCTTCCTAGTAAGCCCCAGTAATCTGGGCAAGTACAAACAGCAGCCTTTGATAAATGGCAAACAGGCTTTGGCATTTAGGGACACAGGTGCTAGTGTCACCATGGTGGCAGAGGACCTAGTGGACCCTGGACAGATCATCCTGGGTGAAATGTACCAGGTGACCAATGCAAGCAATGTCCAGACCAACCATAGTCTGGCAGTTGTGAATTTCTCCTGGGGAGGGGTAACTGGCCTCAAGAAGGTTGTAGTTAGTGCAGACCTCCCTGTAGAATGTCTATTGGGCAATGATCTAGAGACTTCAGCCTGGTCTGAAGTAGAGTTATGGACTCATGCTGAGATGTTGGGCATCCCTGCAGAGGTATTTGCTGTGACCAGGTCACAAGCAAGAATGCATGACACTGAACCAGCTCTGGATCCTGGAACAATGGACCAGATGCTTCCCAAGAGGAGGAGCAGTAGGGTTAAGGCAGTGCCTTCCCCTCTGTCTCAGATCAAGGATTCACTTCCAGAGGGAGGTGAAGCAGAACCTGAAGAAGGAACTGCCCCAGAGGGACTTGAACCTGACCAGGTTGAGTTCTTGGGGGCAGGGGGCCCTTCCAGGGAAGATCTGAGCAAGGAGCAACAGTGCTGCCCCTCTCTTGAACCCCTCAGACAGCAGGCTGCTGCTGAGGCTGCTGGGAGTGCTAGTGGGTCCCATAAAGTTTATTGGGATGAGGGACTCCTATATTCTGAGGGTAGAGACCCAGCCCCTGGAGCCACCAGGAGGTTGGTAATACCTCAGAAGTTTAGGGGGTTCCTCTTGACCTTAGCACATGATATCCCTTTGGCAGGACACTTGGGCCAAAACAAGACCTGGGACAGGCTTGTTCCACATTTTCATTGGCCACATATGTCAGAGGACACAAAGGAGTTTTGTCGCTCCTGTGTCACTTGCCAAGCCAGTGGTAAGGCAGGTGGCACAACAAAGGCCCCCCTGATACCACTACCTGTGGTGGGGGTACCCTTTGAGAGGGTAGGGATTGACATTGTTGGTCCCCTTGACCCTCAGACTGCATCTGGGCACAGATTTATCCTGGTGGTAGTGGATCATGCCACCAGGTACCCAGAGGCAATTCCCCTGAGGACCACCACAGCACCTGTGGTGGCAAGAGCCCTCATTGGAGTTTTCTCCAGAGTGGGTTTTCCAAAGGAGGTCATTTCTGACAGAGGTACCAACTTCATGTCAGGATATCTGAAAGCAATGTGGAAGGAGTGTGGTGTAACTTATAAGTTCACCACCCCCTATCACCCACAATGCAATGGTTTAGTTGAACGCTTCAACAAGACCTTGAAAGGAATGATTAAGGGACTCCCAGAGAAGCTTAGGCGGAAATGGGACCTTCTTCTTCCTTGCCTTTTGTTTGCATACAGAGAGGTTCCACAGAAGGGGGTTGGCTACAGCCCATTTGAGCTTCTGTTTGGGCATCCTGTGAGAGGTCCACTATGTTTGGTAAAAGAGGGCTGGGAGTTACCTCTCAAGCCCCCCAAACAAGATGTGATGGACTATGTACTTGGTCTCCGCTCCCGGATGGCAGAGTACATGAAAAAGGCAACCAAAAACCTGGAGGCCAGCCAAGAATTGCAAAAAGCTTGGCATGACCAAAGGCTGTGCTGACTGTATACCAGCCAGGACAGAAAGTGTGGGTGTTGGAGCCTGTGGCCCCAGCAGCCCTCCAGGACAAATGGAGTGGCCCCCATACAATAGTTGAACAGAAGGGAGAAGTCACCTATCTGGTGAATCTTGGAACTCCCAGGAGCCCCCTAAGGGTGCTTCATGTCAACAGATTAAAGCCATATGTTGACAGGGCTGACATGGGCTTGCTCATGGCAACTGATGAGGACCAGGAGGAGGAGAGTGACCCTCTCCCTGACCTGCTCTCTCAGAACCCTGATGATGGGTCAGTAGATGGTGTTGCTTTGGCAAGCAGCCTCACTGACCATCAGCAAACTGAGTGCAGACAAGTTCTGCAACAGTTTAGACATATGTTTAGCCTGACCCCTAGTCAGACTACCTGGTGCACCCATGAGGTGGACACTGGGGACAGTCTGCCTGTCAAGAATAAAATCTACAGGCAACCTGACCATGTCAGGGACTGTATCAGGACTGAAGTCCAGAAAATGTTGGAGTTAGGCGTGATTGAGCCTTCAGATAGCCCTTGGGCTAGCCCAGTAGTCCTGGTACCCAAGCCTCATACCCAGGGTGGTAAGAAAGAAATGAGGTTTTGTGTAGACTACAGAGGCCTCAATGCAGTCACTAGGACTGATGCCTATCCCATACCAAGGGCAGATGAGCTGATTGATACTTTGGCCTCAGCCAAGTATCTAAGCACATTTGACCTAACAGCTGGCTACTGGCAAATCAGATTAGCTGATGATGCAAAAGCCAAAACAGCATTTTCGACCCCTGGTGGGCACTACCACTTTGTGGTGATGCCCTTTGGATTGAAAAATGCACCTGCCACTTTTCAGAGGTTGGTGAATAAAGTTCTGGCAGGGATGGAAACTTATTGCTCAGCTTATCTAGATGATATTGCTGTCTTTAGTTCCTCCTGGCAGGATCACCTGGTCCACCTCAGAAATGTTTTGGAGGCCCTGCAGAAAGCAGGCCTCACTATCAAGGCCACCAAGTGCCAGATAGGGCAGAGTCAGGTTGTGTACCTGGGCCACCTTGTAGGTGGAGGCCAGGTTCAGCCTTTGCAGAGCAAAATCCAAACCATACTGGAATGGGTTGCTCCAACCACCCAGACACAGGTGAGAGCCTTCTTAGGCCTGACTGGGTACTATAGGAGGTTTGTCAAGGGATATGGATCTATAGTGACCCCCTTGAATGATCTTACCTCTAAGAAAATGCCAAAAAAGGTTCAGTGGACAGCTAGCTGTCAAAAGGCATTTGAAGACCTAAAGCAGGCCATGTGCACTGCCCCCATCTTACAGAGTCCAGACTACACCAAAAAGTTCATTGTCCAAACAGATGCTTCTGAGCTGGGTGTGGGAGCTGTACTGTCTCAACTGAATGATGAAGGTCAAGACCAGCCAGTAGCTTTTATTAGCAGAAGGCTGACCCCTAGAGAGAAACGTTGGTCAGCTATAGAGAGGGAGGCCTTTGCTGTGGTATGGGCCCTGAAGAAGCTGAGGCCATACTTGTTTGGTACTCACTTCATAGTTCAGACTGACCACAAGCCCCTCCTATGGCTAAAGCAGATGAAAGGTGAAAACCCAAAACTTTTGAGGTGGTCCATTTCCCTACAGGGGATGGACTATACAGTGGAACATAGGCCTGGGACCCAACATGCCAATGCAGATGGACTCTCAAGGTATTTCCACTTTGAACACGAAGACTCAACTGGTCAAGGTTAGTTTAGTGTCCCTACGTTTGGGGGGGTTGTGTAGGAGAGTAGGATCTGCCTCTTATGTTGCCCCCACTTTTTTCTGATGTTAGCACTGGTTTCTGGCTATAGTCTGGCTGGGTCCCTGCCAATCAGGGCCCCAGCCTCTCTGTTCTCTCTAAACGACATGGAGTGCACTCTAGGTGCACTAGTGATTGGATACTGTGGTGCCTTATGAGTCCCTAGTATATGGTACCTTAGGTGCCAAGGGCATAGGTACTTCACAGGCCTCCCAGGGGCTGCAGCATATGTTATGCCACCCCTGGGAAGCAGTCTAAATCTGACACCACAGGCCTGCTACTGCAGCCTGGGTGAGGTGGTGCTAGCACCCCTCACTGAGATATAGGTTTCCTATATCTCTCCTGCACACACATATAAACCTATCAGTCACCCCTAAGGCAGGCCCTATCAATCCTGAGGGCAGGGTGCTTGGCTTCTATGTGAGGGGGTGCCTCTGCATGAGCAGGGCCCCTCTGCAGTTCTCAGAGTCCATTCTCTGGTGCTGTTTGTGGATGCGGTTAAACCATATACTACTTAAGTGCATTATATCCTCGCGGTAAATGCTAACTTTGGAATGGCTGCATCAAAACATGTCGTGTTTGGTGTCAAACATCTTGGAATACTACCCCCCGCCAATCTTGGCGGCGGGGGTAGCATTCCACCCTTCTAGAGGGATAAGACATGTACCTGCTGTGGAAACGCGGTAGAATCCTAAAGAGCCCTGGCATCACAAAATGGATGCCACCAGTCACAGACACTGGGCTGCCCTCCTGCTGATGACCGAAACTCACAGTGGAGGAAGCCCAACAATAGGCATCCTGTCACAGGGAGGTGTAACCACCTTCCAGACAGGGTTTAGTGTATTGGGGCTGGGTGGGTGCACTCTTAGAGTGCTTTGAAGTCCTGCACTGGGGGAGCAGAAGGCTCCTCTGTGCATATGCCAGTTCAAACCAGCTCAGGGGCTACCTGCCCCTGCTCTGGCGCGAAACTGGACAAAGGGAAGTGGGTGTAGCCACCCCTCCCTTGACCCTCCCATAGGTGGGGTCATAGAGCTAGTCCATCCCCTCTTTTTAGTATAAGAGGGGGAACCTTGCCATTGCAAAGCAGATAACCCCTGGACGACGCTCTACAGAAGAATCCTGGCCCTTCGACGTTCCACTACCTTTGGAAGACAGAAGAATCTCCCTTGGAGTCAAGGAGTGACTCCCCTGCTTGGCAGGCACCAAAAACGACAACGACGGTCGCAAACTACGCCGCTCCCGCCGGAGTCCGAAGTCCCTGCAGCCCAAGAAGTGGATTTCCTGACCTCTCCCAGGCCATCGTGAGTCCCCAGCGAAGCTGAGGCAAGTGGACCCCACGAGTAACGAGGAACCGCGACCCCTGGGTACCGTGCACTATTGTCGAGTGCAACCCCTTCACAACGTTCTACGAACTTGTGCTTTGGACCACGTGTGGTCCCGACCTCCAGCAGGAATCCCTCCGAAGATCAGAGGCCTACACCGTCCCGAGTGACCGTGGGCCCCTGTTGAGTGATTCCGCCCGAGGTGTCTTCGCGATCCCTTGCCCGCTGGCTTGTGGGTCCCCAGAAGACTTCTTAAAGAAACCAAAGGGCTCCCCTGGTTGCTCCAGGCCTGCCCTGACTTACCCTCGCTGGGTGAGTTCCTCAGACCTTGCTGGTCTGCGCCATCGACTTTTCTTCATCTCCCCGAGACTTGCGGCTGCCAAGGCTTGTTGGCTCCGATCGAGTTGCCGACACCGCAGTCAGCTGCAGACGTCGAGGGACACACCGAATCCAGCTCCTGGTCGTCGTCGACGCCTCCTGGACCACGTGGCTGAAGAGTCAAGGCACCTGCAACCGACCTGAAGCGACCGACGACGGTGGGCATCCATCTTCCTTGCCCCGGGTCACTGCCAAGTGACTTTGAACACTGTCCCCTCTGCTTTCAGGTCATCCTTCTTCAGAATCCAGGCTTGGATTCCACCGGACACTTCTTCAGCTCCCGCAAGCAGCAAGTCTTCTTTGTTCGCCATTGAAAACGACGCCGCGACCCGACACCAAAGGACACCTGTGCACCCGGCTTCCCTGGGTGAGGTAACTCCAGCACTACGGTGCTCCTGTGGGTGTGGGCCCTAGAACTACTTACCCTGTAAGTGACTTGCTTGTAGGTTCTCCCGAAGTATCCTAAAACTCTTTATTTCCAACCGCGACTTGCCCCATTGAAGTTAACGGCGATTCGCGCCTGTGTATCCACACTGCACGCGTCCCCCGTGGGTCCTTTACTTACCTGCCTTGGGTGGTTTCGTGAGGCCCCAGCACTTCTGAAGGCCCTAGGCCTTGTCTCCTTGCAAGTCGTTGTTTCTAAGTCTCTTACTTAGTATATGGTCTGGTACGCCCCTAGGGCCCCAGCCATATTTTGTGCTTAACTTATTGTGAAACGTTGATTTGTGCATATGTTTGTCTTCTAATCTCATAAAGAGATTAGTAGAGAGTTATTTAGAAATAAATACATATATATTTGATATATATACCTGTGTGGTGTCTTTTCATTTGGTGATTCAAGAGATTATATGGTAAAACAAGCTGCTTTACATTCCTCCGAGACTTAGCCTGAAGGCTGCTCTCCACAGCTACCACTAGGATAGCTTTCTTTAAAAGGTTGTCTTAAACCTATCTACCATAAGAGTCGATTTGCCCTGGTGCAAGGTGTCCACTTTAATTAGTGAACAGCATATACCAGGCCAACTTCTCACATTGGTGGGCAGCGTGTGGGATTCCAGCTTGCCATTGTTTTACCAGAAAATCTCTATTTGAATTACTAACTGAAAACCATTATAGGTACTCAAGGTACATATAAAGTCAAGCTTAGTATCAATAAGTTCTACTGAACTTAGAGCTGTGTGCCAAGGGATAGCACACCCTTTCCACAGCTCAAGCTAGGATCAGTAGGCCACAAACTAGTGTAGGTAGTACAACACTGCACAACACTAGAATGTCCTTAAAGGGTGGACCCAGTGGATCCACTCAGCCTCAGTATAAGGACATGGCTTTCTCTGACTTGAGAGCCATGTGTGTTGACAGACACCTGAGGACTAGGACAGAGTCCCTCAACACTACACCTGATAGATCTGCTGACAGCAGATGACCTTAGATTGGCTCTAGGAGCTAAAGGGTTTGAATCAGTGGGTGGGTCAGTCATAGTATCTGGGTCAGATGATGAAAATCAGAATGACCAAGACTCTGTGATTGAAGGGCCAGGCTCCAAGGGGCCTGAAAAGGACAGAGGAATTCTCCATAAGAGAACTGACAGAGAGGAGGAGAGGCCCAGATCCCTTTCCAGGGAATCTGACCACTCTTATCACTCTGGCAGAGAATTTGTCCAGCAGAGGAGCTCATACTTTAACTTAAGAGAGACCTCCTCTGAAAGAAGGTGCAAACTGCTCCAGTATGAGGAAGCCAAAGTGGCCCTCAGAACCAAGCAGTTGGCACTGGATAGAGAAGCCCTGGAGATCCAGAGAGCTTCCAGAAGAGAGGGGTTAGAACCCCCTGGTGGCAGCAACAGTGTCCCTAGAGGCAGAGAATATATTCCTGACCATAGGAACCTGAGCAAGGTTGTTCCTCCCTACCAGAGTGGGGATGATATCCACAAGTGGATAACTGTTATGGAGAGGGCCTGTAGAGTACAGCAGGTCCCCCAAAAGCAGTGGGCAGCAATCTTGTGGCTCTCCTTTTCAGATAAAGGAAGAGACAAGCTCCTCACTGTTAGAGAGGAGGATGCTGATGATTATGAGGTCCTGAAGAGTGCACTGATAGATGGGTTTGGCTTAACCACTGAGCAGTACAGGTTAAAGTTCAGAGATACCCAGAAGGCACAGACTCAGGACTGGACTGACTTTGTTGATTGTGCAACCAAGGCTCTAGAGGGTTGGCTGGTTGGCAGTAGGGTTACTGATTTCAAGGGACTGTATAATCTGATGATGAGAGAACAGATCCTAAATAATTGCCAGAACCAGTTGTTGCATCAGTACCTGGTGGACTCTGATCTGACCTCTCCCCAAGAATTGGGAAAGAAGGCAGACAAATGGGTCAGAACCAGGGTGAGGCAGAAAACCCAGAACCAAGGGGGTGACACTAAGAAGCAAGATCCTAAAGGCTCTGAGAAAGGTGGGGATAAGTCAAAAGACCAGAAGTCTTCACAAGGGCCCCAAAAATCTGCATCTGGTGGGGAGTCACAGTCCAACAAGGGAAAAGGCCAAAAGAAGCCCTGGTGCAAATTCTGTAAACAGAAAGGGCACTGGACTTCTGATTGTACCAAGTCCAAAGACCCAACCACCACCACTCCTGCCCCTAAGGCAACTGTGCCCCCTAGCTCAGCTACTGGTGGAGGTGGTACGCAGAATAAGGGTGTAGTAGGGTTGACCCTGGGTTCTGAAGTGGATTCTGACCTAGTCAGAGTGACCACTCAGGCAATGCTGATTTGTGAGGGAAACATTGATATGTCCTTCCTAGTAAGCCCCAGTAATCTGGGCAAGTACAAACAGCAGCCTTTGATAAATGGCAAACAGGCTTTGGCATTTAGGGACACAGGTGCTAGTGTCACCATGGTGGCAGAGGACCTAGTGGACCCTGGACAGATCATCCTGGGTGAAATGTACCAGGTGACCAATGCAAGCAATGTCCAGACCAACCATAGTCTGGCAGTTGTGAATTTCTCCTGGGGAGGGGTAACTGGCCTCAAGAAGGTTGTAGTTAGTGCAGACCTCCCTGTAGAATGTCTATTGGGCAATGATCTAGAGACTTCAGCCTGGTCTGAAGTAGAGTTATGGACTCATGCTGAGATGTTGGGCATCCCTGCAGAGGTATTTGCTGTGACCAGGTCACAAGCAAGAATGCATGACACTGAACCAGCTCTGGATCCTGGAACAATGGACCAGATGCTTCCCAAGAGGAGGAGCAGTAGGGTTAAGGCAGTGCCTTCCCCTCTGTCTCAGATCAAGGATTCACTTCCAGAGGGAGGTGAAGCAGAACCTGAAGAAGGAACTGCCCCAGAGGGACTTGAACCTGACCAGGTTGAGTTCTTGGGGGCAGGGGGCCCTTCCAGGGAAGATCTGAGCAAGGAGCAACAGTGCTGCCCCTCTCTTGAACCCCTCAGACAGCAGGCTGCTGCTGAGGCTGCTGGGAGTGCTAGTGGGTCCCATAAAGTTTATTGGGATGAGGGACTCCTATATTCTGAGGGTAGAGACCCAGCCCCTGGAGCCACCAGGAGGTTGGTAATACCTCAGAAGTTTAGGGGTTCCTCTTGACCTTAGCACATGATATCCCTTTGGCAGGACACTTGGGCCAAAACAAGACCTGGGACAGGCTTGTTCCACATTTTCATTGGCCACATATGTCAGAGGACACAAAGGAGTTTTGTCGCTCCTGTGTCACTTGCCAAGCCAGTGGTAAGGCAGGTGGCACAACAAAGGCCCCCTGATACCACTACCTGTGGTGGGGGTACCCTTTGAGAGGGTAGGGATTGACATTGTTGGTCCCCTTGACCCTCAGACTGCATCTGGGCACAGATTTATCCTGGTGGTAGTGGATCATGCCACCAGGTACCCAGAGGCAATTCCCCTGAGGACCACCACAGCACCTGTGGTGGCAAGAGCCCTCATTGGAGTTTTCTCCAGAGTGGGTTTTCCAAAGGAGGTCATTTCTGACAGAGGTACCAACTTCATGTCAGGATATCTGAAAGCAATGTGGAAGGAGTGTGGTGTAACTTATAAGTTCACCACCCCCTATCACCCACAATGCAATGGTTTAGTTGAACGCTTCAACAAGACCTTGAAAGGAATGATTAAGGGACTCCCAGAGAAGCTTAGGCGGAAATGGGACCTTCTTCTTCCTTGCCTTTTGTTTGCATACAGAGAGGTTCCACAGAAGGGGGTTGGCTACAGCCCATTTGAGCTTCTGTTTGGGCATCCTGTGAGAGGTCCACTATGTTTGGTAAAAGAGGGCTGGGAGTTACCTCTCAAGCCCCCAAACAAGATGTGATGGACTATGTACTTGGTCTCCGCTCCCGGATGGCAGAGTACATGAAAAAGGCAACCAAAAACCTGGAGGCCAGCCAAGAATTGCAGAAAGCTTGGCATGACCAAAGGCTGTGCTGACTGTATACCAGCCAGGACAGAAAGTGTGGGTGTTGGAGCCTGTGGCCCCAGCAGCCCTCCAGGACAAATGGAGTGGCCCCCATACAATAGTTGAACAGAAGGGAGAAGTCACCTATCTGGTGAATCTTGGAACTCCCAGGAGCCCCCTAAGGGTGCTTCATGTCAACAGATTAAAGCCATATGTTGACAGGGCTGACATGGGCTTGCTCATGGCAACTGATGAGGACCAGGAGGAGGAGAGTGACCCTCTCCCTGACCTGCTCTCTCAGAACCCTGATGATGGGTCAGTAGATGGTGTTGCTTTGGCAAGCAGCCTCACTGACCATCAGCAAACTGAGTGCAGACAAGTTCTGCAACAGTTTAGACATATGTTTAGCCTGACCCCTAGTCAGACTACCTGGTGCACCCATGAGGTGGACACTGGGGACAGTCTGCCTGTCAAGAATAAAATCTACAGGCAACCTGACCATGTCAGGGACTGTATCAGGACTGAAGTCCAGAAAATGTTGGAGTTAGGCGTGATTGAGCCTTCAGATAGCCCTTGGGCTAGCCCAGTAGTCCTGGTACCCAAGCCTCATACCCAGGGTGGTAAGAAAGAAATGAGGTTTTGTGTAGACTACAGAGGCCTCAATGCAGTCACTAGGACTGATGCCTATCCCATACCAAGGGCAGATGAGCTGATTGATACTTTGGCCTCAGCCAAGTATCTAAGCACATTTGACCTGACAGCTGGCTACTGGCAAATCAGATTAGCTGATGATGCAAAAGCCAAAACAGCATTTTCGACCCCTGGTGGGCACTACCACTTTGTGGTGATGCCCTTTGGATTGAAAAATGCACCTGCCACTTTTCAGAGGTTGGTGAATAAAGTTCTGGCAGGGATGGAAACTTATTGCTCAGCTTATCTAGATGATATTGCTGTCTTTAGTTCCTCCTGGCAGGATCACCTGGTCCACCTCAGAAATGTTTTGGAGGCCCTGCAGAAAGCAGGCCTCACTATCAAGGCCACCAAGTGCCAGATAGGGCAGAGTCAGGTTGTGTACCTGGGCCACCTTGTAGGTGGAGGCCAGGTTCAGCCTTTGCAGAGCAAAATCCAAACCATACTGGAATGGGTTGCTCCAACCACCCAGACACAGGTGAGAGCCTTCTTAGGCCTGACTGGGTACTATAGGAGGTTTGTCAAGGGATATGGATCTATAGTGACCCCCTTGAATGATCTTACCTCTAAGAAAATGCCAAAAAAGGTTCAGTGGACAGCTAGCTGTCAGAAGGCATTTGAAGACCTAAAGCAGGCCATGTGCACTGCCCCCATCTTACAGAGTCCAGACTACACCAAAAAGTTCATTGTCCAAACAGATGCTTCTGAGCTGGGTGTGGGAGCTGTACTGTCTCAACTGAATGATGAAGGTCAAGACCAGCCAGTAGCTTTTATTAGCAGAAGGCTGACCCCTAGAGAGAAACGTTGGTCAGCTATAGAGAGGGAGGCCTTTGCTGTGGTATGGGCCCTGAAGAAGCTGAGGCCATACTTGTTTGGTACTCACTTCATAGTTCAGACTGACCACAAGCCCCTCCTATGGCTAAAGCAGATGAAAGGTGAAAACCCAAAACTTTTGAGGTGGTCCATTTCCCTACAGGGGATGGACTATACAGTGGAACATAGGCCTGGGACCCAACATGCCAATGCAGATGGACTCTCAAGGTATTTCCACTTTGAACACGAAGACTCAACTGGTCAAGGTTAGTTTAGTGTCCCTACGTTTGGGGGGGGTTGTGTAGGAGAGTAGGATCTGCCTCTTATGTTGCCCCCACTTTTTTCTGATGTTAGCACTGGTTTCTGGCTATAGTCTGGCTGGGTCCCTGCCAATCAGGGCCCCAGCCTCTCTGTTCTCTCTAAACGACATGGAGTGCACTCTAGGTGCACTAGTGATTGGATACTGTGGTGCCTTATGAGTCCCTAGTATATGGTACCTTAGGTGCCAAGGGCATAGGTACTTCACAGGCCTCCCAGGGGCTGCAGCATATGTTATGCCACCCCTGGGAAGCAGTCTAAATCTGACACCACAGGCCTGCTACTGCAGCCTGGGTGAGGTGGTGCTAGCACCCCTCACTGAGATATAGGTTTCCTATATCTCTCCTGCACACACATATAAACCTATCAGTCACCCCTAAGGCAGGCCCTATCAATCCTGAGGGCAGGGTGCTTGGCTTCTATGTGAGGGGGTGCCTCTGCATGAGCCGGGCCCCTCTGCAGTTCTCAGAGTCCATTCTCTGGTGCTGTTTGTGGATGCGGTTAAACCATATACTCTTAAGTGCATTATATCCTCGCGGTAAATGCTAACTTTGGAATGGCTGCATCAAAACATGTCGTGTTTGGTGTCAAACATCTTGGAATACTACCCCCCGCCAATATTGGCGGCGGGGGTAGCATTCCACCCTTCTAGAGGGATAAGACATGTACCTGCTGTGGAAACGCGGTAGAATCCTAAAGAGCCCTGGCATCACAAAATGGATGCCACCAGTCACAGACACTGGGCTGCCCTCCTGCTGATGACCGAAACTCACAGTGGAGGAAGCCCAACAATAGGCATCCTGTCACAGGGAGGTGTAACCACCTTCCAGACAGGGTTTAGTGTATTGGGGCTGGGTGGGTGCACTCTTAGAGTGCTTTGAAGTCCTGCACTGGGGGAGCAGAAGGCTCCTCTGTGCATATGCCAGTTCAAACCAGCTCAGGGGCTACCTGCCCCTGCTCTGGCGCGAAACTGGACAAAGGGAAGTGGGTGTAGCCACCCCCTCCCTTGACCCTCCCATAGGTGGGGTCATAGAGCTAGTCCATCCCCTCTTTTTAGTATAAGAGGGGGAACCTTGCCATTGCAAAGCAGATAACCCCTGGACGACGCTCTACAGAAGAATCCTGGCCCTTCGACGTTCCACTACCTTTGGAAGACAGAAGAATCTCCCTTGGAGTCAAGGAGTGACTCCCCTGCTTGGCAGGCACCAAAAACGACAACGACGGTCGCAAACTACGCCGCTCCCGCCGGAGTCCGAAGTCCCTGCAGCCCAAGAAGTGGATTTCCTGACCTCTCCCAGGCCATCGTGAGTCCCCAGCGAAGCTGAGGCAAGTGGACCCCACGAGTAACGAGGAACCGCGACCCCTGGGTACCGTGCACTATTGTCAAGTGCAACCCCTTCACAACGTTCTACGAACTTGTGCTTTGGACCACGTGTGGTCCCGACCTCCAGCAGGAATCCCTCCGAAGATCAGAGGCCTACACCGTCCCGAGTGACCGTGGGCCCCTGTTGAGTGATTCCGCCCGAGGTGTCTTCGCGATCCCTTGCCCGCTGGCTTGTGGGTCCCCAGAAGACTTCTTAAAGAAACCGAAGGGCTCCCCTGGTTGCTCCAGGCCTGCCCTGACTTACCCTCGCTGGGTGAGTTCCACAGACCTTGCTGGTCTGCGCCATCGACTTTTCTTCATCTCCCCGAGACTTGCGGCTGCCAAGGCTTGTTGGCTCCGATCGAGTTGCCGACACCGCAGTCAGCTGCAGACGTCGAGGGACACACCGAATCCAGCTCCTGGTCGTCGTCGACGCCTCCTGGACCACGTGGCTGAAGAGTCAAGGCACCTGCAACCGACCTGAAGCGACCGACGACGGTGGGCATCCATCTTCCTTGCCCCGGGTCACTGCCAAGTGACTTTGAACACTGTCCCCTCTGCTTTCAGGTCATCCTTCTTCAGAATCCAGGCTTGGATTCCACCGGACACTTCTTCAGCTCCCGCAAGCAGCAAGTCTTCTTTGTTCGCCATTGAAAACGACGCCGCGACCCGACACCAAAGGACACCTGTGCACCCGGCTTCCCTGGGTGAGGTAACTCCAGCACTACGGTGCTCCTGTGGGTGTGGGCCCTAGAACTACTTACCCTGTAAGTGACTTGCTTGTAGGTTCTCCCGAAGTATCCTAAAACTCTTTATTTCCAACCGCGACTTGCCCCATTGAAGTTAACGGCGATTCGCGCCTGTGTATCCACACTGCACGCGTCCCCCGTGGGTCCTTTACTTACCTGCCTTGGGTGGTTTCGTGAGGCCCCAGCACTTCTGAAGGCCCTAGGCCTTGTCTCCTTGCAAGTCGTTGTTTCTAAGTCTCTTACTTAGTATATGGTCTGGTACGCCCCTAGGGCCCCAGCCATATTTTGTGCTTAACTTATTGTGAAACGTTGATTTGTGCATATGTTTGTCTTCTAATCTCATAAAGAGATTAGTAGAGAGTTATTTAGAAATAAATACATATATATTTGATATATATACCTGTGTGGTGTCTTTTCATTTGGTGATTCAAGAGATTATATGGTAAAACAAGCTGCTTTACATTCCTCCGAGACTTAGCCTGAAGGCTGCTCTCCACAGCTACCACTAGGATAGCTTTCTTTAAAAGGTTGTCTTAAACCTATCTACCATAAGAGTCGATTTGCCCTGGTGCAAGGTGTCCACTTTAATTAGTGAACAGCATATACCAGGCCAACTTCTCACACTCCCTCTCCTCGGTGTCTGGGTCCTCGCTCTCCTCGGTGTCTGGGGTCCTCTCAGTCCTCTGGCTGTGGTCCTCTCTCTCCTCAGTGTCTGGGGTCCTCTCTCTCCTCGGTGTCTGGGGTCCTCCCTCTCTCTACTCTTTCTGGGGTCCTCCCTCTCCTCGGTGTCTGGGGTCCTCCCTCTCCTCGGTGTCTGTAGTCCTCTATCTCCTCGGTGTCTGGGGTCCTCCCTCTCCTCAGTGTCTGGGGTCCTCCCTCTCTTCGGTGTCTGGGGTCCTCCCTCTCCTCGGTGTCTGGGGCCCTCCGTCTCCCCGGTGTTTGGGGTCCTCTCTCTCTCCGTGTCTGGGGTCCTCTCTCTCCTCTGTCTGGGGTCCTCCCTCTCCTCGGTGTCTGGGGTCCTCCCTCTCCTCGGTGTCTGGGGTCCTCCCTCTCCTCTGTGTCTGGGGTCCTCCCTCTCCTCGGTGTCTGGGGTCCTCCCTCTCCTCGGTGTCTGGGGTCCTCCCTCTCCCCGGTGTCTTGGGTCCTCCCTCTCCTCAGTGTCTGGGGTCCTCCCTCTCCTCGGTGTCTGGGGTCCTCTCTCTCTCCGGTGTCTGGGGTCCTCCCTCTCCTCGGTGTCTGGGGTCCTCCCTCTCCTCGGTGTCTGGGGTCCTCTCTCTCTCCGGTGTCTGGGGTCCTCCCTCTCCTCGGTGTCTGGGTCCTCTCTCTCTCCAGTATCTTGGGTCCTCCCTCTCCTCGGTGTCTGGGTCCTCTCTCTCCCCGGTGTCTGGGGTCCTCTCTCTCCTCTGTCTGGGGTCCTCCCTCTCCTCAGTGTCTCGGGTCCTCCCTCTCCTCGGTGTCTTGGGTCCTCCCTCTCCTCGGTGTCTGGGTCCTCTCTCTCCCCGGTGTCTGGGGTCCTCTCTCTCCTCTGTCTGGGGTCCTCCCTCTCCTCAGTGTCTCGGGTCCTCCCTCTCCTCGGTGTCTGGGGTCCTCCCTCTCCTCGGTGTCTGAGGTCCTCTCTCTCCTCAGTGTATGGGTCCTCCCTCTCTTCGGTGTCTGTGGTCCTCCATCTCCTCGGTGTCTGGGGTCCTCTCTCTCCTCGGTGTCTGGGGTCCTCCCTCTCTCTACTCTGTCTGGGGTCCTCTCTCTCCTCGGTGTCTGGGGTCCTCCCTCTCTCTCCTCTGTCTCGGGTCCTCCCTCTCCTCAGTGTCTGGGGTCCACCCTCTCCTCCGTGTCTGGGGTCCACCCTCTCCTCAGTGTCTGGGGTCCTCCCTCTCCTCAGTGTCTGGGGTCCTCCCTCTCCATGGTGTCTGGGGTCCTCCCTCTCCTCAGTGTCTGGGGTCCTCCCTCTCTTCGGTGTCTGGGGTCCTCCATCTCCTCGGTGTCTGGGGTCCTCCGTCTCCCCGGTGTCTGGGGTCCTCTCTCTCTCTCCGGTGTCTGGGGTCCTCCCTCTCCTCAGTGTCTGGGTCCTCTCTCTCTCCGGTGTCTGGGGTCCTCTCTCTCCTCTGTCTGGGGTCCTCCCTCTCCTCGGTGTCTGGGGTCCTCTCTCTCCTCGGTGTCTGGGGTCCTCCCTCTCCTCGGTGTCTGGGGTCCTCCCTCTCCTCAGTGTCTGGGGTCCTCCCTCTCCTCAGTGTCTGGGGTCCTCCCTCTCCCCGGTGTCTTGGGTCATCCCTCTCCTCGGTGTCTGGGGTCCTCCCTCTCCTCGGTGTCTGGGGTCCTCCCTCTCCTCGGTGTCTGGGGTCCTCCCTCTCCTCGGTGTCTGGGTCCTCTCTCTCTCCGGTGTCTGGGGTCCTCCCTCTCCTCAGTGTCTGGGGTCCTCTCTCTCTCCGGTGTCTGGGGTCCTCCCTCTCCTCGGTGTCTGGGTCCTCTCTCTCTCCGGTGTCTTGGGTCCTCCCTCTCCTCGGTGTCTGGGTCCTCTCTCTCCCCGGTGTTTGGGGTCCTCTATCTCCTCTGTCTGGGGTCCTCCCTCTCCTCAGTGTCTCGGGTCCTCCCTCTCCTCGGTGTCTGGGGTCCTCCCTCTCCTCGGTGTCTGAGGTCCTCTCTCTCCTCAGTGTATGGGTCCTCCCTCTCTTCGGTGTCTGGGGTCCTCCATCTCCTCGGTGTCTGGGGTCCTCCGTCTCCCCTGTGTCTGTGGGCCTCTCTCTCCTCAGTGTCTGGGGTCCTCTCTCTCCTCGGTGTCTGGGGTCCTCCCTCTCTCTACTCTGTCTGGGGTCCTCTCTCTCCTCTGTCTGTGGGCCTCTCTCTCCTCAGTGTCTGGGGTCCTCTCTCTCCTCGGTGTCTGGGGTCCTCCCTCTCTCTACTCTGTCTGGGGTCCTCTCTCTCCTCTGTCTGTGGGCCTCTCTCTCCTCAGTGTCTGGGGTCCTCCCTCTCCTCAGTGTCTGGGGTCCTCCCTCTCCTCAGTGTCTGGGGTCCTCCCTCTCCCTGGTGTCTGGGGTCCTCCGTCTCCTCTGTGTCTGGGGCCCTCTGTCTCCTCTGTGTCTGGGGTCCTCCCTCTCACTCCACTGTCTGGGGTCCTCTCTCTCCTCGGTGTCTGGGATCCTCCCTCTCTCTCCTCTGTCTGGGGTCCTCTCTCTCTCTCCTCAGTGTCTGGGGTCCTCTCTCTCCCCGGTGTCTGGGGTCCTCTCTCTCCCCGGTGTCTGGGGTCCTCTCTCTCCCCGGTGTCTGGGGTCCTCTCTCTCCTCGGTATCTGGGGTCCTCCGTCTCCTCGGTGTCTGGGGTCCTCTCTCTCCCCGGTGTCTGGGGTCCTCTCTCTCCCCGGTGTCTGGGGTCCTCTCTCTCCTCGGTGTCTGGGGTCCTCCGTCTCCCCGGTGTCTGGGGTCCTCCGTCTCCCCGGTGTCTGGGGTCCTCTCTCTCCTCGGTGTCTGGGGTCCTCCGTCTCCCCGGTGTCTGGGGTCCTCTCTCTCCCCGGTGTCTGGGGTCCTCCCTCTCCTCGGTGTCTGGCTCCTCTCTCTCCTCGGTGTCTGGGGTCCTCCCTCTCAGTCCTCTGTCTGTGGTCCTCTCTCTCCTCAGTGTCTGGGGTCCTCTCTCTCCTCGGTGTCTGGGGTCCTCCGTTTCCCCGGTGTCTGGGGTCCTCCGTCTCCCCGGTGTCTGGGGTCCTCCCTCTCTCCGGTGTCTGCGGTCCTCTCTCTCCTCGGTGTCTGGGGTCCTCCCTCTCCTCGGTGTCTGGGGTCCTCCCTCTCCTCAGTGTCTGGGGTCCTCCCTCTCTTCGGTGTCTGGGGTCCTCCATCTCCTCGGTGTCTGAGGTCCTCCGTCTCCCCGGTGTCTGGGGTCCTCTCTCTCCTCGGTGTCTGGGGTCCTCCCTCTCCTCAGTGTCTGGGGTCCTCTCTCTCCTCGGTGTCTGGGGTCCTCCCTCTCTCTCCTCTGTCTGGGGTCCTCCCTCTCCTCAGTGTCTGGGGTCCTCCCTCTCCTCTTGGTCTGGGGTCCTCCCTCTCCTCGGTGTCTGGGGTCCTCTCTCTCCCCGGTGTCTGGGGTCCTCTCTCTCCCCGGTGTCACTCCTCATGCCTGCTTCAAGCAGGCGTAAGGTTTCACTTCTACAAGGCTTTCCTGCGTTGGATCACCCACCCTGCATACATTATACCTGACGCCCGTATAATGTGACGCAGGGCTTTACAACGTGATGCATCTCCCTAGATGCGCCACGTTGTAAATTGGCCGCATTGTTTATGCTGCCGCTGCGTCACAAAAGTGACGCAACGGCGACGTAAAAGTGTTGCAAGGGGCTTGTAAATCTGCCCCATTTGGTGATTATTGTCAGGGCGGAGGGTGGTTGCGGTGTGACATCAGGAGGTGTGAGGGAGGAGGGAGGAGGGCCGGGGGTTGATGGGGGTCGTTGCGGTGTGCCGTCAGGAAGTGTGAGGGAGATGGGAGGAGGGCAGCGGGTTGATGAGGGACGCTGCAGTGTGCCGTCAGGAGGTGTGAGTTAGATGGGAGGAGGGCAGCGGGTTGATGGGGGTCGTTGCGGTGTGACGTCGGGAGGTGTGAGGGAGATGGGAGGAGGGCAGCGGGTTGATGGGGGTCGTTGCAGTGTGAGGAAGATGGGAGGAGGGCAGGAGGTTGATGGAGGGCGTTGCGGTGTGACGTCAGGAGGTGTGAGGGAGATGGGAGGAGGGCAGGGGGTTGATGGGGATCGTTGCGGTGTGCCATCAGGAGGTGTGAGGGAGATGGGAGGAGGGCAGCGGGTTGATGGGGGTTGTTGCAGTGTGAGGAAGATGGGAGGAAGGCAGGGGGTTAATGGGGGTCGATGCGGTGTGCCGTCAGGAGGTGTGAGGGAGATGGGAGGAGGGCAGGGGGTTGATGGGGGTCAGAGCCGGACTGGCCGTAGCGGGCACCGGGCATTTCCCCGGTGGGCCGCCAGGGTGGGGGCTGGTTTTGGACCCCTGGGGGGCCGTTTTTGTTACCGGGGCGGCAATATCGGCCCCCTGTAACAAAATCGGCCGAAACCGGCCCTAGAAAACAGCTCGGCCGCACTCCCCCCTCTCCCCCATGGGGGGCCGGCCGATCGGTTTGCCAGGGCCGGTTTTGGATCCCAGTCCGGCCCTGATGGGGGTTGTGGTGGTGTGCCATCAGGAGGTGTGAGGGAGATGGGAGGAGGGCAGCGGGTTGATGGGGTTGTTGCAGTGTGCTGTCAGGAGGTGTGAGGGAGATGGGAGGAGGGCAGGGGGTTGATGGAGGTTGTTGCAGTGTGAGGAAGATGGGAGGAGGGCAGGTGGTTGATGGGGGTCGTTGCGGTGTGCCATCAAGAGGTGTGAGGGAGATTGGAGGAGGACAGGGGGTTGATTGGTGCTAACAATTATGCTGATTGCATTGAGGGCTGATTACAAAGTCTTTAACAGGACTGCTTGTGACCAAGTGGGATGGACGAGCTGCTGTTTGCATATTATTAAGTCAGGCAGCCCCCTGCTGCGCCCCTCGGAGTGTTGGCACCCCAGGTCTGGGCCCAGCTCGTCCATGCCCAAGGCCAGCCCTGATCACACAAACCCTTCGGAGACAAGATTAATGGTGACTCTTCAGTCACTTGATTGTAGGTTTTCGACTGATCCTGGCTAGTGGCATTTGAATTTCATTTAATTACATGAAAGCAAAGTACACAAAATTTCGGGAAAACAAGGTGAAATTACACACAATTACTTGAAATGCGAATCTGTCATTTAGCACTATATTCTAGCGTGAAATGCATCCACGGCGCACAGCTACCCCAAGGGGTTTCCCGGTGCCGAGCAGGTAGGGAGGGAAAAGAAGTCGGTGATAGAGCTACAGTTAGAAGTTAGAACAGTAAAGTTTTAACCCCTTGCGGTAGGGACTGAGCGCGGTTTCATCTCGCAGGTAGGCTGGTAAAGAGTTCCATAGGGTCGGTCCTAAGGAGGAGAAAGACCGGCCTCTCATACGAATAAGTCTGATTTTGGGAACAACAAACCTGGTCTGCCGGGCGGAGCACAGGAGACGGGAGGGCTGGCAGCGCTGAACCAGATCTTGAAGATATTGCGGGGCCACGCCTGTTTTAATTTTAAACATATAGCACAGAGCTTAGAATTCCACCCGCTTCTCCACCGTCAGGCAGTGTAGGTCCCGAAGAGACAGAGGAAAACTTAGGCAAATGACAAAGCAGTCTAGCCGCTGCATTTGGCACCAGCTGAAGCCGCCTCTGGATCGTTGCTTTGTCGGTTCCCAGGTATAGAACATTACCGTAGTCCAGTCAATAGCCCTGACTTGTAGGTATGATGTTACTTGTTGTATTATATACCTGGATGCAATGACAGAAACAGCAAAATACCAGTCAGGCAGTACACTATTCTAAGCACAGGTTTAGCATAGGTGTTTTTAAGCCACGCCCTTAATTACATAGGCCACACCCCTTTGAGAGCCCCCCCAGTTTTTTCATCCCACTTAAAGCCTTGCCTGGGCCTAATCTTGACATGGTAAGACATTAGTGTTCCCATTCTTAGACCCTCATCTATAATTTATACAGAATCATAATCAGAAAAAGGCATAGTTCATCTTCGGTGTCTAGGAGTTAAAGTTATCATTTGTAGATTTATATTGCACTGCTTATCACCGCAAGGATATCCAGGCGCTGTCCATGGGTAAGGGGCGATTATGTGATTTGCCCAAAATCACAGGATGTTTCACAGACGCAGGGACTCGAACTCGGATCCTCAGCTCCCTAGTTGGCAGGTCTGGCCATTACGCCACATCCTCTCCCTGTAAGCACTCATACTGATTTCAACAACTGCCAATGTCTCTGATCTGTGTACATTTCTATCTTGTGTTTTGTCTTTAATAATAATATATTCATTCTATAAAATATTTCTTAATGGCCAAGCTTTCCTTATCAGTGATCGTATGATTTAACTCTGCTGGAGAAAATTTATTGGAAAGTAAGCTACTGAGTGAGCCTGGCCAGTGTTTGGATTTCTGTGAGTCAAAACACTTCTACTCGCATGATAAGAAGCATACATCCCAACAAGGAAAGGACACTTCACATTAGGATGTTGAAAATTTGGGGTGCTAAGAAAAATGTTCATGCAAAAATAATGCCAGACCTGCTTCTTTTGGCAAAACAAAAGTAGTCCTTTTCATGTGAACTTAGCAATGGTTCTTACGGTTTCAAGAAACTGATGCATGAACCTCCTGTAAAAATTGGCAACATCCAAAAAACTCTGAATTGCCTTAACTGAAGTGGGTGTAGGCCATTGCACTCTTGCTTCTTGTAGGAAATCTGCCTTTTTTCATGGTTACCCCGTCTTTGTCGCCTTTTGCTGGGACCTGTATTTCTGCTGGCTTTAGAACTTTGTGCACTTTAACCCACTAAGCAGAGGTAAAGTGTCCCTGCTTCCCCTTTAAACATGGTCAAATTGGCATATTCCTAATTGGTGTATTTAACCTACACGTAAGTCCCTAGTATGTGGTACAAAAGGTACTCAGGGCCTGGAAGTTAAATGTCACAATTGGGCTGCAGCACCCATTGTGCCATCCACCACAGTAACAGTGTTAAAACATGGTTTCAGGCCTACCATTGTAGCCTGGCTGTGGCAGTTTAAAAACTGCAATCTAACCTGTCAAAATAGACCCTTTTGACAGGTCAAAACCTCCATTTTATATATCAATATGTCACCCCAAAGTAGGGCCTATCACCCACAAGGCAGGCTGCATGGTATTTAAAAGTAAGACATGTAGAAATGTAATGTTCATGTGTCCTTACTGCGATTAGCACCCAAAAGCTAATCGCAGGACTTACCTGTCCTATGTAGAAAATGAGAGTACAGATTGAAATCTTAATATTGTATCCCGGGAATGGGACTAGTTTATTGAACAACTATTTTTAATAGTTATTAAAAATCCAATTCAATGGTGAAATCGGATTTATAATAAATATTATGAAAGGTAACATTTAAGAAGTTACCTTTTTCCTGTCTGAATTCCTAAAGGCTAATCTGCATTTGCTCTCAAACGTCTCCCAGCCAGGGATTACCACTTGAATAGGTGCGAAATGCTCCCAGGAGCAAACAATAGGCTCACCTGAAAGAGCAGCAGAGATGAATCCTTTGAATCTCCCAGAAAATGTAGGGGGGGGTGCACATCCTTCTTGACATTACAGCATCAAATCCTGCTTGGCAGGTCTGCTGGGTTTACATCTATCACTTTGGGGCACGCCTAAAAGGCAGAGAATAGGATTCCAAGATAATTATTGTGTACTCACTATCTGTCTGCCGAAGGATCCTGCTTTGTCCCACCAGACCACTGGCTCTGGGTTTTCCACATCACTCTAGAGGAGCACTTGGGAGGATGGAAACAGGATGGCAAGAAGATTCTTTTGTATCCACTGTCTGATTGCTGATGAAACTGGCAACGGCCTGATTGTGAGGCTTTTGTCCTACCAGACTTTTGTCTCTGGGGTTTTTGGGGGTACCGTGGCTGTTCCAAACTGGATTCTAGTGTGAGATGTGGGAGGACACTAGGAGTACCACAGTTGACTCCCCACATACACCCCCAGCCCTCAGAGCCCAAGTGTAGTGTGACTGAAAACTGTCACCACTTTGAAAATGCCCAAAGTGGGTTAGGTTGGCCCCGGAACCTTTTACCCCATTGGTTAGGGTGTGCCCATGAGTCATTCCCACCCTCTGGCTTCTGCCAGGCATAAATGTGGCATGTCCAGCCACGCACTTCAGAACACCCCTGGACCAGAGGAAGAACAGAAGAGAACTGGACCTGCTGTCTGTAGCCTGAGAGGAGCCCAGCAGGACTGGACCTGTTTGCTCTTGTGTTGAGGACAAAGAAGTAGACTCCAAGTGTCATAAGGATGATCTCCTGTTAAAGCTACAGAGACACAACAAGCTAAAAGAGGCCTTTTCCTGCAACTACACAGCTGACCAGAGGAACTGCACCTGTATTGGACCTGCTGTTGCCCGCAGCCTAACACCCTGTGAGTCTCTAAGAGCTTCCCCTAAGGTCTTAGGGTGCTTTAGAAGTGTACTCCACTGATGGATTGAGACTTAGAGGACTAAAGCCAGAAAGCAAAATCTTTGACCAGGAGAAACCTGGTTGGTTTATCTGGCCCGCACATCATCCCAGCCAGCCCCAAACGGCGCCCAGGTCACGGTCAATGGTGACCATTGGTTATCATTGGCACTTTGTGGTTTCCAACGCTATTCCTACTTATAACTCTAAAATTAATAGCCCCGGTCCCCCTTATTGGATTGTTATCATTTTGGTGTCATTTTGTTAATTTTACTTAATTTTTCCAATTTGGTTTGAATTTTGATTGTTTTGCTTTTCGACTTTATTACTGCTTTGGTACTGCATAAATACTTTACACTTTGCCCTAAGTTAAGCTTGCCTGCTTTGTGTCATAGCTACTATGGGTTTGAGCTCAGGTAGATTTAGTGACTTTAAGTGTTTATCCTGACAGGGGTTGTGATTATTCCTTGAGGCGGGTAGTCACCCACCCCAATTAATAATCACATTTCTTACACTTCTACTATATTTTCATTCATCTGACTGCCTTTTTTTTTTTTTTTTACTTGTTTTTATTCAATACTGCACAGGTATCACATTACATATCGACCCAACAGGCCGTGATACATCAAAGAACGATAAAGAGCCACAAATTAGCATGCACTACAGATAAGCAGTGCAGGGTATCACAGTGGTCTATAAGATCTAACTGCCTTCACGTGTAATGCTGTGCTCTAAGAACTCTACCGTAGTTATATAATAAAAACATATGTATCTGAGCAAAAAGATGGTGCTCTCTTGAACACTGCAGCTCCGCCTCAAGGTGCGATATGTGAGTTTCCAGGGCATGAGAGTAGACCAGGATATAATGCTAGTAGATAATACAGAACATATCCAAAAATATTCTCAACAACTCACCAAGAAAACATTGAAATGCTGTAAGACCATGGCACAGTCAAAAGGCATGACCTGGTATTCAAACAATTCAAACTTAGTACAGAAAGCTGTTTTCCACTCATCACCCACTGGACTCTAACAAGATGTAAACTGCTTTGAGATCCATCTTTGTAAATATCTTAGCATTTCTGATCTTGTCTAATAAAACAGATCTCAATGGCAGAGGATAATAGGTTTTTGATATTGTAAGGAAACGGGTCATTAGTTGTGTGGCCTGCACAAGTAATAGGGCCACATTCACCCTCCACCAGGAGCCAAACGCCCCAGTGTAGCACTCGACTCTCTCAGGGCAGCGAAGCAGAGCAGTACGAGGCCTCCTCACGGTAGGTGGTGTGGGCTAGTACTCACCATTCTCTGCCATACAATAATAACACTCAATAAATACTTGTCCAGTCTTTGCTTTTTGTTAAGAGAAGTAAAAGTACTTTTATTACACATACGTACTTTTCTTTAAAGACTTTATTCGCTTTAAAACAAACCATAAAAGCGCATCATAAAATACAAACAGTTAACATTTTGTTTAAATTAAAATCAATGGTGAAAACAAACAAATTACTGTGCAATCACTGAATAAAGTGCCTTAGTGCGTACATTTTTTAAATACAATTCATCTAGGCCATATCATAAAAGGATTACAAAAAGAGAGGAGCCGGCCATTAACTTTTCCCTATTTCCCCGTTACACTCATATGTTTTATCACAGAGGCAGTAAATCTATAAATAGTTACTCATACCCCACCAGTTTGAAGCAACTGCAAATATTCCATAGCCTCTTTCCATTTCCTAATGTTTAAATACCTCAGAAGAGGTTTGAGTATCCAGGTTCTATGGTCTGTGTATCCAGGTTCTATGGTCTGTGTATCCAGGTTCTATGGTCTGTGTATCCAGGTTCTATGGTCTGTGTATCCAGGTTCTATGGTCTGTGTATCCAGGTTCTATGGTCTGTGTATCCAGGTTCTATGGTCTGTGTATCCAGGTTCTATGGTCTGTGTATCCAGGTTCTATGGTCTGTGTATCCAGGATCTATGGTCTGTGTATCCAGGTTCTATGGTCTGTGTATCCAGGTTCTATGGTCTGTGTATCCAGGTTCTATGGTCTGTGTATCCAGGTTCTATGGTCTGTGTATCCAGGTTCTATGGTCTGTGTATCCAGGTTCTATGGTCTGTGTATCCAGGTTCTATGGTCTGTGTATCCAGGTTCTATGGTCTGTGTATCCAGGTTCTATGGTCTGTGTACAGCTCACAGAAAAACATCATCGATCAATCAAGTGACTTGTAAAGTGCGACTACTCACCCGTAAGGGTCTCAAGGCGCTGGGGCGGGGGAGGGGAGGGGGGGGCAGCTGGTCTGCTGAAGGCGCTGCATCATTTGTAATTGAGATTGGAGGGCTATTGAATTGCATGGACACAATATAGGTTTTTTTCTGTATATACATTAGAGGGATAAGAAACCAGAAAATGAGCCAATAACAAGCCTGAATCTTAATAAATAAAATCTTTGATGGCGTGACATCATCAGTAAATATGGCTCAACGCCAGGTGTTGTACTTAGTGGGAGGTATGATGCCACCAACCTCCTCCTCCCTTCACCCTCCGGTCTCACTGCTGCTATCAATGCCGGACTGGCCGTAGCGGGCACCGGTCATTTTCCCAGTGGGCCAGAAGGGCGGGAGCCCGGTTTTGGACCGGTGGGGGCTGTTTTTGTTACTGGGGGCCGGTTTTACAGCAGTGCTGCAATATCCGCCCCCTGTAACAAAAGCAGCAGCAGTGTTTCCCACCAGCAACCCCCCCCCCCCCTCCCTCGAGCCGGTCCGACTTAATTGCCAGGGCGAGTTTGCGTTCTCAGCCCGGCCCTGGCTGCTATGGATCTTAAGAATTCATTTTTCACCTGTGATTTGGCAGAAGGGGTAATGCTGAGCAGGTTTCCAAACAATTCAATTCTATAAATAGCTCGCAGCTCATTTCTGATGTACGTCAGCCATTTGAGTTTATGTGCCCCTGCAAGGGTCATCCAAGCGGTAATAACTGTTTGTGTCAACGTTGCTTCGCGCCTGGGCCAGACGGAGAGCTGCTACATAAAGGGCGCTAGCCTTACAGTAGCTCCCAGATACCGTAGCCCTAACTCCTCAGGCGCTATTATGGAAGGAACACTGAGTGGAAGGGATAACAGTCTGCGCAAAAAATTGTTTTCACTAGTTTGAAGTTGAGAATGGTCAGTGTGTCCCCACACCCCTGCACCATAGGTGACAATCGGTACAGGTCTGGCTTTGTATATAGTAGTGGCGGTGTCTAAGGGCATAGAACCTAACTTAGCAGCAAATTTAAACAAAGAAGCAGTATCTTGTTCAAACTGGGTTACCCTCATGCCCCTCAAGTGCTTCCACGTACTCGGGCAGTCAAATGGAACCCCCAGATGAGTAAATGTGGGTACACATTTGAGGGCAGTACCACAAATATGGGACGGAGTTAGTCTGCTCTGGGGGCAGCCGCAAATCATGGCAAAGGATTTTGTTTTATTTGTAGAGAGAGCTAAATCAGACATAAAAGCTAAAAATCTGTTCAAAAGCTTCTGAAGACCCCCCCCCCCCCATTCTAGCCATGTGCACGCAATCATCAGCGTACATGAGGACAGGTAACTGTCGGGACCCCATCCTAGGGGGATCAGCTGCTGCCTCTATCAGGACGTCATCTAAGTCATTAATGTAGAGACTGAAAAGAAAGGGGGCCAGCACACAGCCTTGCCTGACCCCCTTCCTGATCTTTATATAAGGGGGGCACCCCCTCTTTTGGCCCAAACCTTATACATCTGCATGCAACTGGGAAAGGAGGTGGACAATTTTGGGATTGGCACCTTTTATTTACTAGCATTTTCCATAACTTCCCCCTAGAAACATTGTCAAAAGCTGCACTTAGGTGCATAAATGCCAAAAAGAGGCATCTCTCTCTAGCAGCCGTGTAGTTACTCATGATTAAATGCAAAGTCAAGCACTGGTCAACAGTTCCTAAGCCCCGTTCCTAAACCCATGTTTCAAGTTGTTCCAACAAGACTCTACCCAGTACCTGTGATGTGGAGTGATTTAAAGATATTTTTTGGTAGCATTGGGGATCACTCCTATCCCCCTTTTTAAAGATTGGTACAATAATTGCCCTGGACCAGGATTTGGGGGGGGGGGGCAACACAAACTGCACTTCAAATGCCATTCACCAGGGTTGGGGCCCAGAGAGCCGGATTGTCCTTAAACAGGTGAATTGGAACCCCATCCGGCCCCGGGGCTTTATTACTGGGGCTTCTTTTCAGAGCGGAGATGATATCCAAGAGGGAGAACTTTAATTCTTCTCCGGCCTCTAGCGTTAGTGAATCCTCTGTGGCATTATACTCTGTGGTGCCACTTCATTCGAGTCATACAGTTTCGTGAAATGCTTCACCCCGAGATGCTCATGGATGGGCGCATCTATGCTGGTAGTGGGACCGTTTGAAAAGAAGGGTGCATTAACTACCTTCCAAAACTGTGGCACATCATTGGTTGCACAGGCGACAGCTAGCTGCTCCCAAGCCTCCCTCCTCATCTCTTCTTTCCTTAGTTTGATGGTTTCTTTGTAAAGCTTCCTACAATTCCTAATTTCTATCAGTGGCTTTGGTGGGTTTTTGATGGCTTGTTTGAGGGAAGTAAGTGCCCGTGTGCACGTCTTGTCAAACCATTTATTATGTCTTGGTCCTGATGATGCTTAGTAAGTGTTAGTTGCGCAGACGCCCTCTCACAGATTTCATCAAAGGCCCCAGTACCAATCCCGGATCGGGTTCAACACTGAGACAGTGCTCAAAGTGCTCCATCCGATTCTCCACGAGCAGAGCTAGGAAGGTCTGTGGATCAATATTCCTCCACTTGCGACACTCTCCCCTATTTGTGTACTCACTCAGGCAGATCGTCTTATTAGTAGACACCGAAGGAAGCCCTAGGCTAAGACCTAACACCAGTGGGTTATGGTCTCTCACATTACTCTCTAAAATCTGGAACTTACGTACCTTCCCAACCCACGCCTTGGAAAGTGCAATAAAGTCAACGAGAGGCCCCTTCCCTCTAGCTGTGAATGTTACCGGACTCAGAGTCCCCTGGGAAGCCTTTTAAAATGACACAACAGGTCTGCTACAGCAGCCTGTGTAAGGTGGTGTATCCACCCCTTACTGAGATATAGGTTCCCTATATCTCTCCATATCACTGCACATGTAAACCTATCAGTCACTCCTATGGCAGGCCTTAACAATCCTGAAGGCAGGGTGCTGGGTTTCGTGTGAGAGGGTGCCCATGCATGAGCAGAGCCCCTCTGCAGCTTTCGGAATCTTCATTCCGGGGTTGTTTGTGATGCAGCCAGACCATATACTCTTAAGTGCATTATGACCTCGCGGTAAATGCTAACTTGAGAATGGCTGCATGGAAACATGTCGTGTTTGACACCTTGGAATCATACCTCCACCCTAGTAGCTGGGGTGGAGGTATGATTCCACCCTACTAGAGGGAGAAACATGGCACCACCGGTACACCCGGTACCAGCTTAACAGAACCCTGGCATCACAAAATGGATGCTGCAGCCACAGACACGAGTCTGCCCTCCTGCTGCTGGACGAAACTCCGGCAGGGGAGGCCTGGGGAGGCCTGGACAATAGGTTTCCTGTCACAGGGAGGTGTGACCACCTCCCAGACAGGCTTTAGTGTATTGGGGCTGGGTGGGTGCACTCCAAGAGTGCTTTGAAGTCTGCACTGGGGGCACATTTGGTGTCCCTGTGCATAGTCCAGCTCAAACCGGTTGCAGGGGCTACCAGCCCCTGCTCTGGCGCGAAACTGGACAAAGGAAATGGGTGTAGCCACCCCTCTTTCCTGATCCTCCCATAGGTGGGTCCCCAGAGTTTGTCCCACCCCTTCCTTGGGTATAAAGTAGGAACCCCTGACTACAGGACTTTAGATTTACCTGGACGAAACTCTGATACAGAATCCCAGAACTTCAACTATCTATCTGATGCAGCGGTAATTTCACGGTAATTTCTCAATGCAAAACCTCATTTACCTTCTAATTTACCGCTGCAAAGGTACTGGACCCTTGCCACTGTATATTACCATCAGGAGACTTTACATAAACATGAAAAATCAAAATACAAATAATATTTAAGCCAATAAAGAGAGTTGGTGAGTATTTTAAAGGGTTTTATTTTCTAGTTAAAAGTTAAGGTTCTCTGACCCTTTATTCATTAGTCAAATATCAATCAGGTTACAGAATTTGGAAAACAGGAAAAATAGAATTAATACAGAACATATTATAGATTGCATACAAAACATTCCATAAAGGAAAGGAATGAGGCAATCAAATGTCATTCAGAATTCTCCAAAGAAAGTTCAGGAAAATATGATTCAAGAGTGAGTTTTTTTGCAAGGCTAATCAATAATTAATAATTGGCAAAATCTCCCATAAAGAGAAATAAATGCATAAGACAAATAAATCTTTTCAAAACTAATTAATCAAAGCATAAACTTATAGTTTTAGCATCTACCTGAACCTTTTCTATCAGTTGCACCCTCTGCCCTGGTCTGTTCATCTGTCCTCTCTGTGTTCACAGAGAGACGCTGCTCCTGAAAAGGCCCCTCCTTCACAGACCACAGAGGAATGTGATCTGCCTTGCCAAAAATATGACCTGCAAGGACTTTCTAAATAAAAATATGAGCAAGAACCCCCACCTCTCTCTGTCTCTCCTCGGACGCAATCTCCTCTCAGGCTGCACCCCCTAAAGCTTAAAGCCCCCCACCTTTCTCTATCTCTCCTCGGACGCAATCTGCTCTCAGACTGCACCCGCGACGTTCGCGTACCTAACCCATATGTCTGATCTCATCTGCTTCTTCTCCTCTCCTCCCTCTCAGACTAAGGCCCTAAAGCTTAAGGCTTAAAAAGCGAGCCCCCACCCCCCCACGCCCCGTAAGAGGTCATTATTTATACTCTAATTCTTGGCTGACTATTCTAATAATGTTGCAAATTTTCAGTAAAGCTTGTACCCTGATTGGATAGCTTAGATGACGAGGGTCTCACCATCCTGTTCTTCATTGGCAAATCCAACCCACACCAGTTTTAACAAAAGAAGCGTTAATGATTAATACAATTATATGTTTTAGCAACATTTACTAGGAAAAATGTTTCAGTCTATTTCCTCCTTCCTGTCACATTGCACGCAGGAAGGACACATTCCACAAACACTGATACCTTGGCAGGGTAACAAGAATGTAGAGTTCATGGTGGCCTTGAACCAGGTCTTCACTTGAGGCACTTGGCAGTATGTAGCTGGTTCTGCGCATGCGTCTCTCAGCACGATTCTCAGCCATGCTGGATTCTTAGGCAGCCATTTAATGGTGGGCCCAAAAACAAAACAAACACCAAATAGTATTAATTTACGAAATAAAACCCATTATGTTTTACCTCCCCCAAACTAATACCCTGTATAAATGATTACTTAGCAAAAGCTATTAGTTTAAAGCAGCATTTCTTATTATTTGTGCACAACATGCAAAAATGTGCAATGTACAACATAGCATAAAACATGCACTAGTGTAAATTTTGAAAGCGCACACAGTTAATACATACTCATAGCAACATGCTCTAAAGTTTTAGATAGCTTTTCATGCAAAATGCGTTTGCCCCATGTGTAGTGTTGGTGCATGGTTGATTAATTAATACACATTATAAAAAGATGTGTTATGAACTGAATATGCATTGTCTAAATATGCAACAAAGCCAAAGTCTCTTGAGACAGGAACAGGGAGTGTAGATTATAAGGGAAAGGAAACTGGGAAGAGAGAACACATTCCATGATTCAAAGCTAAAGAGGCCACTGAAATCACGAGTTTTCTCTACACTGCAAAAACACATGTTAATTCAGCACAAGCATTTCAGACTGAAAGCATTTACCAGGCCTCATTTCATGTCTCATGTGCCATGTGTTTTTCACTTGCACCAAAATCTACGTGCCATTTTAAATGGTCTGTCTGAAACATAAAAATAAAGCAATGCTTAATTTGAGAAATCTAGCTCTATCAACTCACCCTTTGATGATAACAAATCATGATACCTCAAATGATTTGTAGATCATCACACTTATTTATTTTCACAAGTGACATTTTTATTGCAAAAGCTGAGCATATAACAATTTTACTTCTATTTCTAAGGCAAACACAAGTCTTGTCTGTAATCAGATCATATATAGCCAAGCTCAAATGTTTAGTGCAGAGTTCTGTAAGTAGCTTCTTGGAACTGTTAGTCTTCTCTAAAATAAGTAACTAAAATAATAAAAGGAAAATTCAACAGGACAGTTCTCTTTTTTCTATTTTCTTTTCTTCTTTTTCTTTCATCATTCAAAGATTCTTTTCTCTTCAGCTTTTGACAATTCTCAGTTATTGTTTTCATTCTTTCTTTTTCTCTTTGTCACCAGCTTGCCATCAGGGCGGCTCATACAGTGTGGCATTCTGTACTTTTTCCATGCATGTTGACCACTCAGGTGCTGAGAAACTCTGACAGAGCACCATCAATTCTTTGCACTTTTTCAATCCAAGCCTTTCACTTTTATTTTCACTTTGATCAGATTCAGATGTTTCAGCTATGGGTGCAAATGATTTTTCAAAGGACCACTCCAGACGTTTTGGATACCCTTTCAGCCAGCTTTTTCCTACCTCCACTCGTAGGCCCATAGCACTAATTTCTTCTTCAGAGGCTGCATCTGACTCTTTCACCCTTTGGACACCGCTTTCATCTGAGTCAGTTTCCACTTTTTGCTTTTCCAGTGCCACTTCAGTTTTCTCTAGTGCTGCTTCAGACTCTGTGTGTTCCCTTACAGCTTGACTGACCCTCTTCTGTGGACTTTTGATCACTGCCGGCATTTTTTCTTGAAGAGGAGCTGTTTTATCAAAGGGACACAGGACCATACGTGTGTGAGAGGCATACACCCAATTTGGAAGGCCACCACATTTCACAACAGTCTTTGCCAGGATCCTTTGGAACAGGCCTTTCCATTTCACAGCATCTCTCAGATCAAAGTCGTTGCACCATCCATTATGTAGATCTTGTGTAGCAGCTGCAATCTGGTGAGAAACTGCATGCTCCACATCAGTCAGACCTTCACAGCAATGGCTAGTCTTTCCATCTGTGCTTTTCACAAGTGCATTTGCATGTTCATTTTCAAGCCACTTCGGTGATGCTGAAACATAGTCTTTTGCAAAGTGTAACTCTGTGCTGTCTTTGTGTTGCTTTATTATGCTTGAAACTTCAGGCTGATGGCTACAATCGAATCTTTGTCCAATCTGTTGTTCTGCTCTCATCATCTTTGAAACCTCATTATGATCTGATTTCAGAGAAACTGGCAATCTATACCTGGGCATCAGTTTTTGCAATAACACATTTGCTACTATGCAGTTGTCACTTTTTTCAAAAACAGTTCTGATACAACCCTGTTGTTCTGCTTCTGAAACAATTTCTTGAGCCTCTATTAATTCACCTGTGAAGATTCCATTGAATGTATATGCTAACAGAATACAATTTTGTGCAACTGAATTAGCAATTCTCTCTCCCATGACAACAGTGACTCCCATTTGAGCAGATATACTGCATGTTATGGTAAGGGCAATCAATTTCGAATTTTGGGCTGAGGTAACTACTGAAAGCCATGAAGCTTTGACAACATAATGTATAGGAAGCACAGCATGTGCTGCTCTTAATGTGTCATTATTACCTTTCAAATATGGGCCATCTACTAAATGGACATTGTTGGGCTGAATCAGACGTTCATCCTTAAAGTATGATCTTGGCTTTATGCATATTTTCATGACATCTAGACACTCATATTCAGTTTCATTGATGTTGGGATCAAAGGTGATTGGGAAATACATCACAGACCCTTGAACACATTCATGTTTTGAACAGGCACTGAGAGAGCGCAGCCCTCCCTCTCACTGCAAATTGGTGTATTTTCTTTTAAATAAACTTTCATTCCTAGTGCTGGGGCGCGACATTTTTTCTCTTTCAACTCTAGGAATGCTTTGGTGCAATTGTTGTCCAATGGAAGCGGATCAGACACATCCTTGTGTGTCAGCCTCAGTAAAGGCTTAGCCACTAGGGAAAGGTTTAGTAACCACTCTCTACAGCAGCCAACCATTCCCAAAATTTCCTGACTTCTTTCTGAATTTGAGGTGGATTTATCTTGTGAATTATTTCCACTCTCTCTGGTGACACCTTTCTAGCTCCCTTTCCAATTATGTGTCCCAGACATACATTTTCTTTTTGACAGTACTCCTGACTATTCTCATGCAATGGCACTGTGACATGAACTTGACAAAAATCAATAACAGTAAGCCATTCTTCACCACATGGAATGTGAAAAAATATATTGGCTGGATTCGGTACCACAGGACAACATGGAAAAGTTATGCTATTAATCTCCTGCACTAATCTGTTCTTTTCATTTAGTTTCTGTGAACCTGTGATCAGAAAGTTACATAAACTTCCAATCAATTCCATCAAAAATCTTTTACTCAGTTTATCTCCAATTATTGGTAAAATTTCTGCAACTGATGGTGTTCTTGAATACATGTCATCTGGTTCTAATTTAAATAAGACATGTTCTGCACATTTTATTAATCTGACATCTTTCTCTGTGAACTCCCTTACTTCTTTCTGTGTTTATTATTTCTCTCAAATCAGAAGGTAATTTTTCAACTGTCTTTTCTGAAAACAATGCTACAGCTGTCTCTTGTTGGGCCATTTTAAAATGTACATCCTCATCAGGAATCTGAAAATTAACATTATCTGGTGTACAGTAACCTGTGCTGTTTAATTTGTAAAATAATTGTTTTCCTGCCAAGCCTGTATCACAAACAACAAATTGGTAATTTTCCTCAAATGGGCCTATTTCTGGTGCAAATTCTTCTAAAACTGTGTTTGTAATCTCTCCTTTTAAAATTCCTACAACTAAGGGGCCGATTCCGATCTCGGCCGGTAGGGCTCCGAATCGGATTCGGCTTAACCGGATCCGATTCAGAGCCCTATTTCCCGACCGATCCGTACGCGCGTCCGGACGAGCGAGTACGATGCGAAATCGCCGACCGACTCGTCCGGGCGTCCCGACCACTCCGACCGACTCGATCCCGGCTCTAACCGCACCCACCGACTCGCACGGACACGACTCGCACCGCGCAATGGAGACGTTCCCCGGCCGGGTAAGTACGATGCGCGCCGCGAGCAGTCCGACCGAGCCGCGCACTCCGGCTCGAAAGAGCAGTCGGAGCCGTACTTTGGGTGTCCGTGTCGGACCCCCTGTACGCGTAGCCGCGCGAGTCGCACACAGGGGGACCCATGGGTCCCCCTACCTGTGCGTTACGGCGCGAACCGCTCGCCGCGTACACGCTGTAGGGGGCGCCCTTGTCCGCATCGCACCCATTGAGGCAATGGGAGCCCGCGTACGCGTTGTACGACAGGCTCCCATTGACTTCAATGGGAGTCCGACCGACTCGAGTCCGATGGCATACGTGCGCATCGTACTCGTTCGGTCGGGCTGCACGGGTCCGATTCGGTCGGATATCTCTCCGGGTCCGGCTCGTTCGGAGAGATTTCCGGCCCGAATCGGAATCGCCCCTAAGTCTGGATCTTCCACTGCTTTCACAATGGACTTGGTAAATTCAGAATTGAATTTTCAAATATAGCAACCTGTTGAACTGGGTTCTGATTTTGTTTCTGGAAAGAATTCACATTTGCTCTGGACAACTTATTTAAATTAATTTTAGCATTTTCCATATTTAGTGGGACCTTCTGTGCTTGAAAAATTCCTGCCATTGGTACCTGTTTCTGAACTGACATTTGCATTTGCTTAACTGGCATACTTTGCATCTGCATTTTTCTATGTGTTTGTGCATCATGTTTAAATTTATTTCTCTTCTTCCAATGCTCAAATCTGTTATAAAGATGGCAAAAGGACACCTTTTCCAGCAGTACAACATCCATACCTGAATTTGCACAGACCAAAACACCTTTACTTCCATCCTGTGTTCTTTTAATCTGTACCCAATCAACATCCTTTGCTGGACCTCTGCCCTTCAGGAAAGTAATCACTGCTACGTTTTTCTCAATAACAACAGAAAATGATGGTGCATTCATGCAAACCCTTTTCATTGTCTCCTCACCTGGCCTTTGCACAACAACTTTAGATTCAAACCACAATTCAGTTTGCATGGCAATGTCAAAGAACATTTCCAAATTAATGCACAACTCTTTTAAATTTTCAACAAATCCATCTACTTGTGGGTACCACAGCATAAGTTTGTCTCTCAATTGTGGGAATGTGTTCAGAATTGCTGCAAGTTCACTTTTGTTCCGTGGCTCATGAACATGCACTTCTCCCACCTTTTCTCTCAATGAGTAAGCAAAAGCTTCTCCCTCATTCTGCTTATTATTTTCCTCAACTAGATCTGGTGGTTTCTTTTTCTTATCCAGTTTCCTTGCTAGGTCTGGTGGTTTCTTTTTCTTCTCATGTTTTCTTGCCCACTTGTCTCCTAATTTCTCAAACCCATTGCATTTAAAAATATATTTCATTTCTGCAATGTGCAATTGCATTCCTGAAGAACACATTGTCTCATTTGCCTCATCATTCATATGTACCCTGAAGCTTTTCTGAAATGGAAGACTTCCTGAAACATCAATTTCATAATTTTGAGCCAAATCTGTCAGTCTATCATGTGTAGTTACTGCACATGTAGCTGTTTCCTTACTCAGGGAAATTAATTCTTTTTCCTGACACTGGTTCACATTTTCATGATTTAAACAGCAGGGACTGTTAATTTCTTCATGTTCAAATGTTGAATTTAAAACACTAAGCTGTTTCTCTTATCCATGGTCTGGGTTAATTTGGTCGCCCACGCTCTCTATCTTTTTAAGCACTGCTGCTTCCTCACAGCAGGTTTGAAAAATCCCATCTTCAAATATATTCATTTTATCCTGGGCTGCAGATGTTGTAAAGACTATTTCTCCCCCACCTTTCAGTGCTTGGACTGTCTGGGGTAATTTCTGTTCAATAATCTGTGAATTCTGAGTTTCTGAAATAAACCCTGTCATAACCACTCCTTCTGCAGCTCTTTGAACCTTTTGAGTAGGGACCATATTAATTGGGACAGTCACAATTTTTCTAGGCATTGCCTGTGGATCTGCAGTTTGTAATACTTGTACTGAATCAGTCACGTTTGAAGCAGTAACACCTGGAGGTATCACTGTCAGTGCTGAATCAACAGGTAGTGGGTCAATCTGAAATGTCTGCACAGTTCTTTCAATCTGTGTTTCTCTCTGTTTAACAGAAGCAGTAGCCACTGTAGTACTTACTGGTACACTATTTTCAGTATTTTTAATGGGAACCACATAAAGTGGCGGACACTCAGTTAACAATGCATCCATTATTTCATCCGCTGAATCATTATTTATTTGAAGCTTTTTATCATCATTAATTCCCTTCTCCTGCATCTGGTGCTTTACCTTTTTATCCTCACTTGCTTTGTCTCTTGCTGTCTTTTCCCACATGCTTAAGGCCTCAAATTGTGCAGCTCTAGATGGTGTCTTTATTTCACATAACACTTCCCTTAATTTGTCAATAATTTGCAATTCAAAAGTACCATCTTTTGGAAACCTCAAAGGACCTTCTTTTTCAGTAATCTTGCACCATTGGTGAACCCACATACATGAATTCTGTCCCAAATTGGTAGACATAAAATGCACGGGTGTTCCTTCAGGAGCATCACCAATTAAAAATGAATTTTTCACTTTACCTCCCAACAGTTTCTTTAAATCTTCAAACATTTTCATTCCTGCAATAGTTCAATGCAATTTCTTTTCTCCAATGCCGTCAGTTTCAATTTCAGTCAGTTTAACTCCTACTACTGACTCCTCCTTTACAAAATCTTACGGCAATATTTTTCTGAGTTTTCTTAATCAAAATTCTGTTAATAACAACATAAAAACATTCGCTACTCTGTCTGCTCCACTAAACAAAGGATAGATTTCTTTTCACTGCAAGTAACACATTCCGCTTACTCTTCACAAAGTAAGAACTTCTGTTTACTCTTCAAACACTGCGAGTAAATTCCTTCCACTTACCCTTCACTCAAGCTCAGAAGAACCTGCTACTCCTTTGGTGTTACCCTTTCTAGGTGATATAACACCAAAGTTTCACCAGCGAACTCTTTGCTATCAATCACTCTCACTTTTAAACAGAAAATAGTCCCTAATTTAACACTGCCAGCCCTACCTAGCTTCTCAGTATTATTCCAACAGACGAGTAACCTCCTGCAGTGTGGCTTCCAGTTACCACCCGCTATTCCTTCCCGGGATTTCCACAGGTGTACATACCTGTTTTTCCAGACAACATAGAACAAGACACTAACTTACTTAACATGAAGAGTTAAAACATGTAATCAATAACCAATAAATCCTGTCCTATGAAATTACCAATATAATCAATAAAACCATCAATTCAAAATGAGCAAAATTTCACCAACAGTCAAAACCCTTACTATTTTCAACACTTCAAAAATACATCCTAGCACATTAACAACATTTCACAACCCTATTGATACTCACACCACTCCAGCAATCGCCTTCTTGCATCACCTTTCAGTACTGCTTTGCCAGTCTTCAGGTTCTGAGCATTGGAACAGGAATCAGGACTTGGACATTTATCTAACTTGGGCAATTATTTTCTAGAACTAATTTTCACAGATCAACTCTCCTCCTAAGGTCAATGGACTATTAGTCAAATAGTTGATGGTGATATTAATAATCCTTAATCACCAAACTAATTGATAATAACCTTCCTCTTGCTACCAGAAACTGATGCAGCGGTAATTTCACGGTAATTTCTCAATGCAAAACCTCATTTACCTTCTAATTTACCGCTGCAAAGGTACTGGACCCTTGCCACTGTATATTACCATCAGGAGACTTTACATAAACATGAAAAATCAAAATACAAATAATATTTAAGCCAATAAAGAGAGTTGGTGAGTATTTTAAAGGGTTTTATTTTCTAGTTAAAAGTTAAGGTTCTCTGACCCTTTATTCATTAGTCAAATATCAATCAGGTTACAGAATTTGGAAAACAGGAAAAATAGAATTAATACAGAACATATTATAGATTGCATACAAAACATTCCATAAAGGAAAGGAATGAGGCAATCAAATGTCATTCAGAATTCTCCAAAGAAAGTTCAGGAAAATATGATTCAAGAGTGAGTTTTTTTGCAAGGCTAATCAATAATTAATAATTGGCAAAATCTCCCATAAAGAGAAATAAATGCATAAGACAAATAAATCTTTTCAAAACTAATTAATCAAAGCATAAACTTATAGTTTTAGCATCTACCTGAACCTTTTCTATCAGTTGCACCCTCTGCCCTGGTCTGTTCATCTGTCCTCTCTGTGTTCACAGAGAGACGCTGCTCCTGAAAAGGCCCCTCCTTCACAGACCACAGAGGAATGTGATCTGCCTTGCCAAAAATATGACCTGCAAGGACTTTCTAAATAAAAATATGAGCAAGAACCCCCACCTCTCTCTGTCTCTCCTCGGACGCAATCTCCTCTCAGGCTGCACCCCCTAAAGCTTAAAGCCCCCCACTTTTCTCTATCTCTCCTCGGACTCAATCTGCTCTCAGACTGCACCCGCGACGTTCGCGTACCTAACCCATATGTCTGATCTCATCTGCTTCTTCTCCTCTCCTCCCTCTCAGACTAAGGCCCTAAAGCTTAAGGCTTAAAAAGCGAGCCCCCACGCCCCCACGCCCCCTAAGAGGTCATTATTTATACTCTAATTCTTGGCTGACTATTCTAATAATGTTGCAAATTTTCAGTAAAGCTTGTACCCTGATTGGATAGCTTAGATGACGAGGGTCTCACCATCCTGTTCTTCATTGGCAAATCCAACCCACACCAGTTTTAACAAAAGAAGCGTTAATGATTAATACAATTATATGTTTTAGCAACATTTACTAGGAAAAATGTTTAGGTCTATTTCCTCCTTCCTGTCACATCGCACGCAGGAAGGACACATTCCACAAACACTGATACCTTGGCAGGGTGACAAGAATGTAGAGTTCATGGTGGCCTTGAACCAGGTCTTCACTTGAGGCACTTGGCAGTATGTAGCTGGTTCTGCGCATGCGTCTCTCAGCACGATTCTCAGCCATGCTGGATTCTTAGGCAGCCATTTAATGGTGGGCCCATAAACAAAACAAACACAAAATAGTATTAATTTACGAAATAAAACCCATTATGTTTTACCTCCCCCATACTAATACCCTGTATAAATGATTACTTAGCAAAAGCTATTAGTTTAAAGCAGATTTTCTTATTATTTGTGCACAACATGCAAAAATGTGCAATGTACAACATAGCATAAAACATGCACTAGTGTAAATTTTGAAAGCGCACACAGTTAATCCATACTCATAGCAACATGCTCTAATGTTTTAGATAGCTTTTCATGCAAAATGCGTTTGCCCCCGTGTAGTGATTGTGCATGGTTGATTAATTAATACACATTATAAAAAGATGTGTTATGAACTGAATATGCATTGTCTAAATATGCAACAAAGCCAAAGTCTCTTGAGACAGGTACATGGAGTGTAGATTATAAGGGAAAGGAAACTGGGAAGAGAGAACACATTCCATGATTCAAAGCTAAAGAGACCACTGAAATCATGAGTTTTCTCTACACTGCAAAAACACGTTAATTCAGCACAAGCATTTCAGACTGAAAGCATTTACCAGGCCTCATTTCATGTCTCATGTGCCATGTGTTTTTCACTTGCACCAAAATCTGCGTGCCATTTTAAATGCAATCTGTCTGAAACATAAAAATAAAGCAATGCTTAATCTTGATGAAATCTAGCTCTATCACGATGTTGGATGACCGAAGAATCTCCCTTGGAGTAAAGGAGTTACTCCCCTGCTTGGCAGGCACCAAAGACGCATCTGTCCGGTTGGCATCTCCAAAGCTCCTGAGGACTCCGAAGAGTTTTGCAAAACAGGAGGTGGGTTCCTGTGGTCTCTGAGGTCGATCTGTGTGCTCAGCAAGTCTGAGGCCTGTATCCCTCGTGGAGACCATGCAACCTGAACCCCTGGACACCGCGACCATTTGCAGAAGCATCAGCTTTCCGGCGACCCTTGAGGCTAAAATTTGGGTTACTTGTATCCCTCATCCCGAGCAGTAATTACACCGAAGATTGCTGGCCTACACTCAACGAGTGTTCCGTGGGCCGCCATTTTGTGATTCCTCTTGAGGTCCCTTTGCGATCCCTGGTCCGTTGACCTGTGGGTCCCCAAGAAGGCAACACTAACTTTAATTGGGCTTCTCTGGTTGCTCCAGATGTGCCCTGACTCTCCATTGCTTGGGGAGTCCCTAGGACCTTGCTGGTCCTAACAGAAGCATCTTTTCTCTTCCTGCGTGGGTTGCTGTTGCCAAGGCTTGTTGTGTTCAATCCGAGCACCGGTACCCCAGCACTCGACATCCTTTCTGGGACAGCTCGAATCCAGCTCCTGGTTGTCCTCGACATCTCCTGGACCCCGTGGCTGCAGAGTCAAGCTTCACCTCTTTGCACCTGAAGCACCCGACATCGGTGGGCATTCGATTGCTCCGCTCCTGGTCACTGGCTAGTGACCCAGACTCTGTCCCCTCTGCTTTCAGGTTCTTCACATCTTCGATCCAGGCTTGGATCACCCCGGACACTTTTCTTTTTCACGGCAGCAGCACTTTGCAGCAGATCGCCATTGAAATCAACGACGATTCCCGACACCCTTTGACACCTATGCACCCGGCTTCCCTGGGTGAGGTAACTCGAGTACTCCGGTGCTGCCGTGGGTGTTGGCCCTAGAACTCCTTAAGTCTAAAGGGGTTTGCTCAAAGTCCTCTCCTAAGTGTCCTTTATCTTTAAAATTCCAACCGCGACTTTCCTCATAGAATCCTACGGCGCTCGCGGCTGTGTTCCCACACATGCACACGTCCCCCGTGGGTCTCCTGTGTCACTACCTTGGGTGGTTCCTTGGGGTCCCAGCAATTCTACGTGCTCTAGGCACTGTGTCTAGTCAAGTAGTGGTTCTTATACCACTTTCTTAATATATGGTTTGGTCCCCCCCCTGGGGCCCATTGTATATTGTGCTATTTACTGTCGTTTTAATACTGTGATATTGTGTATCTTGGACTCTAATCTCATAAAGAGATTAGTAGTGAGTGTTTAGAAATAAATACATATATTTTATATATATATACCTGTTGTGGTTCTCCTTTCATTTGGTCATTCAAGAGGTTATAATCTGGTAAACCAAGCTGCTTTACACTCCTTCAAGACTTAGCCTGAAAGCTGCTCTCCATAGCTACCACTAGGATAGCTTTCAATAAAGGTTGTCTTTAAACCTATCATCAATAAGGGTCGTTTGGACTGGTGCAAGGTGCCCACTATAACTAGTGGACAGCATATGCCAGGCCAACTTCTCACACTCAGTCATTGCCGAGTATGAGGGTGGGGGTCTTTAGAAGACTATTCACACTGTCGCCACAAGGGTGGTGGTCAAAGTCTGAGAGGTTACAAAAATCATTATCCGCTACACCACACACTCTATCATCAGAGATGGGACACAATCGTGGGTTAAAATCCCCTCCCCATAGTGTAACACAGTCCTCTGCTATGCCTGTGATTATGGTAAAAGTTAATGAGTTTCACTAGGGTGCCCCCATCAAAGATAAGCAAATTATCTGAAAAAAAGGAGAGTCCAAGTAAGTCTTCGTTATCTTGGCCGCCAAGGTGATACTTGTTAGAGTTAAAAGACCTCCACTAAGGTGCCCAGACGATGCCACAACTGCAGGTGAGAACATCGAATAGAAACCATTTATGTGCAGGGAGGCAGTAACGAAGTCTCCTGCAAACAACCAACCTGCTGCTTAGATATTAGAGATACCCAAAGGTTGTCAGTTAATTTGTTCCTCAGTCTGCAATGTTCCAATAAAGGAGGGTCACGTCACATGCTGAGTTCCAATTGGATCCTTAAGAACCAGGTCTTGATCTGGTAGTTGTATATGGTTATCAGGCTCATTAAATGCTGTAACTATGGTGCAAGCGGGAGTGATATCGACTAGTAAGTCTTTTGAGGAGTCAGTTGAAGTTAGCTTGATAAAAGTGCCTATAGCCTGTGTTCTCACGTCAGGTGATATGTGGTAAGAGGTGTGCCCAGGAGTCACATTTCTTAGGCTGGGACAAAGAGTTACGATATCATAATTAGCTAAGATGTTTACCACCTCTTCAGTGCCAGCCCCTTCTATGGAGGCTCCACCGAAGGAAGTGACAACAGACCGACCAACCAGTCAATCGTCCTCTTCAAGAGCAGCAAAACGATTTTGTCTGGGCACCGTGGAGGACCTCTTATTTTCTGCTTTGTGGATTGAATTAATAGAGAAATCATGAAGTCTTAGTTTATTATAAAAAAAGGCCAGAGGGACTGGATACATCCTTTGAAGAAGTCCCTGCAGGTTGCCTAATTTATTCAAAATGAACCCAACCAGTTTTGTGTCACGAAAATTAACTACGACTCAACTGCCTGCTTCCATCTTGGGGGATTTGCCACCCAATGAACTCTTTGGACGCCAATGGTTTCCTTTGCAAATGTGTTGTGTTGTCTCTGATGCATGTCAGAGTGGAGCTGAGCCAGTGGATCACCCTGTTCTTCAGCTGGGGAGTCGCTTCAAAGTGAGCTGGGCGCAAGGGGGGTACTTTATTCAAAACTACTGCCCACGGAGAGCACTCCGGAGGGAGCTGGAGAGTACGAGCCTTACAGCTTCCAACCACGTCGATTGGGCAGCATTGGGAGCAGGTGGCGGGGCAGAATTACCATTGAGACATTGGGCAAAGCCATCCGTGGCAGTCTGTGATGCGGAGCCCAAGTCAGCGATATTAGTCTGGTTGGAACCTCCGCCATCCTTACGATCGAAGCAGCGGGCTCCGAAGGGAGGATTGAGATCCCCTCTCCACAGGCGGGCCAGGTGGCTTAATTGAACTTGTTATGAAACAAACATAATGGCCAGGTAGGCTTATCACTACCATGTCTAAGGTTCTATAGAACTCAGTAGTGATAAGCCTACCTGGCCATTATGTTTGTTTCATAATATTAGAGTGGTCCAGGCCAGGTAGTGGGGGACCCAAGCCTTTCTTGTTCTTCTAGTTAATTGAACTTGTAGCAGCAAATCTTTCAGTGTCTTATCAACACTCTGCAATGCCTATGTCATCGGGCCAATAGACTTGCGAGGACACATTCTATATGACCCAGGTGCCCCCCACTGTGAAGCATAGCCGCGTCGCTCTTTGCACCAACATGCTCTTGTGTTCGCTCTTTGTCAACAAACGACCCACCCCTGCTCCCAGATTGATCGACTTCGGAGCACTTTTTCTGGTTGGGCTTGGGCACCCTCGCTGAGCACAAGTTACCCTTCTTCCTTTTGTTTGACGGGGAAGCTGCGTTATCTAGAGCAGCTGCAACAGCTATAGATGATTTTTCTCCATTGTGGGGGTGCTGTTCCTGCCACCTTGTTATGATGTCTAAATCTCCTAGATGCACACAACAGTTAGATGGACTGGATGGGCCCAAAGCGGATACACTCTCCCCTCGATGGCTCCTATGGTACCTTCTATGTCTGCTTTTGTTTCAGTAACAGTATGCTCATTCGCTCTTAAAAGTGTCAAAGAGCTCCTGGTAGCCCCCAACCTCTCCTCCACAGAGTTAATCATAGAGTTAATGACTGACATAGCTGTGGTCAAGTAATTGGTGATTGAGTCAGCTCCCTGATTGTCATTACTACTCGCTGCAATGGCGCTAGCCTTTCGTTTACCCATAGTGCTTCAATGCTGCTAGCTGCTTGATGAGTAATGAAGGTTTCAAACCAAGAGGGGTGACCCACCCCAGTCTCCTCCAGGCTTTGACAGGTGTAGGCGTGCTCGTCTTGGCCTTGTCTTCGAACGTGCACACGCCCAAGCGCGCCACACGAGCGTCCCGCACTGCGGGACGACTCTGGCTCCTTTGAGCCCGTCAGCTCTGGTTAGCCCCACCTCTCTCCGTCGGCAAACTGGGGGGTATAGTCCCACCCCAGCTGCAGGGCTGCTGAGTGACTTTGGAGGAGAAAATGTGGGTAAGAGAAGACCTCCAGGCAACACAACACACCGGGGCTGCGGGACGACTGTGGCTCCTTTGAGCCCGTCAGCTCCGATTAGCCCCACCTCTCTTCCTCGGAAAGCTGGGGGACACATACATTACTCAATACTACGCAGTAATTTACAAATATACATAAGGCTGGTGGAAATACCTTTGGCAATATTACACTTGACCCCTAAAGGGTCATGACCCTAAAATTCACAGCCCCCCCCTTCATGTACAATACAGCACATAAGCATATACATTAGGTCAATGTTACCACACTTCAAACCTAGAATCATGTCTCATGGTATTACTTCATTCCATCACTGACTTCAGAAACCATAATCCCTCTGCACTTATTATGAATAATCAAGCATTGCAATCAAGTGCCCACGTTGTCAGTAATAAAGCATGACATTCCGCATTACCAGTAATAAAGTAGGACATCCTAGACTGCACTTATTATGAGTAATCAGGCATCGCAATAAGGTGCCCACAACATCTTTAATAACACTTTGCAGCCTCTCAGGAATATAAGTTACCCCCAGCATTAACAACGCTTTAAATAAACCATTGTCAATAACATCTTCGGATAAGGCATTGCTTAAGACCATAGTGAATAATACTTTTAAAGAAAGCATTGTCAAACCGCCATGAGCTTTTCAATAAAGCATTGTTCAAATCCTTATGACAACCATCTTTGAATGAAGCATTTTTCAACATACGCCATGTCTCTGTGTCTTCTTTGTCATCCTTTAGGCCCCAGAACCTGCAGCTATAGACTCAGCCCCTAGAAGGCGCTGCACTCCCAGCTGTAGAGCCCGAACTCCAGCCTTGGGAGTGCTTGAAACCAACCAAGGAGCCTAGGGTGGTCTCTGTTTCTTTGACCCTCCAAACTCAGGGTCTCATTCGCAACCACTTTGTGTACCCTCTTGGAAGAGGAGCTGCTGCCCTCCTGCAGATTCCCACTGCTCTTTTTACTCTCTCTGGTGAGCCCCTACCGTCTGGGGCCGCCCCAACAGTACCAAAATGTTTGCCAATTTCAGGCCCCACGTGGCATTACTTCACTAAGTGAATGTCTTAGTAGCGTCTCCGGCCGCTTTCTTTGTTGCCATGGCTGGACTGGGAACACAAACCAGCCCTAGCAATTCAGCTAGACCGGCCTGGGGGGGGCAGGTGGGGGCGGGGGCAGGGGGTGTCTAGTGAGAAGCTCCTGCCCATGGTGGGGGGTGTGCTAGTGTGAAGCACTGCTGCCACTTTTGCTACAGAGGGCCGATATTGCAGCGCTGCTGCAAAACCGGCCCCCTGTAACAAAAGTGTCCCCCACTGACTTTTTAAGTGGGGGCAGAAAGTTCAAGCCAGACACCCCTGGCCAATCCTAAGGTGCTGCTTCACCTCTCCGCCCCTGTCTCAAACCTTCTACACTGCATGCTGGGACAGTTCAAAATGGCGTAACCCAGGAGTCACTGGTCACATCTCCTGTGGAGGCCTCAGCTCCGCCTCTCACTGACATCACTGCCAGTGGGTTCTCCCAACAAAACTTCAAAGCGAAGCCCCCTCCTGTGTTGGCTCCAGAGGTCTGGGCTCCCTCCTTTGTTCAGTGGGCTTCGGCTGGCCCATCTCTGGTTTAGGGTGTCAGCTAATTGATGGATGCAGATCCATCCTTCCTTTCCTCCTCAGAAGCCAATTGAAGCACTGTGAATTGTTCCCTTTGTGTGGGGAGGCCTTTGTTCCTGCTGTTGGAGAGAAATGTAATTAACTTGGCACAGCAGGGTTACAAAAGGCCTGGACTCTGATCCCGAGCCGAGCCAGAGAAATATGACAATTCTGGAAGACCCATACGTTGTACAGGTACTGTCTTGGAACTCTCAGATTTAGTTTTGATGTACATGTTTCACCCAATTTTGATATGTCACTGGACTGTGTAGGCAAAGGGGAGCGAAGCTGCACTCTAAGATAGTCTTCCCCCTATATGTATAATGGAGTGCCACTGCAGACAAGACAGTAAACCAGCTTCCACCTTTCCAGCCCACCGGGTGTCCGATACGGCCAGTGCCCTATTTGTTGCGCAGCCTCGCGCCACGCGATGTGTCCCTTTCCTTTTTTTTCTTTTAATCTTGGGCATGCCAGGTCCAACCCGGGAGCCCCGCGTGCCCCAACCTTCGGGGGCAGCCCAGGGTGCCCACCCCTTTCTGCCCCATTAACACATTCTCACACGTCAGCCTCGCTTCCGCTGCTGCAGGAGCCAGAAGCTCTCTTCTCCCCTGACTGCGGGCAGGGAACTGCTGTGGGTGGTGGCCGCCCGCTCGCCCCAGACACAGGGACGGGGAGTGGGGCAGGCCCACCACAGATGGGGAGAGTGTGCTGGCACTTCCCCATCCTCTCTTCCTCTCTCCGGGGCACTAAGTTAGGGATCCCAAGCCCCACCTCGCTTTCTCTCCATCTCGAGGGAGTGTGACGGCACTCCCCCATCCTTTGTGGCATCTGGGGCCCGGAGTGGGGACCCGGGCCTCCCAAATCGTGAGACTGGCCATGGGGTTGTGATCCCGAGGTCTCCTGAGCTCTAAGGAGGGGGCCCACGTCATCACGTGTAGCCAGCCAAGTGCCCATTATCCTTGCTGCATTGCAGTGGCCTTATCTTAAAAGGTGGACACTGGCAGAGTCTGTTTACCATGGATGAATTTTACCAACAGTAAAAAGTTAAAAAAACAGGTGATCAAAAGTGAAAAATCCGGCAAGATTAGATGAGTAGAACTCATTGCCTTACACGTAGTATTTCTATCAAGGGCTCGGTATTCTGTACATGTTCCCTGTTCTCCCAAACTTGAGTACAAAAGAAGGTGGCCAAGAAGCTTGATACCGTGATGGTGTTACAAATCCATGAGCCATACTTTCATCTACATACTGTTTAAGATATTCTTTGACCTTTTCTAATCAAGTACACCAGAAAATCGAGTCTGCCCTTTTCATCACCTGGAACCAGGGGTAATCAAATCAAAAAATAACAACGGTTCCTAGTGGAAAAGAGACCGAGCGCCACTTCATGCTGAGTTCTCAGTGCGTCCAGTTATCGGTTAAGATAGGGCTTAATTATAGCAAGAGGAATTGCTGACTTAAATAATTTACGTCTTGCTTCTGATATGGAGAAGCGGTTAGCGTTCTGATTTTTATAATCTGGAGTGCTGATACACGAAGGGAATACACAGCACAAGTGTTGAATCCAACAAGAAAGGCCCCAAGTTTCTTAACATTGTGTCTAGTCTTTCAGATGGTCTGCCCTGCACAATAGTTGGGGAATAAACTGGAGAAAAGCATGTTAGTTTCTGAGACCTGTAGCATTGCCAGCGCCTTTGGAGAGGGCGAATGGCAGAATGTCTATCGGGCATCACGGATCCAGAGTAGCAGACCTCAGCCTCCTTTGAGGCAGCGAGTGGTAGCCTTCCTTCAGCAGATGAATTGAGCATAACCTTCTTCATGTCAACATTCGTGAAATGTCTGCTTTACATCATGCACGTAATTCCATCTGCTATTGGATGGAGCTTGGCTGGGCATGCCTTTAGCATTTGAAGCTTGGAGTCTCATCGCCTCTGTTGTGAGTCTGAAAATAATGGAGCGTTATGGAATAAACATGGATTCTTTGGAATAGAATTGGTTACCTGTTAGTTGACCTGTGAGACTGATGTCTGCATGGCTGTGCGGCTTGAGACTGGTGCGTGACGATGCACCAGCTATTTTTGGAACATTTGTGAAACACCACACCAGTGGGAAGTCTAAGTACAGTTTCCACAACAACGTCACAGTCAATCTGGCACACAAAGGCACCCTGCTTGCCTGCTTTGTGCTGCTCACAGACCAACCACTGTTCTGACATGTGAAGACGAGTAACATCGGGTCTGTGTTGGCCACGTGGATTGGAAAGACTGCGGGGAGATGCCGGCCCATTGTGTGTCCATCACAAAGCAGACCAGGGCAAGTTTTGTTTTTGCTGAGGCATTCTCTGAACACAGGCACACTTTCCGCCACAGCAACAGGCAAGTAAGTGTGGATCCAGCAGGAAAAGAATTAACCTTTTGGCGGTATTTCTCAAGCAGTAGCACATAAGAATATTCACATTCGCAGAGCGGCGACTCTGCTCAAGGACAGGTTTAGTACAGTTGGATTTCTTAACAACTGCCCATTCCACGAAAAGTCAGAGGCTGAAGGCAGCTGCAAAGATAGCAGGACAGACCCATGGAGTGATCCAATGTCCAGTATCCAGTGCACAGCTTCTTCTCTCAGGAGGAGGTGGTAAGGATGAGAGGTAATCGGTGCAGCATTGCGCAGCTATGGCAGTGCAGATGAAGGAGGTGGTCACTGGAGATCTGGCCCACTGGCAGGTGGCAAAGAACCAACAGGAACAGCTCTGGTCGAGGGCCCAGGCCTGGCACTTGAGGCAGGTCTCGAAGCAGAGACCAGTGGTGGGTAGGGATCTCGGGAGGGACAGCACACTTGCACTGGGAGGAGTCGATCTCCATCAACAAGACCTTGACCCTTAACAGCTGTAATAGAGATGAGCAGGATCTGGTAGAGGCCACGCCAGCAAGGTGCAGTGAGGTCTTCCTCTATTGGGCGAGTATGAATTCCCACTTCCTGGGATGGAGGGAATGGGAGGCTTCAATCGAGCACTTGGGTAAGGCAGCTTGAACCTGAGAATAACACTGTAGAGGCATTGCATAACCTTTCAGCAATACTGTAAAACTGCATCAGCTGTAGGTCTAAGTTAGTAGCAGAGATGGGAGGGTTTCAGGGCAACGTCATGGGGCGTCCAATAACTATCTTGTATGGGCTCAGCTTGCTTTTCTGTGTCGTATAGTTCTAATGAACCACAAAGCTACGGTCTGGCCCCATCTTGGTGTTCTGTTGAGTATAGCTCTAATGAGCCACAAAGCTACGGGCTGGGTCCATCTTGGTGTTCTGTTGGGTATAGCTCTAATGGGCCACAAAGCTACGGGCTGGGCCCATCTTGGTGTTCTGTTTGGGTATAGCTCTAATGAACCACAAAGCTAAGGACTGGGCCCATCTTGGTGTTCTGTTTGGGTATAGCTCTAATGAACCACCCGCACTAGGACGGACCATCAACACCTCCTTCAGATCAGGCACCTTCCCAGACGACTGGAAGCGGGCGGAGGTTAAACCCCTCCTCAAGAAGCCAACGGCCGATCCAACAGACCTGAAAAACTACCGGCCCATCTCTCTCCTCCCCTTCATGGCCAAAGTCACCGAGAGACTAGTAAACGCCCAGCTGACCGCCTTCATCGAAGAGAACGCCATCCTCGACGCCTCACAATCTGGATTCCGCAGCAACCACAGCACCGAGACTGCCTTCCTCGCCGCCACGGACGACATCCGCATACTACTCGACTAGGGACACACCGCGGCCCTCATCCTCCTAGACCTCTCCGCAGCCTTCGACACCGTCTCTCATCGCACGCTCGCAGCCAGACTCCACGACGCGGGGATACAAGGAACCGCCCTCGACTGGATCCAATCCTTCCTCTCCGGCAGAACCCAGAGGATCAGACTCCCTCCCTTCCTCTCCAAAACCACTGACATCAACTGCGGAGTACCCCAAGGATCGTCGCTCAGCCCGACGCTCTTTAACATCTACATGGCCCCCCTCGCCGCCATCGTCCGACAGCATGGGCTCAGCATAGTATCCTACGCCGACGACACCCAGCTCATCCTCTCGCTTACGAAGAACCCCGAAGACACCAGAATCTGATTCCACAAAGGAATGAAGGACGTTGCAGCTTGGATGAAAGACAGTTGCTTGAAGCTCAACTCAGAGAAAACCGAGGTCCTCATCCTCGGCCCCTGCACCTCCGCTTAGGACAACACCTGGTGGCCCTCCGCCCTCGGGAAGCCACCCACCCCTACAGACCACGCACGAAACCTCGGCATCGTCCTCGACTCTTCCCTCTCCATGAACCGCCAGATCAACGCCGTCGCTTCCACCAGTTTCAACTGCCTGAGCATCCTCCGCAAGGCCTTCAAACAGATCCCCCCCGATTGCAGAAGGACCGTCACCCACGCTCTCATCAGCAGCAGACTGGACTACTGCAACGCCCTATACACTGGAATCAACAGAACTCTTCTACACAAACTTCAAACCATCCAGAACGCCGCAGCCAGACTCATCCTCGGAACTCCACGCCACGAGCACATGACCCAACACCTACGAGACCTCCACTGGCTCCCCGTCGAGAAGAGGGTCACTTTCAAGCTCCTCATCCACACCTACAAATCCCTCAACAACATCGGACCCAAATACCTCAACGAGAGAGTCTCCTTCCACGTACCCAAGAGGAACCTCCGCTCCGCTGACCTCGCCCTGGCAGAGGTCCCTCACATTCGCAGACACAGAGCAGGCGGGAGAGCCTTCTCCTACATCGCAGCCAAGACCTGGAACGAGCTCCCTGTGAACATCAGACGCTCCCCGACCCTGCACACGTTCAGGAAGGACCTCAAGACCTGGCTCTTCGACTGATCCGGAGTTGCCCCCCCCCCCCAGCGCCTTGAGACCCTCACGGGTGAGTAGTGTGCTTTATAAGCCCCCTGATTGATTGATTGATTGATTAATTGAACCACAAAGCTAAGGGCTGGGTCCATCTTGGTGTTCTGTTTGGGTATAGCTCTAATGAACTACAAAGCTAAGGGCTGGGTCCATCTTGGTGTACTATTTGGGTTTCGCTCTAATGGGCCACAAAGCTACGGGCTGGGCCCATCTTGGTGTTCTGTTTGGGTGTAGCTCTAATGGGCCACAAAGCTACGGGCTGGGCCCATCTTGGTGTTTTGTTTGGGGGTAGCTCTAATGGGCCACAAAGCTAAGGGCTGGGCCCATCTTGGTGTTCTGTTGGGTATAGTCTAATGAGCCACAAAGCTACGGGCTGGGCCCATCTTGGCGTTCTGTTGGGTATAGTCTAATGGGCCACAAAGCTACGGGCTGGGCCCATCTTGGTGTTCTGTTGGGTATATCTCTAATGGGTCACAAAGCTAAGGGCTGGGCCCATCTTGGTGTTCTGTTTGGGTATAGCTCTAATGGGCCACAAACCTTAGGGCTGGGTCCATCTTGGTGTTCTGTTTGGGTATAGCTCTAATGGGCCACAAAGTTAAGGGCAAGGCCCATCTTGGTGTTCTGTTTGGGTATAGCTCTAATGGGCCACAAAGCTACGGGCTGGGCCCATCTTGGTGTTCTGTTTGGGTATAGCTCTAATGAACTACAAAGCTATGGGCTGGGTCCATCTTGGTGTACTATTTGGGTATCGCTCTAATGGGCCACAAAGCTACGGGCTGGGTCCATCTTGGTGTTCTGTTTGGGTATAGCTCTAATGAACTACAAAGCTAAGGGCTGGGTCCATCTTGGTGTACTATTTGGGTATCGCTCTAATGGGCCACAAAGCTACGGGCTGGGCCCATCTTGGTGTTCTGTTTGGGTATAGCTCTAATGGGCCACAAAGCTAAGGGCTGGGTCCATCTTGGTGTTCTGTTTGGGTATAGCTCTAATGGGCCACAAAGCTACGGGCTGGGCCCATCTTGGTGTTCTGTTTGGGTATAGCTCTAATGAACTACAAAGCTAAGGGCTGGGTCCATCTTGGTGTACTATTTGGGTATCGCTCTAATGGGCCACAAAGCTACGGGCTGGGCCCATCTTGGTGTTCTGTTTGGGTGTAGCTCTAATGGGCCACAAAGCTACGGGCTGGGCCCATCTTGGTGTTCTGTTTGGGTATAGCTCTAATGAACCACAAAGCTAAGGGCTGGGCCCATCTTGGTGTTCTGTTTGGGTATAGCTCTAATGAACGACAAAGCTAAGGGCTGGGCCCATCTTGGTGTTCTGTTGGGTATAGCTCTAATGGGCCACAAAGCTACGGGCTGGGCCCATCTTGGTGTTTTGTTTGGGGGATAGCTCTAATGGGCCACAAAGCTAAGGGCTGGGCCCATCTTGGTGTTCTGTTGGGTATAGTCTAATGGGCCACAAAGCTACGGGCTGGGCCCATCTTGGCGTTCTGTTGGGTATAGTCTAATGGGCCACAAAGCTACGGGCTGGGCCCATCTTGGTGTTCTGATGGGTATAGCTCTAATGGGTCACAAAGCTAAGGGCTGGGCCCATCTTGGTGTTCTGGTTGGGTATAGCTCTAATGGGCCACAAACCTTAGGGCTGGGTCCATCTTGGTGTTCTGTTTGGGTATAGCTCTAATGGGCCACAAAGTTAAGGGCAAGGCCCATCTTGGTGTTCTGTTTGGGGGTAGCTCTAATGGGCCACAAAGCTAAGGGCTGGGCCCATCTTGGTGTTCTGTTGGGTATAGTCTAATGGGCCACAAAGCTAAGGGCCGGGCCCATCTTGGTGTTCTGTTTGGGGGTAGATCTAATGGGCCACAAAGCTAAGGGCTAGGTCCATCTTGGTGTTCTGTTTGGGTATAGCTCCAATGAACCACAAAGCTAAGGGCAGGGCCCATTTTGGTGTTCTGTTTGGGGGTAGATCTAATGGGCCACAAAGTTAAGGGCTGGGCCCATCTTGGTGTTCTGTTGGGTATAGCTCTAATGGGCCACAAAGCTAAGGGCTGGGTCCATCTTGGTGTTCTGTTTGGGTATAGCTCTAATGGGCCACAAAGCTAAGGGCTGGGCCCATCTTGGTGTTCTGCTGGGTATAGCTCTAATAGGCCACAAAGCTAAGGGCTGGGCCCATCTTGGTGTTCTGTTTGGCTATAGCTCTAATGGGCCACAAACCTACGGGCTGGGTCCATCTTGGTGTTCTGTTGGGTATAGCTTTAAAGGGCCACAAAGCTAGGGGCTGGGCCCATCTTGGTGTTCTGTTGGGAATAGCTCTAATGGGCCACAAAGCTACGGGCTGGGCCCATCTTGGTGTTCTGTTTGGGTATAGCTCTAATGAACCACAAAGCTAAGGGCTGGACCGATCTTGGTGTTCTGTTTGGGTATAGCTCTAATGAACCACAAAGCTAAGGGCTGGGCCCATCTTGGTGTTCTGTTTGGGTATAGCTCTAATGGGCCACAAAGCTAAGGGCTGGGCCCATCTTGGTGTTCTGTTGGGTATAGCTCTAATGGGCCACAAAGCTACGGGCTGGGCCCATCTTGGTGTTCTGTTGGGTATAGCTCTAATGAACCACAAAGCTAAGGGCTGGGCCTATCTTGGTGTTCTGTTTGGGTATAGCTCTAATGGGTCACAAAGCTAAGGGCTGGGCCCATCTTGGTGTTCTGTTTGGGTATAGCTCTAATGGGTCACAAAGCTACGGGCTGGGTCCATCTTGGTGTTCTGTTGGGTATAGCTGTAATGGGCCACAAAGCTACGGGCTGGGCCCATCTTGGTGTTCTGTTTGGGTATAGCTCTAATGGGTCACAAAGCTAAGGGCTGGGCCCATCTTGGTGTTCTGTTTGGGTATAGCTCTAATGGGCCACAAAGCTACGGGCTGGGTCCATCTTGGTGTTCTGCTGGGTATAGCTCTAATGGGCCACAAAGCTAAGAGCCGAGCATCAGACCATTTCAGTTGGGTCTCAGAACATATCTTATTCTTGAGGGTACCATTATCCAGCGCCTTAAGACCCTCACGGGTGATTTGCAGCGCTATATAAATGTCTGATTGATTGATTTTGTTCCACTTAGCTTGCCGATCCCGCACTGTGGATGAAATGAAGTTTATTCAGTCACTCGAGGGTGACTTGGGATTCCGAAGGGTAACATAGAGTTCCTTAGTAAGAGCCTTGCAACTCTGTGGGCATCTGCTCTGGCGCAGGGCTCAGCTTCCGCCCACCCCAAAAACATACAGACACTTACAAGTAATGTAGAGCACACCTGGGCATAAGGCCAAAGTCCATCTGCAGACGCACGAAGGGGCCCTAAGCAGCGGGTGGTCTTCCTCCCTTTCCCAGCATTAGGGACTGGCAGGTAACACAGGGCTGGTGGTGATGATGGGCCATAGACGAACAGAAAGGCGCCTCCCAGTGGCTGACAGCGGCATGTAACACGCCGCCCCTACCGATACCAGCAGCTCTTTGCACAGCTCTGTCCGCCCTGAGCAGTCGCTCCACACTCCTTCGGGGTCTCTTGTAACCTTCTCTTTGATCCAACAGTGATTCTCACCTTCAGAGGCTCGAACCTGTAACAAAGACAGAGGGGCAGATTTACAAGCCCCTTGCGCCACTTTTGCGTCACTTTTAACATGGGAAAAGTGACGCAAGAGTGGCGCAAGGGGCTTGTAAATCTGCCCCAGAGTTTTTAATAAAGGCGCAGGAAATAAATCAGTCTTTGCAATATACATATATAGAAGCATTGGCAGTACATGAGAAAGCAGCCTTTCTGGCGGCCGTACCAGGCCAGCAGCGGCATTTTCACATCATGAAGATGTTAGTGGGCCGTAGAGTTAACTCTGGCAACTTGTTGGGGTAACAGCAGAGCATCGAACACATTATGTACAAATTGACTATTTTATGGGGGTTCCAGCGGATGTTAGGAATCTCCTTTGCATCCAGAGAAGTCGAAATGTATGCATCAGTCCAAACTCATAATTTGAGCCTGTGTACACAGTTGCAGATAATGACAACGAGTTTGGATAATTCTGTAAATTGTTAAAAAACCTTAATAAATTAAGAAAACAAAGTGCAACGGGTTCACTAATTGGAGAAGGCTTAACAGTGAGTAATCAGCAGCTTTCAACAATTTGACATACAGTACATACAGAGTAGCCTGTGACCGTGACACATTATTATTTTTGAGACATGAGCCATCCACAAGGTACATGAACTCACAGTTTGGTGAGGGGATGTCAATTAGATCATACGTGGTTCGGTGGCATGTTCGGGTACAAACAGGCAACCGTGTGGTTCTCCCTCTTTGAGTGTGGGCGTCAAGGATACAGCATTTAAATTGAGGCGTGGACGAGAGCCCTATGAGGAGCTGACAGCATCAATATCTCACACCTAGACAATCTAGCAGCAGAGAGGTGTTGGGTTTAGGTAGTCAGGAGAAGAGCTAGACCAGCGTGGGACGCAGAAGCAGCTTAAAGTGTGGCCCAGTACAATGTTCTCAAAGGCTTCAACAAGATAGCAGCAGTGGCTGAAGAGCGGAGACATGGAGGAAGCCCAGCCACGTAGGGCCGGACTGGGAACGCCTGGTGTCCGCTACGGCCAGTCCGGCCCTGCAGCCACGACTGGGTCCAAAGCTGAGAAATAATAGGCTACAGATCTTGAACTAGTACCACAGCAGCAACACTATTGCGTTCATGACAAGACAGAGTCAAAATCTTGGCAAAATCCAGAACCTCCAGAGCGGGCGCTGAAGTTAGTGCTTGTTGTATTGGTACAAGTGCGTTTTTGGTCGCTTTAGACCACTGCAAGTGTTCTGGGGTAACTTTTCGGACATAATCTTGCAGGGTCTTTGCCACAGAGACGTAAACCAAGATCCATTGTCCACAGTACCTTGGTACACCCAAGAACCTGAGAGACGATCACTGCACTGGTCAACTTATGAATACCTTCAATGCACTCAGAAGAGAAGTGCCACTCAGCAGCGAGATTTTGTGACAGCGGTATCGCACCTGGGTGAGGGAATACTGCAGATTCCCCTTTAAAGCCTTGCGTTCCTTTTTGGTTGATTCAATGAGGCGGTAAAGTGAATCTACCTTGTGGTGATCTACAGTAACAGATGCCAAAAGCAGATGTTCAGCTTATTGAAACAAACCACGACCACGCTTAAGGGAACTAAAACACGCCCAGATCTTTCTTTAAAGCTTGGGAAAAGATTGATGAAGACCCTGTAAATCCTTGAGAGAGCGTCCTCCATAAAAGTAGGGACCCATCAAGTGACACTGCGGAGAGTAACTGACTCTCTTTGTGAATGGGGATGGAGAAGAAGGCGGTACAAAGGTCCACCAAAGTAAACCAATTGGCGTCTGCGGGAATGCAAGGAAGGATGGTGGCAGGGTTGGGGACCACAGGATAGGGACAGCCACGTTATTGATGTTGCGCGGGTCCTGCACAATCCATACACACTGGGCTTTCCCATCTTTCTGATAGGCAAAATCGGGGTGTTGCATCTACTGTCCCCCGTTTGATTAGACTGGCTATTATAGGACGAGTCACTGTCTCTGCCTCGGGTTTGAGGGAATACTGCGGAATTTGAGGCAGCTTCTTCGGTGGGTTGATCTTGACCTTCACGGGTTCCCTTAAGGCGATAAACCCCACATCATCGCTCCCTGTGAACCACAATGTGGAAGGTACCTGGGAAAGCAGATCAGTTAAATAAGGAAGTCACTCATAGTTATTCAGAACAGGTTGACAGTTCGTATTCTCATAACGTTAAGCCAGGACCTCACTCGCGCAGTGCTGGGGGGCACTGAAGTAAACACCTTCAGGGGTACAGAACACCGTGCAGTTAAATTTACACAAGTGTAGGAGAGTAGGATCTGCCTCTTATGTTGCCCCCACTTTTTTTCTGATGTTTACACTGGTTTCTGGCTATAGTCTGGCTGGGACCCTGCTAATCAGGGCCCCAGCCTCTCTGTTCTCTCTAACGACTTGGAGTGCACTCTAGGTGCACTAGTGATTGGATACTGTGGTACCTTATGAGTCCCTAGTATATGGTACCTTAGGTACTAAGGGCATAGGTACTTCACAGGCCTACCAGGGGCTGCAGCATGTATTATGCCACCCCTGGGAAGCAGACTAAATCTGACACCACAGGCCTGCTACTGCAGCCTGGGTGAGGTGGTGCTAGCACTCCTCACTGAGATATAGGTTCCCTATATCTCTCCTACACACACATATAAACCTATCAGTCACCCCTAAGGCAGGCCCTATGAATCCTGAGGTCAGGGTGCTTGGCTTCTATGTGAGGGGGTGCCTCTGCCTGAGCAGGGCCCCTCTGCAGCTCTCAGAGTCCATTCTCTGGTGCTGTTTGTGGATGCGGTTAAACCATATACTTTTAAGTGCATTATATCCTCGCGGTAGAATGCTAACTTTGGAATGGCTGCATCGAAACATGTCGTGTTTGGTGTCAAACATCTTGGAATACTACCCCCCCGCCAGTCCTGGCGGCGGGGGTAGCATTCCACCCTTCTAGAGGGATAGACATGTACCTACTGTGGAAACGCGGTAGAATCCTGCAGAGCCCTGGCATCACAAAATGGATGCCACCAGTCACAGACACTGGGCTGCCCTCCTGCTGATGACCAACACTCGCAGTGGAGGAAGCCCAACAATAGATATCCTGTCCTAAGGGGGTGTGACCACCTCCCAGACAGGGTTTAGTGTATTGGGGCTGGGTGGGTGCACTCTTAGAGTGCTTTGAAGTTCTGCACTGGGGGAGCAGAAGGCTCCTCTGTGCATACCCCAGTTCAAACCGGCTCAGGGGCTACCTGCCCCTGCTCTGGCGCGAAACTGGACAAAGGGAAGTGGGTGTAGCCGCCCACTCCCCTGACCCTCCCATAGGTAGGGTCATAGAGCTAGTCCCTCCCTTTCTTTTAGTATAAGAGGGGGAACCTGTGCATTGCAACCTAGATTTCCCTGGACGACGCTCTGAAGAAGAATCCCTGACCTTCGACGTTCCACTACCTTTGGAAGACTGAAGAATCTCCCTTGGAGTCAAGGAGTGACTCCCCTGCTTGGCAGGCACCAAAAACTACAAACGACGGTCGCAAACTACGCCGCTCCCGCCGGAGTCCGAAGTCCCTGCAGCCCAAGAAGTGGATTTCCTGACTTCTCAAAGGCCATCGTGAGTTCCCAGTGAAGCTGAGGCCAGTGGTCCCCAAGAGTGACGAGGAACCACGACCCCTGGGTACCGTGCACTATTGTCAAGTGCAACCCCTTCACAACATTCCACGAACTTGTGCTTTGGACCACGTGTGGTCCTAGTCTCCAGCAGGAATTCCTCCGAAGATCAGAGGCCTACCACATCCCGAGTGACCGTGGGCCCCTGTGAGCGAATCCTCCCGAGGCGTCTTCGCGATCCCTTGCCAGCCGGCTTGTGGGTCCCCAGAAGTCTTTCTAAAGAAACCAAAGGGCTCCCCTGGTTGCTCCAGGCCTGCCCTGACTTACCTTCGCTGGGTGAGTCCCCCAGACCTTGCTGGTCTGCGCCATTGCCTCTTCGCACTTTCCCCAAGACTTGCGGTTACCAAGGCTTGTTGGCTCCGATCGAGTCGTCGACACCACAGTAAGCTGCAGACATCGTGGGACATGCCGAATCCAGATCCTGGTCATCGTCAACGCCTCCTGGACCTCGTGGCTGAAGAGTCAAGGCACCTGCGAACGACCTGAATCTTGCGACGACGGTGGGCATCCATCTTCCTTGCCCCGAGTCACTGCCAAGTGACTTTGAACACTGTCCCCTCTGCTTTCAGGTCTTCCATCTTCTGAATCCAGGCTTGGATTCCTCCGGACACTTCTCCTGTCGCCGCAAGCAGCAAGTCTTCATTGGCTCCCATTGAAAACGACGCAGCGACCCAACACCAAAGAACACCTATGCACCCGGCTCCCCTGGGTGAGGTAACTTCAGCACTACGGTGCTCCTGTGGGTGTGGGCCCTAGAACTACTTACCCTGTAAGTGACTTGCTTGTAGCTTCCCTAGAAGTGTCCTAAAACTCTTATTCTCTAAGTGCGACAATTGCGCTGACTCGTACAGGGTTCGCGTCTGTGTTAGACACACCGCGTCCATCTCCTTTGTAACACTATCTAGAACTGTGTCCTTCGACTCGTACTGAGTCCGATCGGTGTTCGCCTCGAACACACAAGGGGCCTGTAAAATCGAGACCTCCATTGCACTGACTCGCATATGGTTCGCGTCTGTGTTAGACACAGCGCGTCCATCTCCCTTGCAACTCTATCTGTAACCTGGTACAGTCACGGTTGCTTGCTGCTCGCCGCGCTGCTTCCCTGCTGGCTTCCCCGCCCCGGTCCACCACGGCTGTGTGCCGTTTGAGTGGAGGGCGTTACAGGAAGCAGCAGAACCAATCGCTGGGCACCTCCAGTCCGAGGGAGGGCGGGGCTAGACTCCCGCGCTCGGCACGATATCAAACCAATGTGCCTGAGGACGCGTAGCGGACGCGCGCAGCGGGCGCGCCGCTGGCGCGCCAAAGGCACGCCTAAGGCAAGCCCGTCTGCGCCCGTCCGCGGCCGGTCGGGGCAAGGGGCTATATCCCCTGCCTGTGACAATTTAGCGCCATGCTCTACCTTTAGATATTCAAGAGATGCGCTATTAGCCCTCTCACACAGAGCCAGTAATATTAATACTCGGTGCTCAAAAGCCTATCCGGGTCACATGTATGGCCCGTTCACCTGCCTTGGCTGCAGATGGGATAGTCTAAAACCTCAGATAAGTGGGCAGGTAGAATTAGACACTGGCAAACTGTCTTGCATTTATTTTAATGCCAGATCTGTCCCAAAACACTCCTTCGATATTTGGGACATTCTTAACGAGAAGAATCCCGACCTTGTTTTCATTACGGAAACTTGGCTGGGTGATAAGAATTCCCCTGATGTTGCGAATGCCCTACCAGCTAACTACAAAATAGTCAAACATGACAGGAAGGGCCGAAAGGGAGGGGGGGTAGCGATACTATTTAAGGACCACCTGACTTGCCAGCCCGTTCAAGTGGCCCCCCAGGACGTACTCGAAACACTATCTTTCCAAATTCTCCATGACGGCCTTATTATATTGGCCGGTGCTGTAATCTATAACCCCCCAGGTCACCAAATGGAACTTGGTACGAGGCTACTTACCCAACTCCTCCCGGTATGTCTGAAAAACAAAAAATTTTTAGTTATAGGAGATTTTAATGTTCACTTTGAGAAAACTGACAATCCGGCTGCCTTGCAACTGGAGAGCGATATGCAGATCCTACAACTGAAACAATGGATTAAGGGGCCCACTCACACAGCAGGGCACACCCTTGACCTACTTTTTTCCAACATTGAATCCACCTATATTCATGAGATTAAACCGTTATTATGGACTGATCATTCGCTCATATCATTCTCACTAGGTCTACCGGCTAAATCTATAGAACCCTTGAAACCTCAGCAGACAACTAATAGAGCCTGGAGACTAGTTACCGAAACATCAGTTCCAAACGCACTTTCTCCCCCATAACACTCAGAATCTGGGTGATCTCCCAGTGAATATGGAAGCAGTCACCCTTGAGATGGAAATTAGCACGACACTGGACCAATTTGCACCTAAGCTAAAACCCAAACGAGCACAAAGATCCACCACGGAAAAGTGGTATACTCCCCAACTCAAGGTACTGAAAAGAAAGTGCCAAAATATCGAACACCAATGGAGAGTGTCCAAACTGGAAACAGACAAACTACGGTACAAGTCTGAACTTAAATCTTACAACCAGGCGACTAGAAATACAAAGAGGGCATATTTTGCCCAACGAATTAACGAAAACTGCAACTCAGCTAGGGAACTATATAAAATAGTTAAAGAACTGAGTAAACCAACCAGCATGTCTCAATGCCTACCCTCCTCAATAGAAGCTTGTGAAATAATTAGTAATTTCTTCTCGGAGAAAATAAACAAAATATACTCCACTTTTAGCTCGACTACGATCACAGAAACAACCAATTTGAGATTCTGGACCCCTCACCCAGAAGCCTCATCAGCATTGAGCGATTTCTCTCCCCTCTCAGAGATTGAGGTTCTAAAAGCTATGGGCGAAGTTAAGGCTGGATCACCTTTAGACCCTTGTCCTCATTTCATTTTTTTCTCAAATTGCTTCAACTCTGTGTCCTTATGTCACGCAGCTCTTTAACAACTCTCTTAATTCAGCCGCATTTCCTGACATTTGGAAACAGGCAGTTGTAATTCCGTTACTAAAAAAAGCAGGAACAAACGTCCTTAATCCTGAAAATTATCGGCCAATCTCCCAATTGCCTTACCTCTCCAAAGTTTTGGAGAGGTTAATAAATAAACAACTTTCAAATTTCTTGGAAATTAACAATCTATTGGACCCCTCTCAGACTGGCTTTAGGGCTACCAATAGTACCGAGGCCACACTACTGGCAGTATTGGATAATATCAGAATGTGCACTGACCAGGGAGGAGCTGTTGCCTTGATACTATTGGATTTGTCTGCAGCGTTCGACACAGTCTCACACAACAGACTGCTAGAAACCCTCTATGAAAAGGAATCCATTCCAAAGCCTTGGAATGGTTCAGATCGTTCTTAAGCAATCGTACTCAAACGATTCAGTTAGGGCACTTTCGATCTCAACCCAGCGCCATCAGCTGTGGTGTCCCGCAGGGGGCATCGCTAAGCCCAACCCTATTTAACGCCTATGTTTCATCCCTGGCGAAAATCGGTAGAAAATGGGGAATAGGCATTTGCTCTTACGCGGATGACACCCAACTGATGGTGGCCCTTGAGGATAGATCTGAAATTACTAAAACAAAACTGCATAATTGCCTCTCAGAGATGGCACAATGGATGTCTGAGCATTATTTAAAACTAAATGCAGGAAAATCCGAAATCCTGCTTTTTGGGGGTGCCAACCTAATTTGGGACGCGTCTTGGTGGCCACAAACCCTTGGTGCTGCCCCAACCCCCAAACAGAGCGCAAGAAACTTGGGCATCATTATCGATACCACCCTATCCATGAAGGACCATGTGCGGGCCCTCTGCGGAAAAGGCTTTGCGACTCTGAAATTATTAACCAGACTTTTTCCTTGGATTCCATTGGAATGCAGAAAAACAGTCACTCAGGCACTGCTCATAAGTCAGCTTGATTATGGAAACGCTCTATTTGTGGGCATGAATGAGCTCCTTTTCAAGCGGCTTCAGGTGCTCCAAAACGCCGCAGCCAAACTGGTATGCAATAAAAGCAGACTAAGTTCCGCATCAGCGTGTATGAAACACCTGCATTGGCTTCCAATACGACAAAGAGCAGTATTTAAACTGCTCTGTCATGCACATAAAGTACTACATCTAAGTGGACCCAGAATTCTCCAGGGGAGAATTGAGTTCTATGTCCCTACAAGGAGCCTTCGGTCACTCCATCAAGCACTAGCCAGAACTAAACGTATTAAGAAAGTAAGGACCGGTGGAAGGTCCTTCTCATATTTAGCAGCTCAGAGATGGAACAAACTCCCCTTGGATCTACGTCTTACATCCGACTACTTGATATTCCGGAAAAAACTTAAAACCCACCTGTTCCCTAAAAATTAACAATCATTAATTCCTTTAGACCAGCAGCCAAGCACTGTTGTGACTAGCGCCTTGATATCCCTTGGGATGAATGCTGCGCTCTACAAATAAATAAATAAATAAATAAATAAATAAACCGCGTCCTTCGACTCGCACAAGGACCGATCGGTGTGTTCGCCTCGAACACGCAAGGGACCTTTAACATTGAAATCTCAATCGCGTCTGAGCGCATAGACTCGCACAGGACTCGCACCGGTGCCAGGACACCGCGTCCGTCCCCTGTGGGTCTCCTACAACTACCTGGGGTGGTTCTTGGGGGTCCCTCGATTCTAGATGCCCTAGACCTAGGTCTAGCCAAACTAAGATTGTGATATTCGATTGTGCTAAACTTATTTTGATAACATTTGACTTGTACATATGTTCCTGACTTCTAATCTCATAAAGAGATTAGTAGAGAGTGTTTATTAATAAATACATATATATTTGATATATATACCTGTGTGGTGTCTTTTCATTTGGTGATTCAAGAGATTGTGTGGTAAAACAAGCTGCTTTACATTCCTTCAAGACTTAGCCTGAAGGCTGCTCTCCACAGCTACCACTAGGATAGCTTTCTATAAAGGTTGTCTTAAACCTATCTACCATAAGAGTCGAATTGTTCTGGTGCAAGGTGTCCACTTTAATTAGTGAACAGCATATACCAGGCCAACTTCTCACATTGGTGGGCAGCGTGTGGGATTCCAGCTTGCTATTGTTTTACCAGAAAATCTCTATTTGAATTACTAACTGAAAACCACTATAGGTACTTAAGGTACATATAAAGTCAAGCTTAGTATCAATAAGTTCTACTGAACTTAGAGCTGTGTGCCAAGGGATAGCACACCCTTTCTACAGCTCAAGCTAGTATCAGTAGGCCACAAACTAGTGTAGGTAGTACAACACTGCACAACACTAGAATGTCCTTAAAGGGTGGAACCAGTGGATCCACTCAGCCTCAGTATAAGGACATGGCTTTCTCTGACTTGAGAGCCATGTGTGTTGAAAGACACCTGAAGCTAGGACAGAGTCCCTCCACCCTACACCTGATAGATCTGCTGACAGCAGATGATCTTAGATTGGCTCTAGGAGCTAATGGGTCTGAATCAGTGAGTGGGTCAATTACAGTATCTGGGTCAGATGATGAAAATCAGAATGACCAAGACTCTGTGATTGAAGGGCCAGGCCTCAAGGGGCCTGAAAAGGACAGAGGAATTCTCCCTAAGCGAGCTGACAGAGTGGAGGAGAGGCATAGGTCCCCTTCCAGGGAATCTGACCACTCTTATCACTCTGGCAGAGAATTTGTCCACCAGAGGAACTCATACTTTCCCATAAGAGAGACCTCCTCTGAAAGAATGTGCAAACTGCTGCAGTATGAGGAAGCAAGAGTTGCCCTCAGAACCAAGCAGTTGGCACTGGATAGAGAAGCCCTGGAGATCCAGAGAGCTTCTAGAAGAGAGGGGTTAGAACCCCTTGGTGGCAGCAACAGTGTCCCTAGAGGCAGAGAATCTATTCCAGACCATAGGAACCTGAGCAAGGTTGTTCCTCCCTACCAGAGTGGGGATGATATCCACAAGTGGATAACTGCTATGGAGAGGGCCTGTAGAGTACAGCAGGTCCCCCAAAAGCAGTGGGCAGCAATCTTGTGGCTCTCCTTTTCAGACAAAGGTAGAGACAAGCTCCTCACTGTTAGAGAAGAGGATGCTGATGATTATGAAGTCCTGAAGAGTGCACTGATAGATGGGTTTGGCTTAACCACTGAGCAGTACAGGTTGAAGTTCAGAGACACCCAGAAGGCACAGACTCAGGACTGGACTGACTTTGTAGATTGTGCAACCAAGGCTCTGGAGGGTTGGCTGGTTGGCAGTAGGGTTACTGATTTCAAGGGATTGTATAATCTGATGATGAGAGAACAGATCCTTAATAATTGCCAGAACCAGTTGTTGCATCAATACCTGGTGGACTCCAGATCTGACCTCTCCCCAAGAATTGGGAAAGAAGGCAGACAAATGGGTCAGAACCAGGGTAAGGCAGAAACCCCAGAACCAAGGGGGTGACACCAAGAAGCAAGATCCTAAGGGCTCTGAGAAAGGTGGGGATAAGTCAAAAGACCAGAAGTCTTCACAAGGGCCCCACAAATCTGCATCTGGTGGGAAGTCACAATCCAACAAGGGAAAAGGCCAAAAGAAGCCCTGGTGCAAATTCTGTAAACAGAAAGGGCACTGGACTTCTGATTGTAACAAGTCCAAAGACCAAACCACCACCACTCCTGCCCCTAAGGCAACTGTTCCCCCTAGCTCAGCTACTGGTGGAGGTGGTACACAGAATAAGGGTGTAGTAGGGTTGACCCTGGGTTCTGAAGTGGACTCTGACCTAGTCAGAGTGCCCACTCAGGCAATGCTGATTTGTGAGGGAGACCTTAATATGTCCTTCCTAGTAAGCCCCAGTAATCTGGGCAAATACAAACAGCAGCCTGTAATAAATGGCAAACAGGCTTTGGCATTTAGGGACACAGGTGCTAGTGTCACCATGGTGGCAGAGGATCTTGTGGACCCTGGACAGATCATCCTGGGCGAAATGTACCAGGTGACCAATGCAAGCAATGTCAGGACCAACCATAGTCTGGCAGTTGTGAATTTCTCCTGGGGAGGGGTAACTGGCCTCAAGAAGGTTGTAGTCAGTGCAGACCTCCCTGTCGAATGTCTATTGGGCAATGATCTGGAGACTTCAGCCTGGTCTGAAGTAGAGTTATGGACTCATGCTGAGATGTTGGGCATCCCTGCAGAGGTATTTGCTGTGACCAGGTCACAAGCAAGAATGCATAACACTGAACCAGCTCTGGATCCTGGAACAATGGACCAGATGCTTCCCAAGAGGAGGAGCAGTAGGGTAAAGGCAGTGCCTTCCCCTCTGTCTCAGATCACAGATTCACACCCAGAGGGAGGTGAAGCAGATCCTGAAGAAGGAACTGCCCCAGAGGGACTTGAGCCTGATCAGGTTGAGTTCTTGGGGGCAGGGGGCCCTTCTAGGGAAGATCTGAGTAAGGAGCAACAGTGCTGCCCCTCTCTTGAACCCCTCAGACAGCAGGCTGCTGCTGAGGCTGCTGGGAGTGCTAGTGGGTCCCATAAAGTTTATTGGGATGAGGGACTCCTATATTCTGAGGGTAGAGATCCAGCCCCTGGAGCCACCAGGAGGATGGTAATACCTCAGAAGTTTAGGGGTTCCTCTTGACCCTAGCACATGATATCCCTTTGGCAGGTCACTTGGGCCAAAACAAGACCTGGGACAGGCTTGTTCCACATTTTCATTGGCCACATATGTCAGAGGACACAAAGGAGTTTTGTCGCTCCTGTGTCACATGCCAAGCCAGTGGTAAGGCAGGTGGCACAACAAAGGCCCCCTGATACCACTACCTGTGGTGGGGGTACCCTTTGAAAGGGTAGGGATTGACATTGTTGGTCCCCTTGACCCTCAAACTGCATCTGGGCACAGGTTTATCCTGGTGGTAGTGGATCATGCCACCAGGTACCCAGAAGCAATTCCTCTGAGGACCACCACAGCCCCTGTGGTGGCAAGAGCCCTCATTGGAGTTTTCTCCAGAGTGGGTTTCCCAAAGGAGGTCATTTCTGACAGAGGTACCAACTTCATGTCAGGATATCTGAAAGCAATGTGGAAGGAGTGTGGTGTAACTTATAAGTTCACCACTCCCTATAACCCACAATGCAATGGTTTAGTTGAACGCTTCAACAAAACCTTGAAAGGAATGATTAAAGGACTCCCAGAGAAGCTTAGGCGGAAATGGGACCTTCTTCTTCCTTGCCTGTTGTTTGCATACAGAGAGGTTCCACAGAAGGGGGTTGGCTACAGCCCATTTGAGCTTCTGTTTGGGCATCCTGTGAGAGGTCCATTGTGTTTGGTAAAAGAGGGCTGGGAGTTACCTCTCAAGCCCCCAAACAAGATGTGATGGACTATGTACTTGGTCTCCGCTCCCGGATGGCTGAGTACATGAAAAAGGCAACCAAAAACCTGGAGGCCAGCCAAGAATTACAAAAAGCTTGGCATGACCAAAGGCTGTACTGACTGTATACCAGCCAGGACAGAAGGTGTGGGTATTGGAGCCTGTGGCCCCAGCAGCCCTCCAGGACAAGTGGAGTGGCCCCCAATCAATAGTTGAACAGAAGGGAGAAGTCACCTACCTGGTGAATCTTGGAACTCCCAGGAGCCCCCTGAGGGTGCTCCATGTCAACCGATTAAAGCCATATGTTGACAGGGCTGACATGGGCTTGCTCATGGCAACTGATGAGGAACAGGAGGAGGAGAGTGACCCTCTCCCTGACCTGCTCTCTCAGAACCCTGATGATGGGTCAGTAGATGGTGTTGCTTTGGCAAGCAGCCTCACTGACCATCAGCAAACTGAGTGCAGACAAGTTCTGCAACAGTATAGACATATGTTTAGCCTGACCCCTAGTCAGACTTCCTGGTGCACCCATGAGGTGGACACTGGAGACAGTCTGCCTGTCAAGAATAAAATCTACAGGCAACCTGACCATGTCAGGGACTGTATCAGGACTGAAGTCCAGAAAATGTTGGAGCTAGGTGTAATTGAGCCTTCAGATAGCCCTTGGGCTAGCCCAGTAGTCCTGGTACCCAAGCCTCATACCCAGGGTGGTAAGAAAGAAATGAGGTTTTGTGTAGACTACAGAGGCCTCAATGCAGTCACTAGGACTGATGCCTATCCCATACCAAGGGCAGATGAGCTGATTGATACTTTGGCCTCAGCCAAGTATCTAAGCACGTTTGACCTGACAGCTGGCTACTGGCAGATCAGGTTAGCTGATGATGCAAAAGCCAAAACAGCATTTTCGACTCCTGGTGGGCACTACCACTTTGTGGTGATGCCCTTTGGATTGAAAAATGCACCTGCCACTTTTCAGAGGTTGGTGAATAAAGTTCTGACAGGGATGGAAACTTATTGCTCAGCTTATCTAGATGATATTGCTGTCTTTAGTTCCTCCTGGCAGGATCACCTGGTCCACCTCAGGAATGTTTTGGAGGCCCTGCAGAAAGCAGGCCTCACTATCAAGGCCACTAAGTGCCAGATAGGGCAGAGTCAGGTTGTATACCTGGGCCACCTTGTAGGTGGAGGCCAGGTTCAGCCTTTACAGAGCAAAATCCAAACCATAATGGAATGGGTTGCTCCAACCACCCAGACACAGGTGAGAGCCTTCTTAGGCCTGACTGGGTACTATAGGAGGTTTGTCAAGGGATATGGATCTATAGTGACCCCCTTGAATGATCTGACCTCAAAGAAAATGCCAAAAAGGTTCAGTGGACAGCTAGCTGTCAGAAGGCATTTGAAGACCTAAAGCAGGCCATGTGCACTGCCCCCATCTTACAGAGTCCAGACTACACCAAAAAGTTCATTGTCCAAACAGATGCTTCAGATCTGGGTGTGGGAGCTGTACTGTCTCAACTGAATGATGAAGGTCAAGACCAGCCAGTAGCTTTTATTAGCAGAAGGCTGACCCCTAGAGAGAAACGTTGGTCAGCTATAGACCTGTGGTGTGGGCCCTGAGTTGCTGAGTTAATTAGGTACACAGAAGAGTATTATCTAAATATAAATATTTTAAAAAGTAAAGTTATGATTTTTAGTTATCAAGGTTGTAAGGTCAGAAAAAATTTGAATTGGTTCCTGGGAAAAGAAAAATTGGAAGTAGTAAAATTTTACCCATACTTAGGAAAAATATTTACAAATAGGTGCTCAGTTACTAGACATATGGACCATTGCAAAGGTAAAGCGATTTCACAAGCCTTTGCAATTAATCGTCTGTATACACACTGTGGGAAAAGACATTTTTCACACATTATTTCGGTCTATAAAATAAAGATTCCACGAACCCTGAGCTACGCCAGTGAAACAATTGATGCACAAGAGTGGGCCAGATTCGAGACAGTGGAAGGTAAAATCTGGCGCCAAATATGTAATTTGAACCGCGCAGCACCGATTGCAGCGCTTAGGCTCGAATTTGGTCTTCTTTCTACATATGTGCTATCAATGGCCGCGTGCTTAAGATGGTGTAATGCACTGATAAATAGCTCTGAGATTTGCTAAGGGTGGCGCTGTACAGAGAAATATTTGCAAATATGAAGGAAAAAAGTGCTATTTTTAGGAATAATTTAAAAGCATTATCATTGTTTGGTTTAGATATGGATGGGGTGGCGGTTCTTTGTAAAAGGGCCCTGAAAAGTATAATTAAGAGAACAATCTACGGGGTTTCTCGTGAAAGAGATATTAAAATGTGTTCAGAGAACAGAAACATGGATTGTATTGCGGGGAGTAGTATTGTCAAAAATCCCCAACCTTATGTCTTATGGAATCTTAAACACGGAGTTCGCAGGGTGATTTTGTTACTGAGATTGAATTTACTCCCCCTAAGAATTGTAATAGGATCTTGGGAGGGTATTCCTAGACATGAGAGGTATTGTCATTTATGTAATTCCTGTATACAAGATTTGAATCATGTTTTATTTGTTTGTCCCGCATTACAATCAATACGTCGTAGATATTTAAGGAATTGTTTTTTAAAGTAGAGTATACTACAGCAGAACAGGCCCGAAATTGTCTGCTGTCCCCCATCCGAACTGATGTGTTTTAACATTTTTAGCTTTTTTAAACAATTTTGAAACATATATTAAGGTCGGCAAGATCTACTTAATATAAATGTTTAGAGCACTTGCACTTTATTTCGATCTCTCGGTCTTTATGACCGATTAGTTATGTTCACAACTGAGTATGTGCATTTTTACAACCTTTTTCTGCTGCTAGTTACTCGTTAGTAAAGACCTTCTTAATATGTATGTACAGAGCACTTGCACTTTTTCTCGATCTTCCGGTCTTTATGACTGATTTATTATGTTTGCATTAAGCATGCACACTTTTTTTTTAAGGATCCCAAGCACTTTACTAAACTTGTACTGTATAGTGAATTTTAAATTTTTGTATTTTATAATAAGTTTTATCATTGAATGTTTTATGATAGTATTAGTTTAGAAATGTGTATAAATCTGTAAGAATACATGTATGACAATTTGATTATTTAAGGTTCTCCCCTTCTTGCATTGAAAACTCCAAGACTGACTGTTTCTGCTATGTTCATTCGTGCTTTTAGATGAAAATGTCAACTTGAATTTACATTGGAAATTTTTGTGGAATGAAATGTGTTTTTAAGATGTACCTTTATGTGGAATTCTGTGGAATTCTAAATCATAATAAATAAAATTGAATTGGGCCCTGAAGAAGCTGAGGCCATACTTGTTTGGCACTCACTTCATAGTTCAGACCGACCACAAGCCCCTCCTATGGCTTAAACAGATGAAAGGTGAAAACCCAAAACTTTTGAGGTGGTCCATTTCCCTACAGGGGATGGACTATACAGTGGAACATAGACCTGGGACCCAACATGCCAATGCAGATGGACTCTCAAGGTATTTCCACTTTGAACACGAAGACTCAACTGGTCAAGGTTAGTTTAGTGTCCCTGCGTTTGGGGGGGTTGTGTAGGAGAGTAGGATCTGCCTCTTATGTTGCCCCCACTTTTTTCTGATGTTTACACTGGTTTCTGGCTATAGTCTGGCTGGGACCCTGCTAATCAGGGCCCCAGCCTCTCTGTTCTCTCTAAACGACTTGGAGTGCACTCTAGGTGCACTAGTGATTGGATACTGTGGTACCTTATGAGTCCCTAGTATATGGTACCTTAGGTACTAAGGGCATAGGTACTTCACAGGCCTACCAGGGGCTGCAGCATGTATTATGCCACCCCTGGGAAGCAGACTAAATCTGACACCACAGGCCTGCTACAGCAGCCTGGGTGAGGTGGTGCTAGCACTCCTCACTGAGATATAGGTTTCCTATATCTCTCCTACACACACACATATAAACCTATCAGTCACCCCTAAGGCAGGCCCTATCAATCCTGAGGTCAGGGTGCTTGGCTTCTATGTGAGGGGGTGCCTCTGCCTGAGCAGGGCCCCTCTGCAGCTCTCAGAGTCCATTCTCTGGTGCTGTTTGTGGATGCGGTTAAACCATATACTTTTAAGTGCATTATATCCTCGCGGTAGAATGCTAACTTTGGAATGGCTGCATCGAAACATGTCGTGTTTGGTGTCAAACATCTTGGAATACTACCCCCCCCGCCAGTCCTGGCGGCGGGGGTAGCATTCCACCCTTCTAGAGGGATAGACATGTACCTACTGTGGAAACGCGGTAGAATCCTGCAGAGCCCTGGCATCACAAAATGGATGCCACCAGTCACAGACACTGGGCTGCCCTCCTGCTGATGACCAACACTCGCAGTGGAGGAAGCCCAACAATAGATATCCTGTCCCAAGGGGTGTGACCACCTCCCAGACAGGGTTTAGTGTATTGGGGCTGGGTGGGTGCACTCTTAGAGTGCTTTGAAGTTCTGCACTGGGGGAGCAGAAGGCTCCTCTGTGCATACCCCAGTTCAAACCGGCTCAGGGGCTACCTGCCCCTGCTCTGGCGCGAAACTGGACAAAGGGAAGTGGGTGTAGCCGCCCACTCCCCTGACCCTCCCACAGGTAGGGTCATAGAGCTAGTCCCTCCCTTTCTTTTAGTATAAGAGGGGAACCTGTGCATTGCAACCTAGATTTCCCTGGACGACGCTCTGAAGAAGAATCCCGGACCTTCGACGTTCCACTACCTTTGGAAGACTGAAGAATCTCCCTTGGAGTCAAGGAGTGACTCCCCTGCTTGGCAGGCACCAAAAACTACAAACGACGGTCGCAAACTACGCCGCTCCCGCCGGAGTCCGAAGTCCCTGCAGCCCAAGAAGTGGATTTCCTGACTTCTCAAAGGCCATCGTGAGTCCCCAGCGAAGCTGAGGCCAGTGGACCCCAAGAGTGACGAGGAACCGCGACCCCTGGGTACCGTGCACTATTGTCGAGTGCAACCCCTTCACAACGTTCCACGAACTTCTGCTTTGGACCACGTGTGGTCCTAGCCTCCAGCAGGAATCCCTCCGAAGACCAGAGGCCTACCACGTCCCGAGTGACCGTGGGCCCCTGTGAGCGAATCCTCCCAAGGTGTCTTTGCGATCCCTTGCCAGCCAGCTTGTGGGTCCCCAGAAGACTTTCTAAAGAAACCAAAGGGCTCCCCTGGTTGCTCCAGGCCTGCCCTGACTTACCCTTGCTGGGTGAGTCCCCCAGACCTTGCTGGTCTGCGCCATTGCCTCTTCGCACTTTCCCCGAGACTTGCTGTTACCACAGCTTGTTGGCTCTGATCGAGTCGCCGATACCACAGTAAGCTGCAGACATCGTGGCACACGCCGAATCCAGCTCCTGGTCATCGTCGATGCCTCCTGGACCTCGTGGCTGAAGAGTCAAGGCACCCGCGAACGACCTGAATCTTGCGACGACGGTGGGCATCCATCTTCCTTGCCCCGAGTCACTGCCAAGTGACTTTGAACACTGTCCCCTCTGCTTTCAGGTCTTCCATCTTCTGAATCCAGGCTTGGATTCCTCCGGACACTTCTCCTGTCGCCGCAAGCAGCAAGTCTTCACTGGCTCCCATTGAAAACGACGCCGCGACTCGACACCAAAGAACACCTATGCACCTGGCTCCCCTGGGTGAGGTAACTTCAGCACTACGGTGCTCCTGTGGGTGTGGGCCCTAGAACTACTTACCCTGTAAGTGACTTGCTTGTAGCTTCCTAGAAGTGCCCTAAAACTCTTATTTTCTAAGTGCGACAATTGCGCTGACTCGTACAGGGTTCGCGTCTGTGTTAGACACACCGCGTCCATCTCCTTTGTAACACTATCTAGAACTGTGTCCTTCGACTCGTACTGAGTCCGATCGGTGTTCGCCTCGAACACACAAGGGGCCTGTAACATCGAGACCTCCATTGCACTGACTCGCACAAGGTTCGCGTCTGTGTTAGACACAGCGCGTCCATCTCTCTTGCAACTCTATCTGTAACCGCGTCCTTCGACTCGCACAAGGACCGATCGGTGTGTTCGCCTCGAACACGCAAGGGACCTTTAACATTGAAATCTCAATCGCGTCTGAGCGAATAGACTCGCACAGGACTCGCACCGGTGCCAGGACACCGCGTCCGTCCCCTGTGGGTCTCCTACAACTACCTGGGGTGGTTCTTGGGGGTCCCTCGATTCTAGATGCCCTAGACCTAGGTCTAGCCAAACTAAGATTGTGATATTCGATTGTGCTAAACTTATTTTGATAACATTTGACTTGTACATATGTTCCTGACTTCTAATCTCATAAAGAGATTAGTAGAGAGTGTTTATTAATAAATACATATATATTTGATATATATACCTGTGTGGTGTCTTTTCATTTGGTGATTCAAGAGATTGTGTGGTAAAACAAGCTGCTTTACATTCCTTCAAGACTTAGCCTGAAGGCTGCTCTCCACAGCTACCACTAGGATAGCTTTCTATAAAGGTTGTCTTAAACCTATCTACCATAAGAGTCGAATTGTTCTGGTGCAAGGTGTCCACTTTAATTAGTGAACAGCATATACCAGGCCAACTTCTCACATTGGTGGGCAGCGTGTGGGATTCCAGCTTGCTATTGTTTTACCAGAAAATCTCTATTTGAATTACTAACTGAAAACCACTATAGGTACTTAAGGTACATATAAAGTCAAGCTTAGTATCAATAAGTTCTACTGAACTTAGAGCTGTGTGCCAAGGGATAGCACACCCTTTCTACAGCTCAAGCTAGTATCAGTAGGCCACAAACTAGTGTAGGTAGTACAACACTGCACAACACTAGAATGTCCTTAAAGGGTGGAACCAGTGGATCCACTCAGCCTCAGTATAAGGACATGGCTTTCTCTGACTTGAGAGCCATGTGTGTTGAAAGACACCTGAAGCTAGGACAGAGTCCCTCCACCCTACACCTGATAGATCTGCTGACAGCAGATGATCTTAGATTGGCTCTAGGAGCTAATGGGTCTGAATCAGTGAGTGGGTCAATTACAGTATCTGGGTCAGATGATGAAAATCAGAATGACCAAGACTCTGTGATTGAAGGGCCAGGCCTCAAGGGGCCTGAAAAGGACAGAGGAATTCTCCCTAAGCGAGCTGACAGAGTGGAGGAGAGGCATAGGTCCCCTTCCAGGGAATCTGACCACTCTTATCACTCTGGCAGAGAATTTGTCCACCAGAGGAACTCATACTTTCCCATAAGAGAGACCTCCTCTGAAAGAATGTGCAAACTGCTGCAGTATGAGGAAGCAAGAGTTGCCCTCAGAACCAAGCAGTTGGCACTGGATAGAGAAGCCCTGGAGATCCAGAGAGCTTCTAGAAGAGAGGGGTTAGAACCCCTTGGTGGCAGCAACAGTGTCCCTAGAGGCAGAGAATCTATTCCAGACCATAGGAACCTGAGCAAGGTTGTTCCTCCCTACCAGAGTGGGGATGATATCCACAAGTGGATAACTGCTATGGAGAGGGCCTGTAGAGTACAGCAGGTCCCCCAAAAGCAGTGGGCAGCAATCTTGTGGCTCTCCTTTTCAGACAAAGGTAGAGACAAGCTCCTCACTGTTAGAGAAGAGGATGCTGATGATTATGAAGTCCTGAAGAGTGCACTGATAGATGGGTTTGGCTTAACCACTGAGCAGTACAGGTTAAAGTTCAGAGACACCCAGAAGGCACAGACTCAGGACTGGACTGACTTTGTAGATTGTGCAACCAAGGCTCTGGAGGGTTGGCTGGTTGGCAGTAGGGTTACTGATTTCAAGGGATTGTATAATCTGATGATGAGAGAACAGATCCTTAATAATTGCCAGAACCAGTTGTTGCATCAATACCTGGTGGACTCAGATCTGACCTCTCCCCAAGAATTGGGAAAGAAGGCAGACAAATGGGTCAGAACCAGGGTAAGGCAGAAACCCCAGAACCAAGGGGGTGACACCAAGAAGCAAGATCCTAAGGGCTCTGAGAAAGGTGGGGATAAGTCAAAAGACCAGAAGTCTTCACAAGGGCCCCAAAAATCTGCATCTGGTGGGGAGTCACAATCCAACAAGGGGAAAGGCCAAAAGAAGCCATGGTGCAAATTCTGTAAACAGAAAGGGCACTGGACTTCTGATTGTAACAAGTCCAAAGACCAAACCACCACCACTCCTGCCCCTAAGGCAACTGTTCCCCCTAGCTCAGCTACTGGTGGAGGTGGTACACAGAATAAGGGTGTAGTAGGGTTGACCCTGGGTTCTGAAGTGGACTCTGACCTAGTCAGAGTGCCCACTCAGGCAATGCTGATTTGTGAGGGAGACCTTAATATGTCCTTCCTAGTAAGCCCCAGTAATCTGGGCAAATACAAACAGCAGCCTGTAATAAATGGCAAACAGGCTTTGGCATTTAGGGACACAGGTGCTAGTGTCACCATGGTGGCAGAGGATCTTGTGGACCCTGGACAGATCATCCTGGGCGAAATGTACCAGGTGACCAATGCAAGCAATGTCAGGACCAACCATAGTCTGGCAGTTGTGAATTTCTCCTGGGGAGGGGTAACTGGCCTCAAGAAGGTTGTAGTCAGTGCAGACCTCCCTGTCGAATGTCTATTGGGCAATGATCTAGAGACTTCAGCCTGGTCTGAAGTAGAGTTATGGACTCATGCTGAGATGTTGGGCATCCCTGCAGAGGTATTTGCTGTGACCAGGTCACAAGCAAGAATGCATAACACTGAACCAGCTCTGGATCCTGGAACAATGGACCAGATGCTTCCCAAGAGGAGGAGCAGTAGGGTAAAGGCAGTGCCTTCCCCTCTGTCTCAGATCTCAGATTCACCCCCAGAGGGAGGTGAAGCAGATCCTGAAGAAGGAACTGCCCCAGAGGGACTTGAGCCTGATCAGGTTGAGTTCTTGGGGGCAGGGGGCCCTTCTAGGGAAGATCTGAGTAAGGAGCAACAGTGCTGCCCCTCTCTTGAACCCCTCAGACAGCAGGCTGCTGCTGAGGCTGCTGGGAGTGCTAGTGGGTCCCATAAAGTTTATTGGGATGAGGGACTCCTATATTCTGAGGGTAGAGATCCAGCCCCTGGAGCCACCAGGAGGATGGTAATACCTCAGAAGTTTAGGGGGTTCCTCTTGACCCTAGCACATGATATCCCTTTGGCAGGTCACTTGGGCCAAAACAAGACCTGGGACAGGCTTGTCCCACATTTTCATTGGCCACATATGTCAGAGGACACAAAGGAGTTTTGTCGCTCCTGTGTCACATGCCAAGCCAGTGGTAAGGCAGGTGGCACAACAAAGGCCCCCTGATACCACTACCTGTGGTGGGGGTACCCTTTGAAAGGGTAGGGATTGACATTGTTGGTCCCCTTGACCCTCAAACTGCATCTGGGCACAGGTTTATCCTGGTGGTAGTGGATCATGCCACCAGGTACCCAGAAGCAATTCCTCTGAGGACCACCACAGCCCCTGTGGTGGCAAGAGCCCTCATTGGAGTTTTCTCCAGAGTGGGTTTTCCAAAGGAGGTCATTTCTGACAGAGGTACCAACTTCATGTCAGGATATCTGAAAGCAATGTGGAAGGAGTGTGGTGTAACTTATAAGTTCACCACTCCCTATCACCCACAATGCAATGGTTTAGTTGAACGCTTCAACAAAACCTTGAAAGGAATGATTAAAGGACTCCCAGAGAAGCTTAGGTGGAAATGGGACCTTCTTCTTCCTTGCCTGTTGTTTGCATACAGAGAGGTTCCACAGAAGGGGTTGGCTACAGCCCATTTGAGCTTCTGTTTGGGCATCCTGTGAGAGGTCCATTGTGTTTGGTAAAAGAGGGCTGGGAGTTACCTCTCAAGCCCCCAAACAAGATGTGATGGACTATGTACTTGGTCTCCGCTCCCGGATGGCTGAGTACATGAAAAAGGCAACCAAAAACCTGGAGGCCAGCCAAGAATTACAAAAAGCTTGGCATGACCAAAGGCTGTACTGACTGTATACCAGCCAGGACAGAAGGTGTGGGTGTTGGAGCCTGTGGCCCCAGCAGCCCTCCAGGACAAGTGGAGTGGCCCCCATACAATAGTTGAACAGAAGGGAGAAGTCACCTACCTGGTGAATCTTGGAACTCCCAGGAGCCCCCTGAGGGTGCTCCATGTCAACCGATTAAAGCCATATGTTGACAGGGCTGACATGGGCTTGCTCATGGCAACTGATGAGGAACAGGAGGAGGAGAGTGACCCTCTCCCTGACCTGCTCTCTCAGAACCCTGATGATGGGTCAGTAGATGGTGTTGCTTTGGCAAGCAGCCTCACTGACCATCAGCAAACTGAGTGCAGACAAGTTCTGCAACAGTATAGACATATGTTTAGCCTGACCCCTAGTCAGACTTCCTGGTGCACCCATGAGGTGGACACTGGAGACAGTCTGCCTGTCAAGAATAAAATCTACAGGCAACCTGACCATGTCAGGGACTGTATCAGGACTGAAGTCCAGAAAATGTTGGAGCTAGGTGTAATTGAGCCTTCAGATAGCCCTTGGGCTAGCCCAGTAGTCCTGGTACCCAAGCCTCATACCCAGGGTGGTAAGAAAGAAATGAGGTTTTGTGTAGACTACAGAGGCCTCAATGCAGTCACTAGGACTGATGCCTATCCCATACCAAGGGCAGATGAGCTGATTGATACTTTGGCCTCAGCCAAGTATCTAAGCACGTTTGACCTGACAGCTGGCTACTGGCAGATCAGGTTAGCTGATGATGCAAAAGCCAAAACAGCATTTTCGACCTCTGGTGGGCACTACCACTTTGTGGTGATGCCCTTTGGATTGAAAAATGCACCTGCCACTTTTCAGAGGTTGGTGAACAAAGTTCTGACATGGATGGAAACTTATTGCTCAGCTTATCTAGATGATATTGCTGTCTTTAGTTCCTCCTGGCAGGATCACCTGGTCCACCTCAGGAATGTTTTGGAGGCCCTGCAGAAAGCAGGCCTCACTATCAAGGCCACTAAGTGCCAGATAGGGCAGAGTCAGGTTGTATACCTGGGCCACCTTGTAGGTGGAGGCCAGGTTCAGCCTTTACAGAGCAAAATCCAAACCATAAAGGAATGGGTTGCTCCAACCACCCAGACACAGGTGAGAGCCTTCTTAGGCCTGACTGGGTACTATAGGAGGTTTGTCAAGGGATATGGATCTTTAGTGACCCCCTTGAATGATCTGACCTCAAAGAAAATGCCAAAAAAGGTTCAGTGGACAGCTAGCTGTCAGAAGGCATTTGAAGACCTAAAGCAGGCCATGTGCACTGCCCCCATCTTACAAAGTCCAGACTACACCAAAAAGTTCATTGTCCAAACAGATGCTTCTGAGCTGGGTGTGGGAGCTGTACTGTCTCAACTGAATGATGAAGGTCAAGACCAGCCAGTAGCTTTTATTAGCAGAAGGCTGACCCCTAGAGAGAAACGTTGGTCAGCTATAGACCTGTGGTGTGGGCCCTGAGTTGCTGAGTTAATTAGGTACACAGAAGAGTATTATCTAAATATAAATATTTTAAAAAGTAAAGTTATGATTTTTAGTTATCAAGGTTGTAAGGTCAGAAAAAATTTGAATTGGTTCCTGGGAAAAGAAAAATTGGAAGTAGTAAAATTTTACCCATACTTAGGAAAAATATTTACAAATAGGTGCTCAGTTACTAGACATATGGACCATTGCAAAGGTAAAGCGATTTCACAAGCCTTTGCAATTAATCGTCTGTATACACACTGTGGGAAAAGACATTTTTCACACATTATTTCGGTCTATAAAATAAAGATTCCACCAACCCTGAGCTACGCCAGTGAAACAATTGATGCACAAGAGTGGGCCAGATTCGAGACAGTGGAAGGTAAAATCTGGCGCCAAATATGTAATTTGAACCGCGCAGCACCGATTGCAGCGCTTAGGCTCGAATTTGGTCTTCTTTCTACATATGTGCTATCAATGGCCGCGTGCTTAAGATGGTGTAATGCACTGATAAATAGCTCTGAGAATTTGCTAAGGGTGGCGCTGTACAGAGAAATATTTGTAAATATGAAGGAAAAAAGTGCTACTTTTAGGAATAATTTAAAAGCATTATCATTGTTTGGTTTAGATATGGATGGGGTGGCGGTTCTTTGTAAAAGGGCCCTGAAAAGTATAATTAAGAGAACAATCTACGGGGTTTCTCGTGAAAGAGATATTAAAATGTGTTCAGAGAACAGAAACATGGATTGTATTGCGGGGAGTAGTATTGTCAAAAATCCCCAACCTTATGTCTTATGGAATCTTAAACACGGAGTTCGCAGGGTGATTTTGTTACTGAGATTGAATTTACTCCCCCTAAGAATTGTAATAGGATCTTGGGAGGGTATTCCTAGACATGAGAGGTATTGTCATTTATGTAATTCCTGTATACAAGATTTGAATCATGTTTTATTTGTTTGTCCCGCATTACAATCAATACGTCGTAGATATTTAAGGAATTGTTTTTTAAAGTAGAGTATACTACAGCAGAACAGGCCCGAAATTGTCTGCTGTCCCCCATCCGAACTGATGTGTTTTAACATTTTTAGCTTTTTTAAACAATTTTGAAACATATATTAAGGTCGGCAAGATCTACTTAATATAAATGTTTAGAGCACTTGCACTTTATTTCGATCTCTCGGTCTTTATGACCGATTAGTTATGTTCACAACTGAGTATGTGCATTTTTACAACCTTTTTCTGCTGCTAGTTACTCGTTAGTAAAGACCTTCTTAATATGTATGTACAGAGCACTTGCACTTTTTCTCGATCTTCCGGTCTTTATGACTGATTTATTATGTTTGCATTAAGCATGCACACTTTTTTTTTAAGGATCCCAAGCACTTTACTAAACTTGTACTGTATAGTGAATTTTAAATTTTTGTATTTTATAATAAGTTTTATCATTGAATGTTTTATGATAGTATTAGTTTAGAAATGTGTATAAATCTGTAAGAATACATGTATGACAATTTGATTATTTAAGGTTCTCCCCTTCTTGCATTGAAAACTCCAAGACTGACTGTTTCTGCTATGTTCATTCGTGCTTTTAGATGAAAATGTCAACTTGAATTTACATTGGAAATTTTTGTGGAATGAAATGTGTTTTTAAGATGTACCTTTATGTGGAATTCTGTGGAATTCTAAATCATAATAAATAAAATTGAATTGGGCCCTGAAGAAGCTGAGGCCATACTTGTTTGGCACTCACTTCATAGTTCAGACCGACCACAAGCCCCTCCTATGGCTTAAACAGATGAAAGGTGAAAACCCAAAACTTTTGAGGTGGTCCATTTCCCTACAGGGGATGGACTATACAGTGGAACATAGACCTGGGACCCAACATGCCAATGCAGATGGACTCTCAAGGTATTTCCACTTTGAACACGAAGACTCAACTGGTCAAGGTTAGTTTAGTGTCCCTGCGTTTGGGGGGGTTGTGTAGGAGAGTAGGATCTGCCTCTTATGTTGCCCCCACTTTTTTCTGATGTTTACACTGGTTTCTGGCTATAGTCTGGCTGGGACCCTGCTAATCAGGGCCCCAGCCTCTCTGTTCTCTCTAAACGACTTGGAGTGCACTCTAGGTGCACTAGTGATTGGATACTGTGGTACCTTATGAGTCCCTAGTATATGGTACCTTAGGTACTAAGGGCATAGGTACTTCACAGGCCTACCAGGGGCTGCAGCATGTATTATGCCACCCCTGGGAAGCAGACTAAATCTGACACCACAGGCCTGCTACTGCAGCCTGGGTGAGGTGGTGCTAGCACTCCTCACTGAGATATAGGTTCCCTATATCTCTCCTACACACACATATAAACCTATCAGTCACCCCTAAGGCAGGCCCTATCAATCCTGAGGGCAGGGTGCTTGGCTTCTATGTGAGGGGGTGCCTCTGCCTGAGCAGGGCCCCTCTGCAGCTCTCAGAATCCATTCTCTGGTGCTGTTTGTGGATGCGGTTAAACCATATACTTTTAAGTGCATTATATCCTCGCGGTAGAATGCGAACTTTGGAATGGCTGCATCGAAACATGTCGTGTTTGGTGTCAAACATCTTGGAATACTACCCCCCCGCCAGTGCTGGCGGCGGCTTAGCATTCCACCCTTCTAGAGGGATAGACATGTACCTACTGTGGAAACGCGGTAGAATCCTGCAGAGCCCTGGCATCACAAAATGGATGCCACCAGTCACAGACACTGGACTGCCCTCCTGCTGATGACCAACACTCGCAGTGGAGGAAGCCCAACAATAGATATCCTGTCCCAAGGGGGTGTGACCAACTCCCAGACAGGGTTTAGTGTATTGGGGCTGGGTGGGTGCACTCTTAGAGTGCTTTGAAGTTCTGCACTGGGGGAGCAGAAGGCTCCTCTGTGCATACCCCAGTTCAAACCGTCTCAGGGGCTATCTGCCCCTGCTCTGGCGCGAAACTGGACAAAGGGAAGTGGGTGTAGCCGCCCACTCCCCTGACCCTCCCATAGGTAGGGTCATAGAGCTAGTCCCTCCCTTTCTTTTAGTATAAGAGGGGGAACCTGTGCATTGCAACCTAGATTTCCCTGGACGACGCTCTGAAGAAGAATTCCGGACCTTCGACGTTCCACTACCTTTGGAAGACTGAAGAATCTCCCTTGGAGTCAAGGAGTGACTCCCCTGCTTGGCAGGCACCAAAAACTACAAACGACGGTCGCAAACTACGCCGCTCCCGCCGGAGTCCGAAGTCCCTGCAGCCCAAGAAGTGGATTTCCTGACTTTTCAAAGGCCATCGTGAGTCCCCAGCGAAGCTGAGGCCAGTGGACCCCAAGAGTGACGAGGAACCGCGACCCCTGGGTACCGTGCACTATTGTCGAGTGCAACCCCTTCACAATGTTCCACGAACTTGTGCTTTGGACCACGTGTGGTCCTAGCCTCCAGCAGGAACCCCTCCGAAGACCAGAGGCCTACCATGTCCCGAGTGACCGTGGGCCCCTGTGAGCGAATCCTCCCGAGGCGTCTTTGCGATCCCTTGCCAGCCGGTTTGTGGGTCCCCAGAAGACTTTCTAAAGAAACCAAAGGGCTCCCCTGGTTGCTCCAGGCCTGCCCTGACTTACCCTCGCTGGGTAAGTCCCCCAGACCTTGCTGGTCTGCGCCATTGCCTCTTCGCACTTTCCCCAAGACTTGCTGTTACCAAGGCTTGTTGGCTCCGATCGAGTCGCTGACACCACAGTAAGCTGCAGACATTGTGAAACACGCCGAATCCAGCTCCTGGTTGTCGTCGACGCCTCCTGGACCTCGTGGCTGAAGAGTCAAGGCACCTGCAAACGACCTGAATCTTGCGACGACGGTGGGCATCCATCTTCCTTGCCCCGAGTCACTGCCAAGTGACTTTGAACACTGTCCCCTCTGCTTTCAGGTCTTCCATCTTCTGAATCCAGGCTTGGATTCCTCCGGACACTTCTCCTGTCGCCGCAAGCAGCAAGTCTTCACTGGCTCCCATTGAAAACGACGCCGCGACCCAACACCAAAGAACACCTATGCACCCGGCTCCCCTGGGTGAGGTAACTTCAGCACTACGGTGCTCCTGTGGGTGTGGGCCCTAGAACTACTTACCCTGTAAGTGACTTGCTTGTAGCTTCCCTAGAAGTGCCCTAAAACTCTTATTCTCTAAGTGCGACAATTGCGCTGACTCGTACAGGGTTCGCGTCTGTGTTAGACACACCGAGTCCATCTCCTTTGTAACACTATCTAGAACTGTGTCCTTCGACTCGTACTGAGTCCGATCGGTGTTCGCCTCGAACACACAAGGGGCCTGTAACATCGAGACCTCCATTGCACTGACTCGCACAAGGTTCGCGTCTGTGTTAGACACAGCGCGTCCATCTCCCTTGCAACTCTATTTGTAACCGCGTCCTTCGACTCGCACAAGGACCGATCGGTGTGTTCGCCTCGAACACGCAAGGGACCTTTAACATTGAAATCTCAATCGCGTCTGAGCGAATAGACTCGCACAGGACTCGCACCGGTGCCAGGACACCGCGTCCGTCCCCTGTGGGTCTCCTACAACTACCTGGGGTGGTTCTTGGGGGTCCCTCGATTCTAGATGCCCTAGACCTAGGTCTTGCCAAACTAAGATTGTGATATTCGATTGTGCTAAACTTATTTTGATAACATTTGACTTGTACATATGTTCCTGACTTCTAATCTCATAAAGAGATTAGTAGAGAGTGTTTATTAATAAATACATATATATTTGATATATATACCTGTGTGGTGTCTTTTCATTTGGTGATTCAAGAGATTGTGTGGTAAAACAAGCTGCTTTACATTCCTTCAAGACTTAGCCTGAAGGCTGCTCTCCACAGCTACCACTAGGATAGCTTTCTATAAAGGTTGTCTTAAACCTATCTACCATAAGAGTCGAATTGTTCTGGTGCAAGGTGTCCACTTTAATTAGTGAACAGCATATACCAGGCCAACTTCTCACATTGGTGGGCAGCGTGTGGGATTCCAGCTTGCTATTGTTTTACCAGAAAATCTCTATTTGAATTACTAACTGAAAACCACTATAGGTACTTAAGGTACATATAAAGTCAAGCTTAGTATCAATAAGTTCTACTGAACTTAGAGCTGTGTGCCAAGGGATAGCACACCCTTTCTACAGCTCAAGCTAGTATCAGTAGGCCACAAACTAGTGTAGGTAGTACAACACTGCACAACACTAGAATGTCCTTAAAGGGTGGAACCAGTGGATCCACTCAGCCTCAGTATAAGGACATGGCTTTCTCTGACTTGAGAGCCATGTGTGTTGAAAGACACCTGAAGCTAGGGCAGAGTCCCTCCACCCTACACCTGATAGATCTGCTGACAGCAGATGATCTTAGATTGGCTCTAGGAGCTAATGGGTCTGAATCAGTGAGTGGGTCAATTACAGTATCTGGGTCAGATGATGAAAATCAGAATGACCAAGACTCTGTGATTGAAGGGCCAGGCCTCAAGGGGCCTGAAAAGGACAGAGGAATTCTCCCTAAGCGAGCTGACAGAGTGGAGGAGAGGCATAGGTCCCCTTCCAGGGAATCTGACCACTCTATCACTCTGGCAGAGAATTTGTCCACCAGAGGAACTCATACTTTCCCATAAGAGAGACCTCCTCTGAAAGAATGTGCAAACTGCTGCAGTATGAGGAAGCAAGAGTTGCCCTCAGAACCAAGCAGTTGGCACTGGATAGAGAAGCCCTGGAGATCCAGAGAGCTTCTAGAAGAGAGGGGTTAGAACCCCTTGGTGGCAGCAACAGTGTCCCTAGAGGCAGAGAATCTATTCCAGACCATAGGAACCTGAGCAAGGTTGTTCCTCCCTACCAGAGTGGGGATGATATCCACAAGTGGATAACTGCTATGGAGAGGGCCTGTAGAGTACAGCAGGTCCCCCAAAAGCAGTGGGCAGCAATCTTGTGGCTCTCCTTTTCAGACAAAGGTAGAGACAAGCTCCTCACTGTTAGAGAAGAGGATGCTGATGATTATGAAGTCCTGAAGAGTGCACTGATAGATGGGTTTGGCTTAACCACTGAGCAGTACAGGTTAAAGTTCAGAGACACCCAGAAGGCACAGACTCAGGACTGGACTGACTTTGTAGATTGTGCAACCAAGGCTCTGGAGGGTTGGCTGGTTGGCAGTAGGGTTACTGATTTCAAGGGATTGTATAATCTGATGATGAGAGAACAGATCCTTAATAATTGCCAGAACCAGTTGTTGCATCAATACCTGGTGGACTCAGATCTGACCTCTCCCCAAGAATTGGGAAAGAAGGCAGACAAATGGGTCAGAACCAGGGTAAGGCAGAAACCCCAGAACCAAGGGGGTGACACCAAGAAGCAAGATCCTAAGGGCTCTGAGAAAGGTGGGGATAAGTCAAAAGACCAGAAGTCTTCACAAGGGCCCCAAAATCTGCATCTGGTGGGGAGTCACAATCCAACAAGGGGAAAGGCCAAAAGAAGCCATGGTGCAAATTCTGTAAACAGAAAGGGCACTGGACTTCTGATTGTAACAAGTCCAAAGACCAAACCACCACCACTCCTGCCCCTAAGGCAACTGTTCCCCCTAGCTCAGCTACTGGTGGAGGTGGTACACAGAATAAGGGTGTAGTAGGGTTGACCCTGGGTTCTGAAGTGGACTCTGACCTAGTCAGAGTGCCCACTCAGGCAATGCTGATTTGTGAGGGAGACCTTAATATGTCCTTCCTAGTAAGCCCCAGTAATCTGGGCAAATACAAACAGCAGCCTGTAATAAATGGCAAACAGGCTTAGGCATTTAGGGACACAGGTGCTAGTGTCACCATGGTGGCAGAGGATCTTGTGGACCCTGGACAGATCATCCTGGGCGAAATGTACCAGGTGACCAATGCAAGCAATGTCAGGACCAACCATAGTCTGGCAGTTGTGAATTTCTCCTGGGGAGGGGTAACTGGCCTCAAGAAGGTTGTAGTCAGTGCAGACCTCCCTGTCGAATGTCTATTGGGCAATGATCTAGAGACTTCAGCCTGGTCTGAAGTAGAGTTATGGACTGATGCTGAGATGTTGGGCATCCCTGCAGAGGTATTTGCTGTGACCAGGTCACAAGCAAGAATGCATAACACTGAACCAGCTCTGGATCCTGGAACAATGGACCAGATGCTTCCCAAGAGGAGGAGCAGTAGGGTAAAGGCAGTGCCTTCCCTCTGTCTCAGATCTCAGATTCACCCCCAGAGGGAGGTGAAGCAGATCCTGAAGAAGGAACTGCCCCAGAGGGACTTGAGCCTGAACAGGTTGAGTTCTTGGGGGCAGGGGGCCCTTCTAGGGAAGATCTGAGTAAGGAGCAACAGTGCTGCCCCTCTCTTGAACCCCTCAGACAGCAGGCTAAAAGTTTGTTCAACATGCTTACACTATGTGGACAAACCACCAGTTCCAGATCTGGGCCATGCCCTGCCCAGCCCCCCTGGAGAAACATCTCCTTTACCCCTGGGGCGGGGTTTGTTGTGTGGAGTCCGGTTCACCGCTCTCCTGTTTGCCTTTCGTAGATGATTCCCGGACACACAATGCACCAGGTTCTGTAAATAAAAAACAAAACACTTGGGGTAGCGCACAAAAGTCTCACGTGTTTAATGCAAAAATATCCAGCAAGCATTTAGAGTAAGTAAAGCAATTGCCCTTTCAACAGACCAGACCTTCAGCCGCAATCAGCTGGAGCCTGTAACGCCAAAATACATACATTTTGCAGTTACATTTATACATGTGGAACACGTGATCGAAGGGAGACGTGCAGATCGCTAAAGAGCAGGAGCCAAGATCTTCTCGTGAGAAGTAATGTTTGAAGACTAGTAAAGGACATACAGATCACCAACAGCAGCTGAGTCCACTACATTAAAAAATCCTCGCTTCGTTGTGCCACCTTCAGAACAAGGCTACACTTTGCTAGAAGGCTTCGGGACAAGGCTACACTTTGTAACAATGCTTCAGAACAAGGCTACACTTTGTAAGAACGCTTCGGAACAAGGCTGCACTTTGCTAGAAGGCTTCGGAACAAGGCTACACTTTGTAAGAACGCTTCAGAACAAGGCTACACTTTGTAAGAATGCTTCAGAACAAGGCTACACTTTGTAACAATGCTTCAGAACAAGGCTACACTTTGTAAGAACGCTTCAGAACAAGGCTACACTTTGTAACAATGCTTCGGAACAAGGCTACACTTTGTAAGAACGCTTCAGAACAAGGCTACACTTTGTAAGAACGCTTCTAAACAAGGCTACACTTTGTAAGAACGCTTCAGAACAAGGCTACACTTTGTAAGAACGCTTCAGAACAAGGCTACACTTTGTAACAATGCTTCAGAACAAGGCAACACTTTGTAACAATGCTTCAGAACAAGGCTACACTTTGTAAGAACGCTTCAGAACAAGGCTACACTTTGTAACAATGTTTCAGAACAAGGCTACACTTTGTAAGAACGCTTCAGAACGAGGCTGCACTTTGCTAGAAGGCTTCGGAACAAGGCTACACTTTGTAAGAACGCTTCAGAACAAGGCTACACTTTGTAAGAACCCTTAAGAACAAGGCTACACTTTGTAAGAACGCTTCAGAACAAGGCTACACTTTATAAGAACGCTTCAGAACAAGGCTACACTTTGCTAGAAGGCTTCTAAACAAGGCTACACTTTGCTAGAAGGCTTCGGAACAAGGCTGCACTTTGCTAGAAGGCTTCAGAACAAGGCTACACTTTGCTAGAAGGCTTCTAAACAAGGTTACACTTTGCTAGAAGGCTTCTAAACAAGGCTACACTTTGCTAAATGGTTTCGGAAAAATCTTACACTTTGCTAGAAGGCTTCGGAACAAGGCTACACTTTGCTAGAAGGCTTCAGAACAAGGCTACACTTTGCTAGACGGCTTCTAAACAAGGTTACACTTTGCTAGAAGGCTTCTAAACAAGGCTACACTTTGCTACAAGGCTTTAGAACAAGGCTACACTTTGCTAGAAGGCTTCTAAACAAGGCTACACTTTGCTAGAAAGGCTTTGGAACAAGGATACACTTTGCTAGAACGCTTCGGAACAAGGTTACACTTTGCTAAAAGGCTTCAGAACAAGGTTACACTTTGATAGAAGGCTTCATAACAAGGCTACACTTTGCTAGAATGCTTCTAAATAAGGCTACCTTTTGCTAGAAGGCTTCCGAAAAAGGCTGCACTTTGCTAGAACGCTTTTAAATAAGGTTACACTTTGATAGAAGGCTTCGGAACAAGGCTACGCTTTGCTAGAAGGCTTCAGAAAAAGGCTACACTTTGCTAGAAGGCTTCGTAACAAGACTACACTTTGCTAGAATGCTTCTAAATAAGGCTACACTTTGCTAGAAGGCTTCAGAAAAAGGCTACATTTTGCTAGAAGGCTTCAGAACAAGGCTACACTTTGCTAGAAGGCTTCAGAAAAAGGCTAAACTTTGCTAGAAGGCTTCAGAAAAAGGTTTCATTTTGCTAGAAGGCTTCGGAACAAGGCTATACTTTGCTAGAAGGCCTCAGAAAAAGGCTGCACTTTGCTAGAAGGCTTCAGAAAAGGCCACATTTTGCTAGAAGGCTTCGGAACAAGGCTCCACTTTTCTAGAAGACTTCAGAACAAGGCTACACTTTGCTAAAAGGCTTCGGAACTAGGCTACACTTTGCTAGAAGGCTTCATAAAAAGGCTGCACTTTGCTAGAACGCTTCAGAAAAAGGCTACACTTTGCTAGAAGGCTTCGGAACAAGGCTTCACTTTGCTAGAAGACTTCAGAACAAGGCTACACTTTGCTAGAAGACTTCAGAACAAGGCTACATTTTGCTAGAAGGCTTCGGAACAAGGCTATACTTTGCTAGAAGGCTTCGTAACAAGACTACACTTTGCTAGAAGGCTTCGGAACAAGGCTATACTTTGCTAGAAGGCTTCATAAAAAGGCTGCACTTTGCTAGAACGCTTCAGAAAAAGGCTACACTTTGCTAGAAGGCTTCAGAACAAGGCTACACTTTGTAAGAACGCTTCAGAACAAGGCTACACTTTGTAAGAACGCTTAAGAACAAGGCTACACTTTGTAAGAACGCTTCAGAACAAGGCTACACTTTGCTACAAAGCTTCTAAACAAGGCTACACTTTGCTAGAAGGCTTCGGAACAAGGCTGCACTTTGCTAGAAGGCTTTGGAACAAGGTTACACTTTGCTAAATGGTTTCGGAAAAATCTTACACTTTGCTAGAAGGCTTCGGAACAAGGCTACACTTTGCTAGAAGGCTTCAGAACAAGGCTACACTTTGCTAGAAGGCTTCTAAACAAGGCTACACTTTGCTAGAAGGCTTCTAAACAAGGCTACACTTTGCTACAAGGCTTTAGAACAAGGCTACACTTTGCTAGAAGGCTTCTAAACAAGGCTACACTTTGCTACAAGGCTTTAGAACAAGGCTACACTTTGCTAGAAGGCTTCTAAACAAGGCTACACTTTGCTAGAAAGGCTTTGGAACAAGGCTACACTTTGCTAGAACGCTTCAAAACAAGACATACACTTTTCTAGAAGGCTTCAGAAAAAGGCTGCACTTTGCTAGAAGGCTTTGGAACAAGGCTACACTTTGCTAGAAGGCTTTGGAACAAGGCTACACTTTGCTAAAAGGCTTCAGAACAAGGTTACACTTTTAAAGAAGGCTTCATAACAAGGCTACACTTTGCTAGAATGCTTCTAAATAAGGCTACACTTTGCTAGAAGGCTTCCGAAAAAGGCTGCACTTTGCTAGAACGCTTTTAAATAAGGTTACACTTTGATAGAAGGCTTCGCAACAAGGCTACACTTTGCTAAAAGGCTTCAGAACAAGGCTTCGCTTTGCTAGAAGGCTTCAGAAAAAGGCTACATTTTGCTAGAAGGCTTCAGAACAAGGCTACACTTTGCTAGAAGACTTCAGAAAAAGGCTAAACTTTGCTAGAAGGCTTCAGAAAAAGTCTACATTTTGCTAGAAGGCTTCGGAACAAGGCTATACTTTGCTAGAAGGCTTCAGAAAAAGGCTGCACTTTGCTAGAAGGCTTCAGAAAAAGGCTACATTTTGCTAGAAGGCTTCAGAACAAGGCTACACTTTGCTAGAAGACTTCAGAAAAGGCTAAACTTTGCTAGAAGGCTTCAGAAAAAGTCTACATTTTGCTAGAAGGCTTCGGAACAAGGCTATACTTTGCTAGAAGGCTTCAGAAAAAGGCTGCACTTTGCTAGAAGGCTTCAGAAAAGGCTACATTTTGCTAGAAGGCTTCGGAACAAGGCTATACTTTGCTAGAAGGCTTCAGAAAAAGGCTGCACTTTGCTAGAAGGCTTCAGAAAAGGCTACATTTTGCTAGAAGGCTTCGGAACAAGGCTCCACTTTTCTAGAAGGCTTCAGAACAAGGCTACACTTTGAGAAAAGGCTTCGGAACAAGGCTACACTTTGCTAGAAGGCTTCATAAAAAGGCTGCACTTTGCTAGAACGCTTCAGAAAAAGGCTACACTTTGCTAGAAGGCTTCGGAATAAGGCTTCACTTTGCTAGAAGACTTCAGAACAAGGCTTCACTTTGCTAGAAGGCTTCGGAACAAGGCTACACTTTGCTAGAATGCTTCTAAATAAGGCTACACTTTGCTAAAAGACTTCAGAAAAAGGCTACATTTTGCTAGAAGGCTTCGGAACAAGGCTACACTTTGCTGGAAGGCTTCAGAAAAAGGCTGCACTTTGCTAGAAGGCTTCAGAAAAGGCTACATTTTGCTAGAGGGCTTCGGAACAAGGCTTCACTTTGCTAGAAGGCATCGGAACAAGGCTACACTTTGCTAGAAGGCTTCAGAACAAGGCTACATTTTGCTAGAAGGCTTCGGAACAAGGCTTCACTTTGCTAGAAGGCTTCGGAACAAGGCTTCACTTTGCTAGAAGGCATCGGAACAAGGCTACACTTTGCTAGAATGCTTCGGAACAAGGTTACACTTTGTAAGAACGCTTCAGAACAAGGCTGCACTTTTGCTAAAAGGCTTCGGAACAAGGCTACACTTTGCTAGAAGGCTTCAGAACAAGGCTGCACTTTGCTAAAAGGCTTCGGAACAAGGCTACACTTTGCTAGAAGGCTTCAGAACAAGGCTACATTTTGCTAGAAGGCTTCGGAACAAGGCTTCACTTTGCTAGAAGGCTTCGGAACAAGGCTTCACTTTGCTAGAAGGCATCGGAACAAGGCTACACTTTGCTAGAATGCTTCGGAACAAGACTACACTTTGTAAGAACGCTTCAGAACAAGGCTGCACTTTTGCTAAAAGGCTTCGGAACAAGGCTACACTTTGCTAGAAGGCTTCAGAACATGGCCTACATTTTGCTAGAAGGCTTCGGAACAAGGTTACACTTTGCTAGAAGGCATCGGAAGAAGGCTACACTTTGCTAGATTGCTTCGGAACAAGGTTACACTTTGTAAGAACACTTCAGAACAAGGCTACACTTTGCTATAAGGCTTCAGAACAAGGCTACACTTTGCTAGAAGGCTTCAGAACAGGGCTACATTTTGCTAGAAGGCTTCGGAACAAGGTTACACTTTGCTAGAAGGCATCGGAACAAGGCTACACTTTGCTAGAATGCTTCGGAACAAGGTTACAGTTTGTAAGAACGCTTCAGAACAAGGCTGCACTTTGCTAAAAGGCTTCGGAACAAGGCTACACTTTGCTAGAAGGCTTCAGAACAAGGCTACATTTTGCTAGAAGGCTTCGGAACAAGGCTTCACTTTGCTAGAAGGCTTCGGAACAAGGCTTCACTTTGCTAGAAGGCATCGGAACAAGGCTACACTTTGCTAGAATGCTTCGGAACAAGGTTACACTTTGTAAGAACGCTTCAGAACAAGGCTGCACTTTTGCTAAAAGGCTTCGGAACAAGGCTACACTTTGCTAGAAGGCTTCAGAACAAGGCCTACATTTTGCTAGAAGGCTTCGGAACAAGGTTACACTTTGCTAGAAGGCATCGGAACAAGGCTACACTTTGCTAGAATGCTTCGGAACAAGGTTACACTTTATAAGAACACTTCAGAACAAGGCTACACTTTGCTAAAAGGCTTCGGAAGAAGGCTACACTTTGCTAGAAGGCTTCAGAACAAGGCTACATTTTGCTAGAAGGCTTCAGAACAAGGTTACACTTTGCTAGAAGGCATCGGAACAAGGCTACACTTTGCTAGAATGCTTCGGAACAAGGTTACAGTTTGTAAGAACGCTTCAGAACAAGGCTGCACTTTGCTAAAAGGCTTCGCAAGAAGGCTACACTTTGCTAGAAGGCTTCAGAACAAGGCTACATTTTGCTAGAAGGCTTCAGAACAAGGTTACACTTTGCTAGAAGGCATCGGAACAAGGCTACACTTTGCTAGAATGCTTCGGAACAAGGTTACAGTTTGTAAGAACGCTTCAGAACAAGGCTGCACTTTGCTAAAAGGCATTCGGAACAAGGCTACACTTTGCTAGAAGGCTTCGGAACAAGGCTACACTTTGCTAGAAGGCTTCGGAACAAGGTTATGCTCTACATTCATCCAGGCCACTAAAAAACGCAGTTTTTCCTCATCAATAAGAAATGACCACACTTGTCACATAATTGACCATCTGTTGAGTAATTTGTTAACAAGAAAAATGTGTTTCTAGCTCAAACGGATCAAAAGTTAGGAGCGTTGAATGAGGGCTCAATGTGGACACTACTTTTTACAAGTTAAGTGGTCACCTTTGAGCTGTTGCTTGCCACATTCAGACATCTAAAGATGTTACATATTATTCCAGATTGTGTAAAAATCTCAGTTAATTGAATGGGAGAGGGCCTTTGTCTGCAGCAGGAATGCCAACTCTTCAGGACTTGGAAGTAGGTGAACTCTACAGGCTCTTAACGAACAGGTGCGCCTCCAGGAGCACCGTAGGGTGACACCGGGTAAATCCGAAACCGAGGAGAAGGTTTACAACATAACGGAGATTTGCGGAATAAACGATGCCCACTTTTTATCACAACAGGTGTGATACGTGGGGCTGTGTTCTCCTGAGTACATCTTCGTGTACGTCTCACACAATCTGTTTCGCTCTGGATGGTAAAATGCGTTATATTTTTGTATTTTCTTGTGGTGCTCCCATGCAAGCCATATTCTTTTTTGTTTTTTTAAATATTTTCAAAAGGATAAGCTGAAGGGTTTTACTTTCTTTCTAACAAACATATACATTTTTATAGCCCTAGGATTTCTTTTGTATCCGTGTGTTAAAATGGCAAAATACCAACATAATCATGGAATAATCCGCCATTCCCTGCAGCGTGATTTCCATTTCTTTACCATACAACTTGGCCTTTCACTGCCGCATAATTTCAGGGGCCGTGGCTACAATGGTGCTGCCCCTTCCGCCCCCCACCCAGCTCGTTCCCTTAGGGTGTTGGATGAATAAGTGGGTCCAGGGCTCCCCCGGCCAGGTCTGCGGGGTCACGGACTCCATGGGTGAAATAAACGATGGTCACTGATGTGTTGCTGGTTTATTTCCGGGTCTCTCCACCCACAGACTGCAGTCATCAGCTCTCCATGATGTTACTCACATTGTGTTTCTTTCCGCCTTCTAAATATGCCTTAGTTTAATGCGAAATCCCACGAGCCCTGGTGTTGGAGTAACATCTCTTCCCCCACCCCCCGTTCACTTTATTTTATATCCACCTCACTGCCTCTGCTTGTCGTGTTTATATCTTCCTCTCTCTTCTTCTGCTCCCTCCGCCGCTCTACGCCGCCCCCTCCCTGCTCCCCAGCTCCCCCAGCCCGTGTTACTTCCTGCCCTCACTCCTGTCCATTGTCCCCACCTCTTTCTGTCCGCTAGGCGTGTGTGTGTGTGTGGGGGGAGGGGGGACGACGACTCACCTATTGTAATCTGCCCATTTGAACACACGTCCCTCGGCAGTAAACGGTCCATCGCCCTCCCCCACCCCCTCTCGCTCTCTGAGATGTGAGCTGGCCCTTCATGCAGTTAAGTCTATCTCCACTGAGGCCGCCTCAGCAGCCCCCCTACCTCCCACCTCATGTCCCCCATCACCCACCTTCCCTCTCCCTGCCACCTTGGCTTAATGAATTCTTGCTGCTCTGTTGACGGCCTCGGTGTTTTTTTTTCTGTCTATCCATCCACCCTAGTCTATCTTTCATTAGCACCTCCCCCTGCGAGGCTCCCAGTGCAAGATCTGAGGCACTTGGGCTGCAGCCTTCAACTGCAGTCGAAGCACTTGAACTGCAGCTGCAGTCGAAGCACTTGAACTGCGGCCTGTAGCTGCAGTCGAAGCACTTGAACTGCGGCCTGCAGCTGCAGTGGAGGCACTTGAACTGCGGCCTGCAGCTGCAGTCGAGGCACATGAACTGCGGCCTGCAGCTGCAGTCGAATCACTTGAACTGCAGCCTGCAACTGCAGTCGAAGCACTTGAACTGCGGCCTGCAGCTGCAGTCGAATCACTTGAACTGCAGCCTGCAGCTGCAGTCGAAGCACATGAACTGCGGCCTGCAGCTGCAGTCGAGGCACTTGAACTGCGGCCTGCAACTGCAGTCGAAGCACTTGAACTGCAGCCTGTAGCTGCAGTCGAAGCACTTGAACTGCGGCCTGCAGCTGGGAAGCACTTGAACTGCAGCCTTCTACTGGAGTCGAGGCACTTGAACTGCAGCCTGCAGCTTCAGTCGAAGCACATGAACTGGGGCCTGCAGCTGGGAAGCACTTGAACTGCAGCCCGCAGAAGCACTTGAACTGCAGCCTGCACCTGCAATCGAAGCACTTAAACTGTGACCTGAAGCTGCAATCGAAGTACTTGAACTGTGGCCAGCAACTGCAGTCGAAGAACTTGAACTGTAGCCTGCAGCTGCAGTCGAAGCACTTGAACTGCGGCCTGCAGCTGCAGTTGAATCACTTGAACTGCAGCCTGCAACTGCAGTCAAAGTACTTGAACTGCAGCCTGCAGCTGCAGTCGAAGCACTTGAACTGCGGCCTGCAGCTGCAGTCGAATCACTTGAACTGCAGCTTGCAGCTGCAATCGAAGCACTTGAACTGTGGCCTGAAGCTGCAATCGAAGTACTTGAACTGCGGCCAGCAACTGCAGTCGAAGCACTTGAACTGCGGCCTGCAGCTGCAGTCGAATCACTTGAACTGCAGCCTGCAGCTGCAATCGAAAGCACTTGAACTGCGGCCTGCAGCTACAGTCGAAGCACGTGAACTGCGGCCTGCACCTGGGAAGCACTTGAACTGTGGCCTGCAGCTTCAGTCGAAGCACTGGAACTGCAGCCTGCAGCTGCCATCGAAGCACTTGAACTGTGGCCTGCAGCTGCAGTCGAATCACTTGAACTGCGGCCTGCAGCTGCAGTCGAAGCACGTGAACTGTGGCCTGCAGCTGCAGTCGAAGCATGTGAACTGCGGCCTGCAGCTCCAGTCAAAGCACATGAAATGCAGTCTGCAGCTGCATTCAAAGCATTTGAACTGTGGCCTGAAGCTGAGAAGCACTTGAAATGCGGCCTGCAGCTTCAGTCAAAGCACTGGAACTGCAGCCTGCAGCTGCTATCGAAGAACTTGAACTGCAGCCTGCAGCGGCAGTCGAAGCACTGGAACTGCAGCCTGCAGCTGCTATCGAAGAACTTGAACTGCAGCCTGCAGCTGCAGTCGAAGCACATGAAATGCAGTCTGCAGCTGCATTCAAAGCATTTGAACTGTGGCCTGAAGCTGAGAAGCACTTGAACTGCAGCTTGCAGCTTCAGTCGAAGCACTGGAACTGCAGCCTGCAGCTGCTATCGAAGAACTTGAACTGCAGCTGCAGTCGAAGAACTTGAACTGTGGCCTGCTGCAGCCGAAGCACTTAAATTGCGGCCTACAGCTGCAGTTTGTCAACACCTTATGCACTGGACCTCTAGCGTGTAAAATAATCATGTGATCAGCCTATGCACCACAGCTCCAGAATAAAACTGCAGCCCGTGAGCAGGTCATGCACTGGAGCTGTGGCGTCCTTCTAGTGCCTGTGAGCAGGTCATGCACTGGAGCTGTGGCTTGCTTCTAGTGCATGTGCAGGTCATACACTGGATCTGTGGCGTGCTTTTAGTGCATGTGAGCAGGTCATGCACTGGAGCTGTGGCTCGCTTCTAGTGCAAGTGAGCAGGTCATGCGCTGGAGCTGTGGCTTGCTTCTAGTGCATGTGAGCAGGGCATGCACTGGAGCTGTGGCTTGCTTCTAGTGCATGTGCAGGTCATACACTGGATCTGTGGCGTGCTTTTAGTGCATGTGAGCAGGTCATGCACTGGAGCTGTGGCTCGCTTCTGGTGCAAGTGAGCAGGTCATGCGCTGGAGCTGTGGCTTGCTTCTAGTGCATGTGAGCAGGGCATGCACTGGAGCTGTGGCTTGCTTCTAGTGCATGTGCAGGTCATACACTGGATCTGTGGCATGCTTTTAGTGCATGTGAGCAGGTCATGCACTGGAACTGTGGCTCGCTTCTGGTGCAAGTGAGCAGGTCATGCGCTGGAGCTGTGGCTTGCTTCTAGTGCATGTGAGCAGGTCATGCACTGGAGCTGTGGCTCGCTTCTAGTGCAAGTGCGCAGGTCATGCGCTGGAGCTGTGGTTCGCTTCTAGTGCAAGTGAGCAGGTTATGCACTGGAGCTGTGGCTCACATCTAGTGCAAGTGAGCAGGTTATGCACTGGAGCTGTGGCTCGCTTCTAGTGCATGTGAGCAGGTCATGCACTGGAGCTGTGGCTCGCTTCTAGTGCAAGTGAGCAGGTTATGCACTGGAGCTGTGGCTCGCTTCTAGTGCAAGTGAGCAGGTCATGCGCTGGAGCTGTGGCTTGCTTATATTGCATGTGTGCAGATCATGCCCTGGATCTGTGGCTAGCAACTGTAGGCTATTGAAAGCAAATGGACTGGAGCTGCACCCGGTGACCAAGCTATGCACTGGGGCTGATCCTGGGACCAGGCCATTGTGAGAAGTTGGCCTGGTATATGCTGTCCACTAATTATAGTGGGCACCTTGCACCAGTCCAAACAACCCCTTATTGGAGATAGGTTAAAGACAACCTTTATTGAAAGCTATCCTAGTGGTAGCTATGGAGAGCAGCCTTCAGGCTAAGTCTTGAAGGAATGTAAAGCAGCTTCTTTTACCAGTCTATAATCTCTTGAGTGACCAAATGAAAGAGGACCACACCAGGTATATATTTAAAATATATGTATTTAGTCTTAAACACACCCCTCTAGTCTCTTTATGAGGCTAGAGTTCGAAGTACATAAGTTACAAGTCAGTTATCAACAGTAATAGCACAAATACACGTTTGAGCCCTAGGGGCGTACCAAACCATATACCAATAAAGTGGTATAAGAACCACGACTGAGCTAGACACAAGGCCTAGAGCCTGTAGAAGTGCTTGGCCCTCAAGGAACCACCCAAGGTAGTGAGACAGGGGACCCATGGGGGACGCGTGCAGTGTGAGAACACAGCCGCGAGCCGCCGTTGACTTCTATGGGGAATGTCGCGGATAGAGTTTTAAAGAAAAAGGAGACTTAGAGGAGGACTTGGAGCAAACCCCTTTAGAACTAGGTTGTTCTAGAGGTAACTCTGGAGTACTCGAGTTACCTCACCCAGGGAAGCCGGGTGCATAGGTGTCTTTCGGGGTCGGGTTTCGTCGTCGTTTTCAATGGCGATCTGCTGCAAAGTGCTGCTGGCGACCAAGTCGAAAGTGTTCGAGTGGATCCAAGGGTGGATCGAAGATCTGAAGAACCTGAAAGCAGAGGGGACAGAGCCTGGGTCACTAGCCAGTGACCAGGAAGGCGATGAGCAGATGCCCACCGATGTCGGGTGCTTCAGGTAGGTTGACGGTCGTCTTGACTCTTCAGCCACGAGGTCCAGGAGGCGTCGACGACAACCAGGAGCTGGATTTGAGCTGTCCCACGAAGTCTGTCGATTGCAGAGGTGTCGGCGACCGGATTGGACCCAACTAGCCTTGGCAACGGCAAGTCTTGTAGAAACAAAGAAAGGACGTTGGTGCAGACCAGCAAGGTCTGGGGGACTCACCCAGCGAGGGTAAGTCAGGGCATGTCTGGAGCAACCAGGAAAGCCCAAGCAGAAGAAGAGTTGCCTTCGGGAGGGCCCACTAGCCAACGGACTAGCGACTGCGAAGGAGCCTCAAGTGGACGCACTTGGAGCTGGCTCACAGGACACTCGTGGAGTGGAGGCCAGTGATCTTCGGTGCAGTCGGTGCTGGAGGCGGGGGCTACTCGGAGCCCAAAGCACAACTTCGTGGGAGACCTAGAAGAGGATGCACTTGCAAAAGTACTCAGTGTCCAGGGGTCACGGTTCCACGTTACCCACGACAGCTACGGGCCTCAGCTTTGCTGGGGACTCAGGGCAGCCTCGGGGAAGTCTGGAAATCTACCTCTGGTGATGCAAAGACTTCGGCGTCTGGCGGGAGCTTCAGCGATGCAGACCGGACAATTGCTTCTTAGGTGCCTGCCAAGCAGCAGAGTCACTCCTTGACCCCAAGGGAGATTCTTCAGTCCTCTAATCTTCAGGTAGAGCGTCGAAGGTCCAGGATTCAGTGTCAGAGTTTCGTCCAGGGTAATCTAAAGTCCTAAGGACTGGGGTCCCATACTTATACCAAGTTAGGGGGTTGGAAATACTCTGGGGACCCACCTATGGGAGGGTCAGGGCAGAGGGGTGGTTACACCCATTTCACTTTGTCCAGTTTCGCGCCAGAGCAGGGGCTGGAAGCCCCTGAACCGGTTTGAACTGGGGTATGCACAGGGACACCAAATGTGCCCCCAGTGCAGGACTTCAAAGCACCAGAGAATGCTCCCGCCCAGCCCCAATACACATCATCCTGTCTGGGGAGGTGGTTACACCTCCCTTGGACAGGAAACCTATTGTCCAGGCCTCCCCTGCCGGAGTTTCAGTCAGCAGCAGGAGGCCAGACCCGTGTCTGTGGCAGTGGCATCCATTTTGTGATTAAAACACAAATAAGGCTGTCCCTAGTGAGGTTTCCCTCCATTTTGTGATGCCAGGGCTCTGGAAAGAAGTTACCGGGTAGGCCGGTGTGTACATGTCTCTCCCTCTAGAAGGGTGGGGGGGTAGTATTCCAAGATGTTTGACACCAAACACGACATGTTTTGGTGCAGCCAGTCCAAAGTTAGCATTGTACCGCGAGGATATAATGCACTTAAGAGTATATGGTCAGGCTGCACTACAAACAGCATCAGAGAAGGGTCTCCGAACGCTGCAGAGGGGCTCTGCTCATGCAGGGGCACCCTCTCACATAAGAACCAAGCACTCTGCCTTCAGGATTGATAAGGCCTGCCATAGGAGTGACTTATAGGTTTATATGTGTGTATATATGTAGTGATATAGGTAACCTATATCACAGTAAGGGGTGCATGCACCACCTTACCCAGGCTGCAGTAGCAGACCTGTGGTGTCATTTTGGCTGGCCTTCCAGGGGTGGCATAATACATGCTTCAGCCCCTGGCAGGCCTCTGGGGTACCTATGCCCTGGGTACATAGTATACCATATACTAGGGACTCATAAGGGCACTCCAGATTCCAATCAAAGATGTACCTAAGGTACATGGAAACCATTTTATAGAGGAAGCAGCTAGGCTGGGGTTCTGATTAGCAGGGCCCCAGCCAGACTAAAGTCGAAAAACAGTGAAGCATCAGCAAAAAGTGGGGGTACCCATGTGAAGCAGATCCTACTGTCCTACAGCCATGAGCTCGAGTTTCTGCCCACAACTGCAGTGTGTGCGCTGCTGAAGACTACAACCTCATCAGCTAAAGAGCTCCTGTGCTGCAGCATACAAGCAGTCCAGGCACAGAAGCCATGGCTGCAGAACACTCCAGGCACAGGACACGGGGCATGCAGCTGCAGCCTGCAAGCAGTCCATGTACAGGAGCTGTGGAATGCAGCTGCAGCCTGCAAGAAGTCCATGCACAGGAGCCATGGCTTTCAGCTGCATCCTGCAAGCAGTCCATGCCCAGCAGCTGTGGCATGCAGCTGCAGCCTGCAAGCAGTCCATACCCAGCAGCTGTGGCATGCAGCTACAGCCTGCAAGCAGTTCATGTACAGAAGCTTTGGCATGCAGCTGCAGCATATAAGCAGTTTTTGGACTGGTGTTGCACTCTGTAGCTGCACTTGTAAGCAGTCCTTGTACAGAAGCTTTGGCATGCAGCTGCAGCCTGCATGCGCTCCATGCACAGGAGCTGTGGCATGCAGCTGCAGCCTGCATGCGCTCCATGCACAGGAGCTGTGGCTTGCGCTGCAGCCTATGTGCAGCTTTTGAATTGGGGCTGCACTCTGCAGCTTCACCTGTCTGCAGTCCATGCATAGGAGCCATGGCATGCAGCTGCATCCTGTGGACAGTACTTGGGCTGCACTATGCAACTGCAGCCTGTAAGCAGTCTACGGACTGAGCTGCATCCTGAAGCCAAAGAGCAGTCCACGCACAGGAGCTGTGACATGCAGTTTCAGCCTGTGAGCTAGAGAGTCCATCTGCATTGGCATGGTTACTCCCAGGTCTATGTTCCACTGTAAAGTCCATCCCCTGTAGGGAAATGGACCACCTAAGCAGTTTGGGGTTTTCACCCTTCATTTGTTTTAGCCATAGGAGGGGCTTGTGGTCTGTTTGAACAAGGAAGTGAGTACCAAACAAGTATGGCCTCAACTTCTTCAGAGCCCAAACCACAGCAAAGGCCTCCCTCTCTATGGCTGACCAACGTTCTCTCTAGGGGTCAGCCTTCTGCTAATAAAAGCTACTGGCTGATCCTGACCTTCATCATTCAATTGTGACAGTACAGCCCCTACCCCCAATTCAGATGCATCTGTTTGGACATTGAACTTCTTGGAGTAATCAGGACTCTGTAGAATGGGAGCAGTGCACATGGCCTGCTTCAGGTCATCAAATGCCTTTTGACAGCTAACTGTCCACTGAACCTTTTTGGGCATTTTCTTGGAAGTTAAGTCATTCAGGGGTGTCACTATTGATCCATACCCCTTGACAAATCTCCTATAGTACCCAGTCAGGCCTAAAAAGGCTCTCACCTGAGTCTGGGTAGTTGGAGCAGTCCAGTCCATGATGGTCTGGATCTTGCTCTGCAATGGTTGAACCTGGCCTCCACCCGCAAGGTGGCCCAGGTACACAACCTGACTCTGCCCTATCTGGCACTTTGTGGCCTTGATAGTAAGGCCTGCTTTCTGCAGGGCCTGCAAAACATTTCTGAGGTGGACCAGGTTGTGAAAGGCAGCGAGTCTTCTAAGACCCTCAATGCTGCCCGGTGCAGGGTTCCACCTCTAATTCACTTTGGGTTCGCTATCAAAATAATGAGGCAAGCGCTGGAAACTGGAAGAGAAGAAAATGGTTTATTTCTCATGAGGAGATCACGTCAACTGAGACACCGGGATGTCTGAGGGAAGTGTTCTGCTGACAACTCCCTTGGCTCTTCCTTTTATACAGGTTTGACACAATGCATTTGTTTGATCAACATGGTTACAAAAGCTTGGGGTCCCCGCCCCGGGCAGGTTGTCACACAAGCCCAACAGTAATTCTCTTCCCACCCAGGTCAAACAGACAATCTTATCTTGCAGCTGGACCTTGCTTCAGGGTCTAAAACATGTGAGACCGGTCAGATCTAAGAGTCCGTTCTGTTGATAAAAACAGGTCCCATTGTTGGTAATAACAAGTCTTGCTGTTTGCAGTGCAATAAATCATTTTGCAAGAGTCTTTTTGGTGTTTGGAACCTGTTTGTGTAACTAGGTGTAGTGAAGGGTAGAGCGTCCAAAGGCTTGTCTGAAAACAGGGATGAGAGGAAAAACGAGTTTGTGGCAGCAAGTGGCACTGAGGTTTGTTGTGGCAATAGAGTTTATAGCCCCCAGCACAGTACCAGGTCGGTCAGAGGGATGCTAGTAAGGGCAGGGTGAAACAAAGGTGACCAACAGAGTACAAAATGGCTGTGATAGATTAAAATGACTGCAACTTATGTGCACATAGAATTCCACCAGACAAGATGGCGCAGGTAATGTTCATGATTATTGTTTTGCTTTTAACAGTGACCCCTTTGAACATAACTAGCCAGCTTGTCAGTCTATTTCGATCTCCATAATGTCCCGTATCTCTTGATCATACATTACTCTCATTTTTGTTAGCTGAGTGTCCATAGTCTTAGGGTGCAAGGTAGTTATGCAAAGAGAACACAAAGGTGGTATACAGTGTATACCCAAACAACAACCACATATTGTCAATACTGGGACCAAGAGAATCATTGATATTTTCCAACCCCACTCCTTCAGGATGCCCCAAAGCCAACTTCCAACTGTCCAAGTCTCTGATCCTTGATGAATTTCTGAAGATAGTCTATGGAGATGTTCGATTGCTTCATAGACAGAAGGTGAATTATCAGGAATGTATACACAGCAGCTGGCACCGATGATGCGGCATGCTCCTCCACGGTCCGCTAGTACCACGTCCAGGACCATGCGATTTTGCAGGGTAACCAGACGGACCGCTTGGAGCTCAGCAGTGTTGTTGGTGAGGATGCCAGCAGTGACGTTCAGGGCGGTCTCTACCGCTTGGGACAGATGTCTGATGGCTCGGCTGTTTGCCATCAGACCCCATAGCGGGACGAGCCCTTTTGCTGCGTCGAGGAACTGTGATGAGGCAGAGTCTGCTTGATCAATGTCTTTAGAACGCTTTTCTCGATGATGCTCTGCAGGGGCTGTGTAGGTTGGTGGCAAAACAAAGGCGATGTAGCATGTGCCCCCCAGTTTCTTGGGAGCCAGGTGTAGGCTTTGGTTCCACAAACAAAGTACATATTGGGTGATGCAACAAGCGCTGGGGGTTGGCAGTGTTCAAAGTCCTTACAATGCTACAGGTGCTGTGACCCTCATTCTTAGTCCCACGGCCTTCAATGCATACAAGGCCAGAGACGTTCACCACAGATAGGGCCACAGTCAGTGTTGCAGCAGTTCTTTTTCTTCAGGTAGGAAAATGTGGCTCTGTTAGGATTATTGAACACTTGCATTTCCACTCGTTCTTTGGCGGGGACATCAATCTGGAATGTCGCATTGAAGGTGTGAGGGCAGAAGGGGGCGGCTGTCGTTCCTGTTTTGTTTCGCCAGAACTCGTTGTAGAACTGGGCGATTGTTCCGTCGGAAGTGGCATTGTCTTTGTAACTTTCTTGTAGGAGCATCATCCAGGCAAGGCAAGATCCGTGAATAGAAAAGGGCGAAGGGATGAAAGGGATGGAATGTTCAGTGGCATATGGTAACAGCCCACAGACCCAACAGTTGGTAGCATTGGTGGCAAGATTGTGTTGGTGCAACATCTGCACGAAAGAATTATTCCAGAATTCTTTGCGTCGTTCTCGGAGATGTGGCGGTAGTGATACCAGGTAGTGTTCTTTCTTGGTGGTTGGTTGCATGGTGTTCAGTTTCTTCCATCATCTTCGAGGAGCTCAACAACTGTTAGGACCACAGACTTTTGTCTGGCGCTTTCCTGGTAGCGTTGTTTGACTGTGCTACCGATCTGAGACCTTGACTCAGTTAGTGGCCTGGTCGTTGGAGCTCCCTCCTTTCGTCGATCTTAGGTTGTACCCTTTCCTGGATGGCACCGTGGGGTCGGGAAATTCTGATAGTTCGAGGGTGTCTTCTTGTGGGTAGCAACTCAGAGCTGGTCGGTCTCTCGCGAGTACTTCCTCTTGCACCTCCACCCCTTCACAGGTTGCCAGGGTTGGAGGGACTCGCTTGCAGTGATGGGCGTGCAGCCAGTTTCGTTTTCCTTGCACTCGGAGGGCAGTTCGGGTGGTGATCAGGACTTGCCAGGGACCCGTCCACCTAGGCTCCAGATTCTTCGTTCTTTGGAAGTTGCGACTAATATATGGTCGCCTGGCTTTATTTCATGTCCCGGGCCCCTGGATACGTCAGGCAAGGCTTGCTGCACCTGTTGGTGGATAATTGTTAGCTCGTTTGTCAATTTATGCAAGTAATCCGACATTAATATGTTCGGGCCATCGTTAATGGAGGTGGGTCTTGGTGCCGCCCAAATGCTCATAGGCCTGCCGAAGACCACCTCATACGGGGTCAGTCGGTGTTTGGTTGGGGTGGAGCGCATCGATAACAATGCCAATGGGAGGGCGTCGGGCCATTTCAACCCGGTCGTGGCAACTATTTTGGCTAGTTTTAGTTTCAACGTTGCATTGTGTCTCTCTACCAGGCCCGCTGATTGGGGGTGGAAGACGGCATGGAACTTTTGTTTTACCCCCAACCCTCTCAGTATGTTCTGTATCACCTCGGCTACGAAGTGGGGGCCGTTGTCGCTCCATAAAATTCTGCAAAGGCCGTATCGGGGAAGAATTCTTTCAGCAATACTTTTGCAGTGGCTAAGGCGGTATTGTCGCGGGTGGGATAGGCCTCCACCCATTTGCTAAAAGCGCACACAACCACCAGGACATATTTTAGACCAAGGCATCTCTCTAGTTGAATGTAATCCATTTGAAGGATTTCAAAGGGGTGGTCAGGGACTCCAAACCCTCCCCGTGGTACTACTGTCCCCTTCCCTGGGTTGTGTTGTAGGCAGACTATACATTGTTGTACTAGGCGTTTTGCAGATTCTGCTATCTTGACGTTATGCCATACTCTGGTGATTAGTTCAATCATGGGGGTGGAGCCTATGTGTGCTGGTAAATGTGCCATGGTCAATATGGGGATGAGGTAGGCATTGGGTAACAGCCATTTATTTCCGTCTTTAGTTCTCCAGCAATCTTCCTCGTCTTTTAGTCCCACCTTTTCCCACTCGGTCAATTCGTCTTGTGTGCCTGTAGTCTGTATGTCCCTTACAGTGGTCCTAGCGTCAGTCCATCGTTCAGCTTGTGACCTGGTCACATACATTCGTGTCGTAGTTCTGTCTCCTGCCGTGGCTCGGGCAGTAACGTCTGCTAGTGCATTTCCCTGTCCAATGAGATCAGTCACTTTCCTATGTGCTTGGCATTTTATCACTGCTAACTTCTTGGGGAGGAGGACTGCTTGCGTCAAGGCGGAGACTAAATCTCCATGCAGCATGGGTGTACCGTGTGAAGTCAGGAACCCTCTTTCTTTCCATAAGATCCCAAAATGGTGAACCACCCCGAAGGCATATTGGCTGTCGGTGTATATGTTAACTGTCGTGTCAGTCGCTAAGATACATGCTCCTGCGAGGGCAATGAGTTCTGCAGCCTGGGCTGAACGTTGGGGAATACGGGCTGTTTCCAGAACGGTTCGGGCTGTGGTGACAGCGTATGCAGCTGAGGTGGTGCCGTCGGGGAGTTTGATGCACGAACCATCCACCCATAGTTCTCCATCTGGTTCTAGAAAGGCGGTGTCTCTGAGATCTATTCTACTCTTTGTTTGTTCATCGGTTAGTGTCACACAGTCGTGTAGTGGAGTCACGCTAGGATCATTTTCGGGTAGGGGTAACAGTGTGGCTGGATTGAGGGTGGTGCATCGCTTTAGGGTAATGTGCGGTGCTAGCAGGGTCAACTCATATCCTGTCAGTCGGGCGCTAGTCAAGTGTTGGGTTTTGGTCTGGTTTAGTAGTGTGTCGACTGCATGGGGTACTAAAACAGTGACTGGATTGGAGAGTACTATTCCTTCGCTCTGGCGTATCGATACTGCTGCAGCTGCCACAGCGCGCAGGCACGCTGGCAGCGCTCTGGCTACTGGATCGAGGGTGGCAGAGAAATATGCACAAGGGCGTTGTTTTTGACCAATTGATTGTGTTAGGACAGACAATGCACAAGCTTCCCTCTCGTGCGTGTAGAGGAAGAATGGTTTGGAGTAATCCGGGGTTCCTAGGACAGGTGCTGAACAAAGGGCATTGCGTAGTTCTTTAAAGGCTGACTGGCATTCGGGGGTCCAGGGGAGAGGTGAGGGGATGTCTTTAGCTAGGAGGGAGAGAAGGGGTTTGACAATGAGGCTAAAGTTCGGTAACCACTGTCGGCAAAATGAGGTGAGACCTATCAAAGAGCGGACTTGTTTCTGATCTTTGGGGACAGGGGTGTCTAGAATTGTCTGGATCCTGTCAGGCGTGCGTTTCCTCCCTTCTTTGGATAAAAGGTGACCCAAATAGGTCACTTGTGATTTACAGAACTGCAATTTCTTTCGGGAGACCTTGTGACCATTCTCATCAAGAAAATGGAGTAGTTTGATGGTGGCTGTGACGGCTATTGGTATGGTGTCCGCTGCTAGAAGGATGTCGTCTACATATTGTATTAGTGCCACTCCATCTGGCAATTGTATGGCGTCCAACTGTCTTTTAAGCGCCTGGCTATAGATGCTTGGGCTCTCAGTGTACCCCTGAGGTGCTCTGCAAAATCTGTACGAACGGGAGTTTAGGGTGAATCCAAATAGATAGCGGCTGTCCTTGTGTATAGGTATGGAAAAGAATGCGTTTTTGAGGTCAATTACAGTGAAGGTGGTGGGAGTGGAGGGGATTAAGGTCAAAATTGTCGTGATGTCGGAAACTACTGGGTATTGTGGCACTACGATTTTGTTTATCTCCCGCAGGTCAATGATGAAGCGGTAGGCTTTTCCGTCTCCCTCTCCCTGTCTCTTTACAATCGGTAGTATGGGACTATTACAAACGTTGCTCACTACTTCCTCTACCACCCCTGCCTCTACCAAAGAGTGTATGATCTCTGTCAGTGCCTTCTCACCCTCTGGCGATATTTTGTACTGCGGTACTTTCGGTAGGGTTGCGTCCTGTCATATTGTTACGTGTACTGGGTCAATCATCATTCGTCCTACGTCTGAATCAGCCCTAGCCCATAAGTGTGATGGCAAAGTGTCTAGTAGGGATGCATCAGCCTCGGAGATGGGAAACATGTGCTGATTAGGGTTCTCTCTATGGCGCTGGGGGTTGTCATACAGGACGACACGCACTCCGTCTGGTGAGCATCTGATAGTCGCATGGAAGTGTTTCAAAAGGTCGAGACCCATAATGGCGTCTGGGGTGTTGGAAGAGAGGAGGAATGTCATTTCGACGCTATTGTTGTCAAGGTTAAAAGGGATCGGTCGGGACAAAGGGTTGGTGGAGGGCGTACCGTCAAATCCTATTGAGGTCACATGTGAGCCTGACAAGGGTGCCCTTGGAATCAGTCGTTTGGATAGTGCACTACGTGTTGCTCCCGTGTCTACCAGAAATGGCGACTTTGTGCCCAGGACCTCAGCGGTAACATAAGGGCCTTGCTGATCAACATAGAGCTCGACTGGATCCCTCCCTTGCCCCTGGCTGTCCTATGCAAAGTCGTACGTATTGTCATAATCTGTCTGTTGGTACTGATTCTGTTTGGGATGGTCAAATGTGTTCACTCTTCCTGGCCTTTCCTCGCTTGCTTCACTTGCGTACCCTCTCCCACGTCCTCTTCCTCTCTGTCCACTTGCTATTTCCCTTGCCCCTCTGCCCCTACCAGCTCCTAGCAAAGCCGGGCATTGGGTTTTCCAGTGTCCATATTCTTTGCAAAATGCACATTGATCCTGTCCTAGGTCTTGGCGTCCGACATATGATGTCGATGAATTGTTTCTAGGTGGCTGTACTCTAGGGGTATTCTGCTGGTATCCTCCCCTATATTGCTCCCTTCCTGTATTCGCCCCCTGGAGTTGTGCTACCATTACCCTCTCCTTCAAGTCCTTCTTTTTCCTTTCTGTAGCCCTGTCATTTTCGTTTTTCTGATGCTCATAGTACTGGGCCATTTGGAGAATGTCCGCCGGTTTAGATGCTGCCCAACTACTTTCGCTGGCTTGTAATTTCTGGGATACATCTGGCAGTAGTCTTTTGACATAGTTCTGCACAAATAAGTGGTGTCCGGTTGCGGTGGACATGTCTTGTCCACTGTAATCGGAGAACACCGTTTCAAATCTGGAGAAATACTCTGAGACATCCTCTTGTGGTTTCTGGCGGCACGCGGTTACTATGGACCAGTCTATCTTTTTCTCTGGGATCAGCGTTTTCACTTTCTGCACTATTTTGTCAGGGAGGTCCAATATTGCTTTAACCGGTTTTTGACCAGGGTTCCGCTGTTTATCTAATGTGTTGAGTTGTTCCCAGGTATGACCAAGCAGTTCGGTATGGTCTATTTTCCTAATCTGTTTCCACACATCTGCTGGCAAACATAACCCGAAGAACAAGTCTATGTCGGCAAGTGTCATTATTGTTGATCCCAGAGCGGTACCTAGCTCGGTGTAAAAGGCGGTGGGGTTCTTTCGCAAATCCGGTAAAGATTTACGGAACGTCAAAATGTCCTGTCTGTCCCATGGTTGATACACCCAATTGTAGACCACCCTTCCTCTAGCGTCTTGATGGTTCATATCGTCATGAGTCCCTTGTCCTCTAGGAGGTACCCAATAAGGGGCAGCTTCTTTTATCGGCATCATGCTATCTGGTTTTTCCACCGGGGTCCTGCTATCTTAGATGTCCTGTCCTTATCTATCCGTCCTTGTTCCACGAGGTGACGGAATACCTCCAGTGTGGATGAAAAGAGTTCTGTAACATCGTTGTCGCCTTCATCTCCGGTGTCTACCTTCCTATAGAGAGCCACTAGTCGCTCGGGCCCTACATCTTGGTACTTCTCTTCATATGCAGTAAGAGTGTGGTAACAGAGACGTACAATAAAGTATCGTTTGCGGTTTTCAACATAGGAGTTGCATATGTCAGTTACATGCTCTTCTGTCTCCTTCCTATCTATGAGGGATTTAACTACTTTATCAATGCCTGCTCGCTCATTTTTACTTAATCACGGGACCCTGGGCGCTCCTGTTTCTTTTGATCCTACCTCTACTACTGTATCCTTTGATGAGGCATTTGGTGTGGGTGACTCGGTGGGAGCAGAGGCGGTGGAGACTGAGGCGATCGTGCCATCTCCGGCTATACTTTGGTGGTCCTGTCGTTGTACTACGGGATGAGTAGGGGCATAAGGGGGTGGCATGTATATGATTGGGGGACCTAACAATAAATCATCATCTACCCTTTGTTTTGCTGGTAACTTGGGGTAAAGAGTCGAGGGCGTTCTAACAGGGCATTGATCTGATATTTTTGATTCCTGTTCCTTTTTATCGATTTCCTTTTCTTTTAGTTTTTCTTCTAATCTTTTACAGGCTTGGTAAGCTGATTTTCGCGTTTCTTTATCTTGTCTAGCTTCGTCCCTTTTCTTTCTTTGAGCTGCCTCTTTTCGCCATAAGCCAAAACTGTCAAACATGGCTGGTCTAGTTTTCTTTTTGTGGAGAGCTAATTCTAACGTTTCTATTTTAGCGGGATCGAAAGATCCCGTCAGTGGCCACTGATTTACCCGGTCCTTCCTAGTGTATTTATGCCATAGTTTGCTATAAGCTACGCTGGCTAATCCATACTTTACGTACATGTCCTTGTTAGGGGTGCCTTCCGGCGGTGCCGGCTGACTGACCTCTAACGAACGGTCTGGTCCAAAACAATTACAATCAAACAATCTAGAGAAAACAGGCATGACGTATTTATCGGTCAAAATGAATATCTCAATCAATCAATTTAGACAAAAAGTCTGCACTACCTGTCCTTCGCTGCCTGCAAACAGAGAGAATATTCCTATTCTTTGTTGTTTGCAAGCAGGGAAATGTCGCAAATAACTCAATATCAAAAAAGGAATACTAGTATTTCAATCAAACTATTCAATCAATCAATCAATTTAAGTCGTTTTTTCACGACCTTACCCGGACCGTATGGACAGTTCTTCGTCTAACCCTTCCAGCGCCTGGTTGTCCTCTCACTCCAACAATCAATGCGGCGTTCCTCTAAGGTCCCAGTCAGGACCGCAGGTCACTCGAGAGAGGTCCGTTCGGAACCGGTGAAGTTCAGTCGATCGGCAGCCAGACAAGGGTCTTCTCAGGCAGGTATACCCCAATCGTTTAGTTGTTCACTCCGTCGTTAGGACCTCTCTACCGGACCCACGCGTCGCTGATGGGCCCCACGTTGGGCGCCAATTTGTGAAAGGCAGCGAGTCTTCTAAGACCCTCAATGCTGCCCGGTGCAGGGTTCCACCTCTAATTCACTTTGGGTTCGCTATCAAAATAATGAGGCAAGCGCTGGAAACTGGAAGAGAAGAAAATGGTTTATTTCTCATGAGGAGATCACGTCAACTGAGACACCGGGATGTCTGAGGGAAGTGTTCTGCTGACAACTCCCTTGGCTCTTCCTTTTATACAGGTTCGACACAATGCATTTGTTTGATCAACATGGTTACAAAAGCTTGGGGTCCCCGCCCCGGGCAGGTTGTCACACAAGCCCAACAGTAATTCTCTTCCCACCCAGGTCAAACAGACAATCTTATCTTGCAGCTGGACCTTGCTTCAGGGTCTAAAACATGTGAGACCGGTCAGATCTAAGAGTCCGTTCTGTTGATAAAAACAGGTCCCATTGTTGGTAATAACAAGTCTTGCTGTTTGCAGTGCAATAACTCATTTTGCAAGAGTCTTTTTGGTGTTTGGAACCTGTTTGTGTAACTAGGTGTAGTGAAGGGTAGAGCGTCCAAAGGCTTGTCTGAAAACAGGGATGAGAGGAAAAACGAGTTTGTGGCAGCAAGTGGCGCTGAGGTTTGTTGTGGCAATAGAGTTTATAGCCCCCAGCACAGTACCAGTTCGGTCAGAGGGATGCTAGTAAGGGCAGGGTGAAACAAAGGTGACCAACAGAGTACAAAATGGCTGTGATAGATTAAAATGACTGCAACTTATGTGCACATAGAATTCCACCAGACAAGATGGCGCAGGTAATGTTCATGATTATTGTTTTGCTTTTAACAAGGTGATCCTCCCAGGTGGAGCTAAAGACAGCAATATCATCTAGATATGCTGCACTATAGGCTTCCAGGCCTGTAAGGACTGTGTTCACCAACCTCTGAAAAGTGGCAGGTGCATTTTTCAAACCAAGGGCATTACCACAAATTGATAATGCCCACTAGGGGTTGAGAATGCTGTTTTTGGCTTTGCATCATCAGCTAGTCTGATCTGCCAGTAGCCAGCTGTCAGGTCAAATGTGCTTAGATACTTGGCTGAGGCCAAAGTGTCTATTAGCTCATCTGCCCTAGGTATTGGATGGGCATCAGTCCTAGTGACTGCATTGAGACCCCTGTAGTCCACACAAAACCTCATCTCTCTTTTCCCACCACTGGTGTGAGGTTTTGGCACAAGGACCACTGGACTAGCCCAAGGGCTATCTGAGGGTTCAATAACTCCCAAATCCAACATTTTCTGGACTTCTGTCCTGATACAGTCCCTGACATGGTCAGGTTGCCTATAAATCTTATTTTTAATAGGCAGACTGTCCCCAGTGTCCACTTTATGAGTGCACCAGGTGGTCTGACTTGGAGTCAGAGAGAACATATGTCTGTACTGATTGAGCACTTGTCTACAATCAGTTTGCTGCTGAGCAGTGAGGCTGCCTGCCAAGGCTACACCATCCACTGACCCATCACCAGGGTTCTGTGAGAGCAGGTCAGGGAGTGGGTCACTCTCTTCCTCCTGTCCCTCATCAGTAGCCATGAGCAAGCCCATGTCTGCCCTGTCCACATATGGCTTCAATCTGTTGACATTGAGAACCCTGTGGGGACTCCTGGGTGTTCCTAGGTCTACTAAATAGGTGACCTCACCCTTCTGTTCAACAATGGTATGGGGTCCACTCCACTTGTCTTGGAGAGCTGCTGGGGCCACTGGCTCCAGCACCCACACCTTCTGTCCTGGCTGGTAAACAGTCAGCACAGCCTTTGGTCATGCCAGGCTTTTTGCAGTTCCTGGCTAGCCTCAAGGTTTTTAGTTGCCTTTTCATGTATTCAGCCATCCTGGAGCGGAGACCAAGTACATAGTCCACTATGTCATGCTTTGGGGGCTTGAGAGGTAACTCCCATCCTTCCTTTACCAAGCACAATGGACCCCTGACAACCCCCTTTTGAGGCACCTCCCTGTATGCAAATAAAAGGCAGGGCAAGAGTATGTCCCATCTTCGCCTAAGCTTTTCTGGGAGCCCTTTAATCATGCCCTTTAAGGTTTTGTTGAATCTCTCAACTAAACCATTGCATTGTGGGTGATAGGGTGTAGTGAACTTGTAAGTCACTCCACACTCCTTCCACATTGCCTTCAAGTATCCAGACATAAAGTTTGCATCCCTGTCTGATACAACCTCCTTAGGGAAGCCCACTCTTGAGAAAATTCCCAGGAGGGCTCTTGCCACCACAGGTGCTGTAGTGGTCCTAAGGGGAATAGCCTCTGGGTACCTAGTGGCATGGTCCACCACCACCAGGATAAACCTGTGCCCAGATGCTGTTTGGGGATCCATGGGACCAACAATATCAATCCCCACTCTCTCAAAGGGAACCCCACCACAGGTAGTGGTATCAGGGGGCCTTTTTGGTGCCACCTGCCTTCCCACTGGCTTGGCAGGTTACACAGGAGCGACAAAACTCCTTGGTGTCTTCAGACATGTGGGGCCAGTGAAAGTGAGGGACAAGTCTGTCCCAAGTCTTGTTCTGGCCCAGGTGACCTGCTAGGGGAATATCATGGGCTAGGGTCAATAGGAAGCCCCTGAACTTTAGAGGTATAACCAACCTCCTGGTGGCACCAGGCTTGGGGTCTCTACACTCTGAGTAAAGGAGTCCATCATCCCAGTAGATCCTGTGGGACCCACTAGCACTCCCAGCAGCCTCAGCAGCAGCTTGCTGTCTGAGGGGTTCAAGAGAGGGGCAGCTCTGCTGCTCCTGGCTCAGATCTGCCCTGGAAGGGCCCCCTGTCCCCAAGAACTCAACCTGGTCAGGTTCAAGCTCCTCTGGGACAGTTCCTTCCTCAGGACTGAGATCATCCCCCTCAAGAGACTGATCTTCCTTCTGAGCCAAGGGGGAAGGCACTGCCTTAACCCTACTACTCCTCCTCTTGGAGGGCACTTGGTCCATGGTTTCAGGATCCAAGGCCTGTTCAGTGTTAGACATTTTGCTCTGTGACCTGTCACAGCAAACACATCTGCAGGGATCCCCAGCATTTCTGCATGGGTCCTGAGCTCCACTTCTGCCCAAGCTGAAGTTTCAAGATCATTGCCAAGCAAGCATTCCACTGGTAGGTTTGCACTCACCACAACCTTCTTAAGGCCAGTTACCCCTCCCCAGGAGAAGTTAACAACTGCCAGAGTATGGTCTGTTCTGACATTGCTAGCATTGGTCACTTGGTACATCTCACCAAGTATAATCTGCCCAGGATCCACAAGGTCTTGTGTCACCATGGTGACACTTGCCCCTGTGTCCCTAAATGCCAAGGCCTCTTTTCCATTGATTAAGGGCTGTTGCCTGTACTTGCCCAGATTACTGGGACTCACAGAGGAGGTCACACCCATGCCTCCATCACAGACTAGGACAGCCTGAGTGAGTTCTCTGACTAGGCCAGAGCTCATCTCATTACCCAGGGTCAACCCTACTAAACCCTTGGCCTGTGTACTCCCACTACCATTTGTAACTGCACTAGGGGGAACAGGTGCCTTAGGGGCATTGGTGGGGGCTGGAATAGAGTCTTTGGACTTGGTGCAATCACTGGTCCAGTGTGTCTTTTGCTTACAGACTTTGCACCATGGTTTCTTTTGGCCTTTCCCTTTGTTAGACTGTGAATCCCCACCTGAAGAAGATTTTTGGGGGCCTTGTGAAGACTTCTGGTCTTTACCCTTCTCCCCACCCTTGTCAGAGTTCTTAGAATCTTGCTTCTTTTGGTCACCACCTTGGTTCTGTACCTTCTGCCTCACCCTGGTTCTGACCCATTTGTCTGCCTTCTTTCCCAATTCTTGGGGAGAGGTCAGATCGGAGTCCACCAGGTACTGATGCAACAGCTGATTTTGACAGTTATTAAGAATCTGCTCCCTCATGATAAGATTGTACAATCCTTTGAAGTCACATACCTTACTGCCCACTAACCAATCTTCCAGAGCCTTAGAAGAACAATCAACAAAGTCCACCCAGTCTTGAGTCTGTGCCTTTTGGGTATCTCTGAACTTTAACCTGTATTTTTCAGTTGTTAGGCCAAACCCATCAATCAGTGCACTTTTTAAGACTGGATAATTATCAGCATCCTCTTCTGTAACAGAGAGGAGCTTATTTCTACCTTTGTCTGCAAAGGAGAGCCACAAGATTGCTGCCCACTGCTCCTGAGGGACCCTCTGTACTTTACAGGCCCTCTCCAGTGCAGTTATCCATTTGTGGATGTCATCCCCACTCTGGTAGGGAGGGACAATCTTGCTCAGGTTTCTATGGTCATAAGACCTTTCCCTACCACTAGGGAAGTTGCTGCCACCATGGGACTCTAGTCCCATCTTTTTCTTTGCCTTTCAAGCTCTAGGGACTCTCTGTCTATAGCCAACTGCTCTCTTCTGAGTCTCAGCTGAGCTTCTCCATACTTGAGCAGTCTCTCTTTCCTCTCATGAGAGGACTCCCTCCTATGAGAAGAAATAGAGGTCCCTTCTGAGGTGTCAGAGTGGTTAGACTCCTGAGAAGGAGATCTAGTCCTTCTTGGCACACTCACAACTCTTCCTGGGGGACAAAGGGGAGGTCATCCTGATCCTCCTCCTCATCCACAGGAGGAGCTGGATTTTCCAGGTCAAGATCATTGTCACCTTCCTGGCCAGTTTCAGAGGGGGGGGGGGTCTTGGGTGATTTCACCCCTGGCCCCTTCCTCATCTTCTGCCCCACCCTCTCTGCCTACCCCTTCAGACCCTGGTAGTCTTCTGAGATCATCCAGCAGGAGTACCTCTATGAGGCGTTGGGTGTTGGCACTTTTGCCTGTCTTCAGTTTCCTAGCAGTGCTTAATGCTCTCAATTCCAAGAATGGGAGATTATCATACTTGGAGGGAAGAAGCCCATTGGCTTCTGGCTGGGACCCACTGGTTCCTGGCCCTGAAGACATTACTAGTGTGGTGTGGTGTATGCACTACCTACTCTAGTGTGGCCTACTAAACTCTCTTGAGTTGTAGAAAGGGTGTGCTATCCCTTAACACACAACTCTAAGTTCAGTAGAACTTACTGTATCCTAAGCTTGATTTATATGTACCTAAGGTACCCTTAGTGGTTTTCAGTTGATCAATTCAATTGAGATTATCTGGTAAAACAATAGCAAGCTGGAATCCCACACGCTGCACACCAATGTGAGAAGTTGGCCTGGTATATGCTGTCCACTAATTATAGTGGGCACCTTGCACCAGTCCAAACAACCCCTTATTGGAGATAGGTTAAAGACAACCTTTATTGAAAGCTATCCTAGTGGTAGCTATGGAGAGCAGCCTTCAGGCTAAGTCTTGAAGGAATGTAAAGCAGCTTGTTTTACCAGTCTATAATCTCTTGAGTGGCCAAATGAAAGAGGACCACACCAGGTATATATTTAAAATATATGTATTTAGTCTTAAACACACCCCTCTAGTCTCTTTATGAGGCTAGAGTTCGAAGTACATAAGTTACAAGTCAGTTATCAACATTAATAGCACAAATACACGTTTGAGCCCTAGGGGCATACCAAACCATATACCAATAAAGTGGTATAAGAACCACGACTGAGCTAGACACAAGGCCTAGAGCCTGTAGAAGTGCTTGGCCCTCAAGGAACCACCCAAGGTAGTGACACAGGGGACCCACGGGGGACGCGTGCAGTGTGAGAACACAGCCGCGAGCCGCCGTTGACTTCTATGGGGAATGTCGCGGTTAGAGTTTTAAAGAAAAGGACACTTAGAGGAGGACTTGGAGCAAACCCCTTTAGAACTAGGTTGTTCTAGAGTCTATACCCACGGGAGCACCGGAGTACTCGAGTTACCTCACCCAGGGAAGCCGGGTGCATAGGTGTCTTTCGGGGTCGGGTTTCGTCGTCATTTTCAATGGCGATCTGCTGCAAAGTGCTGCTGGCGACCAAGTCGAAAGTGTTCGAGTGGATCCAAGGGTGGATCAAAGATCTGAAGAACCTGAAAGCAGAGGGGACAGAGTCTGGGTCACTAGTCAGTGACCAGGAAGGCGATGAGCAGATGCCCACCGATGTCGGGTGCTTCAGGTAGGTTGACGGTCGTCTTGACTCTTCAGCCACGAGGTCCAGGAGGCGTCGACGACAACCAGGAGCTGGATTCGAGCTGTCCCACGATGTCTGTCGATTGTAGAGGTGTCGGTGACCGGATTGGACCCAACTAGCCTTGGCAACGGCAAGTCTCGTAGAATCAAAGAAAGGACGTTGGTGCAGACCAGCAAGGTCTGGGGGACTCAGCCAGTGAGGATAAGTCAGGGCACGTCTGGAGCAACCAGGAAAGCCCAAGCAGAATAAGAGTTGCCTTCGGGAGGGCCCACTAGCCAACGGACTAGCGACCGCGAAGGAGCCTCGAGTGGACGCACTTGGAGCTGGCTCACAGGACACTCGTGGAGTGGAGGCCAGTGATCTTCGGTGCAGTCAGTGCTGGAGGCGGGGGCTACTTGGAGCCCAAAGCACAACTTCGTGGGAGACCCAGAAGAGAATGCACTTGCAAAAGTACTCGGTGTCCAGGGGTCACGGTTCCACATTACCCACGACAGCTACAGGCCCCAGCTTTGCTGGGGACTCAGGGCAGCCTCGGGAAAGTCTGGAAATCCACCTCTGGTGATGCAAAGACTTCGGCGTCCAGCAGGAGCTTCAGCGATGCAGACCGGACAATTGCTTCTTAGGTGCCTGCCAAGCAGGGGAGTCACTCCTTGACCCCAAGGGAGATTCTTCAGTCCTCTAATCTCCAGGTAGAGCGTCGAAGGTCCAGGATTCAGTGTCAGAGTTTCGTCCAGGGTAATCTAAAGTCCTAAGGACTGGGGTCCCATACTTATACCAAGTTAGGGGGTTGGACATACTCTGGGGACCCACCTATGGGAGGGTCAGGGCAGAGGGGTGGTTACACCCATTTCCCTTTGTCCAGTTTTGCGCCAGAGCAGGGGCTGGAAGCCCCTGAACCGGTTTGAACTGGGGTATGCACAGGGACACCAAATGTGCCCCCAGTGCAGGACTTCAAAGCACCAGAGAGTGCTCCCGCCCAGCCCCAATACACATCATCCTGTCTGGGGAGGTGGTTACACCTCCCTTGGACAGGAAACCTATTGTCCAGGCCTCCCCTGCCGGAGTTTCAGTCAGTAGCAGGAGGCCAGACCCGTGTCTGTGGCAGTGGCATCCATTTTGTGATGCCAGGGCTCTGGAAAGAAGTTACCGGGTAGGCCGGTGTGTACATGTCTCTCCCTCTAGAAGGGTGGAATGCTACTCCCCCGCCAGAACTGGCGGGGGGGTAGTATTCCAAGATGTTTGACACCAAACACGACATGTTTTGGTGCAGCCAGTCCAAAGTTAGCATTGTACCGCGAGGATATAATGCACTTAAGAGTATATGGTCAGGCTGCACTACAAACAGCATCAGAGAAGGGTCTCCGAACGCTGCAGAGGGGCTCTGCTCATGCAGGGCACCCTCTCACATAAGAACCAAGCACTCTGCCTTCAGGATTGATAAGGCCTGCCATAGGAGTGACTTATAGGTTTATATGTGTGTATATATGTAGTGATATAGGTAACCTATATCACAGTAAGGGGTGCATGCACCACCTTACCCAGGCTGCAGTAGCAGACCTGTGGTGTCATTTTGGCTGGCCTTCCAGGGGTGGCATAATACATGCTTCAGCCCCTGGCAGGCCTCTGGGGTACCTATGCCCTGGGTACATAGTATACCATATACTAGGGACTCATAAGGGCACTCCAGATTCCAATCAAAGATGTACCTAAGGTACATGGAAACCATTTTATAGAGGAAGCAGCTAGGCTGGGGTTCTGATTAGCAGGGCCCCAGCCAGACTAAAGTCGAAAAACAGTGAAGCATCAGCAAAAAGTGGGGGTACCCATGTGAAGCAGATCCTACTGTCCTACAGCCATGAGCTCGAGTTTCTGCCCACAACTGCAGTGTGTGCGCTGCTGAAGACTACAACCTCATCAGCTAAAGAGCTCCTGTGCTGCAGCATACAAGCAGTCCAGGCACAGAAGCCATGGCTGCAGAACACTCCAGGCACAGGACACGGGGCATGCAGCTGCAGCCTGCAAGCAGTCCATGTACAGGAGCTGTGGAATGCAGCTGCAGCCTGCAAGAAGTCCATGCACAGGAGCCATGGCTTTCAGCTGCATTCTGCAAGCAGTCCATGCCCAGCAGCTGTGGCATGCAGCTGCAGCCTGCAAGCAGTCCATACCCAGCAGCTGTGGCATGCAGCTACAGCCTGCAAGCAGTTCATGTACAGAAGCTTTGGCATGCAGCTGCAGCATATAAGCAGTTTTTGGACTGGTGTTGCACTCTGTAGCTGCACTTGTAAGCAGTCCTTGTACAGAAGCTTTGGCATGCAGCTGCAGCCTGCATGCGCTCCATGCACAGGAGCTGTGGCATGCAGCTGCAGCCTGCATGCGCTCCATGCACAGGAGCTGTGGCTTGCGCTGCAGCCTATGTGCAGCTTTTGAATTGGGGCTGCACTCTGCAGCTTCACCTGTCTGCAGTCCATGCATAGGAGCCATGGCATGCAGCTGCATCCTGTGGACAGTACTTGGGCTGCACTATGCAACTGCAGCCTGTAAGCAGTCTACGGACTGAGCTGCATCCTGAAGGCAAAGAGCAGTCCACGCACAGGAGCTGTGACATGCAGTTTCAGCCTGTGAGCAGTTCTTTGATTGGGGCTGCACTCTGCAGCTGTACCTGTGTGCAGTTCACACACAGGAGCCATTGCATGCAGCTGCAGCATGTGAGTTGTCCATGGACTGGAGCTACAGTCTGTATCTTTACTCATAAGCAGTCCATGCACAGGAGCGGTGGCATGCACCTGCAGCCTGTGAGCAGTTCTTGCACTGGAACTGCTCTCTGCAACCTGCAAGCAGTTCACGCACAGGAACCGTGGCATGCAGCTCCAACCTGTGAGCAGTCCATAGACTGGAGCTGCACTCTGCAACTGCATCTGTAAGCAGTCCATGCACGGACGCAGTGGCATGCAGCAGCTGCTTGTGAGCAGTCCTCACCCTGGAGCTGCACTCTGCAACTGCAGCTTGTAAGAAGTTCACACACAGGAGCTTTGACATGCAGCTGCAGCCTGCAAGCACTCCAGGCACAGTAGCAATGGCATGCAACTGCAGCCTGCAAGCAGTCCATGCTCAGCAGCTGTGGCATACAGCTGCAGTCTGCAAGCAGTTCATGTACAGAAGTTTTGGCATGCAGCTACAGCTTATAAGCAGTTTTTGGACTGGTGCTGCATTCTGCAGCTGCACATGTATGTAGTTCTTGCACAAAAGTTTGGCATGCAGCTTCAGCCTGCAAGCACTACATGCACAGGATGTGTGGCTTGTAGCTGCAGCCTATGAGCAGTTTTTGGGTTGGGGCTGCACTCTGCAGCTTCACATGTACGCAGTCCATGCATAGGAGCCATGGCACGCAGCTGCATCCTGTAGGCAATACTTGGACTGCACTATGCAACTGCAGCCTGTAAGCAGTCTATGGACTGAGCTGAACTCTGAAGCCAATGAGCACGGGCGCAGTGGCATGCAGCAGCTGCTTGTGAGCAGTCCTCGCACTGGGGCTGCACTCCACAACTGCAGCGTGTAAGCAGTTCACACACAGGAGCTTTGGCATGCAGCTGCAGCCTGCAAACATTCCATGCACTGGAGCTTTGGCATGCAGATGCAGCCTGCGAGCAATCATTGCACAGAAGCTGTAGTACTTGTACAGGCTGCAGTTGCATGCCAAAACTTCTGTGCATGGACTGCTGACAGGCCGCAGCTGCATGCTGTGGCTCCTGTGCATGAACTGCTTGCAGGATGCAGCTGCATGACACAGCTCCTGTACATGGACTGCGTACAGGCTGCAGCTGCATGCACAGGCTCCTGTGCATTGACTGCTTGCAGGCAGAAGCTGCATGCCAAAGCTTCTGTGTATAGACTTCTGACAGGCTAAGAGCTGCATGACTCCTGTGCATGGAGTGCTTGTAGGCTGCAGCTGCATGGCACGGCTCCTGTGCATTGACTGCTTGTAGGCTGCAAGCCAAATGCCCTGTGCATGGACTGCTAACAGGTGGCAGCTGCAGCCCCAGTCAATGGACTGATTACAGGCTTCGACTGCACAGGGTAGACACAGTCCAAAAACTGCTCACAGGCTGCAGCTGCATGCCACACTTTCTGCTGTTGGACTGCTCACAGGCTGCAGGCTTAGTCCATGCACTGTTTACAGCCTGCAGCTGTGCATCCAGGTCCAAGAACTGTTTACAGGATGCAGCTGCATGCCACAGCTCCTGTGGGTGAACTGCCTACAGGCTACAGCAGCAGCCGCAGTTCATGAACAGCTCACAAGCTGCAGAAGCAGTCCCAGCCCATAGACTGCTTATAGGCTACAGCTGCAGAGTTCATGTCCAGTCCAAGAACTGCTCAGAGGCTGTACCTGCATGGCATGGCTCCTGAGGGTACACTGCTTACAGCTGAAGCTGCAAAGTGAAGCCCAGTTCAAGAACTACTCAGAGGCTGCAGCTGCATGCCATGACTCCTGTGAGTGAACTGCTTACAGGCTGCAGAAGCAGAGTGCAAAAACTGAGCACAGGCTGCTGCGTTCCACGGCGCCTGTGCATGGACTGCTTACAGGTACGGCTTCATAATGCAGCTCCAGTCCAAGACCTATTCACAGGCTGCAGTTCCATGCCATGACTCCTGGGCGTGAACTGCTTACAACCTGCAGCTGCAGAGTGCCTGCAAGCACTACATGCACAGGAGCCGTGGCATGCAGTTGCACCCTGTGCGCAGTCTATACATAGCAGCTTTGGCATGCAGCTGCTGTCTGCAAGAAGTCCATGCACAGGAGCCTTGGCATGCAGCTGCAGCCTGCAAGTATACCATGCACAGGAGCTGCGACATGCAGCTGCAATAAGTCCATGCACAGGAGCCACAGCATACAGCTGCAGCCTGTGAGAAGTTCATGCACAGGATCCATGGCATGCAGCTGCCACCTGTGAGCAGTCCATGCACAGGAACTTTGGCATGCAGCTCCACCCTGTGAGTAGTCCATGCACAGGATCTTTGGCTTGCAGCTGCAACCTGCAAGCAGTTCGTGCAAGGAGCCACAGCATCCAGTTGCAGCCTGTGAGCAGTCTGTGTACAGGAGCTTTGGTATGCAGCTACAGCCTGCGAGCAGTCCATGCACAGGAGTTGTGGCATGCAGCTGCAGCCTGTGAAAAGTCCAATCACAGGAGCCATGGAATTCAGATGCAGCCTACAAGCAGTCCTTGTACAGGAGCTTTGACATGCAGTTGCATCTAGCAAGCAGTCCACGCACAGGAGTTGTGGCATGGAGCTGCGGCCTGCAAGCAGTCTATGCACAGAAGCCAGGACATGCAGCTGCAGCCTGTGAGCAGCACATGAATTGGCACTGTAGACTGCAAGTGTTCACTCTGACAAGTGAGTACTCAGACAACACCAACAGAACGAGAGGATAAAACACGAGAGCAAAATAAGGAGAACTCTGAAGTCGAGGCATTAATTCAAGGGTGAATGAGGGAACATAAAAGCCGCATTACTCAGAGAAGCAGTGCGTCACATGAGCCGTTAATATGTAAGGTTCCCACCTCTGAAACCTTGTGTTCCACAGATTCGATCAAAAGGTAATTCACTCGGCTGTGATGTGGTCCCATCCTGGAACAAAGAACAGATTCTTTACTTGTACACAGGCATGGAGCACAGGTTATACATCCACTGCACCACCATCACCCCACTGCACCACCATCACCCCACCGCACCACCACACCACCATCACCCCAGCACGCCACCACACCACCACCACAGCACCATGACCACACCATACCTGCATACCACCACAGCACCACCACCACACCATACCAGCATACCACCACACCACCCCATCACACCACCACACACCATAGCACATCGCTATACCAGCACACCACCATACAACCACAGCACACCACCCCGCCGTCACACAACCATACCACCACAACAGCACCTTACCACACCACCCCACCATCACACCACCACACAACCACACCAACTCTACTCCCCACCACCACAACAGCACTACCACCCCCACCATACCAGCATACCACTGCCTCACCACACCACCCTGCCATCACACCACCACATAACCACAGCACACCGCCATACCAGCATACCACCACCACACCACCATACCAGCATACCACCACACAACCCCATCACACCACCACACAACAACAGCACACCACCCCGCCATCACACAACCATACCACCACCACAGCACCCTACCACACCACATCACCATCACACCACCACACAACCACACCACCACCACACCTCACCACCACCATACCACCACAACAGCACTACCACCCCACCGTACCAGTTTACCACTACCTCACCACACCACCACAGCACACCGCCATACCAGCATACCACCACCACCACAGGACCCCACCACAACACCCCGCCATCACACCACCACAGAACCACACCCCCACCACACCCCACCACCACCACATCACCATATCACCACCACCACAGCACCATCACCACACCACACCATATCAGCATACCACCACCTCACCACACCACCCTGCCACCACACTATCATACCACCACCACAGCACCCCGCTATCACACCACCCCGCTATCACACCACCACACAACCATACCACCACACCACCACCACGACCACACCATACCAACATACCACCACCTCACCACACCACCCCGCCATCACACCACCACAGCACACCGCCATACCAGTATACCACCACACAACCACAGCTCAGCACACCGTCATCACACAAACACACGAATCCGCATGGAGTACAGCACATTATCTGTGTCAGGTAACGCGTTATTCATAGGAGATTATTGGTACCAAACGATACATAGAGGTGCATCCACAGCTCTTCCCCGCCCCCTTTGTCAGAGAAGAGCTGGCTCAGGGTGGAACAGCTGATTTATGCTAGTGTCAGGGCCTTGGTGAGACTTGGGCCCCATGAAGACCAGTTGAATTACCCTAAGCACAGTGCCCCCTTCAAAGAGTACCCCTCTCCACTAGTCCAAGGCTCAATGAGAGCTGATACTCCCCTCTCAGGAATGCTGGTGCAATATCACAGCACCAAAGATCTCCTCTTAACCCACAGACTACAGAGGTTAGAAGCCCCCTTTCATCTTGTAGCTGCTAGGAGCCTTCCTCCTCTTCTTTTCCTCTGTAGGCTGTGAATTGGACACATCAGTTGTCCGGTCTCTTCTCACTCTGGTTTCAAATTGGTCTTTTTTAGTTCGAAGCCAACCACACAGCGCAGATGTCTGGTTTGCTGAAGACATCTTGGGGACATTCAGAAAGCTTCCCTAGGAATGCATTCTGCTCATTGCTTACCATAGGCTTAGTGGTTAGTAACTCACATTTTCTTGCTTTCTATTTGCTGGCTTTGTTTATTTTAGGCTGTCCAGGGTGAGTTTGTCCCTTCCAAGGAGCAAGGCCTTTTCACACCAACTCCCCTTGTATTCTTCCACAAGTGCTCCTTTCTGTAAACAGGCCTGTAAATCTTGTTCTTATCTCGTCACATTTGCTGTTCATTCAAACAAGAGGTCAAATTATATGGGGTGGCTTTTTTCCCTTTGATTCTGTGTGGTGGGTTTTCTCGTCTTTTTCATTCGCTCTCTGGTTTTGCTAGCACTGTGACACTTTCGGGTACTGTGCACTCTTCAAATGTATTTTACTTGCTTACTAAAGGCTTTTTCATAGAACAAAACAAAATGTAAATGTCTGTAAATGAACTGTGCAAACATTTCAGAATATATCAAAATTAGGAAGGCACAAACGATGCACATTTTTGTGTAATTCTGAAGTGTAACAGAAACAAATATTTGAATAGAATCAAAACAAATCAGTAGGCTAGGTGATGCTATTTCCACACATTAACGCCTGTGCTGCTGTATAATTTTAGCAATATAACAGTATGTATGCGCAAAGGTAATGTCATTTCAATTGAAAATGTGTTGTATGTAATGGCAGTGCATTATCACACCATGCATGCTCCACTCTACACCCCTTCACCCCACTCTACTCCCCTCCACACCACTCTACTCTACTCCACTCTACACCAGTACACTCCACGCCACGTTACTCTACTCCACTTCATTCTATGACTCTCTCTTCCAAACTATGCAACTCCACTCTAGGCCACTCTACTCCACTATACGACACTCCACTTTATGACACTCTACAGCACTCCACTCTACTCCATGCCACTCCCCTCTATGCATCTATACTTTACGACACTCTACACCACTTCACTTTAGGCCACTCTACTCCTCTCTATCACACTCCACTCTTTGACACTACACTCTACTACACTCCATGCCACTTTACTCCACTCTACGACACTTCACGCTGAAACTTTACTCCACTCTACCCTTCCATTCTATGCCACTCCACTCTACATCTCTCCACTCTGACACACTGCTCCACTCTACTATACAACACCCTACTCCACTCTATGCCACTCTACGACACTCTACACATCTCTATGCCAGTTAACTCTAGGCCACTCTACTCTATGACACTCCACTCTACGACTCTACTCCACTCTAATACACTCCAATATAAGACTTTCCACTCCATACCACTCTACTCCACGTTATGCTATGCCACTCCACTCTACTCTACTCCACTCTATGGCACTCTACTCCACTTCACTATACAACACTCTGCTCCACTCTATGCGACGCCACTCTATGGCACTCTGCACCCCTCCACTCTATGACATTACACTCTACGACACTCCACTCTATGCCCCTCTACTCCATGCTACTCTATTCCACTCTATGACGCTCCACTCTACAACACTCCACTCTACAGCATGACACTCCACGCCACAATACTCCACTCTACGCCACAATACTCCACTCTACGCCATGACACTCCACTCTTTGACACTCCACTTTATGACACTCTGCTCTATGTCACCCTACTCTACTCCACTCTACTCCATGATAGTCTATGACCCTCCACTCCATGTCACTCGACTGTATGCCACTCCACTCTACGCCACTCCACAACCCTCCACTTCACTCTACTCTACTCCATGGCACTCTACGGCACTCTTCTCCACTCTACGCCAGTCCACTCTACGCCAGTCCACTCTATGACACTCTTCTCCACTCCATGTCACTCTTCTATACACCGCTAACTTTAAGCCAAAGCCACGCTGGTGTACAACATGACTAAAACTCATTGGCAAAGTAAATAGCTGTTGCATAGGTTAGAACTATCGGCTTTGCCAATGCTTGTTTCAACTTTGCCCACTCCTGCTAAACCAAGACACCAACCAAGACTGGATCCCTCCTACCACCTCACCCTCTCCTGAGACAAGTGCTGCCAATAAGAAGCTTTCGACGAGGCACCAGCTTGTGTGAACGGCTTGCTGGTGTGCCAACTCACAATGTAATGAATGAATGTATCAATAACGGGCCCTGGGTCACGAGAAGGGTTGCCTTACTGAGCAAAGCACAATCAATTAATCAATCAGTCTTGTATAGCGTGACTTGTCACCCCGGGGATTCTCCAGGCGCTGAGGTTCTGTGAACCTTGGTCAAACAGCCATGTCTTGAGCTTCTTCCTGAAGTCTTCCAGGAAGGGGGCGGATCGCAAGTGGAGTGGGAGGTCTTTCCAGTGCTTGGCGGCAAGGTAGGAGAAAGAACGACCTCCACAGCGGCTCCGACGGATGCAGGTAATGCGGGCCAAGGTGAGGGAGGCAGAGCGGAGCTCTCTGGTAGGTCGGTGGAGCGTCAGGCGGTGGTTGATGTAGGCTGGTCCGGAGTTGCGGAGGGCTTTGTAGGCGTGTGTCAGTAGTTTGAAGAGGCATCTTTTCTGGACGGGAGTCAATGTAGGGTTTTGAGGAGGGACGAGGCGCTGGTTCTTCTGGGGAGGTTGAGGATGAGTCTTGCTGCGGTCTTCTGGATGGTTTGGAGGCGGTTGAGGAGCTGTTTGGGGGCTCCGGCATAGAGTGAGTTGGCAAATGGATCCTCTGAGTTCGACCGAAGAGGAAGGAGGAGATCCAGTTGAAGGCATTGCCTTGGATGCCGATGTGGTGGAGTCTGGTGATGAGGGTATGGTGGGAGACAGTGTCAAAGGCCACCGAGAGGTCGAGGAGGATGAGTGTTGCTGTTTCACCTTGGTCTAGGAGGCGTCTGATTTCGTCTGTTGCTGCAATCAGGGCAGTCTCAGTGCTGTGGTTGGATCGGAAGCCGGATTGGGAGGCATCGAGCATGTTGTTTCCTTTGAGGTAATCTGTGAACTGGTGGTTAATGACTTTCTCCAGGACCTTGGCGGGGAAAGGAAGAAGCGAGATGGGGCGGTAATTCTTGAGCTCGTTTGGGTCGGCGGAGGGTTTCTTCAGGAGCGACTTGACCTCTGCGTGCTTCCATGTATCAGGGACGGTGGCTGTAGGAAGGTGGAATCTGACTGCATGGTTGCCCCCACTTTTTCCTGGTGTTTTGCTGGTTTTCGACTTAGTTTGGCTGGCATCCTGCTATTCAGGACCCCAGCCTATCTGCTTTCCTCTTAAATTGATTGCATGTACTTTAGGTACACTCCAGATTGGATTCTGGGGTACCCTTATAAGTCCCTAGTATATGGTATACCATGTACCCAGGGCATAGGTACCCCAGAGGCCTCCCAGGGGCTGCAGCATGTATTATGCCACCCCTGAGAGGCCATCCAAAATGACACAACAGGTCTGCTACAGCTGCCTGTGTAAGGTGGTGTATCCACCCCTTACTGAGATATAGGTTCCCTATATCTCTACATATCACTGCACATGTAAACCTATCAGTCACCCCTATGGCAGGCCTTCTCAATCCTGAAGGCAGGGTGCTGGGTTTCATGTGAGAGGATGCCCATGCATGAGCAGAGCCCCTCTGCAGCTTTCGGAATCTTCATTCCGGGGTTGTTTGTGATGCAGCCAAACCATATACTCTTAAGTGCATTATAACCTCGCGGTAAAAGCTAACTTGAGAATGGCTGCATGGAAACATGTCGTGTTTGGTGTCAAACACCTTGGAATCATACCTCCACCCCAGTAACTGGGGTGGGAGGTATGATTCCACCCTACTAGAGGGAGAAACATGGCACCACCGGTACACCCGGTACCAGCTTAACAGAACCCTGGCATCACAAAATGGATGCTGCAGCCACAGACACGAGTCTGCCCTCCTGCTGCTGGACGAAACTCCGGCAGGGGAGGCCTGGACAATAGGTTTCCTGTCACAGGGAGGTGTGACCACCTCCCAGACAGGCTTTAGTGTATTGGGGCTGGGTGGGTGCACTCCAAGAGTGCTTTGAAGTCTGCACTGGGGGCACATTTGGTGTCCCTGTGCATAGTCCAGCTCAAACCGGTTGCAGGGGCTACCAGCCCCTGCTCTGGCGCGAAACTGGACAAAGGAAATGGGTGTAGCCACCCCTCTTTCCTGACCCTCCCATCGGTGGGTCCCCAGAGTATGTCCCACCCCTTCCTTGGCTATAAAGTAGGAACCCCTGACAACAGGACTTTAGATTACACCTGGACTAAACTCTGACACAGAAACCAAGTACTTCGACGATCTTAACTACGCTGGATGACTGAAGAATCTCCCTTGGAGTAAAGGAGTTACTCCCCTGCAAGGCAGGCACCTTTAGCGCAACTGACCGGTTGGCATCTCCGCAGCTCCTGAGGACTCCGAAGAATATTGCCACACAGGAGGTGGGTTCCCGAGGTCGATCTGTGCCCACAGCAAGTCTGAGGCCCGTATCCCTCATGTTGACCGTGCAACCCGAACCCCCTGGGCACCGCGTCCATTTGCAGAAGCATCAGCTTTCCGGCAACCCCTGAGGCTGAGCTTTGGGTTACTTGCAGTAATTACACCGAAGATTGCTGGCCTACACTCAACGAGTGTTCCGTGGGCCGCCATTTTGTGATTCCTCTTGAGGTCCCTTCGCGATCCCTGGTCCGTTGACCTGTGGGTCCCCAAGAAGGCAAGACTAACTTTAATTGGGCTTCCCTGGTTGCTCCAGACATGCCCTGACTCTCCATCGCTTGGGGAGTCCCCCGGACCTTGCTGGTCCTCACAGAAGCATCTTTTCTCTTCCTGTGTGGGTTGCTATTGCCAAGGCTTGTTGTGTTCAATCCGAGCACCGACACCCCAGCACTTGACATCCTTTGTGGGACAGCTCGAATCCAGCTCCTGGTTGTCCTCGACGTCTCCTGGACCCCGTGGCTGCAGAGTCAAGCTTCACCTCTTCGCACCTGAAGCACCCGACATCGGTAGGCATTCGATTGCTCCGCTCCTGGTCACTGGCTAGTGACCCAGACTCTGTCCCCTCTGCTTTCAGGTTCTTCACATCTTCAATCCAGGCTTGGATCATCCCGGACACTTTTCTTCTTCACGGCAGCAGCACTTTGCAGCAGATCGCCATTGAAAACAACAACGATTCCCGACACCCTTTGACACCTATGCACCCGGCTTCCCTGGGTGAGGTAACTCGAGTACTACGGTGCTCCCATGGGTGTTGGCCCTAGAACCCCTTAAGTCTAAAGGGGTTTGCTTAAAGTCCTCTCCTAAGTGTCCTTTTGCTTTAAAATTCCAACCGCGACTTTCCTCATAGAATCCTACGGCGCTCGCGGCTGTGTTCTCACACTGCACACGTCCCGCGTGGGTCTCCTGTGTCACTACCTTGGGTGGTTCCTTGGGGTCCCAGCGATTCTACGTGCTCTAGGCACTGTGTCTAGTCAAGTCGTGGTTCTTATACCACTTTCTTAATATATGGTTTGGTCCCCCCTGGGACCCATTGTATACTGTGCTATTTACTGTCGTTTTAACACTGTGATATTGTGTATCTTGGACTCTAATCTCATAAAGAGATTAGTAGTGAGTGTTTAGAAATAAATACATATATTTTATATATACCTGGTGTGGTTCTCTTTTCATTTGGTCATTCAAGAGGTTATAATCTGGTAAACCAAGCTGCTTTCCACTCCTTCAAGACTTAGCCTGAAGGCTGCTCTCCATAGCTACCACTAGGATAGCTTTCAATAAAGGTTGTCTTTAAACCTATCATCAATAAGGGTCGTTTGGACTGGTGCAAGGTGCCCACTATAACTAGTGGACAGCATATGCCAGGCCAACTTCTCACATTAGACACCTCCCATGCATGCTGACGTCAGTTCTTAACACGACTTTCCAAGCCACAAGCGCAGAGCCATGAAAGACACTGAGCACTGGTGCGTCAAAACTAGGGCCCTGTACGGGAGTCCCTATCCTTAGAAATCAGTCCACAGAGCGGGGAGGATGGGTGGGGCGGTAAGGAATCTACAACTAACATATGTCTCTACCAGTTACATCGTTACAGAAGGAAAGTAACTTGTGCAAATGAGACTGTTAGTTGTAGATTCCTTACCTTACAATATATACCCCAGCAATACAATCCCCGGAGGAGGGTCTGCAAACCAAGATCATACCAGGAAGTCCTGGAGGACTGAACGGGCAAAGTACCCGTCCCTCTGGACGTGGCTGTCCAGGCAGTAGAGTCTGTTAAACGTGTGCAGGGATGCCATGTTGCTGCCTGACAGATGTCAAGGACTGGGACTCCACCTGCTAATGCTGTGGTTGCCACCGTTGCTCTGGTGGAGTGAGCATGCAACCACATAGGAGGTTCCTTCTTTGCAAAAGCATAGCATATTTTGATGCAGAGGACAACCCATCGCGAGATGGTCTGTTTTTGAACAGCCCGACCTTTCTTAGCACCCACATAGCCAACAAAGAGTTGATCATCCACCCCGAAGTCTTTGGTGCAATCAAAATAGAAAGGCAATGAACAGGCGTGATGACTTTAGGAAGGAACAAAGGTTTCGTCCGAAGCACCATTTTATCCGGACAGACAGACAGGAAAGGGGGCTTGGAAGATAAAGCCTGTAGCTCGTTCACCCTGCGAGCAGAGGTGGTGGCAACAAGGAAGGCAGTTTTTAGAGTCAGCAACCTGAGAGGGCAGTTATGAAGCGGCTCGAAGGGAGCACACATAAGAAAAGTAAGTACCAGATTTAAATCCCATTCGGACATTACAAATGGAGATGGAGGGGAACAGATGAGCAAGGCCCTTAAAGAATCTATTAACAATAGGAGATTTGAATAAGGAAGGCTGATCTGGCAGCCAAAGAAAAGCAGAGATAGCTGCAAGATATCCTTTAAGAGTGCCCAAGGCAGATCCCTGCCAGGCCAAAGAAAGTATGTACAAAATGACCTTGGAAAGAGGAGCAGAAAGGGGGTCAACAGTCTTTGCTGTGTACCATGCCACAAATTTGTTCCATCTATAGGCATATACCGTTTTAGTGGAGGGACGCCTGGCTGCCAAGATGACATTACAGACTTTGGGTGGAAAGTCGAAAGCTGTCAACTGTCACCGCTCAAACTCCACACAAGGAGGCGGAGAGTGGACAGGTTCGGGTGAAGAACACTCCAGTGCAGCTGCGCCAGAAGATCCTCCTGAAGGGGCAGTCTGATCGGAAGATCGATGGCCATGCTCAGAAGGTCTGGGTACCGGAATCTTCGTGCCCAATCCGGAGCTACAAAAATTACTTAAGCCCAGTCGTGCTTGATCTTCTTGAGCACTCTGGGCAGAAGTGGTACATTCAGAAAGACGTACTGGAAGACGCAGCTCCACTCACGACGAAAAGCGTTGCCGACCATGTGCCACCTTGGAAACTCCAAAGCAAACGCAAGGAGATGATGGACGGAGCACTGAAACTTTTCAGACACTCACCCCCAGTCACAGATCTGGGTTGAAACCATCATCATTCTTTAGCTCATTTCTCCACCCCAGTTCAGACCCAGCCATATGCAAATCAGTCTTGACCCTGTTCCTCATGGGAACAGTCCAGCCCGAACTGCCAAGCCAGGGGCCCTGGGGCCGACCAAAGCAGTCATGCATACTCTACACTTTCTCTATGTAGGCTGCATGCAGCCTACATAGAGAAAAAGGCCTCCCTACAGGCGCCCGTCCGGGACTCCGCACCAATCACAACGCTGCCATTGCAGCATTGTGATTGGCTTACAGGAGGGGAGGGAGCAGCATGACTGTTCCTGAGGAGCAGCAGAGGCGGCGCGGGACCCGGCCCAGGAGCAGAGGCGGTGCGGACCCGGTCAGGTAAGCTTTAATTTTATTTTTACGTCCCCCCCCCCCTCTTCCACGAGAACTAATCGTCATAATTGTGGGAGCACACATATCATATAATTAAAGCTGGGTATTATAGTGTAAAATAATCTACTCACGCATGAATTTTATATAAAACTTGATTCATATTTATTTTTTATTAAACATAAATCAATAATTCGCAAGAATATTAAAAAGCAGAATTCACACAACAGTAAAAAATATGACACTTAAAAGATCTCTTGTCATCAAATTGTTTGATAAAGCTAGGCAGTATTACCTTTTGCTCAAAGCATACCATCTTCCAGTTATTTTTTTGTCATTGCACAATTTATAATTTGCTTCTCATCAATACACGGTATATGTGTAGTGACATGCTAAGCAGCTGGCATTCTTCCTGGTTGTCATTCGGCGGTCTGTGCAGATCCCAGAGCTTGAAACTACAGGCCCAGCTATCCCTTGCAGGCCAGCCCCTTCTGAGCGGTGTGATTGGAGAGAAGAGAACGAGGAGTGGAAGTTCAGGTTGGATGCACGCTGGCAATTGTGCTCTCAATCAAACTGCTTTACACGCCTGGACAATTTGGTTTCTGGCATGATAGAGTTGTGCTCCTTCCCTGGGCAATGCGACTCCCGGCATGGTAATTGTGCTTTTGCTGTGGGATAACATGTTTTCTGGAATGACAATGGTCCTTTGCATGCAGTTCAATATATACTATGGCGTAACAGTGGTCCTTAGCATAACTCCACAATTAGGTTTCAGGCGCGGCAGTGTTATTTACTACACATGTTCAATTGTAGAATCTGCAATGGCAATCTTTGTTTTTCTAATTTTAGCAGTGTGGGTGCTGGCTTCATAGCAGTACATGTAGTTACTGAATGCTAATAATGTGTGAAACTAGAACCTGTATATTTGGTTACCTGCACCTGTCATTGCATCACGAACTGCAAAGTAGGCAGCTTGATTGGCTCAGTGAGCTGTCTTCTGTCACAATGAGCATCAGTGAACGTTCGGTCTGTGATGTCACATGGGCTGTTCTGTGGTATGCTGGTGTATCATCATACTATTAGAAGCAAACCACGTTAATAATGCACATGTAAAATGTTGGGCATTAGATACTGGCACAAAGTTTCCAACTTTTGAGATGCAACTAGGCCGACTGTATCAGGCCGGCACTGCATTTTCTGTGGCACCAATGCTCCACCACTTTGCATCCATTTTTGTATTTGCTACAACATTTCTATAAGCAGATGATTTTCCACTTTGGAAATATATAGCTCCTAGGTAATGTGGCAGACCCTGAATTATTGCAATATTACATCCTGTCCCCCATAGACCTGACTGAATATGATATGGCTTCAAGCCAATGTATTTGATTAATTGTGCTATAATTTTCACCAATTAGACCCATTTTTATAAAACCAACTTTGTGGCAGTATCTACATGTTGTTATATGACATCCCTTTATTAATGTAATAACTGCACTTTCACAATTGCTTTATTAACCTTCTTGCTTCTCAAATTTGCTTGAAAATGCAACATTTACCCACTCTTTTTTTTTTTATTTCTCGGGTGGAGAACCCCCCCGAGCCCCCCTTAAGATCTTCGTGCTCGCTCGCTACGCTCACTTGCCATGGTGCACTCAAACAGAAAGTTTACACCCCACCACCTTCAAATGTCACCAGCCACCACTGATTGGCACGTTGATAGTGAACCCCAGCAAGCGCAGGAGGTCCGCCATAGTCTGGAGGTGGGAGACGACTGCCTGGGGAGAGCCCGCCTTCAACAGCCAGTCATCAAGATAGGGGAAGACTGGAACCCCTGATCTGCGCAGAAGAGCAGCAACCTCCGCCATCACCTTTGTGAACACCCGAGGGTCACTGGTGAGGCCAAAGAGGAGCATGGTGAACTGAAGGTGCTCATGTCCCACCTTGAGCCGAAGGTAATATCTGTGGGCTAGCAGGACGGGGATATGGAAATTAGCGTCCCGCAAGTTCAACGCCACCATCCAGTCTCCTGGGTCGAGTGCAGACAAAACTTGGGCTAGGGTGAGCATTTTGAACTTCTCCTTCCGGAGGAAGAAGTTGAGGGAACGAAGGTCTAGGATAGGATGCAGGCCTTTGTCCTTTATGGGCACCAGAAAGTAGCGGGAATAGCAACCACAACCGACTTCTGGCACAGGGACCCTCTCTATGGCTCCCTAGGCCAAGAGAGCTGAAACTTCCTTGCAGAGAAGCGCCAAATGATCCTCAGACATGCGATCATAAAATGGTGGCATGGAGGGAGTGGGAGTCTCTAAGGGGAGGGAGTAGCCCCTCTGGACTATTTGCAGAACCCACCTGTCCAACATGATGAATTGCCAGCGGAGGTGTTGATAGCGAATCCTGCCTCCGACTGGCTGATGGTGGGCTTGGAACATGGGACTAGGAAGATTTGGAGGCGGTGGCGGGGGGTGGAAGGGTGGAATGAAAAGGTAGACGTGATGCCCTAGGATCTGGTCGTAGCTCGATAATCCTTGAAACGCTCAAGCGCTGAGTCTGCCTGGCAGCCAAAAAGGCGAGTGCCATGAAAGGGCATGTCAATCAAAGAATACTGGACATCCCCCCCGAGAAGCCAGAGTTTTTCAACCAGGCGTAGCGTCTAAGAGCTACCGACATGGCAATCGTTCTGTCTAATGAGTCGGTGGTAACCAGTCCACATCATATGGGGAATTTGGCTGCGTCTCTCCCGCCTGCAACTGCTTGAGAGAGAACGGACCGGGCCTCCTCCGGGCACTGAGGCAGCACCTGTGAGACCCTATCCCAGATAGTATGGGAGTATTGGCCCAAGAGGCAAGCGGTATTCACTGACCGCAATGCCAAGCTGGAGGAAGAAAACATCCTCTTTCCAAGTTGGTCCAGATTATTGGATTCTTTATCTGGTGGAGCAGAAGGGAATGCGCCTTTCGATGAGGCTAGGATGACCAAGCTCTCAGGGGAGGGGTGTTGGGTCAGGAACACTGGGTCTCCCGGAGCAGGGCGGTGGGCAATCATCCTATCCACAGGAGCCTCTATGCTAGGCTTGGACCAAGTGCCCAGAAGGACGTCTCCAGGGCTTCATTGAATGGCAAAAGGGGTTCAGAAGTGAAAGCCCCAGGCTGAAGCACCTCAGTCAGGCTGAAGCACCTCAGTCAGGAGGTTAGTTCTGATTGCCACCGTAGGGAGCTCGAGGCTGAGGACCTCGGCTGCCCTCCTCACCACCACAGCATAGGAAGCTCCCTCCTCCGTAGCCACGATAGGGGGAGAAAGCAAGCCAGTGTCATGGGAGGTGTTCAGACCACTGGCATCACCCAGGTCCCTTCACCAGTCCGGTTCTTCAAGCTGTTCTGTTAAAGGGTCCAGTGGACCCTTCCTGTCCTCTTCTGGCCCAAAAGGAATGCCAGGAAAGAACACAGGGACAAAAGTTCCTTCTGGCATCAGGATCGACGTTGATCGATGTCTGTCCGGCTCCATTTCCACTTTGGGGATGAGGATGGGGTTGAGGGCACAGTTGACGCCGGGAGCGTGGTCGTCGGAATAGACGTTGGGGAAGGTCCAGTGTGATCGACCGGCATCAATCTGGATCCAGGCCTGGATCCATGGGGGCACCTCGGAGCCACCTATGTCGAAAGCCCAGGGCCCCAAACTAGCTCTGCGGTGCCCAAAAGCGCACCAGCAGAGCCGGGCTGCAAAAAAATGAGGTACAGGGCATCATAGAATTTTTGGATTTGGGCAGAAGCTCCGGCTCCCAGAAAGGCAGGGAGGCGTGAAGTAGTCTCAGAAGTAGGCAGAGACTGAGCCTTCGAACAACGACGCTCGGATTCCCGCGTTGCATCAGCCGACCGACGGGGAGAAGTCGAAGAAAGCCTGTGCTTCTTAGGCTTACTCTTGTGTTTCCCTGACTTACCCATTGACCTCCCCGACGACTTCAAGCACGACGAGGAGTGTGGGCTCTGCGACCGGTCGAGGCCTTACTCCCGAACGGGAGCAACGCTGAGCCAAGCGCCAGGCCCCCGGCCCCCAGCACCTTTCGGGAGCGCACCCACAAAGCCTTCGGGTTCATGGCCCGGCACTCGGAGCATGACTTTGGGTCGTGGTTGCGCTCCAGATACCAAAGGCACACGAGGTGCAGATCCGTCACGGACTTTGCCCCATGACAGGAGCTGCAAGGCTTAAAGCTGGTCTGACGTTGGGACATTCCTCAAAACACCAGGAGTTCGGAACTCGAAAAAGAAGTCGACAAAAGTTGAAAGACAGGCCAAAAAATGGCTAAGGTGTAGCTCTCTCCGGATCTGCGCTAAGGCTGGCGTGGAAAAAGAAAGAACAGATGTCGGCACGCATGGGTGGCGTCTATGTAGGTCCCGCGACGTAATCCGGCGCCCACAATGCAGACAATGGAAGCGGAGCTGACCGACGCCACCTAACGTAGCGCAGAGGTACTGCTGAAGATAAAATCTCCGGATCCAGACTGACGGCTGGGGGGAAATTCTAAGGTAAGGAATTTACAACTAACAGTCTCTATCAGATTGACCATTCTTGGCAGTGGCACCAAATCTGCCTCTTCATGTTGGTCAAACCAGGCAAGGCTGCAAGGTTAATGTCCATTTCAAAGAAAACAAGTTATGAAACTTCTAGTTTAAAAAAAATATAAAGGAAACAGAACGTATTACCAATTACATTTTTTTTTAACTCTTTGCATATTTAGAGGCAAAGACCTGGTAAGGTACTTAAAGTTCCTGACCCCAAGTACTGCTAAGCCCAGGTCAGGATCCCAGTGCTGGATACCCATTTGTAGAGAGCCAAATTGTCATGTGAGCCTCATTCTCACAGTACAAGGCAAAGTTAGAGCCTACTCAGGCGAGTCCTATCTCTCTAAGACAGCTCTGTCTGACCATCAGCAGCGCAGCACTGAGGAGAGAGGTTCATTCAGACTGTGTTAAAAGGTTGCAGTACCAGCACAATAGTTGCATCAACACACCACTCAGTATATCTCCCAGACTAATTTAGTAAAATCAAAATGATTTTATGATGAAACTATCACCAAAGGGACAAAAATTGGATGCCACTGCAGAGTTGTAGCATTAAACGTAGCAGTTCCATTCCACCTTGTAGCCATTAAACATTCCAGCTCAGTACTCGCGAAGTGACCACTAGAGGTTCTTCCTACTCCAGTAACACAACGTACCTTATAGCTCCAGATTGCCTCTTGCCTTCAGGCAGGTTGGTGGGGCTGGAGTAGGGTCAGTCACATTGTGCAGGCAGGCACCAGTCACAGCTTCCAAACTTCAGAGTTCCTGTGGGGGTGTCTCTGGCTTGTATCCCCCCGGCATATAGTTCTTTCCTGTTCCTTCCATGTCTGCCCAGGCCAACAGTTGGTGTCCCTTCCTTCCCAGTTAGCAATTGGAGTAGTCATCAAACTCCTTGCCTTCCTCTTTCTGATCATAAGCACCATGAGCGCAAGTTGGCTTCGTTACTCACTTTCCACTTCCAGCAAACAAGCCAGTGGCAGACCAGCTACAACTGGTCAGCCGCTGCTCTTCATGAGAAGTCTTCTGGGTGCTCTGTTGTGACCAAGGGGCCTACTCGGAGACCAGATGAAACTGATGCTAATGTAGCACAACGTACACAAGGTTTGTTTCAGGTGAGTCTGACTCCCACCCACAGTTCAACAGTCTCTCATCTGCTTCCAAGTCCTGCACCATGCATGGTTGTGAGTCTGTCCGTCTTCCCTTAGATGTCCACCTGGGCTCTGTCTCTTGGGAGCCTTACAAGTCGGGGCTAGGTGGAGAACAGGCCGCACAAACTTCCCCCTGCTTCCTTCTAGTCAGGGTGTCTGTCTCCCAGCCTTGCAAGCAACAGGCAGCAGATATATGGTTGTGTAAAATCTAAAGTTTTGATTTGATCTGAAACACCATCAGATATAACACCTACCAGTGGAGAGCGGGAAGAACAATGTACTTACCTTCTGTAACGCCTTATCTGGTATAGACTATCTAGCTGTAGATTCCTTGCTGTAGAATTATCCCCAAGCACTGGATCTGGAAATTTTTGGTGAGCAGTACCTCTATGCATCAGTAGGTGGCGTTCGCACCAGAAAGGACGTTCACAGTGCCTATATATACGCCACCCAGGCGCACTTGCGTCAGTTATTTTTGCAACTCTCCACACCAGAAGCACGCCACTGACCACTGGTGTGGAAAACTTGAGCCCTGACAGGGGAAAGCCCTGTGCCTAGTAATCAGTTTGCAGAGTGGGGAGGATGGGTGGGCAGGTAAAGAATCTGTGTCTAGACAGAGTCTCTACCAGATAAGGCGTTACCTAAGGTAAGTAACTTGTTCATCTGACAGAGACTTCTAGCCGCAGATTCCTTACCTTTGAATAGGTACCAAAGCAATACCACCCCAGGAGGTGGGTATGTGGACCAATTTCACTCAAGGAAGGCCTGCAGGACCGAACGAGCAAAATGCCTGTGCCTATGGACCCGATTGTCCAGACAGTGGTGTTTGGGAAACATGTGCAAGGAAGTCCACGTTGCTGCCTGACAGATGTCCAGGACTGGAACTCCGCAAGTTAACGCAAATGTGGCAGCTTTAGCTCTGGTGGAATGAGCTCGCTAACCCTCAGGGGGTTGCTTCTTAGACAATGCATATTACTAGAGACATAGGTCCCTACCAAGGAGTATAAAAATCCTAATCACAGAACCACGAATTAGTGCTGTGTTGATGTATCCAAATGGAAAGGATTGTGTTTATTCAACATATATTGAAAGGAACAATACATTAACGGTCCAGTGGGTAGCGTAGCAGGGTGTGGAAATCAGCAGATTTCCAGACCTCAGGCATTCACTTATAAAAGTGACATTAACAATACATTTTCAAGACAGTCACAATGCGAACTCGTGCTCCACATAAATTATCATACATTTGGAGTCACAGTGTGGGTATCGAAGACGTTTCGATCCCTGCTGAAAAGTAGGGGGGATCATCATCAGGACAAGAGGTTATTAAGATGCCTGAGAGCGCCTAAATGATGGCAAGGAAAGAAGGAGGGAAAACCAGGGAAAAAAGAAGAAGAAAAAAACAGAAGAAAAAACAGGCATAGCAGAGGGCGGATGAGTGGTCACAATTGCAAGACCATGCTTCTGTAGGTGAGGGGTAAAGGATCAAATGGGCCTGAGCGCAATCCATGGCCAATTGTGAAGGGACACTCTAGTGAGTTACACATGCCAAGTTAACAAGTACGGTGAATTAGGAGCGAAAGTTGCTCAAGTGAATGGGGATATACTATGACCGGTGTGGTGGCGGCGCAGGGTGTCATACTACATGCAAAGTAGTCCGGTGATGGGACTGACCTGTATTCCAAAATTCTTAAGTAGGGGTGGGATCCGTGAATCAATTGGAACTAAGTAGAACCGATGTCACAGAGGGTATCCACTGGCGAAGTCCAATCTAAATGAGGACCCGATCGTTAGTTTACTGGGGCGATAAGTGTGACAAAAACCGTGGTGGGTAGGTGAGGAGAGGACACTTACGACCAGCCTGTGCGTCGAGAGAATACTAAGGCTGATGTAGGAACAGGAACCGATGTCCTGTAAGTGCAGGCCCGTCTTCCGCGTACGATGCACCGGAAGGGAGCATCTGGGGAGATAATGAATGGCAATGGAAAAACGAGTGGCAAATTATTTTAAATAATCCCACCGCCTGTAATGGAACCCACCTAAGTTCGGCCAAGCCGGGATGCAATTTCCACGGGGATTCTGGAGCTTGAAGAAGGCCGAATGCATGTGCCAATAAGTCTGTTTGTGAAGGCAGCAGGCCGCGCATGCGTAGTTAAGGCCAGTGCCCCGGGGACGAGTAGTGCGGAGACCCGCGGGCGCCATATTGGGTGAGGCAGAAGTCAGAATAGTAGAAATAGAAGGGGGAAGGAGTAATCGGTATATACACGAGACCTGCCATATTGTTAAAGAAGAGTCAGAGCAAAGGTGTTACTAGACATAATTACGTACAATGAGATCCTAGGCATACGAATTACAGTGGATATCGTGGGATTAAGGCAACATGGGGGAGTACCAAGAAATAAGAAATGAATAAATCAACCGAGGGGCAATTATGTGGACAATACTGATGAGATTCAGTCTCTGTCATATATACAATTATGCAAACATGGGTTAGGAGATACACATAATGTAGGTCTCAGGTGAAAAGGTTCTAAATGAACAGTGGGTTGTTCATTATAATGTACAGTACAATTCTGCGTTGGGGTGACCGGAATCTAGATTGGAAGAAATGCTTACACGGAAAATAAGATCACACAATCCGTACAGAAGAGGGGGTCATACAGTGGTTCGAACAGGAATTAAAGTAGGTTTGTCGAGTCCTCCATGCGGTTAAGACCGTTATGGAGGCTGTTGGTGCGAAGTATCCACTTCAATTCCTCTTTGTTGAGGATTCCGTTGATGTCTGTGCTGCGCGGTGGTGCTTGAATCACATTGATGACTTGCCATCGCAAGTCATCCTCTGTATGTCCTTAACTCGTAAAGTGTTCCACCAGAGGTGCATTTGGTGTTTGACATCTCAGACAGCGCCGGTGCTGGCAAATCCGGATTCTGACTTCTTGGGTTGTTTGACCAATATAGATCTGATTACACAGGCATATAATAGCATAAACAACATTATTGGTGGGGGGGCGTGGCCAAGCCGACGACCAAGATGGCCGCGCGGCATTGAAGCTCCGCCAGCCGACTCCAGCCCAGCAGCAATATCCCCCAAACATGTGGCGCTAATTCATCCCGGTGAGACAACGTCGGATTGCAGCTCCGGTGGCGCTCACATCGATTCCCTCAGCCTGCGGATTGGTGGCGTCTGGACCGGCTTCCCGGCGCTCGGCGTATTCCGGGGCGTGACGAGCGCCGGCCTGCGCCGGTCTTCTTCACTACGCGGCGCGGCTGAGGCAGAGTCACGGACAGCGGCGGCCACCCGACTGGAGTGGGGAGCGGCCGCGGTGGTGAGTGCACCGGGCGCGGGTCGTCTTCTGTGCTCCCCCACCTAATCCCCGACTTGGCTGGGGCACGGCCACGTTTGGATACGCCCGGCCTGCACCACTCGCTCCTGCCCCTCCTCAGAGGCCCCGCGGGGACAGGGCCCGCGTCTGGGCCTGGGCGGCGACCACCCGGTCACCTGTGGGTGTGGACCGGGGGGAGGCAGGAGTGGATCCATCGCTCCCTGCGCCCGGCTGCCCCCCCTGCACTGCTTCGTGTCTAACCGGCCTGCGACCATCGGGCCCAACGTACTGGCTGCCAGTTTCAGCGCCGGGCTAGCAACTGCCGCCACCATCCCATAACGCTCTACAGCGAAACGGCTGGATATACCTGGGGCCTTGTTAACCACGCCACTGACTGCACCCCAAGCTTTGCCAGCTCCAGCCATTTGCACGCTACTAAAAGTGGATCCATCCTTCCCTTGCGCAGCAGCGAGAGTCCCGCCATCCTTCCACCGCCGAGCACACCGGTCATTGTGCTGGTTCTGCAGGGTGCGTTCCCTCCCCCCCCTCTCCCAGTCTGCTGGAGTCCCGGATCGTTGGCTCCATTCGTGCCTGTGGCCCTACCCCTCCTCTTCGCCCACTGTTTGACTCTCCTGCCCTGTTTCCTATCCGCAAACAGTTCAGCCCTGAGCTACCGGCGGCCCCTTTGTGTGGTCGTACAGCGGCATGGGCCGCAAGGACCCTAAGCAAAGGTCCCTCCCCTTTGAGAAAGTTGCTGGGAAAGATCAGGAAGACAGCTCCAACATGGCGGAGGACGCCCAGGGTGCGGGCCAGGTAGACGACCCCGCTACACAATCCCCCTCATTACTTCAGGAGATGAGGGTGGGTTTTCGGGTGCTGGATGGGCGCTTTGACATTCTGGACAAACGTCTTGAAAACATGGGGGCCAAAATTCAAGCACATGACAGGCGCCTGGATGTGGCTGAGGCACGCATATCAGACATTGAGGATGGCACTGCTCAGACCCTCAAAAGATTAGAGCGCGTGGAACCATCCTCAAAGATGTGGCGATCAAAAATGAAGACCTCGAAGCGCGCAGCAGGCGTAACAACGTCTGCATTTTGGGGGTGCCGGAGACCACTGCTACTGGCCGCCTCGATCACTTTGTTGAAACCTTGCTTGCAGACATGTTTGGGAGGGAATCCTTCACCCCCGGATTTGTAGTGGAGCGCGCACACCGCACTCTGGGCCCCCGACCCAACCCGGGCTGCCCCCCAAGGCCTATCATCGCCTGCATCTTGAACTTTCGAGACCATGACACCGCTCTTCGCCTCGCCAGGGAGCGCGGTGACACCACGTGGCAGGGCTCTAAACTGGCGCTCTATCCGGACTTTACACTCACGGTGCAAGAAGCCCGCCGGAAATACAATGGGGTGAAGGCCACCCTCAGGAACTTGGGTCTAAGGTATGCATTGTTTACCCGGCCAGATTGCGAGTTGACGTCGACGGCCGGGCCGGCGTTTTCGACAACCCCACTGAGGTGCAGGAATTCTGCCGCACGTACAAGCACAACAACAGCCAAACGATCACAGACGGGGCCAGATCCTCTCCTCAGGGCAGCGGCTCCAACGCAAGCATGGAACTTTTTTCTAGTGCCGGCACTGGCTGACTTTCCACTGTGGCGTATTGTCTTTTTGTTATCATAGCTGTATTGGGATATTAACACTCATCACCACGAAATGTTTCAATGGGCTGGCCGACTGGCGTTGCGTCGCCACCCCCCATGGTGTACACCTTTGGTTTGTTTCTAGGGATACTGATATACCGAATCAGGGTTTTTTCATTCCAGTTAGTAATCTCTTGGTGTATCATATTTTGTTGTATGATGGGGGCTTTGCCTTGCTTTCCTTGGGGCGAGGTTGGGTGGAGGGTGGGGAAGGACAACTGTTCTTATGCAGGCGTTGCGAATTATTTGTTGTTTTGCTCACTGTCCAATTTAATGTTTCTCAACGATTGTTTATCTCGATTGTAAATGTCAAGACCATTAGATGGCGCAGTTAGGTAATATCAGTGGTCCCTCTGATTTGTCCCTGTTGTCTTGGAATGTTAGGGGCCTTAATGACAATCGCAAGAAAAGGAATGTTGTTCATTATTTGATACGTCACAACATCGACATTGCTTTCTTGCAGGAAACGCACTTGTCCAAATCTGACCCCGCACGGTTTGCTTCAAGCTGGGGCACGCACAGATACTTCTCCAACTTCAGCAGTTACTCCCGTGGCACAGCTATTCTGATACACGAAAGGGTACCCTTCAGTCTTCACTCCACCAGTGGGGACAGCGAGGGTAGATACACAATTGTCACAGGCTCATTAATGGGTCACAGCGTCGCCCTGGTATGTGTCTATGCCCCAAATACTGACTCCCCGGAATTCTTCCATTCCCTACATTCCCAGCTCGCGAAGTTGGACCCCGTACTACTGTTGGTGGGGGGGGATCTAAATCTGCTCTTAGACCTGGCTTTACCCAGCACTGCTAACTCTCCTAGCACCAAACCGCGCGCTCGCAGAGCTTTGCTAGATCTTTGCAAGCAATTATCACTTCATGACATATGGCGCAAGCGCAACCCTTCCACCACTGAATACACACATTACGCCGGCCATCATAACACTTGGACTAGGATAGACTATTGGCTTATTTCCCCTGGGGTAGCTTGCTGGTATCGTTCCCTCACTACCCTTCCGAGTACATATTCAGACCACTCCCCAGTTAAGCTTCTCCTTAGTATGCCCAGACCCGATGGTTACGAACGACAATGGCGCTTTCCTAGTCGAGCCCTTGACAACGACCTCTTTCACTCAGAGATACACGAGGCCATTGAAGAATACTTTGCCATCAACACCGGATCGGTTGACTCATGGGCTGTTCTATGGGAAGGGTTCAAGGCATATATCAGGGGAGTCTGCATTGCCAAACATGCCGGGGTACTAAAAGCTCTGCGAACCACTCTCTCCAGCCTGGAGCGCGACTTATGGGACATCGATAGCGCCACAATAAACAGTCTTGATCCAGAGGCAGCTGCACGCAGACTCGCCCTCCTCACTGAATACAGGGAAACTGCAGACCGCGAGATACTTCTCCTAGGTAAATATCACACCGCACGACGTTATGGTGAAGGAGAGCGGCCAGGCCGGGTGCTGGCGCATATGCTTCGCCCCCCCATACAGCAAAGCCTACATTACTGAGTTGACATCCTCCGCTGGCCTCACACTCACTACTACCTCACAGATCCGTGACGAACTCCTCGACTATTACACCACCTTATACACGTCTAAAGTAGGGCGCGATCCCACTGCACAGGAAGCATACCTGTCCGAGATGGCCTTGGTATACTTGGAGAAGAATATGCAGGATTTTTTGGCTGAGCCGATCTCGGAGGACGATGTCATCAATGCCATCGTGGCTCTTCGAGGATCCTCGGCCCCTGGCCTAGACGGCTTCACAGGGGATTTTTACAAGACATACAATGGCCTCCTGGCACCCCAGCTCATTGAGGTATATGCAGTAGCCATCGAAAGGCAAATCCTACCCCCCACCTTCCGCGAGGCAGTCATCATACTCCTGCCTAAACCTGGCTGAGACCCGTCCCTATGTGGGTCATACCGACCCCTGTCCCTACTAAATTTAGACTATAAAATACTGGCCAAAATTCTCGCTATGCGCCTGTCTCTCCTGATGGAATTCATTATCTCCCCTGCCCAATCTGGCTTTGTTCCCCATCGCTCCACCTCTTTGAATCTCAGGACGCTTTTCTCGACACTTCACAGGATTAACCCGGATACTCCAGCGGCCGCTATTTTGTTAGACACTGAAAAGGCGTTCGATTCCCTAGAATGGCCCTTCTTTGTTTCCATTATGCGTCGCATGGGTATGCCGAAGGGATTTATTGCCACCACGGAATTATTGTACAGCCGCCCCACAGCAAGACTTCGCTTGAACGGTACGCTCTCCCGGCCCTTCTCTTTATCCCGTGGTACTCGACAGGGCTGTCCCCTGTCCCCATTATGGTTTATTCTTGCCATGGACCCCTTAATCCGGCATTTCCAGGAGAAGCACCTGCAGAGGGGCCTCCAATTCAACACGGGGCCTCTGTTAGTCTCACTTTATGCAGATGACACTATCCTTTATGTTAGGGAGCCCGGCGCTAACCTGGAGCCCCTCATAAGGGAAATAATCCGCTTTGGGCAGCATTCTGGCCTGGGCATCAACTGGCGTAAGTCCGTTATCTTCCCCTTAACCCCGAGCACACAGCGACGGGAATGTGAATCCCCCCTTGAATGGTGCACTGACTCCGTTAAGTATCTGGGCATTCATGTGCATTTGGACACGGCCCACATCATTCGCCTAAATTACGGTCAAGCGATCAACGCCCTGGAGGCGCAGGTGGAACGCTGGCTGCGATTGCCATTATCCATCGCTGGCAGAGTAGCGATAGTCAAGATGGTGGTGCTCCCCAAATTTTTATACCTCTTCAATAACATTCCTGTTCCCCTCCCTAACAGTTTCTTTTTAACACTGCGCTTACACCTTATCAGATTGATATGGGGAGGCAAACAGCCCCGGGTGCGCTGGCAAATACTGACCCTGCCATATGAAAGAGGGGGGTTCGGAGTGCCTGACCTTCAATTGTACTGCTTAGTGGCCCAATGCAGCTACGCTTTTGCTTGGTACCACCCAGACGCTAGAATCCCATATCTCCGTCCCGAGGCAGATTTCGTACTGCCTGAGAAGCTATCCACGGTATTGCCCAAGGGTATACCCAGAGACCCCAACGATATACAGACGGTCTCCACCACCAGTTGGGCGTGGGATAAACTGAAGCGGATAACCAGCACGTCCATGCTTTATGCATCGGTTCTTCCCCTTCCCAATGCTCTCTGGCTGCCGATCACGGGAGAAAGACTGGTGCAACGCACTTTAGCCAAATTTGCCATCACTAAAGCGGGGGACCTGTTCCCTGGTGGACACATCTTTTCTGTGGCGGACGAGGAGCGCTTCCATGATGCCACCTTTATGGATCGCTTCGTTCTAGGGTGAATACGTTCGGCACTACGGGCCTCTCTGCCTGGCTTTCCTATTGAACCAGATTCGTTCACCCCTTTGTCTCTGGTCATCGAGAATCCGGGAAGGCTACATCTCATATCTAAACTATACAAGGCTAGCTTTGATATCATTCCAGTGAATGACGACAAGATTCGCAAGGACTGGGAAGACGACTTACGACACCCCATCATGGACGACAAATGGATCAAATGTTGCACAGTGACGAAGGAAGTCTCCTTAAATAGCCGCCATAGACTGCTCCATTTTAAATTCCTGCGTCGAACATACATCACTCCAGCCAGATCCCACAGGCCTGATCCTTCCAGACCACACAATTGTCGTAAATGCCAGGCCCCCACGCAGACTTTGCCCATCTCACGTGGACGTGTTCCAAACTTCAGCCATACTGGGAGGCGGTACACAAGACATTAGGAGACATGACCGAACTAACTCTCATTCCCACTCCAGAGATTGAATTGTTAGGATACGTGGTTAACTTCCCCAAAATAAATCGGAGATTTGCCGCTCTTAGTTTGCTGCTGGCCAAAAGGGAAATCGCACTACACTGGGGCCGGAAAACAGTTCCCACATTACAAGATTGGCTGCACAGCTTAACATTCTGCAATACCAATAGTGAAATATACTCCACCACGCTGCCCCGATCATCCCGTCCCAAAGACATATGGGGGCCATTCAGGGCTTATACGGAGGCCGTCCGTCGAACCACGGCTTCCCAGCTGGAGCAGGGCATTGTCCCGGTCGGGGAAGGATAGTCGCCCTGGGTATCACTATCACCTATTTAAAATGGCCTTCAGGCTCATTTCCGTGGTGGGTTTACTTGATTGTGTGCATAAGTCTGGGTTTGTTTCTCTTGACGGGAAAGCTGGGTGGTGGGCTGATGGAGGTAGCCTCTGAATGGCGCAACCGGGACACCGTGCCTGTATTTGCAATCATTAACCACTGAATCTTCTTCCTTTTTTTCTTTTTGTTTCTTGACATTATGGCGCTGATATGGTTGACATTCTTGTCTCATTCATTTAAATGCATCAATGACAGTGAGCTCTCATGTTTGTACTGCAATTACATGCTAAAATGGCAAATAAAGTTAAAAAAAAACAACAACAAAAAACAACATTATTGGTAGTACAGTTGGAGAAGTTGTGTAAAGTTACATCAATGTTGCCATAGACAAACGTTTTGCTCTCAATGGTGAAATTGGCGAGAAAGTGGTCACACACACCATGCGATTGCTGTCAGTCTTAGATTTGGGGATCAAAAGAGCAACCCTAGGGCAATCTGCTGATTTCCACACCCTGCTACGCTACCCACTGGACTGTTAATGTATTGTTCCTTTCAATGTATGTTGAATAAACATAATCCTTTCCATTTGGATAAATCAACACAGCACTAATTCGTGGTTCTGTGATTAGGATTTTTATACTCCTTGGTAGGGACCTATGTCTCTAGTAATACGTTATACCCTCGGTCCCTCTTGACACACAGGGTTCCCTTGTTCCTCGTTACTCTCATAAGCGCAATCGCTGGATTGCAAGGGAATACTCATTCCCCCTACTACTCGTTAGTGGGCTCCCCACTTCCCCCCCTTTTCTCTCCTTCTGTTACCCCTCCTCTCTCCCTCCCTGCCCCTACTCTGTCCCCACTCCCTATCTCCGGTTGGGCCCCCCCGCTTCTATTATCCTTAGCATGACACACCATGCTCCTTTGTATTCTGATGAATACATTAAAGAAATCCTTGAAGGCCCCTCTCTCTTCTCAGAGACCTCAGACACTCCCAATCTAGCGGAAAGCTCAATATTTGATCAATTGGAGAAACTAAGGAAAAAACTCATTAGACTTCAATTTATGGTTCGCATGTTGACTGAATACCTCAAGGCAGATATCATACCAGTTGGTCTCCAGGTTAAGAACATCCTAGGTGTATTTACAGATAACAAGAAATATCTCAATGGTTTCAGCTTATTGAGTCAACTTGCTCTAGGCACTGGATGGTACTATGCATTGACATCGCCACAGAAGAAATCAGCCAAGTCTTAGTTGAAATAGACAGTATAGAGAAACAAATTAACAAAAGCAGCAACATCACGGATGCTAAAACTCTCATCGAAAAAGTTGAAAAAACAATTTCAGAATTCCACAGAATAGAACAAAACAAAAAAACAACCAAAGTAAAAAGGGATATTAAGAACCATAAGGCCGAAAGAACCTACCCTTACCTGGTAGATGATTTCTACACAAATAGGACATACACAGCCCCAAGAACACCTCGCCCCTGGGGCAAATTTAACAAACAGCAGAGTATTGTAGGCTTTTCAGATACGTCTGCTGAGTCATCCGAGAACTCAGGTGAAGGCCCTAGTACCTCGAGAAACAAGAATACTGCCAATTTTTAGACAAGGACCAGGGACGCCCGCCAACCGCGGAACAAACCGCCCCCCCCATGGTACAGAGCACCAGGGGATCGGCAAACGAGACAAAGATACTGCCAGTGGTGAATAGAGGTACTCTACAATCACATAATACTGACACCTCATCGGACAATCAACTGTGCAACATGTCTGACCAAACGACCATACCTATTTTTAATCTATCTCATTACCAACTATCTGAGAAAGAAATCTCACTATTAAGCAAAGGCCTCTCTTTTGTCCTGACTGTTAGACCCAACTTTCTGGATCTACAGATTGAACTACTACGATTCTTTAGAATGATCCCACTTAGGGCCTTCTTTCAAGACAAGCCTACCACTATCAACACGGCTTATACTTCATTTCGCCCACCCTCCAAGTTCTCACCTCCACAGAGTAGCATACCTACTGAAGTACTGACTTTTGAGAAAGTCGTCCTTAAGGAGGTCTTAGGACTAGAACAAAAACATAGATTCATCCCTTTCAACTTACCCCTACAAGAAAAGAATGCATTTACGAATTTCAAACTGAATGAAAACATAGTTATTAAACCCGCAGGTAAGGGTTGGGGAATTGTTCTCCAAGATACCAACACTTACAAAACTGAAATTTTGAGACAACTTTCTAACACAGATCATTACAAAAAGCTTACTTCTGATCTCACGAAAGAAATACAGACACTGATTCACGACATTACTGAGGCAGGCAAGGCAGAAGGGTTTCTTAGCCAGAACGAATATCTATATCTCAACACCAAGTCACCCAGGATACCGTTATTAACACTCTACCCAAGGTACACAAGAACACTGATGCCCCACCAGGACGTCCCATTGTATCTGGATGTGGGTCCATCTTAGAACCCCTTGGGCGCTATGTAGATCACTTCATCAGAGATTTTGTCCCAAACACACGCAGTTACATAAAAGATACCATGGACATGATCAATTTAGTAGAAGATCTCCCATTCGACTCCACTAATTGTATTCTATGTACCCTGGATGTCGAATCGTTATATACTAACATTCCGCAGGATGAGGGACTTGATGTCATCCAAAATACCCTTGAGGCAAGAACCCGTCCACATTCGGTTCCCTCTTCCTTTATCCTGCACCTACTCAAAATTTGCTTATCCCGTAATTTCTTTTTATTCGATGACATATTCTACCAACAAGTCAAGGGAACATCAATGGGAGCGGTTTTCGTTCCCAATTTTGCCATTCTATACATGGATTGGCTTGAGACCAATACGATTTTGTCCTGGATTAACCCCTTTGTACCCAACATTTTAGAATGGAGAAGATATATTGATGATATCTTTATGATTTGGAAGGGCTGTGAGACCTCACTGCTCCAGTTCCTTGAGTGGCTCAATGCCCACTGCAATGGACTCAAGTTCACACTTTCACATAGCAAAACCCAGATTGCCTTCCTTGACCTTCTGATATTACCCCATGAAGGCAAGCTATGCACTACACTCTCGCAAGCACGACTACTTCTGTGAAGCGCAATCTTTAACCAACAAACTCATCAGTAGAAGCTATCCCCGAAAACTGGTTAAGAAATCTCTAAAACGTACATGGTATTGCCCTAGGGATGATCTTTTGATCCCCAAATCTAAGACTGCCAGCAATCGCATGGTGTGTGTGACCAGTTTCTTGCCAATTTCCAACCAAGTGAGGAAATGTATCATAAAACACTGGCCTATACTGAATGCAGACAATATGGAATTAGAACGCCCTCTGTTCGCATTCAGAAAAAACAAAAACATCAAAGACCATCTGGTGAGGGCAGCATTACCCACCAGAAAAACTACCCAGACACTGACTGTGTTGTGAGGCATACCACCTGTGTTAGGCCATTTTAAATGTGGAGGTTGCAGTGTGTGTCATCTCACCGCTGAGAGCAAAAAGTTTGTCTATGGCAACATTGATGTAACTTTACACAACTTCTCCAACTGTAATACCAATAATGTTGTTTATGCTATTATATGCCCGTGTAATCAGATCTATATTGGTCAAACAACCCAAAAAGTCAGAATCCGGATTTGCCAGCACCGGAGCCGTCTGAGATGTCAAACACCAAATGCACCTTTGGTGGAACATTTTACGAGTTATGGACATACAGAGGATGACTTGCGATGGCAAGTCATCAATGTGATTCAAGCACCACCACGCAGCACAGACATCAACGGAATCCTCAACAAAGAGGAATTGAAGTGGATACTTCGCACCAACAACCTCCATACAGGTCTTAACCGCATGGAGGACTGGACAAACGTACTTTAATTCCTGTTCGAACCACTGTATGACCCCCTCTTCTGTACGGATTGTATGACCTTATTTTCCGTGTAAGTTTTTCTTCCAATCTAGATTCCGGTCACCCCAACGCAGAATTGTACTGTACATTATTATGAACAACCCACTGTTCATTTAGAACCTTTACACCTGAGACCTACATTATGTGTATCTCCTAACCCATGTTTGCATAATTGTATATATGACAGAGACTGAATCTCATCAGTATTGGCCACATAATTGCCCCTCGGTTGATTTATTCATTTCTTATTTCTTGGTACTCCCCCATGTTGCCTTAATCTCACGATATCTACTGTAATTCGTATGCCTAGGATCTCATTGTACATAATTATGTCTAGTAACACCTTTGCTCTGACTCTTCTTTAACAATATGGCAGGTCTTGTGTATATACCGATTACTCCTTCCCCCTTCTATTTCTACTATTCTGACTTCTGCCTCACCCAATATGGCGCCCGCGGGTCTCCGCACCACTCGTCCCCGGGGCACAGGCCTTAACTACGCATGCGCAGCCTGCTGCCTTCACAAACAGACTTATCGGCACATGCATTTGGTGCTCTTCAAGCTCCAGGATCCCCGTGGAAATTGCATCCCGGCTCGGCCGAACTTAGGTGGGTTCCATGACAGGCAGTGGGGTTATTTATAATAATTTGCCACTCGGATTTTCATTGCCATTCGTTATCTCCCCAGATGCTCCCTTCGGTGCATCGAACGCGGAAGACGGGGCTGCACTTACAGGACATCAGTGCCTGTCCCTACATCAGCCTTAGTATTCTCTCGATGCACAGGCTGGTCGTAAGTGTCCTCTCCTCACCTACCCACCACGGTTTTTGTCACACTCATCGCCCCAGTAAACTAACGATCGGGTCCTCTTTTAGATTGGACTTCGCCCGTGGTTACCCTCTGTGATATCGGTTCTACTTAGTTCCAATTGATTCACGGATCCCACCCCTACTTAAGAATTTTGCAATACAGGTCAGTCCCATCACCGGACTACTTTGCATGTAGTATGACACCCTGCGCCGCCACCACACCGGTCATAGTATATCCCCATTCACTTGAGCAACTTTCGCTCCTAACTCACCGTACTTGTTAACTTGGCATGTGTAACTCACTAGAGTGTGCCTTTAAAATTGGCCATGGATTGCGCTCAGGCCCATTTGATCCTTCACACCTCACCTACAGAAGCATGTTCTTGCAATTGTGACCACTCAACCGGCCTCTGCTAACCCTGTTTTTTGTTCTGTTTTTTTCTTCTTTTTTCCCTGGTTTTCCCTCCTTCTTTCCTTGCCATTATTTAGGCACTCTCAGGCATCTAAATAACCTCTTGTCCTGATGATGATCCCCCTACTTTTCAGCAGGGATCGAAACGTCTGATAATTTATGTGAAGCACGAGTTGTCCTTTTGCATCGTGACTGTCTTGAAAATGTATTGTTAATGTCACTTTTATAAGTGAATGCCTGAGGTCTGGAAATCTGCTGATTTCCACACCCTGCTACGCTACCCACTAGACTGGTAATGTATTGTTCCTTTTAATGTATGTTGAATAAACACAATCCTTTCCATTTGGATACACCAACAGAGCGCTAATTCGTGGTTCTGTGATTATGCTTTTTATACTCCTCGGTAGGGACCTATGTCTCTAGTAATACGTTATACCCTCGGTCCCTCTTGACACACAGGGTTCCCTTGTTACTCAGACAATGCATAGCAGATTTTGATGCAGAGACCGATTCATCGTGAGATGGTCGTCTTCAGTGCAGCCTGTCTTTTCTTAGCTCTGACATACCCAAAGAAGAGTTGGTCGTCCATCGGGAACGCTCATGTGCAGTCAAGGTAGAACGACAACGCTATTTTTGGGTCTAGACGGTGAAGTCACTCCTCTTCCTTGGAGGGATGAGGCGGAGCGTAAAAAGCAGGCAGAGGGATGGTTTGGACTACGTGAAATGGAGTGACCACCTTTGTAAGAAAAGAAGGCCTCATACGAACCACAAGTTTGTCTGGGTAGATATTCAGGTAAGGAGGCTTGGATGATAAGGCCTGAAGCTCACTGTCCCTCCAGGCAGAAGCGATTGACACCAGGAAGGCAGTCTTGATAATGAGGAGCCTGAGAGAACAGTGATGTAAGGTCTCAAACGGAGCGCATATCAGGAACATCAGGACCAGGTTAAGGTCCCACCGAGGCATAATGAAGGGAGAAGGAGGAAACATATGTTGCAAACCTTTTAAAAAAAAAACCTATGTACAATAGGGGATTAGAACAAGGAAGGTTGCTCAGGCAACCAAAGAAAGGCAGAGATTGCAGAAAGATCCATTAACAGTGCCCACAGCAGAGTCCTGCTGGACAAGGGAAAGAGCAAACAGGAGAACCTAAAAAGGGGGGGAGGGGGCGGGCACAAAAGAGGGTCAACTTGTTTATCTGCACACCATGTCACAAATTTGCCCCAACGGCAGGCATATACCATCTTGGTGGAGGGACGCCTGGCTGCCAGAATAACATTGCAGATTTTGGGCGTAAGGTCGAAAGCGGTCAACCGCTCTATCTCCATGCAAGAAGGCAAAGCGTTGACAGGTTCAGGTGGAGAACCCTCCGCTTCTGCTGTGACAGAAGATCATCCCGAAGGGGCAGCTTGATCGAACGACCAATGGCCAGGCTCAACAGCTCGGGATTCCAGACTTTCCGTGACCAATACGGAGTCACAAGAATTACTTGGGCCCGGTTGTTCCTGATCTTCTTGAAAACTCTGGGCAGGAGTGGTATGGGCAGAAAGTCGTACAGGAGGCCTGAGCTCCACTCGAGACGAAACGTGTCTGAGTGAGAGCTGCCATGGAAACTCCAGCAGGCAGAACTGCTGACATAGTTTGTTCTTGTCGGTGGTGAACAAATCTAATCAAAGCTCTCCCACTGCTGAAAGAGACCTTGCACCATGTCCAGATGGAGGTATCATTCATGATCCGTGAGGCATCTTCGGCTGAGTTTGTTGCTCTGTTGTTCAGAGAGCCTGCCAGATGTTGAACCACCAAAGAAATGCCCTGCTGTTCCAGCAATGTCCAGAGACGCAGAACCTCTTGACAAAGGATCTACAACCTCACACCACCCTGTCTGCTGCAGTACCACATGGCGGTGGTGTTGTCCGTGAACACCTGCACCAGCCTTCCCTGTATGGAGGGTAGAAAGGCTTTCAATGCCAAACAGATTGCTCAAAGCTCCAACAGGTTAATGTGGATTCCGCTGGAAACCAGAATCCTCGGATCTCCACCTCTCTCAGATGGCCGCCACAGCCCATAAGTAACACATCTGTCACTACTGTGAGATCTGGTTGGGGGAGCAAGAGGGGTCTGCCGCTGACCTTATCGCGGTTCATTAACCACCCCTGCAGATCTTTTGCAGTTCCCTTTGACATCTGGACCAGATCGGAGAGATTTCCCTGATGCTACGACCACTGGAACTTCAGGTCCCATTGTAGAGCCTACATATGCCAATTGGCATGTATCACCAGCATGATGGAGGAGGCCTTCAGGCCCAGCAGCCACAGAGTCAGTCTTACTGAAATACAGGATAGAGGCTGAAGCATCAGAATCATAGTGTGAATATCCTAGACTCGCCGCTCGGGAGGATAAGTCTGAAACAGCCTGGGGCGAGCCTGCCTTCAAAAGCCAGCCTTTGAGATAGGGGAAGACTGGCACCCCTGATCTCCGCAGATGAGCTGAAACCACTGCCATCAACTTGGTGAACACCCAAGGGGTGCTGGTGAGGCCAAAGGGGAGCACAGTGAACAGGTAATGCCTGTGGGCAGGCAGGACGGGGATATGGAAATATGTTTCCTGCAAGTCCAACGCTGCCATTCAGTCTCCTGGGTCCAGGGCAGATAGGACCTGAGCTAGAGTGATCATTTAGAATTTTTCCTCCTTCAGCAAGAAGTTGAGATTGGGCAGGTCCAGCAGTGAGTTGGTGGTGTCTAGTCCACATCGTATTGTGAACTTTGCTGCATCTCTCCCATCGGTTACAGCCTGGGAAAGTACGGTCTGGGCCTCCCTCGGGACCGTTGGCAGCACCTGCCCTAACCGTATCCCACATGCTGTATCCCACAGGGCGAGGGAATAGTGGCCCAAAAAGCAAGCAGTATTCGCAGACTACAGTGCCAGGCTGGCAGAAGAAAACATCTTCTTCCCCAAAGCGTCCAACCTCTTGGATTCCCTGTCCGGGGGTGCTGAAGGGAATGTGTCAGGATTTACATGGGACATAGAGGCTTGGACCACAAAGCTCTCTGATGTAGGGAAATGTGGATCCCCTGGAATGGGTCGGTGGCAGCGGGCAATAGTCCTATTCACAGGAGCTTGTGTTGGGCTTGGACCAGGTCCCAAGTAGGACGTCCGTGAGGGCTTCGTTGAACGGGAGTCGCAGTGCTGAGGGGGGACTCCTAGTTGCAGCAACTCTGTCAAGAAGTTTGTCTTGCCTGCCACTTAGGGTAGACTAAGGTCAAGGACCTCAGCCACCCTCGGCAACATCACAGCAAAGGAAGTTCCCTTCTCCCAGATCCTCACACCAGTCCATATTGCCTTCCTCATAAGGCTGGTATTCTTCAGGGTCCAGCGACCCCTCCCATTTCTCCCAGAGTCCTAGCCCATAAGAACAGAGCTCAGGCCTGGATGGCATGGCTCCAGTTGGCACCGGAGCTGGGAGTCAGACAACGCCCCTCTGGCTCTGTGTCAGAGTCGGGATGAGGATGTGGAGGACGTTGCTGGTGGGCACTGGCGCTGCTGGGAGCGTCTGCCTCGGGAACGGTGCCAGGGAAGGTCAGGATGGTACGACTGGCGCCGGTCCGGGTCCATCTGTGGATCCTTGGAGCCCAGCTGGCACAGGCGCCATCAGCGTAAATTCAGCAGGGGCCCCTCCAGAACCCGTGGGGCCTGAAGGCATGCCAGCTGGAACGGGCTGCCCAAATAGGAGGTGCATAGCCTCATAAAACTCTTGGGAGTTGGGCGGGAGTCGCTCCGGCTCCCAGAAACTCTGGGAGGCACGGAGTTGCACTGGCTCAAGCGCAGAGCCAGGTCTCGAGTGGCGATGCTCCCTTGTCTTGTCGGCTGACAGACGAGGTGGAGGCGAAGTTAAAGACTGCTTCGACTTCTTACTCTTCTTCTTGTGGGACTTACTTGAATGGTTTGGCGACTTGGAATGCGACGATGACCTCGGGCTCTGCGACTATTCCTGGGAACTTCCTCTCGACCAGAACCCAGATTGTCATGACGTCGAGGCACAAGGCGCTTGAGGGATCGCTCCTTCAAGTCCTATGGGTGCATTGCGCGGCAGTCAGAACAGGCCTTCGGGTCATGGTCCCACTCGAGGGACCATAGGCAAACATCTTTCGGTGACAGGTGCAGCAGGACTTGAAGCCGGCCTTCTTGGAGTACATCCCTGCCACACCAAGAGGTAAGACCTTAAAAGACTTCGACAAAACGTTGAAAAAATTTAGCCAAAAAGCGAATAAGAGGTAGCTCTTCACAGATCTGCACTGACTGGCGCAGAAAAAAAAATAACTGACGCCAGTGCGCCTACATAGGCACCGTGAACGTCATTTCCGGCATGGACGACGCCACCTCCCGGCACGCAGGGGTACTGTTCACGAAAAATTTCCAGATCCAGTCTGACGTCTGGGGAATAATTCTAAGGTAAAGAATCTACAGCTAGAAGTCTCTATCAGATTGCTCCTACTCTGATCCTGCCCCCAATCCACAGTTCACTACAATTTCTGATTTATCATGAAAACTTTGAAAGCTTCAAACTGACCACTTGCTTTTCAAACGGTTACACTAGTAATGTTCAAAAACTGGGCAGCACTTCATTAGCCCATTTACGTGGATTCCCTCCCATAGAAAACCAAGACTGGTGTCACCCAAAACGGTTTGGTGAACCCAGACCATAGACCTTCATGCCGTCACTACGCAAGGAACGGACTGTTACAAATAGGCCTGCTCACAAGTTAGTTAAATGCACAGCACACTTGCACTTTATTCTTGATGGTCACTCTTAAAGAACTTCTTATCGCACGGCTATTGCCATGGACATATGGTAAAAAATTATTATTTTTTTTTAACCAGGGTTAGAATCTGTTATGTGATTTGATTTAATGACTCAAACTACTTTCTACTACTCTTTCCAATGCACTACTCTATCTCGCACCCTATACATCTACTCTCTCATTTATCCCAAACCCCATACCACTACTATGATCCCCAAAATAACCCTTTCGAGACTCTCTCCTACTCTACCCCTCCTTGAATCATCTGACACCTCTTTTACTATACCGATCCCCCAAAACAAACCTCTCTAAACTCTTCCCCTCCAAAAACCCTTTTTACTCATCCAAAAGCCTCCTCCTACTGCTATGACCAAAAAAAAAAAAATCCTTCACTCTTCTATCCCTTAATAATCCTTTTCAATCAAAATAGCATACTAACATGTTCACTTCTCAAATTCCATATTCCACTATACTAACACACCACTAATCCTTTATGGGTTCCATAGTAGAGTGCTACTCGCCAATAAAGCGTTTCAACACCCCATCAGGGTTACAAGCGCTATATAAATGCAAACCTTTTTTCCCCTTTTCTACCCCTCCCCAACCCTTCTCAATCCAAATAACTGACTAACATATCCACCACTCAAATTAATTTCATGTTTCACCATACTAATTCAACATTAATCCTTTTGGGTTCCAGAGTAGCGTGCTACTCGCCAAAAAAGCGCTTCGAAACCCCATCAGGGGTAGCAAGCGCTATATAAATACAAACCTCTTTCCCTCTTCTATCCCGCCACCTACCCTTCTCTATCCAAATAACTGAATAACATATCCACCACTCAAATTACTTCATATTTCACTATACTAATTTTCAACACTAATCCTTTATGGGTTCCGGAGTAGCGTGCTACTCGCCAGAAAAGCGCTTCAACACCCTTCAGGGGTAACAGGTGCTATATGAATGCAAACCTTTCTTCCCCTTCCATCCCCCGCTATCCTTCTCACTCCAAATAACGGACTAATATCCACCACTCAAATTACTTTCATATTTCACCATACTAATTCACCACTAATCATTCATGGGTTTCTGGAGTAGCGTGCTTCAGCACTCCATCAGGGGGTAACAAGCGCTATATAAATACAAAGCTTTTTTTTTTCCCTTCTGCTATCCAAATAACTGACTAACCTATCCACCACTTAAAATTTACTTGCATGTTTCACTATACTAATTCAACACTAATCCTCTATGGGTCCCGGAGTAGCGTGCTACTCGCCAAAAAAAGCGCTTCGACGCCTCGTCAGGGGTAGGAAGCGCTATACAAATGCAATTACAATACAATATCCTCGTTATAATTGCTGAATGTATTTGTTTTTACAAATTTGTAACTATTCTTTTTGACAAACCTTCATTGTATTTTTAACAAATTTTGGCAAAGATTTTAAGTAATTATGCAATGAAATTACTAACTTACTGATGCCATTCCGCTCCAGAAATGACAGGCGGAGCCCATATGGGTAGCACACCTGCGTGTTGTCAGTTTCTTTCTTTCTTTGCCACCAGATGCAGATCAAGAGCTCCCTTTCTGTCTCTCTGAGACGAATACCTCGAAATGTTCTTCAGTGTGCAACAGATGTCACCCCCAAAAGATGACAGGTTTTAAGCCCTATAGAGACTGTAGCAAACAGATGTCTGTGAAAGATCCCCAACAGGTGTGCTTGTGGTGTCTGTGGTCGAGCCATGACTTCAAAGCCTGCGGCTATGCGTCAACGAACCCAAAAACCATAAGGTACCACGAGGTGAAACTTTACATCACCAAGCATTAGATTTCTCACTGGGATCGTTCCAAGTCGCGGTCCAAACTTCATTTTGGGCCCAACTACTGAGTCTTCATTGTGGTCCACATTGTTTGCCAAGTCCAAAAAGAAACACAAGAAATTGAAGCTGGATTCCCACTCCATCACACCACTCATTCGCATGAGTAGGCATAGGGGCGGAGCCACACTTCTCAATCTCCAGCTTACTTTGGAGTCTATCCTGTGGAGCGGATCACGAGTGGCAATTGCATCAGGAAGTGGTGCAAAGTGTCTTTTGCAAATGGGGAGAACCTTGGCTCGATCTGTTCGCCACCACCGAGATCGTGCCCCACCTCACCTCTCGAAAGAGGAGAGACTTCTTTGGCTGGGCTCTAAAAGAGCATTAATCTATTACATTGATACAAAAAAAATTGGTTTCCCCAGCACACGCTAATGTCAACATGTATTACATAAACAGCAGACATCAACAATTCTTGTATTTGTTAGGTTTATTCTCATATGTTCTTGTTTAGTTCTTTTTTTAGCCTCTTTTTAGCCAACACGTGTTTTGTCACCCATGGCTGGTGGCCACGACTTCCTCAGGGCTGTTTCATCAGTATGGTTAGTGTTATCTTTTAACCGGTTGTAATTCCATTCAACTGGGTGATTTTGGTCGTCCAACTTGGGAGTGGGTGATCTCTCCACCTCAAAGCACCGCACATAAATAAGTTCACGACAACTTTCAAGTGTACTTCTGTAGAGCGCCACAGAACCTTCTGCAAACCTCACCCGCGCTAGTGTATCTATTACATTGATAGCACCAAGGACCATCAGGTGGACAATCAGCTTTTTGTTGGTTTTCTGGGGTGAAAAATGTGTAAGACAGTGCAAAAAATAAACCAAAAACACACTTTAAGGTAGGTAGTCCTCTGCACAGGATAGGCTATGCACTGGCCAAGAAACAGCCTCTGGAGTGGGTTGAGGGCCCATTCCACCAGACCCAAGGTTGCTGGCATGCAGAGTGCCTGCCCTTGACAGCTGTCAGGCTGCGATGTTGGCTTCAGTACACACACTTATGAATCACTACTGCCTTGATAGTCAGGCCTGAAGTGGAGTGCATTTGCCCTGTCAGACCTGCAGACCTTTTTGGGATGAGCCATTCCTCACAACTACTATTTTGGGAGGTACTGCTTTGGTATCTATTCTAAAAGAGAGGAATCTCATAATAGACGTATCCATCAAACGAATAAGTTACTTACCTTCAGTAACGCTCCTTGTGGTGGATACTCTAACTGCAGATTCCTCATCGGCCTCCCTCCTTCCCGTTTTGTGGAATGGTTTATTTTTCCCATCTTATAAGGTCCCAAATAAGATATCTGCACATTGGTACCTCTAGTCATTGTTGGGCTCCACATCAAAGGGTGGGGTCCAAGTACAGAAAGAAACTGACATCAGTGTGCAGGGGTGAAGCTTATATGTGGCTCCATTGTCAGTTCCGGGGCAGAACAAAATCAACACGGAGATGCATGGCACCACCTACCGGCGAAAAGGCACCAATGCTGTTTAAATTTTCAGGCTCCAGTCTGGTGACTGGGAATATTCTAAAGGTGAAAAATCTGCAGTTAGAAGTCGCCATCAGAAATCAATTCACATGCATCAAGAGTTGAAAGTGTAACTACAGCGAAAGGTAATTGTTACATTAGAAATCGCAAGGATATGCTACAATATACTTGGAACTTTAAACTCTTATCTATATTTTCAGAAATAGTTGATGTCCCACTTCACAAGAGAGCCAACGATATAGAGATAATCTGAAGGTATAGTGTTGTCATCGTATATAAACGTGTCTAGAATAAAATGCAATATAATTCAAAGGTACTAACCAACTTATTTATTTTATATAACTGCTTTTGGGCCAGAAAGGACACCTGCATGGTGATCCAGCATGTATCCCTGAGTGCCAGTTTGTTGTCGATGCACGGTAAAGGACTGTCCTGTGACCCGGGATGGCTTGCCAAATGTGCACTCAATGGACTGTCCTAGTTTTAGCACATACTGTGATTGATAAATGTCACCATACCGTTTGATCTGCATCTGGAACAGAATGTGAAGACCAAGGACATCCACCCGTGGTTAAGAACCAATTGTTGCAAGGCATTGAGGTATGCAAGGACTTGGGGCTGTTCTTCCACCCACTACTACACTGGGCTAAAAAAGGCTGAAATAGTTGCACATTTGAACTTGTGGGGAGCAAAATCTGCAACTCTGCCTCATTCAGCTAGGTCACACAGCTGGGACATGGCCGGGGTCGTAGTGCCCACAGGTGAGTTGACAGGCATTATTTCCTGTATACTTTGAATCGTGCAATATTTGGCATTGGTTTAGGATTACATGTATTTTCTTCTTCCCAAAACATAAGCACTGGGCTGGACATTGATTTACTGCATCTGTTAGTTGATTGTGATCTGAGCTCATGCCCCCTCGCACTACCTCCCAGAGAAGTCCGCGACTGCTCACTACTCTGAGTCAAGTGCAGAGAGGGTGTACTTGGCATGGTTTGCAGAGCCACAGTAGGACAAACCCCAGGACATCTGTGGCAATCAACCACCACGGTTGGAGCCCAGCAGCCCATCTCTCGGTCCTGTACCCCCAAACAGGGTCTGACGACCACTATGACCAGCTGATGTCCATGCCCAGCAGAGCTGAAGAGTCAAAGTGGTGTCTCGGTGTCTCTTTTATCTTATTCCCCTTTCTCTGGGTCTATTCTCACATTTTGAAGTGTTTTGGATTAGCCGTGGATACAGTGAAGCAGATTCGAATGACAAGGTTAGTGCTTTCTCACAATATTACGCACTGATAGAGCATCTTGCAGGATATGAACATGCTAACTTCACAGAATCTGGAAGTGTTGAATGTTCTAGGACTGAGATCATGGCCAGAGCATACGCTCCCGACAGTTACAGTAGATCTGCTCCATGAACTGCCACCTCTTAAACAGAAGAACAACAGGCATACACCCTCTGCCCCAGAGTTCTCTATAGACTTACTTGAGAAAAGAAAATCTCTCAGAGATGGAAAAGAAATGGAGACAATCTCATTCATCCTATAACCTATTGCAGCCCAGCATAGCTAGGGGAAAGTGCAAGAAACATTTGAACGCGTCAAAATCCACACATATCAAATCTGTGTAAGACAAATTCAACAATCGTTTGAAACTCCTCCTTGAAATTGTCAATCCTTGATCAACTTTCACTTTTGAGAACCCAAAAACCAAATGTTGAAGTTGTTCACTTCTGTGATGAGAAAGTGAAATCTATTGAGTGCGCTTTACCTCCAACTTATAACATTACAGATTCCCTCAACCTAAGCAAGAAAGCTCAATTGACATGGTTCCATTTTACGAAAGTCTGAGTGATTTTCTCGACACCACAGTCAATGCGAAAACTCCAATCACTTCACTGATGCAGTGCGTAGCAACACTGCAAAGGCGCTGTTGTCTAGGCAGATCTGTCTCAACTAGACATTGTTCATTAATCCTCACTGGACACATTCCCAGACTCCCTTAAAATTGACTATGTCTCACCTCTTCTGAAGAAATGACAGATGATAAAGTTTGCAATAAATTCTGCACTGTATCAAGATTGCCCTTCCTAGGAAAAGGTGATCAGAAGTAGTGTCTCTTCTCCGCTCTCTCAACCAATCATGGTCAAAGGTCTAATGGGTAATTTTCAATCTGGTTTTCGACAGTGCTGCAGCACAGGCTGCTCTCCTACAGGTTGTAGATGCTGCGATGCAATTCTTAGATTCAGAAAAGTTTGCCTCCTAGATCTTTCTGCAGGGTCAATCTCTTTCTGATCAACATCCTGAACAACAGAATGGTTGTTGATGCCATAATTCTCAAATGGATCACTTCGCACTTGTCCAACTGGTCCAAAACAGGTAAAATCGGGGATATTCACTCTGGTTGTTTTACTGCAAGGTGTTCCTGAAGGCTCTACTATGTCCCCAACTGTGTTCAAGGTCTACTGGAACCATGGGGGGGAGGGTGTCATCCTTAAGAATTTTAAAACTCTATATCATCGATACACTGATGACACACAATATTTCTTGCCTTTCCCCACCAGCGGAGACTGTGCAAAGTTGGCGGTCCACCTACCATCTGAAACTCAGTCCAGCCCCGCCCCACAGAAATGAGTTAATGATTATCTCAAGTATGTAGCCCAACCTGCCTACACAATCTTGGATCAACTTGTTTCACATCCTAGTATGTCACTGTACTATCACTGACAATGCCAAACTGTTTGGGTGTATCCTCGACAGCAGACTTAACCTAGAGCCTCATATAAATACCATGGCAAGGGGCACTCATTGCTAACTCAGACTAGTATGGCATGTTAGACAATTTATCCCTGAACAAGATTTCAAGTTCTTAATTCAGCCCGAATCATCACTGGATGCCAAATAAAAGCTACCATATAAGTCCTGTGCTTTTAATCCTCCTTTATCTGCACCCCGCCTCCTTCCTAAATTAACTTCTTCTGCTAGTACTATTCGGAGTTCTCCATTGTCTAGTTTTAGACACCCAGGGGCACTCTTGAGATTCTTTACTTAGCGGTCACCTTTTGTAGAACATACCAGACAGAAATCTTGCACAAGATGGAATATGTCAAAATACCCAAAACTTAAGGGGCGTGGCCAACCGCCGACGAAGATGGCCGCTTTCTAGAGCGGCTCTGCCGACCTGCTCTCTTCCCCCGATAAATCCAAACACTTATCCGGTATTGCAGACCCCCTAAGTGTGCGCCGCAGTGAGGTGGCGGCGCCGTGAACGTAGTGGAGTGAATAGCGATCGCCGCGGAGGCAGTCCAAGGCAGATCCGGACCTGCGGCCTCCCAACGAGCCGAAGCCCCGGGCTCCAGTGAGCCGCGGTGCCTCAGACGAGAGTCGCGATGTGCTGGGAGGAGCGAGAGCCTCGCGTGGAGACGAGCTCCGAAAGATAAAGGATCCAGTACAGAACCGCGCAGAGGCAGAGAACCGGTGAGGTGATGCCAGAAGCGGGGGGAGGGGGGGAACAGGTTCCGACTGCGCGTTCCGGACCCGCAGGGTCAGAGAGGCCCGATCAAGACACTAGCAAGGCCCCGCCCGCTGTGCTGGTCGGTGGTTAACGTGGGCCCCCCCTCCCTAAAAACCGGATGCAGCATGGTTCTCGGAGTGGCGAGGGCGGCAGGGCGACCCTAAAGAGGAGATACTCCAGCACCATGTAGCTACACCGAGGGTACGAGCGTTGTAGGCCTAAGAAGTGGAAAAGAAGCAGCTTCCAGGATACGCCGAGGGCATGGGGAGTTTGCAGTTAATCTCCCCCCCTCCTCTCTGAGAAGAAGCGGAGCAGTTAAGGGCGCGGACTGTAGGCAAGGGGCCGGAGAGAGACAGGGAAACTTGACAGGCCGCGTGGGGGTGAACACTTACCTACGGCAGGCGGCAAGGAGTACCAGTGGGTCTGGCCCCCCCATCCAACCACAGTGTAAACATGACAGGGGGCAGAACCACAAAAAGCTCGCACCGAACCAAAATGGACAAGTTCACCTTGCCCAAGGGCACAGAGGCGCCAGATGTGACCACAGAGCACCAGTTGGTGGCGTCCCAGCAGCAGGGATCGGGAGAGGCTCTTTCTCTGCAAGATATAATGGCGGCGATCCAAGGAGTGCGCACGGCGCTAGAAGGAAGAATCGATGGTGTGGGGGCAGACATCTTCTTGATAAGGGCGGACCTGCGTAACATGGGTTCCAGGCTACAAGCAGTGGAAGGCACAACAGAGACCCTCACACAAGACACCAAAGCCCTTAAGGAAAGAGTTGAGGAACTCCAGTCAGTGACGGCTAATCTGGAAGCAAAGCTCGATGATTATGAAGGAAGGTCAAGGAGGAACAATGTGCGAATTTTGGGGGTGCCAGAAAGGGCGGAGGGCCCTTCCGTCGACCTCTTTGTTGAAAACCTCATCCGCAAACAGCTGCAGCCTCGTGGCCTATCAGACATGTTCACAGTGGAGAGAGCCCATAGAGTGCCGGGGGGAAGGCCGCGCCCTGGTGCCCCTCCAAGACCCATCCTAGCCTGTTGCCTAAACTACAGATAGGGACGTGGTGCTCCAGACAGCCAGAGTGGCCCCACCAGTCGCACTAGAGAACGCGAGAATATCCTTCTTCCCTGACTACACCCAGAAAGTACTAAAGCAGAGGTCGTTTCTTGCGGTGAAACAGGAACTGAGGAAAAGGGAGTACTCCATGCTTTACCCGGCGAAGCTCCGAGTGGAAGGGGGGAAAACGTGGTTTTTTGATTCCGTAGAGGATGCATGGGCATGGATCGAGGGATGGCGCACAGTGGGGCGCCCCCCAACCAAACGTAATCAAGGACCAAAGCTCAAGAAACCGCCCAGTTCCACAGAAATTGAACAACGGAGAGACAGCCAGGGGGCGAAGGTACTGAGGTCAGAGAGAGTGAGTGAGTGAATATCAGGAGGGGTGTCCAATGACAAATGAGACTTTCGGCAATTAGGAGATGGTGTCCTGGCTCTCCCTCCGGTTGTTTTTTCCCCCTAAAATTTCAGGAAGAGGCGAGTAAGAGATGCAGGCGAAAGGATTTCCGACACAGAGACGGTTCTGAGCGGTAACCCCATCAGAAAGGCAGACTTTGGACTACAGCGGTCTGAAAAGGGGGGTCTGCTACACATTTGAATGTCCGGGGGGGTCCTCGTACTCCTGGATCTTTTCAGAGGGGGACGGAAGGCGCTCTGCTGAGTTGGGGGAGGCGGGATGTTTTACTTCGCATGGCAGGGTTGCGGGGTGGGGGGTTGTTGGGGGGGTAAGAGGGGGTGGGGGGCGAGAGGGGGTCACCCCGTTGGGTGAGGCTCTATTGTTTGTGTTTGTAAACAAAATGCACGCACCACTAAGGAGAATGCACCACACAAGGGCACTAGAAGTATTGGTTAATTACGAGGGAGAGTTGCCCCTAGTGAGGAAAACATTGGCGAGATGAGAGTGGGAATCAACACCTTCCAACCGTGGATATGGGACACAACGTGAGGCCGGACCTCAGGCTGATGGCGTGGAATGTTAATGGCTTGGGTGATAAAATAAAAAGAGGCATAGTACTTAAATTCATCAAAAGGCATGCGCCGGACGTAATCCTCCTGCAGGAAACCCACCTGCTAGGAAATAAATGTAAGGCATTAGACAGGGTGGATACAGGATGGAGAGTCACGCGGGAATCACCGCTAGCTCCAGAGGTACCGGGATTCTGGTTAAGAAAAGTTTCCCACTTATAATCGAAAGGACATGGTCAGACAAGCTGGGGAGGTACACGGCGACCTCAGGGAAATGGGAGGGGGAGATCATTAATATAGTTTCACTCTACGTTCCCCCGGTGATGGCGAGCTTGACGCTCCGTGACCTTGGGACACTCCTACTTGAATTACCGACTGGACATCTCATGATAGGGGGGGGATTTCAATATGACGGTCGACGACCAACTAGATAGGCACCCAGTACGGACATCCCATTTGAGACAGACGCAATTAACTGATTTCCTCACAGCGCTGGGTCTTAGTGATATCTGGAGAGCCCAACACCCGAGGGACAGTGAATATACTTTCTACTCAAATGTTCACAATAGCAGATCTAGGATCGACCTCCTAATTGCACCAGCTGACCAGATTTCGAATTTTAGTGAAGCGAGACATCTCCCGAGAGGGATATCGGACCACTCCCCAGTATGGGCAGTATACTCGATAGGGGCTCCAAGACCTAGAAACACCATCGCGATTAACGCGCGATACCTAAAAATCCCGAGTATTAGGGACGACCTCAGTAAAACGACGGAAAGATATTTTGAGGAAAACGTGGCCTCGGTGACGTCCTCTAAGACGCTGTGGGAGGCGTTCAAAACAGTCATCAGGGGGCAAGCACTTGCACTGATGATTGGACACAAGAGAGACAAGCATTGGCATAGCCAATAGGTCTCGCCTTTGGGACCTTATAAGTGTTTAGCCAGAGATATTGGCAATGTTTTTAATGTATGTTGTAGTGCAATGTAGCTGCTGTGTTCAATACTGTAAATTTTGTGTGCAAGTTGTGCTTAGTGTAGTGACGTTAGGGCAGTGGCATGGTGTGAAATGTAGTGGTGAGTTGTGATATGATGTGTGTTGGTGGTATGTATGTGTAAGTAAAAAAAAATGTAAGTAAGTCCGTTTTTATATAGTGCAGCTCCTCACCCTTACGGGTCTCAAGGCGCTGGGGGCCGGAGTGGAAATTAAGTGAGCTATTGCCCAGAGTCACATGGTGCTGAGCTGCCGCCGGAGCCGGGGATCGAACCGTGAACCCTGTGCTCCGAAGTCAGCTGCCCTGGCCGCTGCACCACACCTCTGCGGGTGTGTATGTTGGTGGTATATGTAAGTTTACACCCCCCCAAAAAACAATTGTAATGATATTAATTATGTGCACAGTGTGATGCGGTTAATGTCTTTTGTAAGCTTTTTAAAATCAAATACATTGTTTTGTTAGTTGTGTGTTATTTTTCTATATGGCTATGTAAAGGCTTTATTTGAAAGCAATTAGAATCTGAAAATGTTCTGCAAAAAAGCTCCAAAATAGTTAGGGGGTGTATAGTATTGGTAATAGTGCCAGTTGCCTGGGACATAAAATACCTATTATACGGATAGACAAATGTAGAAAGTATCTGGCACATAAAAGAGTTATTGGGGAGAAACATTATTTCTTATATATTTACTGGAATAACTGACGTTTTTATTTGCAATTTTGTTTGCATGATGTTTGTCCGTAACATTTTTATTAGTATGAATTTAGTTGAGCTGGAAAAAATAGTAGTTATAATGTACATTTATAGACGTTTCCTAGATATATTTACACTGTTGCAATATCTTTTTATATTTCTATAAAAATGCCATTGCAAAATATGACTTCACATGTTCGCGGTAGCATTAGGTGCGCTGCGGTCACAGGGCTGTGCTTGGAGCATTAGGTGCGCTGCGGTCACAGGGCTGTGCTTGGAGCATTAGGTGCGCTGCGGTCACAGGGCTGTGCTTCAAAGCGCCACGAAGCTGCAGGCCCCACCTGTAGCGCTGTTTACAGTATGCCTCTCCCTGCATTGGAACTGGGGCAGGTCATTTCTCTTTTTTTTTCTGCAGATTTATATAGCGCGAACTTGACCCGAAGGTTTTGGAGCGCTTTACATGAGCTCTAGTTACGTTACACAAGGACACTTTAATATGCGGCCTACCAGCATGTGCTGGGAGAAATTTCGCAAAACTGCCCAATGATTAACATGGGTTTCTCAAAAACAGGCATTTTTTTGTGAGTCAGCACAGTGGTCGCACAAAGTAGCGGTAAGCAGTGGCGAGGTAAAGCAGAGCAAAAGATGTATGTTTTTGTGTTAATCTAGGAAGTCTGCTAATTATATAAATTTGAAAGCTTCGTGTAGCCTGTGACATGCCAGCTATGCCGTTTCACTGATTAGTTTTGAAAAAGTATGAATATGATAAGGAACTGTGAATGTGTGTGCGCTGCTGGGGTATCTAATTAACTAGAACTTATGTAGTTAACTTTCAATCCAGAAAGTTGTGGCGCTTGTAACGCGCTGTAAAAAAAACAGAAGGAACAAGAACGGCCGCAAAAGTGAAAGCAAATCGCGCGGAAAATTAATTAAATAAACAAGCGCGGTCCCCAAAGTGAAAGCGGACCGCGCTACAGATAATAACAAACAAGGAAGAGTGGGAGGGGGTGCAAACATGGAGCGCAGGCTGCAAATGAAAACAAGCAGCTCAAGAGGAGTGGTGGGGGCGGGCACAGGAATGTAGCTGCCGCCCTGCGCGCCGCTGCTCGCTCCGTAGAGCAAAACGCCGTGGGAGTCAACGTTACAAAAAGAGGAGGGACATGCACACGCCTTTACCGATTTGCGTGCTTTCATTCTTGAAAGACACACGCAAAAGCCAATCCTATGCGTGGGGGGGGAGTCAGACCCACACGGAGTAGTTTTGAGTAGTTACAAGAAGCCTCGCAGCGCATGCGGGCTGCGCTAGGCTCGACCTAAAAAAAGGAAGGAGGTAGAGGAGGTGGAAAAGAGTATAATAGAACTAGAACAAAAGGTGGTCAGTTCTGACGACGAGTTTAAAGCAGCAAGAATACAAAGACCAGATGGAGAATGCGGCACGGGCCTCACTCGAGGAAACAAGGTACCGAGTCTATGAGCACGGCGATAAAGCGGGGAAGCTCATCGCCTGGCTCGATAAAAAAGAGAGGGCTAATCGGTGGGTGGCCGCTATACAAACGGCAGGCGGGGAAACCCTAACATATCCCCCACGGTATAGCGGACGAGTTCGCAAATTACTACGAGCTCATATATAAGTCAGGGTCTACCTGCTCCACACAGGAAGCTTTAGAACTCCTAAAAGATAGACCCTCGGCCCCCCCTCACACAAGAGGAGGTCTTTGGACGAGGAGCTTACTAGTGAAGAAGTCCAGCAGGCCCTCAGGGAGGTCAGGTCGGGGAAAGCCCTAGGCCCAAACGGGATCCCGGTCGAACTCTATAAAGTAAAGGCCACTCACACTGTGCCCCACTTGTTAAACATATTCCGGGAGAGTTGATTGCCGGCCAACTGCCCCCGGAGCAAAGACTAGCATCGATAGTTGTAATCCATAAAGAAGAGAAAACAAGAGACCAGTGTGGGTCGTACCGCCCCATTTCTTTACTAAATGCAGAAGCTAAGATTCTCGCCAAACTCCTGGCACGTCGCTTGATACCCATTATCACTAAAGTGATTCACCCAGATCAGTTCGGGTTCTTTCCGGGCAGGAATACCACCCTCAATCTGCAGCGGTTACATGGGGTAATGGGTCATGCGAGTGGGATACAGGAGGAGGCGGTGATATTGTCCCTTGACGCTCGCATGGCCTTTGACATGATTGCGTGGCCCTTCCTGTTGGCAGTGTTGGAACATATGGGGGTGGGTCCGAGGTTCCGGGCCTGGGCCCAACTCTTGTACACGGCTCCCCTGGCGCACGTAAAGGTAAATGGGAGGATATCCCGAGTGTTACGGCTACATCGGGGGACCAGGCAGGGCTTCCCCCTGTCTCCCTTGCTGTTCACGCTCGCTCTCGAGCCTCAGGCGGATTGGATTCGGGGGGACCCTCTCATTAGGGGCCTGCGGTGGTCAGAGGACAGTGAGGACAGAATATCATTGTACGCCGAGGATATCCTCCTGTATGTGGCGTCTCCCAGATCCTCGATTGCTAGAATCCTAAACATTTTCACGACCTACCGACGGTTCTCCGGCTATACGATTAATTGGTCGAAGTCGGGGATCCTCATTTTACATGGGGGGGGGGTGCCGGCATTGCCAAAAGACTGCGAGGCGCAGGTGGTGTCAGATGGATTCCGCTATCTCAGGATATTTGTCACTGCCAACCCTGAATTGTTCACGGCGCAAAACTTAAATCCCCCATTGACTCGACTGAAGGTCGATGTACAGCACTGGAGAGCGCTCCCGCTCTCCCTGTTGGGTAGGGCTACCCTCTTCAAGATGATGGCATTGCGGCGATTCTTGTATGTCCTCCAGAATACGCCCTTCTCAATACCGGACAGTTATTTTAAATCAATTCAGGGAGAGATAAGAAAGTTGTTATGGGAAGGGGGGGCTCCAAGAATAGCGCTCACTAAACTCACTAAGGGATGGCGGGATAGCCCTCCCGTATATTCCAAGCTATCATCGGGCAGCGCACTTAATGGTGGTCAACCAGTGGGCACATATGCCCATGACTGAACCGGCATACCGGATGGACCAATTAAACTTGGGTCCGACGGGGTATCTCAGGGCGCTGTACACCCCGCCCAAAAAGCTCCACCTCAGAGCGCCCACGGGGCTCACGGTACAGATCTGGCATGGGACACAGAGTTGGGGTGGAAAAATAAGATTACACAAGCAACACCACTGTGGGACTCGCAGCTCCTAGAGAGACTTAAGGAGAGGCAGGGCTTTGACAAGTGGGATCTGGTGGGTGTGTCGACAGCCCGAGTTGTGTGGAGGGGAGGGAAGGTAAGACCATTTACTGAACTACAGAAAGACTATGACTTGGCCCCCTCGGAGGCATTTCGGTATCTGCGACTCCGCCATGCCCTGCAAGCAACCCTCCCTGGGAGGGACCCGCTTCCAGAGTCGTCCCCGCTCGAAAATAGATTACTGGAGGAGCATCTAACTAAAAAGGCGATCTCGCTAACATAAAAAAAACTAATTAACCACGCTCCAGACAATTTAACCCATTTAAAAGTGAAATGGGAAACAGACACCCCGGACTGGCAGGAGGCAATAGCATCTCCCCGTGAAGTGGCGATTCGGGCCCGGTTTCGCCTGGTTCAACTTAAAATACTTCACAGGGCCTATATTGCATGCACCACACTAGTAAAGATGGTGAAAATAACGGAAGCTTCCTGTCAGAGGGGATGTAACTTGGTGGGCACATTCTTTCACATAATATGGGCCTGCCCCAAAATTCAGGAATATTGGGCTAAAATAATTCAATGTCTGAGTGAAGTGTATGGAAACGAGCTACGTTGCGAACCAAAATGGTGTCTCCTGAATGAGTGGGAGGCAACAGATTTGAGTAGCGGAGACCAAATTGGGGGGACATTGGCCCTAATGATCGCCAAAAGAAACATAGCACGGGCGTGGGGCTCGGAGGTGACTCCATCTTTGGGAGAATGGAAGAGGGATATCAATCAATCACGTCACTTATAAAGCGCACTACATACCCGCGAGGGTCTCAAGGCGCTGGGGGAAGAGGGGGGTGGTGCTGCTACTGATCGAAGAGCCAGGTCTTGAGGAGTCTTCTGAAGGCCAGTAGGTCTTGGGTCTGTCGGAGGTTGGTGGGGAGGGTGTTCCAGGTCTTGGCGGCGAGGTGGGAGAAGGATCTGCCGCCGGCGGTCGTTTTCCGGATGCGGGGGACTGTGGCGAGGGCGAGGCTGGTCGAGCGGAGCTGGCGGGTGGGGGTGTAGAAGCTGAGTCGTCTGTTGAGGTAGGCTGGTCCGGAGTTGTGGAGTGCTTTGTGTGCGTGGGTGAGGAGCTTGAAGGTTATCCTCTTGTTGACAGGGAGCCAGTGCAGGTCTCTCAGGTGGGGTGTGATGTGGCTGCGTCGGGGGATGTCGAGGATAAGACGTGCAGAGGCGTTCTGGATGCGTTGCAGCCGTCTCAGGAGCTTAGCCGTCGTTCCTGCGTAGAGGGCGTTTCCGTAGTCCAGCCTGCTGGTGACGAGGGCCTGGGTGACTGTTTTTCTTGTTTCGGTGGGGATCCACTTGAAGATCCTGCGGAGCATTCGGAGGATGTTGAAGCAGGATGAGGAAACGGCGTTGACCTGCTTAGTCATGGAGAGGGTGGGGTCGAGGATGACCCCTAGGTTGCGTACGTGGTCGGTGGGTGGCGGGGCTGTTCCCAGTGATGTTGGCCACCAGGAGTCGTCCCAGGCTGAAGGGTTGGAACCAAGGATGAGGACCTCCGTCTTGTCCGAGTTCAGCTTCAGGCGGCTGGTCCTCATCCATTCGGCGACGGCCTTCATTCCTTCGTGGAGGTGGGCTTTGGCGGTGTGAGGGTCTTTGGTGAGGGAGAGGATCAGCTGGGTGTCGTCGGCGTAGGATATGGACTGGTGGAGGTGGCAGAAAAGGCGGTATATACGAACAGAGGATGCCCGAGTAAGTGGGGGAAGGTCTGGAGCAAGTGGAATCATTATAGAGGCAACCCGTGCACGCCGCCGGAGCCCCGGGGGAGGGTGGAACAACTGTTGGAAAAAATTTGACCAAGATGAGTGGAAGGAAGGAGAATACTGTAAGGTGCTAGGTGGGGATTGTTAAAAAATGTGTACAAGTATTCTGGTGCGATCACAGAATGTCATTTATGTAAGATTGTATCTGCGTGTTATGGTTACAATAAAAAGATTATTATTATTTTTTTTAAATACCCCAAACTTTAGGAATTTTTGTGAGATCATAGTCATCAGAAAAATCGACAGCCATTGTAGATGATTAATATCAGCGTCCCCACTGATGGCCAAACAGTGCATCCTGGTAAAGCCGAAAAGGAAGGTATGATGCATGGCTAAAAAGAAGTCAAATACATGCTAAAGACCCCACAGTGACTGCACTCTAACTTGCTTCAGGACCTCAACATGATTCAAGCATGCAAGGGACCAACCCACAACAAAGGTGCCACACTGGACCTCATCATTGCTAAACAGCGATCAGTATACATGCTAGACATCACCATAAAAGACTGGTCAGACCGCCACCAAATTCTTTTCCAAATATCCGCACAAGAAACTAAAATTAAGGGTCAAATGAGAAGGAAAAAAACGTGGTACAGAAGTGCAAACAGATCAGAACTGGTGGGGCTGTGCCAAACCTCCTTGGCAGCCCGGTCTGATCAAACATCGGTGCAAGATCTGACATCTCTACAACAACAATATGACCGACATAATCCAGAAGCCTGCGCCATTACGGCTAAAAAGAAAAAGTCTGTACCGTGGTTCAACCAAAACAATGAAAGAAGACAACGTAGACATCTCAAACGTCTATGATGGAATGATCCAAACATTACCCATCTTGAACAATTGAGAATGCACAGAATCTCATACAAATAGGGTATCCTGAAAGCCAAAACAACAGCGAGCAGCTCTCAACTAGACGAAGCAAAGAACCATTCCAGAAAACTCTGACATAATAAAGCAACAATCAGGAAAATTTACAGAACCCACAATTGCAAACAACTTGACAGACATCTGCAACACCTTCTCAACTTTCTTTAAAGAAAATATTGCAACCATAAGCGATTCCATTCCCAGCCAAGCTAGTGACCAACCTAGGGAATCCAGCAACCCCACTCTCACAACACACTATAAGAATACTGATCAACACACCCCTACTATACCAAGGGAAAATGGAGCCTAATGGAACAGTTTCAGATCTCTGTCAGAGAGGGAAATCGAGAAAACCATTCAGTCAATGAAACCCACCACACATTTAGACAATCCCATTCACTTCCACCTACTGAAAGAGATCCACATATCAGTCACCCCCTGATGGACGGAAATAGTGAATGCATCTCTACAGCAAGGATCCCTCCCAGAATGCCTGAAAAAGGACCAAGTTTCTCCCCTACTAAAAAAACAGGCACAGACCTGAAAGACTTAACTTCCGACCGGTATCCAGTCTGGGTTTCCTGGCTAAACTGGCAGAAAAATTAGCACACGATCAGCTTTGTGAATACATCAAGAATTCTGACCTATTAGACACACACCAATCAGGTTTCAGACTTGGACACAATACTGAGGTCACCATTCTAAACATCCTAGATGATATACAAGCATCACTATACCAAAACGAATCCTGTCTCGTAATACTTCTAGATTTATCTGCTCAACACAGTCAGCCACAAACGCCTCAGAGAACTTTTGAAATCAGAATGGGCCTATCAGGACCTGTCCTTAACTGGTTCACCTCCTTCCTGCAGAACCATCAACAAAGAGTCAAACCCGGAAACACTCTATCTGATGTAGCAGACATCGACAGGGGCATTCCACAAGGATCTACTATTTCACCAATGCTCTTCAATCTAAACATGCAACCTCTCACTGAAATCCTGAAACAATCAAAAATCTTGTAACACATGTCCGCGGATGACACTCAACTCTACATCAAACTCTCCTCTCAAGAGGATATGACAGAACTGGCTGGCGCACAACCATCTAAAACTAAAACCGAATTCATTATTTTCTCCCCACTCCTCGGATTCCAACAACCTCAACTATGAGCTCAGAACCTCAAGTCGCTAAACTGCACCCCAACCCTCTGCGACTTTCTAAAATCTCTCGGCATCACACTAGACTCAAATCTAAACATGTGCATTCACATACAAACTGCAACTAGAAGCGCTAACCTGCATCTGCACATTCTAAGAAAACTAAAACCCTTTATACCGCCAGGAGACCTCAAAACGGCAGTACAATCTCTAGTCCTCTCAAGACTGGACTATGGGAACGGCACACTCATAGGTCTACCTAAAACAAGCCTAGCCCTTATGAAAGTGACAATAAATTAAATGAAATGCTGATCGCATTTCTCCATCACTCAAGAGCCCTCAACTGGCTCCCAGTTGAAGCTAGAATCCAACTGAAGGCGGCATGCATAACACAAATCTATACACAATTCTGGTCTGAAATACATGGCGAAGAGGATCGAACTATCAGGGAGAGGCAGAGATTTCAGAAGTGCTAAATCCCTCACACTAGAACCAGACAGATAAAAAAAAAAAGGAAAAAACACGTCCGCACTTTCTCCAGAGGTGCCCCAAAAATATAGAACTCCCTAAAACCCTCAACAAGAACGATTACCGCATTCGGACTTTACTGGAAGGAAGTTAAAGCCTTACTACTAGAAGAAAAAAAAACACGTCATAAGAAAATTCTTTTGAAACGGTCATTCACCAGATTCTATATTGTGTTCTATAGTTTTGTACTGTGCTCTTCGACCTCTATGTACAGCTATCCTATGTGACAGGTGTTTATTGGACTGCAAACCTCTTCAGATCTCTCTTTGTACAGCGCTGATACCATGGTGGACATGTTCACGCTATATAAATCACTAGAAATGAATAAATGTCCTCAATAAAAAGATGATCCTGAGAGGTCAGAACTGAAGAACTGCCTTCCACTCTAAAAAAGAGTGGGGGAGTAGACTCTGCAGAATGACTAACCCAAGACAGGAGGAGGCTCGAAAGATGCAGGGATCCAGAAGGGGGGAGGAGTGCATTGGCACCTTATACATCTGAGGTTACGCACTTTTAATGTTTTGTGAACTGACGAGTCCTTGAATCGGTCATACTTTTTACAGACTACCAACAATTCTGATCCAACACAAAAACTTGAACAATGTCAAGCAAGCACCTGATTCAGCCAAATTCTTTGTAACCAGATCACAATATTCCTGTTCACTTTCTGAACCTACAGAAGAAAAGGAACTTGTAAAGCATGAAAAGCTCACCCAATCACAGGCATCATTGCGCTAAAAGAGACAATGACCAGTTTTAGCCATCTTAATGAGCAGACCAGGAAGGTTTTAACAGCCTTCCTAAAAGTAGGACGGGATGAATTACACTTTACCTCCCAGGTAATGCACTCCAAAGTCGCGGGTCACAGACTGAGAAGGACTTGCTACCAGTCCTTGATCTTAAAAATCTGGGATTGGAAAATAGCATAGCGTTCCGAGAGCAATGACGGAGAGGTTTCCCGCCATAGAAACCCTGTGCAGAAGGCATAGAGCCTTAAAGGAGAAGGATAAGTTACTTACCTGTAATCCTAGTTCTCTTCCAGGGGTATACTCAAAGTCAAAAGCACTGAATAGTCCCGCCCACATGTGGTGACCCCGAAGCATTAACAAAAAATATATGCATATAAATATATATATATATTAATGCATGTTTAACCGAATCTAAGGACTAGTCCTGTGTAAACATCATCAATATATAATATACACCCATGTATATAAATATGCAGCCTAAAACCCCAAATTAGGCTTAAATATGCCAATATTGCATTGCATTTTTTCATTTAAAATAAATCATATATAACAACATTTCCATGTCAGTGAAATGTACTCTTAACTTGTTTGAACATAGCCTTTATTTTCAAGGTAAAAGGCAAGGTGATAGCAGGCAGACTAGCCCAGAAGGCTGCATATAGAACACTCATCAAAAAACTGGCACCGTGCCTTTAAGACCTCCAGGACTTCCAGGCTCCCATCATGCCCCACAGGTGACAGTTAGGTCAGGTCTTTTTTCAACGGCGTGAAACACTGTGTAGTGATCATAATGAGACCGATTGTGGTTATAAGCAAGGTATTCGTCTGGGGAGGAGGGAGGGTTGCTTATGACTTTGATGAGTATACCCCTGGAAGAGAACTAGGATTACAGGTAAGTAACTTATCCTTCTCTTCCAGGGGATACTCATCAATAGCAAAACCAAAGGGGATGATGGACGGAATGTTGAACATTGCAAGCACTCACCCCCAGTCAACTGATCTGGGTTTAATCCATCATCATTCTTTAGCTCACTCCGCCACCCCAGTTCAGACATGGCCATATGCAAATCAGTCTGACCCTGTGCCTCATGGGAACAGTCCAGCCCGAACTGCCAAGCCATGTCTTCCCTGGACCGGAAACAAGCATCCTGGGACCTGTTTCTGCCTTACAGCCGTCATCAGCCAGGCTATCTTGAATCCAGTGGCAAAGTGAGCAAGGGACCCACGTCTGGGCATACCCTGCCAACTTAGGGCGAACATAGCAAAACCAAAGGGGATGATGGACGGAGTGTTGAACATTGCAAGCACTCACCCCCAGACAACTGATCTGGATACTCATCAATAGTCATAAGCACTGAATAGAGTAGCAAGCCCATCAACTGAATCCTGCGGATGAATACCTACATATCAAACACATTTTGAACAATTTGTTATCCAAAAAGATTCCTCGAGACTTGCCCAAACTGAGCATCCACCCGAGTGCCAGAATCTAAGCAGTAATGGCGTGCAAAAGTGTGGACTGAGCGCCATGTAGCCACTTTGCATATCTCTTGAATGGGTACATTTCTAAGAAGAGCCGCAGTAGCAGCTTTACCACTCGTGGAGTGAGCCCTTTGCTTGCCAGTGAACTGCTTGTGAGCTAGCTGATAAGATAATATGATACAGGATACTATCCATCTAGCAATGGACCGTTTAGAAGAAGGAAAACCAGTGTGCATTGGACCATAGTTAACAAAAAGACGGTCCGACTTTCTTATATCCTTCGTTCTAGCAAGATAGAATTTCAACACCCTCTTCAAGTCAAGTGAATGTAACCCCCTCTCAGAGGAGTGGTAGGATTTGGAAAAAATGTGGGTAGGGTGATCGACTGATTAATATGAAAATCCGAGATCACCTTAGGTAGGAAACTCGGGTGAGTTCTCAGAACCACTCTGTTAGCATGGAAAACAAGATAAGGCTCTGTAGAACATAAGGCCTGAATCTCGCTCACCCTGCGAGCAGAGGTAATTGCCACTAGAAAAGCGGCCTTCCCAGAGGTGCTGCAGAGAAGCTTTGTGAATGGGTTCAAAGGAGGGGCCCATTAATTTAGAGAGGACAATATTAAGTTCCCAGGCAGGGGAAGGTAACCGAATTGGTGGGTAGACCTTTCTTGGCCCTTCGAGGAAGTCTTTAACAACTGGCATTAGCAAGAAATATTTCTGAGCAGGAGACTTTCTATAAGCTGTAATTGCTGCCAGATGCACTCTAATAGAAGAGAACTGTAAACCTGCTTTAGCCAAGTACAAAAGTTATGATAGAATAACCTGTTCTTGGCCCAGGATAGGGTTATGTCCGTTATCTGAACACCACAAATAAAAACGCTTCCATTTGAAAGCATATGATTTCCTCTTAGAAGGCCTTCTCGCTTCCTTTAAAATCTGCATGCAGTCCTGCGAAAGGCCTAAGTAACCATATTGGAGGAACTCAGGAGCCATGCTGCAAATCTCAGTGACGGAAGGTTGGGTTTCTTCCCTCCTAACTTGGTTAAAAGATCCAGATGGCATGGCAGCCTCCTGTGTGGCGTTTTGGAAAGGTGTAGCAGGTCCGGGTACCACCACTGGCGAGGCCACTCTGGCACAATCAGGATCATCTCTGTCCTGGATCTGTAGCGTTTGTTGATCACCAGTGGTATGAGACTGGTGAGAAAGCGTGGAGTAATGTCTCTGACCAGTCAATCAAAAGTGCATTCCCTCTGGAGCCTGGTTGAGGGTACCTAGATTCAAAGGCGCGGCATTTTGCGTTTGAAGCGTCTGCAAATAGATCGATATCTGGGAAACCCCATCTCCGAAAAATGTCTTGTGTTACCTCGTCTTTTAGCACCCAGTGGTGCGCTTCGACGAAGTTGCGGCTAAGTTCGTCCGCTTGTGCATTGAGGGCGCCTGGGAGGTGAATTGCTGATATGGACATGTTCCTCGCCAGCAGCCATTTCCAAATCGCTTGAGCCTTCAGAGACAGGGGTCTGGATCTGGTCCCACCCTGTTTGTTCAGGTAATACATCGTTGTGGTATTGTCCGTCTGAACCAACAGGGAGCGAGACACTATGGAGGGAAAGAACGCTTTGAGAGCCAGATGTACCGCTCTTAGCTCCAACATGTTGATGTGGTAAGTATTCTCCTCTTCTGACCATATCCCCTGGACCTGAAGAGATTTCCATGTGAGCACCCCAGCCCTGAAGGGACGCATCTGTCACAAAAGCTTATTTGGATATTTCCTGATGGAAGGGAACTCCTTTCAGCAGATGAGGTTGTTGCATCCACCATCTTATTGACACTTGGACTGCGTGAGGAAGAGTCATGGTGTCCTTCCACCAGTTGGAGACTTGAGACCATTGGTCCTCTAGTGTTTGTTGTAACAGTCTCATCTGTAGTCTGGTATTTGGAACAATGATTATGCATGACGCCATCGAGCCTAGCAGAGAGGACACCTGTCTGGCCGTGGGATGAGGTGTTCGTAGGAGAGAATGACATTTGAGGAGTATTGATGATAGTCTCGCCTCCGAAGGAAACGCGTTTGCAGTGTCTAAGGTAGCACCCAAGTAGTGTTTACTTTGAGTTGGATTGAGGATAGATTTCTTGACATTGACACACAGGCCCAACTGATTTAAGAGCTGAATTCAGAATCTCAGATGTTCCTGCAGGAGGCTGGGAGATGCACTCTTGAGTAGCCAGTTGTCTAGATAGGGATAGATGAAGATCTTTTGTTTCCGCAGGAAGGCAGCCACCACCGCCATGCATTTTGAAAAGGTGCCCGGAGCCGATTTGAGTCCGAAAGGCAGAACTTTGAACTGGAAGTGGTCCGACTCTATCCTGAATCGTAGAAACTTCAGGTGCTTTTGAGAAATTGGGATGTGAAAGTAAGCATCCTGAAGGTCTATGGAGCACATCCAGTCCCCTTGATGGATATGTGGAATGATTGGGTGAAATGCCAACATTCTGAATCTCTCTTTGAGGACACGTTTGTTTAAGAGTCTGAGATAGCGTATAGGCCTGAACTCCTTGTTTGGACCTTTCTTTGGAACCAAGAAGTAACAGGAATAGATCCCCTGCCGATGTTGTTGCCAGGGAATCTTTTCGATGGCATGTTTTTGCAACAGGGTGGAGACCTTCTCTCGCAGCCGCTTTAGCGGATGTACTGGAGTTTTCCAAGGAGGTACAGACGGTGGTGGGGACTTGAATCGGATTGAGTGCCCATTCCGCACAATATTGAGTACCCATTTGTCCTGCGTTATTTTGATCCACTCGTCCAAGTGAAACATTAAACTTCCCCCCCACCGGAGTGGGTAACAGAGTTGGGGGAAGCAAGCACTCACTGTCTGGGCTGTTTTGCCGTAGGGGTTGATTGTCTAGAGCCCCCTCTTCCTCTACAAGGCCACCGCTGATGGTAATGTGATCTCGCCTGATGTTGCTGCGATGACCAATGAGGGGTTTGAACCCTCTGCTGGTATTGGCAGCGATCATAAGGGCGGTAGCGACGTCGGAAGTCCTTCTTTTTCTCCAGACCAACGGCCTTCAAGGTATCCAATTCTGATTTCATCCTTGACATCTCATCACCCGCATGAGAGCCAAGGGAAAGTTGAGAATTCTGTGTTGGGCCTCTGGTTTCAAGCCCGTGAGTCTCAGCCAGGAGGAGCGTCTAGCGCAGATACCATGCGAATACCCATGAACTGCAAGGTCTGAAGCGTCTGCTGCTGCGCTTATGACCCGATTCGCCACGAGACCTCCTTCATGCAGGATCTCCTGAAAATCCTGTCGATCTTCCTTAGGTAACTTTTCCGTAAACCTTGAGAGAGAGTCCCATAACGAACGGTCATATCAACCCAACAGTGCAGAAGCGCTAGCAACCTTCATGTAAGTGGCAGAGGTGTTACACATCCTCTTACCGATGTAGTCCATGGCTTTGCTGTCTTTATCAGGGGAACTGCGGATGAGGAGACCCCATGTGCGCTTTCCTTGCTGCTGATACACTGATCGAGTCTGGTGGAGGATTAGATTTCAGAAAAACTGGGTCTTGTTCTGGGGCTCTGTATATCTGTACTATACGTGGTGGAGCTGCTCCCACTGAAGCCGGCGTTAGAAAGGTATGGAGAGCTGGTTCTAGAAGCCCAGGAACCAAAGGGAGCAGAGGTCTAGTGGAAGACCTATGTTGAAGTGTCTCAAATATGACATGTTGACAGGACCGAGGTAGGCATCTCAATGTTGAGCTTTGCAGCCACTCTACACAGTACCTCATTAAAGGTAAGGATAATGTTACTTACCCAGTAAGCATCTGTTCTTGGCATGTAGAGCTGTAGATTCACATGCTTTGCATACTCCTGCCATCTAGTGTTGGGTCCGGATCTTTGCAAGTTGTTTTTCTTCGAAGAAGTCTTTCCAGTCACGAGGTAGGTTACTCCTCCTTTCGGTGATAGTGCGCATGGGCATCGACTCCATTGTAGGATTGTTTTCCCGCAGAGGGTGAGAATGGATCAGTAAGTGTAGAATAGAGATGTCCATGCGTATGTATATAAGATAAGAAAGAACTGCAACAGGTACCCGGGCATGCGGGTGGGCGCATGTGAATCTACAGCTCTACATGGCAAGAACAGATGCTTACTGGGTAAGTAACATTATGCGTTCAAGGCATGTGAGCTGTAGATCACATGCTTTGCATAGACTATACAGCAGTATTCTCCCAAAGCGGTGACTAATCTGTAACTGTTGCAGTTGTCTGAAAAAGTGCTCCAAGTACTGCCTGGCCCACATTAGCTTGTTGTCTTGCTAACACATTTACACAATAATGTTTGATGAATGTGTGTGGTGTAGACCATGTTGCAGCCTTACAAATGTCAACTATGGGAATGTTTCCTAAGAAAGCCATAGTAGCCCCTATTTAGCGAGTGGAATGCGCTCTAGAGGGTATTGTTAAAGTTCTCTTTGCTTTTGCATAACAAGTCTGAATACATTTAACAATCCATCTAGCAATACCCGATTTGGATATAGGATTGCCCTTGTGAGGTGGAGCAAAAGCAACAAAAAGTTGTTTAGTCTTACGAAATGACTTTGTTCTTTCTATGTAATATAAGAGGGCTCTTCTAACATCTAAAGTATGTAGAGCTCGTTCTGCCACTGAATCTGGTTGAGGAAAGAACACAGGTAACTCAACCGATCGATGTGAAAGGCAGAAACTACTTTAGGTAGAAATTTAGGGTTGGTACCACTTTGTCAAGTTGGGAAAAAAAAGATTCTTCTATGGTTAGTGCCTGTAGCTCACCCACTCTCCTCAGTGAAGTAATTGCAAGGAGGAAAGCGAATTTCCACGAGAGAAATTGCAGTTCACATTTATGCATGGGTTCAAAAGGAGGGCCCATTAATCGTGTGAGGACTATGTTAAGATTCCCCACTGGGGCTGGTGGAAGTCTTGGTGGTATAACTCTTTTTAGTTCTTCCATAAAAGCTTTGATAACTGGTACTCTAAAGAGAGATAAGTGTTGCCTATTTTGTAGATAAGCAGCTTTTGCAGCGAGATGTAAGCGGATAGAAGTTTAAGCTAATTCTGACCGCTGCAAGTGTAATAAATAACAGATGATATTTTGTATGGAAGCAACCAGAGGATTGATATTATTATTACAAAAGATAACAAAATGTTTCCATTTAGCTGCATAACAAGCTCTTGTAGTAGGTCTTCTGGCCTCTTTGATAATGTTCATACAGTATGGTGGAAGATTTAGATAACCAAACTCTATGACTTCAAGAGCCAGATCGCTAGGTTGAGTTCTTTGGGATCTGGGTGTCTGATTTCTCCATGGCTCTGTGTGAGGAAATTGGATGTGAGATGCAGCTTTTGATGTGGAACTACTGATAGCTCCACCAGGGTCGTGAACCAAGGTTGACGGGCCCATGTGGAAGCTACTAAAATCAGTGTGAGGGATGTTTGCCTTGAGTTTCCGAACCACTGATGGAATGAGTGGGAGAGGCGGAAAAGCGTAGGCAAATGTCCCCAACCAGTTCATCCATAGTGCATTGCCTTTGGAGAGCGGGTGTGGATACCTGGAGGCAAAGCTTGGGCATTTCACGTTTTCGTGTGTGGCGAAAAGATCTATTTGAGGAAACCCCCAACTTTGAAAGTATGGGAGGAGAACTTGAGGGTGAAGTTCCCACTCGTGAATTTGCTGCCTCCGTCTGCTGAGAAGGTCGGCAATCTGATTGTTTACTCCTGGGAGGTGTTCTGCTAGGAGATAGATTTTGTGGTGTATGGGCCATTTCCAAATGTCTTGAGCTAGGTGTGACAGTTGGAGAGAGTGTCTCCCCCCCCCCCCCCTGTTTTTCTATATAATACTTAGCTGTCATGTTGTCGGTGTGGACCAGGACAGCTTTGCCTACAAGGTGAATTTGAAAGGCTTTGAGCGCTAGAAACACTGCTAGCAGTTCTAGATGATTTATGAGGAGAGCTTTTTGCTTTTGACTCCACAAGCCTTGAATTGTGTGATTCTGGAGATGAGCTCCCCAACCAGTGAGCGACGCGTCTGCTGTTAGTATTGTCTGTGGAACGCGGTCTATAAAGGGCCGTCCTTTTGACAAATTTTGTGGGTTCCACCACTGCAGAGAGCGATGAGTACGGCTGTTTACCAACACTAGATCGGTTAAGAGACCCTGCGACTGGTTCCACTGAATTGCTAAGCATTCTTGAAGGGGACGCATATGAAGCCTGGCATGGGGAACAATCATGATGCAAGAGGCCATCATTCCCAGCAACTGCATATACACTCGAGCTGGTAGTGTGTGAGTGGGCTGAAACTGAAGAATTAGAGCATGAATATCGCGAATTCTGTCTGCACTGGGGAAAGCCAGAGCTCTTTGAGTATCTAAAGTGGCTCCTAGATAGTTTTGAGTGTTGGAAGGTTGAAGATGCGACTTCAACACATTGACTGTAAATCTCAGTTGGTGCAGTAACTGCACCGTTATGTGAGTGAGCTGGAGACACTTTAGGTACGTACTGGCTTTGATGAGCCAGTCTTCCAAGTACGGGAAGACATGAATGTGTAGTCTTCGTAGGTGGGCGGAGACTACTGCCAGCCATTTTGTAAATACTCTGGGAGCAGTAGTGACTCCGAATGGGAGTAATTTGAACTGGTAATGCTGCCCCCCTACCACAAATCTGAGAAATTTGCGATGAGCAGGATGTATTGGAATGTGGAAATACGTGTCATTTAAGTCTAGAGTAGACAAAGTCGCCCTGCTGTAGAAGATTTAATTCTCTGAGGTCTAAAATAGGTCTGAGAGAACCGTTCTTTTTGGGTATGAGAAAGTACAGGGAGTATACACCCGACCCCTGATATTGTAATGGTGCGGGCTCTATGTCTCCTTTCGAGAGAAGAGATTGAACTTCTTGTTTGAGGAGGTGTAAATGGTCTGGTGGCATTTTGTGTGAACGTGGAGGAATGTTTGTAGGATTGTTGGTAAGCTCCAGGCAATAACCAGAACGGATAATTCCTAGCACCCATTTGTCTGTAGTTATTGATTGCCAGACGGGTAGGAATTGTGAAAGACCCCCCCGACGGGCGTTAAATGATCGGGGGGGAAGTGCAGACAAGTCACTCTTTGTTATTTGAGGGGGAGGTGCGTGTGTTGGAACCTCAACCTCTACCATTGTTGCCTCTGTAGCCTCCTCCAAAGAAACCATTGGAAGCAGAGGGCCGATTTTTGCCTTTGTCAGTGTAGAGGCCGTGTCTGAAGAGATATTCTTGGACCCCCCCCCACGATAGAAGGTGCGCCGAAAGGAACACGACTAGAAGACTGTAGAGCTCCCATAGATTTTGCCACATCTGTGTCCTTTTTCATTTTCACTAAGGACGTATCTACTACAGGACCAAAGAGGTGTTGTTTGTCAAATGGTGTGTTAAGAATAGAAGCTTGAACTTCTGGTTTAAACCCTGAAATTCATAAGCATGCATGTCTTCTTAGTAGTACGCTGGCATTAACGGCTCTAGCAACAGTGTCAGCCGCATCTAACGTACACCTAATGGAAGAATTAGAGATGAGCTTTCCCTCTTGCACTAGGTCTTGAGCTTCGGACTTCTGCTCATCAGGCAGGAATTGGAGCAGTTGCTCCATTTCGTCCAATGCACCCTATCGTGCCTGGCTAAAAGGGCTTGGGTATTAGCAATGCGCCAGAAATTTGTGGCTTAGGAGGCTACTCTCTTTCCAGAGGTGTCTATCAGCTTAGACTCTTTGTCTGGAGGTGGAGCGTCTCCTGACGTCTGAGAATTGGCCCGTTTACGGGTATTAGAAACCACTAAAGAGTCTAGCGGTAACTGGCCCCGGATGAAAACTGGGTCTGATGGTGCAGGTTTATATTTTTTGTCTATCCTGGGGGTGAGAATACGTGCACGAACAGGATCTTTAAATATGTCATCCACATGTCTTAACATACCTTTGAGCATGGGGGGTGTGTGTGGATCTTTGGGAACTACTAAGGGTTTCAAAAAGGAAATCCTCCTCTAGGGATTCTTTATGTAATTTTACCCCATGATATTCAGCGGCTCTGCTTAATAGCTCTATGTAACCTACATTGTCATCTGGTAGAGAGGGTTTAGTAGGATAAAGGTCAGGATCATTATCTGTGGGAGTCTGTATTATAATCCTTCCAGGGGTCTGCAGGTGAAGGATCATTGCCCCCATCGTCCTGATCATCAGGTGTATGTGGTGGTGGCGAATTGGTAGGGGTAATAAGCAAATGCTGTGTTTCTGGGGAAGGAGGTGATGGAGGAGGAGGAGGAGAAGGGTTAGTACCCACATGCTTCCTTTTTAAAGGAATGTGATAAGCTTCTTCTGATTCAGATTTGTGTTTAAGTGGCAATTTGGTCATAATATGTCCAGTCTTTGGATGAATGTAAAGTCCCTTTTGTTTCGGGTCCGGTTTTGAAGGCGGGACGTCGAAACGGGGCTCCTTTGGTGGTATCGGAGCATCTTTGTTTCGGTGCAGAGGTTTTTGGTGCCGGTGTCTTGGGTGCCGAGGATTTCGGTTCCGAAGACTGTTTCGGCGTCAAAGGAGTTGGGCCCGAGAGAGGTTTCGGTTTCGACCCCGAAGGATTCGGTTCGGCATCCGAGTGTGGGCGACTCGATATCCGAGCCGGAAGGCTTTGACATATGTTTCGGTGCCGAGCCCGAGGGCGGGGTGTTGGAAACATGTTCTCGGTGCCGACCATGGCCCGAAGGCAGAGGTGGGACCAGAGCCTTTTTCATGAGCTGAATTGGACTCTGGGGCAAGGGAGGATCGGTACTCCAGATACGCTAACCTTGTGGAATGTCTTCGTCCACATTGGAGCCGGAGACGGAGACAGGCTCTTCTTGTTCTTCCTTGGTCCCTATGGCATAGCCGGTTTCTTGTTCTGAATCTTCTCCGAAGAGGTCCGGAATGGAGCCGGTATTCTGACTCTGCATGTCGCGACGTTGAGCCAGACGGTCGCGGAGCGTTTTCTTAGAACGGAAAGATTTACGCGTCGCAGTCCTGTTCGTTGTGCTCTGGAGAGAAGCACAAGTTGCACACTTCGTGTGAGTCGGTGTGCGGGAACTTCGCGTGGCACCAAGGGCAGATTTAAATGGAGTCCGTTCCATCTGACTGCGAGGCAGACCGGCGGGGGTAGGCGCAACGGCTTTCCACAAGTTTTCCCTTCGAAAAGAGTTTTGTTATTAACTACGATGCGCGGAGAAGGGAAATACGCGATCGAAAACAATACCGTCGAGGGTAAGTTGATTGCGCACCGAGGGGAACTGAGAAACGGTGTCGAACCGGAGCGCAGCAATTCACGTCCGAACCCAATGGCAGAAAAAAACAATGGAGTAGATGCCCATGCGCACTATCACCGAAAGGAGGAGTTACCTACCTTGTGACTGGAAAGAACTTGCAAACATCCGGACCCAACACTAGATGGCAGGAGTATGCAAAGCATGTGATCTACAGCTCACATGCCTCAAACTGATATCATCCACAGGTGATACTCTGATAGGCGGAGTAGAAGACAAAGTAGGAGAATAATCGGCCTTCGAAGATCTGGAGTCAGAAGTCCATAAAGGAGACCTGCGACTCTGCTCTCGAGGAGAACGGTGTCGAGACCTGGACTCAGAGCGTCTAAGAGGCTACCGTGATCTATGTCTCCTTGTAGCCGTGGACCTTTGTGGTGTGGCAGGTAACACTTGCCTATCAGGAGTACAAGAAGGCGAATATACTTGCCCATATTCAGAACCAGGACTAATTCTTCGCATCTTCCATTCCTTTATGCTCTGCAACAGTCTCGGGGAAAGGTTAGTAGGAGGCGAATGCTGTTCTGGAGCCGGAGAGCCCTCCGGCGTGATCTGAACGATCCTTAGGCCCGGGGAGGATGAAGCACTCCTTCCTGTTAAGTCCTGAATTTCCCTCGGCGTCGAAGGGTCCATCGACGTCGGTACTGGTGACCGGTCTACTCTGTCTCTTGGCAGATGGAGGCATACGGGAGTATCTAGGTCTCGACGTCTACCTCCTTGACGCCGACCTACTCGATGTTGACGGCGACCTCCTCGCCGGTGACAACCTAGACGTCGGAGGCGACCTTCTCGATGGCGATGATCTAGCTCCCCCTGCCGGCGGTGATGCAGCTCTGTGAACAAGGCCTACCGACGTCAGAGTCTTCGGCGTCGGATCCGGCGACGATCTCCAAGGTGCCCTCGACGTCAGTGGTGTCCTTGACGTCGGCACTGTGGCCTTCGACGGCGACCGCCCATGTCTGCGATGAGTCTTCGACGTTGAACGTCTGCCGTCATAAGGGAGCCGGACTTGAACAGTCTACGAGGAGGGGTCGACGTTAGCATTGGCCGATGAAGAGGCAGACATGCCTAAATTTAGACTTTGCCATACCTGGAGTTGTCCGCTTCGACGGTGATAGATTCTTCGACACCGACAGTGACATAGGTGACTTAGAAGCTGAAGGAGAGCACAGGGGTATTTTCGACATCGATCTTTTCCTCGACGGCGAATTTCGACCAATGTCTTCTTTTTTCTCCCTTATTCTTGTGCTCTGACCTTTTTTGAGAAGAGGGATCTTTAGAGGGATGTCCTTCCAGGCCACTTGTTGACTCCTTTCCTCTCTCCTGCATGGCATGCAGTTTAATCTTCTCCCTTTCGCAGAGAGTTCTTCTAGAAAACTGCTGGCAGTAGTAGCACTTGTCAGGTCTGCGTGAGGATGGTAAGCACACAATACAGACCGAGTGCGGTTCTGATTTAGCCATTTTCTTCCCACAGGAAGGGCACTTATTAAATAAGGATGGCATTTCTGACAGAAAAAATAACTGGAAAGTCAGAAAAAATTATGGAAATAGTACTAAAAACGTCGAGTGAAGACAAAAAATTCCACTTGAAAAGACCAATTAGTGATAAAAAAAAAAACACTAACTGACGAGCTCAATGCTCCATGATCCTCACAGAAGGAGCTGGAAAAAAGAACTGACCTGTCACCTGTGGGGCATGATGGGAGCCTGGCGGTCCTGGAGGTCTTAAAGGCACAGCACCAGTTTTTGATGAGTGTTCTATATGCAGGCTTCTGGTCTAATCTGCCTGCTATCACCTTGCCTTTTTCCTTGAAAATAAAGGCTATGTTCAAACAAGTTAAGAGTACATTTCTCCAAGTCATGGAAATGTTATATAGGATTTATTTTAAATGAAAAATTCAATGCAATATTGGCATATTTAAGCCTAATTTTGGGTTTTAGGCTGCATATTTATATACAAGTGTGTATATTATATATAGAGGTTTTGAAAAACAATCGCCACAAAGCATTTCTGAACGCACTCGACAGCTGCTGAAAACCTTGCGGTTTATTAATACATGGCAACCAACAGGATCATCCCGGTTATTCAAATCTTCGCGCTGACGCGTTTCGAGGTAGATAACCTCTTGTTCTTGGGCAGCTGATTAAGTCTCACAGAGTGCTCTTGCATGCCATATTTGTAGAGTACCTGTCCCCAGTGGGCGTTGCTTAGTACACACTCTCCGTCTAGTGCATGCTGGAATGTGTAGTTCAACTCTCGAGCATAGTGGGCCCTCAGTGGGTTCTGTGGACTTTCCATTGCAGCAATTCTTAATCCCTTTGTAGGATGTTGTCCGGGTGAAGCGCTGGTCATTATCTGCCTCAACAGCTGTGCGGCTTACAGGTGCGGAATCGTTCCCACCGTAGCCTCACCTTCAATTCTGGGATGGTGCGTTCAGCGCGGCAGGGCTACCGCGTGATGATTTTGAAAAACAATCGCCACAAGCATTTCTGAACGCACTCGACAGCTGCTGAAAACCTCACGGTTTATTAATACATGGCAACCAACAGGATCATCCCGGTTATTCAAATCTTCGTGCCTTCTGGTCTAATCTGTCTGCTATCACCTTGCCTTTTTCCTTGAAAATAAAGGCTATGTTCAAACAAGCTAAGAGTACATTTCTCCAAGTCATGGAAATGTTGTTATATATGATTTATTTTAAATGAAAAATGCAATGCAATATTGGCATATTTAAGCCTAATTTGGGGTTTTAGGCTGCATATTTATATACAAGTGTGTATATTATATATATATATAGATGTATGTTTACACAGGACTAATCCTTAGATTCGGTTAAACATGCATTAAAATATATATATATATATATGTATGTATATATATATATGGAAAATGCTACTTACCACAGTATGCATCTGTTCTTGGCATGTAGAGCTGTAGAATCTCATGCTTATGTATAGATCGCCATCTAGTGTTGGGTCCGGATGTTTGCACTTTGTTTTTGTTCGAAGAAGTCTTTCCAGTCACGAGATAGGTGACTCCTCCTTTCGGTGATAGTGCGCATGGGCATCGACTCCATCCTTAGATTGTTTTGCCGTAAAGGGTGATGATGGAGTTAGTACGAGTAGTAAAGAAAAGAGATGTCCATGTATATTGTATCCAAGTAAGATAGTACTGCAACAGGTATAGGTACCCGGGGAGGCAGGTGGGCGCATGAGATTCTACAGTTCTACATGCCATCAGATGCATACTCTGGCAAGTAGCATTTTCAGTTCGAGGCATGTGGGCTGTAGATCACATGCTTATGCATAGACTATATAGCAGTTATGTCCCAAAGCGGTGGCTAACCTGTAGCTGTTGCAGTTGTTTGAAATAGTGTATGTAAAACTGCCTGGCCCACACTAGCCTGTTGTCTAGCTAAAACATCTATGCAATAGTGATTTGTAAAGGTGTGTGGTCATGGTCTATGTTGCAGCTTTGCAGATGTCATCTATGATTTATTTCCTAAAAATGCCATAGAGGCCCTTAGTTTGCGAGTGGAATGTGCTCTAGGGGGAATTGTTAATGTGCGTTTAGCTTTAATGTAGCATATTTGAATGCACTTAACTATCCACCTTGCAATACCCGATTTTGATATTGGATTGCCTTTATGCGGTGGAGCAAAGGCAACAAAAAGTTGCTTCGTTTTCCTGAAAGTTTTTGTTCTTTCAATGAAGTACAGTAATGCTCTTTTGACATCCAATGTGTGAAGAGCACGTTCTGCCACTGAATCTGGTTGAGGGAAGAACACGGGTAACTCAACAGATTGGTTGATATGAAAGGCAGAAATGACTTTAGGTAAAAATTTGGGGTTAGTCCTAAGAACCACTTTGTTTTGATGCATTTGTAACAAGCATTTGCAATGCAATAGGTCTCGCATTATTAAAGTGTGAGCTATTGGCATTGGTAAATAATGCAACACCAATAGCTCAAACTTTAATAATGCGAGACCTATTGCATTGCAAATGCTTGTTAAACTTTTTAACACTGTCTGACCATTATTTGCAACTCATTAGTACCAGTTTAACATCAAAACAGGAATGAACTATAGAAAGGTGACCAGTCAACCTTTGCAAAGGGCCTTCCACTGCGTTGCAACACGTGCAGCTGTGTTTTTAGTAACTTTTGAACCATTTGAGCTAGAAACAAAATTGTTTTTGTTAAAATTTGCAGATTATGCAGCAGATGATGGATTGTATGGCAAATGCGGCAAATCTATAATTATGCACAATTTGCTGCTGCCTCAGAATTGCATAATTCCAGTGGCCCCGAGTATAGGTAAACCATTGGACGATGGCTGCACTGTGAAGCAGTGCGAGCGTGGAATGCAGTGTACTGCAAGCTGCAGTGGGAGAAGTGAGAAACCCGGTAGCAGTGTGTGGGCAGCCTCCAGGCCCTTGCCAATAAACAAAAATATTTGCACAGGCAAAAAAAGCATTGCCCAGGCCCATATAAAATGAATAAATAAACTAAAGTAGCACTGCCATCGGCAGTAGGGGAAGCAAGTTGCCCAATAGAGTGTGTGGGGAGTTGCAGGGTCCTCGCCAAAACAAAAACACTGGCAAAGCCAACATAAAGAAACATTGGCAAAGCCAATGAGTCTAGTTTGCATTCTGAGGTAATCTTTAAAAAATCCTGCTGAAGTGAATAAACAAATCAAAAACAATTATTTGCTATTGCAGCTATGATATATAGAATTTAATATATGCTTGCATTTGAGAAGTAAAATAGTTCCTCAAGCTTTTCAATAAAAGCAATCCATAGAAGTAAAATAATACACAAAACACTTACTAGCATGAAGTGAGAGGGAAATACTCCCCCTGGGAAAAGCCAATGTTCATTCTATGTACATTGTAAAGAATTTGTAACAATGGGTATTGCAGACAGATGCACTGGCAGGCCAGACCTAAAAAGCATTGCCAAAGTCAACATTAAAAAAATGATATAGGAGATATTGGCCCACAAGTCTAGGCATTGAAATTGCACTATTTTGTTGGTAAAGTGCAGTGACTCACAGTGAGGACAGCCAGTGTCTTAAGTGGGCTAACACATTGCCCGTTGCTGTATTGTGTGGTGAATGGAACCAAAACGAAACTAACAATTCAAGAGAGATGAATGGTTGAAGACTGCTTACCAAAAGCCCTGTATGTTCTCTGATTGACATACGTACCACCCAAAAATTCTGCATACGCTTAACCATGTTGGCCTTCATGGACTTACTTCTGCCAGTCACTGGACTGGTCAGATCGCAGAATGCCAAGGATACCGAATTTTGAATCCACCTCATGCCTCTTTTATCCACTACCACACACTCACTGCCCCTTTATGTCACTCTCGCAGGTTCCTGCTTTCTCCCTTAGTGACCCTTTTTCCGTCTTTCTTGCCCTCCTTATTTTCCAGTGTGCGTGTTTCCCTCTCTTACTCTCTGGAAATGTCTGAAGAGGTCCAATATGTGCTGGTCCCCAAAAATGTGTACTGGTGGCCCCATTTGACTTTATGTTTCTTTTGCTCCTTGTACAATACTTGGGCACATTTTGGCGACGATGTGGCTTAACAACCAGCGCTGCCGACTTTGGAACTGGGGAACCAGTTTCGAGTCTCGTCGTCAGCTCAATATCCTATTTGAGTCTGGGCAAATCACTTAATATCCCTGTGCCTACAAAAAAATGTATGTGTCCTTGTGTAATGTAACTGGTGCCGAAATAAAGCGCTCCAAAATATATAAATATATACTGCGTAGAACTACCATTTACATTCATACATACATACCAGAAAATGCTTCTGTTTTAGCACCTTCTATGTGAAGCGCCCAGTGATGCTCTTAGATTTGGTACAAAAAAAAAGTCAAATAAATAAAAGAATTACAAGAAAATGAGAGCTGTTCTATTAACAATTGGCTCGGCTGAAAAATGAATGCGGTGCCTCTTATCGGTCATTTTGCAGACTAAAAGATGCTGAATTAAAGTGACATGTCCCGGGTGCAAGTGTGGTAGATAGCAAGCCTGTGCTTGAGGGATGGTGTGCCGGCTGGACGCCGAGGGAGCGGACTGGCGTCATGTGATTCTGCCGCTGTGGTGCTACGGCCCCTTTCAAGCTGGAGGCGAGGTAGAGCCGTCCACACGCCCGGCTCTGGAGAGACTGCAGGAGTCACCGCAGCAGTGTGGTGTCGGCTCTGGGGGAATTCTGCCTTCATCACACTCCGGATTGTTTTCAAGCAGTGTGTGGCGATTTTAAGGGGCAACAATGGCTGGAGCAATCATAGAAAACATGAGCACCAAGAAGCTCTGCATCGTCGGGGTGATTTTGCTCATTTTTCAAGTGCTGGCGTTTCTGGTAGGAGGCTTAATTGGTGAGTGAAAAGTTTTCTTTCGCTGTCCAATTTGGGTTTCTTTCATTTTTTTGACTTGTTGCAGTATCTGTGGCCGGCTGCTGTGATACTATTATCTAATTAGTGCGACTTTTGTTTGCACAAAGCGGTCACCCCGGGCTATTTGAGGGGACCGGAGATTTGGTCGAGTGGGTGGAAGTAAAAGTTCTGGCCTGGATTTTATCTACTTGAAGAAGGAGCGGAGGGGAAAAAACCTTAAGCATGGCGACTGATCTTGCAAGTGTACTTTTCACAGTCTGCGTGCTCCTTCGCCAGTATGGACTGAAGCAGCACTACTGATTCTGCCTCTCGAGGCTGCAACTTCGGCACTTTAAAATTTTTGATTTTGTTTATTTTTAAGAGTGGAGCCTGGACGCCTTGTATTTGCTGCGCTGTCGAGTACCCGCTGTGGTTTTGTTTAGGGAGGCGCGATTGAACGGTTTAAAAAAAATTAAAGAACAGCGTCCCGCGAGTGGTGTGCGGACGCTGGGAAGAGAAACCAGTGGTGCGCGCGCACCACACAGGAGCGGGGGCTAGAGAGCACGGCAGCAAAAGCGAGACGAACGCGCGCTGCTGCGCGTTCTGGCCACCGTCGGGAATGGGCGCGGCAAAGGCGGGACATGCGCCCGCCTTTGTCCAATAGCGTGCCGTCCCCGTACAAAAAACGGACGCACCAGCCAATGTGGGCTTCTGAAAACAAAACCACACGCACGAGCGTGTAGGTCGTTTTCAGAAGCCCTTTCTTAAGGTCTCGCTGCGCGAGCAGTGCTGCGCACTGCAATGCTAGGCGCGAAACCTAAAAATGGCTCTTCTATGGTTAGTGCCTGAAGCTCACCTACTCTTCTCAGAGATGTGATGGCTATGAGGAAGGCTACCTTCCAAGTGATAAATTGTAGTTCACATTTTTTGCAATGGCTCAAAAGGTGGACCCATGAGCCTTGTAAGAACTATGTTGAGATTCCACACTGGAGCAGGTAGAAGTCTGGGGGGAATTATTCTTTTGAGTTCTTCCATAAAAGCTTTAATAGCAGGCACTCTGAAAAGAGACAAATGCTGTCTATTTTGTAGATATGCAGCTATTGCTGCTAGATGTAAGCGTATGGATGTGTACGTTAAATTTGAACGCTGTAGATGTGATAGCAAATAATGTTTTGTATGGAAGCGTCTAACGGATTGATTTGATTGTTGTTACAGTAAACGACAAACCGCTTCAACTTTGCTGCATAGCAAGCTCTTGTGGTAGGGCGCCTAGCCTCTTTGATAATATTCATGCAGTCTGGCCAAAGATTAAGATAACCAAACACTAGGACTTCAGGTGCCAGATCGCAAGGTTGAGATGACTGGGATCTGGATGTCTTATCTCTCCATGGTTCTGAGTGAGAAGATTGGGAGTAAGGTGTAGTTTTTGGTGAGGAACTACTGATAACTCCAATAGGGTTGTGAACCAGGGTTGATGGGCCCATGTGGGAGCAACTAGGATTAGTGTCAGGGACTGCTGTCTGAGCTTCCGAACCACTAATGGAAGGAGTGGGAGAGGCAGAAAAACGTAAGCAAATATTCCTGACCAATTCATCCATAGCGCATTGCCTTTGGACAATGGGTGCGGATACCTGGATGCGAAGTTTGGGCGTTTAGGTGGGTGGCGAACAGATCCATCTGTAGGAAGCCCCACATTTGGAAGAATGGGAGGAGAACTTGAGAGTGGAGTTCCCATTCGTGGATCTCCTGTCGTTGATGACTGAGCAGATCTGCAATCCGGTTGTTTACTCCTGGAAGGTGTTGTGCAAGGAGATATATTTGAGGTATGGCCCATTTCCAGATGCTCTGTGCTAGCTGTGAAAGCTGGAAAGAGTGTGTCCCCCGTTTTTGTATGTAGTAGATTGCTGTCATGTCTGTGCGAATCAGGACAGCTTTACCTAGAAGATGAATTTGAAAGGCTTTCAATGCTAGAAAAATTGCTAGCAGTTCTAGATGGTTTATGTGGAGTCGTTTTTGCTGGCGTGAATGGTATGTTTTTGAAGAGGAGCTCCCCAAGCAGTGAGCGATGAGTCTGCTGTTAATACTATCTGTGAAACCGGGTCAACGAAGGGCCGCCCCTTGGAAAGGTTTTGTATGTTCCACCACTGCAGAGAGCGATGAGTGCGGCCATCCACCAACACTAGATCTGATAACTGACCTTGAGCCTGCTTCCACTGACGTGCTAAGCATTCCTGTAGGGGACGCATTTGGAGTCTTGCATAAGGAACGATTAAGATGCAAGATGTCATCATTCCTAGCAATTGCATGAACACCCGAGCTGTTAATGAGTGTTCAGGCTGAAACTGCGCTATTAGAGTTTGCATGTTGCGTATCTGGACTGGGTTGGGATATGCTAGAGCTTTTTGAGTGTTTATTGCGGCTCCCAGGTACACTTGTGTGTTGGATAGTTGGAGGTGCGATTTGGAGAGGTTTACTGTGAACCCCAGGTCGTGAAGCAGTTGGACTGTTTTTCGAGTATCTTATGCAGCTCTGTTGCGAGCTGGCTTTTATTAGCCAGTCGTCTAGGTAGGGGAAGACGTGAATGTGCTGTCTTCTTAGATGAGCCGCGACTACTGCCAGACACTTGGTGAAAACCCTAGGTGCTGTAGTTACTCCGAATGGGAGAACCTTGAATTGATAACGTTGTCCGTCCACCACAAACCTGAGGTATTTCCGGTGAGCAGGGTAAATGAGAATATGCGTCCTTTAAGTCCAAGGTGGACAAAAAGTCGCCTTGTTGAAGGAGTGGGAGCACTTGTTGGAGTGTGACCATGTGAAAGTGGTCCGACTGAATGTACATTTAGTTCTCTGAGGTCTAGTATAGGCCTGAGAGAGCCGTCTTTTTTGGGAATTAAAAAATACAGGGAGTATACCCCGGACCCCTGGTATTGTAATGGGACTGGTTCTATAGCGTGTTTTCCCAAGAGAGAGAGAGAACCTCCTGCTTTAGGAGGGTGAGATGCTCTGGTGACATTACACGTGATCTTGGAAGGCTATTTGGGGGAGTGTCTGTAAGCTCCAGGCAGTAACCATACTGGATAATTTGTAGTACCCACTTGTCTGAGGTTATTGAATTCCAGACAGGCAGGAATTGGGAGAGTCGTACCCCGACAGGAGTGGAATGATCAGGGGATAACAGAAGGAAGTCATGGTTTGTTTGCAGGGGAAGTGCAGGTAGAGGTACCTCTGCTTCTTCCCTTACCATTGTTTCCTCTAAAACCTCCTCTGAAATAACCTCTTGAAGAGGGGGATTGGTTATTGCCCTTGTAAGAGGAGGAGGGATTTTCGGTGGACACTGTTTTTGAACCACCCCTGTAAAAGGAGCAACGAATGGAGCCCCTAGTGGCAGGTAACTGCAAAGCTCCCATGGACTTTGCGACCTCAGTGTCTTTCTTCATCTTTTCCAGCGAGGTATCAACGGCTGGACCAAAGAGATGTTCCTTATCAAACGATTGGTTAAGGATGGAGGTTTGCACCTCCGGCTTGAAGCCTGATATTCTCAGCCAAGCATGTCTGCGTAATAATATACTGGTGTTGACTGCACGAGCTGCTGTGTCTGCTGCGTCTAGGGCACACCTAATGGATGTATTGGTAATAAGTTTACCTTCCTGAATGAGGTCATTAGCCTTAGATTTGTATTCATCAGGTAAATGTTGTATGAGTTTTTCTAACTCATCGTAATGAGCCCTATCATAGCGAGCCAACAAAGCTTGAGCGTTGGTAATGCGCCAGTGATTTGCAGCCTGTGAAGACACTTTTGCCCGAGGCATCAATTAGCTTAGACTCCTTATCAGGAGGAGGGGCCTCACCTGTGGTTTGCGAATTAGCTCTCTTGCGAGCGTTGGAAACTACAAGAGAGTCTAAGGGTAGCTGGCCTCTAATGTAAACAGGGTTGGTAGGAACGGGGTTTGTATTTTTTGTCCACTCTAGGTGTAATTATCCTGGATCTTACAGGATGTTTAAATACCTCATCCGTGTGCTTTAACATGCCTTTGAGCATTGGTAAGGTGTGAGTAGCTCTTTGGGAAGAAGTGTTTTCACGAGGAAATCCTCTTTTAAAGGCTCTTTATGGAGCTCCACCCCATGATATTGAGCGGCCCTATTAAGGAGCTCAATGTACCCAATGTTGTCGTCAGGTGGGGAGGGTCTGGAGGGATACAAATCAGGGTCATTACATGTGATTGGGTCTGTCTGATAATCGTCCCAAGGATCAGTGTCCTGTAACCTATCCTGATCCCCATCCCCTTCTTCCTGTGGGTCAGGTGAAAGTGGTGGTGGTGAATTTGCTGGTGAAATGAGCAAGTTAGGATCAATGGGAGAAGGGTTAGTACCCACACTTTTCCTTTTGAGAGGAATGTGGTAGTCCTCTAATAGGTCAATTTTCAGTTTTTTTGGAAGAGTGGCATGAATATGCCCTGTTTGAGGGTTGATCACCAGTTTTTTCTGCTTCGGATCTGAAGGCGGCGCATTGGACCGAGGCTCTTTAGTGGGAGAGTCTTTTTCTTTATGAGCCGGTTTCGGCGTCGAAGGTTTCGGCTCTGAGCCTTTCGGTGTTGAAGACTTGGACTTGTGTTTCGGCGCCGAAGGTGTCGGTTCGGCGCCGGAGTGGGGCCAGCTCGAGCCGGAAGGCTTGTCTTTCTGTTTCGGAGCCGGGCCAGAGGGCGGGGCGTCGGAAACTTTTTGTCGGTGCAGACCTTGGCCCGAGGGCAGAGGAGGGACCGGAGCCTTTGCCTTATGTTGAGGGGGCAAAGGGGTATGTTTACTCACGGTACGCTGACACGGAGTAATCTGCTCCTCTTCTTCCATGTCTGAGTCGGATTCAGACACGGAGATATGTTCTTCTTCTTCCTCGGCTCCTTGAGGTTGATGTTCAGTGTCGGAATCTTCGCCGAAGATGTCCGGTGCGGAGCCGCTCTGGTGTTGCATTTCGTGTCGTTGAGCCCGACGGTCACGAAGTGTCTTTTTCCGATCGAAACGATTGACACGCGTCTCAGCCGTTCTCGTTGTGTTCCGGGGACAAGCAGAGGTTGCACACTTCGTGCAAGTCGGTGCGTGGAAACTTAGCACGACACCCGGGACAGAGCTTGAATGGAGTCCGTTCCATCGACTGCTAGTGCGGTCGGCGCAGGTAGGCCCGACGGACTGCCACGAATTTCCAGATCGAAGGTTTTCCGAAGTGAGACAATGCGCGTCGAATGGGGAACAGCGATCGATAATACCGCCGAGGGTAGTGCATTGCGCGTCGAAGGGGTTCGAAAACGGTACCGGAGCGCAGCAATACACATCCAAACCCGATGGTGGAAAAAAACAATCTAAGGATGGAGTCGATGCCCATGCGCACTATCACCGAAAGGAGGAGTCACCTACCTTGTGACTGGAAAGACTTCTTCAAACAAAAACAAAGTGCAAACATCCGGACCCAACACTAGATGGCGATCTATGCATAAGCATGTGATCTACAGCTCACATGCCTCGAACATATATTTATTTATTTTTGTTAATGCTTCGGGGTCCCAGCACGTGGGCGGGACTATTCAATGCTTATGACTATTGATGAGTATCCCCTGGAAGAGAACTTCAGTTTCACAGGAGCCGGTGCATGCTCCGCCACAAGAACAGTTTTATCTAGAAGAAAACTGCATTAAGCATGCTGTTGAATATCATGAATACAAATCAGTTGAGAAAATAAAATTAAAAAAAACCCAAAGGTATTATTTTAATATTTATTACTGTATACTATGTAAAATCTGTTCTAGTTATAGGGATAATGATCAATAGCGGTCTATCGCAGTTGCTCCACACCACCATTTCCAGGTCCAGCCTACCAGGAAGCATGAGCTGTCTGGTTGCAAAATACATTGGAGGCTTCCCAAGAAGATACAGTGGCTTGCAGCCCACCCGTTGCTTACCATTGGTTGACTTTTCTGTCACTTATACTAGCTTGCTTTCTGTTTGATGGCTTCCCTTGTTTCAGCCTGTCCTTGTTTGCCCTTCCCATGAAGCATAGCTTTTTCACCATCACTTTGATTGGCTTCTGTGCGTCCTCTGCTCGCTTCTAGGAAACTACTTTTTAAGCACTTCTTGAGTGCATGTGTTTTCCAACTGTTTACCTCGTGTACTTTTCTACCCCCACTCTCTCATGTGCTTCTCTCCCCCCCACTAGCAACAGTGCTGCTTCCCTCCCATGTGCTTCTGCCCCCTCCCCCACAAATAATGGGCCCCTGGCACCTTACATTGCTCTCTTTTGCGCATTCTCTCCCTCACGTTGCTGCTTCCCCCGCCCACTGTGTTGCTTCGGCCTCACTCCCATCCCCAAGTCATTCCCACAACCTGCTCATCCGTTCATTTTTTTTTTTTAAAAGCATGTTCACTCTACATTTTAAAACATCGCTTTCTCGCAACTTTTTAAAAATAACTGATCCCTCTCAAATCGGTTAATTAAAACAAAAGGAAGTGTTCTTTTGTAAGCAAGTTGCTTGCATGAGTAATGCACGCACATACAAAATGACGTGGTGGTCACGTCACTGCATTTTATTTTTTAAAGGCATGCAGCCGCGATACTGTACAGCATGGCTAAAAAACATTAGCAGAGCCATTGGCAATACCTATGGGATTTGTCAAACCTTGTTCATATTCGACCTATCCCATCCCAACATTTTCTCTTTTGTCCCAAGAATTTCTTGGGCATTTCATATTTTCTCTGTGTTTGAGAGCCCCCTAATCTTAGAAGTCACCCAAACATCAGCTCCACTGCTTAACTGTGATCCCTGTTCTGACAAGTGCCTGTATTATTCCAGCATTTCAGCAGCTACAGATGACAAATGCAGCAAACTACTAAATACAAAGCTTTACAGCCAGAAGGTAAGAGGCAGGTACACCCCTGCTGACCTCTGGCGCTCAATCCACTCTTCTCCCTGGCGTCAGAGCACCACCCCCTGCCTGCGCTGCTACTGTGCCGGACTTCGATGACCTGGTGTCCTCATTCGAGAGTCACCTAGACAGACGAGATCAATCCACCCCAGAGACCAAGACCTAGTCCATTTATATAAGCTTTATTACCACACCCTTCATTTTGATACGTATCACTGCAAGAAAATATTTTATTCAAGTTTCCTTATATTGATCATTCTCCTGGTCTTCTCATGAACACATTCTGCTGAACTTCCTTTTAACTTATAAATACAAAAACTGTATGGAGCCATATAGATATCAATCTTGGATGAAAATGAGAACTATTTACAGATATACAAACATACAACAGACAATCCTGCTCCAGGGCACGACCATACTCCTTGGCTTTGGGAGTGAATGCGGACAAGGGCACAGTCATGCTGCGATGTCACCATGATTCTACTGGGGTGAGCGGACGTCCTGGTGAGAAAAGAGGGTAGTGTTATTAGTTCACCGTTCAGGATTACATGCTGTGAGTGAGAGGCTTGCATTCTGTACGGATCTCGGTCCATGATACTGTATTAATGCCCCACCCAGCCTCGGACTCTTCATTGCAGGCTTTGCCATCTAAGAGTTCTTCATTTTAAGGCCTGGTTCAGTGTCTAGTCCACGCGCCACTGGTGGATGGAAGTTCTGGATCCTTTGAAAGAACCCAGGCGTCAGATGGTGCTTGCTGTGGACTCGAAGACCATAAACCAAGGGTCAGACAGGGCTTGCTGTGGACTCGAAGACCATAAACCAAGGGTCAGACGGGGCTTGCTGCGGACTCTGTGAGGGCACTGATGGCCACAGAACTCAACATGCCACTGGTCTGGTAACAAGGGCTCATGTCAGAGGTGAGGGAAAGGGTGCCTATGGCCGGTCCTTCTGCCCAAAACGGACTTACTCTGCAGTAGTGTCACTTCATGTCAGTACGGTTACATATCACCCACATACATACAGACACCATATGTACCTCGCCTCTACCACACAACACGCAAAGCACTACACAAGAGGTCTCTGCTCATCTAAGGATGTCTTTCTTCCCATGAGGTCAGGAATCGAGTGCACAGTATTGCGACGTGATCCTTAAAATGTAAATGCATCTATTCTGTACAGCTTTATACAAACCGCTATGTACAAGTAAACGAGAGGAGTGTTTCTATCCCAACAAAGGGTCAGTGTCTGCACAAGACGCAGCACAAACCTAACGTTTCTCAAAATAAGGATTGCAAAACTCACAGAAGCAAACTAAGTCCAACATACAGAGACAGACAGCGACAAACATAGTCAGGAACTTGAAGAGTTTCTTATCAGACACTTTCCTGTAGACAGAATGCTGAAATGCACCTTGCGGAGCATCTAAAAGGTCCTATTCAGCACACCTGAATAAGGGGCAGGCCTGGCACCTCCACTAAAGATAGGCCATAGGGATACAGCCACCAGGACAGCAGTATTGGCAGCCCACCAGAACTGGGCGGTGTGATCACAAAATGACTGACTGCCAAAGCAATGCAAATTGGAAGACAGGGAATCGGCTCAAACATATACAAATAGCCACATGCAAGATGACGGTCTTATCCCTGCAGTACTAGCTCTTGCACACCCTACCCTTGCAATACCAGGATTGTGTGCCTGGCCCCGGCAATACCCATCTGTGTGCCCTGCCGGCCTTGTGAACCAGACCGATGCAATACCGGTCATGCATACTATACACATGTAGTATCGGACTTGTGCACCAGTCCAATGCAATACCCGTCATGCATGGCCTACATGTACAGTACCAACCTCATGAACCAGATCAAAGAAATACCACTCATGCATGGTCTACACATGTAGTACCGGCCTTACCCACCAGGCCGATGCAATACCAGCCATGCATGGTCTACATGTCCACAACGGCCTCGTGCACCAGACTGATGCAATACCACTCATGCGTGGTCTACATGTGCACAACGGCCTCGTGCACCAGACTGATGCAATACCACTCATGCATGGTCTACACGTGCAGAACTTCGGCATGCACCAGACCGATGCAAAACCAGCCATGCATGGTCTACATGTGCACAACGGCCTCGTGCACAAGACTGATGCAATACCAGCCATGCATGGTCTACATGTGCACAACGGCCTCGTGCACAAGACTGATGCAATACCAGTCATGCATGGTCTACGCGTGCAGATATGCCTCGTGCACCAGACTCATGCAATACCAGTCATCCATGGTCTACGCATGCAGAACTGCCTCGTGCACCAGACCGATGCAATACCAGTCATGCATGGTACACATGTGCAGAACGGCCTCGTGCACCAGACCGATGTAATACCACTCATGCATGATCTACACGTGCAGAACTGCCTCGTGCACCAGACTAATTCAATACCAGTCATGCATCGTCTACATGTGCAGAACAACCTTGTGCACCGGACTGATGCAATACCAGTCATGCATGATCTACAAGTGTCGTATTGGTGTTGTGCACCCCAACACTCCAATACCCATCTCCTCGGCTCTACCCCTCAAGTATTTGCTCTAACCATGAAGATTATCCTCCTCAGTCCCACCCCTGCAGCCTCAGCCTCCTACACGCCACCCGTGCAACCTCTGGCTTGTGCACTCCGCTACTGCACCACCTCCTTTGTGCGCTCAACCCCTGTACAGCCTCTGCCTCGTGCGCTCCACCCCTGTACAGCCTCTGCCTCGTGCGCTCCACCCCTGTACAGCCTCTGCCTCGTGCGCTCCACCCCTGTACAGCCTCTGCCTCGTGCGCTCCACCCCTGTACAGCCTCGTGCGCTCCACCCCTGTACAGCCTCGTGCGCTCCACCCCTGTACAGCCTTGTGCGCTACACCCCTGTACAGCCTCAGCCTCGTGCGCTACACCCCTGTTCAGCCTCGTGCGCTACACCCCTGTACAGCCTCAGCCTCGTGCGCTACACCCCTGTACAGCCTCAGCCTCGTGCGCTACACCCCTGTACAGCCTCAGCCTCGTGCGCTACACCCCTGTACAGCCTCAACCTCGTGCGCTACACCTCTGCAGCACTTGATGTGTTCGGGGTACCACAGCATCTCCCACGTGCATGCGCACACACTACTTCAGCATATACCTTCTTCCCAGTGCCGCTGCACCTGGCTACAACACACTACCTGTTCCTGCGATATGCACCCTACATCAGTATTTATCTTGTAAACAAAAGATATGCATCTTACTTATGCAGACTACTCTAGCATCAGTCATGCACAATTTACACCATGGGGAGCCTGCTTCAATTACGACCCCTCAACACTACCTTCTTCCAAAACCCCTCAGCATCTGCCTCAAGCACAACATACCCCCCACAGGATATGCCAGTGGTATCTCCCAACGTACGCTGTATTTTAGTAACGTCTTGAGGACTTGGCCTCTTACTACACACTATCTCACTATCTGTTTCGTACAAACTACATGCCATTTGCCCCTATGCAGGCATCTGCCCCACACCCGCTATACTTTAGAAGCGCTTGCCCCATGGAGGTATTCTCCACCTGCCTTGTGCATGCTGCAGCCCAGAATCTACCACAGATCTCCAACATATCTGCACCAGGGGCTCCCTCATGCCTGCTGCTCGTTCACCCTCCACCACAGCATCAGCACGTGCCAGGGGCTCTCACTCTCCAGCCTTGGCACAGGTATGCCACCCTCTCAAGGCGCCATCGCTCCAGGACGAGTCTGTGTATACATCCCGGGAGCAGGCTGAAGTGGGTGCTTCAGCGTGAAAGGACCACTCAAGGAAGGCAAGAACAGGCTGCTGGCCTCGGCCCCGAGCCAGGAAGTGTGAAGTGCAGAGGGTGGCCCTGAACCCATGCGCTCTGTCTACAGCAGATATGGAGCGAATACTACAAATGAGCCCACCTCAACACAGCACTTGAATAACATATTACACAGCAGAAGGAATGGCCCAAGGCACCTTACACCCAACTTCAACCCGAGCCCCAAAACAGATGCGAGGCGCCTTAGCCCACACATTAGGGAAAAGGGGCTGTGGATGTGTGCGCCCAGGAAGGCCAAAATTAAATAAGTCTCTAAAATCCAGAAAAGTTCCAGGCCGCACCAAGAGGCCAGGGCACCCTCACGGAGGGGCGCCGACACCGTGGCCTTATGGCCAGCCTATATAGAGGTATTAATAAATTAAAAGTTTGTGCGCGTGCGCCGCTGCCGGCCGGCCTTCCCATCATGCACTGCTCTCCCAGCTGGCACGTGGCTCCGCGGAGCCGTTCACCACCTTCTTCACTTTCTTGACGCCCTCCATGGCACCCGACGTCGTCACCCTGGGGGAGAAAGGGGAGAGTTAAACGGGGAGAACTTGAACACTGTTCAGAAAACATGGCTCAACCCAGAAGCAAGACAAGGTGACAGCGGCTCCTGAAATCATTACACGCACTGCACAAAAACACGCCAGATTTGTGTTACAAGTAGCTCCTTTCCGCTCACCCCACTCACCGTCAGTTCTGTATGTTTAGGCCTCCCGGTTTTAAGGTATTTCGGTTTTGACATTTCAATCTGTATTTATCCATATTTATTTTGTGTTTAGTGTAAACAATGAAGCTGCAATGGGTTCACTTCCATTTTTTATTTAACCGACACATGCTTAACGTTTGAATATCTAGTGGGGTTTAGCCATTTCATTTGAAAACATCTGCATTGTAGAACACCTGTATTGGGAATTCTTTTAAAATATTTAAATCTCTCCTGCCTGTCATTCTGCACAGCTAGTAACCTAGCACTCATGATGGAATATAGTGAGAATCTTCCAACCGAAAAACCTCTTTACTGTATATATTTATATTTTTTTAAAAAGAGCCAGGACAATAAATGGTGATCGGTCTGTATTTATCTGTGATCTACTTGGGGGCTGCTGGGACACGTTCTCTTTGAGAAAACCGCTTTTAGGTACGTTTTAAACAAGCCAGAAATGCCTTTTGGGAAGGAGCGCTCTGCTTTGTGTCCTGTAAGAAAATGTTACTTACCTGTCAAAACTGTTTGCAGATTGTTGTGTTCTACATACCATGCTGTGCACTAGCCGACCACCCAGTGCTGGGTGAGAACACTGCCTGTTGTGCATTCCATGCTGTGCACTACCGACCACCCAGAGCTGGATGAGAACACTGCATGTTGTACATACCATGCTGTGAACTAGCCGACCACCCAGTGCTGGGTGAGAACACTGCCTGTTGTACATACCATGCTGTGCACCAGCCGACCACCCAGTGCTGGGTGAGAACACTGCCTGTTGTGCATTCCATGCTGTGCACTACCGACCACCCAGAGCTGGGTGAGAACACTGCACGTTATACATACCATGCTGTCACTGGCCTACCACCCAGAGCTGGATGAGAACACTGCATGTTGTACATACCATGCTGTGCACTAGCCGACCACTCCGAGCTGGATGAGAACACTGCATGTTGTACATACCATGCTGTGCACTAGCCGACCACCCAGTGCTGGGTGAGAACACTGCCTGTTGTGCATTCCATGCTGTGCACTACCGACCACCCAGAGCTGGGTGAGAACACTGCACGTTATACATACCATGCTGTGCACTAGCCGACCACCCAGAGCTGGATGAGAACACTGCATGTTGTACATACCATGCTGTGCACTAGCCGACCACCCAGTGCTGGGTGAGAACACTGCCTGTTGTACATACCATGCTGTGCACCAGCCGACCACCCAGTGCTGGGTGAGAACACTGCATGTTGTACATACCGTGCTGTGCACTACCCTACCACCCAGTGCTGGGTGAGAACACTGCATGTTGTACATACCGTGCAAGTGCTGGGTGAGAACACTGCATGTTGTACATACCGTGAGGTGCACTACCCTACCACCCAGTGCTGGGTGAGAGCACTGCCTGTTGTACATACCATGCTGTCACTGGCCTACCACCCAGTGCTGGGTGAGAGCACTGCCTGTTGTACATACCATGCTGTGCACTAGCCGACCACCCAGTGCTGGGTGAGAACACTGCATGTTGTGCATACCATGCTGTGCACTACCCTACCACCCAGTGCTGGGTGAGAGCACTGCCTGTTGTACATTCCATGCTGTGCACCGGCCGACCGCCCAGTGCTGGGTGAGAACACTGCCTGTTGTACATACCATGCTGTGCACCAGCCGACCACCCAGTGCTGGGTGAGAACACTGCCTGTTGTGCATTCCATGCTGTGCACTACCGACCACCCAGAGCTGGGTGAGAACACTGCACGTTATACATACCATGCTGGGCACTAGCCGACCACCCAGAGCTGGATGAGAACACTGCATGTTGTACATACCATGCTGTGCACTAACCGACCACCCAGTGCTGGGTGAGAACACTGCCTGTTGTACATACCATGCTGTGCACCAGCCGACCACCCAGTGCTGGGTGAGAACACTGCCTGTTGTACATACCATGCTGTGCACTAGCCGACCACCCAGAGCTGGATGAGAACACTGCATGTTGTACATACCATGATGTGCACTAGCCGACCACCCAGTGCTGGGTGAGAACACTGCCTGTTGTACATACCATGCTGTGCACCAGCCGACCACCCAGTGCTGGGTGAGAACACTGCCTGTTGTGCATTCCATGCTGTGCACTACCGACCACCCAGAGCTGGGTGAGAACACTGCACGTTATACATACCATGCTGTGCACTAGCCGACCACCCAGAGCTGGATGAGAACACTGCATGTTGTACATACCATGCTGTGCACTAGCCGACCACCCAGTGCTGGGTGAGAACACTGCCTGTTGTACATACCATGCTGTGCACCAGCCGACCACCCAGTGCTGGGTGAGAACACTGCCTGTTGTACATACCATGCTGTGCACTAGCCGACCACCCAGTGCTGGGTGAGAACACTGCCGTTCTACATACCATGCTGTGCACTAGCCGACCACCCAGTGCTGGGTGAGAACACTGCATGTTGTACATACCGTGCTGTGCACTACCCTACCACCCAGTGCTGGGTGAGAACACTGCATGTTGTACATACCGTGCAAGTGCTGGGTGAGAACACTGCATGTTGTACATACCGTGCTGTGCACTACCCTACCACCCAGTGCTGGGTGAGAGCACTGCCTGTTGTACATACCAGGCTGTCACTGGCCTACCACCCAGAGCTGGGTGAGAGCACTGCCTGTTGTACATACCATGCTGTGCACTAGCCGACCACCCAGTGCTGGGTGAGAACACTGCATGTTGTGCATACCATGCTGTGCACTACCCTACCACCCAGTGCTGGGTGAGAGCACTGCCTGTTGTACATTCCATGCTGTGCACCGGCCGACCGCCCAGTGCTGGGTGAGAACACTGCCTGTTGTACATACCATGCTGTGCACCAGCCGACCACCCAGTGCTGGGTGAGAACACTGCCTGTTGTGCATTCCATGCTGTGCACTACCGACCACCCAGAGATGGGTGAGAACACCACGTTATACATACCATGCTGTGCACTAGCCGACCACCCAGAGCTGGATGAGAACACTGCATGTTGTACATACTATACCATGCTGTGCACTAGCCGACCACCCAGTGCTGGGTGAGAACACTGCCTGTTGTACATACCATGCTGTGCACCAGCCGACCACCCAGTGCTGGGTGAGAACACTGCCTGTTGTGCATTCCATGCTGTGCACTACCGACCACCCAGAGCTGGGTGAGAACACTGCACGTTATACATACCATGCTGTGCACTAGCCGACCACCCAGAGCTGGATGAGAACACTGCATGTTGTACATACCATGCTGTGAACTAGCCGACCACCCAGTGCTGGGTGAGAACACTGCCTGTTGTACATACCATGCTGTGCACCAGCCGACCACCCAGTGCTGGGTGAGAACACTGCCTGTTGTACATACCATGCTGTGCACTAGCCGACCACCCAGAGCTGGATGAGAACACTGCATGTTATACATACCATGCTGTGCACTAGCCGACCACCCAGTGCTGGGTGACAACACTGCCTGTTGTACATACCATGCTGTGCACCAGCCGACCACCCAGTGCTGGGTGAGAACACTGCCTGTTGTACATACCATGCTGTGCACTAGCCGACCACCCAGTGTTGGGTGAGAACACTGCCGTTCTACATACCATGCTGTGCACTAGCCGACCACCCAGTGCTGGGTGAGAACACTGCATGTTGTACATACCGTGCTGTGCACTACCCTACCACCCAGTGCTGGGTGAGAACACTGCATGTTGTACATACCGTGCAAGTGCTGGGTGAGAACACTGCATGTTGTACATACCGTGCTGTGCACTACCCTACCACCCAGTGCTGGGTGAGAGCACTGCCTGTTGTACATACCATGCTGTCACTGGCCTACCACCCAGTGCTGGGTGAGCACTGCCTGTTGTACATACCATGCTGTGCACTAGCCGACCACCCAGTGCTGGGTGAGAACACTGCATGTTGTGCATACCATGCTGTGCACTACCCTACCACCCAGTGCTGGGTGAGAGCACTGCCTGTTGTACATACCATGCTGTGCACTAGCCGACCACCCAGTGCTGGGTGAGAACACTGCATGTTGTGCATACCATGCTGTGCACTACCCTACCACCCAGTGCTGGGTGAGAGCACTGCCTGTTGTACATTCCATGCTGTGCACCGGCCGACCGCCCAGTGCTGGGTGAGAACACTGCCTGTTGTACATACTATGCTGTGCACTGACCTGCCACCCAGTGCTGGGTGAGAGCACTGCCTGTTGTACATACCATGCTGTCACTGGCCTACCACCCAGTGCTGGGTGAGAACACTGCATTTCGCACATACCATGCTATGCACTACCCTGCCACCCAGTGCTGGGTGAGAACACTGCCTGTTGTGCATACCATGCTGTCACTGGCCTACCACCCAGTGCTGGGTGAGAACATGGTCATGTTGCACCTACCATGCTGTGCACTACGCTGCCTCCCAGTGCTGGGTGAGAACACTGCATGTTGCACATACCATACTGTGCACCGGCCAACCGCCCTGTGCTGGGTGAGAACACTGCCTGTTGTACATTCTATGCTGTGCACTGACCAGCCACCCAGTGCTGGGTGAGAACACTGCATGTTGTACATACCATGCTGTGCGCTGGCCTACCACCCAGTGCTGGGTGAGAACACTGCATGTTCGCCTCTTGAAAAGTGAAGCTTGCGTTTCAAGACGGACTCCTGACCACCAGTAAACACACAACGCCTCACAAAGTCCACCTTAGATTGGAACTATCCTCCCACATTGGAATGGGTGCGTCTGCGACATAAGGAATGAAATGCATGCTTAGTAACCCAACAATTAACCAGCTACTTCCCATCCACAGGAACTGTGACTCCACAACACGACAAGCTGCAAGCCGTTGGCTACAAGTAACCTTTTCAACCTGCAGCATGAATGGTTGTAGATCACACGCTTTGCACCGACTTAAAAGCAGCTCCTCATTTCCCAAGCACAGAAGTAGACCTCAAGTACTTGGAAAGGAAAATGCTACTTACCAGTATGCATCTGTTCTTGGCATGTAGAGCTGCAGAATCACATACTTGTGCATAGTTCGCCATCTGGTGGTGGGCTCGGATGTTTGCAGTTTGTTGTGGTCTTGGAAGAAGTCTTTGTAGTCACGAGATAGGTGACTCCTCCCTTGGACGATAGTGCGCATGGGCATCGACTCCATCCTCAGATTGTTTTTCACCATGAAGGGAAATGATGGAGTTTGTAAGAAACAGAAAAGATGTCCATGTGCAAGTATCTAAGTAAGATAACGCTGGAACAGCTAGAGGTACCGGGGAGGCGGGTGGGCCTATGTGATTCTGCAGCTCTACATGCCAAGAACAGATGCATACTGGTAAGTAGCATTTTCCGTCCGAGGCATATGAGCTGCAGAATACATACTTGTGCATAGACTGTATAGCAGTGCTCTCCCTTAGCGGTGGTTACCTGTATCTGTTTCAGTGGTCTGAAAAAGTGTTTTAAGAACAGCCTGGCCCACAGAAGCTTGTTGTTTTGCCTGCACATCTACACAATAGTGTTTGGTGAAGGTGTGTGGCGTAGACCATGTTGCTGCTTTACAAATGTCATCTAAGGGAATGTTCCCCAAGAATGCCATGGAAGCCCCTAGTTTGCGTGTTGAATGCGCTCTAGGGGAAATGTTAATGTGCGTTTTGCTTTGTGGTAGCATATTTGAATACATTTGACTATCCACCTGGCAATCCCAGCTTTGGAGATGGGGTTTCCTTTATGAGGTGGAGAGAAAGCTACAAACAGTTGGTTTGTCTTTCTAAAAGGTTTAGTTCTGTCAATGTAATAAAGTAGAGCTCTTCAAGTGTGTGAAGAGCTCTCTCTGCTACGGAATCTGATTTTGGGAAGAAAACGGGTAATTCCACAGATTGATTAAGATGGAAAGCAGAGATTACTTTGGGAAGGAATTTTGGATTTGTTCTAAGAACCACCTTGTTATGATGTATTTGTAAGAATGGTTCTTGTATGGTTAAAGCCTGGATCTCACTTACTCTTCTGAGAGAAGGGATTGCGACAAGGAAAGCTACTTTCCATGTAAGGAACTGCAGTTCGCATTTGTGTAGCGGTTCAAATGGGGGACCCATGAGCCTAGTAAGGACAATGTTTAAATTCCACACTGGAGATGGTGGGATTGTGGGAGGAATTATCCTTTTAAGGCCTTCCATAAACGCTTTGATGGCAGGTACCCTAAACAATGACAAATGTTGTCTGTTTTGTAGGTAAGCGGCAAGGGCAGCAAGATGTAGTCTTATGGATGTGTATGCCAGATTACATCTTTGTAGATGCAGTAAATAAATTATGTTCTGAATTGAAGCATCTAGTGGGTCAATTTTGTTGTTATTGCAGTAAATGACAAATCTTTTCCATTTGGCTGCATAGCAAGCTCTAGTAGTAGGGCGTCTAGCTTCCTTAATAATGTTCATTCAGTCCGGTGGGAGGTCGAGATAACCGAACTCTAGGACTTCAGGAGCCAGATTGCTAGGTTTAGTTGAGCTGGATGTCTTATCTCTCCATGGTTCTGTGACAGAAGCTTTGGGGAGAGGTGTAGCTTTTGGTGTGGAACTACTGAGAGTTCCAGGAGTGTTGTGAACCAAGGTTGCCTGGCCCATGTTGGAGCAACCAGGACCATCTTGAGAGACTGTTGTTTGAGCTTGGGCACTACTAACGGAATGAGCGGGAGTGGCGGAAAAGTGTACGCAAATCTGCCTGACCAGTTCATCCATATCGCATTGCCTTTGGACAATGGGTGTGGATACCTGGCGGCGAAGGTTGGGCATTTTGCGTTTGCATGTGTGGCGAACAGATCTATGTCTGGGTGGCCCCACATTTGAAAAAACAGAAGAAGAACTTGTGGATAAAGTTCCCATTCGTGGATTTGTTGTGTCCGACGACTGATCAGATCCGCAATCTGATTGTGTACCCCTGGAAGATGTTCTGCTAGAAGGTATATCTTTTGTGGGATGGCCCATTTCCATATGCTTTGCGCTAGTCGAGAAAGCTGCAAAGAATGTGTTCCCCCTTGTTTTTGTATATAATACACTGCTGTTATATTGTCTGTTCGGACAAGGACAGTTTTGTTGATGAGATGTGTTTGGAATGATTTTAATGCGAGAAAGATTGCCAGTAACTCCAGGTGATTGATGTGGAGCACTTTTTGTTGAGGGGTCCAGTTGCCCTGAATTGTATGGTTTAGGAGATGGGCTCCCCAGCCGGTGAGCGATGCGTCCGCTGTTAGCACTATCTGTGGAACTGGGTCTAGGAAAGGCCGCCCTTTGGAAATGTTTTGTGTGTTCCACCACTGCAGAGAGCGATGAGTGCGGCTGTCCACCAACACCAGATCTGAAATTTGCCCTTGAGCCTGGTTCCACTGACGTGCTAAACATTCCTGTAAAGGGCGCATGTGAAGCCTTGCATGTGGTACTATAAAAATGCAAGAGCCATCATTCCTATTAGCTGCATAAACACTCGAGCTGGTAGTGAGTGTTGAGATTGAAATTTTGTTATGAGGGTTTGCATACTGGCTATTCTGACTGGATTGGGGTATGCCAGGACTTTGGAAGTATCTATTGTGGCCCCAAGATACTGATGTATGTGGGACGGCTGATGATGTGACTTGGTGAGGTTTATTGTGAACCCCAAGTCGTGAAGCAAGTGAATTGTTTGGAGAGTGTGGTGAACACACTGGCTGTATGACTTGGCTTTTATGAGCCAGTCGTCCAGGTATGGGAAGACGTGAATTTGTTGTCTTCGCAAGTGGGCGGCTACTACTGCCAGACACTTTGTGAAGACTCTGGGTGCTGTGGTCACTCCGAATGGGAGAACCTTGAATTGATAGTGCTGACCGTCCACTATGAACCTTAGATATTTCCTGTGAGCAGGGTGTATAGGAATATGGAAGTAGGCGTCCTTGAGATCTAGAGTGGCAAGGAAATCGCCTTGCTGGAGCAGTGGGAAGACCTGGTGAAGGGTGACCATGTGAAAATGGTCTGATTATGTGTAGATATTCAAAGGTCTGAGGTCCAATATTGGTCTGAGTACCGTCTTTTTTGGGGATGAGAAAATAAAGGGAGTAAACCCCTGTGCCTTGATGCTGGAGGGGAACTGGTTCTATTGCATGCTTTTGAAGAAGTGAGAGAACTTCTTGTTTGAGGAGCGTTAGATGTTCCGTGGACATTGGACGTTGTTTGGGCAGTATGGTTGGGGGAGTTGCGTTAAGTTCCAGGCAGTAACCATACTGATAATTTGTCTTACCCACCTGTCTGTAGTGATGGAGTTCCAGACAGGTAGAAACTGAGAGCCTTCCTCCTACCGGAGTGGAATGGTCTGGAGGGAGAGGAGGGAAGTCATTGTTTGGTAGTAGGGGAGGTTCGGTTATTGCTACCTCGACCTCTACCCTTGTTATTATTTCCTCTGTACCCACCTCTGAAATATGGCTTGTTAGGTGATGTTTGTGTGGGACTCTTGTAGCTGGAGGAAGTGTCTGTGCTAATGTTTTTGGATGCGCCCCTATAAAAGGAGCGACAAAAGGAACCTCGTGGTGTTTGAGACTGTAATGTGCCCATAGATTTTGCAGTGTGTCTTTTTTCATTTTCTCCAAAGCTGTATCCACAGCTGGGCCAAAGAGGTGCTCTTGATCGAATGGCTGATTGAGGATAGTTGTTTGCACTTCTTGTTTAAAACCAGAAATGCGCAACCATGCATGTCTGCGAAGTAAGACACTGGTGTTGAGTGATTTAGATGCAGTGTCTGCTGCATCGAGGGCACATTTGATGGATGCATTGGTAATTAATTTGCCCTCTTGGACCAGATCGTTGGCCTTGGCTTTGTATTGGTCAGGTAAATGTTGGATAAGATCTTCAAGCTCATCGTAGTGAGCCCTGTCGTATCTGGCAAGCAATGCTTGTGCATTAGCTATTCTCCAGTGATTGGCTGCTTGGGAGGCAACTTGTTTACCTGATGCATCTAGCAGTTTAGACTCTTTGTCTGGAGGTGGAGCATCACCAGAGGTTTGGGAATTAGCCTGTTTCCTTGCATTGGAGACTACCAAAGAATCTAAAGGGAGTTGTCCTTTAATGTAGATTGGATCGTTAGGGGCAGGCTTGTACTTTATCAATCCGAGGATTGAGGATCCTGGTCCTAACAGGGTCTTTAAATATGTCTGGTGCATGTTTAATCACACCTTTAAGCATGGGCAATGTATGTATTGTTTTTTGTGACTGAGCAAATGTGTCAAGTAGGAAGTCTTCGTCCATGGGGTCTGAATGGAATTCAACGCCATGATATTGCGCAGCTCTATTAATGAGCTGGCTAAATCCTATATTGTCATCCGGGGGGGATGGCCTAGATGGGTATACATCTGGATCAGGAAGGTCTGGAGGATCTGTGGGATTGTTGTAATCATCCCATGTATCCTGTGGTGGAGTAGTGTCATCATCAGGGTCATCTAAAAGGTCCTTATCATGTCCACCCCCGTTCCCTAGATCATCCTCATCCTGTGGTGGTAAGGGTGAGTATGGAAGTATTGGAGAGAGTCTAGGAGAGTGTATAGGAGAGTTTGTAGGAGACAGATTTGGTAGGAAGAATAGGAGAAGAGGGTCTTATGGGTGAAGTTGCAAAGTCTCTTTTCTTCACAGGTACCTCAGGAGAGTGTGAGGTATCTGATTTTCCTCTTCTTGGTTCGGTGACTGACAATATGGCCTGTTTTAGGGTCCACATGTAAAGTCTTTTGTTTTGGATCGAGAGGATCTGGTCGAAAAAGTTCTTCCTGCCGGTTGTCTCCTTTCGATGCCGATTTTTTCGGTTCCAAACGTGGTTTTGACTTGGACTCTGAAGCCGTAGGAGGGGTTTTGTGCTCCTTTGGCTTCGACGTCGGCGCCGAGTCGGGAATTTTCTTCTGATGCGAAGGTTTTCGGGGTTTGTTCGGTTCCGAGGCCTTATGGTCTTTCGGTGCCGAAGGGTTCGATACTGAGGCCTTTTTGGACGTAATGGGAATAGGGTGTATCCCTGATTTCGGTACCGAAGGTGTCTTATGGGTACTGATATACGGCTTGCTTGGTCCCGAGCTGCCGGAAGGCTTTTCTTTTGTCTTCGGAGCCGGGCCCGGAGGCGGGGCTTCTGAAGTTTTTCCTCGGTCTCGACTAAGGCCTTCAGGCGAAGTTTTGACCGGAGCCTTCTGTTTATCTAGTGGGGCAGGGGCATGGATGTTTGTACTCACTCGTTGACCTGGAGTGATATGGTCATCGGAGTCGAAGTCGTCAGCTTCGGAGATGATGTCGAGCTCCTCTGAATCCTCTGCAACATCGGGGCCTTCGTCGAAGATGTCGTGTGGCGCCGGTGTAGCCTGCTGAGCCATAACGTGTCGTCGAGCCCGGCGATCACGGATAGTCTTTTTGGAGCGAAAAGAGGCACAGGCTTGGCAATCCTTTTCTTCGTGTTCTGGCGAGAGGCAAAGGTTGCAGACCTTGTGGTGGTCACTGTGTGGAAATTTAGCTCCACACTGGGGGCAGTTTTTTTAAATGGAGTCCTTTCCATTAGCTGTAGGGCCGAATGGCGCCGATAGGCCCAGCGGCTCGCGTCAACGACCGGAATCGAGGATTTTGAAGTTAGCGCGTCGAAGGGCACGCGAACGAAACAATACCGTCGAGTGGTGATGGGTTGCGCGTCGAAAAGGGTTGGAAACAAGGTACCGAACCGGAGCGCAGCAAGTCACATCCGAACCCGATGGCGGAAAAAAAAACAATCTGGGGATGGAGTCGATGCCCATGCGCACTATCGTCCAAGGGAGGAGTCACCTATCTCGTGACTACAAAGACTTCTTCCAAGACAACAACAAACTGCAAACATCCGAGCCCACCACCAGATGGCGATCTATGCACAAGTATGTATTCTGCAGCTCATATGCCTCGAACATATGTTTTCAAAACTGTTCTGCCCACGTGGACCTCTTTCCTTGCATGAATGCCAGTACAGTGATATTTGGAGAAAGTGTGAACAGATGAACATGTTGCAGCCTTGCAAACATCCGTAAGTGGGTTGATGCCAAGGAAAGCCACGACTTACCGTTTTTCTGTGTTGAATGAGCCAGCCTATTGTCAAAGTTTTTTTTGTGTGCATGCAACCAAACCTGAATGCAACGCTAAGTCCATCTCTCCATGGCGTGCTATGAAATGGGCAGGACAAGGTGTGCAGGAGTGAGACACAAGCAGCTGTTGTGTCTTGTATAAAGGCCTGATCCTAGCAATGTAGTACATGAGAATGTACTTGTCATCTAGTGAATGGAGAACCCTTTCCGCCCTACCGAATGGATTTTTAAAGAATGGTGGAAGTTCGATAGAGCTGAAAAGTTGAGACCACAGTTGGAAGAAATCATGGATGTGCACGGAAGTTCACCGTATCTTTATGGATTTGAATGAAAGTTTCCTCAATAGAAGTGCCTGGACTTCACTAACAGGGTAATAAGGAAGCGATAAAGAATGAAAAGGCCACATTCCATATAGAGTACCTATAGAGAACTCGAATGCTGTGGTTAACAGGGTAGACCCATACGTGTTGCGGATCCCAAGGGGATCTTGGTTAGATAACACTTCATAAGCCTTATATGAAGGCTATAGTGACAGGGATTTTCTGAGCAGAATTGGCCCTGTCTGTTCTGCAAGTACGCAGCTATTGCAGACAAATGTACTCTAATGGAAGCGTAGGCAATTGATACCTCGTTGAGAGAAGGAAGGTTCTGTGCTAAGGCAGAGGATCATTTGCAGGAATGGGCAAAGCGATTCAGTTCTGCAGCATTGCATGGCCGTTTGTGGGACCATGGGCCTCAGAGAAGGCTCATGCTTTGTAGAGATAAGGAAAACGTTACTTACCCAGTAAGCATATGTTCTTGGCATGTAGAGCTGTAGATTCACATGCTTTGCATACTCTTGCCATCTAGTGTTGGGTCCGGATGTTTGCAAGTTGTTTTTCTTCGAAGAAGTCTTTCAAGTCACGAGGTAGGAGACTCCTCCTTTGGGTGATAGTGCGCATGGTCATTGACTCCATTGTTAAGATTGTTTTCCCGCAGAGGGTGAGAATGGAGTAAGTGTAGTATAGAGATGTCCATGCGTATAAATGTATAATGAAGAACTGCAACAACTACAGGTACAAGGGGAGGCGGGTGGGCACATGTGAATCTACAGCTCTAAATGCCAAGAACAGATGCTTACTGGGTAAGTAACATTTTCCGTTTGAGTCAAGTGAGCTGTAGATCACATGCTTTGCATAGACTATAAAGCAGTATGCTGCCAGAGCAGTGGCTAACCTGTAGTGGTTGTTGTAGTTTGAAACGGTGTTTCAAGTACTGCTTGGCCTACATTTGCTTGTTGTCTCGCAAACACATCTACACAATAGTGTTTGGTGAATGTGTGCGGTGTAGACCATGTTGCTGCCTTACAAATGTCGGCTAGGGGAATATTCCCTAAGAAAGCTATAGTAGCCCCTATTTTGCGAGTGGAATGTGCTCTAGGGGGTATTATCAGAGTTCATTTTGCTTTAGCATAACATGTTTGGATATATTTTACAATCCATCTTGCAATATTTGACTTGGATATGGGATTGCCTGTGTGGTGGAGAAAAATCAACAAATAGTTGCTTTGTTTTTCAAAATTCTTTGGTTCTTTCTACATAATATAGCTCTTCTAACATCAAGTGTGTGTAGAGCTCGCTCTGCTACAGAATCAGGTTGAGGAAAGAACACCGGTAACTCAACCGATTGATTGATATGAAAGGCAGAAACTACTTTTGGAAGAAATTTGGGATTGGTTCGAAGAACCACCCTATTTTTGTGAACTTGAAAGAAAGGTTCTTGTATAGTTAATGCCTGAAGTTCACCAACTCTCCTTAGTGAGGTTATTGCTATGAGGAAAGCAACCTTCCATGAGAGGAATTGTAACTGAAATGTGTGCATTGGTTCAAAAGGTGGACCCACTAGCCTTGTAAGGACTATGTTTAGGTTCCACTCTGGTGCAGGGGGAACCATGAAGGCTTTGATCACTGGTACTCTGAATAGAGATAAGTGTTGTCTATTTTGCAAGTATGCGGCTACTGTTGCTAGGTGTAAGCGAATGGATGTGTAAGCCAATCCAGATTGCTGTAAATGCAACAGGTAACAAATGATGTTTTGTACAGATGCATCAAGTGGATTGATGTTGTTACAATAGAAAACAAACAGTTTCCATTTCGCTGCATTACATGCTCTAGAAGTAGGCTTTCTTGCCTCTGAGAATATTCATACAGTCTGGTGGAAGTTGTAAATAACCAAACTATGACCTCAGGAGCCAAATCGCTAGGTTGAGTTCTTTGGGATTTGGATGTCTGATTTCTCCATGGCTCTGAGTGAGGAGACAGGGTGTGAGATGTAGCTTTTGATGTGGAACCACTGAGTTCTAACAGGGTGGTGTACCAAGGTTGACGAGCCCAAGTGGGGGCTACTAAGATCAGTGTGAGGGATGTTTGCCTGAGCTTCCGAACCAGTAATGGAATTAGTGGGAGAGGCGGAAAAGCATAGGCAAATATCCCTGACCAATTCATCCATAGAGCATTGCCTTTGGATAGATGGTGTGGGAACCTGGATGCGAAGTGTGGGCATTTTGCATTGTGTACTGTAGCAAACAGATCTATGTGTGGAAATCCCCATTGTTGAAAGTAGGGAAGAAGAACTTGGGGATGAAGTTCCCACTCGTGAACATGCTGTCCGTGTCTGCTGAGCAGGTCGGCAATTTGATGGTCTACTTCTGGAAGGTGTTCTGCTAGGAGATAAATTATGTGATGAATTGCCCAATTCCAAATGCTTTGTGCCAGGCGCGACAGCTGGATAGAGTGTCCCCCCCCCTCCCTGTTCCTGAAGATAATACATCGCTGTCATGTTGTCTGTGCGGACTAAGACAGTTTTGCCTAGAAGGTGAGAAATTCCAGGTAGTTGATGTGGAGACGTTTGTGATTGTCCGACCATAGCCCTTGTACTGTGTGATGTTGGAGATGAGCACCCCAACCGGTTAAAGATGCGTCTGTTGTAAGTACAGTCTGTGGATTCAGGTCTATGAAGGGCTGCCCTTTTACGTTTTGAAGGTTCCACCACTGCAGAGAGCGACGAGTGCGGCCGTCTACCAACACTAGATCGGTTAATTGACCCTGTGACTGATTCCACTGACGCGCTAGACATTCCTGCAGAGGACGCATGTGAAGCCTTGCGTGAGGTACGATTGCAATGCAGGATGCCATCATTCCCAGCAGTTGCATAAAAACTCTGGCTGGTAATGTTTGATTGGGTTGAAATTGTAGTATTGTGGCCTGAATGTTGTGAATCCTGGCTACATTGGGAGAGGCTAGAGCTTTGAGTGTGTTGAGGGAAGCTCCTAGATAAGATTGCACTTGCGCAGGGCACAGATGAGATTTTTGTGCATGGATTGTGAAACCTAACTGATGAAGTAGGTGTACTGTTGTCGGAGTGTGTAGTATACAGGTCTGGTAAGTGCCCGCTTTGATAAGCCAGTCGTCTAGGTAAGGAAAGATATGGATACACTGTCTTCTGAGATGAGCGGCTACTACTGCGAGACATTTGGTGAACACTCTGGGGGCTGTGGGGACGCCAGATGGAAGTACCTTGAACTGGTAATGTTTGCCTGCTATCACAAATCTGAGGTATTTGCGATGAGCTGGATGAATTGAAATGTGAAAGTAGGCGTCTTTTAGATCCAGAGTAGACAAAGTCGCCTTGCTGTAAAAGAGGAAGTACCTGTTGAAGAGTCACCATGTGAAAATGCTCTGACAGTATGTATTTGTTTAACTTTCAGATCTAGAGTAGGTCTTAATGAGCCGTCCTTTTTGGGAATTAGAAAGTAAAGGGAATAAACCCCTGACCCTTGGTACTGAAGTGGGACTGGTTCTATAGCCCCTTTGAGTAATCGAGATTGCACTTCTTGTTGAAGCAAGTGCTGCTGGTCTGTTGACAATTTGTGATATCGAGGTGGACTGTTTGGAGGGTTGTTGGCAAGCTCCAGGCAATAACCATGTTGGATAATTCCAATCACCCATTTGTCGGTTGTTATAGATTCCCAAATGGGGAGAAAGTCTTGAAGTCTTCCTCCGACAGGTGTGGAATAGTCGGAGGGAAGTGTGGGGAAGTCGTTGCTTATTTGGGGAAGGGGAATTGGGGGGGTATGGTGTTTTTAGGTCAAGCCTAGAGGCAGCGCGCATGCGCTGCTCGCTCTGCGAGGCATGCAGTAGTCGAGTATGCTGTGGAAGCCTCATCTTCTCTCCGCCCATATTTTTGATTGGCTAGTGTCATTGTCCTTGGTAAATGCTGGCTTCCGATTGATAATGAGGCTTGTTAGTCCCTCCTTGTTTCCGCCCTGTCACCATTTGTTACCTCCCATGAGGCCTGGATCTTTTACTTGTGGCGTTACACAGTCTCCTTCATAAGTCAGTAAGCACTATTTTTTTTTATTTGCAGTGCAGTCCGCTTTCACTTTAGCGGCCGCGCTTGTTTATTTAATTATTTTGCCGCACGGGCCGAAAGGGAGCGTTTCTACTCACTAATCTAACAAGCATTTGCAATGTAATAGGCCTCGCATTTACGCGAGTTTGAGCTATTGACATTGCAAATAATGCCTTTTATTTTTGTTTTCGTTTTTAAAACATAAATAAAAGGCATTGTCATTTACAATGCCAATAGCTTAAACTCACGTAAATGCGAGACCTATTGCATTGCAAATGCTTGTTACCTCTGCCCCTGGGACTATTTCCCCTGTCGCCTACTCTGAAAAATCCTCTTGTAAAAGATGAGTGGGAATTATTTTTGTAAGAGGAAGTATTTGTCTGTCCCTGTGGATTTGGACCCTCCCCTGTAAAAGGAACAGCGAAAGGAACCCCTGTAAGAGGGAGACTGAAGCGCTCCCATGGATTTTGCTACATCTGTGTCTTTTTTCATTTTTTCGAGTGCTTGATCAACTTCAGGGCCAAAAAGATGTTTCTTTTGGTCGAAGGGTATATTGAGAATGGATTGCTGGACTTCAGGTTTAAACCGTGAAATACGTAACCAGGCATGAGTAGGATGCTAGTATTTACCCCTCTAGCTGCAGTATCGGACGCATCTGGAGCGCATCTAATGGAAGTGTTGGAAATTAGTTTACCTTCTTGAACTAAATCTTGTGCTTTGGCCTTATGCTCATCTGGGAGAAACTGTAGTAGCAGTTCTATTTCGTCCCAGTGGACCCTATCGAACAAGTTACTTACCTTCGGTAACGATATATCTGTGAGAGACATAGAATAGTTATAGATTCCTTACCTTAGAATTACCCCCAGGTGTCAGGCTGGATCTGGAGAATTTTGTGTCAGCAGTACCCCTGTACGTCGAAAGGTGGCGTCGGTCCGCTCCGCGTTCGTCGTTCGCGTCGTGGTCTCCGGGATGGCGTCGCGGTAGCTACTTAAACGCCGCCCTCGCGCGCTGACGTCAGTTCTTTTACACAACATTCCACTCCAGAAGCGCAGAGCCATGCAAGACACTGACCACTGGTGCACAAAAACCAGGACCCTAAAAGGGATTCCCTGACCCTAGAAGTCAGTTCACAGAACGGGGAGGATGGGTGGGGTGGTAAGGAATCTATAACTAATCTATGTCTCTTACAGACATATCGTTACCGAAGGTAAGTAACTTGTTCATCTGAAAGAGACAATTAGTTATAGATTCATTACCTTAGAATAGATACCCCAGCAATACCAACCCCGGAGGTGGGTCTGCGAACCAAGTTCACACCAGAAAGTCCTGGAGAACAGAACGGCCAAAGAAGCCGTCTCTCCGAACTTGGCTGTCCAGGCAGTAGTGTCTGGTAAACGTGTGCAATGAAGCCCAAGTAGCTGCCTGTCAGATGTCATTGAGGGGGACTCCCCGTCCCAAAGCAGTGGTCACTGCAGTCGCCCTGGTGGAATGGGCGCGCAGTCCCACTGGAGGCTCCTTCTTTGCCAAAGAGTAGCAAGCTTTAATGCACAAAACGACCCACCTAGAGATAGTCAGTTTGTGCACGGCCCAACCTTTTTTGGCGCCCACGTAGCCAACAAAGAGCTGGTCATCCTCCCGGAATTGCTTGGTCATCCCCCCGGAATTGCTTGATGCGATCCAAATAAAATGAAAGCACACGTTTTGGATCCAGGCGGGGGAGCCTCTCTTCCTCCTTAGAAGGATGCGGAGGCGGAAAGAAGGTGGGCAAAGTGATAGTTTGACCAATGTGGAAAGAAGTAACCACCTGAGGACAACCTTGTCCAGATGAACAGCCAGAAAAGGAGGCTTTGAAGAAAGAGCTTGTAGCTCACTCACCCTGCGAGCAGAGGTGATGGCAACCAGAAAAGCAGTCTTTAAGGTAAGAAGTCTGAGAGGACAGTTATGAAGTGGCTCAAAGGGAGCGCACATTAGGTAAGTAAGCACCAAGTTCAAGTCCCACTGAGGCATTAAGAAGGGAACAGGAGGAAAAAGAGGAGTAATGCCCTTAAGGAAGCGATTTACAACAGGGGAATTGAAAAGAGAAGGCTGATCAGGAAGCCTAAGAAAGGCTGAAATGGCTGAGAGGTAGCCCTTCAGAGTGCCCAGAGCAGAGCCCTGCTGGGCCAAAGACAGGAGGAACAAGAGAACCTCAGAAAGAGGGGCGGAAAGGGGATCCACAGCCTTTGCTGTGCACCATTCCACAAATTTGTTCCATCTGCAGGCGTATACCGTCTTAGTGGAGGTACGCCTGGCTGCCAAGATAACATCACAGACTTCGGGAGGAAGGTCAAAGGCTGTCAACTGCCGCCGCTCAATCTCCACGCAAGGAGGTTGAGGCTGGACAGGTTCGGGTGGAGGACCGACCCCTGCTGCTGCGACAGAAGATCCTCCCGAAGAGGCAGTCGGATCGGAGGATCGATGGCCATGTGTAACAGCTCGGGATACCAGACTCTTCGTGCCCAATCCGGAGCCACAAGGATGACTTGGGCACGGTCACGCTTGATCTTCTTCAGCACTCTGGGCAAAAGTGGTATAGGCGGAAAGGCATATAGAAGACCTGAAACTCCACTCGGGACGAAAAGCGTCACCTAGCGAGTGTCGCCTTGGAAATTCCAACGCGCAGAATTGCTGACATTGCGCGTTCTCTTCGGTGGTGAATAGTTCTAACCAAGGCTCTCCCCACTGCTGAAAGAGACCTTGCGCCACCTCCGAGTGAAGATACATTCGTGATCCATCATGCACCTGCGGCTGAGTTCATCCGTCCTGGCGTTCAGTGAACCTGCCAGGTTTTGAACCACCAGGGATATGCCCTGATGCTCCAGCCATGTCCAGAGACGGAGAGCCTCTTGACATAGAGTCCACGACCCCACCCCGCCCTGTTTGTTGCAGTACCACATGGCAGTGGTGTTGTCCGTGAACACCTGCACCATTCTTCCCCGGACAGAGTGAAGGAATGCTTTTAGTGCAAGACGGATCGCCTGAAGCTCCAGAAGGTTGATGTGGAGCCCGGACTCCGCTGGAGACCAGAGGCCTCTGATCTCCGCCTCTCCCATGTGGCCGCCCAACCCTAGAAGTGATGCATCCGTCACCACTGTGTACTCCGGTTGGGGAAGGGAGAGGGATATGCCGTTGACCCAATCCAGGTTTGTTAGCCACCACTGCAATGGTCATGCAGTGCCCTCCGAGATCTGAACGCAATCGGACAGATTCCCCTGATGCTGTGCCCACTGGAACTTTAGGTCCCACTGCAGAGCCCGCATATGCCACCTGGCATGATCCACTAGCAGGATGCAGGAGGCCATGAGTCCCAGCAGCCTCAGGGTCATCCTGACCGAAACCCGGGATAGAGGCTGAAAGATCGGAATCATAGCCCGAATATCCCGGACTCGCTGCTCGGGAGGATAAGCCCGAAACTGCGTCGTGTCCAGAACCGCTCCGATGAAAAGGAGCTTCTGAGAGGGAGTCAGGTGCGACTGCGGCACGTTGATAGTGAACCCCAGCGAATGCAGGAGGTCCGCCGTAGTCTGGAGGTGGTAGACTGCCTGGGGCGAGCCTGCCTTCAACAGCCAGTCGTCGAGATAGGGGAAGACTAGAACCCCTGATCTGCGCAGATGAGCTGCGACCACCGCCATCACTTGAGTGAACACCCGAGGGGCGCTGGTAAGGCCGAAGGGAAGCACGGTAAACTGAACGTGCTCGTAGCCTACCGTGAACCGCAGGTAACGCCAGTGGGCCGACAGGACGGGAATGTGAAAGTAAGCGTCCTGCAAGTCCAACGCTACCATCCAGTCTCCAGGGTCGAGGGCAGACAGGACCTGAGCTAGCGTCAACATTTTGAACATCTCCTTCCAGAGGAAGCGGTTGACGTTCCTGAGATCCGAGATCGGACGCAGGCCTTTGTCCTTCTTGGGCACCAGAAAGTAGTGGGAATAGCAACCACGACCTACTTCTGGGGCAGGAACTCGCTCGATAGCACCCTTTTCCAAGAGAGCCGTAACTTCCTTTTGAAGAAGGGCCAAGTGATCCTCCGACATGCGATGGTACTGAGGTGGCATGGATGGACGGGTAGTCTCGAAGGGGAGGGAGTAGCCCCTTCGGACTATCTACAAAACCCACCTGTCCGACGTGATGGTGCGCCAAATGGCGGGGGGGGGGGGAGGTGATAGCGAATCCTGCCGCCCACTGGCAATTGGTGGCCCTGAAAGGTCAGACTAGGAGGGTTTGGAGGCTGCTGCAGAGGGGGCGGTGGTGGACTGGCCCGCTCGCTGGCTCCCAGACCCACGGACGTTGGCCCCACGGACGTTGGCCCCACGTCCCCGGCCGCGCAGGGGCTGAACAGCTTGCGCCAGCCTGTGGCTCTGGGTGGAACGTGGTGGGGCATCCCTTCCGTAGCCACAAATGGGGTGAAAGGCAGACTGCGCAGGGCGGGTGGTGGAGAGGCCCAAGGACTTGGCCGTAGACCAAAAGTCCTTGAAGCGCTCTAGCGCGTTGTCTGCTTGGTCGCCGAACAGGCGACGGCCATCAAAGGGCATGTAAATCAGGGTAGGTTGGACATCCCCGGAAAACCCAGTCGACCTCAGCCAGGCGTAGCGTCGAAGGGCAACCAACGTTGAAATCGTCCTGCCTAGTGAGTCGGCGGTGTCCAGTCCACATAGAATGGTAAACTTGGCTGCGTCTCTCCCCTCGGCAACTGCACGGGAGAGAAGGCCCGGGCCTCCTCCGGGAAATGGGGCAGCACCTGCGCCACCGTATCCCACACAGAGTGGGTGTAACGGCCTAATAGACATGCAGTGTTTACCGACCACAGACCCAAGCTGGAGTAAGAAAACCTCTTCTTCCCAAGATGGTCCAGCTTTTTGGATTCCCTATCAGGTGGAGCGTTCGGGAATGCGCCTTTGGATGTTGAGGCTTGGACCACCAAGCTCTCAGGGGTGGGGTGTTGGGAGAGGAAAGTGGGGTCGCCCGGAGCCGGGCGGTGGCCTCGGGCAATCATCCTATCCACAGGAGCCCCTGTGTTGGGCCTGGACCAGGTGCCCAAAAGGATGTCTGTTAGGGCTTCATTAAACGGCAGCAGGGGCTCCGAAGAGCTCGCTGCCGGTTGAAGCACCTCTGTCAGAAGGTTAGTCCTGACCGCCACCGTTGGTAGCTCAAGGTTGAGAGCCTCGGCCGCCCTACGCAACACCACTGGGTAAGAAGCTCCCTCCTCCGTAGCCACGGTAGGAGACGACAACATGCCAAGATCTGGCGAGGTATCCAGAGCACTTGCATCCCCCAACTCCTCTCTCCAGTCCGGATCATATTCCAACTGGTCACTTAAAGGGTCTCCAGACCCCTCCCATTCCTCCTCACCCTCCTCTGGTTGCCAATCTGGTCTGAAAGAACCAGGGTGGAACAGGGGCACAAAAGTACCCGTCGGTGCCGGATCCGGCTCCGTGTCCACGTCGGGATGGAGACTGGGGTCGACGCCGGTTGGGGACACAACCGGCGCTGGCTGCAGATGTGGTGCCGGTTGAATAGACGCCGGTGGAGGTGTGATGAGGTCGACCGGCACCGATCCAGATCCAGGCCTGGATCCAAGGGGACCCTGAGGTGCCGGGGCCCAAGCCGCCGGCTAAGGCCCAGGGCCTCCAGCCGAGTACGCAGGGCCCAAGGCGAGCCAGCGGAGTCGAACTGCCCAAAGATGACATGCATCGCTTCGTAAAACTGTCGAAGCTGGGCAGGGGTCGCTCTGCGTCCCGGGAAGGGAGGGAAACTCGGAGCCGACTCTACGGGGTCCGTACGCGGAGCCGCGGGAGGGGCACCACCCGCATCCCTCGTCGCATCGCCCGACGGAGAGAAGTCGAAGAGCGACTATGCTTCTTTGACTTCTTCTTGTGCTTCGTCTTACCGGAGGAGTGCGAAGACTTCAAAGACGAGTGGTGGTGGTGGCTCCGCGACCGGTCCCTCGACCTCCTGCACAACCGGGACCTCGAACGGTGCGGAGCAGACTGCTGGGCCTAGAGAAGCTTTCGGGACCGCTCCCGCACAAAGACTTCGGATTTGTGGTCCGGCAGTCGGAACACGACTTGGGATCGAGGTCGCGTTCCAAGCACCACAGGCACACGCGGTGCGGATCCGTCACCTACATCGGTTTTCGGCAGGAACCGCAAGCCTTGAAACCGGGCATCCCTGACGTGCACCAGGAGTCGAAGACTCAAAAACAGTGTTGACAAAAGTCAGCAAAAAGTCAGTCAAAAAGTGACTGGAGGTACCGCTCTCTCTGGATCTGCGATGGCTGGCGCGGAAAAAGAAAGAACGGACGTCAGCGCGCGAGGGCGGCGTCTAAGTAGCTACCGCGACGTCATCCCGGCGACCACGACCCCAAAGACGAACACGGAGCCAACCGACGCCACCTTTCGACGCGCAAGGGTACTGCTAACGAAAAATTCTCCGGATCCAGTCTGACGCCTGGGGGTAAATCTAAGGTAAGGTATCTATAACTAATTGTCGCTTTCAGATATATCTTGCTAGGAGACCTTGGGTGTTAGCAATACGCCAATGATTAGCTGCTTGCGCAGCTACATGTTTGCTAGAAGCATCAATCAGTTTTGACTAACTGGGGAGGAACATCCCCAGACGCTTGAGAATGAGCTCGCTTTCGAGCATTGGATACTACTACAGAGTCAAGTGGTAACTGACCCTTAATAAAAATAGGGTCTGTTGGGGAAGGTTTGTATTTATCTACTCTAGGAGTGAGGATCCTAGCACGTACCGGATCTTTAAAGATGTCGTCTGTGTGCCTTAACATACAGGGATGGGTCTTCTGTACTCACGTCCCCTTGTCCCCGAGGCACATCGTCGTCTTCGAGGACAATCTGCAAGTCTGCATAGGAGTCCGATGCCGCTGAAGCCTGTTCTTCAGCCACTGAGACTTCCTCTTGTTCGGAGACTTCGCCGAAGTTATCCGGTGTGTCGTCTAACTGTTGCCGCTGCATCTCTCGACGTCGAGCACGATGATCATGGAGAGTTTTCTTCGATCTGAAGGATCGATACGCGTCGTAGTCCTGTTCTTTGTGCTCTGGGGACAAGCATAAGTTACACACCTTATGTAAGTCCGTACGCGGATACTTCGCAAGAACTACTGGCCCATCTCGCTCCTCCCCTTCGCAGCCAAAGTTGCAGAGAAAACAGTCAACAGGGAACTGACACGATTCATCAAAGAGAACGCCGTCCTCGACCCGTCCCAATCCAGATTCCGAAGCAACCACAGCACCGAGACCGCCCTACTCACCGCCACAGACGACATCCGCACCCTCCTGGACCAAGGCCACTCCGCAGCCCTCATCCTACTGGACCTAGTAGCGGCCTTCGACACCGTCTCCCACCGCACACTAGTCGCCAGACTACACGACGCCGGCATACAAGGAACAGCCCTGGACTGGATCCGATCATTCCTCACCGGAAGAAGCCAAAGGATCAGACTGCCACCCTTCCTCTCCAATCCCACGAATATCACCTGCGGAGTCCCACAGGGGCAATCACTGAGCCCGACCCTCTTCAACATCTACATGGCCCCCCTCACAGCCATCGTCAGACAACACGGCCTCAACATCGTATCCTACGCTGACGACACTCAGCTCATCCTCTCCCTCACCAAAGACCCCACCACCGCCAAACTCAACTTCCAGAAAGGAATGCAAGACGTCGCAGTCTGGATGACCAACAGCTGCCTGAAGCTCAACGCCGAGAAGACAGAAGTCCTCGTCCTTGGAACCACCCCTTCAGCATGGGACAACACCTGGTGGCCGACCGCCCTCGGAAACCCACCTACCCCCTCAGACCACGCCAAAAACCTCGGCATCGTACTCGACTCATCACTCACCATGAACTGACAGGTCAACGCCCTCACCTCCAGCTGCTTCAACACCCTCCGCAAGACCTTCAAATGGATCCCCCCTGAGTCAAGGAAGAGAGTCACCCACGCACCCATCACCAGCAGACGACTATGGAAACGCACTCTACGCTGGCATCAACAAGTCCCTACTCCGGAAACTCCAGACAATACAGAACACCGACACCAGACTCGTCCTCGACATCCCCCGGCACGAACACATCAGCCAACACCTACGAAGACTCCACTGGCTCCCCGTGGAGAAAAGAGTCACCTTCAAAATCCTCACTCACGCCTACAAATGCCTACACAACAACGAACCCAAATACCTCAACCACAGAATCAACTTCCACGTACCCAAAAGAAACCTCCGATCTTCCAACCGCGCACTGGCCGAAACCCCGCGCATCCACAGAGCCAGAGCAGGCGGAAGATCCTTCTCTCACATTGCAGCCAAGACCTGGAACGAGCTACCGGCAGACATCAGACAGGACCCTGAACACCTTCAGGAAGACCCTCAAGACCTGGCTCTTCGGCTAAACAGATCTGCGGACCGCCCCCACCCCCCAGCGCCTTGAGACCCTCACGGGTGAGTAGCATGCTTACAATTCCCCTGATTGATTGACAGGGGGCAGAATTTGAATGAGTCCGTTCCATCAAAAAAAAGCCGGACCGACGCGGATAGGCCAGAATGCCGCCCGTGAAATTCCAATCGAAATGGAGATTTCTTGATGGTCGAGTTGAACCGCGGAGAAAAGGAAACTCATTTGAAAACAATATCGTCAAGGGTACAGTGGATTGCGCACCAAGGGTAACCAGAGGACCTATTCCAAAACGGAGCGCAGCAATACACGTCCGAACCTGATGGCGGAAAAAACAATCTAACAATCGAGTCGATGCCCATGCGCACTATCACCGAAAGGAGGAGTCACCTTACCTCGTGACTGGAAAGACTTCTTCGAAGAAACGCAACTTGCAAACATGCGGACCCAACACTAGATGGCAGGAGTTTCCAAAGCACGTGATCTACAGCTCACATGCCTCGAACATAAAGGTTTTAAAATTCCAATACTTCAGGAGCCAAATCGCTAGACTCGGACTGCAGACGGGAACTGTAAATCTGCCCGTTGTTCATTGTTACGAATATTTGGCCAAAGCATGAATTTGCAATGAGGATGTAAGGGCGTTTTTAGCAACTGAGAGAACCAACCTGTTTAGCTAATGCAGACTCGACTAAAGTCATGGGTGCTTGTCGCATATTTTGGGAACGGCCGGGTTTAGCGGGAGAGGTTGACAAGCGCATGCATGTGTCCTCACCAGCTTTAAGGGCTGAGGCAAAGTGTTGACAAGCTTTTGAAGGCTCCACTTGTGGGAGTGCAATCTGTTGAATCTTCGGATTAAGCTCTTACTCTGCGTGTTCTGATCACGTCTGCTGAGAAGGTCTGCACACTTTTAGTCTGTGCCTGGTACATGTTACACTATTAGGTGGATGTGCCATTTCTTGGCCTACTGCCACATTTTTTGTGAAGTTTCGGAAAGGAGGAGGAGAGGGAGGGCTAGTCTCTGCTTCTGTATGTAGTACATGGCTGTCATGTTTTATGTGTGTATTCATTCAAACATTCTTGCCGTGTAAGTAGGCCTGGAAGGTTTCAAGGCTAGGAATAGTAATTTTCACACCAGCACACTGATATGAAGGAGGTGGTCCACTGTGGAACAGTTGCCTTGAACTGTCAAATGGAACAAGCGGACCGACCGCCCACCCTTGAAGGGCAGCATCTGTTGTGAGCCTGATGTGAGACTGGGCTTTCTCAAAATTCCACCCTATCATTACATTGTGTGTACTCAACAAGAACAACTCCTGCTTGTTCTGAGGTGACAATACACTAAGTATGCACAATCCCCAGACACTTGCGCCTATCACGTACCCAAACACTCTTGGAAGGGACGCATCTGCAGTCAGGCATTAGGGTCGAACTCTTTGTAAGATGCCATCATGACCAGCAGCTTCATCACCATTCTCACTGGCAGAGATTGTGACATCTGAAGAAAGGGGAATCAGTCTTCGCAATGCCTGCGCGCTCTCTTGGCATGCTGTAGCTCGAGCAACCTGGACACTGAGCGCTGCTTTTAGATAATTGGGATCTGCTGGGCATGCAGTCGGAATTCTTTGACGTTCTTGATAAACATAACTGATGAAGCAGGGAGACAGACTGCTGGGCAAGACATTGCTGTGCTGTTTTCCCCCCTTTCCCATCAGTCGTCCAGATAATGTTAATCATGAACTCCCTGGAGGTAGAGTTGAACCACCAATATGGCAAAACATTTTGCAAACAATCGGTGCAAACGTCATTCTGTGAACTGATGATGCTTTGCATCTACTGTAAATCGCAGGGATTGTCTGCAACTAAGCAGCATCGGCGAAAGTAAGCATCCTTGAGGTCAACGACTGCAAGGCAATCGCCTTGTTGTAGGAGTGGAATCACTTCCGATAATGTTCACATGAAATGGATTATAGAAGAAGTGTTCAGAACTCATGCATCCACATTGGGAAACAAAGCGTCATCCATCACAGTATCCATAAATGCAGAGTAACCCTCTGATCTCGGACATATGGGAAGGGACTATTGCGCCAAGGGTTGAATTCTCTCCATAAGCCGCGAGATGGTCTTCGTTGATTTTAGGATTTGGTGGAGGAATATTTGGAGGCAGGAGTAAAAATACAAAGGAGGAGCAGTTCTCCACTGTGGACAACACCAACTTGTCTGCAGTAAGCCGGTTCCATGCTTAAGGAAATCCCTCCGCCTTCTCCCGACTGGTGTCATGTGGTCAGGAGGAAGGACAGCCTTCAAACCTCTTCCTTGGAAGGACTGGTTTTGCAGACCCCCTTGTTCATGCCCCTGCTTCTGAAATGGCTACTGCCATGAAATGTTTACCGAATGGTAACTGCAGGACGTCGTATTTCTTGACTCTGCTGAACAGGTTTTTGAGGATGTGGTCCCCACGGACTTAGCTGTGCCTGTGTCCTTTTTTATATTTTTCTAGAATCCCGGTGACATTGGGCCCGGATAAAGGCAAATCAAACAGGTATTGTACCGCCGACTCAAAACCAGAAATAAGGAGCCACGAATTCTGACCATCAAGAATGCTGGTGATGATTGGGCGGCATGTATTACACTGCGTATTGTGGCAATCTAAATTATTTTACCCTCTTCTAAAATCTGTGCACCTAGCTTTTGATACTGTTCAGTTAGATGCTGGAAGAGGCCTTCCATTTCCACCCACTGGAAGCAGTCATACCAACAGAGAAGTGACTGGGAATTTGGGAAAAGGCACGCTGTAGCTGTGCCATTATCGACTGCAAACTCAAAATGACCGCCAAGTCAATCAATGCCATCACTGCCTCATGCTTCGATACCCTTAAGATGCGGATGAAGATTTCCAAATGGAGCCCAATCAGCACCCAGAAAACCGTCACGCACGCCCTGGCCACAAACAAGTTGGACTATTGGAACACCTTTGCCGGGATCAACAACAACAACAACAACAACAAAAAAAAAACTTACCAGAACTCTGCAGACCATTCAAAACTCAGCGGCCAGAATCACTCTCGAGCTCCTACGCCGCGCTCACATCACACCTGAAGGAGCTCCACTGGATCCCCATACACAAACGAGCACAATTCAAAATACTCACTCTCACTTTCAAGGCACTATATAACACTGGTCCACAACACCTCAACAGCTTCTGCGTTCGCAAACCTTCCAGACACCTCCGTTCATCTCGACTCCTACTTGCACAAATCCCATTCATATGGAAAACAAGCTCTGGGGGTCGAGCCTTCTCCTACATTGTTCCTAAAGCACGGAACAACCTGCTGCTACACACAAGAGCCTCAGCTCTTGAATTCCGCAAGAAGCTGAAGACCTGGGTTTTTAAGTAGTCCCACTAGGCCCTAGGTCGGCCTAGACTCACACCTGCTCAAAGCCAGGATACCTTCCCAGCTGATGTTATGTCATACAGATTTGTAGAACGCTCCAACAGTTTTAAAAACTATGATCAAATAACACTGAAAGGAAACTATCCTCTTCTTGTTTACAGCCGCTGTGACTCCATGTTCAGAGTCCGCGAACTTGCAGAATGGTAGGCCGATGGTTCACCTGGAGGCGATGGCCAGACGCGGTAACACTGGTGCAGTGGTTCCTCGCTGTCCGACTCCATGATGTACTTTTTCCTAGCACATTTGGATCTTGGGACTCCAGTATATACGGTTTCCTTGAGACAAGGTCTTCATCAGGGTGCCGATGGTTGTCAGGATCCTCGCCGACATCTGTATGTGGAATAGATGAGTATGGGAATGCATTTTGTGGTATAAAGACTTGCGGATCCTGCAGGTTTGGTTCCTCATGACATGTACATTATGAAATGTGGTATTGACATAATTTGGAAGAAATAGCTTCCTCAAAACAGATCTGTTGCTTAATACCATCTTGCCTGAAGATGGTAGACTCTGTGATAAAGGACTAGTTGATCTGGCTGTATCTTTGGGCCAACAAACATTCTTATGAGTTCTTTCTACTGTGGGCCTGGATCAAAATTGACTAGTATATACCTGGCTAGGTTACGAACTATCTGCTGAGTTGAATGATGCTGTCAAAGAAGCTCTGTATTTCACTCACGTGATCTTTGCTTCTGTTTTGGTGACTTGTTTCAGCACTAAGGCTCCTTTCAGTGCCCAAAGTTAGCCGTCTCCGAAAGCACTCCACATAAGGGCATACCTTTGGATGTTTAATTTGTAGACTAATCTTCTCTTAGCTTTGGAGTGGGTTACCAGGGCCAAATCTCCTCATGTTTCGAAGCAGGCATTCACAAACCTCAGGTTACTGGTGTGGCATAGAGTAGGTCTGCTCAGTACCTTTGGCATGTGTTTGAAGTTTGCAGGCAACATGTTTGTAGACTGAGATGGAGTCCAAGTAACTGAGTTTTAGGGCTGTTACAAAGTGTTGCACAGATCTCTGATCATCCACAAATTGTGCCTGTTCATCTAGGATCGCTAATCCCCCAAAGTGCTATACACGTCCTCGTTGACAACACTGTCCCCGTAAGTCTCTTCATTTAGCTCCTTCGGGTCTAAAGCGACGTAGTCGGTCTACAGCTTTCTTTGTGTTCGAGGAAGGCACACGATTACACATCCAATGCTGATCAGATTGTGCCAACTTCATAGGACAACAACAAAACCAGAAAGGTGAATTCTCCACCATCCAGCCTCCAAGGAGTCACTCTCATATGACCTGGAAGATGCACATGAAGATTGTTGGATTAGCCCATTGCAGCTCTGATGAGGCTGTAGACAAAATGGAATCCCATGCTTGTAGACATTTTGCTGATCTTCGGTACGGTCATGTTTCAGACTCTCCGGTCGTTACACAGCATGAAGCCTGAACACCAGACTTTAGCTCCGAATCCAATGGTAGAAAAAACTATTTAAGGTGCAGTCAGTGTACAGAAAACTTGTGGCTTTCGGGTGGTTATGAGTCATTCTAAAATCCGAAACTAACTAGTGAAGGAAACAAAATACAATAGAGAGCCCTGCACTAGATGGCAAAATAGTGCAGAGCATGTGATGTACAACACATGCTGCAAACAGACACACACAGCTTCCAGGAACCTGTGTCCAACAGACCATGCTGCATCCCCAGAAGTCAAGACACACGGCGGTGAAAACCCATCCATGGGATGGGAGGAGTGAACGACAAGGAAGTATATCCCGAAGAGGAGGGCCCATTCTAGAATTCCTAACCAGAATCACCTCTACCTGGACTTGTGGGGGGCCCCAGTGAGCACTGGTTGGTGCTAGTGGAAGAGAAGGGTCCAGTGAACCAGTACATTAGACGTGTGAATGTTGCGACCGGCATTTGATTAGAACTGGCCCTCCACTTAATAAGGACAAATGTCAATGTGTTTCTATTTTCATGGCTTTGCAGTTCAATCTATACTTCTAATTCAAAGTCTTCGGTTCAATATTGCCACTGTGGGGTTCTTGTGACATCATAAAACACAAGGCTGAAGGGTGAGGGGTTTGTAGATGTAACCAGAACCACAAGACAGCAATATAGGACCATATTACATGTTACCCATTATGTATGTTTTATATGACATGATTATTTTGGGGGTAGTTAGCTGGACACCTCTAACGATGTCCAATGATTGGAATTAGAATTGTAGGCTCCGTTTACCTTTCATGTCCAAGTTGTTGATAAAACAATGGACAATGGTGACGGGTCCAGGGGATTCATTACCGCATAATTATGGATCTACTGCATCTGTCAAAATTTGCCATGTAATATGGATAATTTACAGGTTTCATGAAAATGGTTGCTTTTAACTCACATGAATGAAAATAATGCCAGAGAATGTGCTGCATAGTTTACATTTGTACCATATAATTTAAATAACCTTGCCACAATTTGGTTCTGCATACCACAATCCTAGTAATCCATTGCAGAATTATTTGTTTGGGAGTTGTCATGATGATGAAATCGGTATTTTACAGGGAACTGTGAAACATTTTTCACATTTCACAGTTTCCTGTGAAATATGCGATTTCATGCCACTGCATTTTGTTGAATAGAAGCATTCAAAAGAGTAATCGTTTTATATTAAGAATCATGTACATCACATGCTCGGGTGTTGAGTGCATAAGATCAGAGTACATCCAAGGACAAGTCAAACTACAGCTTTGGATCATACGGCCACCTGGTTCGATCCTTGTTTTGATACAAAGACAGAGGACATCAGTGGCGGCTGCCTCGGAACGGGGTGGTGAGGTTGAATTAAAAGAAAATAAACTTACCTTCTCTACCACACGCCTCTCCCGCCGCCACACACACCTCCTCCGTCCTCGGTCTGCTGGAAGCACCCAGGCTTCCAGACTCTCCCAGTCAATTACGACGCTGCAGGAGCAGCATCGTAATTGGTCTGAACATCCTGTTTGGATGCTCAGGCAGTGCATGGGCATATCCACGGGACTGTGCAACACAGCCCAATGGAGAACATGCCAAGTGCACATGATAGTTTGGCCGGCCAAACCGTCATGTGCACTGAGAGGAGTGCAAAGCACTCCTCCCCTGCTCTGGCGTCACAGAGCCCAGCCCCACCCAGACTCCCGCATAGAAAAATAAAATGATAATAACGTCCTGTTATTTTCTTTTTCACGCTGCTGAAATAGCAGTGGGGTGACGCTCCTCCACCTTAGCAGAGGAGCCGCCACTGGAGGAGATACTACAGTAAGTGCTTTACAGATCCATTATTATGTGCACAAATATACTGGAAGGATTGTCTGGGTCGGCAAATACGCAATTGATTTGATGTATTTAAGATATAGCAAACTTAGCTTCAAGGGGCAGTACTTTTGAAAAGCAATGATGACATGAACGAGGACTCTAGAAGCAATGAGGCAATGAGGAAATATAAAGCTTGAAGATGGATAAGTTACTTACCTGTAATCCTAGTTCTCTTCCAGGGGTATACTCAAAGTCATAAGCACTGAATAATCCCCGCCCATGTGCGGGATCCAGGAGCATATATAAAAATACATACATATATATATATATATATATATATATATATATGTGTATGTTTAGACAAAACAAGTACAGAGTACTTCCAAAACATACATGTATACATACATAAATATGCAGCCTAATATACTTCAAATAGGCTAATATGCCAAAATTACATGGGTTTTTTAGAAAGAGAAAATAATTTCTAATATCAACACTGTAACAGAGAACATACACTGTAATAGTGTTCCAACACAGCCCTTTATTTTCAGAAAAAAGGCAAGTAAAAGCAGGCAATTAGCTCAGACTGCATAGAAGAAAAAAAGAAAAACGTCACAGTATCAAAAACACTGGCACCCTGCCTTTAAGGATTCCAAGAACCTGGACACCGTGCCTTTAAGACCTCCAGAAGCCCCCTGCTCCCATCATGCACCACAGGTGACAGGTCAGTTCTTTTTTACGGTGTACAGAGGAATCATGGCAGAAAAGTCGAAAACAATACTATACTGTCAATACTCGTCCGGGGAGGAGGGAGGGTTGCTTATGACTTTGATGAGTATACCCCTGGAAGAGAACTAGGATTACAGGTAAGTAACTTATCCTTCTCTTCCAGGGGATACTCATCAATAGTCATAAGCACCGAATAGAATAGCAAGCCCATACCCACTTCCCTGCGGACGAGTAGCAGTATAAGTACATCAAATACAACATTTTACAGATGAGATTACCCAAACAGATTTCTTAAAGCGGCTTGCCCAAACTGAGCATTCGCCTGTGTATCAGAGTCTAAACAGTAATGGCGAGTGAAAGTGTGTACTGATCGCCACGTGGCTGCTTTACAAATTTCTGCAATAGGTACATTCCTGAGGAGAGCCGTGGTAGAGGCTTTTCCTCTGGTAGAATGGGCCTTAGGTTTGCCCGGGAGGGCTTTGTTGGCCAGTTGGTAGCAGAAAAATATACAAGACACAATCCACCTAGAGATAGATCTTTTGGAAGCCGCAGAACCATATTCCATATTTATGGAACCATAGTTTATAAATAGTCGGTCTGATTTTCTCAAGCCCTTTGTTTTGTCCAGGTAGAACTTCAGAACCCTCTTAAGGTCTAGAGACTGAAGGGACCTCTAAGGAGGAGTTGAGGGAGTGGGGAAAAATGTGGGTAGAGTGATGACCTGATTGATATGGAAATCCGAAACCACCTTAGGCAGAAAACTCGGATGGGTTCTTAAAACCACTCTGTTTGCATGAAAAACAGTATAAGGTTCCTTACAACACAAAGCCTGGATCTCGCTAACCCTGCGTGCAGAGGTGATGGCGACTAGGGAAGCAGCTTTCCATGACAAGTGCTGTAGAGCAGCCTTGTGGATAGGCTCAAAAGGAGAACCCATCAATTTAGCCAGAACTATGTTAATCTCCCAAGGTGGAGATGGAGACCTAATCGGTGGGTAAACCTTTTTTATCCCCTCAAGAAAATCTTTAACTACAGGGATTTGGAAAAAGGAAACCTGTGTCGGAGACTTTCTGTAAGCAGTGATAGCTGCTAAATGAACCTTTATGGAGGAGAACTGCAGGCCAGATCTGGCCAAATGTAGCAAATACGGCAAGATCACCTGCTCTTGTCCCCGAACTGGATCATGGCCATTGCTCATGCACCATAAGTAAAATCGCTTCCACTTGAAAGCGTACGATTTCCTGGTGGAAGGTCTCTTGGCTTCCTTGAGAATGTTCATACATTCCGAAGGTAAGTCTAAATGTCCATACTGAAGGACCTCAGGAGCCATGCCGTCAATCTCAGGGATGAGAGATTGGGATGAAACACCTTCCCCTTGTTCTTGGACAGCAAGTCTGGGCAGCATGGTAACCTCCTGTGTGGAACCTCTGAAAGCTGAAGAAGGTCCGGGTACCACCACTGACGAGGCCACTCCGGAGCCATCAGGATCATTCTGGTGTTGGTCCTGTAGAATTTGTTGATCACTGCAGGAATCAACGGAATTGGTGGAAAGGCGTATAGCAATGTCTGAGACCATTTTATCAAAAGGGCATTGCCCCGTAAACCTGGTAGGTGAAACCTGGATGCGAAGACGGGGCATTTGGTGTTTGCCGCGTCTGCAAACAGATCGATGTCTGGCACTCCCTATTGTTGGAAAATGTCCTGCGTGACCTCGTTGTTGAGCACCCAGTCGTGAGCTTCGACGAAGTCCCGGCTTAGGGCATCTGCTTGGACGTTTAGAGTTCCTGGAAGGTGAATGGCCACTATGCTTAGATTTCTTGCGAGAAGCCATTTCCAGATGGTCTGCGCTTCCAGAGAGAGAAGTCTCGACCTGGTGCCGCCCTGCTTGTTCAAATAATACATTGTTGTGGTGTTGTCTGTTTGAACCAACAGGGAGCTGGACTGGAGAGAAGGGAACAGTGACTTGAGAGCTAGATGCACAGCTCTCAGCTCCAACAGGTAGATGTGATAACCTCGCTCTGCCTCTGACCAAAGGTCTTGCACTTGGAGAGGACCCATATGAGCCCCCCAACCCTGAAGAGAAGCATCCGTGACGATTGACTGAGCAGGAGGGTCCTGGTGAAAAGGAACTCCTTTCAGGAGGTGGGAACGCTTCATCCACCATCTGATGGACTCCTTGGCCGATTGGGGGGGGGAGAGACACGGTCTTACCAGAGACCCGATGTCTGCATCCACTGGTCCTCCAGAGATTGCTGCAGAGGACGCATGTTCAATCTGGCGTTCGGTACGATGAAGATGCATGACGCCATTGACCCCAGGAGCGATGAAACCTGTCTGGCTGTGGGATGTTGAGAGATGAGAAGATTGCGACATTTCTCTCGGATCGAGGATAACCTCTCCTCCGAGGGGGACACGCTTGCTTTCTTACTGAAACATGGTTGCACGAAAGTTCTGGCCCCGATGTTTCTGTGGCGCTGCCCCCTAACTATGCGATAGTCAGGAAAGACAGGGACCTTAAAACTGGGGGAGGCATAGCCATTATATTTAAAAAGCTTTTTCAATGCAAATTTGAGCCTCTATCTTCCACGGACTGTGAGGCGGCCATTTTTAAATTAGTCCTTACTACAAAATTTACCCTCTCTGGAATACTGGTGTACCGCCCCCTGGGCCCCCGGCTTCCTGGGCTGGCTCGTTTCCCAGTTTAATAAATCCAATACTCATGAGTACTGCCAATTTCTCCATTCTGGGTGATTTAAATCTCCATTTGGACGACTACATGCAAAACCAGCACCAACTTCATTTCTGACCTGGCAGCAATGAATATCCATCTACATAACTCGGGTCCCACACATAAGGCCGGCCATCTTTTGGACCCCATTTTTTCCAACCTTCCCAGCATTCACTGTCCTGCAGCTCTCCCCCTCTGCTGGTCGGACCATTATAGTGTTAGGTTTAATCTGACACCCCCCCGACAACGCGGCTCCCTCCCTTCCAGTCCTGAAGACTGGAAAAAGAGACTGGAAAACCTGGACTTAACCACCCTGAACAACATCCTCTGCTCTACCTTACCCATCTCCAAACACAAGGTGACCACGCTGTCTGATACGGTGCAAAAATGGCTTCTTGATGCCATAGACACATGTCTCCCTCTTTCCAAAAAAAAGGTAAACAACCATCGCCCGCCTGCGCCTTGGTTCACTGACACCCTGAAAGTGGAAAAATCTAAATGTAAAGCACTGGAACGCAGATGGCGTAGAAATTATGACCCCGAATTAAAAACCACCTATAAAATGGCTAAAAAAGTTTATCATAGTCTCTGCAAATCCGCCCGCGCCGCGTTTGTATCAGTTTCCATTTCTGCTGCTTTAAATTGCTCCAAAACACTTTTTAATACAGTGAAGGAGCTGGCTGGCTCTGCCACCTTGGCCAGGCCCCCACCACTAACTAAATATAAATGTGAGGAACTCGCCTCTTTTTTCGTCCAGAAAGTCGGAAAAATGTACTTTGACATAACGAGCCATGGGCGGGATAATCCTCCTCCCTCGCTATACATCAACTCCTGTCAGTCAAGTGCCTCACCGCCCATTGTGGACTCCTTTCATCATGATCAGGACACGATGCGATACACCCCCTCCAACAATCTGGACACATGGCCCCCTCTCAATGCAGCCTCTTTAAAAAAAATCTTAGATAGTATTAAATCGGGATCACCTAAGGACCCCTTGCCCATCTCTGTGCTTAAGCAGCTAGAGTCGCCACCCCTTCTTGCCATCTTGGATCTTCTAAATGCCTCCTTAGAAGAAGCCACGGTCCCACGGGACTGGAAGCATGCGATGGTGGTCCCTCTTCTTAAAAAGGCCAACGCCGATCCAGACTCCTCTTCTAATTATCGTCCCATTTCTCTGTTACCGGCCTTTTCTAAAATCCTGGAGAAACATATCCACTCCCAACTCACACAATTTGCGGAAACGCAAAAGCTCCTCCACCATTCTTAATCCGGCTTTAGAGCCGGTTTCTCCACCGAGACCACTTTACTTGGAGTAACGGAAAAGATACGTCACCATCTGGACGCTGGGGATACGGTCGCCCTTATCCTACTTGACCTAAGCGCGGCATTCGATACGGTATGTCATTCCACACTAATAAAAACGCTTGGGTCTCTAGGTATCGGCGGCTCTGCCCTTAGCTGGCTCATCTCTTTTCTGTCTAATCGCACCTTCCAAATCTTTTCCCCCCACATCTTGCTCTGATATTCATTCTTTACCCTATGGGGTACCCCAGGGTTCCATTCTTAGCCCCCTACTTTTCAACTTATATGTTAGACCCCTGGCCAACGTCGCGGAAGAAGCAGGGTTGTCCCTATTCTCTTACGCTGACTACTCCCAAATTATCTTTTCGCTCTCTGCGAATAAAGCAGCTGGGCCATCTTATCTTCAGCTTGGCCTAGGAAAAATTGCATCTTGGATGCAGTCCCACTACCTTAAACTAAATGGAGAGAAAACTGAGGTACTGGGAAAAATAAAGACCTCTGGGGCCCTCAACATTGGCCCGAGGTGATGGGGGCACTCCTCGGCCCTCCAGTAAAGTCTGCAATCTTGGTGTCATCATTGATGATTCACTTACTATGCAACATCAGGCAGTCAAGGTTGCCGCCAACTGTTTTACCATCTTAAGGTGGCTAAGAAAGATCGTCTGGATGCTGCCTGAGTCCACGCAGAAAACAGTGGTCCAGGCCCTTGTTACCTCGCGACTGGACTACTGCAATGTCCTTTACCTCGGATCCAACAAGGTGGTGACGCGCAGGCTTCAGCTGGTACAAAACTCAGCCGCAAGGCTACTTTGTAGGGTACCCAGAACTTCCTCGGTCTCATGCTATTTGAGAGACCTGCATTAGCTCAGGGTGGAGAACTGTATTAAGTTCAAAGCTCTGAGCTATATGTTCAAAATCAAAACAGGTGTGGCACCCCAATACCTCCGAGACATGGTCAACCCTTATGTGCCTTCCCGGTGCCTCCGATCTTCCACCCCAAGGGAACTTCTCTGTGCCCAGAATCAAACTATCCAGGATGGGAGGGAGATCCTTTTCATACCTCGGTCCCCTACTATGGAGCTCACTTCCCATAGCCATCCGTAGTGAAACGGCATACTCTCAATTTCGAAAATCCTTGAAGACCTGGCTCTTCAACCAGTAACCAACTCAGCTGCCGCTTATTTCTTTTGTTCCGCTTTGGCGCCGGGAAACCCTTTTTGGGTAGCTGTTGCGCCCTACAAGTTTAATAATAAATAAAATAAATAAATCCAATGAAGCACCCAAGTAGTGGATTTTCTGGGTCGGATTGAAGATCGACTTTTTGAAGTTGACCTGTAGGCCCAATTTGTCCAGTAGTTGGAGACAGTATGATAGATGACTCTGAAGCAGAGAGGGTGACTAGCTCTTCAGGAGCCAGTTGTCCAGATAAGGGTAAATGAAAATCCTTTGTTTGCGAAGAAAAGCTGCCACCACTGCCATGCATTTCGAAAAAGTCCGGGGGGCTGATTTGAGCCCAAACGGGAGAACCCTGAATTGGAAATGCTGGTGGGCCACTTGAAATCGCAGAAACTTTCGATGTTTCTTGGACACTGGAACATGGAAGTAGGCGTCCTGCAGGTCTATAGCACACATCCAGTCTCCTTGATGTAGATGAGGGAAGATCTGGTGCAGAGCTAACATCCGAAATTTCTCTTTGTGGATGAATCTGTTCAATAACATCAGGTCGAGTATTGGTCTGTATTCTCTGGTGGGTACCAGAAAATAACGGGAATATATCCCTTGCCCTCGATGTTGAACAGGAACAGTTTCTATGGCATTTTTTCGCAGAAGACTGTTCACCTCCTCCTGCAACAAGAGGCGCTTTTGAAGGAATTTGCCTCGTGGAGGAACTGGTGGAGGTGGGGATTTGAATCTGAGCAAATAGCCATTCTGCACAATATTCAGAACCCACTTGTCGTTTGTGATCGTCTTCCACTCTGCCAGGTGAAACGAGATACTTCCTCCCACCGGAGTGGCTAACAGGCATGGAGGAAGCCATCGCTCATGGTTTTGCTGGTAGCTTTGATGTGGACGCCGGCTGTCTTGTAGGTCCCCTTCCTCTACCCGGTCTTCTCTGGTGGTAGTGTGACCTGGGCTGATGTTGCTGTTGGGTGGACCTCTGAGGGGTTTGAACCCTCTGCTGAAAAGAACGCCGGTCGTAGGGACGGAACCTTCTTCGGAATTCCTTCCGCTTCTCCAACCAAACGGCCTTAACCGTGTCCAGTTCCGTCTTCATTCTGGACATCTCGTCGTCCGCATGAGATCCGAACAGCGAGGAGCCATTAAACGGAAGAATCACAATCCTCCATTGCGCGTCCGGTTTAAGGCCAGTGAGGCGCAACCAGGATGAGCGTCTCGAACAGATGCCGTGGGAATAGCCGTGTGCAGCCAGATCGGATGAGTCTGCCGCTGCACTAATCACCTGGTTCGCTACCAAGCCACCTTCCTGCAGGATTTCCTGGAAGTCTTGTTGATCTTCCTTTGGTAGCTTCTCAGTGAATCGTGACAGGGAGTCCCAGAGTGATCTGTCGTACCTTCCCTAGAGAGCGGAAGCGCTGGCCACCTTCATCACTGCGTTGAGTTTTAACGGGGTAACCCACGTAAAACTACCCGACCTGGGTCAGTATTACAGTACAATATAGCGGTGGTCGGGGTAGCAACTTTCTTTAACAGAAGAAAAATATTAAAACATTCGCCACTCCTGCTTAAATATGATGATCAAATCAAATTTTTAATCCAAAAAATGGAAGGCATCAAATGCAATATAACGTCAAAGCATTTCATAGAGGCAACACAGTTGCTCAAAATATGCAGCAGTGCGATAAATATTTACAGTGCTCTAAATGTGAAGGAAGAAGAAAAAAGGGGTAAAGTAAATGGTGGTGGATCTGTGAATAAAGGACAGGATAAAGGTATAGTGACATATATACATCATATCTACATGAGGTTAGACCTTTACAGCCTAACATAGGTCAAATGTTCCTGAATATAAACATAGCTCAAATGTACATGTTATTCGTAATAATCAATCCTTTGAGCTTGTGATTAGATTGTCAGTTGTCAACGTTTCGACCCCTAAAGTAGAGGGTAAGTTAATCCTCGCGTTGGGGTCTTCGTCAGGACAGGGCTGGGAAGAGCACTTGTAGAGAGGCACGATCAGTGTGCCTTCCAGGGTATGATGGGCTAAGCGTAGCTCTGTGAAGAAAAATGGTTGCTTACGCGGTAGTAAGTCTCGCGCAGCAGGAATTCAATCCCGTCAATATCTATCAGTTGGCCGTCTATCAGTTTCCTGAGCCGGACGGCCAACTGATAGATGGAAAGTGTTAATATTTCATCAGTACACCTATTTCTGGACAGGCAGGAGGTCTGTTCAGAAACAGTTAGCGGAAAGAGCACAGCGGCTGGAATGTGCTGTTCCACCCTATTTCTGAAGGATATCAGCAGGAATTTAAGTGGGGCGGGTCCCTCTGAGGCTTAGATGCGGCAGTAATTAAAAACTGACATTGAAATAGGGTCCCTATAGAAATGACTCCAAACTTTACAGGTAAAAACACTGAATAATGACTGTAAAAACAATTGAGGGAACCATGTCAGCAATGTAGTTCCGGTTTACATTTCACATGTTTTACTTAATTGCATTTCCTAAGAGTGTTTGCTTTTTCCAGGATGTTGTGTTTCTGTATTTTTTGTTTCAAGCAGCATATTACTCACGTATAGTGTGTACTGTGAACTGTATCGTCTATCGTCTGTAGGCTTCTGAGCTCAGGTTGTGTGTGTGCCGGTGGGTGGGGGGCTATACTGAGCCAGGACTGAGACCACTGGAGTGGGGGCTGAAGGCAGGGTGAGGTGTACCTGGTGCCTGCTAGAGGCTCGTAACAGCGTTATGACAAACATGGTCGTCAAGCCTTGGCTTCTAAACAGGGCACACAGAGTAATGGTCACGTGCCAAACGGAATTGTGAATCTATGTGCAACCAGGTGCAGGAGGTACACAGCTGTCGTAATATTGACAACATGCACACGTGTGTGTGTGTAGGGGTAGGTTGAGATGCAAGGAAGTGCATGCGAGAGAGTGAAAAGAGGGCGCTAAAGAGGAACGAGATGAGGTGTGAATTTCAGAAAGATATGGGGAGAAAAGGAAGTATGCTTCTAACAAAGACTACAGAGGAAACTGGAATGAAGGGAAGAGCAGGAGTGACAGACTCCGAAGACCTTTACCCCTTCTACAGACCATAGTAATGTTTAATTCAGTCTAATTTTTAGAATTCACACATTTTCAATTCTTAATCACCACGAGAAAAGAACTGCTGATGATTATTTCTCAGATACTGCTAACAATCATTGCCAAGAGGCCTAGCTTGACTTAGGTGCACGTCCATGATTGTGTTGTTTCTCTGGATGCAACAGTGGCAAGCTCGCCAAGGCGCAAGCCTACTGGTTGGGAGTACACTAAGGGACGCACAGGATTTCATTTTACATGTTTTAAGACACGCTTTGAATCAGGGTCGGACTGGCCGTAGCCGGCACCGGGCATTTCCCCAGTGGGCCAGAAAGGTGGGGTTGGTTTTGGACCCCTGGGGGCCGGTTTTGCAGCAGTGCTGCAATATCTGCCGCCTGTAACAAACGAGTCAGCGGTGCTTCTCACTCGCACTCACCCCTTGGGGGCCGGTCGAGCGGATTGCCAGGGTTGGCTTCAGTTCCCAGTCCAGCCGTGCTTCTAATTACACAGTCCACGCCGCCAAGGAGTTGTAGTTATATGTTTTAGGCCATACCCCTTTAAGAGACCTCCTCCAACTCCCCCCTTACCCCCCCTTCCAATTTCCCCCCCATGGCACACTTATTTTCATCCCACTTAAAGCCCCGGATGTCCGGTCAGTGTAAGGCATCTGGTGCTAGGTCATCATTTCATCAAGCCTTCTGTTTCGTCATTATCACATAAGAGAGCACCTTCAAAAACCTGGGTTCAGGAAGTGTGCCGTACAAAAACCTCTTTGCATTTAATAGCCTATAATGTTGCTCCATCTATAATAAGAATCTAGGCCACATACAGGATATACCCATGACCCCGAAATTCCCTCTTACGGCACTCAATCAGGATTTATAAAGCACGGCAGATCACCCGTGAGGGTCTCAAGGACCTGGAGTTGCCTGCTGCTTCATGGAGAAAGCAGTAAAAAAAAAAATTAAAAAAAATCGGGCAAAAGCAGAAGAAAGCAGTTAAAAACCAGGCAAAAGCAGGAGAAAGCACTCCAGAAAATGGGGAGGAAGCAGAGAAGTGCAGCAGCACGGGAGAGCCGAGCCTCGGACTTACTCTAAAGTCACTAATAGCATTTTCATCATGGTGTGGGCAGGAATGCTTCTCAGTTCATGTTTAAAATCTCTCTTGTAATAAGCTCTCAAATAATCAGAAGTAGTAAGGTGAAACTTCTGCGTTTAAAAACGGAAAATGCTACTTACCCCAGTATGCATCTGTTCTTGGCATGTAGAGCTGTAGAGTCATATGCTGTGCATAGCCCGCCATCTGGTGTTGGGTCCGGATGTTTGCACTTTGTTTTTGTTCGAAGAAGTCTTTCCAGTCACGAGGTAGGTGACTCCTCCTTTCGGTGATAGTGCGCATGGGCATCGGCTCCATCGTTAGATTGTTTTGCCGCAGAGGGTGAAGATGGAGTTAGTAAGAGTAGTAGGAAAGATGTCCATGTAAATTGTATCTAAGTAAGATATCACTGCAACAGGTACCCGGGGAGGTGGGTGGGCGCACGTGACTCTACCGCTCTACATGCCAAGAACAGATGCATACTGTGGTAAGTAGCATTTTCCGTTCGAGGCATGTGAGCTGTAGATCACATGCTGTGCATAGACTATACAGCAGTAACTCCCAAAGCAGTGGCTAACCTGTAGCTGTTGCAGCCGTTTGAAATAATGTACGTAAAACTGCTTGGCCCACACTGGCTTGTTGTCTAGCTAATACATCTACACAGTAGTGTTTTGTGAATGTGTGTGGTGTAGACCATGTTGCAGCTTTGCAGATATCTATGGGTATGTTTCCTAAAAATGCCATAGAGGCCCCTAGTTTGTGAGTGGAGTGCACTCTAGGGTGAATTGTCAATGTGCATTTTGCTTTAATGTATCATGTTTGAATACATTTAACTATCCACCGTGCAATGCCTGATTTTGATATAGGATTGCCTTTATGTGTTGGAGCAAAAGCAACAAAGTGTTGCTTGGTGTTACGGAAAGGTTTTGTCCTTTCAATGTAGTATAGTATTGCTCTTTTTACATCTAGAGTGTGAAGAGCGCGTTCTGCCACGGAATCTGGTTGAGGAAGAATACAGGCAACTCAACAGATTGGTTGATATGAAAGGCAGAAATTACTTTAGGTAGGAATTTGGGGTTAGTCCTAAGAACCACTTTCTTTTGGTGCATTTGTAAAAATAGTTCTTCTATGGTTAGTGCCTGAATCTCACCCACTCTCCTCAGAGATGTGATGGCTATGAGGAAAGCTACCTTCCAAGTGAGAAATTGTAGTTCACATCTGTGCAATGGCTCAAAAGGTGGACCCATGAGTCTGGTAAGGACGATGTTGAGATTCCACATTGGAGCAGGTGGAAGCCTTGAGGGAATGATTCTTAAGTCCTTCCATAAATGCTTTAATAGCAGGCACCCTGAAAAGAGACAGATGTTGTCTGTTCTGCAGATATGCGGCTATTGCAGTAAGATGTAAGCGTATGGATGTGTACGCTAAATTTGAACGCTGTAGGTGTAACAGATAGCAAATGATGTTTTGGATTGAAGCGTCCAGTGGATTGATTTGATTGTTAATACAGTATATCACAAACCGCTTCCATTTTGCTGCATAGCATGCTCTTGTAGTAGGGCGTCTAGCCTCTTTGATGATATTCATGCAATCTGGGGGAAGATTGAGGTAGCCAAACTCTAAGATTTCAGGTGCCAGATCGCAAGGTTGAGATGAGTGGAATCTGGATGCCTTATCCCGCCATGGTTCTGTGTTAGGAGATTCTATACTGTGCCCATGTGGGAGCAACTAGGATTAGTGTCAGGGACGCTTGTTTGAGTTTCCGAACCACTAATGGAATGAGTGGGAGAGGCGGAAAAGCGTAAGCAAATATCCCTGACCAGTTCATCCATAGTGCATTGCCTTTGGATAATGGGTGTGGATACCTCGACGCGAAGTTTGGGCATTTTGCTTTTAGGTGAGGTGCGTGGCGAACAGGTCTATGTCTGGAAAGCCCCACATTTGAAAGAATGGGAGGAGAACTTGAGGGTGTATTTCCCATTTGTGGACTTGCTGTGTCTGACGACTAAGCAGGTCTGGCATCTGATTGTCTACTCCTGGGAGATGTTCTGCTAGGAGATAGATCTTGTGATGAATACCCACCTCCAGATGTCCTGGGCTAGGTGGGACAGTTGGAGGGAGTGTGTTCCCCCCCCCCTGTTTTTGTATGTAATACAGAGCTGTCATGTTGTCGGTACGAACTAGGACAGTTTTTCCCGTCAGCTGGGTTTGAAAAGATCTGACGGACAGAAATATGGCCATGAGCTCTAAATGGTTGATGTGGAGCAACTTTTGTTGGTGACTCCACAGTCCTTGTACTGTGTGTTGCTGTAGATGAGCACCCCAGCCAGTTAGAGACGCGTCCGCTGTTAGTACTGTCTGTGGAACCGGGTCTATGAAGGGCCGTCCTTTTGACAAATTGTGTGTGTTCCACCACTGCAGAGAGCGATGAGTACGACCGCTTACCAACACTAGATCAGTTAATAGACCGTGGGACTGGTTCCACTAACTGGCTAAGCATTCCTGGAGCGGACGCACATGGAGCCTGGCATACGGGACGATCATGATGCAAGATGCCATCATCCCCAGCAGTTGCATGTAAGCCCGAGCTGGAAGAGATTGATTGGGTTGAAACTGAAGAACCAAAGCCTGAATGTTGCGAATTCTGGCTGTGTTGGGAAACGCCAGAGCCTTTTGAGTATCTAAAGTGGCTCCTAGATAGTTCTGAATATTGGCTGGCTGAAGATGTGACTTTGGCACATTGACTGTGAACCCTAGTCGATGTAGTAACTTGATGGTTATGGAAGTGTATTTGAGAAACTGTTGGTACGTGCTGGCTTTGATGAGCCAGTCGTCTAAGTATGGGAAGACATGGATGCTTTGTCTCCTGAGATGAGCAGCTACTACTGCCAGACATTTTGTTAAGAGTCTGGGGGTAGTGGTGACTCCGAATGGGAGTACCTTGAACTGGTAATGTTGGCCCGCTAGCACAAACCTGAGATGTTTGCGATGAGCAGGGTGGATTGGGATGTATAAGTAGGCGTCCTTTAAGTCTAGGGTGGACAGAAAGTCGCCTTTTTGCAAAAGAGGTAGTACCTGTTGAAGTGTTACCATGTGAAAATGGTCTGACTGTATGTAAAAATTGAGTTCTCAGAGATCTAAGATTGGTCGGAGAGACCCGTCCTTTTTTGGTATTAGGAAGTAAAAGGAGTACACGCCCGACCCTTGGTGTTGTAGTGGTACGGGCTCTATAGCTCCTTTTAAAAGTAGAGACTGTACCTCTTGTTTGAGGAGGTGTAGATGATCCGATGAGAGTTTGTGCGACTTTGAGGGACTATTTGGAGGAGAATTGATGAACTCCAGGCAGTAACCAGAACGGATAATTTGTAGAACCCACTTGTCTGTTATTGACTGCCAAGCTGGTAAGAAATTTGACAGTCTTTGCCCGACAGGTGTTAGGTGGTCGGGGGGGGGGGGAAGGAGAGGTAAGTCACTGTTTTGTATTGGAGGGGGAGGTGCGTGTGTTTGAACCTCTACCTCTTCCCTTACCGTTATTTTCTCTGTAACCCCCTCTGAAGTCGGTTTTAGAGCCAGAGGGTTGGTTATTACCATTGTAGGTGGAGGTATTTTCTGAGGAAGAATTCTTGGACCCCGCTCGATAGAAAGAGCGTCGAAAGGAACCACGGCCTTGTGGTGACTGAAGAGCCCCCATCAATTTGGCCAGTTTGGTGTCTTTCTTCATCTTTTCCAGTGCAGAGTCTACCACTGGGCCAAAAAGGTGTTCCTTATCAAAAGGTGTGTTTAAGATGGAGGTTTGAATCCAGAGATACGTAGCCAGGCGTGCCTTCTTAAAAGGACACTGGTTTTTACTGCTTTTTACTGCTCTGTCAGCTGTGTCTGCAGCATCGAGGGAGCACCTGATTTGATTGTTGGAAATAAGTTGTCCCTCCCTTATCAGGTCTTCAGCTTTAGATTTATGTTCTTGGGGTAGATATTGGATCAATTGTTCCATCTCGTCCCAAAGCGCACGGTCGTATCTAGCTAGCAACGCTTGTGTGTTGGATATGCGCCAGAAGTTTGCTGCCTGAGATGAGACGCTTTTCCCCGAAGCATCAAGAAGCTTAGATTCTTTATCTGGGGGTGGAGCATCTCCTGTGGTTTGGGAGTTAGCCCTTTTGCGTGCGTTAGACACTACTAGCGAGTCCAATGGTAATTGTCCCCTAATGTACGCTGGGTCAGATGGTGCAGACTTATATTTTTTGTCTACCCTAGGGCTAATGATACGTGCCCCGACAGGATCACTAAAGATATCATCCACATGTCTGATCATACCCTTGAGCATTGGTAAAGTGATTGATGGCTTTTGAGTAGTGCTAAGGGTCTCAAAAAGGAAATCTTCGAGGGAATCTTTGTGAAGCTGTACCCCATGGTAATTGGCAGCCCTACCCTGCAATTCAATGTAACCTACACGGTCGTCTGGAGGAGAGGGTTTGGTAGGATATAAGTCAGGATCATTGCCTGTGGGCGAGTTAATGTTATAGTCGTCACATGGGTCTGCAGGTATTGGCTGATTATCGTCATCCCCATCATCCTGGTTGTCAGGTGTATGTGGTGAGTGCTGAGGTGAAGTAGGCACAGGTATAGACTGTGGAGAAGGAGGAGATGGGATAGGAGGAGGAAGAGGAGGAGGAGAAGGGTTAGTTCCGACAGTTCTCTTCTTCAAAGGAATGTGATATTCCTCTTCAGCATCAGTCCTTTTTAGAGTCACTGTGGTGGTGATATGCCCAGTTTTTGGATGAATATACAGCACTTCTTGTTTCGGGTCCGGTTTATTGAGCGGATCGTCGAAACGGTGCTTTTTTGGTGATTTCGGTGCCTACGGTTGTTTCGGCGCCGAAGGTTTCGGTGCCGTAGGTTTAGAGGCTGGTGTTTTCGGATCCAAGTGTTGTGGGTTGGAGCCGGGCTTAGATTTCGACCCCGAAGGTTTCGGCTCGGTGCCCGATTTGGCATGGGGTTTTTCGGAGCCAGAAGGCTTTTTCGGAGGCTTCTGTGCCAGGCCAGAAGGCAGGGCGTCGGAAGCGTGGTCTCTGCTGACCGGAGCCTGAGGGCGCGGGTTGGTCCGGAGCCTTCTTTTTCGTTTGAGGTAGATTTCGGTGCGAGGGAGGATCTGTACTTACAGTACGCTGACCCTGTGGGATGAATTCATCCTGGTCGGAGCCGTACTCGGAAACTGAGATCGGTTCCTGTTCTTCCTCGGCCCCGATAACATCGCCGGCTTCTTCCTGCGATTCAGTCCCGAAGAGGTCCGGAATGGAGCCTGTGTGTTGGCTCTGCATGTCGCGACGTCGAGCAAGACGGTTGCGAAGCGTCTTCTTGGAGCAGAAAGCTTTGCACGCGTCGCAGTCCTGTTCACTGTGCTCAGGGGACACGCACAGGTTGCACACTTCGTGTGAGTCAGTGCGCGGGTATTTCGCGTGGCACCGAGGGCAGAATTTAAATGGAGTTAGTTCCATCGACTGCGAGTCGAACCGACGTGGGTAGGCCCGACAGCCTACCACGAGCTCTCCGATCGAAAGAGGGTTTTTTGTCAGTAAACACGAGACGCGAAGAATGGAATACCTGATCGGAAACAATACTATTGAGGTAGAATGTCTTGCGCGCCGAGGGAAACCGAAGGAACGGTGTCGAACTAGAGCGCATTGACTAACATCCGAACCTGATGGCGGAAAAAAACAATCTAACAATGGAGTCGATGCCCATGCGCTCTATCACCGAAAGGAGGAGTCACCTACCTCGTGACTGGAAAGACTTCTTCGAAGAAAAACAAAGTGCAAACATCCAGACCCAACACTAGATGGCGATCTATGCATAGCATATGATCTACAGCTCATATGCCTCGAACCGTGTTTTTCTAACAGAGAGAGAACCTCTTGCCTCAGAAGGGTAAGATGTTCTTGTGACATTGCATGTGATCTTGGAGGAATATTTGGGGGTGTGTCTGTAAGCTCCAGGCAGTAACCATACTGGATAATTTGTAGTACCCACTTGTCTGAGGTGATTGAATTCCAGACAGGTAGGAATTGGGAGATACGTTCCCCGACAGGAGTGGAATGATCAGGGGGTAACGGAAGGAAGTCACTATTTGTTTGCGGGGGAAGTGCGGGTGGAGTTGCCTCTGCCTCTTCCCTTACCGTTGTTTGCTCTAAAACCTCCTCTGAAATAACCTCTTGATGAGGGGGGATTGATTATTGCCCTTGTAAGAGGAGGAGGGATTTTCGGTGGATACATTTTTGGAACCACCCCTGTAAAAGGAACAGCGAAAGGAACCCCTATTGGTAGGTAATTGCAAAGCTCCCATGGACTTTGCGACCTCCGTGTCTTTCTTCATTTTCTCTAGCGAGGTATCAACCGCTGGGCCAAAGAGATGTTCCTTATCAAATGGTTGGTAGAGAATGGAGGTTTGCAACTCAGGCTTGAATCCTGAGATTCTCAACCAAGCATGCCTGCGTAGGAGTACGCTAGTATTTACTGCACGGGCTGCGGTGTCAGCTGCATCTAGGGCACACCTGATAGATGTATTGGTGATGTGTTTACCTTCTTGGATAAGATCACTAGCCCTAGTCTTGTGTTCATCAGGCAGAAATAGCATGAGTTTTTCCAACTCATCGTAATGAGCCCTATCGTAGCGAGCCTGGAAAGCTTGAGCATTGGCAATGCGCCAATGATTGGCTGCCTGTGAAGCCACTCTTTAGCCAGAGGCATCAATGAGCTTAAACTCCTTGTCAGGAGGAGGAGCTTCACCTGTGGTCTGTGAGTTAGCCCTCTTGCGAGCGTTGGAAACCACAAGCGAGTCTAAGGGCAACTGACCTCAGATATAAGCAGGGTCAGTAGGGGCAGGCTTATATTTTTTCTCCACTCTAGGTGTAATAATTCTTGCCCTCACAGGATCTTTAAATATGTCATCTTTGTGTTTTAACATGCCTTTAAGCATTGGCAATGTATAAGTGGCTCTTTGAGAGGAAGTAAGGGTCTCAAAGAGGAAATCGTCTTCTAATATCTCTTTATGGAGCTCCACCCCATGATATTGAGCAGCCCTGTTAAGAAGCTCAACATATCCAATGTTATCAGGTGGGGAGGGTCTAGACGGATACAGATCAGGATCATTATCTATAATGGGGTCAGTATGATAATCCTCCCAGGGGTCGATGTCTTGTGGCCTATTCTGATCCTCATCTCCATCCCCGTCATCCTGTGGCTCAGGTGATAGTGGTGGTGAATTTGAAGGTGTAATAAGTAGATTGGGTCAGAGGGAGAAATAGGTGGAATGTAAGGGGGAGAAGGGTTAGTACCCACACTTTTCCTTTTGAGAGGAATGTGGTAATCCTCTGGCTGGTCTATTTTACGTTTCTTTGGAAGGGTGGCATGAATATGTCCTATATCAGGGTTTATAACCAGTTTTTTCTGCTTCGGATCCGAGGACGGAGCATCGGATCGAGGCTCTTTAGACGGAGTGTCTTTTTCCTTACTCGCCGGTTTCGCCGTCGAAGGTTTCGGCTCCGAGCCTTTCGGTGCGGAAGATGGATTCTTCGGTAACGGTGGAATTGTTACCAGAAGATGTTTCGATTTTGGTTTTGTGCCGAAGGTGTCGGTTCGGCACAGATATGGGGGCGGCTCGAGCTCGAGCCGGAAGGCGTGTCTTTGTGTTTCGGTACAGACCTTGGCCCGAAGGCAGAGGAGAGACCGGAGCCTTTTTCTTTGCTTGTTGGGGGGGCAAGGGGGTATCTTTACTCAAGGTACGCTGACCCGGAGTAACCTGCTCCTCCTCTTCTATGTCGGAGTCGGCTTCGGACACGGAGACAGGTTGTTCTTGTTCCTCGGCTCCTTGAGCGTGATGTTCGGTGTCGGAATCTTCGCCGAAGATGTCCGGTGCGGAGCCGCTTTGGTGTTGCATCTCGTGACGTCAAGCCTGACGGTCACAAAGCGTTTTCTTCGATCGAAGCGATCGGCACGCGTCAGTCTTTCTCGTCGTGTTCTGTGGACAGGCAGAGGTTGCACACTTCGGGCAAGTCGTTGCGTGGAAACTTAGCACGACATTCGGGGCAGAACTTGAAAGGAGTCCGTTCCATCGACTGCTGGCGCTGTCGGCACGGATAGGCCCGACGGCCCGCCACGAATTTTCCGATCGAAGTTGTTTTAAGGTGAGGCGATACGCGAAGAATGGAGAGCTGCGATCGATAACAATACCGTTGAGGGTATTGGATTGCACGTCGAAGGGATCCGAGAAACGGTGCCGAACCGGAGCGCAGCAATACACATCCGAACCCGATGGTGGAAAAAAACAATCTAACGATGGAGCCGATGCCCATGCGCACTATCACCGAAAGGAGGAGTCACCTACCTCGTGACTGGAAAGACTTCTTCGAACAAAAACAAAGTGCAAACATCCGGACCCAACACCAGATGGCGGGCTATGCACAGCATGTGATCTACAGCTCACATGCCTCGAACATACAATTTTTTTAAATCTGAAAACACTTGGTCATATTCTCACATCATCCTTGTTGCATGATTTAGATGCCAAATATTTTTAGGGCTTGGCTCGTGCATGGACTCAGAGCCAGAGATGGCCCTTGTTACTCTGTTGGCTCGCCCACCTCTAATCTTGGCTCATGACTTCAAAAATGGCTCCCTGCATTGTGGGACTTGGCATAAAAGAACCCTGTTGGAAAAACGGAGCAGGGGTGACAGAAAATGAAAGGGTCGTCTGGTCCAGAGGCGCAAAGAGGCAGGTTGAGTCTGGTGGGCTTCACCACTTGATGAAGTGTACCTGCTCCATGCCACTGTAAGGTCACCACAGGAAGAATCCGAGAACTATGCGGAAGGATGCTTAGTTGTGTGGTAACTTACTCCTACCTGGGGTACCACCACCTGGCACCCTCACATTCTGCATGAAAGGTCCTCTGTAGCTTACCACAGGCTCCTTGAAACCTGTTTGTTCACAGAGGTCAACAAATGCAAGGTAAATTGCTGAATTAGAGTTTGTGCACCATCTACCCACCGCAGCGCAAACTTCAGACAGACTGAGGCACAGGGGAACACACTGGGCACCAGCGCACCTTCAATGCCGCACATCTTATGACACTACAGTATACAAAAAAGTGATGGATGGAATGCTTTAATTAAGCCCAGACACTGGTAATTACTCGGGCCTCATCCCAATCCATCGTCATTTTGCACACCATGTCACCTCAGTTTGGGCCCAGCCATATGCAAATCAGTCTTGTCCCTTCTCCATTCGAAACAGTCCAGCCCGAACTGCCAAGACACATCCTCCCTGAACCGAAACACAAGCAGCCCAGGACCAGTTTCACCCTAGTTATGGGCTCATAAGCTGGGTACAGCTTGGTTCCAGTGACAGTGTACAAGGAACCCACGTCTGGGCACACCCTTCCCACTTAGGGCAACACAATAAAGTATACAAAAAAGCGATGGATGGAATGCCTCAATTAATCTCAGCCACTTATGACTGGCATCATGGCTCCTCTGTGTTAAGGCACATGGGAACATGGTGGTTATCAGAGCACCTTCAATATGGCACAGCTTATGACTGGCATCATGGCTACTCAGTGTTCAGAGACAGGCTGAGGCACGTGGGTACATGGTGGGCACTAGAGCACTTTCAATGTGGCCCAGCTTATGACTGGCATGTCTACTCAGTGTTCAAAGACAGGCTGAGGCACGTGGTGGACACTAGAGCACTTTCTACGTGGCGCAGCTTACGACTGGCATCACGGCTCCTCCATGTTCAGGCACAGAGGGAGGCACATAGGGAAATGTGGGGTACCAGGGCTCCTTCAATGCAGCACAGCCTGTGAGTGGCATCATGGCTACTCAGTGTTCAGGCACAGACTGAGGCACGTGGGAACATGTTGGACAACAGAGCACCTTCAATGTGTTATAGTTTATCACTGGCATGGGTTCTCCATGGCATCATCTGTGCTCTTGTGGGGTGTACTGGCCCCCTTTCGCCTGTGACTAAAGTGCCTTTCACTGTAGCTGGCGCAGTCCACTTCCGGTCCGAGACTCGATCCCGGTCTTCTTCCTGTGAGCTTCAAACCTACATTTTCCTCATGGGAGCTTAGAACTTGTGTCTTTGTGGGTGCACAGAACTTGTGTCTTCTTCGTGGAAGCTTAGAACCTGGGCCTTTGTGGGTGCACAGAACTTGTGCCTTCTTTGTGGGAGCTTATAACTCTTATCTTCTTTCTAGGCGCCAAGTACCTGCGTCTAGGTAGGCTCACAGAACCTGTGTTTTCTTCATGGGAACCTAGAACCTGCCTCTTCTTCGTGGGAGCTTAGAAAGAACCTGTGTCTTGGTGAGCTCACAAAACCTATGTCTTCTTCATAGGAACCTAGAACCTGTGTCTTTATCGTGGAGCTTAGCACCTACAAAGAAGACATGTTCTAAGAACCCAAGTCATCTTCGTGGGAGCTTAGGACATGCGTCTTGGTGGGCTCACGGAACCTGTGTCTTCTTCATGGGAACCTAGAACCTGTGCCTTGTTTGTGGGAGCTTAGAACCCCACCACATCATTCTCAGCCATCTTGTCCCCAATTTAACTCCGAAGCAGTAGAAAGAAGCAGTCCTAAATGGCACTACTTGGCAACCACCATGAATCCAGGCATTAATCCCGGCCTGCAGAAGTACCACTCGTGCAAACCTGGAGTGTGCCTGCTTAGCATCACTTCCAAGAATAGTGTCCCAGAAGGGCGGAGCATTGGGAAGTGCATACAAATACAGAGCTCAGAATCTGAGCTCAGAATCTGTGCAACTTCGGCTATCAATACATGTACTAAGTTTGCAAAGTTAAAAGAAGGAACTTAGAGAAATGTTATTGCTCACCAGGGCACCTTAGAAGGTCTAATAACCATTCCCAAGAATCTGGGAGCACCTACTATGAGGATGCCAGGCACTGACTGGACACCTACCACAGCCTCTTTAGAGACGCAAGGGGGGGGGGGGAAGAGAGTAGTGAACGCTGGTGGGCTTTCTAAATCAGTCTGCTCCACGCTGACAATGCACCCATGGCGCTCGCAGGGTCTCTGTAGTGTCTGGACAGGATTCATTTCTGGGGTGTATGGAGGGCTCTGCAGCGGTGTCCGGCAGTGGGAAGGCGCGTAGGTGGTCTCTGTAGTGTCGGAACAGGATTAATTTCTGGGGTGTATGGAGGGCTCTGCAGCGGTGTCCGGCTGTAGGAAGGCGCGTAGGTGTGCTGTAGGAAGGCGCGTAGGTTGGCTGTGGGAAGGCGCGTAGGTGGTCTCTGTAGTGTCGGAACAGGATTCATTTCTGGGGTGTATGGAGGGCTCTGCAGCGGTGTCCGGCAGTAGGAAGGCGCGTAGGTGATCTCTGTAGTGTCGGAACAGGATTCATTTCTGGGGTGTATGGAGGGCTCTGCAGCGGTGTCCGGCTGTAGGAAGGCGCTTAGGTGGTCTCTGTAGTGTCGGAACAGGATTCATTTCTGGGGTGTATGGAGGGCTCTGCTGCGGTGTCTGGCTGTAGGAAGGCGCGTAGGTGGTCTCTGTAGTGTCAGAACAGGATTCATTTCTGGGGTGTATGGAGGGCTCTGCAGCGGTGTCCGGCAGTAGGAAGGCGCGTAGATGGTCTCTGTAGTGTCGGAACAGGATTCATTTCTAGGGTGCATGGAGGGCTCTGCAGCGGTGTCCGGCAGTAGGAAGGCGCGTAGGTGGTCTCTGTAGTGTCGGAACAGGATTCATTTCTGGGGTGTATGGAGGGCTCTGCAGCGGTGTCCGGCTATGGGAAGGCGCGTAGGTGGTCTCTGTAGTGTTGGGACAGGATTCATTTCTGGGGTGTATGGAGGGCTCTGCAGCGGTGTCCGGCTGTAGGAAGGCGCGGAGGTGGTCTCTGTAGTGTTGGGACAGGATTCATTTCTGGGGTGTATGGAGGGCTCTGCAGCGGTGTCCGGCTGTAGGAAGGCGCGGAGGTGGTCTCTGTAGTGTCGGAACAGGATTCATTTCTGGGGTGTATGGAGGGCTCTGCAGCGGTGTCTGGCTGTGGGAAGGCGCGTAGGTTGGCTGTGGGAAGGCGCGTAGGTGGTCTCTGTAGTGTCGGAACAGGATTCATTTCTGGGGTGTATGGAGGGCTCTGCAGCGGTGTCCGGCTGTAGGAAGGCGTGTAGGTGGTCTCTGTAGTGTCGGAACAGGATTCATTTCTGGGGTGTATGGAGGGCTCTGCAGCGGTGTCCGGCTGTAGGAAGGCGCGTAGGTGTGCTGTAGGAAGGCGCGTAGGTTGGCTGTGGGAAGGCGCGTAGGTGGTCTCTGTAGTGTCGGAACAGGATTAATTTCTGGGGTGTATGGAGGGCTCTGCAGCAGTGTCCGGCTGTAGGAAGGCGTGTAGGTGGTCTCTGTAGTGTCGGAACAGGATTCATTTCTGGGGTGTATGGAGGGCTCTGCAGCGGTGTCCGGCTGTAGGAAGGCGCGTAGGTGTGCTGTAGGAAGGCGCGTGGGTGTGCTGTAGGAAGGCGCGTGGGTGTGCTGTAGGAAGGCGCGTGGGTGTGCTGTAGGAAGGCGCGTGGGTGTGCTGTAGGAAGGCGCGTGGGTGTGCTGTAGGAAGGCGCGTGGGTGTGCTAAAGGTTTTGAATCATCTTTATGAATAGTGCTGTCCTCTGTAAAGCGCTTTGAATACACCGTGTATAGTGCTTGCAGGCCTGCTGCGGCTCCTGGAGTGTTTCCGGCAGTTGGCTTGAGCTGAGGCGTGTTGCCCGGTCATGCCCACACTCTTCTCAGGGAAGCAGCCTGGAGGAGCTGGCACCGTCGCCTTACTGCCCCCATCACATACCTATGCACTGCGGCCCTGCTCGCGCACTTCAAGAGACAGTCGCACTCTGCAATCGCCGGCCACCCCCTACCCATGTGTGCCCCCGATGCCCAATCACTGCCCGCAGGAGCATGCTTCGGACAACGCTTCGGTGGATTCCGGAAACAGCCCTCAGCAAGGGTTTGTGGGCTTGGCACACGTCCTTCTTTTGGGGGCGGGGGGTCTCTAAATGAGCTACGGGCTCTGACGAGGCACACCGACACTCGTGGCTTGGCACTGCCCACCCCCCCACCCCTGGCTGCGCCAGCCCTCGTTAATGTCAAGGCTTCCCGGACGGAGTTCATGGAACGGGGTCCTTGGAGCAGAAAATGGAAAAGGCAGCCTTGGCGGCGGGACGCACCCCCGGTGTGATTGGGGTCAGAGAGAGCGGTGACCCGGAGCGAGGAAGGACAACACACTGCCCCCTCCCCTCCACCCCACGCTCCTGGGTTCATTTCACGCCGGGAGTGATCTGTGGCACCCCCGGCGGGGAAAGGGGAGGGGGGGGAGGGGCTGCAGCCCTGGGACGGCTCCAGGTAGAGGGGTCTAGACTGCCGGCAGGGGGCTCTGGAATGGCACCTCAGGCTCCAGGTAGAGGGTTCTAGATATTTAGCAGGGGGCTCTGGAGGTTCTAGTTGAGAGGTCTAGACTGCCGGCAGGGGGCTCTGGAACGGCATCCACTTGCTCCAGTTAAGAGGGTTCTAGGCTGCCGGCAGGGGGCTCTGGAATGGGACTAGCAGGTTCCAGTCCGAGGGGTCTAGACTGCCGGCAGGGAGCTCTGGAATGGCATCCACTTGCTCCTGTTAAGAGGGTTCTAGGTATCTAGCAGGGGGCTCTGGAATGGGACCTGCAGGTTCTAGTTGAAAGGTCTAGACTGTCGGCAGGGGGCTCTGGAATGGCATCCAATTGCTCCAGTTTAGAGGGTTCTAGGTATCTAGCAGGGGGCTCTGGAATGGGACCTGCAAATTCCAGTCAGAGGGGTCTAGACTGCCGGCAGGGGGCTCTAGAACGACATCCACTTGCTCCAGTTAAGAGGGTTCTAAGTATCTAGCAGGGGGCTCTGGAATGGGACCTGCAGGTTCTAGTTGAGGTCTAGACTGCGGGCAGGGGGCTCTGGAACGGCATCCACCTGCTCCAGTTAAGAGGGTTCTAGGTATCTGGCAGGGGGCTCAGGAATGGTACCTGCAGTTTCCAGTTGAGGGGTCTAGGCTGTCGGCAGGAGGCTCTGGAATGGGACCTGCAGGTTCTAGTTGAGGGGTCTAGACTGCAGGCAGGGAGCTCTGGAACGGCATCCACTTGCTCCAGTTGAGGGTTCTAGGCTGCCGGCAGGGGGCTCTGGAATGGGATCTGCAGGTTCCAGTCAGTGGGGTCTAGACTGCCGGCAGGGGGCTCTGGAATGGCATCCACTTGCTCCAGTTAAGAAGGTTCTAGGTATCTAGCAGGGGGCTCTGGAATGGGACCTGCAGGTTCCAGTTGAGGGGTCTAGGCTGCCGGCAGAGGGCTCTGGAATGGCATCCACTTGCTCCAGTTAAGAGGGTTCTAGGCATCCTTCAGGGGCCTCTGGAATGGGACATGCAGGTTCTAGTTGAGGGGTCTAGACTGCCGACAGGGGGCTCTGGAATGGCATCCACTTGCTCCAGTTAAGAGATTTCTAGGTATCCAGCAGGGGGCTCTGGAATGACACCTCAAGGCTCCAGGTGGAGGGATTCAGGTTCCCGGCAGAGGACGATGGAATTTCACCTCAGGCTGCAGGTAGAGGGGTCTAGGCTGCTGGCCGGGGGCTCTCGAATGACTCTTGCAGGCTCCAGGTAAAGGATTCTAGGCTGCCGGGGGGGGGGGGGGCGGCTCTGGAATGCCACATGCAGGCTTCAGGTAGAGGCGTCTAGGCTGCCGGCAAGGGGCTCTGGAATGGGACCCAGGTTCCAAGTTGAGGGGTCTAGGCTGCCAGAGGGCTCTGGAATTGCACAACAGGCTCCCATCAGCGTGGGGGGCGTTACAGTAGCTGCCTGTGCCTGCTGTCGGAGAGCTCTGCAGGACAGGACATGTGTTTCGGCTTATAGCCGCACAATGTCACCATCAGGACCAAGGGGCATTGAAGGGAATTATCATATATGTAGCGCAACCCTTCTCTACGTAGAAGCTGACTAAGAGCTGTTAGACCCTTCGGAGAATATGGCACTAAAGGGAACTTAAACATGATGACTTATCAGGAAGACAAACGGAAGCTGACCCGGCATCAAGGTAACCCGTATCTGTAGTCACTACTAGCCGCTGCTGAGCACGAGACAGAGTGACGCGCATTACCTGAAAGGAGTGATTTAAAGGGATCCAAGCCGTCTAGTTCTTAGGGGCTCTGGAATGGCATCCAATTGCTCCAGTTAAGAAAGTTCTAGGTATCGAGCAGGGGGCTCTGGAATGGGACTAGCAGGTTCCAGTCCGAGGGGTCTAGACTGCCGGCAGAGGGCTCTGGAATGGCATCCACTTGCTCCAGGTAGAGGGTTCTAGGTATCTAGCAGGGGGCTCTGGAATAGGACCTGCAGGTTCCAGTCAGAGGGGTCTAGACTGCCGGCAGAGGGCCCTGGAATGGCATCCACTTGCTGCAGTTAAGAGGGTTCTAGGTATCTAGCAGGGCGCTCTGGAATGGGACCGGTAGGTTCCAGTTGAGGGGTCTAGACTGTCGGCAGGGGGCTCTGGAATGGCATCCACTTGCTCCAGTTAAGAGGGTTCTAGGTATCTAGCAGGGGGCTCTGGAATGGGAGCTGCAGATTCCAGTTGAGGGGTCCGGCAGGGGGCTGTGGAATGGGACTTGCAGGTTCCAGTTGAGGGGTATAGACTGCCGGCAGAGGGCTCTGGAATGGCATCCACTTGCTCCAGTTAAGAGGGTTCTAGGTATCTAGCAGGGGGCTCTGGAATGGGACCTGCAGGTTCCAGTTGAGGGGTCTAGACTGCTGGCAGGGGGCTCTGGAATGGGACCTGCAGGTACCAGTTGAGGGGTCTAGACTGCTGGCAGGGGGCTCTAGAACGACATCAACTTGCTCCAGTTAAGAGGGTTCTAGGTATCTAGCAGGGGGCTCTGGAATGGGACCTGCAGGTTCTAGTTGAGGTCTAGACTGCCGGCAGAGCCTCTGGAACGGCATCCACTTGCTCCAGTTAAGAGGGTTCTAGGCTGCCGGCAGGGGGCTCTGGAATGGGACCTGCAGGTTCCAGTCAGAGGGGTCGACTGCCGGCAGGGGGCTCTGGAATGGCATCCACTTGTTCCAGTTAAGAGGGTTCTAGGTATCTAGCAGGGGGCTCTGGAATGGGACCTGCAGGTTCTAGTTGAGGGGTCTAGACTGCCGGCAGGGGGCTCTGGAATGGCATCCAATTGCTCCACTTAAGAGGGTTCTAGGTATCCAGCAGGGGGCTCTGGAATGGCACCTCAAGGCTCCAGGTGGAGGGATTCAGGTTCCCGGCAGGGGACGCTGGAATGTCACCTCAGGCTGCAGGTAGAGGGGTCTAGGCTGCTGGCAGGGGGCTCTCGAATGGCTCTTGCAGGCTCCAGGTAAAGGATTCTAGGCTGCCGGGGGGTGGGGGAGGGGGGCGGCTCGGGAATGCCACATGCAGGCTTCAGGTAGAGGCGTCTAGGCTGCCGGCAGGGGGCTCTGGAATGGGACCTCCAGGTTCCAAGTTGAGGGGTCTAGGCTGCCGGAGAGGGCTCTGGAATTGCACAACAGGCTCCCATCAGCGTGGGGAGGGGGTGTGGGGGGGCGTTACAGTAGCTGCTTGTGCCTGCTGTCGGAGAGCTCTGCAGGACAGGACATGTGTTTCGGCTTATAGCCGCACAATGTCTCCATCAGGACCAAGGGGCCTTGAAGGAAATCATATATGTAGCGCAACCCTTCTCTACGTAGAAGCTGACAAAGAGCTGTTAGACCCTTCGGAGAATATGGCACTAAAGGGAACTTAAACATGATGACTTATCAGGAAGACAAACGGAAGCTGACCTGGCATCAAGGTAACCCGAAACTGTAGTCACTACTAGCCGCTGCTGAGCACGAGACAGAGTGACGCGCATTACCTGAAAGGCGTGATTTAAAGGGATCCAAGCCGTCTAGTTCTTAGGGGCTCTGGAATGGCATCCAATTGCTCCAGTTAAGAGGGTTCTAGGTATCTAGCAGGGGGCTCTGGAATGGTACCTGCAGGTTCCAGTTGAGGGGTCTAGGCTGTCGGCAGGAGGCTCTGGAATGGGACCTGCAGGTTCCAGTCAGAGGGGTCTAGACTGCCGGCAGAGGGCTCTGGAATGGCATCCACTTGCTCCAGTTAAGAGGGTTCTAGGTATCTAGCAGGGAGCTCTGGAATGGGACCTGCAGGTTCCAGTTGAGGGGTCTAGACTGCCGGCAGGGGGCTCTGGAATGGCATCCAATTGCTCCAGTTAAGAGGGTTCTAGGTATCTAGCAGGGGGCTCTGGAATGGGACCTGCAGGTTCCAGTTGAGGGGTCTAGACTGCCGGCAGGGGGCTCTGGAATGGCATCCAATTGCTCCAGTTAAGAGGGTTCTAGGCATCCAGCAGGGGCCTCTGGAATGGTACCTGCAGGTTCCAGTTGAGGGGTCTAGGCTGTCGGCAGGAGGCTCTGGAATGGGACCTGTAGGTTCCAGTCAGAGGGGTCTAGACTGCCGGCAGAGGGCTCTGGAATGGCATCCACTTGCTCCAGTTAAGGGTGTTCTAGGTATCTAGCAGGGAGCTCTGGAATGGGACCTGCAGGTTCCAGTTGAGGGGTCTAGACTGCCGGCAGGGGGCTCTGGAATGGGACCTGCAGCTTCTAGTTGAGGGGTCTAGACTGCAGGCAGGGGGCTCTGGAACGGCATCCACTTGCTCCAGTTAAGAGGGTTCTAGGTATCTAGCAGGGGGCTCTGGAATGGGACCCGCAGGTTCCAGTTGAGGGGTCTAGGCTGCAGGCAGAGGGCTATGGAATGGCATCCACTTGCTCCAGTTAAGAGGGTTCTAGGCTGCCGGCAGGGGGCTCTGGAATGGGACCTGCAGGTTCCAGTCCCAGGGGTCTAGACTGCCGGCAGGGGGCTCTGGAATGGCATCCACTTGCTCCAGTTAAGAGGGTTCTAGGTATCTAGCAGGGGGCTCTGGAATGGTCCCTGCAGGTTCTAGTTGAGGGGTCTAGACTGCCGGCAGGGGGCTCTGGAATGGCATCCAATTGCTCCAGTTAAGAGGGTTCTAGGTATCGAGCAGGGGGCTCTGGAATGGGACCTGCAGGTTCCAGTTGAGGTGTCTAGACTGCTGGCAGGGGGCTCTGGAATGGGACCTGCAGGTACCAGTTGAGGGGTCTAGACTGCTGGCAGAGGGCTCTGGAATGGCATCCACTTGCTCCAGTTAAGAGGGTTCTAGGCTGCCGGCAGGGGGCTCTGGAATGGGACCTGCAGGTTCCAGTCCCAGGGGTCTAGACTGCCGGCAGGGGGCTCTGGAATGGCATCCACTTGCTCCAGTTAAGAGGGTTCTAGGTATCTAGCAGGGGGCTCTGGAATGGTCCCTGCAGGTTCTAGTTGAGGGGTCTAGACTGCCGGCAGGGGGCTCTGGAATGGCATCCAATTGCTCCAGTTAAGAGGGTTCTAGGTATCGAGCAGGGGGCTCTGGAATGGGACCTGCAGGTTCCAGTTGAGGGGTCTAGACTGCTGGCAGGGGGCTCTGGAATGGGACCTGCAGGTTCCAGTTGAGGGGTCTAGACTGCTGGCAGGGGGCTCTGGAATGGGACCTGCAGGTACCAGTTGAGGGGTCTAGACTGCTGGCAGGGGGCTCTGGAATGGGACCTGCAGGTTCCAGTTGAGGGGTCTAGACTGCTGGCAGGGGGCTCTGGAATGGGACCTGCAGGTACCAGTTGAGGGGTCTAGACTGCCGGCAGGGGGCTCTAGAACGACATCCACTTGCTCCAGTTAAGAGGGTTCTAGGTATCTAGCAGGGGGCTCTGAATGGGACCTGCAGGTTCTAGTTGAGAGGTCTAGACTGCCGGCAGAGCCTCTGGAGCGGCATCCACTTGCTCCAGTTAAGAGGGTTCTAGGCTGCCGGCAGGGGGCTCTGGAATGGGACCTGCAGGTTCCAGTCAGAGGGGTCGACTGCCGGCAGGGGGCTCTGGAATGGCATCCACTTGTTCCAGTTAAGAGGGTTCTAGGTATCTAGCAGGGGGCTCTGGAATGGGACCTGCAGGTTCTAGTTGAGGGGTCTAGACTGCCGGCAGGGGGCTCTGGAATGGCATCCAATTGCTCCACTTAAGAGGGTTCTAGGTATCCAGCAGGGGCTCTGGAATGGCACCTCAAGGCTCCAGGTGGAGGGATTCAGGTACCCGGCAGGGGACGCTGGAATGTCACCTCAGGCTGCAGGTAGAGGGGTCTAGGCTGCTGGCAGGGGGCTCTCGAATGGCTCTTGCAGGCTCCAGGTAAAGGATTCTAGGCTGCCGGGGGGGGCGGCTCTGGAATGCCACATGCAGGCTTCAGGTAGAGGCGTCTAGGCTGCCGGCAGGGGGCTCTGGAATGGGACCTCCAGGTTCCAAGTTGAGGGGTCTAGGCTGCCGGAGAGGGCTCTGGAATTGCACAACAGGCTCCCATCAGCGTGGGGAGGGGGTGTGGGGGGGCGTTACAGTAGCTGCTTGTGCCTGCTGTCGGAGAGCTCTGCAGGACAGGACATGTGTTTCGGCTTATAGCCGCACAATGTCTCCATCAGGACCAAGGGGCCTTGAAGTGAATCATATATGTAGCGCAACCCTTCTCTACGTAGAAGCTGACAAAGAGCTGTTAGACCCTTCGGAGAATATGGCACTAAAGGGAACTTAAACATGATGACTTATCAGGAAGACAAACGGAAGCTGACCTGGCATCAAGGTAACCCGTATCTGTAGTCACTACTAGCCGCTGCTGAGCACGAGACAGAGTGACGCGCATTACCTGAAAGGCGTGATTTAAAGGGATCCAAGCCGTCTAGTTCTTAGGGGCTCTGGAATGGCATCCAATTGCTCCAGTTAAGAGGGTTCTAGGTATCTAGCAGGGGGCTCTGGAATGGTACCTGCAGGTTCCAGTTGAGGGGTCTAGGCTGTCGGCAGGAGGCTCTGGAATGGGACCTGCAGGTTCCAGTTGAGGGGTCTAGACTGCCGGCAGGGGGCTCTGGAATGGGACCTGCAGCTTCTAGTTGAGGGGTCTAGACTGCAGGCAGGGGGCTCTGGAACGGCATCCACTTGCTCCAGTTAAGAGGGTTCTAGGCTGCCGGCAGGGGGCTCTGGAATGGTCCCTGCAGGTTCTAGTTGAGGGGTCTAGACTGCCGGCAAGGGGCTCTGGAATGGCATCCAATTGCTCCAGTTAAGAGGGTTCTAGGTATCGAGCAGGGGGCTCTGGAATGGGACCTGCAGGTACCAGTTGAGGGGTCTAGACTGCTGGGAGGGGGCTCTGTAATGGGACCTGCAGGTACCAGTTGAGGGGTCTAGACTGCCGGCAGGGGGCTCTAGAACGACATCCACTTGCTCCAGTTAAGAGGGTTCTAGGTATCTAGCAGGGGACTAAGGAATGGGACCAGCAGGTTCTAGTTGAGAGGTCTAGACTGCCGGCAGGGCCTCTGGAACGGCATCCACTTGCTCCAGTTAAGAGGGTTCTATGTATCGAGCAGGGGGCTCTGGAATGGGACCTGCAGGTTCCAGTTGAGGGGTCTAGACTGCCGGCAGGGGGCTCTGGAATGGCATCCACTTGCTCCAGTTAAGAGGGTTCTAAGTATCTAGCAGGGGGCTCTGGAATGGGACCTGCAGGTTCTAGTTGAGGGGTCTAGACTGCCGGCAGGGGGCTCTGGAATGGCACCCACTTGCTCCAGTTGAGAGAGTTCTAGGTATCCAGCAGGGGGCTCTGGAATGGTACCTCAAGGCTCCAGGTGGAGGGATTCCGGTTCCCGGCAGGGGACGCTGGAATGTCACCTCAGGCTGCAGGTAGAGGGGTCTAGGCTGCTGGCAGGGGGCTCTCGAATGGCTCTTGCAGGCTCCAGGTAAAGGATTCTAGGCTGCCGGGCGGGCGGCTCTGGAATGCCACATGCAGGCTTCAGGTAGAGGCATCTAGGCTGCCGGCAGGGGGCTCTGGAATGGGACCTCCAGGTTCCAAGTTGAGTGGTCTAGGCTGTCGGAGGGTTCTGGAATTGCACAACAGGCTCCCATCAGCGTGGGGGGGGGGGGGTGGGGGGCGTTACAGTAGCTGCTTGTGCCTGCTGTCGGAGAGCTCTGCAGGACAGGACATGTGTTTCTGCTTATAGCCGCACAATGTCTCCATCAGGACCAAGGGGCCTTGAAGGGAATTATCATATATGTAGCGCAACCCTTGTCTACGTAGAAGGTGACTAAGAGCTGTTAGACCCTTCGGAGAATATGGCACTAAAGGGAACTTAAACATGATGACTTATCAGGAAGACAAACAGAAGCTGACCTGGCATCAAGGTAACCCGTATCTGTAGTCACTATTAGCCGATGCTGAGCACGAGACAGAGTGACGCGCATTACCTGAAAGGCGTGATTTAAAGGGATCCAAGCCGTCTAGTTCTCATCACTGCATACACTTGTTCCTGCAACCTACATAAGTGGATTTCCTAGCAGGATTTCTGGCAGCCAAGAGGACATCTGCAACTTCACCAGGGAGGTAAAAAGACTCCAGCTTGCACTGCTCAATCACCAAGTGTGAAGCTAAAGGGTGTAGGAGAGAAAGAGGAAGCTCAACATGGACTAAATAGTTTGGAGTACGAGACACTCATTGCCCAATCAGGGGCAGATAGGGTCAACTGTGCCGGACACTTCCGCAGGACCTTAGTCAGAAGTGGGATCAGTGGAGATGCATACAGAAGGGTTTGGGACCAGCGGAACCTCAAGAGATTCCCCAGGCGACTATTCAGATGCGCAACATAAAACTGAGGATGCTTCCTGCTCGGGCAATGGTGAAGAGGTCCAGAGATGGACACCTCAATCACTTCTGTCACTTAGGGGTGTAGCTCCCATTAACGGACGGAGATCATCCGCTATCACTTTGAGGGAACGCATCACAAATGACCCTACAGAAAACATTGTCCATTGCATGCACTTCCAAAGCGGAACTGCCTTGGAACTTGGGTCCTCGACCCCAAATCACCCCGCTTACTGATGCACAAGTTATTTACCTTCGGTAACTATCTAGCTCCAGATTCCTCACCTTTAGGATATTCCCTAGATGTCAAACTGGATCTGGAAACTTTTTTGTAGTAACTTTGCACCGGATGGTGCCGCAGTGCAGATCTGCTCTGATGTAGGTCCACTCCAGGGCCTATAAAGGCATCGTTCTTGCACACAGACATCAGTTGCTTTCTATACTGCAGTCGTGGAGCCCCAAAAGCAGATGAGTATATCAGTCTGAAGATTCCTAGACTTCGGATCCTATTTATTGATCGAGTCCAACCACAGAACAGGGAAGACGAGAGGGTCGGTGAGGAATCTGCAGCAAGACAGTCTTTAGCAGACCGCTACCGAAGGGAAGTAACAAACAGTCGTTTTGCAGCTTGTAGAGTTTTCTGGATTCACATGCTGTGCATTATTCCACCATCTAGTGATCGGGTCCGGAATGGTCTTTTCTTTTCTCCATGGGCGTCTTCGACCACCATTTGGTGGTATGTCCATCCCATGTATGATGTCAGACGGCGCCCCGGATGTTCCTGTGCGTAGTTGCCATCTTCAGATTCCTATTTTCTGGTTTTGGTTTTCCTTCCTCTTATTGTTCTGAACGTTCCCATTTCTGGGGAGGTGAGTGGGTCGCATGTGAATCCAGAAAACTCCTCAAGCTGCAAAACTACTCCTACTGGTAAGTAACCATTTAGTTTTGCAGCAGGATGCCTTTTCTGGATTCACATGCTGTGCATTAGATTACATCACAGTATCCCTTCTTTTGGGTTGGAAGGGATGAAATGAGGAAGAACTTGCAAACCGGTACTTTTTGTCTCACCTGTGCCTCCTTGTTCATTTGAATGTTCAAACAGTAATGTTTTGCAAACATGTGAGGCAAAGCCCATGTTACTGCTGCGCAGATTGTGTCTATGGGTACATTTGATAGGAACGCTAAAGTTGTGCCCTTCTGTCTTTTGGAGTGTGCTGTATTATTTCCACAATCCATCGTGAAATTGTTCCCTTTATTAATGGAGAACCCTTAATTGCCTTTGCGTAGGAGACCAACGATTGGTTCCCCAGGCGAAACTCTTGTTGTTTGAAGATAGTATGTTAAAGCTCTCCTTACGTCTACAGTGTGTAGTGTTCTTTCAGTTTGTGGTTCTTCGAAGAATACTAGTAGTTGTACGCTTTGATCGTTGTGAAATTTGCTCACTATTTTGGATAAGAACTGTGCGTTAGTTCTGAGAACCACCTTGTCCTTGTAGTTCACTCACTCTCTGCCAGGAGGTGATTGCAATTAGGAATGCTGTTTTCAGTGTGAGTGATCGGAGATCTGCCTTGTGCATAGGTTCAAACGGTTTGCCATCATTGTGTTAGCACTGTGTTCATTTCCCACATTGGTGCTGGGACAGCTCTTAGGGGTGTGATTGTATTTGATCCCTCTAAGAACCTTTTCACCACTGGTGAGGAAAAGAAGCGGTTACATGAAGTGCCCCTGGTGTAGGCTGCTGCTGCTGCTAGATGTACCTTTAGTGTGGGACAGATTAGTCCGCTACCCATCAGGTGAGTGAGATATGCCAGTATAGTTTCCTGCTTTGTTCTTACTTCCATTATTTTGCTTTTTTGTGCACCAATGGATGCATCTGCTTCCCTTTGCTGCGTAACATTATCTTGTGGTAGGCTTCCTTGCCTCTTTTAGTATTTCCATGGTTCCAGGTAGCAACTGTAGATGTCCGAACTCTGTATTTGGGCACCAGGCCGCTAGGTTGAGTGTTGCTGGCTACGGGTGGTACACCTTCCCCCTCCTGCATTGTGAGGAGGTTCTGTTCCGTTTTGATCTTGATTACTTGTCCCCTGGATATCTCTAGTAGGTTTGAGTACCAGGTTTGTCTGGCCCATTGTGGCGTGAAGTTTGTCCCTGGTTGTCTGGCTTTCTCCAGCACCTTGGGCATTAGAGGGATTGGTGGAAAGGTATAGACAAATCTCCCTGTCCATTTTAGTGACAGGGCATTCCCCTCCTATTGGTGGTGTTGAAATCTGGAGGCAAACTGTTGGTATTTTCTGTTCTCAGCTGTTGCGAACAGATCGATTGTTGGATTGCCTCAGGCCCTGAAGAGCTTCTCCAGTGTTTCCTGTTTCAGTTCCCATTCATGGGAGCTGCTTTCTTGTCTTCTTAGTCTGTCCACCTCCGTATTTTCTTTTCCTGGTAGGTGGACAGTTTGCAGGCTGAGCCTCCTAGGGATTGCCCATTGGCACATTTCCTGGGCTAGTTTGCTCAGGGTAAATGATTTCGTACCTCCCTGTTTGTTCAGGTAAAACGTCGTTTTTGTGTTGTCGGCTTGTATCCGTACGGTTCTTCCTGGAAAACCTTCAGGGCTAGGAAAACAGTTTTCCTTTCCAGGAAGTTTATGTGCTTCAGCACATCTGTGTTGTTCCATTGTCCTTGTACCTTCAGGTTACCTGTGTGAGCTTCCCACCCCTTGTGGGATGCATCTGTTATGATGGTCACTGCTGGAGTTGGTGTCTTCAATGGTCTTTCTAGTGTTACGTTCCTTGATCTCGACCATTGTATTTCCTTCTGTATTTTTGCTGCTACAACCACTGTCTCCTACGAACTCCAAGGTTTCTTGTGACCAATTGTTGCATAGTAAGTCTTGGAAAGGGCGCATGTGCAGTCTTGCATATGTTATGAGTGGTATGCATGATGCCATCATGCCCATTAGCTTCATGACTGTCCTCACTGTCAGAGTGGCCACTCTGGTATAGGTGAACTTGTTCTGCCATTGTTTTTACCCTCCTCTGGATAGGGTTTGCAAGTGCTGTCTTTGGGTTCAGGATCGCCCTGAGGAGCACTTTCTTGTTCCGGTGGTGGTGACTATGTTTGTAGTTTATGGAGAACCCCTGACGTTCTAAGGTTCGGATTACTGTTTGAATGTTCCTTTGGCATTTTTGCTTTCACCTTTACGAGCTAGTCGTCTAGATATGGGTAAACATGTATTCCATTTCTTCTTATAAAGGTTGCTACTGCTGCAAGACATTTAGTAAAGACCGTTGGTGCCGACGTTATGCCGAATGGCAGAAATCTGAGTCGATAGTGGACTTTATCTAGTACAAATCATAGATCCTTTGTGTGCTTGATTCGGAGGTATGTGCAGGTAGGCATCCTTTAGGTCTAAAGTTGTAGTGTTTTTATAGGAATGGGATTACTTCCTGAAGTGTTGTCATCCTGAAGCGTTGTGGAGGGATGGATTTGTTTATGAACCTTACGTTAAAAATTGGTCTTAAGGTGAGGTTTTGTTTGGGAACCAGGAAATAAGGCGAGTAGTTCCCCTTGTTTAGTTTTTACTGGTACCTTCTCTATTGCCTTTTTTGTAAGAGTTTTTTTTTTTTACCTCTTTCCTCAGTTGTACGACCTCTACTCCTCAATCTTTCTTTTTGGGGAAATTGGTGTGTTTTTTTTAGCAGTTCTATGCAATATCCATGATGTATCATGTTCAAAATCCAATTGTAAATGGTGATTTCTTCCCAATGCCGTGGGTATTACCCTTTTCTGCCTCCCACTGGTGTTTTGTGGGGACCCGTTTCGGTTGGCAAGTCACTTGCTTGTGGTTCCTCCACCTTGAGGAGTCGGCCCTCTTCCCCTTCCACTTCCAAGAAAAGGCGGTCTTGCTGGGAGGCTTGCTTGAGTTTGTTGCTGCTGCTGTTCCGAGGGAAATGGCGCTCTGCCGGAGGGTCGTGTTATGCCGCCATCCTTCTCAATGAGCCTCTGTATTGTAAGGCTCCCATCGCCTTAGCTGTTTCATTGTCCTTTTTTTATTTGCTGCAAGGACTCCTCAACCGCCTGGATGAATAGTGCATCAAAGGGCATATTGATGATATTTTCCTGCACTTCCTGTTTGAACCCTGAAACTGTCTCATCAGCGTTGTTCTTGTGCATATCTGCCTGCTGGCAGTGTCTACTGCATCCAAGGCCAACTTCAGGCATGTATTGGTGATGTTTCTGCCTTGGCTCCTTTTGTCTTCCTCAGGTAGTTTTTGCAAGATGAATTCAAATTCATCCCAATGCTGGTGACCATATCTGTTCAGCAGCGCATTTGAGTTTGCAATCCGCCACTGTGTGGCAACCTGTCTGTCCATCTTTCTGCCCACAATGTCGAGCCTCTTGCTCTCCTTCTCTGGCGGAGGCCCTGTCGAGGTGTGTTCGTTGTTTTCTTTCTGGCGGTAGCAACAATAATGAAGTCTGCTGAAGCGTTCCCCCTGGATGTATTTAGGGTCTTTTGTTGAGGGCTTATATTTCTTTTCCATCCGTGGGGTCACTGCTTTATCTGTGGCGGGCTCACGAAAGGCTTCTTTGCCCTGGTCTAGTATGCTGGGCAGCATTGGGAGGTACAAGAGTCCCTTGTTAGAAGGCATCAAAGTCTCGAGGAGGAACCAGGACTCACTTCTCCTCCTCCAATTGTACCCCATATGTCTCTGCATCCCTTCTGATCAGGCTGCTGTACATTGTGAAGTCATCAGGTAGTGATGGCCTCGAGGAGTAATGGTCTACCTTTTCTTCTGAAGATTCTGGGTGAGTCGTTCCATGCCTCCTCGTCTAAGCCACCGACTCCTCCTTCCCCTTTGGATTCGAAGAACTCCTCTTTGACTTCCTCTCCAGTTCTGGTTTTGTCGGAGCTTCCTAGGCAGATTCCTTCTCTTCGGCATCGAGGGGCCCTGAAGGTTTACTTGGGATTCGAAACTCCGTTAAGGATTCAAACTCCTTTCGCTGAAGAAGCACCGCCTCTAGTCTTCACTTCTTCCTTTCTACCTTTTGCACCTTGTCCACTTCGAGCGTCGGCAATGATCACCTCTTCAGCTTTGCCGGTTCAATCTCTCGATCTGATGGGGTTGTCGAGGATTTTGGAGATTTGCCAGCACTGGTATCCCGTGGCTGGGTTCCATGGGCCTCCGTGACTCGTGGAGGACCTTCGGAGAGGCTGCCTTGTGTGACTTTTTGTAAGTGGATTTGGGCTCTGGGCCCTTCGATGGTCTTAGTACTTTGCGATTTTCTTTCGGCGTCCTTCGCTGATTTCTTCTCTGCCTGTTTCCATTCGGCGTCAGTCTCTAGGAGTTCGACGTCCGATCCTCCATGGGCTGTCTCTGCCTCCTCGACTTTCTCGTCGTCATCGCTCAACATACCCAGTTCTTTAAACGACATCTGTAGCTTTTGGCTGCTGGCCATGGTGTTATAATGATCCAGTCTCTCTCTTCGATGTACCCTCAAAGTGTTCGGTACGAAGGCGGTACAGGTCTCACCGTCCTCGTACTGGTGGTCCTTCGGCAGACTAAAGTTGCAGACCTTGTGGTGGTCTCACTGCGCAAATTTGTGGTAGGAGTTTGGGCAAAATTTAAAGAGGGTTTTGTTCATGACCCCGCCTTGCCTCATTCTCCGACCACGTGTCAGTTTCTTCCGATGGGGTCCCATGTTGGCATTCCTTCTCTCTCAACATCTTTTCCTTTCGCGGTCTTCGGTGAATTTATGCAATTTCACCTACATTTTCGAAATTTCTTCAAAAAAGTTTGGAGCTTCTCCGTTGCTTCCAGACCCAAAGGCGGAAAAAAGAATCTGAAGATGGCGAAGACGCACAGGAACATCTGGGGAGCTGTCTGACGTCATACATCGGACGGACATGCCACCAAATGGTGGTCGACAACTCCCACGAATAAAAAAGAAAAGACAATTCCAGACCCAACCACTAGATGGCGGAATAATGCATAGCAGGTGAATCCATAAAAGAATTCTTGTTCTTCTGACACACTTCTAGCCGCAGATTGCTCAACTTTTGCACAGATACCAAAGCAGTACCTAAGGGAGGTGGGCTGTGGATGGACTCGTAGCAGAAAGTCCTGAAAGACCGAGAGCAGGCAAGGTGTCCTTCTCGTGGCCTTGGCTGTTCAAACAATAGTGCTACATAAACGTATAGAGCAGAGGTCTTCAAACATTTTGATGCCGGGACCCCCTTGTCAATCTTTTTTAGACATAAGGACCCCCTTCGGACAAAAAATTCTAGAACCTGGTACTCCACATCATCGAAAACCATAAAAGCCCCCAATCCCCACAGCAAATAATATTAAACAGTGTTTAGCAAACCAAAGGTCAGTGAGCGTGGGGGTGTAGTCAAAGGTGCAGCTAAAAACAAAGGGCCTCGTTTATGAGGAATTGGCGTAGGGCAGTGCCGCAAGTCTTCTTGCGGCGCTGCCCTATGCCAATGTGAAAGGGCAGGAATGCACCATATTTATGAAATACTGTGCATTCTTATCCTTTTCCCTTGCGTTGGCGCACAAATTGCTGCCTAGCGCCAACATAGGCAGGGTTGTTTCTGTACAGGAAGGGGCACCTTTCTTCACACAAACAAGCCAGAGAGACATTTTCCTCTTTCTATGTGAGCTGCAGAATGCAGTGCACATGGAAAGAGAAAAAACGAGGAGAAAAGAAAACATTTCTCCTCGTTACGCCTCTACTGGGGAGGCGTCTGTTTTTGGAGTTGCCCCAGGTTTACGTGATTTTGTACATATGGGGTAGCATCAAAATCCATGGGTGTTGCGTGGGAACCCCACGCAAAGCCCATGGAACACCTCCTTGACGCAGAATAAGGCAACGCAGTGGCTTGCACTGCTATGTCTTACTCTATATCTATGAGGCCATGCAAAGTGACTTTGCACCACCTCATAGGTATGGTTGAGATGCTTGCGCCACCGGAGCGTCAAAAAAAGTGATGCTCTGGCGATCCAAACCTCTCATAAATAAACACCAAAATATTCTGTAGGTTTTTTAGGTCTTTCACCATCAGCTATCTACATATAAAATAATGGGCAGCATAAATGAAAAATAAATAAAAAGTTGTTACTCCGTGGGAAATGCACTGCAGTACATTAAGAAACTTCTATTAGTTAATGCACTGCAGAGGTCTATGTGTAACCAGAGAGCCACAGAATTGGATTGGTGCAGTGGATAATAGTGATGTGTATTTTTAGTGCAACGAGGTCCCAGCCTGTGACTGAAAGCACTGTAAATATGCATGTCATTATTTTATACTTGCATTACACAGTGTAAGATAGAATGCTGCAAAACCTGCAAGTAGTTTTACTATAAAATGGTGCTTCCAAAATGTAGATTTTACTAATACTAGAGCGTATGTAATGCAATTAATTTTTTTAACATAACGGTCCCTTCAACACCTCTTTAGGGGTATTAAGGGCTGTGTAAATGCAGCTAAAATTACAAGCAAGCACTTCCCAACCCAATTGTTAACTCTTTGCACTTCCACTCAAAGATTTGTTTTTTTGTCATCACAAACCTTGGTGTTATTTGATCAATCTCTTAAAGCCAGAAATGCTCATCCTTTACACTTGCAGATCCTCTGATTTGCATTTCATTCAGGCAAGCAGCTGATAACGATCTAAATTAGCTGTCCCAGGACAGCTGTCTTTTTCCAAAAGGAAAGCAAACCTTTTGGATTGCAGGGACAAGTGAAGCTGGGGAATGCGCGACCCCCTATCCAGGACTCCAGGGCCCCTCTGGGGGTCGCGCCCCACAGATTGAAGACCTCTGGTATAGAGGGACACCCATATATCTGGCTGATGTCCAGGACATGGAAGTCGTGTGCTAACGCAGTGCTAGCAGCTTTTGTCCTAGTGGAATAGGCATGCAGTCCTTTCGGAAGTGGCCTCTTCACCAGTGGGTAACAGATTGCAATGCAGAGCATGATCCAACGTGAGATGGTACGCTTCTGCACAGCCTTGCCCTTTTTTCGCTCCAGCGAACCCTCACAAAGAGCTGATCGTCCACCCGGCAGTCTTTGGTGCGATCGATGTAAATGCTGAGCTAAGGTCCAAGCAATGGAGCCTCTTCCTTAGAGTGGAAGAGGTCGAGCACAGAACACCAGTAGAGTGATGAATTGGCCAACATAGAGCGGAGGCACATCTTTCAGGAGAAAGGATGCCCTAGAACACAGAACCAGCTCACAGGGCGTGCTGTAGTGATGGCGACTAGGAACACAGTTTTGATGGTGAGAAGCTGTAAAGGACAACTGGGGAGCGGCTCGAATGGAGTACAAATGATATACATAAGGACAAGATTGTTGTCCCACTGGGACATCACAAACGGATACGGGGTAAAAATATGTTGCAGCCCGTTCAAAAAAAGCATCACAACATGTGATTTAAATAAAGAGGGCTGATCAGGCAACCGTAAGAAGGATGAATGATAACCCTTAACTGTGCCCAGAGTAAGACAGCAAAAATAATAAAACAGACAGTTTAGCCTGAAGGGGGTCAATCTGGGGAGAGCCAAACCACAAATTTGTCCCATCAACAGGGGTATATAGTTTTTGTTGTGAGATGCCTGGCTGACAAGATGACATCAACCACCTCCAGAAGCAGGTCGAAGGTGTTCAGCTGTTGCTGCTCAATCTCCATGCATGAAAATGGAGATCGGGATAGCCGGGCTAGAGAACCGAACCATTCTGCTCCAGGAGTGGCAGCCAGGTCAGAGGACAGATGCTAAAGTCTAGGAGTTCTGGGTTCTATACTCCTTTTGCCAAGTCTGGAGCCACTAGATGACTTGGTCCTGATCTGTTCTGATCTGCCTGAGAACTCGGGGCAGGAGTGGTATTGGTGGAAAGGCATACAGGAGTCCCAAATTACATTTGAGGCACAACACGTTTGAGCGAGAAAAGCCTTGGCAAATGGCAGAAGTGCTGACATTGTGCGTTCTCAGTGTTGGCGAATAGATCGACCCAAGGTTTTCCCCCATTTGCAGAAGAGACCTTGTACCACCCCCGGCTGTAACTGCCACTCGTGATTCGCTAGACGCCAATAGCGGAGTTTGACAGTCCTGACATTTAGCAAGCTTGACCGGTGGTTCTCCACCAGGAAGATACCTTGGTGGTCCAGGCATTTCCAGTGGCACAAGGCCTCCTGGCACATGGTCTGTGAAAAAAACCCTGCCATGTTTGTTGCAGTACCACACAACGAAGATGTCTGTTAACACCTGTACCAGCCTCCCCTAGATGGATGTCTCGAAGGTTTTCAGTGGCAAACGGATGGCCTTGAGCTTCAGAAGGTTAACGCTGATATGAAGCCGGGACTCTACTGGAGACCAAAGGCTTCTGATCTCCATCTCTCCCAGATGGCTGCCCCAAACCAGAAGCAACGCACTGGTCACCACGGTCAGTTCGGAGTGGAGAAGGGACTGCCTCTGATCCAATCGTGGTCCAGTAGCCACAACTACAGATCTTTCGCAGTCTCCTTCGAGATCTGGAAATGGTCGGAGAGTTCCCCTTCATGTTGGGCCCACTGGAACTTCAAATTCCCACAGCAGAGTCCACATAGGTTACCTTGCGTTCTAAACCAGCAGAATGCAGGAGGCTATCAGTCCCAACAGCCTCAAAGTCAACCTCACAGAAATCCAGGACAGAGGATGAAAGATCAGGGTCAACCACTTTCTACTTCTGCCGCCAGCACCCTCTTGATAGCCCCTTTGGCCAAAAGGGCTTGCACCTCCTGACACAAAATGGAGAGATGCTCCTCAGTCAGTCATTGGGCAGACGGTGCCAACCTGGAGCACCCAAAACAGAGGCAAAAATAGGTGTGAGGTTTCTGTGCCAGACTGTCATCAGCCCAACTAAAAGAGTATTTGGGGACGAACGAGACAGGCCTCAAAGGAACTTACTCATATCTCACTATATGCATGCATAGTGACTACCCATCCATCGACCCAAAACGAAAGAAATCACGTATCTGTGGAGATCCACCTCTCGACAGGCTACAAAAGTATGGGACTTCCTTCTGGCAAAGAAAAAAATATTTTTAAAAATCTGTAATTCAGGAAGAGGATAACATGAAACTTCAAGGGATGATAAAGGATCGGACCAACAGAACCATTCATCATCACAAGCAGGTGACAGCAATCATTCCATACACAACTAAGTTACAGAATTTAACCCCCCCGCCCCAAAAAAAATGTTTGGCAACCTAGTACCAGATTTAAATCTTACCTACCACCACCAATCTTACCCACGGATTGACAACTATGTCTCTCGCGCCTCCACTCAAAGTATAAGTGTAGATGCTTAATCAGTGATAAGATAGAGCAGCCACTGCTCATCATAAACACAAAACAATCCTAAATAGGCCACACTGGCAACCTGTTCCCTGCTAACCAGACAGCAATGCATTAAAAGCTTAAGCATGCTATTTCTCAAAAGTGGCATGATATAAGAGCACAACTGGTCATCATACACAACACTGAAACACCTCTGAAATAGACCACAGTACAAACCCACACGCTTCCGACCAACCAGAACCAACAGGGAAGTTAGTGAGCATCCAATCTGCCAAAGGGTTTTGGTGTCTCATCAAGGATATTAGGAACTCTAACAATTCAATGCTCAGGGAGAAGATTACAATGCCCACTCACACTGCCCATCCCCAGCCACCTCCCCTGTTACCTGCCTTGCCCAACCTGCCCCTCCAGATCTTTGAGGCAGAGGAGCCTTTTCACCGGGACAGAGCAGGAAAGGAGGAGATTACCTGTCCAATCCCCCCCCAGCCTGACCCCGAAGATCCTTCAGGGAGAGGTGCCCTTCTACTGGGACAGAGCAAGAACACAATGAGATTTACCTGCACTCCCCAACCTACCCCTCCAGATCTTTGAGGCAGACTAGGACTGAGCAAAACCAGGAGGCATGCTCAGGGAGAAGCATACAATGTACACGCACAGTGCGCCCCTCTCCAGGTACCTCCCCCATTACCTGCCCATGCCTCCCTCCTTCAACCTGTACCTCCAGACCTGAGGCACAGGGGCCCCTGTATCCAGACAGAGCAAGAAAGGGAGGTGATTACCTGTCCTCAAATCTTTGAGGCAGAGATGTCCTTCACCAGGACAGAACAAGAACAGGAGATAATTACCTGCCCTCATTAGCCTGACCCTGTGGATCTTTCAGGGAGAGGTGCTGCTTCACTGGGGCAGAGCAAGGCCAGGAGGTGATTTACCTGCTCTCCCCAAACAACCCCTCCAGATTTTTCAGGCAGACGTGATCTTTCACCAGGACAGAGTGAGGACAAGAGTGTCATGATCCAGGAGAAGCGTGCATTGTCCACTCACACTGCACCCATCTCCAGCCACCTCCCCAGTTACCTGCCCTCCCTTCCATGCGCCTTAACTGCAACAGAACAAGGGCAAGAGGAGACGCTCAGGAATCACAATTCCACTTACACTGCATCCATCTCCAGGTCATCGTCGTCCTGAGGCAGCTGCAGGTACGGGTTATCAGACGCTGGTCGAAACTTGTACCCAGTCAGCACGAAGAAGAGCAACGTGGCCAACTCATCCAACAACTGCAGCAGAGAGGGTCAGAAAACAAGTATATTATTCCATTTGAATTCGTCCTGGTGTCTCAAACACATCCTGCTCTACCAGAGGCTGAGTTTGTGGTAGCAGTCTTTGCCAACAAGTCTTTGCAATGTGCCAAGCATCATCTGCAGCATTGCCCTTTGCAGACAAACTTTGTAGTGCCTGGATCTGCAAACCCTCAGCTTGGACGTGGAATACTTAGAAGCAGTGAATGACCTCTCAATGACAGCGAGGGCTCAAGAGTCTGTAGCTCCTCACGTGCAGAGGACTAGACACTCACAGCTCTGACTTTGCACCAGTCACTGTTTAAAAAACAAAACCTTCAGGTTCCGCTGGGCTTTTAAGAATCATTCAGCACTAACCACCCGCACTACAGAGGTTGCCACGGTGTTTCCGTATCTCGTTGAGCCTCACCACCCATCCGCACAATAAAGCTTGCTGCAGTGTGTACGCACCTCAATAGTCTCATTAGCCATCAGCACTATAAAGCTCAACTCAGTGTTTCCATACCTCAGTGCCTCAATTGCCATCTGCACTATAACGTTTGCTGCAGTGTTTAAATACCCCATAGAGCCTCGCTAACACTTAGCACTATATATCTCGCAGCAGTGAATTCGTACCTCGTAGAGCCACTTCCACTGGAAGGGCACAATGATCTTGATGAGGATGGCAATGATGCGGGTGCAGTAAATGTAGCAGACGATCTGGAAGGAGAACGAGAGACAGGAGAGTGGTCAAATCAGTGACAGCGCATGTGCTATTGTACGCTACGAGACAGGCAGAGCACATCTACAGCCCTGCTCTGGAGTCAGAGGACATCTACATGTCTACACTAGAGGCGGAGTACATCTACAGCACTAGACAACAGCCAGGGCGCACAGGAGTGCGCATCTACACTGGAGACACAGAACATCTACAGCACTAGACTACAGCCAGGGCGCACAGGAGTGCGCATCTACACTGGAGACAGAACATCTACAGCACTAGACTACAGCCAGGGCGCACAGGAGTGCGCATCTACACTGGAGACACAGAACATCTACAGCACTAGACTACAGCCTGGGCGTACAGCAGTGTGCATCTACACTAGAGGCAGAGTACATCTACAGCACTAGACTACAGCCAGGGCGCACAGCAGTGTGCATCTACACTAGAGGCACAGAACATCTACAGCACTAGACTACAGCCAGGGCGCACAGGAGTGCGCATCTACACTGGAGACACAGAACATCTACAGCACTAGACTACAGCCAGGGCGCACAGGAGTGTACATCTACACTAGAGGCGGATTGCATCTACAGCACTAGAATACAGCCTGGTCGTACAGCAGTGTGCATCTACACTAGAGGCAGAGTACATCTACAGCACTAGACTACAGCCAGGGCGCACAGCAGTGTGCATCTACACTAGAGGCAGAGTACATCTACAGCACTAGACTACAGCCAGGGCGTACAGCAGTGTGCATCTACACTAGAGCACAGAACATCTACAGCACTAGACTACAGCCAGGGCGCACAGCAGTGTGCATCTACACTAGAGGCAGAGTACATCTACAGCACTAGACTACAGCCAGGGCGCACAGCAGTGTGCATCTACACTAGAGGCAGAGTACATCTACAGCACTAGACTACAGCCAGGGCGCACAGCAGTGTGCATCTACACTAGAGGCAGAGTACATCTACAGCACTAGACTACAGCCAGGGCGCACAGCAGTGTGCATCTACACTAGAGGCAGAGTACATCTACAGCACTAGACTACAGCCAGGGCGTACAGCAGTGTGCATCTACACTAGAGGCACAGAACATCTACAGCACTAGACTACAGCCTGGGCATACAGGAGTGCACACCTACACTAGAGGCGGATTACATCCACAGCACTAGACTACAGCCAGGGTTTTCAGGAGTGTGCATCTACACTAGAGGCAGATTACATCTACATCCAGGGTTTTCAGGAGTGTGCATCTACACTAGAGGCAGATTACATCTACAGCCAGGGTTTTCAGGAGTGTAGTACATCTACAGCACTAGACTACAGCCTGGGAATACAGGAGTGTGCATCTATAGCACTACGGTGGAGCCAGAGCGCGTCTACACTAACGGCAGAGTACATTTACAGCACTAGACTACAGCCTGGGCGTACAGGAGTTTGCATCTACACTAGAGGCAGAGTACATCTACAGCACTAGACTACAGCCAGGGCGTACAGGAGTGTGCATCTACTCTAGAGACAGATTCCATCTACAGCACTAGACTACAGCCTGGGCGTACAGGAGTTTGCATCTACACTAGAGGCAGAGTACATCTACAGCACTAGACTACAGCCAGGGCGTACAGGAGTGTGCATCTACTCTAGAGACAGATTCCATCTACAGCACTAGACTACAGCCTGGGCGTACAGGAGTTTGCATCTACACTAGAGGCAGAGTACATCTACAGCACTAGACTACAGCCAGGGCGTACAGGAGTTTGCATCTACACTAGAGGCAGAGTACATCTACAGCACTAGACTACAGCCAGGGCGTACAGGAGTTTGCATCTACACTAGAGGCAGAGTACATCTACAGCACTAGACTACAGCCAGGGCGCACAGCAGTGTGCATCTACACTAGAGGCAGAGTACATCTACAGCACTAGACTACAGCCAGGGCGCACAGCAGTGTGCATCTACTCTAGAGACAGATTCCATCTACAGCACTAGACTACAGCCTGGGCGTACAGGAGTTTGCATCTACACTAGAGGCAGAGTACATCTACAGCATTAGACTAAAGCGAGGGCGTACAGGAGTTTGCATCTACACTAGAGGCAGAGTACATCTACAGCATTAGACTACAGCCTGGGCGTACAGGAGTGTGCATCTACATTAGAGGCAGAGTACATCTAAAGCACTAGACTACAGCCTGGGAATACAGGAGTGTGCATCTATAGCTCTACGGTGGAGCCAGAGCGCGTCTACACTAACGGCAGAGTACATTTACAGCACTAGACTACAGCCTGGGCGTATAGGAGTTTGCATCTATAGCTCTACACTGGAGCCAGAGCGCATCTACACTAGAGGCAGAGTACATCTACAGCACTAGACTACAGCCAGGGCGTACAGGAGTGTGCATCTACACTAGAGGCACAGAACATCTACAGCACTAGACTACAGCCACGGGGTATGGGCGTGTCCATCTACATTAGAGGCAGAGTACATCTACAGCATTAGACTACAGCCTGGGCGTCCAGGAGTTTGCATCTACATTAGAGGCAGAGTACATCTACAGCATTAGACTACAGCCAGGGGGGTCGTGGCTTGGACGCCGTCAGGGATGGCCGCTCTCCCGTGAGCTCCGTGACGGAGCCGGAGTTTTTCACTAATTTCGGCGATTTTATTGCGGCGAACTGCTTGGAAAGAAGCCGCTGCTTCACTGAATATGTCGACCACATTTTAATCTGCCTTGTGAGGTTCCCGCGGTAAGCGGCTTGCTTATTTTAAGTTTGTTGCGCTGGCACGAGTGATTTGAGACTTGCGTCCGCCATTTTGTTTTGCCGCGAGCTGCGTTTTTCCTCACAGAATGAGGCAGTTTGGCTTCAACGACATGGAAACGAATAGTTTCTTACCTGTCGGTATAGTTTTGCAGCTTGAAGACTTTCTGGATTCACTATGCTGTGCATTATTCCGCAGTGTAGTGGTTGGGTCCGGAATCGTAGTCTTTTTTTTTTTTTTGTGTAGCCCAGGTGGGCGTCGACGCCCCACCATTTGGTGTCCTCCCGTGACGTCGGCGCGCTTCCTCCGGAAGCTCCCACCCTAGGGCGCCATCTTCGGATTCTTTTTTTTGTTTTTTTTTTGTCTTGTGCTTGTGTTGTTAAACCTTTTACCCTTTTGAAGGTGTTTTCCATTTGTTAGTCCCATCTTCCTCCTGTCTCATCTTTCTGGCGGAGGCGGGTGGGTTCGCTAGTGAATCCAGAAAGTCTTCAAGCTGCAAAACTATACCGACAGGTAAGAAACTATTCGTTTTGCAGCGTGAATCTTTCTGGATTCACTATGCTGTGCATAGACTTTGTAGCGGTTTGCTATATTTGTGGCGGCTGGGTGGAAGATGAGCGTTGGTTGTTGAATATATGTTGAAGCACTTTTTGACCTACTTGTGCTTCTTTGTTCATCTGTATATCCACGCAGTAGTGCTTAGTGAATGTGTGCACTGAAGCCCATGTTGCCGCCAGGCAAATGTCTTGGATAGGTGTGTTTGCTAGGAAGGCTATTGTTGCTCCCTTTTTCCTGGTTGAGTGAGCCTAAGCTGCTCCCTGTAGCTCTTGGCCTGCCTGTTTGTGGCAGTATTGAATTGTTTGTGCGATCCATCGTGCAATGGTATTCTTAGTCACTGGTCTGCCCAGGAAACTGCTTGCGAAGGACACAAAGAACTGCTTTGTCTTTCTACAATCCTTAGTCCTTTCGATGTAATGCATTACTGCTCTCCTGGCGTCCAGAGTGTGCAGTGCCCTTTCAGCGCTGGTGGATGGTTTCTGGAAGAAACTGGGAATTTGTATTGTTTGGTTTATATGGAACCTGGACACCACCTTTGGCATGAAGTGTGGGTCCGTCCTCATTACCACCCTGTCATTGTGAATCTGAATGTAGGGTTCTTGTAGTGTGAGTGCCTGCAACTCGCTCACCCTACGTTGCGAGGTAATCGCTACCAGAAAGGCCGTCTTTATTGTGAGCATATGTAGCGATGCCTTGTGGATGGGTTCGAACGGTGCTTTCATAAGCTGTGTTAGAACTACATTGAGGGTCCATGCAGGCGGTGGCATCCTCTTTGGCGGTGCTATTCTTTTGGCTCCTTCCAGGAATCTATTTACTACTTGAGATGTAAAGAAGCTTTTCCCCGTTTCTCCTCTTGTATAGGCTACTATTGCTGGCAGGTGCACTCTTAGCGAAGTGCAGCTTAGGTTACTTTTTAGTAAGTGTGTTAAGTATTTTAGCACAGTTGATTCTTTAGTGATTCTCCTGTGGAGCTTTTTATTGATGCACCATTCAGTGAATCTCTTCCATTTTGCTGCATAGCATTTCCGTGTGGTGGGTCTCCTCGCTTCTCGCAGCACTGCCAGCATGCTTTGCGGAAGCTTGAGGTCAGCGAATTCGAAGTCATCAGGAGCCACGCTGCTAGGCTGAGGCTCTCTGGTTCTGGATGGAGTACCCTTCCGTTTTGTAGCGAGAGCAGGTCTTTCCTTCTTGGGAACTTGTGTGGTGTTCCCTGTGCCATCTCCACGATCTGCGAGAACCAGGACTGCCTGGCCCACTGTGGTGCTACCAGAATTAGCGTCATGTTGCTTGTTCTGCACTTGCTGAGCACTTTGTATATCAGCGGTATCGGTGGAAAAGCGTAGGCAAATGTCTTTGGCCAGCTCATCCATAGGGCATTTCCTTGGGATTGATGGCTTGGCTGCAAAGTATTGGCATTTTGCATTCTGGTGTGTTGCAAACAGGTCTAGTTGTGGGGACCCCCCACTTCTTGAATAGTTTTTGCGTCTCCTGCGGGTTGAGCTCCCACTCGTGTGAGATTGACGTCTGTCTGCTCAGTCGGTCTGCTTCCACATTGTCCTTCCCTGGCAGATGTATTGCCAGGAGGTCTATTTGTAATGGAATTGCCCATTTCCATATCTGTTGCGCTAGATCTGAGAGCGCCACTGAGTGTGTTCCTCCCTGCTTGTTGATGTAGAACATCGTTGTGGTGTTGTCTGTTTGTACTAACACCCTTTGGCCGTACAGCTGTTTCTGGAACGCTTTTAGGGCAAGGAACACGGTCTTGAGTTCTAGGTAGTTGATGTGTTTGACGGCATCTGTTTGTGTCCATAACCCCCTTACCTTGAGCAGTTTCATGTGCGCTCCCCACCCCATTTGGGATGAGTCTGTTGTGATGGTCACTGTTGGAGTTGGTGGTGTGAATGGGTTTCCCCTTGTTATGTTGTCCCTGTTCCACCATGCTATCTCTTCCTGCACTGCGAGCGTTACAACCACTAGATCTTCCCAACTCCCTGTTGCCTGTGACCATTGCTGTTGCAGCCATTCCTGGAATGGTCTCATGTGTAGCCGAATATTGGGGACTAAATGTATGCAGGATGCCATCATGCCCATGAGCTTGCTCACTGTCCTCACTGTGAGACGTTGCCCCTTAAGGTAGCGGCGAGTCTCCTTCAGTAGTGCGAGGATCCTTTTCTCGCTGGGGAACACTCTTCCCTGAATGGTGTCGATTCTCGCACCCAGGAAGATCTTCACTTGTTCTGGTTCCAGCGATGACTTCTCTTTGTGTATGGAGAAGCCTAGTTTTGTCAGCGTTTGTGTGACCTGCTGAGCATGTAGTTTGCATTGGTTGTAGGAGTTCGCCTTTACCAACCAGTCGTCTAGGTAGGGGTATACGTGTATCCCCGGTCTTCGCAGATGTGCTGCTACGGCAGCTAGGCATTTGGTGAATACTCTTGGCGCTGATTTGAGGCCGAAGGCTAGGGCCGTGAATTGGTAGTGCGTCTTACTGATGGTGAATCTGAGCAGATGCTTGGGTCCTTGGTTCATGGGGATGTGCAGGTAGGCATCCTTGAGGTCTATTGTGGACATAAAATCCCCGTGCCTTATTTGCGGTATGACCTCTTGTAAGGACGTCATCTTGAACTTTTGAGTTTTTATATGTATTTGTTTAGGAACCGTAGGTCCAGTATGGGCCTTAACGTTTCGTCTACCTTTGGTACGAGGAAGTAGTTGGAGTACACTCCTGTGCCCTTTTCTCTGTACGGCACCCTTTCTATAGCCTGTTTGTGGAGGAGTTATTGTGCTTCCTGCCACAATAGTGACAGCTCTTCTGTTGAATGTTTGTTTGTTGGCCTCTTGTTTGGTGGCCTCTTTACGAGTTCTATGCAGTAGCCGAACTGTATGATGTTGAGTATCCACCTGTCGGTTATCTTCTCCCACTCCTGGGAGAAGCGTTTTAGTCTGCCTCCTACGGGCGTTGTATGATGGTAAATTTGTAAATGTTGTCCGTGTCTTTTGTTGTGCCGAGGCACTAGTGATGTTGGGAGTGTGGGCACGTTTTGTAGTGTGGAGTCACTTGGGGGCGGGTTGCTGACCGCCTCTTCGTGTATTGCCTCGTCCGTTTGGTCGGCTTCGAAAGGACTGGCCCCTCTGTTGGTTCTGCCAGCCTTGTTGCTGCTGACCCTGTTGCGCCTGGCTGCTTCCCTGAAATGTTTGCTGGAAGGCCTGGTGTGATGTTCCTGGCTGGTTCCCACCTCTGCCATTTGGTCTTCGTGAGGGGGTGCCTCTTCTCATACCCCTGAACTGTAGTGCTCCCATGGACCTTGCCGTTTCGTTATCTTTTTTGAGCTGCGTCAGCGTCTCGTCCACGGGCGTGCCGAACAGCTTCTCCCCGTTGAAGGGCAACTTCAGGATGTTGTTTTGCACCTCCGGCTTGAACTCGGAGATCCTGAGCCAGGCATGTCTCCTCTCTGTCACCCCGATCATCATCAGCCTGCTTGATGTATCAGCTGCGTCTAGGGCCGACTTCAGGCAGGTGTTGGCCATGTTCTTGCCCTCCTCCACCAGGTGTGCTGCTCTCTGCTGTTGTTCGGTGGGGAGCAGTTTGAGCAACTGCCCCACTTCTTCCCAGTGCTGGTAGGCGTGCCTATTTATAAGGGCATTGGAGTTGGCAATGCGCCAATGTATTGCCGCATTTCTTTCAATTTTCCTCCCTGTGAGGTCTATCCTCTTGCTCTCCTTGTCTGGGGGCGGTCCGGAGTTTGTGGGAACGTTGGCCCTCTTCCTGGCTGTTGCTGTTATTATTGAATCAGCTGGCACAGATCCCTGGATATATGGTGGATCCTTTGAAGAGTGTTTATATTTTTTCTCAGCTCTGGGGGCGACCGATCTGCAGGTAGATGGCTCCTTGAAAGCTTCCCTGCCTTGGTCTAGCACACTAGGGAGCATAGGAAGGAATTGGCTCCTAGTTTGTGTTGGTAGCAGTGTTTCCAGGAGAAAACAGGCTTTTGGCTTTTCCTCCTCCATTTCCACTTTATAGGCGGCTTCCGCGTTCCTGACGACCATGTTATAAACTCCTATGTCGTCCGGCGGCGAAGGCCTCGACGGATACGTCTCCACGGCCTCCTCCGGGTTTTCGGCGTCGAGATCCTGCCATTCCAGGTCTTGAGCCTCCGAGGGTGTCGAGCCGAAGTGCGTTTGCTGGTCGTCATCACCCTCCGTATAATAGTACAGGGCCTCTTCGTCCTGTTGTTCCGATGGTTCGGGAGTTTTCGGCAGCTCGATGGTGTCGAACTCCTCTTGCGTTTCTGCTTCGACAACAGTCGAGGGCTTCGAAGGGATGGTGTATCTACTCATCCGGTCGTCGAAGTCCTTCTTCCTTTGCATGATACTGGCCATTTCGGCCTCGAGCCTTTTTTTCTTCCTCTCCATCTGCGCCGCTTGATCGGCGTCGAGAGTTTCGGCAGTTCTCTTCGAGGTTGTAGTTGACGTCGAAGGTGCCTTCTGCTCTTTTCCCTTCGGCGTCGAGTGCGGTTTCTCGGAACCGTGCTTCGACGACCTGGGTGTGTCAAGAGCTTTCGCCGACCGGGAGTCCTTTTCGAAGGATCCGCTGGGCTGTTTGTCCGTGGACGCAGCTTCGGTCGTCGAGTGCTTCGACGCCGGTGCTCCTTTCGAGGACTTTGGCTCGGATTTGAGAGTCTGTCGGGGTTTTTTGGGTCGACGTGTCTCTTACCTCATTCCTGGAAGTGTTATCGGTCTCTACGACCGTGCAGTCCTCTGGTCCCTCGGCGATGTTGTCCTCTTCCCCACTGGAGAGGCCCAGGTCCCGCAGCGACGGAGGTGGCCCTTGGCCCTGCATGCTGTAGTTTGCTCTCCTCTGTCTGTCCCTCACCCTGAGGGTCTTGGTGGCGAATGCTGCGCAGGCGTTGCAGTCGTCGCTTTGATGGTCGATCGGTAGGCAGAGGTTGCAGACTGGATGCTGGTCTTTCTGCGCGAACTTGTGGTGGCAGTTACGACAGTACTTGAATGGTGTCTTGTCCATTCCCGCGCTCAGGGAGCCCCCTGTGTGCGCATTCTCCGTTGGACGTCGAAGTTTGCTCTACCTCTCACCCGCTTCGTCGTCCCGGTAGTATGTTCTTTGTCTTGTGATGAAGATCTTCAATTTTTCTCGGTTCTTTCTGCTTTCTCTTACTTCCTCTCCCCTTTTCCAACTCTGGAGCTCCTCACGACGATCCAGACCCAACGGCAGAAAAAAGAATCTGAAAATGGCGCCCTAGGGTGGGAGCTTCCGGAGGAAGCGCGCCGACGTCACGGGAGGACACCAAATGGTGGGGCGTCGACGCCCACCTGGGCTACACAAAAAAAAAAAACACAGAAAAAAGACTACAATTCCGGACCCAACCACTACACCGCGGAATAATGCACAGCATAGTGAATCCAGAAAGATTCATGCTGCAAAACCAGGATTTACCGCCTTTTCTTCACGCTTTTTAAGGCTAGTTTTTTCAAATACATTTATTGTACTCCTCCTGAATGACTTTTGAGGCATCTTTATTATCCTCTAATATTTTTGTCTCCCTTGGTAACTTTTGTATGGATATCTACTGTATTGCAGGACTTCTCAAATTTTTTCGTTTCTACTACTTTGTGCCTTTTATGTATGGGGAGAACAAAATCTGCTAAGCGTTCCAAGGCAATGTCTTCTACTTCGGTGGTGGATTACAACCCCTTCAGTGTTCTTCAGGAAAGTATGGCTGAGTCAGACCAGGTCTCATCAAACCCACCTGTTTCTAATGTTTCTTTGCTTACTTCTAAAGTTTTATGAAAGCTACCTGGCACGTCGACGCAATCACCTGTGAAGAGGGTCAAACAAGATCCTCCCTCACCAACAGTGTCTCCTCCTCCTATTTCAATGGAGTTAATTCTGGAAGAAATTTGAGCTCTTAAGCCTTATATGGAGGAGACCAATATAAGTCTTCAGCAATTAGACGATAAATGGCCTCATATGGAGAGTAGAGTGGTTCAATTGGAGAGTAAAGTGGACTCATTTCATTCTACTGTGGTTCAAGTTCCTTCAATGCAGTCGCAGATTTCAAGTCTTCAGAAGCAGGTTGAAAACCTTGAAAATCGCAACAGGCGCAATAACCTTCGCATTTATGGCTTGATAGAGGGACTTGAAGGTACGAATCCGCTCTCCTTTTTTCAATCTTTTCTTCCAAAACTTTTGGATATCCCCAACTCTCCACCTTTGAACATCCAACGTGCTCACCGTTTGGGACATATCTCACATTCGACAAGTTCATCAACTAAACCGCGAGGAGTTATACTGTACTTTTTGGAATATACAGATCTGCTGAGAGTTTTACAAGCTGCTAAAGCCAAAGGTAGAATCTCTTGGCAAGGTTCCAATCTCTTCTTCTCACAAGATGATGCCAAAGCAACAGCAGATAGAAGGAAGCAATTTTTGGACATGAGACCGGCACTACGAGATATCAACACCAGATTTGGTCTTATCCATCCTTGTCTCTTTAAAGTCACATATAAAAATAAGACTACAACATATGAAGACCCCCGCCTACTTCAACGATTCTTGGAAAATTGCAGACAGGAGGACATGGACGTTTCAAGATCCGCTGTTTAATGTTGATATGTCTTTTCATTTTTCTAGAATGTTCTGGTTGATGGTTTGTTCCTTTATCTATAACTTATTTTATTTCTTTTTCATTAGGTTTAACTCCCTCATATTCATTCATGTGATTACCCGTTCGTCTGATGGTATTTTGTCCTCCTCCCGTTCCAGTCAGTGGAGTTCCGGTTGATGTACCACCCTACTTGTGGCGCCACTACCCTTGACCTTTTTGTGTGTTTTTGGTATGTCATTTTTTGTATCCCATACATGGTTTTGGTACTTTTTTGTTTATATGGTCGTCTTTCTTGTGCGTTTTCTTTCTCTTTCTTCTTCGCTTTCTCTTTTCTTACAATGGTCTTTATGAATTACCTTTATACTTTTCTTATATCTTTCTCTATCTAATGCTTTTTAAAGCTAGTTGTATATATCATTCTATTTCTCATCTTTTCTCCATCCTTTATTTCTACTCTTTTTTCTATTTGCAAGTTTCTCTATCATAAATTCACTGTTTCAAAGTTATCTCCTATTCTACTTTTCCTATTGTTTTGATAATGCACCAGTTACAGTTACTCTCATATATGGTAGTGTTCTTAGGTTAATATTAGGTGATAAATGACTTTAAGAATCATTTCATGGAATGTTAAAGGTTTAGGTTCCCCTATAAAGCGTCAAAGGATTTTACCTCATTTTTCTTCTTTAAAGGGAGACATTGTTTTGTTGCAAGAAATACATATTGTTGATAAAGAAATTGCTAAGCTAAAGCGTCAATGGGTTGGTCAGGTCTTTGCCTCTCCAGGGTCAGGAAAACGTAATGGGGTGGCTATCTTATGTCACAAGCGTCTTAATATACCAATGCTTACTCAAGATGTGGATTGTGATGGCAGATGGGTTTCTGTCTCTTTACTTGTTGATAAGATTCCAGTAACTATCGTTAATCTTTATGCACCTACTGCACCTGATAAGTCTTTTTAGCCAGGAATATTATCTAAGTTGATGACCTATACTGATGATTATTTGATCGTGGGTGATATTGCAATATGGTTTTTGACCCTATCCTAGACAGACACTCTAAAACCAAATTCATACCCTCACACATGCATTCTCAATTTACATCAACCTTCTCCCTAAGATCTCTTGTCAATGCTTGGAGATTATGTAATCCCACTCTCCAAGAATATACTTTCTTTTCTCCTGCCCATTTTTCTCAATCTAGGTTGGACTATATTTTTATTTCCAATAATCTTGCTCAGAGAGTTATTAACTCTGATATAGGATCTATATTGATCTCTGACCATGCGCCAGTAACTTAGATCTAGAACTCCTTCCTCCTCTTCAGGGAACCAGACAGTGGAGGTTTAATAACGCTCTTCTGTCAGACTCACAATTCTCAAAAACGGAAATCAGCTACTAACAAGTTAAAGACTCTCACCTCACAGATTAAGAAACTAGAATATTCTTATTATAAATCCCAATCTACAACACCTTGAATGATCTGTTAAAGGCCAAATTTGAATTTAATCGAATCTCTACAGACAATGCTAATTCTTTTCTACTCAAGGCCAGTGCGAAATACTATGGTGGTCAGAATAAATCAGGGAAACTTCTTGCGAATTATCTTAAAATCTAGAAAGAACGTACTGTTATCGACTCTATTCTAACTCCTTCTAATCAAACTCTTTATAAAAGTGAGGATATTCTTTCAGAATTTACAAAATTTTATCAAACTCTTTATTCCCCAGAAGTTTAATCGGACACACATGATACCTCTATTTATTTATCCTCCATTTCAGCACCTTCACACTGACTTAGATTTTTCTTTATTAGGACAGGATATTCAGATTCAGGACATTTCTACTGCTATTCGTTCCATTAAACAAGGCAAAGCTCCAGGACCTGACGGTTTCACTCTCGAATTTTACTCACATTTCCTCTTCTTTCCTTATACCTAGATTACATCAACTCTTTCTTTATTTTATTTCAACTAAATCATCCAGCGGTTCTTTTCAAGAAGCACAGATTTGCCTTCTACCTAAAGATGGAAAAGACCATAAATTATGTAAGAATTATCGCCCAATTTCCCTAATTAATTTAGATTATAAGATTTTGGCAAAAACTTTAGCTCTACGCCTGGAGAATTTTTTACCACACTTAATTGGGAAAGAACAATGTGGGTTTATTAAAAGTAGACTTCTTTCCGATAACATACGCTTATTTTTTAATGTTATTAGTAAATCCAAATCCTCCAAATCCTTCCTAGCAGCGATTTCTTTAGACGCAGAAAAGGCATTTGATAGGGTTAATTGGTCCTTTATTTTTGCTGCCCTCTCCTGGTTCGGGTTTGGTCCCAAATTCATTCAATATGTGTCATTACTTTATTCTTCTCCCAAACCTTCTATTTTAGCTAATGGTCTCGTGTCTTCTTATTTTCCCCTGCGTAGAGGTGTACGACAGGGCTGCCCTCTTTCCCCTTTATTATTTATTCTCGCCTTAGAGCCCTTTTTAATAAAGATTCGTTCGAATCCCCAAATTATTGGTTTTTCTTATGGAAATTCTCAACTTAAACTTTCAGCTTATGCTGATATCTTGTTATTTATATCTCATCCCCAATCGTCTTTACCTGGCTTTTTATTGGAAGTAGATAGTTTTGCAAAGGTCTCGGGGTACAAGTTGAATGCAGATAAATGCAAAATTCTTCCCTTAAATAATTTATGTTTCCACGCTGACTTCATTGCATCTTCCTTTCATTGGAACCCAAATAAAATTAAATATCTTGGCTTATTGTTCTCAGATTCTGTTAAGAATTCTATCACTTTGAACTTGAACTCCTTATCTACAATCCTACTCGATCTTACATCTCGCTGGAATCCCCTATTTTTATCCTGGTGGGGTCGTCTTGATTCCATCAAGACGATGCTTGTTCCCGTTATATTATTTTATATTTCTAACATGCCTGGTAATATTCCCCAACTTAATTTAAAAAAATCTACTCAATATCCAAATTTTTATGGAATGGGGAAAAATCTAGGATGTCTTTATGTAAACTTAAAAAACCAAAACATTTGGGGGGTGTTAATTTTCCAGACTTCATCAAGTATCATCAAGCATTCTGTCTTAAACAGTCGGCCTTTTTATTACAAGACAACGATGCTGTGCCTATACCTCTATGGGCTGACCTGGAGAAATCTTATTTCAATCCCTTTTCCTTGTTGGAATGTTTATCTTTTTCATCTAAGCCTTCTTTCTTGTCTCCTCCAATTTTCAAGAATACATGTAGGATTCTTTCTCCCATTTTTATGTCATTCAAGTCACCTAGAGAGAAATTTTTAGCTTCCTCTATCTGGTATAATACTTTGATTAAGGTCAAAAATAGAGTTATATTTTGGAAGGATTGGTACTCCAAGGGACTGAAACGGGTATCTCAATTATATCAGGATGATTCCAGTCTTCCTTTTTCAGACGCTCAAACTCTTTCATTTCCGACCTCGTATGAAAATAAATACAGTTCACTTATCTCAGCAATACAAAGGGCTTATCACAATCTCTCTTCTGAACAAGTATCTTCATTTTCTTCTTCTCCTATTTGCAAGTTATTAGATACATTACCTTCTGCGTCTCAAATATATAAACATAACTAATTCCAGTAGATGGAGATAAAACTGAAGTTGAAGTTTGTTGGGAAATAGATCTTCAATCTATTTTTCCCACTTCCCTTTGGAATAAGATCTGGTCTAAAATAAGAAGGTCTTCTAGGGCAGCTAACACAACTCAAACATTATTTTTTTTATATATAATAGATTTATTACACCTGTTAGACTCCATAAATTAGATCCTACACTATCCCCCAAATGTTGGTCCTGTGCATATCCATTTGCAGATCTTAAACATATGTTATTTGAATGCCCTCTTATCTGACTTTTGGTTAAAAAGTTTGGAACCAGATTAACTCAATTTTTAGTTCCCATTCTCCTTTTAATTATTAATCTTTTTCTGGGTAGTGCTTCTGATTATTGGTCATCACAACCTGGTGATTTTCATATAATTGATTTACTTCTAGCAGTAGCTTTCCAGCAAATTACCAAATCTTGGAAGGATTCTTCTCAAGTGTCCTTTCAAGCATGATGGTATACGGTGTATGTTATCACCATAGACTTGATAGAGCATACATACATCCTGTTTTGTTAGCTATTAAAAGATCTCTTATGGCTCCCAGTCACTTCTTTTTTGGATAAATCTGCTCATACCGCATGTTCTCATATACCCCAAATTGAAGTACCTAAACCTCCATGATGTAGTTTGGTTAAAAAATGTTGTCCTATTTCATTATGTTATGTTTTATTCCTCTGAATTTTCAATGCTTCTCACATTTGTTATATTATTGCTACCATTTACGTTTCTCTGCTGGTGTTATATTGGATTTTCTTTTTTCAAGATTTATGATTATCTGCTCATGATTTTTGTTGTTCATTTCAATGTTATCATTGCAAATTATTTTAATAAACTTTCACTTTAAACTTAAAAGACTACAGCCAGGGCGTACAGGAGTTTGCATCTACATTAGAGGCAGAATACATCTACAGCACTAGACTACAGCCTGGGCCTACAGGAGTGTGCATCTATAGCTCTACGGTGGAGCCAGAGCGCGTCTACACTAACGGCAGAGTACATCCACAGCACTAGACTACAGCCTGGGCGTACAGGAGTTTGCATCTACATTAGAGGCAGAGTACATCTACAGCACTAGACTACAGCCAGGGCGTATAGGAGTTTGCATCTACATTAGAGGCAGAGTACATCTACAGCACTAGACTACAGCCTGGGAATACAGGAGTGTGCATCTATAGCTCTACGGTGGAGCCAGAGCGCGTCTACACTAACGGCAGAGTACATCTACAGCACTAGACTACAGCCTGGGCGTATAGGAGTTTGCATCTACATTAGAGGCAGAGTACATCTACAGCACTAGACTACAGCCAGGGCGTATAGGAGTTTGCATCTACATTAGAGGCAGAGTACATCTACAGCACTAGACTACAGCCTGGGAATACAGGAGTGTGCATCTATAGCTCTACGGTGGAGCCAGAGCGCGTCTACACTAACGGCAGAGTACATCTACAGCACTAGACTACAGCCTGGGCGTATAGGAGTGTGCATCTATAGCTCTACGGTGGAGCCAGAGCGCGTCTACACTAACGGCAGAGTACATCTACTGCACTAGACTACAGCCTGGGAATACAGGAGTGTGCATCTATAGCTCTACGGTGGAGCCAGAGCGCGTCTACACTAACGGCAGAGTACATCTACAGCACTAGACTACAGCCAGGGCGTACAGGAGTGAGCATCTACATTAGAGGCAGAATACATCTACAGCACTAGACTACAGCCTGGGCGTATAGGAGTTTGCATCTACATTAGAGGCAGAGTACATCTACAGCACTAGACTACAGCCTGGGCGTATAGGAGTTTGCATCTACATTAGAGGCAGAGTACATCTACAGCACTAGACTACAGCCTGGGAATACAGGAGTGTGCATCTATAGCTCTACGGTGGAGCCAGAGCGCGTCTACACTAACGGCAGAGTACATCTACAGCACTAGACTACAGCCTGGGCGTATAGGAGTTTGCATCTACATTAGAGGCAGAGTACATCTACAGCACTAGACTACAGCCTGGGCGTATAGGAGTTTGCATCTACATTAGAGGCAGAGTACATCTACAGCACTAGACTACAGCCAGGGCGTATAGGAGTGTGCATCTACATTAGAGGCAGAGTACATCTACAGCACTAGACTACAGCCAGGGCGTATAGGAGTTTGCATCTATTGCTCTACACTGGAGCCAGAGCGCCACTACACTAGAGGCGGATTACATCTACAGCACTAGACTACAGCCAGGGCGTACAGGAGTGTGCATCTACTCTAGAGACAGATTACATCTTGAGCACTAGACTACAGCCAGGGCGTACAGGAGTGTGCATCTACATTAGAGGCAGAATACATCTACAGCATTAGACTACAGCCAGGGCGTACAGGAGTGCGCATCTACACTAGAGGCGGATTACATCTACAGCACTAGACTACAGCCAGGGCGTATAGGAGTGTGCATCTATTGCTCTACACTGGAGCCAGAGCGCCACTACACTAGAGGCGGATTACATCTACAGCACTAGACTACAGCCAGGGCGTACAGGAGTGTGCATCTACATTAGAGGCAGAGTACATCTACAGCATTAGACTACAGCCTGGGCGTACAGGAGTGTGCATCTACATTAGAGGCAGAGTACATCTACAGCACTAGACTACAGCCAGGGCGTACAGGAGTGTGCATCTACATTAGAGGCAGAGTACATCTACAGCACTAGACTACAGCCAGGGCGTACAGGAGTGTGCATCTACACTAGAGGCGGATTACATCTACAGCACTAGACTACAGCCAGGGCGTACAGGAGTGTGCATCTACATTAGAGGCAGAGTACATCTACAGCACTAGACTACAGCCAGGGCGTACAGGAGTGTGCATCTACATTAGAGGCAGAGTACATCTACAGCATTAGACTACAGCCAGGGCGCAAAGGAGTGTGCATCTACATTAGAGGCAGAATACATCTACAGCACTAGACTACAGCCAGGGCGTACAGGAGTGTGCATCTACATTAGAGGCAGAGTACATCTACAGCACTAGACTACAGCCAGGGCGTATAGGAGTTTGCATCTACACTAGAGGCAGAGTACATCTACAGCATTAGACTACAGCCAGGGCGTACAGGAGTGTGCATCTACATTAGAGGCAGAGTACATCTACAGCATTAGACTACAGCCAGGGCGCAAAGGAGTGTGCATCTACATTAGAGGCAGAGTACATCTACAGCACTAGACTACAGCCAGGGCGTATGGGCGTGTGCATCTACACTAGAGGCAGAGTACATCTACAGCACTAGACTACAGCCAGGGCGTATGGGCGTGTGCATCTACACTAGAGGCAGAGTACATCTACAGCACTAGACTACAGCCTGGGCGTACAGGAGTGTGCATCTACACTAGAGGCAGAGTACATCTACAGCATTAGACTACAGCCTGGGCGTACAGGAGTGTGCATCTACATTAGAGGCAGAGTACATCTACAGCATTAGACTACAGCCAGGGCGTACAGGAGTGTGCATCTACACTAGAGGCGGATTACATCTACAGCACTAGACTACAGCCAGGGCGTATAGGAGTGTGCATCTATTGCTCTACACTGGAGCCAGAGCGCCACTACACTAGAGGCGGATTACATCTACAGCACTAGACTACAGCCAGGGCGTACAGGAGTGTGCATCTACATTAGAGGCAGAGTACATCTACAGCATTAGACTACAGCCAGGGCGTACAGGAGTTTGCATCTATTGCTCTACACTGGAGCCAGAGCGCCACTACACTAGAGGCGGATTACATCTACAGCACTAGACTACAGCCAGGGCGTACAGGAGTGTGCATCTACATTAGAGGCAGAGTACATCTACAGCACTAGACTACAGCCAGGGCGTATAGGAGTTTGCATCTATTGCTCTACACTGGAGCCAGAGCGCCACTACACTAGAGGCGGATTACATCTACAGCACTAGACTACAGCCTGGGCCTACAGGAGTGTGCATCTATAGCTCTACGGTGGAGCCAGAGTGCGTCTACACTAAACGGCAGAGTACATATACAGCACTAGACTACAGCCTGGGCGTACAGGAGTGTGCATCTACACTAGAGGCGGATTACATTTACAGCACTAGACTACAGCTTGGGCGTACAGCAGTGTGCATCTATATCTCTATGCTGTATCAGCTTTCAGCCAGCGTAGTCCAACTCTACACTAAGACAATACATGTCATATGTGACCAGGTTACAGTCGGCCTCATCTACATCTCTACACTTAGATGCCTGCAATCACTGAACAGCTTTCAGTCAGCATATTCTATAGCTCTACACTCTGATGCTTGCAACAAGGGAACCTCTTTGTCTGCATGGTATACAACCCTACACTCAGACGATGCCTACAATACGTCAATAGCTTTCAGTTGGCGTAGTCTACATCTCTACACTCAGACGATGCCTACAATAAGTAAACAAGTTTCAGCCAGCGCAGTCTACAGCGCTACACTCAGATGATGCACAAGATGTGCTCAGTTCACAGCCGCATCATTTATCACTCCACACTCAGACAATGCATCTTAAATGTGAACAACTTAAATCTGGCAGTCTAAAGCTCTACATTCGGGTGATACATGTCATTCGAACAGGCTTACAGCCGGCCTCGTTTATAGTTTTACACTTAGAAGAAGCATGTAATAGAAGAACAGCTCAAAGTCAGTCATCGTCCATAGCTCTATACTCACAGGTGATGCAAGAATACCTCCTATCCGGCATCACTTCCAACCCTACAGTCAAATGATGCAGCTCACACACATTAGTATTCGTAGTTCTACACCATCAGATGATGCATGCAATACATGAACAGCTCACAGCCAGGCGCATTGACAACTAAGGGAGGTGTCACACCATAACTCGTGACTCAAAAGACTTCTTAGAAGAAAAGCAACTTGCAAGCATCCGAGCCCAACACTAGAAGGTAGGAGATGTAGAGCATATGTATCTACAGCCACACATGCTATAAACAAACTTCCCAGCGCAGAGCGATGCATACAATATGTACATAGTTCATACCAGTCCTCACCTACCTCCGTGAACAGGCCTTGCCTATAGCCCTGCTCGGATCGAAGGTGTGACTATTATTCACAGCTGGAACTCTAGTCTACAGCTACCTCGCTGCACGTCTCGTCTGCAATTCTGTTCCCAGTACTGGTGTGTTCCAAACAACTCACCATGACGTAGTAATGACGGAACAGCTTCAACTTCGCTAGGTTAATCGCAGCTGTAAGGGAGAAAGAAATAATGGAACAATTTCAGGGAAAGAAGCAAAATAAATCAGAAAATCCATCATGGTGGTTTCATATTGAATTTGCAACTGACAGAAACCACCAGAAGTGTCATACCGACAAGCATCCTCTAGGATCTGCCAGAGGGTACCTCTAGAACCAAACAGGAGTGCACAAGTGACAAGCATCTTCTGGAATCTACCCGGGAGTGGTCTTGGAACCCAACTGGAGTATGCTAATGACGGGCATCTCCTGCAATCTGCCAGCAGGCTGCCTTTAGAACCCAACAGGAGTGCTCTAGTGAAAGGCATCTCATGCGATCTGCTAGTGGGTGCCTCTAGAATCCAGCAGGATTGTGCTAGTGACCGGAATCTCCTGGGATCTGCAAGGAATACTCAGAGGCTGAGTGTACAAATGGTCAGCCTAGGAACCAGAACCTACCACAGGGGCTCCAGTGACTAGGATCTGCTCGGTCTGCCAGTAATCCAGAACTCTCCAACAGTCAGAGCCCTGGAGTGACTGAACTGTGTCAGTCACCGGCATCTCCTGGAGACGGACAGTGATCCAGAACCCACCAGGAGTCAGACCTAAGAGTGAATGGAATCTCCACTGTAATGCAGAACCCGCCAGGAGTGCCTGTAGGAAGCTGGCTCTGTATATACTATACCAAAGTGAGGTATAGTGTGCACAGAGTCCAGTGGATCCCCAAAGGTAGGCAGAGGTAAAGTTAGATAGCACCTCACTCTCTATTTGTGGTAGGGTGGTCGAGCAGTAAGGCAGTATCAGAGGACAGTGTTAAGCATTTGTTGCAAGCACTCAATCAGCAAATGAATTCACACACTCAAGAACTGAACTTCAGACCAATTGGTTTTTGTATAAAAATATTCTTTTAGTTATTTTATTTTCTAGAACCAAACAAGCCTGGCACAGGCAAGTTGATAAATACTTTGCAGTAAATATACAGTTTGAAATGCAATTGTAAATGTACTTTGAAATGGTTACAGTTTGAATTACTGGTAATGCAATTCTGTGAAATGCTGTAAATATACTTTGTATCGACGTTGCAATGAAAATTACATGTAAGTTACTTTTACGTTACTTTTGAGATTACTTTTTCTACTCAGTGTGATATGCCTAGATATCACACTGGGACATTTCCTAGAGAAAAGATAAGTAAAATCAGTTTTGCATAATTGTTATTTTTCAGGTTTCCATACAAATCAACTCCACACTTACAACATTTTTCAGAGAAAAACAGTCAATGGATTCCTATGGAGAGAAATGAAGTTAACGGTTACCAAGTAAGTAATCGGTCTTTGGAGTTGAGCTTCTGGGGTTAGGACAAGGGTTCCCCCAGGGTCAAGGATGCACTCTCATTACACCCTCAGCGGCACTAGGGCGGCCGGGTGCAGAGTGCTGAGGCCCAATGTTATCCAATGGGGGATAGGGGGCCTCCGGTTGGTGGCTGCTGGCAAGCAGGCCACTGGGTTGTGGAAGCAAAGCTCCTGGACTTTAGCTCAGGGCAAATGGGGAAACAACACCCTCAGCGGCACTAGGGTGGCCGGGTGCAGGGTGCTGTTTCGACGTCGGGCGCCCTGTTGGTTTCAATCGGAAACCTCCGGTTTGCAAAGGCACTGCAGGCTCGGGGACGAAGGTCTTCTTGGTGCGACCACCACTTTGAGAGGTAAGTTGGTTTGGGCACACAAGGCCGTGGGGCATCGGGTGCAGGGGTGCCTTTTGGGGTCGGATCTTCTTACCAGCTCCTGGTCGCGGTTATGGGGGCCTTCTGGATTTAGGCTGCAGGCGTCAGCTGGAGGCTTGAGGCAGGTCAGGTGTCGCCGGATCTTGGGTCAGGCTGGCCGGGGTGACCTCCTCGTGGTGTTTGCCCACTCGAGCTCGGGCCGTGGACGGCGGGTGCAGAGTGGGGCAGATCTGCGGTGTCCGGCCGGAGCCAGAGGTTGCAGATGAACAAATCCGGTGTTCACAGGAAACAAAGTCTTTGTGCTTGAAGGCAGGCAGGTCCTCCGGGGTTTTCGAGGTTGCTGGCTGCAGGACACACCAGGATTTCGCAGGAGCAAGTTCGAAGTGGAGACAGGCAGGTAGGGCTGGGGCCCAAGTCAGTGGGCGTCTTCCTCTTGTTAGCTTTGGCACGGCTGTTCGGTCCTTTTCTTGTTGCAGGTTTTTGTCTGAGGAAGCAGGGTTCAGGGGTGCCCCTAAACACTAGATTTAGGGGTGTTACAGGTAGGTAAAAGGCAGGGACCAATGGGTCCCTTCCCTGGGGTGGGCACACCCCCCATTATGCCACCCTCCAGCGGGAGGGGGGCATGAGCCTTTCCCTGGTTGGCCGAGTGCCCCCATCTTCAAGATGGCGTGGAGTGAGAGTTGTGCTTCACCTCGCCTCCCCCACTTGAGGGGTGGAGCTGGCAGAGGTGGGCACACCTCTCTTCCTCACTTGTTTTTCCCGCCGGTTCTCCAGCCCTAGTGGGGGTCGGAACCAGTGGGGACCAGTTGCTGAGAGCAGCAAGTGGCATGGGGAAGCTCACAAAGGCGGCAAGCCTTTGAAGCTTCCCCTTCGTGAACCCTGCCCATCCTGGGGGAGGAGGCTTGGCACCTCGTCCCAGGATGTGCATTGTTTCAGGCCCCAGAGAGCAGCAGGCTCTCGACCAAGGGGTCCAGAAACATGTCTGGTGGTGGCAGGTGAAAGCAGCCACTCAGCCCGGACACTAGTGGTGGGTTAGTTTTCAGGGGGCATCTCTAAGATGCCCTCTGTGTGCATTTTTCATTAAATCCCACACTGGCATCAGTGTGGGTTTAATGTGCTGAGAAGTTTAATACCAAACTCCCAGCACCATATACTCTTAATGGCAGCACTGCACTTACAATGACTAAGAATGGCCTTAGACACTGTAGGGGTACAGGGCTCATGCACCTGTACCCTCACCACTGGTATGGTGCACCCAGCTAGAGGGGTGACTGATCTATGCCAGGGCAGTGGGTTGTAGGCATGGCACACAGGGATGTGTGCCATGTCGACTCTTCACTTTGTTCTGCGCCAAAACACGCAGCCTGCAAAGGCAGTGTGTGTGTGTGTGTGTGTGTAAAGGTACAGGGCCTCTAAGGGTGGCACAATAAGTGCTGCAGCCCTTAGAGGTCTTCCCTGGTCACAGTGCCCTGGGTACCATTTACCAGGGGCTGACCTGTGGCCAGAGATGCTAATTGGGTTAGTTTTGGGGGAAGGACACAGGCCCTGGGAACCTGATTGGCAGGGACCCAGGGCACGTCAAGTAAAAGTGCATCAGTAGTCTGGCAAAAAGTGGGGGGGTTACTGCAACAGAAACCCACTTTCCTACAGTGCCCGAGTGACTGTCATCTCCTGGGGTCTAACAGTGATCCAGAACTCACCAGGAGTCAGACCTAAGAGTGAATGGAATCTCCACTGTGATGCAGAACCCGCCAGGAGTGCCCGAATGACTGTCATCTCCTGGGTCTAACAGTGATCCAGAACCCACCAGGAGTCAGACCTAAGAGTGAATGGAATCTCCACTGCGATGCAGAACCCGCCAGGAGTGCCCGAGTGACTGCCATCTCCTGGGGTCTAACAGTGATCCAGAACCAACCTGGAGTGCCCCAGGCTTTTACAGAAAATGGCATGTGTGGGAAGTCACGGATTCTCAAAATATGCTTTACTAACCACAGGTGCCACACTACAACGCTTTAATACACATCTGTCCCACTGAATCCCAGAATGGACACTTAAAATACAAACACAGCATTGCTTTTATTTAGGTCGCAGGGATTTGCACAGCATGCTTTCAGCCATTAGGTCTGGCATCTTCCTTCCTCGCCCTAGTGCCCAAGATCAAGAGAACTAGAAGTGGTGGCCGCTCCTTTGCTTATAACTCGGCTAAACTCTGGAACTCTCTCCCCCTCCACCTGCGGGCAGAGCCCAATCTGCTCCTCTTCCGTAGGCTTCTAAAAACTCTGCTCTTCAACAAATCTGTATAATTCCTAACTTTCTTCTTGCACGCGCTTGTCCGCAGCGCTAGGACGCCTCAGGGTAGCTATCGCGCTTAACAAATGGTCTTTTCATTTCATTCATTCCTTTCATTCATTTCATCAAAGCAATGTTGGGAGCAGCCAGAAAATAAAATACCCCTCAATCTGAACCATATCCCAAACAAGGAAGTTACTTACCTTTGGTAATGCTGTTTCTGGTGGATATAATCACAGATTCCTCACTTTTAGAATATTTTGAGGTGCTAGACTGGATCAGGACGTTTTTTTGGCATAGTACCTGCATGCCAGAAGGTGGTGTTGTGTGACTCTGGGCCAACCACGTTCCGCCCCAGAAGTGACTGCTAGAGCTGCTTATATGTGCCAGCTAAGCGTGCAACGTCAGTTTCTTTCTGAACATTGTGCTCACCCTCGAACAAGGCCAATTATCTGTGCCAGTGTGCAGACCTCTAATTTGGGATCTTTTTAGATGGAAAGAGGCCATTCCACAGAATGAGAAGGTGGGAGTGCCGTGCGGAATCTACAGTTAGATACAGTACCCACCAGAAAGTGTTTACAAAGATAAATAACTTGTTCTTCCAATCAATACTTATACCTTCAAATTCCTCAACTTTAGAATACTAAAGCAGTAGCAGCACTTTCCAAAGTTGGTGGGTATGTGGAATTACTCAGACCAAAAAGTCCTGAAGGACCGAACAGCCAAAATGTCTTTCCTGTGTCCTCTGGCTATCAAGGCATTAGTGCTTCGTGAACATGTGCACTGATACCCGCGTTACGGCCTGAAATATCCAGGACAGACACCACCACCATCACTTTCAGGAAAACCTGAGGGGCCTTGGTGAGGCTGAAGGGGAGCACAGCAAACTCAAAATGCTTGTGGCTCAACTTGAACCGCAAGTACCACCTGTGGGCCTGCTAACAGGAACAATGAAAAAGGCATCCTGCAGGCCCAAGCCTACCACCCAGTTTCCTGGAATCAGGGCAGCGTGAGCATCATGATGCCCTTCCGCAGGAAGAAACAGAGGTCAGAGGTCTAAAATAAGTTGAAGACATCTGCATTTTTCGGCACTAGGAAACAGAGGACGCAACATTCAGTTCCAATTTCTGAAGCCGGGATTCTCTCTATGTTTCCTTTCACCAAAAGATCTTGAACGTCCTAGAGCAAAAAGGACAAGTGCTCCTCCGAAAGCTAGCAGGGCATAGCAATGTGGAATTATCTGCAGGAGCCACCTGTTGAATGTTATGGCCTGTCACCCATGGAGAAAATGACTGATTCTGCCACTCCCAGTATGACTGTGTGCTACTAGCTGCAAACTAAAATGGCTTGGAGGATGCTGCAGGAGGGGCGGGGGACTGGGAGGGTCACTGTCCCACTGGGCAGGATATTCTCTTCGGGATCCCTGGCCAGACTGGGAAACCTCTTCTTGGGGTGGTGGGCCTTGGCGTTGCTTGCACGCAAATCGCTGGCGATGCTTTTAAAGGGGCAAAACAGTTGGGGATACTGCCTTGAGTGTGTGAAGAGACGGAGGGACAATGTTGTACCTCTGCTTTCTTTGAATTGCTTTGAGGAATCAGCATTCTTGCCAAATAGGCGAGACGCAACAAAAGGCATGGATGATGCCTGAACATCACCCAAGAGGCCCGTTAATCTCATCCATGCGTGGCATCAAACCACCACGCTAGTTCAGACTGCTCTGCCTAAACAGTTGGTAGTGCCCAGCCCTGACCTCATGACATATTTGGCCGCATCCTGGTCTTCCTGAATAGCTTGCGCCAGGATGGCACGGAGTTTCTCTGGGACTGCAAGCAAGGTCTCAGCATCCATGTGCCATAACAAATGAAAGCACCTCCCAGCAGGCAGCTAGGGTTGATGGACCGAGGTGAATATCCATTTGCCGAATGCCTCAATTCCCTTCGAGTCTCTATCTCGGGGAGGGGGGAGGGATGGGTACACATAGGGCATCAGTTGGCACGAATCCTGCTCTCAGGAGTAGGGTGGTGGGTCAAGAAGCAGGGTCTTCCGATGAAGGTCTGTCTTCATGCCAGAGGTCTATTTACGGGTGTGCAGGAACAAGTTCAGGGCTTTGTTGAAAGGCAGCAAGGTCTTGGACAAGGACTGCCCAGGCTGCAAAACTTCAGTGAGGACATTGGTTTTCATCTTAGATGAGAACCGCAAGTCCAAGACTTTGGCTATCTGTCTGAAGACTATAGTAAATAACGCGGTTTCTTCCACTTAAGGACCGGAAGGGAACCCAGCCCAGTGTCAGGTAAAGTGTAATCAATTGGTCTCTTGTAGGTCCAAATAGATATGGTCATCCTCATACTGTGGTGGAAATTCATATCTATCACCTCCATCGTCACCCAAGGCTGGATGGCTTAGGCCAGAGTCTGATCTAAAGAATTGTTTGGAGCACAGCTCCCAGGTAAAGGAACTGGGCCGGTTGCATTGGAAGTGTTCCAGGATGTGTCAAGATCGATATGAAGGCTGATTTGTCTTGCAGTCAGACAGGACAACAGGATGGGTGTCCTCCTCTGGAACTGCCGGTAGGAAACTGGCTCTATATATACTACACCAGAATGAGGTATAGTGTGTATAGAGTCCAGGTGACCCCAGAGGTAGGCAGAGCTTAAAGTTAGATAGAACCTTACTCTCCATTTGTGGTAGAGTGGTCGAGCAGTAAGGCAGTATCAGAGGACAGTGTTAAGCATTTGATGTACACACTCAGTCAGCAAATGAATTCACACACTCAAGAACTGAACTCTAGACCAATTGTTTTTGTGTAAAAAATATACTGTTTTATTTTTAGAACCAAGCAAGCCTGGCACAGGTAAGCATTAAATACTATACAGTAATAAGTTGCTGATTGTAGAACAGTTTGAAAATGCAATAGGATATGTACTTTGTTTGATTTACAGGGGATGCAGTAGGTTGCAATACTTAGCACATACAGTACATTGAAATGAATAGGCGTTTTCAGTAAATTACAGGTAAGTTACTTTTCACGTTACTTTTCTAACTCAGTGCTGGATACCTAGATTCAGCACTGGGACATTTCCTGCAAACAGGTAAGTAAATACGTTTTGGTTATTCAGTGCGATTTCAAAACTCCACACTTAGAAACTTTTTGAAGAAAAATTGTCAATGTTATCCTATGGAGGAAAAACAGGTTATCGGTTCAAAGGTAAGTTATCGACTGTGGGAGTTAAGGTTCTGGGGTTAGACTCAGGGGTCCCCCAGGGTCAGTGATGCACTCTTGTTACACTCTCAGCGGCAGTAGGGCGGCCGGGTGCAGAGTGTTGAGGCCCAGTGTTATCCTATGGAGGATAGGGGGTCTCCGGTTGGTGGCTGCTGGCAAGCAGGCCACTGGGTTGAGGGAGGAAAGCTCCTGGACTTTAGCTCAGGGCAAATGGGGAAACAGATTAGCACCAAAGGGGCACCCTCCGCGGCACTAGGGTGGCCGGGTGCAGGGTGCTGTTTCGACGTCGGAAGCCCTGTTTCCAATGGAGAACCTCCGGTTAGCAAAAGCACTGCAGGCAGGGAGACGAAGGACTTCTGGGTGCGACCACCACTTCGAGAGGCAAGTTGGGAAGTTAGGGGTTGGTTAGGCACCGTCGGTGTGGGCACACAAGGCTGTGGGGCGTCGGGGGCAGGGGTGCCTTTTGGGGTCGGATCTTCTTACCAGCTCCGGGTCGCGGTTAGGGGGGACTTATGGATTTCGACTGCAGGCTTCGGCTGGAGGCTTGAGGCAGGTCAGGGGTCGCTGGATCTCAGTTCAGGATCGCCGGGGTGACCTCCTCGTGGTGTTTGTCCGCTCGGGCCGTGGACGGCGGGTGCAGAGTGGAGCGGATTCGTGGTCTCCGGCTACTGCCAGAGGTTGCAGTTTGAACAAATCCGGTGTTCACAGGAGAAGCAGTCTTTGGAAGTGAAGGCAGGTAGGTCCTCCGGGGTTTTTGAGGTTGCTGGCTGCAGGACACACCAGGATTTCGCAGGAGCAGGTTCGAGGGGAGACAGGCCGGTAGGGCTGGGGCCAAGTCAGTGGGCGTCTTCCTCTTGTTAGCTGGCTGCATGGTTGTTCGGTCCTTCTTTTCTTGTCAGGCTGGATCTGAGGAAGCAAGGTTCAGGGTGCCCCCTAAATACTAGATTTAGGGGTGTTACAGGTAAGTAGAGGGCAGGGACCAATGGGTCCCTTCCCTGGGGTGGGTATACCCCCTATGGTGCCACCCTCCAGTGGGAGGGGGGCAGGAGCCTGTCCCTGGTTGGTTGGGTCCCCCCATCCTCAAGATGGCGGGGACTCGGAGTTGTGCTTCACCTCGCCTCCCCCACCTGAGGAGGGGTGGAGTTGGCAGAGGTGGGCACACCTCTCTCCCGCACTTGTTTTTCCCGCCGGTTCTCCCGCCCAAAGTGGGGGGCAGAACCAGTGGGGACCAGTTGCTGAAAGCAGCAAGTGGTCTGGGGAGGCTCACAAAGGCGGCATGCCTTTGAAGCTTCCCCTTCGTGAACCCTGCCCATCCTGGGGTAAGAGGCTAGGCACCTCGTCCCAGGATGTGCATTGTTACAGGCCCCCAGAGAGCAGCGGGCTCTCGACCCAGGGGTCCAGAAATATGTCTGTTGATGGCAGCCTAAGCAGCCACTCAGTCGGAACACTAGAAGTTGGTCGAGTTTCAGGGGGCATCTCCAAGATGCCCTCTGTCATGCATTTTACATTAAATCCCACACTGGCATCAGTGTGGGTTTAATGTGCTGAGAAGTTTGATACCAAACTTCTCAGTTTTCAGTGTAACCATTATGGTGCTGTGGAGTTCGTAATTACAAACTCCCAGCACCATATACTCTTAATGGCAGCACTGCACTTACAATGTCTAAGAATGGACTTAGACACTGTAGGGGTACAGGGCTCATGCACCTGTACCCTCACCACTGGCATAGGGCACCCAGCTAGAGGGGTGACTGATCTATGCCAAGGCAGTGGGTTGTAGGCATGGCACACAGGGATGTGTGCCATGTCGACTTTTCACTTTGTTCTGCACCAAAACACGCAGCCTGCAAAGGCAGTGTGTGAGTGTAGTGGTACAGGACCTCTAAGGGTGGCACAATAAGTGCTGCAGCCCTTAGAGGTCTTCCCTAGTCACAGTGCCCTGGGTACCTGTGGTACCATTTACCAGGGGCTGACCTGTGGCCAGAGATGCCAATTGGGTTTAGGCTTCAATGCAATTTTAGGGAAGGAACATAGGCCCTGGGTACCTGATTAGCAGGAGCCCAGGGCACACTCAGTCAAAGAACATCAGCAATTCAGCAAAAAGTGGGGGCATACCATGCAGAAATAGGGCACTTTCTCACACTGCCCAAGCTGCAGCCAGTGCCGGCAAGGCAGGAACCAGCGTTGATCTTGGTGCTGGACGTAGAGTCTGTTCCGGAGTCCGGGCTGAACTTGAAAAGGTTCAGGAGGCACAGGCAGTGCTAAAGACAGATCTGCCGGTGGTAACATGACTAGAGGCCTCTGTGGATGCAGCGGGGCCAGACAGTACTCCAGAGGGAGCCAGGACGGTGTCAAAGATTTGCAACATGGTTTCTTTGAAAGGCGCAATCCATTAAAATTTGGGGTTCATCATGATCAGCTGGGGAATCGGCTCTTTGGTGGGGGAGCAGGATTGAGGGGCACTTTGATGTCCTCAAGACTTCCAGAGGGAGACTGGAGAGAGCCCCGCTTGGCCTTCTCATGCTTGTTCTTGGTCTGTGATTTGCCAGAAGATTTGACCGCAATGAAGATTGGTACAGGAGCAGCAGAGAGTAGTAACAGGTCCACGCTCTCGACCTGGACTTGAGCAACTTCCTTCGGCGTTTGGCAAAATAAAGCTTGATTTTGCATTCCTGCTTCGTCTACAGATGCACAAGAGCACACTCCTTCCACGACTTGGAGCCTTGGCCCGAACCCAAACTCCAGAGACACTTCGCGGGGATCTGTCACAGACATTTGCTTACGATAGCCCCCACAAGGCTTAAACCCTGTAGTTTTAGGAGTAGACCTGTTCCCTTGCACATTGGAAAAAGAATTTCAAGAAAAAGCTTATCAACAGATGAGAACAAGTAAGGAGCTAGCTTCGGATGCTTGTAAAAAGGTGTAGAAAGACCTGGAGTCGGCGTGCTTGGATGGCGCTTATATGTGGCTCCAGCCATCACTTCTGGGGCAGAAAAGGTTTGACGTGGAGCTGCATGGCGCCACCTACTGTTGTGCAGGGGCTACGCTGAAAAATATTCCAGATCGAGTCTGGCGCCTGGGGATATTCTAAAGGTGAGGAATCTACAGTTAGAAGTATCCACCAGAAAGCAATGCGGGGAAAGCCCATCAGCCATTCAGGGGATTGCTCGCCCTAAATAAATTCTGAAACATTGTTCCTTTCATCCATTCTTTGCGTACTTATTCCCTTCTTTCTCTGATCATAATGTATTTTTTCATCTTTCTTTTCTTCTCTCAATCCTTTCTTTTCAAACATTAGCCATTATTCATCCCTTCTTTCCATCCATGCTTCTTTCATACATCCTTCTGTCCGTCCATCTTTGCCTTTGTCATTCATCCATTCTCTCCATCCACTTTATCGCCCTTCTTTCCTTAGATCATTCATCCATCTCTCTTCAATACTTCTGTTGAACCATCCACCCATCCTTTAGTTCCTCTCCATCCATCCCTCATCACCCCTCTCTTCCTCCTTCCTTGTTCTCTTGTTCCATTTCTCCCCCCACCCCACATCCCATCTAGGAGTTTCTGGCTAGAGGCCAGCAGTCTTTGATCAAAGTCAAAAGAGCTCAAAACAAAAATGTAAATATGTCATGCTGGTCAGAACTTTCAAGTGCCACCCAGGCCCTGCTCAAGCTGCTAAACTGGGGGGTTCGTGATGCCCCGTGAGTTGGTGATGCCTCGTGGGTTGGTGATGCCCCGTGGGTTGGTGATGCCCCGTGGGTTGGTGATGCCCCGTGGGTTGGTGATGCCCCGTGGGTTGGTGATGCCCCGTGGGTTGGTGTACCTTCACAGTCCCAGACGGTTTGAGTTGGATCATCTGTAGAGCGGGCGGTGGTCGTATGCTGCTTTCATGATGCTGACCGGTGTGTGCACTGTCCCGCTGTAAGGACATGGTCAGCTCTTGTTAAGGGCCCAGAGAGTCCCTTCAGCCAGACCGGCGGCTGCTCACCGAGTGCTGGGGCTGTTCACAGAGTGCTGTACTGTGCTGTCACGGTCAGCTCTTGTTAAGGGCCCAGAGAGTCCCTTCAGCCAGACCGGCGGCTGCTCACCGAGTGCTGTGCGGTCACGGTCAGGTCTTGTTAAGGGCCCAGAGAGTCCCTTCAGCCAGACCAGGGGCTGCTCACCCAGTGCTGTGCGGTCACGGTCAGCTCTTGTTAAGGGCCCAGAGAGTCCCTTCAGCCAGACCGGCGGCTGCTCACCCAGTGCTGTGCTGCCACGGTCAGCTCTTGTTAAGGGTCCAGAGAGTCCCTTCAGCCAGACCAGGGGCTGCTCACCGAGTGCTGGGGCTGTTCACAGAGTGCTGTACTGTGCTGTCAGGGTCAGCTCTTGTTAAGGGTCCAGAGAGTCCCTTCAGCCAGACCGGCGGCTGCTCACAGAGTGCTGGGGCTGTTCACAGAGTGCTGTACTGTGCGGTCACGGTCAGGTCTTGTTAAGGGCCCAGAGAGTCCCTTCAGCCAGACCGGCGGCTGCTCACCGAGTGCTGGGGCTGTTCACAGAGTGCTGTACTGTGCTGTGCTGTCACGGTCAGCTCTTGTTTAGGGCCCAGAGAGTCCCTTCAGCCAGACCGGCGGCTGTTCACCCAGTGCTGTGCTGTCAGGGTCAGCTCTTGTTAAGGACCCAGAGAGTCCCTTCAGCCAGACCAGGGGCTGCTCACCGAGTGCTGGGGCTGCTCACCGAGAGCTGGGGCTGCTCACCGAGAGCTGGGGCTGCTCACAGAGTGCTGTACTGTGCTGTCACGGTCAGCTCATGTGCTCTGGTGTGCGTATTGTTGGGAGCTCGAGAAGTCCATCTGTATGGTGCCTCTGCGCTCTGTTAGAGGGCGAGTGCCCGGCTCCAGGTTGGCGCTCTTCGGAGCTCAGCATACATAGTTTATATGAAACATAAGAGCAGCGCCATGGGTTCTGTCGGCTGGTGTCACCTAGTGGAAGGTGATGCTGTGTGCAGAGAAATATCCAAGTACTGGCTGCATCTACACGGCTCTGTACTCCTATGGGCAGACCAGGCAGGGTGCACAGCTGTGTGCTCCTATGTTCAACCATGGTCAGTGTGCACAGATATGTGCCCCTACGTGCACCCCCGGGCAGTGTGCAGATGTGTGCTCATGTGCAACCATGGGCAGTGTGCACAGCTGTGTGCCCCTACGTGCACTCCTGGGTCAGTGTGCACAGATGTGTGCTCCTATATGCACACCCGGGCAGTGTGCACAGCTGTGTACTCCTATGAGCAACCATGGCCAGTTTCCACAGATGTGTGCTACGTGCAACCATAGGCAGTGTGCACAGATGGATGCTCCTATAGGCAGTATGCACAGATGTGTGCTCCGATGTGCAACTGTGGGCAGATGTGTGCTCCTATGTACAACCACCAGCAGTGTGCACACAGCTGCGTGCTCCTATGTGCAAACACGGGCAGTGTGCAGAGCTGTGTGCTCCTATGTGCAACCACGGGCAGTGTGCACAGATGTGTGCTATGTGCAACCCCAGACAGTGTGCACAGATGTGTGCTCCTATGTGCACCCCTGACACTGTGCAAAGCTGTGTATTCCTATGTGCAACCATGGGCAGTGTGCATAGCTGTGTGCTCCTATGTGCAACCATGGGCAGTGGGCACAGGTGTGTGCTCCGATGTGCAACTGTGGGCAGATGTGTGCTCCTGTGTACAACCACGGGCAGTGTGCATACAGCTGTGTGCTCCTATGTGCAACCACGGGCAGTGTGCATACAGCTGTGTGCTCCTATGTGCAACCACGGGCAGTGTGCATACAGCTGTGTGCTCCTATGTGCAACCACGGGCAGTGTGCATAGATGTGTGCTCCTATGGGCACCCCTGGCAATGTGCACAGCTGTATGCTCCTATGTGCAACCACGGACAGTGTGCACAGCTGTGTGCTCCTATGGGCACCCCTGGCAGTGTGCACAGCTGTGTTCTCCTATGTGCACCCACGGGCAGTGTGCACAGCTGTGTGCTCATGGGCAGCGTTGAAGCCCGGATCCCCTCACCCCACAGGCCAGGAACCTCAGCTGGATGGCACATGACGGGTGATTGGGTTGGGGGGTGGAAGGGATAGGTGATGGCCCCACAGCCTAGACCACCTCGGCTGGATGTCACACGACAAGTCACCGACAGTGACCCCCACACCAGGCCCTCAGCACTGCCCCCACCCCCTCCTCGGCACTAGCGGCACGCGGCCTCGAGACGCAGCTTAATGCACAGAGCACGTGCCCTGCATGAGAACGAGCCCGGGCCCCGCACTGCACCCGGTCCGGGGGGGGGGGGGGGCATGGAGAGCTGCACTCGGAGATCCGGGGACCGGACATTCACCCCTCGGGGACCGAGCGAGGCTCACTGCTCTCAACGCCTCAGTGTTCCCTTTATATATAGTGGACATAAAATGTGGCCGCCGCAACCCCTCAATGTTCCCGGGGGTGGGGGGGCGGGGGCAGTCTGTCCTCAGTGGTCTCCGCGGAGACCTTATCCATATCTTTGTACAAGCATGGTCTTCTCACCTCCACGGCCCCTGTAGAGCCCTGTCCCTTCAGTCATCCATGTCCAGCTATGGAGCCATATCCTTAACCCGTTTATGTCTAAGCGCAGCCAGACCTTCACACCTTAATGACCAAGCGTGGCTCTCTGCCCTCAACAGCACCCTATGAAGCCTCATCCTTCACACCTTGATGACCAAGCGTGGCTCTCTGCCCTCAACAGCACCCTATGAAGCCTCATCCTTCACACCTTGATGACCAAGCGTGGCTCTCTGCCCTCAACAGCACCCTATGAAGCCTCATCCTTCACACCTTGATGACCAAGCGTGGCGCTCTGCCCTCAACGGCACCCTATGAAGCCCCATCCGTCACACCTTGATGACCAAGCGTGGCTCTCTGCCCTCAACAGCACCCTATGAAGCCTCATCCTTCACACCTTGATGACCAAGCGTGGCTCTCTGCCCTCAACGGCACCCTATGAAGCCTCATCCGTCACACCTTGATGACCAAGCGTGGCTCTCTGCCCTCAACAGCACCCTATGAATCCCCATCCGTCACACCTTGATGACCAAGCGTGGCTCTCTGCCCTCAACAGCACCCTATGGAGCCCCATCCTTCACACCTTGATGATCAAGAGAGGCTCTGTGCCCTCAACATCTCAACGGCACCCTATGAAGCCCAATCCTTCACACCTTGATGATCAAGAGAGGCTCTGTGCCCTCAACCTCTCAACGGCACCATATGAAGCCCTATCCGTCACACCTTGATGACCAAGAGTGCCTCTCTGCCCTCAACGGCACCCTATGGAGCCCCATCCTTCACACCTTGATGATCAAGAGAGGCTCTGTGCCCTCAACCTCTCAAAGGCACCCTATGAAACCCCATCCTGCACACCTTGATGACCAAGCGTGGCTCTCAGCCCTCAACCTCTCAACGGCACTTTACGAAGCCCCATCCTTTACACCTTGAAGACCAAGAGTGGCTCTCTGCCCACAACGGCACCCTATGAAGCCCCATCTGTCACACCTTGATGACCAAGCGTGGCTCTCTGCCCTCAACGGCCCCCTATGAAGCCCCATCCTTCACACCTTGATGATCAAGTGACTCTCTGCCCTCAATGGCACCCTATGAAGCCCCATCCTTCACACCTTGATGATCAAGAGGGACTCTCTGCCCTCAACCTCTCAACGGCACCCTATGAAGCCCCATCCTTCACACCTTGATGACCAAGGGTGGCTCTCTGCCCTCAATGGCACCCTATGAAGCCCCATCCTTCACACCTTGATGACCAAGGGTGGCTCTCTGCCCTCAACGGCACCCTATGAAGCCCCATCCTTCACACCTTGATGACCAAGGGTGGCTCTCTGCCCTCAACGGCACCCTATGAAGCCCCATCCTTCACACCTTGATGATCAAGAGTGACTCTCTGCCCTCAACGGCACCCTATGAAGCCCCATCCTACCTTGATGACCAAGAGTGGCTCTCTGCCCTCAACGGCACCCTATGAAGCCCCATCCTTCACATCTTGATGACCAAGAGTGCCTCTCTGCTCTCAACTGCACCTTATGAAGCCCCAACCTTATACCAAGAGTGGCTCTCTGCCCTCAACCTCTCAACGGCACCCTATGAAGCCTCATCCTTCACACCTTGATGCCCAAGGGTGGCTCTCTGCCCTCAACGGCACCCTATGAAGCCCCATCCTTCACACCTTGATGACCAAGAGTGCCTTTCTGCCCTCAATGGCACCCTATGAAGCCCCATCCTTCACACCTTGATGATCAAGAGTGCCTCTCTGCCCTCAACGGAACCCTATGAAGCCCCATCCTTCATACCTTGATGATCAAGAGTGACTCTGCCCTCAACCTCTCAAAGGCACCCTATGAAACCCCATCCTGCACACCTTGATGACCAAGCGTGGCTCTCTGCCCTCAACCTCTTCAACGGCACCCTATGAAGCCCCATCCTTTACACCTTGATGATCAAGAGTGCCTCTCTGCCCTCAACGGAACCCTATGAAGCCCCATCCTTCATACCTTGATGATCAAGAGTGACTCTGCCCTCAACCTCTCAAAGGCACCCTATGAAACCCCATCCTGCACACCTTGATGACCAAGCGTGGCTCTCTGCCCTCAACCTCTTCAACGGCACCCTATGAAGCCCCATCCTTTACACCTTGATGACCAAGAGTGGCTCTCTGCCCCCAACGGCACCCTATGAATCCCCATCATTCACACCTTGCTGTCCAAGCGTGGCTCTTTGCCCTCAACTGCACCCTATGAAACCCCATCCTTCACACCTTGATGACCAAGAGTGGCTCTCCACCCTCAACAGTACCCTATGAAGACATATCCGTCACACCTTGATGACCAAGAGTGGCTCTCTGCACTCAACCTCTCAAAGGCACCCTATAAAGCCCCATCCTTCACACCTTGATGGCCAAGCGTGGCTCTCTGCCCTCAACCTCTCAACGGCACTTTACGAAGCCCCATCCTTCACACCTAATCACCAAGAGGGGCTCTCCAACCTCAACCTCTCAAAGGCACCCAATGAAGCCCTATCCTTCACACCTTGATGGCCAAGCGTGGCTCTCTGCCCTCAACGGCGCCCTATGAAGCCCCATCCTTCACACCTTGATGGCCCTGCATGGCTCTCTGCCCTCAACGGCACATTGAAAGCCCCATCCTTCACACCTTGATGGCTCTGCGTGGATCTCTGCACTCAGCGGCACACTATAAAGCCCCATCGGTCACACCTTGATGACCATGTGTGGCTCTCTGCCCTCAGCGGCACCCTATGAAGACCTATCCTTCACACCTTGATGGCCAAGCGTGGCTCTCTGCACTCAACCTCTCAACTGCACCCTCTAATGCTCCATCCTTCACACCTTGATGACCAAGCGTGGCTCTTTGCCCTCAACTGCACCCTATGAAGCCCCATCCTTCACACCTTGATGGCCCTGCGTGGCTCTCTGCCCTCACCCACACCCTATGAAGCCCCATCCTTCACACCTTGATGGCTCTGCGTGGCTCTCTGTACTCAACCTCTCAGCGGCACACTATAAAGCCCCATCCATCACACCTGGATGACCATGCGTGGCTCTCTGCCCTCAGCCTCTCAACTGCACCCTATAAAAGCCCCATCCTTCGCACCTTGATAACCAAGAATATCTCTCTGCCCTCAACGGCACCCTATGAATCCCCATCCTTCACACCTTGATGGCCAAGCGTGGCTCTCTGCCCTCAACAGCACCCTATGAAGACCTATCCGTCACACCTTGATGACCAAGAGTGGCTCTCTGCCCTCAACTGCACCCTACAAAACCCCATCCTTCACACCTTGATGACCAAGAGTGGTTCTCTGCCCTCAACGGCACACTATGAAGCCCTATCCTTCACACATTGATGGCCAAGCGTGGCACTCTACACTCAACATCTCAAAGGCACCCTATAAAGCCCCATCCAACACACCTTGATGACCAAGCGTGGCTCTCTGCCCCCAACCTCTCAAAGGCACCCTATGAAGACCCATCCTTCACATCTTGATGGCCAAGCGTGGCTCTCTGCCCTCAACGGCACCCTACGAAGCCCCATCCTTCACACCTTGATGGCTCTGCGTGGCTCTCTGCACTCAACCTCTCAGCGGCACCCTATAAAGCCACATCCTTCACACCTTGATGGCCAAGCGTGGATCTCTGCCCTCAACGGCACATTATAAAGCTCCATCCGTCACACCTTGATGAACAAGCCCTGCTCTCTGACCTCAACCTCTCAACGGCCCCTATGAAGCCGCATCCGTCACACCTTGATGACCAAGAGTGTCTCTCTGCCCTCAACGAACAAGTTACTTACCCTCAGTAACGATAAATCTGTAAGAAACATAGGTTAGTTATAGATTCCTTACCTTAGAATTACCCCCAAGCATCAGACTGGATCCGGAAAGTTTTTCGTCAGCAGTACCCCTGCGCGTCAGAATGTGGCGTCGGTCGACTCCGCGTTCGTCGGCGGCAGCGTGGTAACCGGGATGACGTCGCAGTAGCTACATAGACGTCAGTTCTGTACACGACTTTCCACGCCAGAAGCGCAGAGCCATGCAAGACACTGACAAAACTAGGGCCCTGAAAGGATGTCCTTAACCCTAGAAGTCAATTCGCAGAACGGGGAGGATGGATGGGGCGGTAAGGAATCTATAACTAACCTATGTTTCTTACAGATATATCGTTACCGAAGGTAAGTAACTTGTTCATCTCAAAGAAACAGTTAGTTATAGATTCCTTACCTTAGAATAGATACCCCAGCAATACCAACCCCGGTGGTGGGTCTGCGAACCAAGTAAACACCAGAAAGTCCTGGAGAACAGAACGGCCAAAGAAGCCGTCTCTCCGGACTTGGCTGTCCAGGCAGTAGTGTCTAGTAAACGTGTGCAACGATGCCCACGTAGCTGCCTGACAGATGTCATTTAGGGGGACTCCTCGTCACAAAGCAGTGGTAGCTGCCGTCGCCCTGGTGGAATGGGCGCGCAACCCCACTGGAGGCTCCTTCTTTGCCAAAGAGTAGCAGGCTTTGATGCACAGAACGACCCACCTGGAGTTGGTTCGTTTGTGCACGGCCCGATCTTTCTTAGCGCCCATGTAACCAACAAAGAGCTGGTCATCCACCTGGAATTGTTTGGTGCGATCCAAGTCGAAGGAAAGCACGCGTTTTGGATCCAGACGGTGGAGCCTCTCTTCCTCTTTTGAAGGATGCGGAGGCGGAAAGAAGGTGGGCAAAGTGATGGTTTGGCCAATGTGGAAAGAAGTAACCACCTTGGGAAGGAAGGAAGGTCTAGTTCTCAGGACAACCTTGTCCGGATGGATAGCCAGAAAGGGAGGCTTGGAAGAAAGAGCTTGTAACTCACTCACCATGCGTGCAGAGGTGATGGCCACCAGAAAGGCAGTTTTCAAAGTGAGAATTCTGAGAGGACAGTTATGTAGCGGCTCAAAGGGAGCGCACATGAGGTAGGTAAGAACCAAGTTCAAGTCCCACTGAGGCATTACGAAAGGAACAGGAGGAAAAAGATGAGCAATGCCCTTAAGGAATCTATTTACAACAGGGGACTTAAAAAGAGAAGGCTGATCAGGAAGCCGAAAAAAGGCTGAAATGGCCGAGAGGTAGCCCTTAAGAGTGCCCAGAGCAGAGCCCTGCTGGGCCAAAGAAAGGAGGAACAAGAGAACCTCAGAAAGAGGGGCGGAAAGGGGATCCACAGCCTTTGCTGTGCACCATGCCACAAATTTGTTCCATCTGCAGGCGTATACCGTCTTAGTGGAGGGACGCCTGGCTGCAGAGATAACATCGCAGACTTCGGGAGGCAGGTCAAACGACGTCAACTGCCGCCGCTCAATCTCCACGCAAGGAGGTGGAGGCTGGACAGGTTCGGGTGGAGGACTGTCCCCTGCTGCTGCGACAGAAGATCCTCCCGAAGAGGTAGTCTGATCGGAGGATCAATGGCCATGTTGAGCAGCTCGGGATACCAGACTCTTCGTGCCCAATCTGGAGCCAAAAGAATGACTTGGGCCCAGTCGTGTTTGATCTTCTTCAGCACTCTGAGCAGAAGTGGTATAGGCGTATAGAAGACCACAACTCCACTCGCAACGAAAAGCGGCGCCTAGCGAGTGCCGCCTTGGAAATTCTAACGCGCAGAATTGCTGACATTGCGCGTTCTCTTCGGTAGAGAATAGATCTAACCAAGGCTATCCCCACTGCTGAAAGAGACCTTGCACCACCTCTGAGTGAAGACGCCATTCGTGATCCATCATGCACCTGCGGCTGAGTTCGTCCGCCCTGGCGTTCAGAGAACCTGCCAGGTGTTGAACCACCAGGGATATGCCCTGATGTTCCAGCCATGTCCAGAGGCAGAGAGCCTCCTGACATGGGGTCCACGACCCCACCCCACCTTGTTTGTTGCAGTACCAGAAGGCGGTGGGGGTGTCCGTGAACACCTGCACTACTCTTCCCCAGACAGAGGGAAGGAATGCTTTGAGTGCAAGACGAATCGCCCGAAGCTCCAAAAGGTTGATGTGGAGCCCGGACTCCACCGGAGATCAGAGGCCTCTTATCTCCGCCTCCCCCATGTGGCTGCCCCATCCCAGAAGTGATGCATCGGTCACCACTGTGAACTCTGGTTGAGGATGGGAGAGGGATCTGCCTTCGACCCAAATCCTGGTTCGTAAGCCACCACTGCAATTGGTGTGCAGTGCCCTCCGAGATCTGGACGCAATCGGACAGATTCCCTTGATGTTGGGCCCATTGGAACTTCAGGTCCCACTGCAGAGCCCGCATATGCCATCTGGCATGATCCATCAGCAGGACGCAGGAGGCCATCAGACCTAGCAGCCTGAGGGTCATCCTGACCGAAACCCGGGATAGAGGCTGAAAGATCGGAATCATAGCCTGAATATCCCGGACTCGCTGCTAGGGAGGATAAACCTGAAACTGCGTCGTGTCCAGAACCGCTCCGATGAAGAGGAGCTTCTGAGAGGGGGTCAGGTGTGACTTCGGCACGTTGATGGAGAACCCCAGCGAATGCAGGAGGTCGGCCATAGTCTGGAGGTGGGAGACGACAGCCAGGAGCGAGCCCGCCTTCAACAGCCAGTCGTCGAGATAGGGGAAGACTGGAACCCCTGATCTGCGCAGATGAGCTGCGACCACCGCCATCACTTTCGTTAACACCCGAGGGGCGCTGGTAAGGCCAAAGTGGAGCACGGTAAACTGAAAGTGCTCGTGGCCTACCGTGAACCGCAGGTGACGCCGGTGGGCCGGCAGGACGGGGATGTGAAAGTAAGCGTCCTGCAAGTCCAACGCTACCATCCAGTCTCCAGGGTCGAGGGCAGACAAGAACTGAGCGAGCGTCAACATCTTGAACTTCTCCTTCCGGAGGAAGGAGTTGACGTTCCTGAGATCCAAGATAGGACGCAGGCCTTTGTCCTTCTTGGGCACCAGAAAGTAGTGGGAATAACAACCACGACCTACTTCTGGGGCATGAACGCGCTTGATGGCACCCTTGGCCAAGAGTGCCGAAACTTCCTGTAGGAGAAGGGCCAGGTGATCCTCCGACATGCGATGGTACTGAGGTGGCATGGATGGAGGGGTAGTCTCGGAGGGGAGGGAGTAGCCCCTTCGGACTATTTGCAAAACCCACCTGTCCGACGTGATGGTGCGCCAGTGGGGGAGGTGATGGCGGATTCTGCCGCCCACTGGCGTTTGGTGGTCCTGAAAGGTCGGACTAGGTGGATTTGGAGGCTGCTGCAGAGGGAACTGTGGTGGACTGGCCCGCTCGCTGGCCCCCAGAACCACGGCGGTGGTTCCCACGTCCCCGGCCGCGCTGGGGCTGAACAGCTTGGCCAGCCTGTGGCTCTGGGCAGGACGTAGCTGGGCACCCCTTCCGTAGCCACGAAAGGGGCGAAAGGCAGATTGCGCAGGGCTGGTGGTGGAGAGGCCCAAGGACCTGGCCGAAGCCAGAGAGTCCTTAAAGCGCTCTAGCGCGTTGTTTGCCTGGTCGCCGAAAAGGTGACTGCCATCAAAGGGCATGTCCATAAGTGTGGATTGGACATCCCCGGAAAAACCAGTCGAACGCAACCAGGCGTAGCGTCGAAGGGCTACTGACATTGCAATCGTCCTGCCAAGTGCGTCGGCGGTATCCAGCCCACAGCGGATGGTAAACTTAGCTGTGTCTCTCCCTTCAGCAACCGCTCGAGAGAGCACGGCCCGACCGCAGTCCCAAGCTGGAGGAAGAAAACTTCTTCCCAAGATGATCCAGCTGTTTGGATTCCCTGTCCGGGGGAGCGGTAGGAAATGCACCCTTGGACCTGGAGGCTTGGACTACCAAGCTCTCAGGGGTGGGGTGTTGGGAGAGGAAAGTGGAGTCGCCAGGGGCCGGGCGGTGGCGTCGGGCAATCATCCTGTCCACAGCAGCCCCTGTGTTGGGCCTGGACCAGGTGCCCAAAAGGATGTCTGTCAGGGCTTCATTGAACGGCAGCAGGGGCTCCGAAGAGCTCGCTGCCGGTTGAAGCACCTCTGTCAGGAGGTTAGTCCTGACTGCCACCGTAGGAAGCTTGAGGTTGAGAGCCTCGGCCGCCCTACGCAACCCCACTGCGTATGACGCTCCCTCCTCCGTAGCCACGGTAGGAGACAACATGCCAACGTCTGGTGAGGTATCCAAACCACTGGCTTCCCCCAGTTCCTCTCTCCAGTCCTGCTCATACACCATCTGGTCTGTTAAAGGGTCTCCAGATCCCTCCCAGTCCTACTCACCCTCCTCTGGCTGCCAATCTGGCCTCAAAGATCCAGGGTAGAACAGGGGCACAAAAGTACCCGTCGGCGTCGGATCCGGCGTCAGTCGACGCCGGTCCGACTCCGTGTCTACCTCGAGGTGGAGGCCAGGGTCGACGTCGGCTGGGGACACAGCCAACGCCGGTGGCGGACGTGGTGCCGGTGGGATCGGCGCCAGGGGAGGCGTAACGATGTCGACCAGCGCTGATCCGGATCCAGGCCTGGATCCAAGGGGACCCTGCGGCGCCACGGCCGAAGCCGCCGACGAAGGCCCAGGGCCCCCAGCAGAGTCCGCGGGGCCCGAAGACACGCCGGCGGAGTCGGGCTGCCCAAAGATGGCATGCATCGCTTCGTATAAACTCCGAAGCTGGGCAGGGGTCGCACCGGGTCCGGAAAGGGGGGGGAACCCTTAGTCGACCCAGCAGGCTCTGCACGCGGAGCCGCGGGAGTGGCACCACCCTCATCCCTCGGCCGACGGACGGGGAGAAGTCGAAGAGCGACGATGCTTCTTCGACTTTTTTGTGCTTCGACTTACCTGACCCCGAGTGCGAAGACTTCGACGAAGAATGGTGTTGGCTCTGCGACCGGTCCCTCGACCACCTCCGCGACCGGGACCTAGAGCGGCGCGGAGCTGACTGCCGGGCCTCTAGTAGCTTTCGGGACTGCTCCCACAAAGACTGCAGGGCCATGGTCCGGCAGTCGGAGCACGACTTGGGGTCGTGGTTGCGCTCCAGGCAGTAGAGGCACACGCGGTGCGGATCCGTCACCGACATGAGTCGGTTACAGGAACCGCACGCATCAAAGCCGGGCATCCCTCATGCACCAGGAGTCGATGGACTCAAACAACAACGAAGTCGACAAAAGTCGAGAAAAAGTTCAGTCAAAAATTGACTGGGGGTACCGCTCTCCGGATCTGCGCTTGCTGGCGCGGAAAAAGAAAGAACTGACATCAGCGCGCGAGGGCAGCGTCTTTGTAGCTACCGCGACGTCATCCAGGCGACCACGATGAACGCGGAGTGGACCGACGCCACCTTCCGATGCGCAGGGGTACTGCTGACTAAACACTTTCCGGATCCAGTCTGACGCCTGGGGGTAATTCTAAGGTAAGGAATCTATAACTAACTTTCTTTCAGATTGCACCCTATGAAACCCCATCCTTCACACCTTGATAACCAAGAGTGGCTCTCTGCCCTCAACCTCACCCTATGAAGCCCTATCCTTCACACCTTGATGGCCAAGCGTGGCTCTCTGCATTCAACCCTCTCACCGGCACCCTATAAAGCCCCATCCTTCACACCTTGATGGCCAAGCGTGTCTCTGCTCTCAACCTCTCAACAGCACACTATAAAGCCCCAACCTTCACACCTTGACGACCAAGAGTGCCTCTCTGCTCTCAACGGCACCCTATAAAGCCCCATCCTTCACACCTTGATGGCCAAGCGTGGCTCTCTGCCCTCAACCTCTCAATAACACACTGTGAAGCCCCATCCTTCACACCTTGATGATCAAGAGTGGCTCTCTGCCCTCAACCTGTCAACGGTACCCTATGAAGCCCTATCCTTCACACCTTAATGACCAAGCATGGCTCTCTGCCCTCAATGGCACCCTATGAAGCCCCAACCTTCACACCTTGATGACCAAGGGTGGCTCTCTGCCCTCAACGGCACCCTATGAAGCCCCATCCTTCACACCTTGATGACTAAGCGTGGCTCTCTGCCCTCAACTGCACCCTATGAAGCCCAATCCTTCACACCTTGATGACCAAGCATGGCTCTCTGTCCTCAACGGCACCCTATAAAACCCCATCCTTTACACCTTGATGACCAAGCGTGGCTCTCTGCCCTCAATGGCACCCTATAAAGCCCCATCCTTCACACCTTGATGACCAAGCGTGGCTCTCTGTCCTCAACCTCTCAACGGAACCCTATGAAGCCCTATCCTTCACACCTTGATGACCAAGCGTGGCTCTCTGCCCTCAACGGCACCCTACGAAGCCCCATCCTTCACACCTTGATGACCAAGGGTGGCTCTCTGCCCTCAACGTCACCCTATGAAGCCCCATCCTTCACATCTTGATGACCAAGCACAGCTCTCTGCTCTCAACGGCACCCTATGAAGCCCTACCCTTCAAACCTTGATGACCAACAGTGGCTCCCTGTTCTCAATGGCATCCTATTAAGCCCCATCCTTCACACCTTGACCCAGCGTGGCTCTCTGTCCTCAACGGCACCCTATGAAGCCCTATCCTTCAAACCCTTATGACTAAGAGTGCCTCTCTGCCCTCAACCTCCTCAGGCCTATCTTTGCATGGCTCTTTGTACTCAGCCCTCCATGGTCCAGTATGGTGCCCTGTCCTTGCACAGCTCTGCCCTCAGCCCTTCCATGACACAGTATAGCGCCCGGTCCTTGAAGGGGTCTCTTCCCTCAAACCCTCCATGATACAGTATGGTGCCCTGTCTTTGCATGGCTCTCAACTTCAAACCCCTCGAAGACCCAGCATAGAGCCATGTCCTTAAAATCTCAAAGATGCACTATAGAATTCATTATTTCTTCCTTCTCTGATTGGACAAAGAATCCTGCCCTTAACTCTTGCATGAATCCTCATGGCCCCCCTCGATCTCCAAGTATGGGATCCACCCACGAGGGATCAAGTCGAGGATATGATTTTTAATATTTCAATGATTAAGTATGGGACCCGGTCTAAAATCCCCTTAACGCTAGTGTGTGACACTCGGCCAGTACCGGTCAATGATTCAGCAAGTTGGAGAAGCCATTAACACCTCAGTGACCAGGCAAGTGATCTGCAACTAATCCCCTGAGGAACCAGTGCGGATCCCTGATAGTCTATTCAACTCTGGAATCACCCAGCATAGTATCCAATCTTGATCAGGCAGGTTCCCGCCTTGGACACTTTCATGAGCAAGTAGGAGATCTGGTCCATACCCCCTCAATTATCCTGATACTCTCAACAGCAATTACCACCTTGGTGACCTAGCAAGGGATCTTCTCACGAGCCCTGGATGGACTAGTATTCTAGTGTCTTTAATCCTCAATGATCCGTTAAGAAATCTTCCTTTAACCCCTTGACGATCCATGGACAGTCCAGAGTTCAACTCCTCAAGGACACATTATGGGGCCCTGACCTTAACCCTTAGACGACCCCTTTTGGAGAATACCCGCTTAACCCCACAAAGACCCACTATGGGATCTTGTCCTTAACCGCTGATGACCCATCACAGGATCTTCGCTTTGGAAACCCACTATGGGATTCTGCCCTTAACTCCTCAATGACGCACCATGGGATCCTGCCCTTAACCCATGATGACCCACAATGGGATACTGTCCTTAAAGCCACAATGATCAGCTATGAAGACCGTTGTTAACTCCACAAAGACCTACTATGGGATCTTGTCCTTAACCGCTGATGAGCCATCACAGGATCTTAGCCTTAGCAACCCACTATGGGATCCTCCCCTTAACTCCTCAATGAACCAGTATATAATCCTGCCCTTAACTCCTTAGTGACCCACCATGGTATCGTGCCCTTAACTCCTCAATGACCCACTACGGAATCCTGCCCTTACCTTAACCTCGATGACCCACTATGGAATCTTGCCCTTACCTTAAACCTCAATGACCCACCAAGGGATCCTGCCCTTAACCCTTGATTACCCATTATGGGATGCTGTCCTTAAAGCCACAATGATCAACTATAGAGACTGTCCTTAAACCCACGAAGACCTACTATGGAATCTTACCCTTAATCCCTCGATGACCCAGTTTGGTATTTTAGCCTTGCCTATCAATGACTCACCGCATGATCTTTCCCTTAACCCGCGATCACCCACTATACGATCCGGCCCTTAAACCAATGGTGACCTATTATGGAGACTGCCCTCATCTCCACTATGGGAGCCTGCCCTTAACCCCTTAATGATCTACTACAGGATCCTGTCCTTAACCCCTCAATGATCCACTATGGCATCCTGTCTTTAAACCCTCAATTACCCACTATGAGATCCAGCCCTTAAACCCTCAAGGACCCACTACGGCATCCTGCCGTTAACCCATCAATGACCCACTATGGCATCCTCCCTTCACCCCTCAATGACCCACTATGGCATGATCCCTTAACCCCCTCAATGACCCACGATGGCATCCTCCCTTCACCCCTCAATGACCCACTATGGCAGCCTCCCTTAACCCCTCAATGACCCACTATGGCATCCTGCCCTGAACCCCTTAATGACCCACTATGGCATCCTCCCTTAACCCCCTCAATGACCCACCATGGCATCCTCCCTAAGCCCCCCAATGACCCACTAGGGCATCCGACCTGAACCCCTCAATGACCCACTATGGCATCCTGCCCTTAACCCCTCAATCACCCACTATGGGAATTCTGCTCTTACCCAGCAACGAATGTGTTTTTGATGACTATGTACAGTAATTGCAATGTTTATTTGTATTACAGTTATTTTCTTCTTCCAAATTGAGATACTGGCTGGAAAGTAATTTATTCTTCCCTGATGAATCCTGAGTGCTGAGTCAATACCTCACCCCACCTCCCTGAATGAGCCTTGAACTTCCCAACTTCGCTACTTTGTGTTCAAGTCCTAATAGGATGCACTGGTGTTGAATTCTAGGTCCAACACTATGGTTAAGGCCCAGGACACAAGTGGTAAACTGATCGAATTAGCACAATCCTAGCCCTGTAACCCTGGATTAGGCATGGACAATTGAAGAAAAGAAAAGTTCACACAGGTACCCGTGGAGTCTGCTCTTACCCAAACCAGAAGCATCTCTCATCACCCTTCCCGAGTCAGAGCCCCAAAGAGTCTACATTCAGTGTTTGTATTGGCATCAGAAAGGGGAAGCAGCATCTCTGACATGTCAGGACCACAAGGGATCTACACCAACCCTAATCAGAATGGACTCCAGCTGGAGACCAAGAAGTGTCACTCATCTTTTCCATATAAAGGTCCCAGGAATCAGCAACCAATCAACCATCTCAGGGCCCCAGCTGTGTAAGGGGACAGAGAAGTGTCACTCGCCACCCTTCCTGCGGAGGGCCACCAGGGGTCTGCATCCACCTAGCTCGGCATTGGAGACCGAAGTGTCACCCACCACCCTTCCTGTGTCTGCACCCTACCACCCACCCAGCTGTGTTATCGAGACAGACGTGTCGCCCACCACCCTACATGTCTCTGTACCCACTCACCCAGCTGTGCTTTGAAGACCCTTCCCTTTTTAGGGCCAGAAGGAGCCTGCATTCACCCAACTCAATAACAATCGTAATCCCCAGACTGTCCTAATGTTCATGACGACGCTTCTCCATCACGCCTTCCCGTGTTAGGGCCTGGAGCTCAAGGAAGCCTTATATAGACCGGAGCATGGAAAGAGCATGCAAGCGCAGGCCAGGTATATGATTATAGTCATCAGAGCTGGTGCAGGGCCAGCTCCTGGAGGAGGATGGAGCAGGTGGCTGGAGAAGCTCACTCCTGGCAGTCAGACTCCGTCACCGGTAAATGAACGCTGAGGAAGCCTTTGCAGGAATGTAAATACTGCGCCTCTGCAACGTGCATAGGAGCCAAGTTCATCAAGTTATTGGTGGGACCAGTACATATGAACAGTTCCACTCAGAGATGAAACGACGAGAGTGCCCTGCAGGATGCCTTTATAGCAAGCATGATGGTCCATGGAAAAGACCCTGGAATGAAAACTCCCCCGAGCTCAAGAACAGTAATGAAGAGGCTAATTTACTAATTTTGTGCATCAACCAACCAGTGCTGGACGCCCAAGCTGGCCAGCGCTGGAACCCCAAAAGTAGGGACCAATTCTAATAAAAATAGATTTTCGTAGGCTATGTGCCACAATGTCATTTCATGAGAAGACGAGCTGTCACAACCTTATCACACCCTCCTTTACAGACAGGTGAGATAAAAGCGTAGCAAAGTGTATTGTATAGCCCTGCAAATTTACGACATACAGGGCGTATTTTCATACATAAACCACATTAAGGGTTCATAGAGGTTTATGATCATGTTTTTATAAGTGCCCTGAAGAGGCTGTTTGAGCGGCACAAAAAATAAAATAAATATTACTGCAAATGTGAATAAACTACTAATGTAAATCACACAGATGTTTTCCAGATATTGAAAATGAGTCCAAATGACGTTTATAAAAGAGGGATACACTTGTCTAGTGCCTTTGAAAAGGGTAGTTTTTTCAAGAAATCACGTCCTGCCTTGAAAGTTACATGCCCCGGTGCTGAAGGTATGAGGGGTGGCTGTGAACTGCCATCTTGCATGTCTGACACCCCACCTCAGTCACCGTTACAAACGAGGGGTCACTCCTTCACCCCTAGTCTTTGAGAAGCGGGGGGCTCTGGCAATACACGAGCCTCGTGCACACTCAGCCAGCAAACAAGGTGAAAGCTCCTGGCCCAACCCTGGGGCACATAATAGAAATTATTGTCAAGGCCCAGGCTCCACCAGCCCCTTACAGCCTGCGTCCACGGCAACATGTGTGCATTGGGGATGGGGGGGGGGGGAGCAACGTGCATGCAGCATGACAGCCTGAGTCTACGACAACATGTGTGAACTGGGGGTGCTGCCTGCCTGCAGAATGACAGCCTGCGTCTATGGCAACATGTGTGGGGTGGGAGGGCACCATGCATGCAGCATGACAGTGAGTCTGTGGCAACATAGGTGGGTTGGGGGGGGGGCACCATGCATACAGCATGAATGCCTTAATCTGTGGCAACATGGGTGGGGGCACTATGCATGCAGCATGACAGCCTGAGTCTATGGCAACATTTGTGGGGTGGGGGGCACCATGCATGCAGCATGACAACTTGAGTCTATGGCAACATGTGTGCATTGGGGATGGGGGTACTGCCAGATTGCAGGATGACAGCCCGGCAGAAGAACCCCTCAAACCGAGCTGCCTCACCAGGCTCTGTATTGTCCGCACAGCGAGTCCTGTGACATCTGAACCAGGGATACTGCAGCCAGGTGTCCATGCTTGTCTCGCTAGCGAACCCCCCTGAATTATCAACTACAGATACCGCAGCCGGGCCCCCCTTCAGCAAATCCCCTGAAATCTGAACTACAGATAGCACAGCCTGGGGCTCCTAAAGCGAACCCCTGAAATCTGAACTTCGGGTACCGCAGCCGGGTCCCTCTGAAGCAAACCCCTGAAACCTGAACTACAGATACTGCAGTGGGCCCCCCTGAAACCTGAACTACAGATACTGCAGCCGGGCCCCTCTGAAGAGAACCCCTGAAATCTAAACTATAGATATTGCAGTCCGCCCCCACCCCTCCCCAGAAGTGAACCCCCCGAAATCTGAACTACAGCTACTTCAGCCGGTCCACTCTGAAGAGAACCCCTGAAATCTGAACTAAAGATACCGCAGCTGGCCCCCCTGAAGTGAACCCCTGAAATCTGAGCTACAGATACTGCAGCAGCACCCCCTCCCGCCCCTCCGAAGCGAACCCCTTGAAATCTGAACTACAGATACCGCAGCAGCCCCCCTGAAGTGAACCCCCCTAAAATATGAATGAATTTTATTAACTGTTCAATTAATTAAAATCAGTACAGTAAAAGCAAACCCGCTGTTAAAAAAAGAATAATAATTGAACTAAACAGTTCCTCCCTCTTGCCCCCAGCCCCCACCCTCCCCTACCCATCCATATCCTGGCTTTGTGCTCAGCCGTTTACTCTTAGGCACAATATTCAATCCCCAGTATTGCTTGAAATTCATTTTTGATTAAAAACAAATTGATACAAAATTTTAAAAATGCTCAGACTTAATAGTTCTGATTAAAAGGGCGGCACTCCTCAGTGCCTGTCGGGGACCAGCCTGCTTCCTTCAGAGAGAATTGGCGTGTCAGTTACAGAAGCAAGATTGCATTCCTGCGAATCCTTTAAAGCAATCCTGATCAGGTGCGTGAATTTCCCCAATCTTGCTAAAATCATTGTCTTTGATTTGGAAAAGCATAAGGCTGAGGCTTTTCTGCAGGTCTTTGCTCCGGTAACAGTACAGATCAGGCAAAGGAGGCGCCGACGTTCATTATTCAGTTTGGGGCAGCAGCACAGAAGGTGCAGCCAGGATTCCTTCGGGAAAGAGCACAACCTACATTGTGCGTTTTCCCCCTTAAGTGCCCATGCTGGATTAAAATCAGCGATACGCAACATTGTAAGTCCCATAAAAAGTATTTTACTTCGAGCTTGCGGTGTCAGGGCCTCGCTTAGGTAGGGTTGGGCTTTTCCCAGCATGTACGAGTTGTTCAGTGACTCTAGGTTAGGACTGGAGTGAAGGGTCTTAAAGTCTTGAGCAAAGGATATACCACAGACTTGTTTATTTACTGCTTTCTTCCAGGCATTAAGCGGAATTTCCAAAAGCCGTAGGCTTGCTGCCTCCATCTTCAGTGTGTTAATAGCACAGCCAAGGCTGGTATGCAAGACTGACCCCACCTCCTCGAAGGCGGATCTCAATGGATATCTTAAGGAGTCTGCTGGAGCCATCAAAATCCTTAGGTATAGCTTTATAAGGTCCCCATGGCACGTCAGATCCAGCCTCCCGAGGCCAAGCTCCAATCTCAGCCTTGATTTCCTGACTGTCCTTGGAATAAGCAGCACTGATTTGTATGCTTTGGCTTGGACTAAATTTAAAAAAGCATCCAACGACCCAGGGAAGGCCAAGTGACCGTAACTGATGGCTGGAAGCAGTTTTGCTTTTAGAACAGTCAGTATTGGTCCAGCCGAAGGGCTTAGCAGATGTTGGCTCAGTTGTTTTAGCAGGTGCGTGACATTGTTGGCCTTGGAGGTCAGATGTTTCAAATGGATGTTCGCATTGGCCCGTTCTGAGAGCCAGACCCCAAGAAATTTGTAGGAAGCCACTGTGCCGATTTGCAGATCACCAATGAGCCATTGTGCTTTCCTTTTGAGGTGGTATCTCCCAAAGACGATTACCTTGGTCTTCCCCTGGTTGACTGTCAGGGAGTTAGCCGTATTAAAGCGATTCAACGCATGCAGGGCTGGTTGGAGGCCCACTTTGGTGTGATCCATTATTGCTGTATCATCAGCGTATTGTAGTACCGGCAGCCTCACACTTCCCAGCCTAGGCGCTACTAAGTTGGCGCCTTGCAGAGCAGCCCCCAGGTCTGCGATGTACAAATTGAAGAGGATAGGCGCCAACACACAGCCCTGTTTAAGCAGTTGTTTGTGGCAATTTTGGGAGTCACTGTGTAGGAGCTTGTTTTGACCCGCACCCAGGTATCCTCATATAGGGATCTTATTGCGTTCAGTAGTTTAGATGGAATTCCCCAGTTGTCTAATTTCCACCATAACCTTCTGCGATCCACTTAGTCAAAAGCTGTGCTGTAATCTATGAAACAGAACAATGGAAGACTTTTCTTACTCACCTCCAGGGTTGATAAATGAGCTAACACCATGATGATATCCAAAGTCGACGATTGTGACCTAAAGCCCGACTGATACAGGGGATTATGCCTTTTTCTTGTGCCCAAGACTCCAGATCCTTCAGGAGGAGATGAGCGTAAGCCTTTGCTTCAAGATCAAGAAGGGCAATAAGCCTGTAGTTTGATGGCTTCAAACGGTCGCCTTTTTGAAAGATGGGGACAAGTATACAGCTCCTCCAAGAATCTGGTGTCCTAGCTGTAGAAAGGATGTTGTTAAAGAGCGGGGTTAGAATTGCTGCCCAGAAGTCCGGCGCTATTTTAAATACAAGGTGCAGGTAACCCATTTGGCCCAGGAGCTCCATCGTTCCTCATTTTCTTTAAGGTCGTGATAACCATGTCGGAATTTATCAAGCCTGGCGACATGCAATGCTCCTCTTCCCAGGTGCTCTGATCTGTAGGACTATTGTCAAGGGGGACATTCGAATCTTGGAGGTTTATATTATTTAGCCGGCTCTGCCCCTCTCCCCAGCTCATCGCTTCAGAGCTACCTTTATTGGAGGGAGCGTACGAGTATAGTTGCGTTACGTAGTTAAAGCAATCATGCTCCGCCACTCCGTTTTCTCTTGGTGCCCCTTGACTGCTCAACTGATTGATGTGCCTCCACAGCCCGGAGGTGTTCTTTTCCTTCAACAGAGAACACGGAGCCATTCCCTTTCTGTATGTTCCTTTTTGTGTTCCCACAGTTTCTTTCTTAAGGCCGACCGTAGAGCTGTAACAGACAGTCCCTCAGCTGGTATGCCCGCTCTTTTCCTTGCTTGTAAGGCCTTACGGAGGGCCAGTTTGCCTTCAAGTATGTCTTTTGGGTGGCGTTTGCTTCCTACAATCGATGGCACTTTGATTCACGGACGTTGATGCTGAGGGTTTCCCAGCTTCAATTGGAGGTCCTCTACGATGTTCTCCCAATCCTTTATAGGTGATAGATGAGTTGGTGGAGTGCCTTCCTGCTTCAGATCCAGCCAAGCTCGCATCTTCTCTCCTATATTTTCAGACCATTTTATCCTCCGGAGGACTTTATGCTTTTCTTCCCCTCTCGACTCTCCTATTGGTTGAAAGATGGTAGCTATTGGTACTTCAAGCTGGATCACAGCTCTCAGGGGCCTGTGATCACTTTCGGCCCTGTCCTCGACTTCGAAATCTTTCTGTCTGGCTGCGATGGTTTCACTGACTACGATATAGTCGATTCTCGAGATATTCCGAAAGGTTGGTTTCGGATGTCAGGATGTCGAACGTGCTTCCTTTAGTATGCGAGTTGTGCATAGCTTGTGATTTTTGAGGCGATTGTAGAGGGGTTCTGCCCGGCACTTGCACAGGGGAGGGGAGTTCACTTTATCTAGATCCCTCAGATTGAAGTCCCCCGCTATGATTACGTGATGGGATTTATATCTGATTAGGAGATCATCTAGTGTCCGTGTCAGCGCATCCATAGTCTTTCATAATGGTCTGTGCTGGATTGATGTAGCAGTTTATTAGCAGGAGGCGAAGCGGATGGGAATTTAGAATCAGGCCTCTGATCAGTAGAGCTTGTATCCCAGGGGTGGTAGATTGGATTTCTGTGGCCACAAGGCTGCAGGCATGTTTTAGAAGGACTGATAGACCGCCGGACAGCCGACCAAAGAGGTTCCTTTTTGTTGCTGCTAAATGAGGTTCGTAATACCCTGCCAATGGACAGGGCCCATGTCTCTTGGAAGCATAGTATGTCTCCCTTCTCTAGGAACTCCTTCGTATTATCTCCTTTTGTGATTTTGCTGATCCCTGCGATGTTCCATGAGATTATAGTCCGTTGCTGCTGAAATGGGTTTGTTCCCCTTGCCTCCGCCTTGCCGGGCCTGGTGCCACGATTGTTAGGAATAGTGCTGCTGGATTTTTAATGTTCCTGTTTGATCTGGAGCAAAATGGCTTACATTTATGGCCCGCTGATTAAGACAAGAGATCCTAATGCCCATAGGGGCCTTAGAGCCAGTCCAACTGCTACTGTGGGCCCCATGGCTGTTGGTCCCACACAGGACGGACCAGGGGCCCTTATCCCCGCTATTATCTACTAGGACATGTGGATATTTTGATTGTGGCGGAAGCTGGACATCTATGCCCCACTCTGCGAGTTGTTGTGATTAGTCCAGTGCTGCTTGTTGGGAGTCTCTTTTGCTTCAGACCTACCACTGTGGAATCGCCATGAGTATCCCCCTGGAGACTCATAAATCTAACCCATTCCAAGTCTTCCGTTTGAATTTGTTCCAGAGTGGCTATATGTTTGAAAAGGCGGAGGATATTGCTCCAATTCAGGATGTCATGCTGTCCCATGATGTAGTATCTCGGGGAAAGAACCACCTCGTAGACATTTGTTGTGGAGTCTGTGGTTGAAACCACATCTCCTATGCCTGGTGCATGGACTTCCAAGCTTATCGCAGGGCTTGTACTTGCTGGATGTTTCAAGGTATTTCCTGCTTGGTTCCTGATTTTCCATCCTTGTGTGCTCACTGCTCGTCTGCTTCTCGGTACTTGGCTGAGATTGTGATGGGACAGCCAAATGCGGCAGTGTAATAGCGGTCGTTGCCTGGATGGTTATGTCCACCGGTGCGGTACATGTTCCAACCGCTATTTCCTGCTCTGGAGAAAGACTTGGTCTGGCAGGAGTCTTAGGGACCTTTGCAATGGTGTGTCTTGGTGATATTGTCTGCTCTTGGTGGTCTCCATGGGTCGGGCCAGACGAGGCATCCGTCTTGCCCCCCCTTTTTGGCTGTAAATATTGGATAAAGCTATCTGTTTTTAAAATCACTGTGGGGGGAAGTGATCTGCATTCCATAGCTGTGGTTGCCTCCGTTTTGATCTTTGAGTGGTTTCCTCAGCTTTCCTTTTGCTCTCCTTGATAGGGGGGAATCTGGTCTGTCTGTTGTGCTTGGGGCGCCGAGATCTTGAGTAGTGGTTGTTGGAGCGTCGCTTTCCCTGCTGCCGACCCTGTGTTTGCCGGGAGTTGTGTCGGGCCCTTTGACAGGGCTCCCCGGCCTTTGTACCCGATTGTGTTAGTCTGTCTGTTAACTTCGGGCCTTGTGGGACTGCCTCCTTCTTGCTCGAAGCAGAGTGGTGAATGTTTGGGGGCACCAGGCCATCTGTTGTGCTGGAAGTCGACATATCCCTACTTCCTCTGACGATCTCTACTATGTCCGCTAGGACCCCAGGGAGAGAAGCCCACTTGTCAATGAGTATTGGGCAGGAGCATGCGCCAGGGTTGGTATCAAGATCCCGAACTATCCTGTCTTCCAGATCTTCCACCCTGGTGCTTAAATTAACTAGGTGGGCTGCTATTGATGGCAGGAGGTCTATTTGGACCGCCATCTTTGATGATTGCCACAGTAATGCTCTGTTTAAAAAACTGTTTAAATCACGTGTGGACATTTTTTGTAGATCTTCATTAGCGTTGTCGTTCGATAGATAGCAGTCCACCTTAGAGTCCCGTGGAAGCTCTAATAGCCCTATCAGTTTTGGGGTTAGCTCAAGAGTTTTCAATCTTTGGACCCAATTTCTGGAGGAAGGAGGCAGTAAGGTCCTCTGCCACTGGAGAATCTAGAGTCGGATCATCTATAGATAAGACAATGCTTGAGGCTGATGGAGGAGGCTCGGTGTTCACGATATTCTGGGCTTCTTGGTCATCTTTTATTTTTGGTCCAGTGGATTTGTGCTACTGTCACTAGAGCGTGTTCCACTTTTGTCAATGCTGCCTCATATTTCCTGTCGATTGAGGGATCAAGGGCCTTTTCTTTGGACGAGGGTATAATGTCGCCGATATGTGACCCGGTGATAAGAGTCATCCATTTCCTGCTCACTGCAGCTTGCCGGACTTGAAAATAGTCCTCTTTTGGGAGTATGCGGGCAGTGAGGGGGCTTTCTACTCGCACTTGTGTTACTAGTTTCCTGTGAAAAGCATGTGTCGGAACCGGGAGGTGGTCTCCCTGAGATTCGTCTATTTGACAGCACTGAACAGTGCCCAGAGCGGTGCTGGGGTTGCCACTTTTTTGAAAAAAGTGGCTAATTAATCCCCTTTGCGGGGCGGCTTGGAGGGTTTTGTTAGGGGTCGATGACAGCATTGTACTCCTTGTGATCCTTTTTATTGGCGATTGCAGGCTGACCATTTCTTCAGGGTTCGTAAGTGAGCGGTCCTTTTTGGGTCCCATCTTGCTGAACCACACAATGTAGTGATTTATCCATCTAAGCGGGCCGTCTGGTCTGGGGAAGCATTGATACTGCTAAAGTGCATGAGTGATCGAACCACCAAGTCCTGTCTGGTGTAAGGATTTTGAGATGGTTTTGTAAGACCCATGCTTGGACTACTGCCGGTGCCTACGCGATGCTTCCCAATTGATGGGCAGTCTACTGCTTTTCCTTTGATTGGCCCTGCTGTTGAACGTGGGCTCTGGATTTCACTGCTCCACTCAGCCGTCCCAGTACGCCGTCCGGCCATCCCGTTGTACTGCCACCCCCTCACAATGCTTGAGGGCGCGGGGGAGGCTTGATGCCAACTGGCAGCAGAAGGCAGGAGGAAGGGAGCACAGCGTCGACAGAAGACCTGCAGGGTGTGGCAGGGCAGCACAAGGCAGGAGGGAGGGGGGAGCCCCTGAAATCAGAACTACAGATACAGCAGACACCCACCTCAAGCGAACTGTGAAATCTGAATTACAGATACCATAGTCGGTCCCCTGAAATTTGAACCCGGGACGCTGCAGCCAGGTCCACCCGCAGCAAACCTAATGGAACCTGAACAAGGAATGCTGAAGCCAGACCCAGACCCTCCCCCCACCCCCCAGTGATCCTTCTAACATTGGAAGCTGCGATCCTGCAGCCGGCCACCCAGCAGCAATCCCTCTGAGATATGCCCACAGATACTGTTGTCCGACCCATCACCTGCGATCTCTCACACAATGTGAACGAGGGATGCTGCAGGCAGGACCCCCCTCCCCACCCCCAGTGATCCTTCTAACATTGGAACCTGCAGCCGGCCATCCAGCAGCAATCCCTCTGAGATATGACCACAGATACTGTTGTCCAACCCATCTTCTGCTGGAAGCTAGACTGTAGGCAGACAGACAGACAAACCCCTGTCAACACCCAACTGTGTGACATCTGTAAGAGCGCGCACATCCAGAGAAAGGACTCGCCCAGACCTTCCTTGCGTTCAGAGATGCTCCTGCCGGCCGAGCTGGTTGAACTGAGGGAGCAAGCGAAGCAGGGAAGGTGCACTGAAGTCCAAGCACAGCTTCAGAGGGTACCACAAAGGCACCCAAAAGAAGAATGAGCAGCAGCGTGGATCACCACCAAGGAGGGGACAGAGTTTCCTCACTGGATGCAAAGATGCGATCCCCAACAAGGCCGTACTGCCCATCCCAACACGGTGACCACTCCCTTTTCATCATTCCGAACCATGATCTAAAACTATGGGTCCAATGTTGTAAAAAGAATGAAGGCATCTCACCCATGGGATACCGAACATCAGGCTTCAAGGAGCTGCTCATAGCACAGACAAGACAACCAACCTCAGGCTTCAAGGAGCTCCTTCTATCACAGACAACCGACATCAGGCTTCAAGGGGCTCCTATCACAGACAACCAACATCAGACTTCAAAGAGTTCCTTCTATCGAAGACAACCGGCTTCAGGGAGCTCCTCATAGCACAGACAAGACAACCAACATCAGGCTTCAAGGAGCTCCTATCACAGACAAGACAACCAACCTCAGGCTTCAATGAGCTCCTATCACAGACAAGACAACCGACCTCGGGCTTCAAGGAGCTCCTCATAGCAGACAAGACAACCAACATCAGGCTTCAAGGAGCTCCTATCCCAGACAAGACAACCGACGTCAGGCTTCAAGGAGCTCCTCATAGCAGACAAGACAACCAACATCAGGCTTCAAGGAGCTCCTTCTATGAAAGACAACCAACATCAGGCTTCAAGGAGCTCCTGTCACAGACAAGACAACCAACATCAGAGTTCAGGGAATTCTGCATATCGCAGACCCGATACCCAACATTGGGCATTAAGGAAACCCTTCTATCGCAAGCCAGACAGCTAACCTTAGCCTTCAAAGAGTTCTCATACCACAGACTTGACAACATTGGCTTTGACCGAGTTCTTCATACCACAGACTTGATGTCTAACATGAGCATTCAAAGAGTTTTTCAAATCACAGACCGACACCTAACATGGGCCTTCAAAGAGTTCTCATACCACAAGCCTGACACCTAACAGCAGCCGTAAAAGACTTCTTTATTTCTCAGACCTGAAGCCCAACATTGGCTTTCAACAAAATCTTTATGATAGATCGGCTGAACACAAGCCATCACACCAAGATCAGCTGTCCATAAACATACAAAATAATCTGTACGCTCAAAACAAAAAAAGTTCATAGAACAATCCACCTCATGGCTACTGTTCAGGAAAACGCTTGCAGGGCTAATCAGACAACAAAATAGTCCCAAGAATGTCAGTCCAGGCCAAATCATCAGGTTGAAGAAAAGAGGTGGCTATCAAGAACATGAGATGAACGTCCGCACTTCGGTACATAAGGTGCACCAGCAGTTGTCTGCCAGGATCCTTCCGGAGCCAACGTCCTACGACAGAGCTCTTACTTCAGGAGGTAACAAGTGAATAGTGATGGCGGGCACTATTCAGTCATCAATACCACTAACCCTTCATAATGAACCAGAATCGCTACCACCAAACCCTCCAAAGACCTGGACCTCAACTTGGCGCCCCTCTCAGGACACTCGTGGACATCCTTGGAGGCTGTCTGGAAGCACAAATCCAAATCAAAGAGTTCTTGAGTAACGGAGCTGTGAAGGTACATCTCGATCACTGCCGTGAACCACAGTACTGAAACTAAAAGAACCTCTACACCACTCTCCAGAACTATTACCACTTTTAATTAATGTCGCTAGGCCCATTTTTAGAACACTGAGCAACACTACCTTTTTTCAATCTTTAAATTTTTCTTCATTCTTACCTAAAAAAAGTTATTTTCACTTTTCCCTCTGGAAGCTACTTTTATAGATCTTTCTTCGCTGCTCTGGTGTCCCACTCACTGTTCGGACCCAGACACAGCAGGGGAGATGGATCAGGCAGGCAAGGCGCCATCTGCAGAGCCCCAGAGCCAACACAAGGACACACCTCTCCTCCCCAGAATGCCTGCAACAGTAAGGGTTCTAACAGCACAAAGTGTCATCTATGCCCTTTGCAGCGCCGACAGGGACGTTCCTGAGAACTGACCGCTTGTTGTCAGCCAATCAGACACGATACACCTGCATTTAAGGCTGCCCCTCCCAGCCCTGCCCTGATGTGCTGTTTTGGTTCTGAGAGAAAACTCTGAAGTCAGGGCCTAGGAATAACAAGTCAGGCATTTGTTTCAAAGTTCTGGGGTCGATAGTTCAAGCGTCAATTATTTTTGGAAACGAAACCCTGGAAGATGAAGTTATGAACCACAACAAGTTCTGCCTGGTAAGGGCTAGTGTGGGAAGTAGGTGTACACTAAAATACATCTTGCAAGGCTTAGCAGAGTCCGAAATATAAGACGGGACGCCAGCTACAGCCTTTGATTCTGCAGGACCCACAGCACAGATCCCAGCCTGCAGCATCCTGAACAGTGGGCTCCAAGGAGTAACAGCACCTCGAGGGCCTTCTGGACACATGCCCACCACCTTCATAATGTGACCCATCGTACATCTCTAAAGTCTGGTCAGGACCAGAGCACAGATCCCAGCCTGGAGATGCTCCGTGGCCTTCATAATGTGACCCATTGCACATCTCTATAGACTGGCCACCAGGGACGCTTCGACACACTCTGAATGAAAACATCTCACGGCATCCCGACTGAGGAAGAGAGGCAGGCCACATATGACGGTTCTCACGAATGAGGAAGAGAGCCAGGCCGCATATGACGGTTCTCACGAATGAGGAAGAGAGCCAGGCCGCATAGGATGGTTCTCACGAATGAGGAAGAGAGTCGAATGAGGAAGAGAGTCAGATGTGGAAGAGAGTCAGATGTGGAAGAGAGTCAGATGTGGAAGAGAGTCAGATGTGGAAGAGAGTCAGATGTGGAAGAGAGTCGGATGTGGAAGAGAGTCGGATGTGGAAGAGAGTCGGATGTGGAAGAGAGTCGGATGTGGAAGAGAGTCGGATGTGGAAGAGAGTCGGATGTGGAAGAGAGTCGGATGTGGAAGAGAGTCGGATGTGGAAGAGAGGCGGATGTGGAAGAGAGGCGGATGTGGAAGAGAGGCGGACACGTACGATGGTTCTTAAGCATGAAGGAGAGAGCCAGGCTCCATAGGATGTTTCACAGAGATGAGGAAGTGAGCCAGGTTGCATAGGATGGTTCCCATAGATCAGAAAGAGTCAGGCTGCATAGGATGGTTCTCATGCAACACATAAGGAAGAGAATCAGGCCGCATAGGGTAGTTTTCACAGATGAGAAAAAGCAAGGATGCATTGGCTGGTTCACACAGATGAGGAAGAGAGCCAGGCTGCATAAGATGGTTCATACAGATGAGAAAATGAGCCAGGTTGCATAGGATGGTTCTTGCGCATGAGGAAGAGAGCCAGGCTGCATAGGATGGTTCTCACAGATCAGAAAGAGAGCCAGGCCACACAGGATGGTTCATACGGATGAGGAATAGAGCCAGATGAGGAAGAGAGTCAGATGTGGAAGAGAGGTGAACACATAGGATAGTTCTCACGGACAAGGAAGAAAGCCAGATGAGGAAGAAAGCCAGCCCGCACAGGATGATTTTCACCGATGAGGAAGCGAGTCATACCGCGTAGGATAGTTCACACGGATGAGGAAGAGAGCCAGATGTGAAAGACAGGCAGATGCATAGGATGGTTCATACGCATGAGGAAGAGCGTCAGGCCGCATAGGATGTTTCTAACGAATGAGGAAGAAAGCCAGGCCGCGTACGATGGTCCTTACGAATAAGGAAGAGAGGCGGGCCACATAGAATGGTTATAGGGATGAGGAAGAGAGCCAGATGTGGAAGAGAGGCGGACACATAGGATGGTTCTTAAGCATGAAGAAGAGAGCCAGGCTCCATAGGATGGTTCACAGAGATGAGGAAGTGAGCCAGGTTGCATAGGATGGTTCCCATAGATCAGGAAGAGGGTCAGGCTGCATAGGATGGTTCTCATGCAACACATGAGGAAGAGAATCAGGCCGCATAAGGTCGTTTTCATAGATGAGAAAGAGCAAGGATGCATTGGCTGATTCACACAGATGAGGAAGAGAGCCAGGCTGAATAGGATGGCTCTCACGGATGAGAAAGAGAGCCAGGCCACATAGGATGATTCTCATGAATGAGGCAGAAAGCCGGAAGAGAGCAAGATGAGCAAGACAGCCATGCCGAATAAGATGGTTTTTATGGACGAGGAAGAGAGCTGGGCCGCTCATGGCGGTTCTCACAGATGGGGAAGAAAGGAAGGCCACACAGGGTGGTTCTCACAGATGAGGAAGAGGGCTAGATAAGGAAGAGAGACAGATGAGGAAGAAAGCCAAGCCGCATAGGATGTTTCTCACGAATGAGGAAGAGAGCTAGGCCCCATTTGTTGGTTCACACGGATGAAGAAGAGAGCCAGATGAGGAAGGGAGGCGAATGCATAGGATGGTTCTAACGGACGAGGAAGAGAGCCAGATAAGGAAGAGAGTCAGCCCGTACAGGATGGTTCTCACAGATGAGGAAGAGTGTCGGACCGCATGGAATGGTTCACACGGATGAGGAAGAGAGTCAAGCCGCATAGGTTGGCTTACACGGATGAGGAAGAGAGCCAGGCTCCACAGGATGGTTATCAAGGATAAGAAAAGAGACAGATAAGGAAGACAGCCAGATGAGGAAGAAAACCAGGCTACATAGGATGGCTCACACGAATGAGGAAGAGAGCCAAGCTGCATAGGATGGTTCTCACGGATGAGGAACAGAGCCAGGTTGCATAGGATGGTTCCCACAGATCAGGAAGAGAGCCAGGCTGCAAAGGATGGTTCTCACGGATGAGAGACTCAGGCCGCATAGGATGGTTCTCATGGATGAGGCAGAAAGACGGATGAGGAAGAAATCCAGATGAGGAAGAAATCCAGATGAGGAAGAGAGCCAGGCCGCATAAGATGGTTCTTATGGATGAGGAAGAGTGCTGGTCCACTTATGGTGGTTATCACAGATGGGGAAGAAAGGCAGGCCACACAGGATGGTTCTCACGGATGAGGAACAGAGCCAGGCTGCATAGGATGGTTCTCACGCATGAAGAAGAGGGTCAGGCCGCACAGGAGGCACCCAGGCTGAGAAAGGGAGCCAGGCCACATAGGATGGCTCTCACGAATGAGGAACAGAGCAAGGCCCCATACGTTGGATCACACGGATGAGGAAGAGAGCCAGACGAGGAACAGCACCAGCCCACAAAGAATGGTTTTCACGCATGAGGAATTGAGTCAGGCTGCATAGGACGTTTCTCACAGATGAGAAAGAGTGGGGCCGCTTAGGGTTGTTTTCACGCATGAGGAAAAAAGAGCCAGGCCGCATAGGGCGGTTCTTACAAATGAAAAAGAGGCTGCACAGGACAGTTCTTAAGGATGTGGAAAAGAGCAAGGCCATATAGGATGGTTCTCATGGATGAGGAAGTGAGCCAGGCCGCACTGGATAGTTCTCATAGATGAGGAAGAGAGCCAGGCCGCATAGGATGGTTCTCACGGATGAGAAAGAGCCAAGCCGCATAGGATGGTTCTCATGGATGAGGCAGAAAGACAGATGAGGAAGAGAGCCAGGCCGCATAAGATGGTTCTTATGGATGAGGAAGAGAGTCAGGCCACATAGGATGCATCCCGGCTGAGAAAGGGAGCCAGGCCACATAGGATGGCTCTCACGAATGAGGAACAGAGCAAGGCCCCATATGTTGGTTCACACGGATGAGGAAGGGAGCCAGATGAGGAAGAGCACCAGCCCACAAAGAATGGTTTTCACGCATGAGGAAGAAAGTCAGGCCGCATAGGATGGTTCACACTGATGAGGCAGAGAGCCAGGCTGCATAGGGTGTTTCTCACAGATGGGGAAGAGAGTGGGGCCGCATAGGGTGATTTTCACACATGAGGCAAAGAGCCAGGCCGCATAGGGTGGTTCTCACGAATGAAAAAGAGGCCGCATAGGACAGTTCTTAAGGATGTGGAAGAGAGCAAGGCCATATAGGATGGTTCTCACAGATGAGAGAGCAAGCCAGGCCGCACAGGATGTTTCTCACAGATGAGGAAACAAACCAGGCTGCATAGGATGGTTCTCACAGATGGGCAAGAGAGCCAGGCTGCATAGGATGGTTCTAACAGAAGAGGAAGAGAGCCAGGCCGCATGGGATGGTTCTCACAGATGAGGAAGAGAGTCAAGCCACAAAGGATGGTTCAAACCAATGAGGAAGCGAGCAAGGCCGCACAGGATTGTTCTCATAGATGAAGAGCCAGGCGCAGCACAAGATGGTTCTCACAGGTGAGGAAGAGTCAGGTCGTATAGGATGGTTCTCACGGATGAGGAAAAGGGCCAGATGAGGAAGAGCGCCAGGCCGCGTAGGGTTGACTCTCAGGAATGAGGAAGAGAGCCGGGCCGCACAGGATAGTTCTCACAGATGAGGAAGAGAGCCAGGTTGCATTGGAAGGTTCTCACAGATTAGGAAGAGAGCCAGGCCACAAAGGATGGTTCTCACAGATGAGGAAGAAAGCTGGGCTGCATAAGATGGTGCATAAGGAGAAAGAACCGCCACGGTCCCTCCACTGCGGTCTCACCAAGGGCGCCACCGGACCCTGGGTTCTGCCTTCTCCAGGCCTAAGACAGCTATTTAGCACATTATTGATTCTTTTCGCGCACCGCATCTTTTTAAAGCCTGTCGCTGGCATAATTTCCCCAGAGACGCTGGTGGGAAGACATGAAAACACAGAAGCCGCTTTCCTCGGTCTGTCAGCACTTCGATGACGCAAACATGAACAGATATCCGAATTAGAACCAGACCCAGGTGGGCTGTGAGAAACACCTCTGAGGGGTGAGGGGCTGAGGTACGAGATGAGTACCGTGGGGGGGGGGGGCATAGTGGGGGGGTAGCCAGTGGGGGTGGAGCAAAGTGTGAGGAGCTCAGCAAGGAGCACATAAGAGGTACTGCTCGCGGGACACAAAGGAGGGAGATAAAGGTCAGGGGAAGTCGAGAAGTATAAAGGCTTGAGGGGCAGGTGTAGAGGGGGCTCAGCAAAGACTACACAAATGGTACCTTTTGAGGACTAAAGAGAAAGGATATAAACGCCTCGGGGTACACAAAGCATTCAGACTGGGGCCTCACACAGTATCTCACAAGAAAGAGGTACACAAACTATGCAAGGCAGGGTCTCAGACGGGGTACAGAAAGGATACAGGCTAAGGTCTCACAGGGGCTATATTACAAGGGGTACAAAAAACATACAGGCTAGCGCCTCACGTAGAGGGTATGTCACAAGGGATAAAGTACACAAAGCATACAGGCTAGGGCCTCACACAGAGGGTACACACAAAGAGGTACACAAAACATACAGGCTAGCACCCTTACGAAGAGTATCTTACCAGTGAGAAGTACACAAAGCATACAGGCTAGGGCCTCACACAGAGGGTATGACAGAATGCATAAGTCATACAGGCTAGGGCCTCACAGAGGGTATCACAGAAAACACAAAGCATACAGGCTAGGGCCTCACACAGAGGGCACCACAGAATGCACAAAGCATACAGGCTAGGGCCTCACAGAGGGAATCTCACAAGAAAGAGGTACACAAAGCATACAGGCTAGGGCCTCACACAGAGTAACATAAGGCACACAAAGCATAAAAGCTAGGGCCTCAAACAGAGGGCACATCACGGGGTGCGCACGGCACAGCCAGACAGCTCGAACACTACAATTACACGAATGGCTCTTGAAAGCTACACAAATGGTTGCTAACACCAAGTATCAGCTGGGGCTCTCTCACAACAAATCTCACAGCGTACCCAAGAGCACACTGACGGGACACAAACAGAAGGGCTATCCCTCAAGTTAGTTGTGCCTCTGAAGACACAGCAGTCCCCCAGGTTACAGACTCAGTTTGTACAGCAGACCTATATCACTGGGTACACAAAGTTCCTAAGCTGCGACCTGAAAAAGCAGGGTTGGTCTATTCACACCTCAAATCAGTGAAGCACTCTTAAACAAAGAACCCAAGCAGATTGGTTTCTGTTGCTTGGAGCTGGTGAGATGGACAACACAAGGCAGCAGGAAGCATCGTACTCACATAAGAAGCACAGCACTGCCATCAAGTGGACACTTGGATACCTGCAGCACACTATCCCAAGAGAGGTCACTTCAGCACACCAGCAGCTAGCATAGAGGGGGGCATCTGGGGTCCAAGACATCTATAATGCGTGCAGGATTCGTCCACATCACCTCTTACAGGGAAGGGAGAAGAGAGACGGGGACTGGACTGCCAGTGAAGTGAGTGCCTGGGTACCAATACACACGGGTGTACCCAACCAAACAAATGCATGGACATGTCTCTCGCATACAGCAAGAGGTGCAGGCAACTGGTACAACCAGCTTAAAAGTAAACAATGGCAGCACATCTCAACTGCAGGTTCTGCATTCTACTGGATCATGAGACACAGGAGAACCAGTGACACGATAAGTAGAATGTTATGGCATGAAAGGAAGAGGAGGATGAGGTGGAGGCAGGCACTGATCTGCAACAGTGAGAACTTGGAGATAGTGGAAGAACATGGACTGCCAGGTGATGGCTGGAGAGAAAGGGGGAGGCAGGTAATGGAGGAAAAGAGGGGGACAAACATTGACGGAAGAGGCAGGCACAGATGGACATGGTCTGGTGCCGTTCATCCCTAGCGGAGGGATGAACGGAGAAGCAGATACTGGTGGAAGAGGAGGTGATGGGGGCTGGTAGAAGAGAGATGGACAGGCACTACTTAAAGTGGGGAAGGCACTGGTGGAAGGGACAGGCACTGGTGGGACAGCATTGGTAAAAGTGAGGGGACAGGCTCTGGTGAAAGAGAGGGCAACATGCAGGAGGAAGAGGATGGAGGGCGTTGGTTTGCTGGTTAGCCTACTTCCTACTTGCTCAGTGGAGAGATCTCGCTATACATTAATAGTGAGGGTGCTTACATTTTATATGGATAAAACAGAAGATATTAGGATACCTAAACTATTATTTGCAACTCATGGTCCCTTATGCAAACAGGTCTCCATTTCAAAACAGTCTCTCTCACCAGCCCTTTCATCTTATTTTTTGCGATACAGCTAATAAGACTGACTGGTAAACCAAAAGCTCACTGCCCTAGATATGAAGCAGCTACTGCAGAATTATTGAGAAATATTCCCATTTCGTAGATTTGTAAGGCAGCCACTTGGAGATATGGTCATACCTTTAGGAGCCATTACTCTTGATCCAGACTTTAGAAGACATGACCAAGCAGGGCATGCCTCCTTGAAAAAACTCCTCAGTTTATTGATTTTTCTTTTTCCTCTCCTATTCTATTCAGTGCTTATCACTGGGGATTCCCTAAAGGAGTAGGAATGCTTTTTCACCTGTAATCCTAGTTTTACACTTAAATCATGTGCAACCCACCCTCCTCCTCAGTGAAAGGGATAAAGGAAGTTAATATTTTTCTGTAGTTGTACCCTTTGACTCCTTTGGAAAACAAAATCCCACAACTGGAGCAACTGCCACTGAAAAGCACGATGGGAAACTGGAGGAGGGCTGTGAGCCTTTAAAGCTGCAGTGTCAGCTTTTCAGCCTTACACAGCTGCAGCCTATATGGCTTGATTGCTCTGTGTTTTCCTTTCATTTTCAAAAAAAAGTTTGAGAGATTTTTTCCTTGCCACCTAGATCTGTTTTTAAAGGCTGCTAAATTATTTTATTTAAACTGAGATATGGCCTCTCTAAAAAAAAAATTTTTAAAAGGTGAATGGGAAGGAAAATGCTACTTGCCCAGTATGCATCTGCTCTTGGCATGTAGAGCTGTAGATTCACATGCTTTACATAAGTCTGCCATCTAGTGTTGGGTCCGGATGTTTGCACTTTGGTTTTGTTCGAAGAAGTCTTTTCCAGTCACGAGGTAGGTGACTACTCCTTTCGGTGATAGTGCGCATGGGCATCGACTCCATTGTTAGATTGTTTTCCCGCAGAGGGTGAGAATGGAGTTAGTAAGAGTAGAATAGAGATGTTCATGTGTATGTATCCAAGTAAGATATTACTGCAACAGGTATAGGTACCCGGGGAGGCGGGTGGGCGCATGTGAATCTACAGCTCTACATGCCAAGAACAGATGCATACTGGGTAAGTAGCATTTTCCGTTTCGAGGCATGTGAGCTGTAGACCACATGCTTTGCATAGACTATACAGCAGTAATCTCCCAAAGCGGGGGCTAACCTGTAGCTGTTGCAGTGGTTTGAAAGAGTGTACGAAGAACTGCCTGGCCTACATTAGCTTGTTGTCTTGCTAACACATCTACACAATAGTGTTTTGTGAATGTGAGAGGTGTAGACCATGTTGCAGCTTTGCAGATGTCGGCTATGGGAATGTTTCCTAAGAAAGCTATGGAAGCCCCCAGTTTGCGAGTGGAATGCGCTCTAGTGGGAACTGTTAGAGTCCTTTTTGCTTTTGCATAACATGTCTGAATACATTTGACTATCCACCGTGCAATACCAGAGTTAGAAATGGGATTGCCTTTGTGAGGTGGAGCAAAAGCAACAAAGTTGTTTAGTTTTACGAAAAGGCTTTGTCCTTTCTATGTAATAGAGTAATGCTCGTTTAACATGTAAGGTGTGTAGAGCACGTTCTGCCACAGAATCTGGTTGAGGAAATATCACAGGCAACTCAACAGATTGGTTGATGTGGAATGCAGAAATTACTTTGGGTAGAAATTTAGGGTTAGTAAGAAGAACCACTTTGTTTAGGTGTACTTGTAAAAATGGTTCTTCTATGGTTAGTGCCTGAAGCTCACCCACTCTCCTCAGCGATGTGATGGCAAAGAGGAAAGCAACTTTCCAAGGGAGAAATTGTAGTTCACATTTATGCAATGGCTCAAAGGGTGGACCCATTAGTCTGGTAAGAACGATATTAAGGTTCCACACTGGGGCAGGTGGAAGTCTTGGTGGAATAACTCTTTTGAGTCCTTCCATAAAGGCCTTAATAACAGGCACTCTGAAAAGAGACAGATGTGGTCTATTCTGAAGGTACACTGCTATTGCAGCGAGATGTAAGCATATAGAGGTGTATGCTATATTGGACCGCTGTAAATGCAGTAAATAGCAAATAATATATTTTTAACTGCAGCATCAAGCGGGTTAATTTGGTTATTGTTGCAGTAAATAACAAACCGCTTCCACTTTGCTGCATAGCAAGCTCTTGTAGTAGGTCGTCTGGCTTCCTTAATAATATTCATACAGTCTGGCAGAAGATTGAGATAGCCAAACTCTATGACTTCAGGTGCCAGAGCGCTAGGTTGAGATGTCTGGGATCTGGGTGTCTTATCTCTCCACAGCTCTGCGTGAGGAGATTGGATGTCAGATGTAGTCTTTGATGAGGAACTACTAGGAGCTCCAACAGGGTGGTGAACCAAGCTTGACGGGCCCATGTGGGAGCTACTAGGATTAGTGTGAGGGACGTCTGCCTGAGCTTCCGAACCACTTGTGGAATAAGTGGGAGAGGCGGAAAAGCGTAGGCAAATATCCCGGACCAGTTCATCCATATTGCATTACCTTTTAACAACGGGTGTGGATATCTGGAGGCGAAGCTTGGGCATTTTGCGTTTTGGTGTGTGGCAAACAGATCTATTTCTGGGAAGCCCCACATCTGAAAGAACGGGAGGAGAACTTGAGGGTGGAGTTCCCACTCTTGAATCTGTTGTCTCTGCCTGCTGAGCAGATCTGAGATCTGATCGTCTACTCCTGGAAGGTGTTCAGCTAGGAGATAGATTTTGTGATGTATGGCCCACTTCCAGATGGTCTGTGCAAGGTGCGACAGTTGGAGAGCGTGTCCCTCCCTGTTTTTGTATGTAATACATGGCTGTCATGTTGTCTGTGCGCATCAGGACAGCTTTGCCTACTAGGTGAGTTTGAAAGGCTTTGAGCGCTAGAAATACTGCTAGGAGCTCTAGATCATTTATGTGAAGTTGCTTTTGCTGCTGACTCCACATACCCTGAATTGTGTGAGTTTGGAGATGAGCTCCCCAACCAGTGAGCAATGCGTCTGCTGTAAGCACTGTCTGTGGAACTGGGTCGATGAAGGGCTGCCCTTTGGAAAGATTTTGTGGATTCCACCACTGCAGAGAGCGATGAGTGCGGCCGTCCACCAACACTTGATCTGATAATTGACCCAGAGACTGATTCAGACGTGCTAAGCATTCCTGAAGGGGAAGCATCTGAAGTCTTGCATAGGGAACTATTAAGATGCAAGACGCCATCATTCCTAGTAACTGAATGAACGCCCAAGCTGGTAATGAGTGGTGGGGATGAAACTGAGCAATTAGAGCCTGAATGTTGCGAATTCTGGCTGGACTGGGACAGGCTAGAGCTTTTTGCGTATTGAGAGTAGCTCCCAAGTATGTTTGCATGTTGGAGGGTTGGAGATGGGATTTGGACAGATTGACTGTGAATCCGAGATCATGGAGCAGGTGTATTGTTTTGCAAGTGTGTTGTAGACAGTTTGGTTGTGAACTGGCTTTGATGAGCCAGTCTAAGTATGGGAAGACGTGAATGTGTTGTCTTTGTAGGTGAGCTGCGACTACTGCCAGGCATTTGGTAAATACTCTGGGAGCAGTGGTGACTCCGAATGGGAGCACTTTGAATTGGTAATGTTGTCCCACTACCACAAACCTGAGGTATTTGCGATGAGCGGGATGTATTGGAATATGAAAGTATGCATCCTTTAAGTCTAAAGTAGACAGAAAGTCGCTTTGCTGAAGGAGTGGGAGCACTTGTTGGAGTGTTACCATGTGAAAATGACCGGATTGGATATACAGATTTAGTTCTCTGAGGTCTAGTATAGGCCTGAGAGAGCCGTCCTTTTTGGCTATCAGAAAATATAGGGAGTGTACGCCAGCCCCTTGATATTGTAATGGGACTGGCTCTATAGCTCCTTTCTCCAATAGAGAGAGAACTTCTTGTTTGAAAAGGTTCAAATGCTCTTGTGACATGTTGTGATATCTTGGAGGAATGTTTGGGGGAGTGTCAGTAAGCTCCAGGCAATAACCAGATTGGATAATTTATAGAACACATCTGTCTGAGGTTATTGTATTCCAGACGGGTAGAAATTGGGAAAGACGTCCCCAGACAGGAGTGGAATGATCGGGGGTAGTGGAAGGAAGTCACTGTTTGTTGGTTGCAGGGAAGTACATGGTGAGTTACCTCTACCTCTTCCCTTGCCGTTATTACCTCTAAATCCTCCTCTAAAGTAGCCTCTTGAAGAGGATGACTGATTATTGCCTTTGCAAGAGGAGGAGGTATTTTCCGAGGATACGTTTTTTGAGCCCCCTCTGTAAAAGGAGCGGCGAAAGGAGCCCCGATTAGAAGGGAGCTGCAAAGCCCCCATGAATTTTGCGACCTCTGTGCCCTTCATCTTTTCTAAAGAAGTATCTACTGTAGGGCCGAAGAGGTGTTCTTTATCGAAGGGTAGATTTAGAATGGAAGCTTGGATTTCAGGTTTAAACCTGAGATTGAGCCAAGCGTGTCTTCGCAAAAGAACGCTAGTATTGACTGCGCAAGCTGCGGTATCAGCTGCGTCTAGAGCGCATCTAATGGATGTATTGGAAATCAACTTTCCTTCTTGAATGAAGTCGTTGGCTTTATTCTCATGTTCGTCTGGTAAAAATTGGATTAATTTCTCCAGCTCGTCATAATGAGCCCTGTCATAGCATGCTAAGAGAGCGTGGGTGTTTGCAATGCGCCAATGATTGGCTGCCTGCGCAGCTACTCTCTTGCCAGAGGCATCTCTAAGTTTGGATTCCTTATCAGGAGGAGGGGCATCTCCTGTGGTTTGTGAGTTTGCTCTTTTGTGAGAGTTAGAGACCACTAGGGAGTCTAAGGGCACTTGACCCTTGATGTAGATTGGGTCAGTAGGTGCCGGCTTATACTTTGACTACTCTGGGTGTGACAATCCTCGCACGCACAGGGTCTTTAAAAATCTCGTCTGCATGTTTGAGCATTCCATTGAGCATAGGGAGTGTGTGTGATGCTCTTTGAGAGGAACTTAAAGTCTCAAAGAGGAAATCCTTTTCAAGGGCCTCTTTGTGACGTTGTACCCCACGTTACCCAGCAGCCCTAATGAGTAACTATGTACCCTATATTGTTGTCTGGTGGGGAGGGTTTGGAAGGATATAGATCCAGATCATTGTCATTAGTATCTGTATTGTAATCCTCCCATGGATCAGGAGTGATGTCCTCTGGTATATCCCCATCCCCATGATGATCAGGTGACTGTTTGTGGTGAATTTGTAGGAGTAATTAGTAAATTTGGGTTAAGTGGGGAAGGAGGTGTAATAGGGGGAGGAGAAGGATTAGTACCCACATCTTTCCTTTTGAGTGGAATGTGGTAATCTTTCTGTATCTCTGGCTTCCTTTTAACTGGCAATTTTACGTGAATATGACCAGTTTTTGGGTTAATGACCAGTTCCTTCTGTTTCGGGTCCGTGTTGGAAGGCGGAACGTCAAAACCAGGCTCTTTGGATGGAAGGGGAGTTGTCTTGTGTTTCGGCGCCAGAATTTTTGGTGCCGAAGGTTTCAGCTCCGAGAGTTTCGGATCCGAAGGTTTAGGTTTCGGTGTCGAAGGGTTGGTCACGATGACGTGCTTGGATTTCGGTGCCGAATGTTTTGGCTCGGTGCCGGAATGAGGCCGACTCGATCCCGAGCCCGAAGGCTTTGATGTGTGCTTCGGTGCCGAGCCCGAAGGCGGGGCGTTCGAAGCCTGATCTCGGTGCCGACCTTGGCACGAAGGCAGAGGAGGGACCAGAGCCTTTTTCTTCAGCAGAGTTTGGGGCAGGGGAGTATCAGTACTCACTGTATGCTGACCCAACGGAACGTCTTCTTCCATGTCGGAGCCGTCTTCGGACACGGAAATGTGTTCCTCCTCCTACTCAGCTCCGTTCGCGTCGAAGAATTCATGGTCAGAATCTTCTCCGAAGATATCTGCGGTGTGGAGCCGCTTTGTTGGTGCATTTCGTGACGTCGAGCCCGACGATCACGGAGCGTCTTCTTGGATCGAAAAGATCGGCACGCGTCGCAGTCCTGTTCGTTGTGTTCCGGTGATAGACACAAGTTGCACACTTTGTGCAAGTCGGTGTGCGGATACTTAGCGCGACACCCGGGACAGAATTTAAATGGAGTCAGTTCCATCGACTGCGAGCTGACCCGACGTGGGTCGGCCCAACGGCCCTTCATGAATTTTCCGATCGAAGACTTAGAACCGATACGATACGCGGAGAATGGGAAACTCGATTGAGAAACGATACAGTCGAGGGTAGTGGATTGCGAACCGAGGGGAACCCGAGAAACGGTGCCGAACCGGAGCGCAGCAATTCACGTCCGAACCCGATGGCGAAAAAAAAACAATCTAACAATGGAGTCGATGACCATGCGCACTATCACCGAAAGGAGGAGTCACCTACCTCGTGACTGGAAAAGACTTCTTCGAACAAAAACCAAGTGCAAACATCCAGACCCAACACTAGATGGCAGACTTATGCAAAAGCATGTGATCTACAGCTCACATGCCTTGAACATATATTTCCTTTGAAAGAGTGTTCCAGAATCTCGCACGTGGGCAGGACTGTTCAGTGCTTATAATGAACAATCAATCACTCAGCATTTGTATGGAACAGCACTGTCACCCCTAGGGGTATCTGGGTGCTGTGGATGCAACGTCAGAATCCAGGTCAGAAACTACCAGGAAGAGGAAAAAATACAGGTCAGAAACGAGAAGAGGCAAAATAAAGGGCAGAAGCGAGCAGGAGGCGGCAAGATAACGGGCAGAATGAGCAGAAAGAAGCAAAAGAGGGCAGGAGCGAGCAGGGAAAAGGCAGAAAAACGAGCAGAGGTGGTACAAAACAGAAGGCAGCAGGGGGTAGCGGACTGCGGGCAAGCTCGACAGGAGGACCGTTGCAGGGGGAGCTGGCACGAGGACCTGCTCCCAACAATGAAGATCCCTTAAAGGAGAATTGGTCTGTTTTCCTCATTTTTTGTCTCTTCTTAGTAATACACAACTGCTCTCCTCACATATAAGTGTGTGTAGTACTTTTTCAGCGAGGATCTTTTGCTCATAAAAAAAAACAAAAAAAAAAACAGGTAGATGAACAGATTGACTTAAAATGTGACAATACTTGAGGAATAAAGTGTGGGTTGGTTCTCATTATAATCTTATCTCTAGATCTGTACACTATAGTCTTTGAATGGCCGGTGCGTGGACTTCACTCACCTTATGCAGGAATAATATAAAATGTAATGTGAGATGTTTGAGGTTAGCCCCATGCGATGGTTCAAAGTGGTAGCTATGATCTCAATGGGATGTATTCTCTTTGGTGATTACAAAAATATTTCCATTACCGAGGCTGGAAGAAGTTTTTCCACTTTTCTGTTCTAGTGTAAACCACTACGGTCGACGTGCTCTTTTAGAGACGCATGTGACAGTGTTGACTTAGTACATTAACAAAGACAGCTTCATTTGTTAACTTCCCTTGCATTTGCTCTTGCACATCACAAAATACACAGCTTCCAATTAGCAGCATAAAACTTACAAGAGGGTGGTTTTCTTGCATGCATTCTGTAGGTATCTATAGATGCCCAAATTCTATTTTCAGGAGCCATGCCACTGGGTTGAGGCTGACCGGATCCGGGTGACAGACTAGTCACCCGGATCAGGCCAGATCTGGTTGGTTTTAATATCTTTAAGACTTAGTTTTGCACTAAAGTTAATAAGTCTGAGTACCATGCTTGACATGCCCACTGCGGGGCTACTGGAATCCATGTTTTTTGAGTGTGTGTACATTTGTTGCTCCCATATGATATTAGTGCCATTAGGGGGAAACGTTTTGCAAACATTACGCACCAGTTTATCAACAGTGCATGCCTGGATAATTGGATGCCAAGTTTAAGCATTTCTTGTGTTCCGTTGTTGCAAACAGCTATTTCTTGTGTTCCCCATGTTTCAAAAATCAATTCTAGTACCTCGAGATACCCCTTTTGTCTGCATTGCTGATAGGCACCAATGTTTTGCTCTCCTGGAATGTGTACGGCTAAAATCCCTATTGGTTCGCTGTTGGCCCATGTCAATATATCCGCAACTAGTTTCGAGGGGGGTTAGGGTTTTGTTCCTATGTTTTGCATGGTTGAAAATTGTTGTGGTGTGGTCAGTTTTAATTTTTACTGTTTTCTGCGATACGTGCGAGTGAAAAGATTTCAGTGCTAGAAACAGTCTAATTCTAGAAGTTTTATCCACTGATTTTAAATGTGCATGTGCGCACCACACCCTATGTGATGCATCTGTGCATACTAAGACAGAGGGGATTGCTTTTACTGATTGTCGCACTTTCATCTTGTTCTCCTGTGATCACCAGTCCAGTTCTTTCTGCAATTTGCTTGTAACAACCACTAGATTATCTCAGTCCGAGAGTCATTCATGTGTTGATCTCACATGCACTCTTGCAAACATATCATGATGCCACCATGTCCAACATCCTATGGATCACCTCCGCTGTCCGAGACCGTGCATCTGCTCCTGTAATATCAGCAATCTTTTCAGTATAGGGAAAGTCATTGCCACAAGTGTCCATCCATCCTATTCTGCTCCTTGACTTAGTGTTTTTTCTGGACAAGACGGGGTGGGGGTGCCTTCATATGGATTGTCAACCCCAAGGTGTAAATGAACATGTTCATGCCTCTTAATCAGCCAGCAGTGCAAGTATGGGAAAACATGAATCATTTGACACTTAAAGTGTGCTGAAACTGCTAATCTAACACTCTGGGTGCTGATTTTATCACAAAAGTAGACACGCTAAATTGGTAATGTTAGCCCCATCACAAACTTCAGATATGTGCAAAATTCCTCGTTCATTAGGATATGGAATTAGACATCTTTGAGGTGTACTATAGTTAGGAGATCTTGCTCCAACGTACAGATCCCTTTTTGTAGAGCTGCCAACCTGAATTTTATAGCTTTGACAAAATGAATCGAAAGGCTATTAATGCTGCAAAAATACCTATGGTTAACTCTTAGCAGCACAATGAGTGACTTACCTTTTCCATCTGTTGCTGATGCCTCCTGCAAGTGCCGTATGGACCTAGAGAGAAGAGAATGCAATTGAGTCAAAGAACATGAACCCCCTCCCCCGGACTCTACAAAAAGAAGACATACTGCACAGAGCAGAGAACAGGTAAATTGTTGCTAGACCATGAAGTAGCTCTACCATCCATTCTATTAGAAATGCTGTTTAATGCAAGTCTGGTTAAGTACAGATATAGACGTAGTTCATCGAAAACATTGGAAAAACAGTACAGTTTTGAGTGGACCAACACAACACGGTCAGGTTACAAGGAACCAGTCCAAAGACAAGAGACAAACTACTGCAAAACAGTCCAGACTGGCAGCACGGCTAACTCCTTGCAATCCGTAATCCATCCTTTTAACAAACCTCTGGCGTCCCCAAAAGCAGCCCAACCCAATGCTACCTAGAGCCCACCTACCAAACAACCCACCACTCTCCAGGCACAAGTCCAGCACAATGCTATTTACATCCCAATCAAGGGATGTGTTGCAAGGAAACATATGTTCATCTTGTGTGGAGATAAGATGCACATGGGGAGTTTTCTATTAGGAAATCCTATCATAGACCTATGGTTGCAGTACAGTGAAAACATACTACTGGGAATTGTGAATAATATTCATTTTAAGTATTGAATAAGTGAGTATGTTATTCTTGAATCTGTGATTTTCTGTCCAAGCACAGTGGTTGATGCTATAACAAGTCTTAGATATGGGTATACCAGGCAACAACATCACAGGTTTTAGGAGTTCGAGACAGGTATCGGTTTGAAAAATTCTCTTGAACCTTAAGCTTTAAATGTTCAAGACTGGATAGGTAGACATTCGGACTACTCTGGTTTCAAACATATTTTGGAATAGTTCTGCTAAAACTCTTAGTTATTCTTGGGAAGCAGGCATTGGAACATTGAATTAGAAAGATGACTTAACTGGTGTTATTTCAACTAGACTTACGAGTATTAGCAACAAATCTCGGTAAGAACACAAAGGCTTGAGTGCAGATGGCATAAACTGTTACTAGTAAGACATCCGGGTTTGAGACCAGCATGGATATAATCTGGCGGTGATAGCTGTATGTTCTAATATGAGGTTGTTATTTTTGTTTTTTTTAATGACACATTGAGAAGTTGATATTAAGTATTTTAGGATTGAGCTTTATGAATTTGTACCCGGACTTAGGTAATACCCAGTCACACAAAGATAGAGAAATCGGAGTCTCCTTTTGTTGGCTTTTCCACTGACTGCTTGGTAGTCTGTACCTTCATAATACAATTGAGCTTTTGGGAATATCCATTTCAAATTGTGGCGTTTTTTGGGGCGGGTGAATGCACAGGAAATGATGTAACTGAAATCGAGTATTTAAGCACCATGGTGAAGTGCAGGAACCTTTTGGTTTCTTAGAATCAGATGTTGAAAGTCAACGCCATACGGGTAAGAACATGAACGCAAAGGAGGGATTTTGGTAGCAACTGGACTGTGATTGTCGAGAGAACTTATTCTTATTGAATTGTTTGTTATAGATTGAATGGAATTCCATAGATTTAGATGAGTTTTCAGTGTTGTACATGTGCTTTGGACTGGTCTAGTGCGATGTCTTAAGTTATTTGGGTGATATAAATTACTGTCAAATTTGGAGGGGGGGGGGGGATTAGGAGGTCATGAAGGTTCAGTACATGTGCTCCTGAGGCTGAGATCAATACAAAGATGGGGGGTCACTGTTCCTGGAAAGGAAGGAGTGTCTAGGTAGTAGGCAGGACATGAGGGACAGTCAACAAGACTGTTTCTTGTTGCCCTCACACATCCCAAGGTATGTCATGCTTCATCATCATTGGGTGTTCCGCCTCCACACAAATCAAAATGGTTTAAATGATGAGATTCCTTGGGTCGAACTGTAGATATACCTTCTTGGACCCACATTCTGAACTGTACAATGAAAACGAAAAGAGGACTAAGAATCATAACGAACCCACATGATCAGCTGCCCACCATGGACGTCTATCCACCACATGGGGACTGGGTCTACATAAAAAACAAGGACATGACAATGTCCAACCTGATAAGTCCTCCACACTAGGACTGAATCATGTGAATGTGCCCACCAGACACATCTATCTTGCAGACACTGATCTGTCTCTTATCTTTGCAATATAACCTCTTCCTATTAGGATGTGTACACAGTACAATCCTTTCTCCTCCACTGTGAAACACAGGGAGTACTATACTTCTCCGTAGCGTGACTGTGCTAGAATAATCAAAACAAACTGAGAATCTTTAGATGCATGAGTTGAAAGTACATTGCGACTTTAATCGCAATACCGAGATGGATGATATTAATGTCAATGTTCATTAGTATTTATGGCACACACAAGGCCCCTGGCCATACTATACGACATAATGTCAATGTCTAGCACCTAGACAATGGCAAAGATCACAGCCAGATGGAATTGACTACTCCATAATGGCCGCCAGACATGCGCACCAAGGCACTTCTGGATTTATGTCGGCACACTGGCCGGATGCCGGTAACAAGAAGCACTACATATCAAGCATCTCCACCACTCCATAAGCCACTCGGGAGAGCAGAGGAGCAGGGTAGGTGCAGCAAGCAGCTTGCATGTGGAAACGGAGTACAGAATTTTGATTCTCTTGACCAGAAGAAACCGAGCCAAGTTGGCACTCTGCGTCAAATGTATTTGGAAGACTAACTCATTGGGTCCATACCTCCCTGTTTTTTCCATTCTAGCACGCCATTGTGCGGCACCTCTGCCTCATCCCATATGGCACAATAGATCCTTAAAGGCACGTTTTCACCAACGCCATATTACACCAAATATACGATTAATCCTTCAATAAAATCATGCCGCAATCTAGTCTATACATTCATTCACGGACTAAGGTGGCATGTGGTTATAATACCCCAACTGTGATTTAACTTGTATTGTAAGCGTGTTTATACACTATGGTCTCCTAATAATACAGGATGGCACGGTCTGAATTATACATTATGAGATGATGCATCAACAAACGGACACATGCTATATTACGTGCTAAACCGAATCCTCATGATTTTTGATTTTCTGTTTGTTGGGTGTGTATCCGTATGTTTGTCTACATCTGGCAGCCACTATAGGTCCAGACGCACACTTTGGTACATGATATGGGACCTTCTGGCCAATAAGGTCTTCTGCCAGAAACAGTATAACTATATTGTTATCGCTGTGTGCATTGTCCTTTTTGTCTCTCTCTAGGTTGGACAACCAATTGAATAGGTAAGACAAGTAGGTACCACCATCCAGAGCACTACTTTTAAACTAACACAAGTGTGGGGTAGGCAACTCACCCATGTTTAAGTTTCTGAAGAAGCACCATGGATCAATTTGACCAACAGGGGCGCGAAACATGTTGACCAATGTTTGATCCTAATAAGGATAACAAACCAAGCTACGAGGGCACATTGGAACCCCTGTAGTAGCACTAAAACCTATAAAGGTTTTTCAACCTGACAGGGGAATCCATATATTCAGTGTTTAAGTGATACTCCCTAATCAGTTTCAGCTCACTTTATCACCAATACTTCACACCACCCCACCAAGACATCCCTCGCATTTAAACGAGTAACCGCTCCTCCCAAAGTGACCCTTCCGGGAACCTGTAGGGCACTACAGCGCCGGCCCGACGAGGAGCAACCGCCCGATGATGAAGCATGACATCCCTTGGGATGTGTGAGGGCAAAAAGAAACAGTCTTGTTGACTGTCCCTCACGCCCTGCCTATTACATAGTATAGGAAGCTGGCTCTGTATATACTATACCAAAGTCAGGTAAAGTGTGCACAGAGTCCAGTGGATCCCCAAAGGCTTACAGAGGTAAAAGTAGATAATACCTTACTCTTTACTTGTGGTAGTGTGGGCGAGCAACAAGGCTTTATTAGAAGGTAGTGTTAAGCATTTATTGTACACACTCAGGCAAGGAATGATTTCACACTCAAAGACTGAACTCTGACCTATTGTTTTGTATAAAAATATTTTTGTTGTACTTTATTTTTAAAACCAAGCCAGACTTGGTGCAGGTAAGTAAAATAGTACTTTTCGAGGAGGATACAATGCAATGGAATGCAGTTACAGGTAGGTCAAATGTTCAGAAACAGTTGAAATTACTTTTTAGTTACTTTGGGATTACTTTTTAAGTTACTTTTCAGATGACTTTTTCTACTCAGTGTGATCTGCCTAGTTATCACACTGGGATATTTCCTGGATAAAAGGTGAGTAAAACAGTTTATCAAAGGAAAATGCTACTGACCCAGTAGGCATCTGTTCTTGGCATGTAGAGCTGTAGAGTCACATGTTGTGCATAGCCTGCCATGTAGTGTTGGGTCCGGATGTTTGCACTTTGGTTTTGTTCGAAGAAGTCTTTTCCAGTCACGAGGTAGGTGACTCCTCCTTTCAGTGATAGTGCGCATGGGCATCAACTCCATTGTTCGATTGTTTGCCGCAGAGGGTGATAATGGAGTTAGTAAGAGATGTCCATGTATGTATCTAAGTAAGATGTAACTGCAACAGGTATAGGTACCCGGGGAGGCGGGTGGACGCATGTGACTAAAGCTCTACATGCCAAGAACAGATGCATACTGGGTAAGTAGCATTTTCCGTTCGAGGCATGCGAGCTGTAGATCATATGCTGGGCATAGACTAAAAAGCAGTTATCTCCCAGAGCTGTAGCTGTTGCAGTGGTCTGAAATAGTGTACGTAAAACTGCTTGGCCCACACTAGCTTGCTGTCTTGCTAACACATCTACACAATAGTGCTTTGTGAATGTGTGAGGTGTAGACCATGTTGCAGCTTTGCAGATATCATCTATGGGTATGTTTCCTAGAAATGCCATAGAAGCCCCTAGTTTGCGAGTGGAGTGTGCTCTAGGGGGAATTGTTAAAGTTCTTTTTGCTTTTGCATAGCATATTTGAATGCATTTTACTATCCACCTTGCAATGCCCGACTTTGATATTGGATTGCCTTTATGTGGTGGAGCAAAAGCGACAAAAAGTTGTTTTGCGAAAAGGTTTTGTCCTTTCTATATAGTAAAGAATTGCTCTTTTCACATCTAAACTGTGTAAAGCACGTTCTGCCACAGAATCTGGTTGAGGGAAGAAAACAGGCAACTCAACAGAATGGTTGGTGTGAAAGGCAGAAATGACCTTTTGTACAAATTTTGGATTGGTCCGCTAAGAACCACTTTGTTTTGATGTATTTGTAAGAATGGTTCTGCTATGGTTAGTGCATGGATCTCACCCACTCTCCTCAGAGATGTGATAGCTATGAGGAAAGCTACCTTACAAGTAAGAACAAAAATGCTACTTACCCAATATGCATCTGTTCTTGGCATATAGAGCTGTAGAGTCATATGCTTTAGCATAGATCACCATCTAGTGGTGGGTCCGGATGTTTGCACTTTGTTTTTCTTCGAAGAAGTCTTTGCAGTCACGAGGTAGGCGACTCCTCCTTTAGATGATAGTGCGCATGGGCATCGACTCCATCCCCAGATTGTTTTGCCACAAAGGGTGATGATGGAGTTAGTAAGAGTAGTAACATGATGTCCATGTATAGTGTATCTAAGTAAGATAATACTGCAACAGATAAAGGTACCCGGGGAGGCGGGTGGGCACATATGACTCTACAGCTCTATATGCCAAGAACAGATGCATACTGGGTAAGTAGCATTTTCCGTTCGAGGCATATGAGCTGTAGATCATATGCTTTAGCATAGACTACAGCAGTTGTCTCCCAAGCAGTGGCTAACCTGTAGCTGTTGCAGTGGTTTGAAATAGTGTTCGTAAAACTGCCTGGCCCACACTAGCTTGCTGTCTTGCTAACACATCTACACAATAGTGCTTTGTGAATGTGTGTGGTGTAGACCATGTTGCAGCCTTGCAGATGTCTTCTAAGGGTATATTCCCTAAGAATGCCATAGAAGCTCCCAATTTGCGTGTAGAGTGCGCCCTAGGAGGAATTGTTAATGTGCGCTTAGCTTTAATGTAGCATATTTGAATGCACTTAACTATCCACCGTGCAATGCCCGCTTTTGATATGGGATTGCCTTTATGCAGTGGTGCAAAAGCCACAAAAAGTTTAGTTTTTCTGAAAGGTTTAGTTCTTTCAATGTAATATAGTATGGCTCTTTTTACATGTGTGTGAAGAGCACGCTCTGCCACCGAATCTGGTTGAGGGAAGAACACAGGTAACTCAACAGACTGGTTGATATGAAAGGCAGAAACGACTTTTGGTTAAAAAAAATTGGGATTAGTCCCAAGAACTACTTTGTTTTGGTGTATTTGTAAAAATTGTTCTTGTATAGTTAGTGCCTGGAGCTCACCCACTCGTCTAAGAGATGTGATGGCTATAAAGAAGGCTACCTTCCAGGTGAGCAACTGTAGTTCACATTTGTGCAACGGTTCAAATGGTGGTCCCATGAGTCTTGTAAGGACTATATTAAGATTCCACACTGGAGAGGGTGGAAGTCTAGGAGGAATGATTATTTTGAGTCCTTCCATAAAAGCTTTAATAGCGGGCACTCGAAACAAAGACAAGTGCTGTCTGTTTTGTAGGTAAGCAGCTATAGCAGCAAGGTGTAAGCGTATAGATGTATATGCTAAGTTGGAACGTTGTAGGTGTAATAGATAACAGATGATGTTTTGGATTGAAGCATCTAGTGGATTGATTTGATTGTTTGTACAGTAAATTACAAATCGTTTCCACTTTGCTGCATAGCATGCTCTTGTGGTAGGGCGTCTAGCCTCTTTAATGACGTTCATACAGTCTGGCGAAAGATTAAGATAGCCAAACTCTAGGATTTCAGGTGCCAGATAGCAAGGTTGAGATGACTGGGATCTGGATGTCTTCTCTCTCCATGGTTCCGAGTGAAAAGCTTGGGGGAAGAGGTGTAGTTTTTGGTGAGGGACTACTGATAGTTCCAACAGGGTTGTGAACCAAGGTTGTCGAGCCCATGTGGGAGCAACTAGGATTAGTGTCAGGGACTGCTGTCTGAGCTTCCGAACCACTAATGGAATGAGTGGGAGAGGCGGAAAAGCGTAAGCAAATATCCCTGACCAATTAATCCACAGCGCATTGCCTTTGGACAATGGGTGCGGATACCTGGATGCGAAGTTTTGGCATTTTGCATTTAGGTGGGTGGCAAACAGATCTATCTGTGGGAAGCCCCACATTTGGAAGAATGGGAGGAGAACCTGAGAGTGTAGTTCCCATTCGTGAATCTGCTGTCGTTGACGACTGAGCAGATCTGCAATCTGGTTGTTTACTCCTGGAAGGTGTTCTGCAAGGAGATATATTTGAGGTATGGCCCATTTCCAGATGCTCTGTGCTAGCTGTGAGAGCTGGAGAGAGAGTGTCCCCCCCTGTTTTTGTATGTAGTAGATTGCTGTCATGTTGTCTGTGCGAATCAGGACAGCTTTGCCTAGCAGATGAATTTGAAAGGCTTTCAATGCTAGAAAAATTGCTAGCAGTTCCAGATGGTTTATGTGGAGTCGTTTTTGCTGCAGAGTCCACATGCCATGAATGGTATGTTTTTGAAGATGAGCTCCCCAACCATTGAGCGATGCGTCTGCTGTTAGTACTATCTGTGGAACCGGGTCGACGAATGGCCGCCCCTTGGAAAGGTTTTGTATGTTCCACCACTCCAGAGAGCTATGAGTGCCGCCATCCACCAACACTAGATGTGATAACTGACCTTGAGCCTGGTTCCACTGATGTGCTAAGCATTCCTGTAGGGGACACATTTGGAGACTTGCATAAGGAACGATTAAAATACAAGATACCATCATTCCTAGCAATTGCATGAACACCCGAGCTGGTAATGAGTGTTGAGGCTGAAACTGTGCTATTAGAGTTTGCATGTTGCGTAGCCTGACTGGGTTGGGATATGCTAGAGCTTTTTGAGTGTTTATTGTGGCTCTCAGATACACTTGTGGGTTGGATGGTTGGAGGTGCGATTTGGAGAGGTTTACTGTGAACCCCAGGTCGTGAAGCAGTTGGACTGTTTTTCGAGTGGGTCTTATGCAGCTCTGTTGCGAGCAGGCTTTTATTAGCCAGTCGTCTAGATAGGGGAAGACGTGAATGTGCTGTCTTCTTAGATGAGCCGCGACTACTGCCAGACACTTGGTGAAAACCCTGGGTGCTGTAGTTACTCCGAATGGGAGAACCTTGAATTGATAATGTTATCCGTCCACCACAAACCTGAGGTATTTCAGGTGAGCAGGGTGAATGGGAATATGGAAATATGCGTCCTTTTTGGGAATTAAAAAATACAAGGAGTATACCCCGGTCCCCTGGTATTGTAATGGGACTGGTTCTATAGCGTGTTTTTCCAAGAGAGAGAGAACCTCCTGCTTTGGGAGGGTGAGATGCTCTGGTGACATTGCACGTGATCTTGGAAGGATATTTGGGGGAGTGTCTGTAAGCTCCAGGCAGTAACCATACTGGATAATTTGTAGTACCCACTTGTCTGAGGTTATTGAATTGCAGACAGGCAGGAATTGGGAGAGTCATCCCCCGACAGGAGTGGAATGATCGGGGGATAACGGAAGGAAGTCACTGTTTCTTTGCGGAGGAAGTCACCGTTTGTTTGCGGGGGAAGTGCGGGTAGAGTTACCTCTGCTTCTTCCCATACCATTGTTTCCTCTAAAACCTCCTCTGAAATAACCTCTTGAAGAGGGGGATTGGTTATTGTCCTTGTAAGAGGAGGAGGGATTTTCAGTGGACACCGTTTTTGAACCACCCCTGTAAAAGGAGCGGCGAAAGGAGCCCCTAGTGGCAGGTAACTGCAAAGCCCCATGGACTTTGCGACCTCATTGTCTTTCTTCATCTTTTCCAGCGAGGTATCAACAGCTGGACCAAAGAGATGTTCCTTATCAAACGGTTGGTTAAGGATGGAGGTTTGCACCTCCGGCTTGAAACCTGATATTCTCAGCCAAGCATGTCTGCGTAATAGTACACTGGTGTTGACTGCACGAGCTGCTGTGTCTGCTGCGTCTAGGGCACACCTAATGGATGCATTGGTAATAAGTTTACCTTCCTGAATGAGGTCATTAGCCTTAGATTTGTATTCATCAGGTAAATGTTGTATGAGTTTTTCTAACTAATCGTAATGAGCCCCATCATAGCGAGCCAACAAAGCTTGAGCGTTGGCAATGCGCCAGTGATTTGCTGCCTGTGAAGCCACTCTTTTGCCCGAGGCATCAATTAGCTTAGACTCCTTATCAGGAGGAGGGGCCTCACCTGTGGTTTGCGAATTAGCTCTCTTGCGAGCGTTGGAGACTACAAGAGAGTCTAAGGGCAGCTGGCCTCTAATGTAAACAGGGTCGGTAGGAGCAGTTTTGTATTTTTTTGTCCACTCTAGGTGTAATTATCCTGGATCTTACAGGGTCTTTAAATACCTCATCCGTGTGCTTTAACATGCCTTTGAGCATTGGTAAGGTGTGAGTAGCTCTTTGGGAAGAAGTAAGTGTTTCAACAAGGAAATCCTCTTCTAAAGGCTCTTTATGGAGTTCCACCCCATGATATTGAGCAGCCCTATTAAGGAGCTCAATGTACCCAATGTTGTCGTCAGGTGGGGAGGGTCTGGAGGGATACAAATCAGGGTCATTACATGTGATTGGGTCTGTCTGATAATCGTCCCAAGGGTCAGTGTCCTGTAACCTATCCTGATCCCCATCTCATCCCCTTCACCCTGTCGGTCAGGTGAAAGTGGTGGTGGTGGTGAATTTGCTGGTGAAATGAGCAAGTTCGGATCCTTTTGAGAGGAATGTGGTAGTCCTCTGATAGGTCAATTTTCCGTTTTTTTGGAAGAGTGGCATGAATATTCCCTGTTTGAGGGTTGATCACCAGTTTTTTCTGCTTCGGATCCGAAGGCGGCGCATTGGACCGAGACTCTTTAGTGGGAGAGTCTTTCTTTATGAGCCGGTTTGGGCGTCGAAGCTTTCGGCTCCGAGCCTTTGGGCGTCGAAGCTTTCGGCTCCGAGCCTTTGGGCGTCGAAGCTTCCGGCTCCGAGCCTTTGGGCGTCGAAGCTTCCGGCTCCGAGCCTTTGGGCGTCGAAGCTTCCGGCTCCGAGCCTTTGGGCGTCGAAGCTTCCGGCTCCGAGCCTTTGGGCGTCGAAGCTTCCGGCTCCGAGCCTTTGGGCGTCGAAGCTTCCGGCTCAGAGCCTTTGGGCGTCGAAGGTTTCGGCTCAGAGCCTTTGGGCGTCGAAGGTTTCGGCTCAGAGCCTTTCGGTGTCGAAGACTTGTACTTGTGTTTCGGCGCCGAAGGTGTCGGTTCGGCGCCGGAGTGGGGCCGCCTCGAGCCCGAGCCGGAAGGCTTGTCTTTCTGTTTCGAAGCCGGGCCAGAGGGCGGGGTGTCGGAAACTTTTTATCTGTGCCGACCTTGGCCCGAGGGCAGAGGAGGGACCGGAGCCTTTGTCTTATGTTGAGGGGGCAAAAGGGTATCTTTACTCACGGTACGCTGACCCGGAGTAATCTGCTCCTCTTCTTCCATGTCGGAGTCGGCTTCAGACACGGAGATATGTTCTTCTTCTTCCTCAGCTCCTTGAGGTTGATGTTCAGTGTCAGAATCTTCGCCGAAGATGTCCGGTGCGGAGCCACTCTGGTGTTGCATTTCGTGTCGTCGAGCCCAACGGCCACGAAGTGTCTTTTTCGATCGAAACGATCAACACGCGTTGCAGTCGTTCTCGTTGTGTTCCGGGGACAAGCAGAGGTTGCACACTTCGTGCAAGTCGGTGCGTGGAAACTTAGCACGACACCCGGGACAGAGCTTGAATGGAGTCCGTTCCATCGACTGCAAGTGCGGTCGGCGCGGGTAGGCCGGACGGCCTGCCACAAATTTCCCGATTGAAGGTTATCCGAAGTGTGACGATGCTTGTCGAATGGAGAACCGCGATCGATAATACCGTCGAGGGTAGTGGATTGCGCGTCGAAGGGGTCCGAAAACAGTACCGGAGCGCAGCAATACACATCCGAACCCGATGGCGGAAAAAAACAATCTAAGGAGGAGTCACCTACCTCGTGACTGGAAAGACTTCTTCGAACAAAAACAAAGTGCAAACATCCGGACCCAACACTAGATGGCGATCTATGCATAAGCATGTGATCTACAGCTCACATGCCTCGAACAATGGGGTTATCGTTTTGCAGGTAAGTAAATGGTCTTGAGGGTTGAGTTTCTGGGGTTAGAACAAGGGTTCCCCCCAGGGTCAAGGATGCACTCAAAAAGCACATTCAGCGGCACTAGGGTGGCTGGGTGCAGAGTGTTGACGCCCAATGTTATCCAATGAGGGATAAGGGGCCTCCGGTTGGTGGCTGCTCACGGGCATGCCACTAGGATGTGGGAGCAAAGCTTCTAGGATTTAGCTGAGGGAAAAGGGGGATACAAGACAGCACACTAAGTGCACCCACAGCGGCACTAGGGCAGCCGGGTGCAGGGTGCTGGATCGACGTCGAGAGCCCTGTTGGTTTCAATGGGGGAGCTCCGGTCAGAACAAACATTGCAGGCTCGAAGAGCTTCTGGAGGCGACCACCGGTTGGAGAGGTAAGTTGGGATGGCGTGGGATGCCAGGATACCGTCAGTTGGGCCACCCAAGGCCGTGGGGCGTCGGGTGCAGGGGTGTCTTTTGGCATCGGGTTTTATTTACCGGCTCCAGTCGCGGTAGGGGGGGATCCTCCTGATAGGGGCTGCAGGCGTCGTCTGGAGACTTGAGGTAGGTCAGGGATCACCAGATCCCAAGTCAGGATCGCCAGGGAGACCTCTTGGTGTTGGGCCACTCTAACTCGGGCCGTGGGTGCAGAGTGGTGCAGACTCACGGAATTGGTCAGAGCCAGAGTACGTTGGTGAGCAAAACAAGTGCTCACGAGAGACAGTCTTGGTTTTGGAAGGCAGGGAAGGTCCTTCGTGTTCTTGAGGGCTGCTGGCTGCAGGACACACCGGGATTCCGCTGGAGCAGGTCGAGGACGGGCCGGTAGGGCTGGGGCCAAGTCAGTTGGTGTCCTCCTCGTATTCCTTCAGTCCTTCTTATTCCTTCTAGTCTGAGGAGGCAAGGTTCAAGGTTGCCCATAAATACTACATTTAGGGGCGTTTCAGGTATGTAAAGGTAGGGACCAATGGGTTGCCTCCTTGGGGTCGGTATACCCCCTATTATGCCACCCTCCAGTGGGAGGGGGGCATAAGCCTCACTCTCGTTGGCTGGGTCCCCGCCCCCCCCCCATCTTTAAGATGGCGAGGACTGAGTTGTGCTTCACTTCGCCTCCCCCACCTGAGTGGTGGGGTTGGCAAAGGTGGGCACGCCTCTCCTCCTATCTTGGTTTTCCTGCTGATTCTCCCGCCCAAAGTGGGGGGTCAGAACCGGTGGGGGCCAGTTGCTGGGAGCAGCAAATGGCTGGGTCAGCTCACAAAGGCGGCAAGCCTTTGAAGCTTCCCCTTCGTGGACCCTGCCCATCCTGGGGGAGGAGGCTTTGCACCTCTGCCCAGGATGTGCTCTGTTTCAGGATCCTGAGAGCGGGAGGCTCTCAACCCAGGGGTCCAGAAACATGTCTGGGGGTGACAGCTGGCGAGCAGCCAGTCAGCCAGGGCACTAGTCGGGTCATTCTTCAGGGGGCATCTCTAGGATGCCATCTGAGTGCATTTTGCATTAAATCACACACTGGCATCAGTGTGGGTTTAATGTGCTGAGAAGTTTGATATCAAACTTTACAGTTTTCAGTAAAGCCATTATGGTGCTGTGGAGTTCATAATGACAAACTCCCAGACCAGATACACTTTATGGCTTTACTGCACTTACAATGTCTAAGAGTGGACTTAGACAATATAGGGGTACAGGGCTCATGCACCTGTACCCTCACCAGTGGCATAGGGCACCCAGCTAGATAGGTGGCTGGCCTATGCCATAGGCAGTGGGTTGTAAGCAGTAGCGGCTGGTGGGGGGACGGAGTGGCAGGGTGGTGGGGGCGAAGAGGGACGATGGGGAGGAGGGTGTAGGAAACTGGCTCTATATATACACTTCACCAAAATGAGGTATAGTGTGTATAGAGTCCAGGTGACCCCAGAGGTAGGCAGAGGTTAAAGTCAGATAGAACCTTACTCTCTATTTGTGGTAGAGTGGTCGAGCAGTAAGGCAGTATCAGAGGACAGTGTTGCATTTGATGTACCCACTCAGTCAGCAAATGAATTCACATACTCAAGGACTGAACTCTAGACCAATTGTTTTTGTATAAAAAAATATACTGTTTTATTTTTAGAACCAAGCAAGCCTGGCACAGGTAAGCATTAAATACTTTACAGTAATAAGTTGCTGATTGTAGAACAGTTTGAAAATGCAATAGGAATTGTACTTTGTTTGATTTACAGGGATGCAGTAGGTTGCAATACTTAGCAAATACAGCACATTGAAATGAATAGGCGTTTTCACTAAATTACAGGTAAGTTACTTTTCACATTACTTTTCTAACTCAGTGCTGGATACCTAGATTCAGCACTGGGACATTTCCTGCAAACAGGTAAGTAAATACGTTTTGGTTATTCGTGCGATTTTTAAAGAATATTTTTAGATTTCAAAACTCCACACTTAGAAACTTTTTGGAAGAAAAATTGTCAATGTTATCCTATGGAGGAAAAACAGGTTATCGATTTAAAGGTAAGTTATCGACTGTGGGAGTTAAAGTTCTGGGGTTAGACTCAGGGGTCCCCCAGGGTCAAGGATGCACTCTTGTGACACCCTCAGCGGCACTAGGGCGGCCGGGTGCAGAGTGTTGAGGCCCAATGTTATCCAATGGGGGATAGGGGGCCTCCGGTTGGCGGCTGCTGGCAAGCAGGCCACTGGGTTGTGGGAGCAAAGCTCCTAAGGTTTAGGTCAGGGCAAATGGGGAAACAAAGTAGCACAAAAGGTGCACCCTCAGCGGCACTGAGGCGGCCGGGTGCAGAGTGCTGTTTCGACGTCGGGCGCCCTGTTGTTTTCAATGGAGTACCTCCGGTTAGCAAAAGCACTGCAGGCAGGGAGACATAGAACTTCTGGGTGCGACCACCACTTCGAGAGGTAAGTTGGGAAGTTAGGGGTTGGTTAGGCACCGTTGGTTTGGACACACAAGGCCGTGGGGCGTCGGGTGCAGGGGTGCCTTTTGGGGTCGGATCTTCTTACCAGCTCCGGGTCGCGGTTAGGGGGGCCTTCTGGATTTAGGCTACAGGTGTCGGCTGGAGGCTTGAGGCAGGTAAGGGGCCGCCGGTTCTCTGGTCAGGATCGCCGGGGGGACCTCCTCGTGGTGTTTGTCCACTCGAGCTCGGGCCGTGGACGGCGGGTGCAGAGTGGGGCGGATTCGCAGTCTCCGGCTGCTGCCAGAGGTTGCAGTTGAACAAATCCAGTGTTCACAGGAGAAGCAGTCTTTGGAAGTGAAGGCAGGCAGGTCCTCCGGGGTTTTTGTGGTTGCTGGCTGCAGGACACACCGGGATTTCGCAGGGGCAGGTTCGAGGGGAGACAGGCCGGTAGAAATGGGGCCAAGTCAGTGGGCGTCTTCCTCTTGTTAGCTGGCTGCACGGCTGTTCGGTCCTTCTTTTCTTCTTGTTGTCAGGCTGGATCTGAGGAAGCAAGGTTCAGGGTGCCCCCTAAATACTAGATTTAGGGGCGTTACAGGTAGGTAAAAGGCGGGGACCAATGGGTCCCTTCCCTGGGGTGGGTACACCCCCTATTATGCCACCCTCCAGTGGGAGGGGGGCATGAGCCTGTCCCTGGTTGGTTGGGTCCCCCCATCCTCAAGATGGCAGGGACTCGGAGTTGTGCTTCACCTCGCCTCCCGCACCTGAGGGGTGGAGTTGGCAAAGGTGGGCACACCCCTCTCCCTCACTTATCTTTCCCGCCGGTTCTCCCGGCCAAAGTGGGGGGCAGAACCAGTGGGGACCAGTTGCTGAAAGCAGCAAGTGGTCTGGGGAAGCTCACAAAGGCGGCATGCCTTTGAAGCTTCCCCTTCGTGAACCCTGCCCATCCTGGGGGAGGAGACTTGGCACCTCGTCCCAGGATGTGCATTGTTTCAGGCCCCGAGAGCAGCAGGCTCTCGACCCAGGGGTCCAGAAACATGCCTGTTGATGGCAGCCTAAGCAGCCACTCAGTCGGAACACTAGAGGTGGGCTAGTTTTCAGGGGGCATCTCTGAGATGCCCTCTGTGTGCATTTTTCATTAAATCCCACACTGGCATCAGTGTGGGTTTAATGTGCTGAGAAGTTTGATACCAAACTTCTCAGTTTTCAGTGTAGCCATTATGGTGCTGTGGAGTTCGTAATGACAAACTCCCAGCACCATATACTCTTAATGGCAGCACTGCACTTACAATGTCGAAGAATGGACTTGGACACTGTAGGGGTACAGGGCTCATGCACCTGTACCCTCACCACTGGTATAGTTCACCCAAGTAGAGGGGTGACTGATCTATGCCAGGGCAGTGGGTTGTAGGCATGGCACACAGGGATGTGTGCCATGTCGACTTTTCACCTTGTTCTGCACCAAAACACGCAGCCTGCAAAGGCAGTGTGCGAGTGTGGTGGTACAGGACCTCTAAATGTCGCACAATAAGTGCTGCCGCCCTTAGAGGCCTTCTCTGGTCACAGTGCCCTGGGTACCTGTGGCACCATTTACCAGGGGCTGACCTGTGGCCAGAGATGCCAATTGGGTTTAGTTTTGGGAAAAGAACACAGGCCCTGGGAACCTGATTGGCAGGGACCCAGGGCACACCAAGTAAAAGTGCATCAGTAGTCTGGCAAAAAGTGGGGGGTTACTACAACAGAAATCCACTTTTCTACAGAGGGGGAAAACAAACAATACACATTTAAAAATAACATACAGGGGGGCGTGGCCAAGATGGCGGCGAGGTAGGACGGATCTCCCTGCCTCCCCCGCCGGTCTCCCGAGGAAGCACCGGTCCCTGACCACCTACAGCCCTGATTCGAGCACCGTTCGCTGCCTAAACGGAGCGCCTGTCGGGACCACCCCAGGATTCTCCGCTGGACGGCGGCGGGTGCTGGAGCGGACCGTGCATCGCGATGTGGCTGGGCTCTGCGGCCGTGAACGGAATCGAGGCCTGCCGTGCCCGGCCTTGACGGCCCTACGGTGACCCGCGGCGGCGCAGAGACAGAACCGGGGTGAGTGGAATTGGCCTCTGGGAGCCGCGCTGCAGTCCACTTTGCGGTGCCGAGGCGGATGAGGGAGTGGAGCCTCGGCCGGCAGCACTCCGCACTGCGGCCCTTCGCGGCACGGCCCGGAGCTAGGGGAGGCCGCAGACCAGCGCCCGCCATTTTGCTAGACGGCCACAACGCCGGACCGGGGACCTGGTAGGAGAGGGCCACAGTAGCGGGGAGCTGCGTCAGGAGCGAGGGGCTGTATGCTGGTGCCCGCCCCTGGAAAGCGCCGAATCGACGGAGCCCGGTCAGCTACGGGCACACGGGGGCCGGGCCTCCGCACCGGTGGTGGAGCTCACAACGCGATCTCACAACATCTCCCCAGTGAGGGGTACCAGGGGCGGCCGCATTGGCTAGCAGCCCCCACGAGGCGCAGCATACTTGGAGCACTCCCTCTGACGGTTCACCTGCCGGTCCTTTCTGCTGTGGTGAAGGGGCGAGCCGTCCCAGCAGAACTCGACATTGGGGCTGGGGTATCTGAGCGCGATCGCCGTTAGAGGCTGTTGCCGAGGGTGGGGCCCGGCGTTCCACGGAAGCGGCCCGGCTAGGTCCGGGTGCGGTTTGTGGCGCGCTCAGGGGCACTCCACTCGACCCCAGCCCTAGCTAGACATCAGGAGACGAGTACTCTGGAGGATAAGGGACAGGCCCACGTGCTCTGTGGGCCTGCTGCGCACTAGCGTGGGGAGAAGGGACTCTCACTCCCCCAGCAACCGTGTAGCCCGTCAACGGCGGACCAGCACTAGAGGTGAGGACGTATTCCCCTGCTCCGGGGGGAACCCTGTTCCCCACGCCGACAGCAGCGAGAGACCCACACGAAGCCTGCCTGGCAAGCTGCCCGAGGGGCATAGCAAAGCAGAGCCTACCTCCAGGGTATTGGAGAGAGAGTTGTGCGTGGCCCCATGGTTGGAGTGTTCTCTTCCCCATAGCACACTGAGGGTCGGGCTCTGGGCTGGGGCCTTCACTCGCTTGTCCGCGCATCTGCCCAGTGGAGTTGGCCATCTTTTTGCCGCATTTGAACAAGGGGGCCCTTGCGGAGCCCGGCCACGTTTACTGCGCACCCAGCGAGGCGCCGAAAGGAGACGCACAGCCTCAATCTTACATCGCACCCCCTTCCTGGCGAGAAACGATCATGGCCTCCACCCGGGGCAAAAAGGACAAATCACTCAAGGAACTTTTTGCGCGTGCCCAAGGCGGAGTGGCAGCGGACCCTCCATTGCTGGACTCTCTGGCACAGATGGGTGCCCCCAAGGAGGAGCCAGTGACACAGGCCTTCCTGGAGTCTCTGTTCTCGGCCCTGCGTGATGACCTTCATACAGTGAAACGCGACCTGACCGCAGAAATCAAAGATGTCCGCAAAGACATGGATTGCATAGGGGAGCGACTGGCAGCATTGGAGGACAAGAGCGATACACGGGATACTGAAGTGTCTGCCTTGCAGCAGGAAGTCATTCGTATACACGAACAGGTGGAAGTACAAACCCATCTGGAAGACCTCGAGAATCGCTCACGTCGCAATATTAGAATTCGAGAGGTGAAAACCAACGAAGAGGCTGGCGATATCTTCACATATGTGAGAGATTTCTTTAATCATGTATTGGGTAACCCACTGGACACTGATCTTAAACTGGACAGAGCGCACAGGGTGGGCCCTCCCCGCTCTGACACCGCTCCACCGGCAGACATCCTAGTCTGGTTCAAGACTTCCGCACCAAGGAAGAGATTCTACGGAAGGCCAGAACACTTCACCCCATCACATTCAGAGATCAGACCCCGGTCCTCTATCAAGATTTAGCTGCCCTCACGCTCCAGAAGCGCAAGACTTTCCGGCCTATTACAGAGGCCCTACGCCAATGCAATATTACGTACTCCTGGGGGCACCCATTTCGACATGATGGCAAGCTCTATCAACTCCGCTCCTTGTCGAAAGCAAGCAGACTACTAGGGATTGACATCCCGGAAGACAAAGAAGGCGGCAACTCCCCGGAACGCGGGTCGGGCGACAGATGACCACGATGGAGACAGCAGAGGAGGAGGTGCCGCACTAGCCGACCGGACTTTATTTACTTGGTTCCTTGGCGGTCGGGGGGGGGGGGAGGGGGTTCGGGGGGGTGCCCTTGGCCACACTGTTTCCCTGTAGACTCTTATCCTGATCATCCATGGATGACGGACAGATAACCGAACTTCAGACTCTCCTAGGCACCTGTTGTGCCCTTTTTTTCCCCATTATTTACGGGTTCTTTGCTTGTCCATCCTCTTCTCTTTTTGAGGTCCTCTGTTCACTGAGTCCAGCTACCTACATATACGCAATGGCTGTGCTGGGCGCTACCTGCCGCTGCCCTTGACCATCGTACACAGCTTCCAGGGCAGCGCACTTCATAGCATACTCGGTCCCTTGACCTAGATGTCGCCGACCACTCTTGAAAGTCCTCACACTTAATGTGAGAGGGCTCAATAATCCTATCAAGCGCAGGGCAATTCTTTCCTACTTGGATAGCACAGGCGCCGACGTTTGCCTCCTACAGGAGACGCATCTGCTCCCGAGAGACTGTCACCGGCTTAGGTCCCGCGCCTTTCCGACACAACTTTTCTCCTCTGGACCCTCCAAGACTGCAGGGGTGGCTATTCTGGTCTCTAGGACTTTCAAGGGGAAGGTGATACAGAAGGAGGCCGAGATAAAAGGCAGACTGCTTACTTACCAATTCATGATAGGGGGGTCACACAATAATCATAGGGTCTATTTATGCACCTAACGACGGCCAGGTACGCTTGCTACATGAAGCCCTTAGCGAAGCCACGGCGACTCCAGAGCGCAAGATATTGCTGGGAGGTGACCTCAACTTAGTTTTCGACAATGAGCTAGACAGATCGGCGCAACGCACAGGCCAGGTAGGTGCTCTTTCGCGCGCAGGGCTCTCTAGACTAGACGACCTAGGCTTGGTGGATTTATGGAGACACCACCATCCCCAGCTCCGGGACTTCTCATACTATTCTAATGCTCACAAAACCTATGCCCGTTTGGATTACTTCCTAGGCTCTAAGCCACTCCGGGACATCACAACGTCCACAGACATCCTAGTCGCAGCGTTGTCTGATCATGCCCCAGTAGTGACTACCCTGGAACTTCCACCGACCCAACGGCCGTCACGGCACTGGCGCCTGCGCGACACCCTCCTTCACCGAGCGGATACGGTCGCCCAGATACAGCGTACCCTGGACGACTACTATCTTCATAATGACAACCCTGATACACCCATGTCCACTAGGTGGGAAGCTCTAAAGGCGCTCATCAGAGGCGAAATAATCGCCATCTCCTCCGCAGACAATGCAGAGCGCAAGCGGAAGAGAGAGGACCTTACACAGAAAGTGCGCGAACTGGAACAGATGCATCGACGTACTGGTGCCCCGCGCACCTGGCGTCAACTGACCGCGGTTCGGTCGCAGCTGGCTGCCATCGACCGCGACAAGGCGGAATACGCTGCGCTTACGACACTCCTTTTATGTGGGGAAAGACAAATGCGGGCAACTGTTAGCACACAAACTCAGGGAGGCTAGGCAGCGCGAGGGAGTCCAGGAAATTAAGAATCAGACGGGGACAGTGTTCACGGACGATGCGGCTACTGCCGAGACATTTCGCGCTTTTTACGCTCAGCTTTATGATGAGCAACCCTTCGAGACGGAAGACAGATGCATACCTGACACAGGCTCACCTCCCCACATTGACCCCAGAGCAGGCGGAACACAGAGAGGGAGATACGACCAGAGGAAGTCATAGCAGCCATTGCCTGCTTGAAACTAGCCAAATCCCCTGGCCACGATGGATACACGGCAGCCTTTTACAAACAATTCTGCTCCACGCTTGCTCCCCTGGCTTTTTAACTCTTTCGTGTCCCCAGGGGCGATTCCCCCATCTATGCTGGAGGCTGCAATTGCAGTTATCCCTAAACCAGGGAAAGACAAGACGAGTTGCGGGGCCTATAGGCCTATCTCTCTTTTTAACGTAGACCGGAAGCTGTACACCGGGATTCTGGCGGGACAGCTAGCACCTTACATGCCGGGGATCATAGACCCCGATCAAGCCGGGTTTATCCCTCAAAGGCTGACGAGCGACAATACAAAGTCATGCACCTCAGAGAAGGCATCCCGTATCCCAGGGGATTATATGCTCCTCACTATAGACGCCGAAAAGGCCTTTGACCGAGTCCACTGACCCTACCTAGAGAAAGTAATGGCTCGCACTGGCCTGGGGGAAAAGATGAGGACACATCCTCAATTGTTATCGCTCCCCCTTGGCTACGGTGAGGGTAAATGGGCACACTTCTACCCCATTCCCTATCAGCAGAGGTACGAGGCAGGGATGCCCTCTGTCGCCCCTGCTCTTTGCCCTCTACATGGAACCAATGGCGCAGAGAGTCGGGGACCACCCCCACATCACAGGCATCCGCTTCGGCGGTGATACGCATACCATAAGCCTGTACGCGGATGACATTTTGGTCACCCCGGCGGATCCGACGGCCGCTCTGGGAGCCTTTCTGGGGGAGCTGGACTCCTTCGCGAAGGCTTCCGGGTTCAAGGTTAATATCACAAAATCCACTGCTTTGAATCTTTCGCTGCCGCCTCAGATGCTGGCGGAGCTCCAAGACCGGCATCCCCTGCAATGGTCTGATGAGACCATCCCATACTTGGGAATTCAGCTGGCCCCTACCCCGCAGGCCATGAGAACAGTCAACTACACCAAGCTACGTACTCAAATCCGCACGGATCTGCAGAGATGGAAACACTATCCGAACTCGTGGCTAGGGCGCATTGCAGCTATTAAAATGACGATCCTCCCTAAAATTCTGTACCTCTTTCAGACGCTCCCTTTGCAGCCTCCTACTGGCTGGCTGCATTGGGTACAGTCGGAGCTCCCTCTCTTCATTTGGCAAGGGCGCAAGCCAAGGATGAAAAGGACTGTCAGCTTCCTGCCGGCTAACGAAGGGGGACTCGAGATCCCAGACCTCACGCCCTATTACAAAGCCACACAGCTCCGGCACTTGGACAAGTGGAGTCGGCTCTTCCAGGACCGTGCGGTAGCGGGCACCTCTCTCATGAAGATCCCCTTTCTTAGGAAACCCTAGCGACCACTCAATCTCTATGCCTCACAAGTGACACGCACCACTCTTTTGGTCTGGGACCAGACCAGCAAACGTCACAGGTTGACGACCTTCCCCGCTCTGCTCACACCACTCTTTGACAACACTGACTTTAGCCCTGGGATGGGCGCGACATCCTTTCCGCTGTGGAGAGCCGCCGGTTGTCGCGCGCTAGGCCTTCTATTCGATGCTGAGGGCATCATTCCATTCCCTCAGCTCCGAGCAGACTACAGCCTCCCTGAATCTGAATGTCTGCATTACTTACACTCGCGGCATTGGGCCATGCATCCTGACAATAAATCCCAGGCGCACAGACGTCTCACTACGTACGAACGATGGCTAATCACGCGGTCCTCAGACAAGAAACTGACCTCAGACCTGTACAAAATGCTTCTGTCTCGCTACACGCATACATATCATGCAGGCCGTGCGCGTTGGGAGAAAGACCTTGGCCGTGACCTTAGCAGCAAAGAGTGGGAGGGAACATGCTATAGGGTGCGTCACACTGCAAGCCATATAGGCCTCACCGAAACATTTACCAAGTTAGCGTACTATTGGTACTACACTCCTGAGAGGCTTCACCAGGCTGATCCTGCACAAAGCCCAGACTGTTGGAGAGGATGTGGGAAGACGGGCACACTAGTTCACCTTTTATGGGAATGTGAACACTTACAACCTTACTGGACGCAAATCCTAGACGAAATTGACAAGTATCTTGACACGGAGCCCTCCCGGCTCCCAGAATATGTTTTTCTGGGTGTACCGAACCCGCTTACTTATCCCTTGAAGTCCAGGAGAGGGAGGCAGATAGCAATAGCGCTCGGCACCGCCACTCAGAACATACTGCTACACTGGAGGTCCCCCCGGATTCCTGCTCACACAGGGTGGCTTCAGCGGCTGTGGCACATACTGGGTATGGAGAAGATCTCACTTACGGTAGCCGGGAAGGGTTCGACATTTGGCGAGCTCTGGCAGCCATTTCTGACCCTTCTCGCTCAAGATTTCCAGGAGTTGACATGCCCCAGATATCTTCGCCTCCTGCGACTCACCTCACCAGACCCCTCTACCCAGCGGGACCAACCTTAGGGATGTCACTTAGAGCCGTGCTGCGACACATTGAGTTCAGTGGATGGGGGGGGCTTTTTCTTTAATTCTGTTTCTCTCCTGTTCTTCCCCCTTTTCTTTGGGTGGGGGGGTGGGACTGTTCCAGTTAATTATTGTTTGCTTTCTTCGTAACTGTAAACGCCAATGCATGCCCCTGGGCTCTACGCAGCCCGTCATGGCACATTCTTACTTGTTGCAGTGCTTCAATAAAAAGATTTAAACCATAAAAATAACATACAAAGAACTTACCTGCCGCCCGACGCTTTTTCGTGTCCTCGCTGCCGCAGGCTCTGGATGCTGTCTCCTTCCTCCCGGTGCTCTCCTCGGCTGACTGGAGCAGAAAGGGAAGGACTTCCGCGCTAGTACAATGCGAAACCAGCCAATCCTGGAGCTGCCCTGCAGCGCCAGGACTGGCTGGAGCAGGCTAACCCAGCGCTCATTTTGAGGCTGGGGGCCTGCGGCTGCATTCCCTCTGCTATTTCTCAGCCTTGGGATTGCAGACTCTAAAGTGTGCAGGTCACATTGGTCGGCTGTAGGCAGCCGGACAATCTGACCTGCGCACTGGCAGGGGGCTGCATTACTAGTGCAATCGCACTGATCAGCCCCACCCCTTGCCATCGCTCTGTAACAGTGCGAGCCTGGGAAACATTAATAAAATGGTATTTATTACCATTTTATTACAGGGTGTGCCTGCTGCATTTGCAGCAGGTGGGGCGATGCTCCTCCGCCATAATGGAGGAGCCGCCGCTGGTTGCAGGCATGGCACACAGGGATGTGTGCCATGTCGACTCTTCACTTTGTTCTGCACCAAAACACGTAGCAATGGCAATGTGTGTGTGTCAGGGTGCAGGGTCTCCAAGGGTGGCACAATATGTGCTGCAGCCCTTAAAGGCCTTCTCTGGTCACAGTGCCCTTGGTACTCAATGGTACTTTTTACAAGGGACTTACATGTGGCCAGAGAGTTGCCAATTGAGTTTTAGGGAAAGAACATAGGCCATGGGTACCTGGTTGGCAGGAACCCAGGGAACACTTAGTCAAAAGAGCGTCAACATCAGGCAAAAAGTGGGGGGCAACCATGCAAAAAGGGGCACTTTCCTACACAGACACTCCTTCCTTTCCAGGAACAGTGACCCCCATCCGTGTATTGATATAAATTACTGCCTAGTTGTGTTTTTCTTTACTTTTAAGTGTCTCTCAACATTTAAAGTATGTTAAAAGCCCCATGTGGTTATTAGATTACAAGATTTTGCTACTGTTCAGGCTTTCTTTAGAAAAAATACATGTGGTGTTTTGGGTTTTTGCAGATTAAAGATGCAATTTAAAACCATGAAATTGATTGAAGGACCGTAATAAGACGTGGTGATTATATAATTAAATAGAATTGCCTGTTATTTTGTGCTGAAAGGCAAGACATGCCAGAACATGGTTGTTGTAGGAGATTCTGCTTACTCTTAGAATTAGACATAGTAGAAATAGCCCCCAATTTTTAAGTTCTGTAGATCTTAGTACGAAACTACTATGGCAGCAATTCATCGAGGATAAAAGACATTTACACAATCTATAATGCTGAATATGAGACCTACTTGGAAGTGTCTTATTTTTGGAATCCACCAATTGCTTTTCTCTTAATTTTCTTCACATGAGGTAAGAGAACATATAATAAGGATATGTTGCCTGCTTAGTACTAGTCCTCCAAGAAAGATAGCAAGATTTCAAAATATTGCTTTGATTGAGAGGAACCGTAAACAATTTATAAATACAGTGAAGCCCAGTGGGACCTATAACTATGTAGAATGGGAACATGACAAAATTCATGCAGATTAGAGTTTGAAAATCCTTTTGTAATACAATAGAGAATAATGTTCTGAGGTTTATCATTTTATTTAGATTTAAGGTATTCCTTTTTCAGGTTTAAAAGAACTCCGAGCATGTGTTTATTGTATCTAGCTACACAATGATCTTTGTCTTATGTGGTATTTTTTATCAGAATTTAAATGCTGTAAATAATAAATGATATTTATTGTGCTTTGTATGCTCACTTTTCACAGCCCTGAAAAAGCGATTGGTGTGCCCCAAAACACATGGGGCTGTGACTGTATCAGAGTATCAAGAACTGTTCATGGGACTTGTACTTTGTTTTAAATGTGATTAAAAAGTTAGCACTGTAAAGATATTTTGTATGAAATATACTGGCATAACAAGTAAAAAGGTTTTTTGAAAGAGGATTTTAAAAGAAAATTGTTTTTCAATAAAAGAAAAAGCAAAAAGAGGTACGGTATATGGGTTAATTAATATGTTGCTAGTTGAGAATGGCTCCCCGCTGATGTGTATATATGTTTCCTTGCAACATATCGGTTTATTGGGTTACTGATAGTGGGTAGTAGCATAGCGCAGGGCCATTCACATCTGTACCCCATAATATAATCAACTATCTACAGCCCACCCCTACAACAACCACCTACAGCGCTGGTACCAGGACCCCGTCTCTGCAAATCTAGCACATCCTATCTTTCACAGTGCCCCTCAGTCAGCCTTTTCAAACATCACCTATGGAAAGCAGAGGGGTAGGGAGCGGTTTGTGTGAGGAGTGACACTTGCTGTTACTGTTCCAAGGCCACAATGCTACTCTCCAATTAAATAATCAAGTTGCTCCCTTTAAGGCACTTGGCAAACAAGTTACAGATTCCTCACCTTGTAATTTTTCTTGAGGTTCCAGACTGGATCCAGGAAACTTGAAGACATTGCTCCTGTGCGCCAGTAGGTGCCACTGTTAGACTACACGTTGACTCCATTCCACTCCGTAAGTGACGAACGGAGCAACATATAAGCACCACCCATGAGCAGTGATGTCAGTTTTCAGGAACTTTCCAGCACCCTCAGAAGTGGAACCCATCAGGCAATTCAATGAGTCAGTGTGCGGAATACTACATTGTGATCTCATTAGAAGGAAAGGACCATACTACAGAACAGGGAGGTGGGAGGGCAGTGAGGTATCTGCGGTTAGAGGAAGAGCGTTACCAATGGTAAGTAACTGGTTATTCTGATGGATACTTCTAACCACAGATTCCTGCCACTGTGAACAGATACCAAAGCAGTACCTGCCAAGGTTGTGGGTCTGTGGAATGGCTCAAACTAAAGTCCTGCAGGACTGGCACCGCACCAAGCCAGAAACTTCTGTCAGCGTCCAGCATATACAGCCTTCTTTTGGAAGGAATCCTTGCAGCCAAAATGACATCAATTACCCCGGCAAAGTAAACGGGGATCAACTGTCGCTGCTCATTGTTCACACATGGAGGTGCGGCAGGATAGCCTCTCAAAGTACCAACCTGATCAGAGAGCAGATAATGGAGTTCAGTACCACACTTTACTGGCCGATTCTAGAGCCCCTAGAATGACTTGCACCTGTTGGTTGCTCATCTTCCTCAGAACTAGGGGCAGGATAGGTAGCGGCGGGAAGGCATACAGGAGTCCCATGCTCCACTCCAGAAGGAATGAGTTTCCAAGAGACCGCCTTCTTGGGAACTTCAGCACGCAAACATACTGACATTGCGTGTTGTATTGGTGACGAAGAGATCGAGCCAGAGTTCTTTCAATTGTTGGCCGCGTGCCACCTCCAGGTGTAACTGCCATTTGTGATCCGCTAGTTGTCACTAGCCCAGTACGTCAGCACTGGCATTTAAGGATCCCACCAGGTGATGTACCACCAATCAATCAATCGGGGATTTATAGAGCGCGCTACTCACCCGTGAGGGTCTCAAGGCGCGGGGGGATGCAGCTCCGGATCAGTCGAAGAGCCAGGTCTTGAGGCACTTCCTGAAGGTGTGCAGAGTAGGGGAGCGTCTGATGTTGACAGGGAGCTCGTTCCAGGCTTTTTCTTCGACGTAGGAGAAGACTCATCCACCTGCTCTGGTTCTGCGGATGCGTGGGGTCTCTGCCAGGGCGAGGTCGGCGGAGCAGAGGTTCCTTTTGCGTACGTGGAAGGATACTCTCTCGTTGGGGTATTTGAGTCCGATGTTGTGGAGTGATTTGTAGGCGTGTGCGAGTAGCTTGAAGGTTACTCTCTTCTCGACGGGGAGCCAGTGGAGGTCTCGTAGGTGCTGGGTCATGTGCTCGTGTTGTGGGGTTCCGAGGACGAGTCTGGCTGCGGTGTTCTGGATGGTTTGGAGCTTGTGTAGCAGGGTTGTGTTGATTCCAGCATAGAGGGTGTTACCGTAGTCCAGTCTGCTGGTTATGAGTGCGTGGGTGACAGTCTTTCTGCATTCGGGGGGGGATCCACTTTAACGTCTTGCGGAGGATGCAGAGGGAGTTGAAGCAGGTGGAGGTGACGGCGTAGATCTGGCGGGTCATGGTGAGGGAGGAGTCTAGGATGATGCCGAGGTTGCGGGCGTGGTCTGTTGGAGTGGGTGGGTTTCAGAGGGCCGAAGGCCACCAGGTGTTGTCCCAGGCGGTGGAGGAGGGTCCGAGAACGAGGACCTCGGTCTTCTCAGAGTTGAGCTTCAGGCAGCAGCTGTTCATCCAGGCTGCGACGTCGTCCATTCCTTCCTGGAAGCAGTCTCTGGTGTCTTCAGGATTTTTCGTGAGGGAGAGGATGAGCTAGGTGTCGTGGGCGTAGGATACTATGCTGAGCCCATGCTGTCTGACGATGGCTGCGAGGGGGGCCATGTAGATGTTGAAGAGCGTGGGGCTGAGCGAGGATCCTTGGGGTACTCCACAGTTGATCTCTGTGGGTTCGGAGAGGAAGGGTGGGAGTCTGATCCTTTGGGTTCTGCCGGAGAGAAAGGAGCTGATCCAGTCGAGGGCGGTTCCTCGTATACCGGCGTCGTGGAGTCTGGCTGCGAGAGTGCGGTGTGAGACGGTGTCGAAGGCTGCAGAGAGGTCAAGTAGGATGAGGGCCGCAGTGTGGCCCTGGTCGAGTAGCATGCGGATGTCATCGGTGGCGGCGAGGAGGGCGGTCTCGGAGGGCGTTCTCTTCGATGAAGGTGGTCAGCTGGGCGTTGACAAATCTCTCGGTGACTTTGGCTGCGAAGGGAAGGAGAGAGATGGGCCGGTAGTTTTTCAGGTCCGTCGGGTCGGCCGAGGGTTTCTTGAGGAGGGGCTTGACCTCTGCCCGCTTCCAGTTGTCAGGGAAGATGCCGGATTCGAGGGAGGCGTTAATGGTCCGGCCTAGTTCGGGTGCTATGGCGGCATCGGCTCTGTGGTAGATGTGCGGTGGGCAGGGGTCCGTGGGGGCTCCTGAGTGGGTGTTCTTCATGGTCGTGGCGGTGTCTTCGGTGGTAGCAGGTTTCCAGGTGGTGATGGTGGGCTGGTTGTCGATGGTGGAGAGGGGTGTGGTGTCTGGAGTTTGTTAGCTGAAGTTGTCGTAGAGGGCTTTGATTTTCAGGTGGAAGTAGGAGCTGAGCTTGTTGCAGAGGTCCTGGGATGGTGTGACATCCGTGGCTACGCTGGGGGGTTTGGTGAACTGCTGTATGACGTTGAAAAGTTATTTTGCGTTACTTGCATTGGTGTGGATTTTGTTCTTGATAAAGGTGCGCTTGGTGGCTCTTATGCGCTGGTGGTATTCATTCATGGCGTTCCTGTAGGTGTTCTGTTCTTCGGGGGTTTTCCTGTTCCTTCAGAGTTTCTCGAGGCGTCTGCAGGAGCAACTGGCTTCTTGGAGGTCGGTGGTGAACCAGGCAGCCTTCAGGGGGTGTTGTTTGACAGGGTGGCGGAGGGGTGCGAGCTTGTCTGCGCAGCTGGAGATCCAGCGGTGTAGTTCTTTGGCTGCGGAGTTGGCGTCAGTCGTGGCGGAGGGTGGTGTTGAGGTGTTCCACTGTGATGTTGCTCCAGTTTCTTCGTGGCGGGCACGGGGCGGGTTTGGGTGCGGTGGTGGTGTTGAAGGTGAAGTGTACACAGTGGTGATCTGTCCAGAGGGGCTGCGTGGTGTGGCTGAAGTGGATGTTTGTCCCTCCTGTGAAGATGGGGTCGAGGGTGTGTCCGGCTCTTTGGGTGGGGGAGGTGACAAGCTGCTTCAGTCCGAGGTTGGCGAGGTTGTCAAGGAGGGTGGTGGAGTCAGGGTCGCAGCGGTTGTCGAGGTGGAATTTCAGGTCTCCGATGAGAATGTAGTCCGTGGAGGCGATGGCGTGGGGTGCGACGAGGTCTGCAATGGTGGTGGCGGAAGAGGCGCGAGGCCCGGGGGGTCTGTAGACGAGGGTCCCGCGCAGTGTGGTTCTGGGGCTGGTTTGGGTCTGGAAGTGGAGGTGCTCTGTGTTGGAGAGGGCCACCAGAGAGAACCCCTTAAGATTCAGCAAGCTCCAGAGGCACAGGACCCTGGACCCTACCTAGTCGTGCTTGTTGCAGTACCACATGGTCATGCTGTTGTCCATAAGAACCAGCACCAGCTGTCCCTGGAGAGGAGAAAGGCCTTCAAAGCCACGCATATCGCCCTCAACTCTAGCAAATTAATGTGGAGGCAGGTCTCTGCTGGAGACATGACTCCTCTGATCTTCATCTCACCCAAATGACCTCCGAACCCAGTAATGACGTATCTGTCACAAAGTCAACTCTGGGTGGGGAAGGAAGAGTGGTCTGCTGCTGATTCAGTTGCGGTTGAGCAGCCACCACGACAGGTCCTCTGCAGTCTCCTCCAAAAACGGGATGGAATCTGACTGGTTCCCTTGGTGCTGGGCCCATTGAGACTTCAGTATTTCACTGCACAGTGAATGTGACAACTGGCATTGTTGGCGAGCAGGATGCAAGAGGCTAGGAGGTCTGAAAGCCTCAGAGCCATCCTCACTAAGACCCAAGACTGAGGATGAAACATCGAAATCACAGCCAAATTGTCCTAGACTGGTTGTCCTGGAGTAAAGGCTCAAAGTGCAGTGTCCAAGATGTCTCTGATGAAGCAGAGCCTCTGTGAAGGAGTCAGGTGCAACTTTGGCAAGTTGACTGAGAACCACAAAGATAGGACGTTCACTGTCGTCTGGGGGTAGTTTGTGACTGTGGTTAGCCTGCTTTCAACAGCCAGTCGTTGAGATAGAGGAACACTGGAACCCTGGACCTCCGAAGATGGGCAGCGACCACCACCATCACCTTCGTGAACAGCCAAGGGGCACTAATGAGACCGAAAGGAGCACAGCTAACAAAGTGCTCGTAGTCTAACATGAACCCCAGAGAGTATCTGTGGACCTGCATGACAATTTGTCCTAGCGCAGAAAACATTGAGAAGACGAAGATCTAGGATAGTACAGAGGCACAATGAAGTATCAGGAATAACACCAAGTAAATACTTCCGAGGCCAGTAACCTCTCTATTGCTCCTTGGCCAAAGGCTCCTTTTTAGCATAAAACAGACATGTGGTCCTCCAAGAAGTGATCTGAATTAACTGGCAGGTGCAGGGGATGGAAAAGGAATGACTTGGAGCAGCCCTGTTGGATAATCTGCAGGACCCATTTGATGGATGGGATATGTTGCCTCCATGCAGGAAGTGGCTGATCCAGATTCCTACTAGGTAGCGGTACACTGGTATGGGCGTACAAAAAGGGCTTGGAGGTTGTGGCTGGAACAGCATGATATTGGGATGAACACTGCCCCTGGCGTCCAGGCCGTTGTCTGTTGGGGCCACAGCCTTTCCTCAAAAGGACTAGGAAACCTGTTGTAAAGGCAAATTAGCTTGACATTGCTGATATGCCAAGTCTCTGGCATATCCCAGAAAAGGACAATATTGTTTGGGGGTGGAGGGGGGGGGGGGGAGCTGAAAGACCCAAGGAGCATGCCGTGTCCCTACTCTCCTTAAAACGCAGTAGGGCCAAATCCTCCTCACCAAACAGCCGGGAACCATCGAAAGGCATGTACATTGGACGCACTGATGTCTCTCCCAGAATCCAGTGAACGTCATCCAAGCAATGAGTCGAAGCATCTCACTGGTTTCCATAGCTCTATTTAGAGAGTCTGTGGTGTCCAGCGGATGACAAATTTGACCACATTCTAACCATCCTGAATAGTTTGGGCTAGAGAAGCTTGTACGTCTTTGGGGACTGCAAGCAAGATCTCACCCACCATGTCCCACAGTGCGTGTGTGTAGCGGCCTAATAAACAGCTCACTTTGACAGACCTTAAAGCAAGGCTGGCTGAGAAGAGCATATGCTTTCTGAATGTGTCTATTCCTCTTAGCAAACGCATTAAGGTTGACTTTACTGGTGGTCGCCAGGCCCACCAAACTTTCAGCAACAGGAGTTCAGTTGGTGCCTGAAGAGGCTGTAGGATGTCTGGCAACACGTTAGTTTTTACCTCCATAGTGGGGATGTGTAGGTCAAGGACCTCGGTAGACTTCCTTATTACTGTAGCAAATTAAGTGCTTTTCTCAGTTGGTGGCCCAGGAGGGAAACCAGCCCAGTCTCGGTTGAGGTGTCCCGCACACTGGCATCCAATTTCTCCATATACCAGTTATCAGTGCGAGTTAAAAGTCGGTGTAATGTCTGTGTGTGACTAAGGCAGAGCAATTGTATCTCAGTCAGTTGGGTTCAGCAGGAGCTGTGGCACATCAAGATCTGGATGTGGCTATGGTCTAGATCACCAGCTCGGAGTCAGACATCACAATGGTTTGTGGGTCTTCATCCAGCGCAGATTTTGGTGCTGGTCAGGATGCTGGCAAAAAAATGTAAATGGGCTAAATGGGCCCAGACTGTGCTGAGGGCCAGCCAGCCGGCGGTAACAAAACTGGGATTACCTGCATATTCTTGGGGCCCAAAGACGCACCAGAGGGATCCAGAAGCATGCCAACGATGTGCAATACGGCTACACAAAGGCCTGCTAGGATGTCGCCAATGGACCAGATGGAATAGGCTCCTCACTGGAAAAGGAGTGAGACCTGGAGGCACACCGACACTCTGGCACCTTCTCTAGAGATCGAGAGTGGTGGGAAAGGGAACAGCCCCCACTTTTGTTTCTTCTTACACTTACCTCGAACCCTTCAACTGTGAGAAAGATCTGCCTCTGGAAGACTACCACAGCGAGAGCAGGTCTTCGCCTTGGCCATGGAGGTGGACTGGCGCAGAGCTTTCCGGTGTTTCACCACGTAGAGCTTTGCCTCACGCTCATAGATGGCCTTAAGGTTCATCTGGTCATAGTAGCCGCAGGACTTGGAAACACGGGAAGCACCTAAACACCAGAGGTACACCTCATAGGGATCTCTCAGACATCTGTTTGCAACAGTTCCTACAAGATTTGAATCCTGTCTTTTCAGGGGGTAAAATCTCTTGCACAGTGGTCATTTGTTGAAGAAAATTATTTTCAGAAAGTGAAGAAACAATGAGCAGAGCTTCAGATCTGCATCTGAAGGAATGGCAAGAAAGAAACTGAGGTGTCCACACATGGAAGGCACTTATATGCAGCTCAGTTTGTGATTCTTGGAGCGAAAAGGTGTTGACATTCCAAAACTAGAGAGGAAACTGTTTGACAGGGGTCAAAAGACCCAGACTGTGCTGCGGCCCTACACTCGTTTAAACATTATAAAGCACAATCTGCTATTTCTTTATCGAACAGGCATGAGCCATCAAAAGGCATCTATGAGAGAGGCCTCTATGTCTGCATAGAATCCTGTGGAGCGCACCCACTCATGGAAGCAGAACACCTCAGTGCTCCCACCTCCGTTTCCAGACAATCAATAGTATAGAGTTAAGCACGAATCGCATATTTGGCTGCATCTTGAGCATTCTGAATGGTTTGAGCCAGTGAGGCCTTAGGGTTTCCGGGACCACTGGCAAGATCTCGCTGGTCATGTCCCAGGGCATGTGAAGCCCTGCACAGCAGACAAACTGCATTGATTGACCCCAATGAAAGGCTTGCCGAAGAGAACATTAGTTGTCCAAAGAGCCGTCTTAGACTCCCTCCTTTTCCGGTGAGAGGGCGTCATAGGGAATGTGTTAGGGTTCACCTTGCTGGTTGAGGCTTGAACTGCCAGACTTTCAGAAGGAGGGTGTTAGAGTAAATTAGGGCCGCCAGGCGCTAGTCTGTTTGGTCAGACCACCTGCCTATTCACAGGTTGGCAAAAACAGGGCTTTGATAGAGTGCCCATTAAAGTGAGACGGTCTCACTGAATGGGAAGAGGGGCTCAGATGTGGCTGGGCCGAAATGCAAGATTTCTGTAAAGGAGGGTAGATGCAGGTCCAATACCTCAGCTACACATCAGATTACCACTACAAATGAAGCACTCTTCTGTATAGGACCAAATGGGGAGTTCAACCCTGTGTCAGGGGGAAGTATCATGTCCACTCGTCACTTTTAATTCGTAATTTTCAGCATGAGGAGGTAAATCATCCCCATCTCCACCATAATCATCTCATGGGAAGTGGCAAGCTTTGGTCAGCATCTGAAGCAAAAAGATAATGGAGCCTCCAACGGCGTGCCCGCTCTAGTAGAGGCACAGGATTGTAATTAGGCTATATGGTGACTGGTTGCGCTTTAGTAAATTCATAGCGCAACACTGGTTGGCACTGTGTTGAAGCCAGTTTGGGGTTAGACATTAGAACCAGCACCATATCCTCCACCGGACCGGAGTCGGTACAAGCGTCGACGATGGACCAATGCAGGTAGTGACACCAGGATGGATTCGGGTGTATGGTGATGTACAGCTTCGCTTCCCAGATACCATCACCCATCCCTAAGCCCAAACACCAGCGACATACCTCGCGCGGGTCTGTAAATAGACATCTGTTTCTAACACTCTCAGCATGGTTAGAAGCCTATAGTTTTAGGAGGGGGACATGGTCCGTAGCACGTTGAATTTTCCAGTTTTAAAAGTCATTGGAAGACCAACGACACTGGTAGCAGAACTTTGGATCCGCACCAGAAGAAATGGAACGAAATGAACTGAAGTCAGAGCACAAGAGTGGCCCTTATATGCGGCTCTGTTCCGTCATTCCTAGGGTGGTATGCAACAGCGCACAGCACCACACTGCAGCTCACAGGAGCATTTAAGAAACGTTTCCGGATCCAGTCTGTAACCCGTGGAATATTCGAAAGGTGTGTAACCTGCAGTTAGAAATATCCATCAGAAAAAAAAAGCATTTTTCTTTCAAAATAATGGCGACCTCACTGCCATGTTAGTGCTCTCTGTCCACTTGCATTAAACAATGTCCCTTCAGATTGGCTCTCGAAAGGTCACGCTTTAGGCGCGTTGAGCCAGGTTTCTGTCACACACAAGGTATTTTCAGCTGATCAAGTGTAAGGCTTTGTGTCTGTCACCGGTGCTTGGACAGTAAACAAGCATTAAGCAGAATAAAGTTAAGACTTTACTCTGTGGCTAACTGAAGAGCGATACTTCCTCCACTCCACCCTGTTCATCTGCCACAACCCCGAGCTGCACTCCCCCATTGGCCTTAGGGCTTTGTGCGCTGTAGGAAGCTGGCTCTGTGTATACTACACCACAGTAAGGTATAGTGTGCACAGAGCCCAGGTGATCCCCAGGCGTATAGCAGAGGCTAAAGTAGATAAGGATTAGTTACTTACCTGTAATCCTAGTTCTCTTCCAGGGGTATACTCATCAAAGTCATAAGCACTGAATTATCCCCGCCCATCTGCGGGATCCCGGAGCATATAGAAATATACATATATATATGAGTATGTTGGGGGATCACAAGTGCATAGCACTTCCGCGACATACATATATACATGTATATAAATACATAAATATGCAGCCTAACAAATTCCAATAAGGCAAAATGCCAAAATTACAAAGGTTTTCCCTGTACAGACAATCTCCTATATACACTCTGTAATAGAGAACATACACTGTAATAGTGTTATGCAAGAAAAACCTTTATTTTCAGAAAAGAAAACATGTAATAGCAGGCAGTTGGCCCATAGGCTGCATAGCTGAATAAATATCACCGTACAGTAAAACACTGGCACCTTGCCTTTAAGGCTTCCAAGAACTTGGACACTTTGCCTTTAAGGCCTCCAGGAGACCCTCTGCTCCCATCATGCACCACAGGTGACAGTTAGGTCAGTTCTTTTTGCACGGTGTACTAACTTTTAACAATTACTAAAAAATGCTCGTCCGGGGAGGCGGGAGGGTTGCTTATGACTTTGATGAGTATACCCCTGGAAGAGAACTAGGATTACAGGTAAGTAACTAATCCTTCTCTTCCAGGGGATACTCATCAATAGTCATAAGCACTGAATAGAGTAGCAAGCCCATACCCACTACCTCGCGGACGAGCAAATAGTATTAAAAAACAGATCATCTTAACATGACATTAAGCAAATAAATTCCTCAGTGAGGCTTGTCCCACTTGGGCATCCTCCTGAGCATCTGAATCTAAACAGTAATGGCGAGAGAAAGTATGAACAGACCGCCATGTAGCTGCTTTGCAGATTTCTGCTATAGGGACGTTCCTGAGGAGGGCCGTAGTAGAGGCCTTTCCTCTGGTTGAATGCGCTTTAGGCCTTCCCTGAAGAGACTTATTAGCTAATTGATAGGCTAGAGATATGCAGGAGACTATCCATCTTGAAATAGACCTTTTAGAGGATGCCAATCCTGTATTAATGGGGCCGTAGTTGACAAACAAGCGGTCCGTCTTTCTTATTACCTTGGTCTTATCCAGATAAAACTTCAACACCCTCTTAAGGTCTAACGAGTGTAAGGCCCTTTCAGGAGGTGTAGAAGGATTAGAGAAGAAGGTAGGCAAAGTGATAACCTGATTAATGTGGAAATCTGAAACCACTTTTGGCAGAAAACTTGGATGAGTTCTGAGAACTACCCTATTTGAGTGAAAAACAGTGTAGGGTTCCTTACAACATAATGCTTGTATCTCGCTGACTCTACGAGCCGACGTGATAGCAACCAAAAAGCCACTTTCCAAGACAAGTGCTGCAAAGAGGACTTGTGTATTGGTTCAAAAGGTGCGCCCATCAGTTTGGTAAGGACCACATTGAGCTCCCAAGGAGGAGAAGGGGCTCGTACTGGTGGGTATACCTTTTAACCCTTCAAGAAAATCTTTCACCACTGGCATTTTGAAAAAGAAACCTGTGAAGGTGATTTTCTATATGCCGTTATTGCTGCTAAGTGTACCTTGATAGATGTAAACTGCAGGCCCGACTTAGCCAGGTGTAAGAGATACGGCAAAATGACCTGTTCCTGCCCTCTAACTGGGTCATGACCATTATTCAAACACCATAAGTAAAAACGTTTCCACTTGAAAGCGTAGGAAACCCTGGTAGAAGGTCTTTTCGCTTCCTTAAGTATGTTCATACAGTCCGCTGGCAAGTCTAAGTGACCATACTGCAAGACTTCAGGAGCCATGCTGTCAGCCTGAGGGAAGGAAGGTTGGGGTGAAACACTCTCCCCTGGCTCTTGGATAGTAGGTCCGGACGACAAGGCAATCTCTGTTGCGGAACTTCGGAAAGTTGTAGAAGATCCGGATACCACCACTGGTGTGGCCACTCCGGAGCGATCAGAATCATCCTGGAGTTGGACTTGTAGAACTTCGTGATCACTGCTGGAATGAGAGGCAGTGGAGGAAAAGCGTAGAGTAAGCTCTGAGACCATTTTATCAACAGAGCATTCCCGCTTGAACCTGGTTGGTGATACCTGGACGCGTAGACGGGGCAATTGGCGTTTGTTGCATCTGCGAACAAGTCTATGTCCGGCACACCCCATCTTTGAAAGATATCCTGAGCCACTTCGGTGTTTAGCACCCAGTCGTGCGCTTCTGTGAACTCTCTGCTTAGGAAGTCCGCCTGTACATTTAGGACGCCCGGCATATGGACAGCCGTGATGGTGAGATGCCGTGCCAGAAGCCACTTCCAAATGGCTTGTGCCTCCTGAGACAGAATTCTGGACCTGGTGCCTCCCTGCTTGTTCAGATAAAACATCGTCGTGGTGTCTGTCTGAATCAAGAGGGAGTTGGACTGAAGAGAAGGAAAGAAGGATTTTAGGGCTAGTTGGACAGCCCTCAACTCCAGAAAATTGATATGGTATCCCTTTTCTTTGTCCGACCATAGCCCTTGCACTTGAAGGTGATTCATATGAGAGCCCCAACCTTGCAGGGAGGCGTCTGTCACTATAGTTTGAGTCGGAGTCTCTTGATGGAAGGGAACACCTTTCATTAGATGTGATCGCCTTGTCCACCACACAATGGAGTCCCTGGCAGACTGGGGTAGAGTGATCCGATCCTCCCAGCTGCCCGAAGCTTGCACCCACTGGTCCTCCAGAGCTTGCTGCAGGGGACGCATGTGCAATCTGGCATTGGGAACTATGAAGATGCAGGAAGCCATCGAACCCAGGAGAGAGGACACTTGTCGGACTGTTGGGTGGCAAATCCGCAGGAGTTCTCTGCATTTGATCCTGATTGATGAAAACCTCTCCGCCGAAGGACACACGCTTGCTTCCGCGGTGTCCAGCGACGACCCTAGGTAGTGAATGTTCTGGGTCGGATTGAGAATCGATTTTTGAAATTGACTCGTAGACCCAACTTGTTCATTAACTGGAGACTGTAGGAGAGATGAGACTGAAGCAGGGAAGGAGTTGCACTCTTCAGAAGCCAGTCGTCCAGATACGGGTAAACAAATATTTTGTGTCTGCGGAGAAAAGCTGCCACCACTGCCATGCACTTTGAAAAAGTCCGTGGGGCTGACTTCAGTCCGAAAGGTAGGACTCGGAACTGGAAGTGACGTAGAGCAACCTGAAAACGGAGAAATTTTCGATGTTTTCTGGACACTGGAATGTGGAAATAAGCGTCCTGCAGATCTATGGAGCACATCCAGTCTCCTTGATGTAGATGGGGAAAGATCTGGTGAAGGGCAAGCATTCGAAATTTCTCTTTGCGGATGTATTTGTTCAAGATGCGCAAGTCCAGAATTGGTCTGAATTCTACTGTCGGACCTTTTTTTCTGACCAGGAAATATCGAGAGTATATTCCCTGGCGCCTCTGATGAACAGGGACGTATTCTATGGCTTTTTCTGTAGAAGACCGTTTACCTCCTCGTGTAAAATGTGATGACACAAGCGGACTCGTCCTTCTGGAGGAACCGAAGGAGGTGGGATCTTGAACCGTAGCAAGTATCCATCTTGAACAATGTTCAACACCCATTTGTCGATGGTTATGTTTCTCCACTCCTCCAGATGTAATGCGATACTTCCTCCTACCGGAGTGGAACACGTGTCTAGAGGAAGCACTCCCTCATTGTTTTGATGATTGCTTTGAGGTAGAGGCCTGCTGTCTATTGGTCCCTCTTCCTCTTCCTGGTCTCCGTTGGTGGAAGTGAGACCTCTGCTGCTGCTGACCCTGAGCCGACCATTGAGGGGTTTGAACCCTCTGTTGGAACGGGCGTTTATCATAGGGACGGGAGCGCCTACGGAATTCCTTCCGTTTTTCGAGACCCACAGCTTTCACCGTGTCCAGCTCTGCTTTCATCTTTGCCATTTCTTCGTTCGCATGCGGCCCGAAGAGAGAAGACCCGTTGAAAGGCAGGTTGGTTATCTTCCGCTGGACATCGGGTTTGAGGCCAGTCAAGCGTAACCAAGCAGAACGCCTCGAACAGATACCATGGGAGTATCCGTGGGCAGCCAGATCAGATGAGTCAGCGGAAGCACTAATCACCTGATTAGCCACTAGACCTCCCTCTTGTAGAATTTCTCTAAAGTCTTGCTGGTCCTCTTTTGGGAGTTTGTCTGCAAAACATCCCAGTGAATCCCACAAGGATCTATCATACCTCCCCAGCAGAGCGGAGGAACTGGAGACCTTCATGATAGAAGCTGAAGTGTTGCACATCCTTCTACCTAAAGAATCCATCAGTTTACTATCCTTATCCGGAGGCGCTGAGGAGGAAGACATAGCAGAGTGCGTCTTTCTAGCCGCCGCCACAATGATGGAATCCGGAGGAGGATCCGATCTAAGGAACAACGGATCTTGGTCCGGAGCCTTGTACTTTTTGGCTATTCGGGAAGGAACAGCTCCCACCGTTGCCGGTGTCAAAAAGTTTGCATAGCAGGTTCGAGAAGGCCTGGGACAAGAGGAAGCAAAGGCCGAGTCGAGGAGCGATGATGAAGAGTCTCAAAAATCACTGAGGAGGTAACAGTCGGGACATACATAGAAATGTTCAGCTTATTCGCTCCTCTACAGAGAACTTCACTAAAAGTGCTGAGGTCATCGATTGGAGAAACTCTTGACGGAGGTGTAGCTGTCAAAGTTGGAGAATAGTCTCTGATAGAGGACCTGGTGGAAGAAGACCGGGTGGGAGACCTATGCCGCCTTCTCTTCGGAGAAGAATGATAAGAGCGAGATCTGTCCCTTGATCTAGCATGGAGAGCATGTGAAGATCGTGATCTGCTTGGAGTCCTCCTTCTGGAAGAAACCACAGTCGGTGATCTTGATCTTCTAGGCGTTTTAGAAGATGGAGAATCCCTGGACAAGCGTGAAGGAGAATAGGTACGGGAAAAATCAGACCCCGGGCTACTGAGGGCCCTAGGCTTCCTGCGCCGTGCATCTTCACCAACCACCGGAGAGCCTTCCGGGGAGATCTGGACAATATGCAGTCCTGGAGAAGATCCAGATTTTGACGATAGAGATGCAGCTCTAACCTCATCCGAGGCAACAGCAGGCTCTTTAGCTCTCGACGTCGAGCGCCTCGACGTCGACCTTTGTTTTTCCCTCGACGTCGACTTCTCCCTTGACGTGGGATGATGGCTAGGAGGAGTTAAGGACTTCGCTGCCCTCGACGGCGACCTCACCTCCCTCAAAGGTGTCCTCGACGTCGACCGTCTACTCAGGGACTTCAACGTCGAACGCACTCGCCTCCTCGACGCCAATAGCCTCGCCGTCTTCGACGCCGACTGGTCTCGCGGCACCCTTGCCGTCGGCAAACTTCTCGACGTCGACCTACGGGAGGTGACGGAGAGTGCCTTGACGCCGACGGATGTCTCGACGTCGATGGATGTTTTGACGTCGATCGGTCTTTGCCATGGCTATACCTCGAGCCCGAGGTAGCATGCTTCGACGTCAATACCTTTTTCGACGACGGAGACTCACGCCGTCTCGACGTCGGAGATTGTGTCGGTCACTTCTTCGACGGCGGCAACGACGTCGACGGTGAACAGTCCGGAATCTGCCGTTTCCTCGATGTTGAAGAGGCAGAATGATGCTGGCGTCGATGTTCTTGAAGAGAGGAGGGCTCTTGACACGCAAGGCCACTTCCCAGCCGGGTTTTTCCTCTCTCGATCACAGCCTGAAGGCGAATCCTCTCCCTGTCGCGAAGAGTCCTCGTAGAAAACTTACTACAATGGTAACAAGTGTCAGGCTTGTGACTGGAAGGAAGACAGGCGATACACACAGAGTGTGGATCAGAGATGGCCATCTTCTTTCCACAGGATGGACATTTTCGAAAAGAGCTGGCATTCTGACAGAAAAAGTTTGAAATTTTGTCAGAGAATGATAATAAAACACTGCCAGCACAGAAAAATCGCAAAAAACCAAAGAAGAAAACAATTCCTGACAGAAAAGTCAGAAAAACTGTCGAGCTCAAGCTCCAGGATCCTCATAGAAGGAGCCGGAAAAAGAACTGACCTAACTGTCACCTGTGGTGCATGATGGGAGCAGAGGGTCTCCTGGAGGCCTTAAAGGCAAAGTGTCCAAGTTCTTGGAAGCCTTAAAGGCAAGGTGCCAGTGTTTTACTGTACGGTGATATTTATTCAGCTATGCAGCCTATGGGCCAACTGCCTGCTATTACATGTTTTCTTTTCTGAAAATAAAGGTTTTTCTTGCATAACACTATTACAGTGTATGTTCTCTATTACAGAGTGTATATAGGAGATTGTCTGTACAGGGAAAACCTTTGTAATTTTGGCATTTTGCCTTATTGGAATTTGTTAGGCTGCATATTTATGTATTTATATACATGTATATATGTATGTCGCGGAAGTGCTATGCACTTGTGATCCCCCAACATACTCATATATATATGTATATTTCTATATGCTCCGGGATCCCGCAGATGGGCGGGGATAATTCAGTGCTTATGACTATTGATGAGTATCCCCTGGAAGAGAATACCCTACTCTCTTTTGTGGTAGTGTGGGCGAGCAGTAAGGCTTATCAGAGGGTAGTGTTAAGCATTTGCTGTACACACTCAGGCAAGAAATTATGTCTCAGACTCGAAGACTGAGTCCAGATCAATTGTTAGTATATAAAGTTGTTACGTTGTTATTTTTATTACTAGAACCAAGATTTACTTAGTAGCAGGTAAGTGATACTTTCAAAACAATAATACTTTTCAAAATACGGTGTGTACTGGTTTTGTAGAAGCATACTAGTTACTTTGCAGTTGAGAAAATTTGTTGTAAACTCTTTAGAATGCTTGTAATTACTTCAGATTGCTTTCTAGTTACTTTTCTAACTTAGAGCAAAACAAGCTAATAACAATTTAGGCACTGCAGTACATCAGTAAGCAGGACAACTCAGTTATAGACACCAAGTTACTTTGTTGCAAAACAAGGTCAACACTTAGAACATTTTTCAGAGAAAAACCACACAATGCAATCCTATGGGGAAAACTGCAGGCAAGTAAAACTACTTTCGGTGTGGTCTTTTTGGGGGTTGAACCAAGGTTCAATTCTGCACTCATGGTGCACCACCAGTGGCACGAGGGCGGCCGGGTGCTGAGTGCAGGGGTGTCAATGCTAGTCAAGGGGACTAGGAGCACATCGGTTGGAGGCTGCTCACGGAAAGGTAAAGCGGCCTTGGAGGGCAATCTTCAGGAGTTAAGGTAAGTACAAAGGGGGGCCCAAGGCAGCACCAAAATCACACCACCAGGGGCACAGGGGCAGCCATGCGCAGGGTGCTCACACAGCGTCGGACGGCCAATATTACCCAATGGAAATAGACTGTTCCAGTTTCAGGCCGCAGGCTCAGACTAGGAGACCTCTTAGAGGGAACCAACAGCCAGGGGAGGAAGTTGAGATACGAGGCAACGTCAGGACACCGTTGGATCTGGTCACCAGGACACATGACCGGAGGTGCTGGGGTGTCTTTGGACGTTGGGTTTCTCCTTACTGGGCAAGTCGCGGTTGAGGGGGGGGGGGTCATTGTGAAGAGGCAGCAGGCATCTACACTGGACATTGGAGGCGACACCACTCGATAGTTTGGAGATCAGGACCTCTGGGGAACCACTTCAGGACCGGTGGGCCCTCTAGAAATGGGTTGTGGGCGGCGGGTGCAGAGGTAAGTCCTGGAGCAGGGTTTCTTGGTTTCACAGGGTCTTGATCTTTTGTGAACAGGGCTGCTGTCCTCGGGGGTCTCGAGTCTTTATCGAAGTAGGCGATCAATCCACACCAAGTCTGGAGGTTGCTGATCCTTTTCGGTGCCGTTGTTTTCTTTGCAGGGGGGTTCGGAGCTGCAGGCAAGCCGGTAGGGCTGGGGCCAAGTCAGTTGGGCCTGGAGACTTCACTGCTCTGACATCTTTGGGTTCCAGTCTTCGTAGGTCGTCAATTCTGCTGAGCTGGGTTCAGGGGTGCCGCTAAATACTGTAATAAGCGGCGTTACTGGGGTAGCAAGGTGGTAGCCAATATGTTACTGACCTTAGGGTGACTGCACCCTTGGTGTGCTCATCCCATGAGGGGAAGTGGGCACAATCCCCGACCCGGATTGGCAGGCACTGAAGAGTGATCTTCACCTCGCTTCCCCCACCTGAGGGGTGGGGTTGGCTGAGGAGGCACACCACCTGGGCTTTCCTGATTTTTCCCACCTGTCTTCCCACCGAAAAGGGGGTGAGACAGGAAGGGGGGCTGCTTCTGATAGCAGGAGAGGCTGGGGCTCGCTTTGCATAGGCGGCAAGGCCTTTGAAGCTCCCCTGCCACAGAAGGCTCTTCCTGACCTGAGGGGAGGTGTGAACACCTCTGCCCTGGAAAGGCTTTGTTTCTGGGCCCTGGGAGCAAAGGCTCGCACCCCAGGAGTCCAGAAACCTGTCTTGTGGTGGCAGGCTGGTATTCACCAGTCAGGAACCCACCAGTGTTTGGTTTGGGTCAGGGGTCCCCTCTAGAAGGGACCCCTGAGTGCATGGAATAATAAATCTGTGACTATAATCAGTGAAGGTTTATTATTCGGAGATGTCGGTTACCAAACATCCCAGGATTCAGTATAGCCATCATGGTGCTAGGAAACGCGTAATAACCAGCTTCTAAACCATATACTCAGTATGGCTTTACTGTGCACTTCTAATATCCAAGAATGGCCTTAAATATTATAGGCATGCAGGTAGGCCCTCAGATGAGGTATAGTGTACCCTGCCTTAAGGGCGACTCCTGCAGTGCTGAGCAGGTATGGCACACAGGGATGTGTGCCATGTCGACTCGCCTCTTTTAGCTGCACCACAACACCCAGGCTGCAATAGCAGTAGTGCATGTTTGTTTAGAGAGGTCTCTGAAGGTGGCATAATACATGTGCAGCCCTCAGAGGCCTTTCACTAGCTACCATGCCCTTAATACTAGAGGTACCCCTTAAAAGGGACTTACAGGTATGCCAGAGTTGTGCTAATTGTGGAAACAATGGTACAGGTTAGGGAAAGAACACAGGACCTCGGAACCCGACTGGCAGGGACCCAGGGCACACTTAGACAAAGTGCATCAGCTATCTGGCAAAAAGTTAGGGGGCAACAATGCAAAAAGGGCACTTCACTACATGCGGTACTTGGGTTTTTCATCGCCAATGGAAGAGACACCTGGGTCATATTAAGAGAATTCAGCTCTTCCTCCAAATAGTAAAGAAAAATAAACCGGCAGCCTGGTCCACCAATTGCATAAACTGGACATGGAGGGGCAAAGACAGGCATAACTTAAACATGCCTTCGGCCAGCCACACCGTGACTACTCTTGATTAGAAAGCAATTGGCTCACACATCACTGCAGAGGACTAGAGTTCGCCTTGTCCACAAAGGGACAAGAACATGTGCATGAAGACCCATCAAGCAGACAGTCTTCCAAAAAGAAACCACTTTTCACTCTTACCTTATGAAATACCCACAAAGTTGGGGAGAGGATGTGGCCTAACGGCTAGGGCGATCGACCTCAAATCTGGGGAACCGGGTTAGAGTCTCGGCAACGACACTACATCCTGCGATTCTGGGCAAATAACTTGATCTCTCCGTGCCTAACAAAAAAATGAATGTGTCCTTATGTAACGCAACTGGCGCTCATGTAAAGCGCTCTGATACCAGATACCTTTGGGTCAAGTTTGCGCTATATAAAAGCCCGGAAAAAATTAAAAGTTGGAAGGAAAGTCCTCTGCATGGCTTAGTGAAGCCACAGTGCTGTCCTGTATATTTTCTTTCTAACCGGGTGCAATTTTATTCCACAATGAAATTGAAAACCAAGCACGCTCAATAGAGGCACTTCTGGTTACTGACAGACATCAAAGCGTGGCTCTGATGCTGCATGTGCACAGAGTGACATTTGTTGGAGCTTAAGGTTGTAGTCCAGGCCACAGACCTTTTTACCTGCCCTCAGAGGGAGGCTTCCACTGGGTAAAGGTCTGGCCAGTTCCCTATAACTGAAGTAGGTCTTTTACAACCTTTTTTTGACACATGAATGCAAAGGACTGGGTGAACGTGTGTGTCTGTTGTGGTGTGTGTATGGGATGTTTGTTCTTTCATATGTACCACCAAGCCAAGCGATGCTGGAATCCATTGGACGTCACCTGTGTGTGCTGCTTTAGATGCTAGTCACCTTAGTGCTGGGTTGGCAAATGTCCACCTTGAACATGGTTCCCTCCCCTGATCAGCTGTCTCTAGTGGATGGGAAGAAGTAAAAAGCCAGATCACTTGCCACAGTAAAACATACCCTTCTCCTCTTTACTTGTTAGTGAATGACATGGTCAGGTGAAACAGCCTTTCTGTCTGGAAGTCAGTCTTAGGAGGGAAAACAGACACCCTAAAATTCCAAGAGTGTAACCACTCAGATAGGGAACCACAGGAAGATAAGTACTGGCTGCTTTGACTCAATGTCCAAGGAGATCCTCTGCCCAAGCATGAGGAAAATTGAAGAGCTGGATTAGCTGAATGAAGAGCTGGGGTGGCGCTGCCACGATGAAGTAACAAGCTACACGGACGAACGCCAAAGCCAAATTGCATGGAAGGACCAGTGAGGGATAGCCTCTATGAAGTGAGACTGCCCTACAACAGAAGGACCTGCCCCAGTGAGCTGCCCACGAAAAGAGAGCCAAGCAGTGTGACTTTTGGGCCCAGAACAGCCTGCATCGCCAGCACTTTATCAGTACAGTAGACAAATGTGTGCCCTTTAGGTGGCTTTGCAATCGATAGAAAAGGTGACTGTATACACTACAAACATTTGAGGCAGCACTGAATTACTGCCTACTAGCTTGTCACAGCTACCTCACCCGAAGAGGGTTCATCATAACTCATATGATAGGGAAAGTCACATCAGCTTTAAATGCTGCTTCTGACAGGAGGCAGACTGCGCTGCACCGTTACTGTGCCAGGTAATATTCCACGAAAATCCATGCGTCTGAATAGAAAATGCAATCAAAAATGTTCCTATGAGGTACTGGCAGGTGCTATGCTAGCCACTACAGGAACTTTGCATCTGTCTGCAACATTCAGCCTATTATTCGCTTCATCACTCACCCAGACATTCTTATCCTCTGTCATTTATCCATAAACCTTCCCCAATAAAGTATACATTCTCCATTCTCACCCACGACTTGCCCAATGATTTCAAACCTTTATATTCAAGCACTGCTTTCAAATCCATCCCCTCGACCACCCTCATCCCGTTCTACTCACCCACCACCTTCACCCATCCACTTTTCCACCACCCACTGCCTCCATCCATTGCCTTCAGACCCAGGTAACATTTTCGCATCCTCAAGCCAAGCTATTTAATGCACCACCCTCTCGGCCAGACATTCGCCCGTCACTCTCACACCCAGCTATTCAGCCACCAGTCATTCTTCCCAGCATTACTCAGATTTCATTCACCTCTTATTGAGCAGCTCCACATGCATCAACAGCTCCCCTAACACTCGCAGCCCAGTTAGGCTACTCTAGCCACACCAATGTTGACTTCCATCTGTGCTCACCCTTCTCCTACATCATCATTGATGCGAGGCCCTAGAGTTCCCTCGATTCTCCCTCTCACCACAGCTCTCACCTCCTTCGTTTAACACCTGAACCTTCTCTCCAGATATTAACTCATGCCATTATTACCTGTGCTTTCCAAGGCCCTGATCCTATCCAGCTAAATTTTACATTCTAATCTCAAATTTTCATGATCAGTGTTTTTTTTCTGTACCTACAGTTAATGGAGTTGATCGAAGCAAACGACTGCATCCCATAAATTAGCAGCAGTCAATCTCATGGTGTCTGAGAAAGAAGGACTATGATCTGTGACAATATAGTCTGTGGAGTATTTTTTAGCTGCATAAGATATAGTCGTGCCCAAACTGCAGCTTCTCTGGAGTGTATTAGTGCCCCTCACAGGCTATGTACTCAATCGCTCCTAAATCCTCTTCCCATCTATACCTTAAGTAGGCAGTCTGCTGTGTTGTTCTCTATGGTTCCATACATGACTGAGACAGCTCCTTTGTTTAGCTTGTCAAATTGGACCTTGAGCTGTAGTAAGCCGGCCTCAAGCATTACGGTCATTTCCAAGGATTCGGTCGCCAGCACGGGCCAGAGTTATGTATGCCTGTAGTGCTGTCTCAGGGGACAGTTCGTACTCCTCCTGTAGCTGGTCAAATGTTTTCAAGCCCTACCGTCCCACCAAATCTCCCGCTCTGGAAATAGCAAAGCGGTCCATTTGTTTGAAGCCTTTCAGGGACGCCACCTCTTTTAGATGTGTAACCAACCACAATGGAGTTTGTTTTGCAACTTTCCGAGCATTGATGGTGCCTTTCCATGACCTTATCACTGCCTCTATTGTTCTCGGTAACGTGGCTTCACCTTTCCCACCATGGACTTAACAGCAGTAGGTTATTTAGACTGCTTGTCTGTCGGCACATGCACCTTCTTATTCAGCATCTCAGACACCCATTAGCACAGTTTTATACCTCCACTGTATACTGTTCTATATGAGGAGCATAGAGCAATAAAGGGGGCCCCCAATCTTACAGCAGGACCAAGAAATCTCCCTCCAGTTTCATGAAAAGCCATCTGGAACACTATGGAGCACTACGTAACAGAGAAATTCAGGGAGGTGATCATTTATAAATGTAGCCAACCTTCCCATCAAGTTAAGTGGGCGCTTCATCACACGCTGAACATCCTCTTGCAATTTTGCCATTAGAACAGAGGCTGCGACTGTAGAATTTCTCTTGCGCAACTTCAATACCGAAGTGTTGAAACCTGTCTGACCTGTCCACTGTGTTCCAAGTATTTATGTCCACCAGGATGGACTTGACCCAGTTAATTCAGTATCCTGAACAGTCAGTCACACTATTCAGTGAAAATCTCCACGTATGCCTGTGGATGCCCCTAATCCAGGAGGCCAGAGGTTCAATTCTCATGGCAAATAGGATCAGGGATCGAAGGCACCACTGCCCGAGACTCCAGGCCAGTTCAAATGCAACAGACCCCCAACTGCATCAATGTGTGCCATATACAGTAGTTTCACCCAGACTAGGAATCCTGGCCCAATCCCAGGACCTAAAACACGAAAGCACCGGTCAACTGAATCAAATGCCTTCTCGGCATCAAGGTTAAAGATCACCAGTGGGTCTTTCATTTCCCCAACTTCGTGCATCCATATATGCAGCCTTCACAGGTTCAGTCTAGTTGATCAGCGATGCATGAAGCCAGACTGGTCTGGTTGGACCAATGTATTAACCACTCCAAGAAGTCTGTCTGCCAACACTTTTGCCAGGTGTTGAGGACCAAGAGCAGCCAGTAGGAAGAACAGCTTGATGCTAGTTTCCCTATCATAGGTAACACCACAATTATGGCGTGTCTTATATCCGGTGGAAATTAGTTTCCTTGCTTCGTTGAACATGGTCTGCAGGCGCTTACCTATGAGTGCAGCTAGATCTCTGAACTATTCGTCCAGGATGCCGGTAGTTCTTGTTTGTTTTTTCATTACTTCATGCGGGTAATTGTTTCCGCCAGTTATTCTAAGGTTATCTTATAGGCCACTGCTTACTTCCTTCCTCTCTCTGCCTGACCATCACATCACTGTCCGCTCATTATAAACTTGGGTAATATTACACAAATATCTGTATTCTCTCGTCAGTGGACTGTTTCGGCCCCAGCATCCATCTCCTCAATCAATTTACTCCCTTCTTGTCCCTGACTGAGCCATGCTGATAGATGTGCTGCCTTATCCCTTACTCTGGACTGTTTCCTACAGGTGCTGAAGTAGTGAAGTTTGGCGAAGTCCTTCAGTTTATTTTGACACTGTCTGGGCCAGGTCAAGCACCCTAGCTTCTGTATGTTTGGAAAGAGGGCAACAATGTCCTACTCAATTTCTAATATTCTCGCCTCAAGTTCTCTTATTTTTTTCTCTCTTTGTAGCTTTTCCCCCTGTGTAAAGGCTTTGACTCGATCCTTGAGAAATGCCTTACATATTGCAAAGTCCGATTTACCCGAACCCATATATTTCTGAAAACAATTTTCAGTTTCCGCTAGTTTGTCAAACAGACAAAAGGTGATGGGAGGAATGCTTGAACTTTGTCTAATCACTGGCAAACGCTCGGGCAGCATTCAACCAATCATTCTTTTGCCAATCTTCGCACCTTGGATTAATACCAACCATATGGAAATTAGCCTTGGTCCTGCTCCTTCAGGAACAGTCCAACCACAACTGCCAGGCAAGGTCCTCTCTAAACCGGAAGACAAGCAACCCAGGACCGGTTTTGCCCTAGCTGGGGCCCTTCAGTCAGGGGCAACTTGGCTCTAGTGGCGCAGTGAGCAAGGGTCTTGGGCTGCATGTGTGCCGGATCAGAGAGGACATGGCTTGCCAGTTCGGGATGGCTGCCCACCGTCTTGTGGCCCTGTGGCTCCTAGGCATGAATTATCTATGCATTATGTCCCTGCTTACCCCCAGATACTATGGTTACCGGAAGTGGCGAGTTGTTGGATACCTTCTGGAGAGAACTTGTGTTCTCCTTTGTTGAAATAAAGACATAATGCAGCCTAGAAAGCAAACTGTGCACAACTAAGGAGAATGAATAGTGTCAATCTCTAGGGTGTTTAGTGTGCCATAAATTTGTTGGTCCCAGGGTTCTCTTAAATGTTGTCAAGTTCGCTGGTGTGTCCTTTACGTAACGTTCACCACCCAGGATCTGTCCGGTGTTCGACATCATCTTAATAAAGTCTCCACTATGAGGGGTGTAACTGCTGTTATCCCCATGAGCAACAGCCCTGTTTTTTCAAGGGGCATCTCTTTGTAGACTTGGTGAGACATAGAAACTAAAAACAGTATATGTCTATCAACGTCACGTTCTGTTCACTCCCATACAGCACCAATTTGGATCATACCAGGTCTTAACCACCTGAAATGGAATTGTGCTTTAAAGACTGGCACTCCTCTATAACAATGGGCAAGACGTGCATGTGTTTACAAGTTCAATCTATGTCATCCTGGGATTCAATCCCATGAGATTTGTTTTCTGCACGAAGTCGGTGTCCAGTCTATTCAAGGTGCTGTGCTACTACCCCGCTTTATAGTTTGACCCCTAGCCCGTTAACATTCCATGTCATTATCTAATTAGAGGGTGGGGGGCTGTTGACCGTGATTAAGTCTGAGTTGCCCATCAGAAGCATATACGTGCCCTGTCTGTTTTGCTGTTCCTAATTTTGGGGGAAGTAGGAAGTTTTTTCCACCAGGCCACCCACTGCCGTCTATCCATACCTTTCTGCTGCCCTCTAATTTGTGAGGAGCTTTCTTTTGGATTTGTGTGCCTTGTCTATAACGTGAACAATCTAACATACCTTTCCCTATCAACATAAACATTACTCCTCAACTCCCTCACCCCACTCCGGTTTCCTGCAGACTTTGAACTCCCACCACTCCAAATGTGGATAGCCTGTGGCCCACCACTAAATCTAATTAATTTCTATACTTTTTAATTTGCACTTTGTTATCAAAGTTTACAGTTTAATCTCTTTATGACATTTATAAACTTCAATTTGTTCACTTTCAGCTTTCCAACATTTTTTGTTACAATAGTGCGCAGATGTAGAAAATCCAACTTAACAGTTCAAACAAACAATTCACTCTGCTTGTTCCTTTATTTTCTGCTCCACCCAGGCTCCCCACCTTGAGGTTACACCCCCCCCTTTACCCCTCTCATGCACCCTATTTTCTCCAATGATCATATGTATGGCACATTTGTACTTTCACGAAGTCCCTTCGCCAATTTCTATACTCTAATGCAAAATCAAAGTTTGATTACCGTCCCCTCATAACCTTGTTTCACACGTGTCATTATTCGCTTATCCCTCTCTGCATGAAATTACTCCACGAGTACCCGCCGCTGACTGGGTCAATTCACCATACAGGTGTTTTCGGTCTGGGTCATTTACAAAGACTGTCGGCAGCCTCCTGTTCCTCTTCTTTGGCCCACGTCTGGAGGTCTGCTGATGTTGGGAGGTGTTTCTCATCCTCTTTGCATGCCTAGGTCTGCGGTCGGTTAACAGCAGCTGGTGGGTGTACCTCAGGAAGCCATGATAGCCACAGCTCTCTGCACTCTGCATCTCAGTCCTGTGCCTCTTCTGGACTGTCTAAAAAGTGGGTCTTATCGAGTTATGCATGACTTGGTTTGGCTGGGTACAATTATATGTAATCCAGGCCCATGGAGCATTTTCTATCCAACCTCTTCAAAGGATGTACACTGTCTTGGATGTCTGCAAAGAAGAGGGTGTGTTCAACCTCGTACATTACTCATCCAGTCCTGCATGCCATCCTCCGTATGGCATTCGGATCCTTAAAGTAAGCTGTCTTGCAATAATCAGGCTTGCGATGGGGTCTCGGTGGCAGATGCAGGGTCAGTGCTCTCTGGACTGTGGACTCTTTCTAGCACAAGGTCGATTGACAGTTCAATGGTCCGCATTATAGCATGCAGCCATTTCCGCATGAAGGTTGTGGTTGCCTGTCTGCCACTCCTTTCAGCAGGTCCAATATTCAGAGGTTGTTGCATCTCATCCGACCAGCTGCATGTCCTGGTCTCTCATCCAGGTCAAGAACTGAGCCACCCTCCTGTGATATGTTCTCACCTTCTTCTAGTTCTGATGTGCGACCTTCCATTTCAGTCACCCTGACCATCACATTTCGCAGGTCCTGCATTAGCAGCAAGACATCCATTCCAACCCCCCTATCTTCGTTTCTGGAGCATTCCTCAATTGCAAGCAGAATTAAATTTGTGGGGAGGGGGGCTCTGTCGGACGTGCCACTCTGTGCCATGGGAGCTTAAGCAGACCCAAAGGCTGCCTAGGTTTTGGTGCACTTGTATTATACCAATACTGGTCTACGTTTTCTCTTAAAACCTTCTCCACGGAGCATGCCTCCCAGCACTGTACCAGGTTGGGTCTGCAGGCTGCTCAGCATGTTAGGGTACTTCTCTAGAGTCCATATGGAAGGATCTCCCTCCCACCTTACTGGATACAGTTTTTCACCATTCTTGCCCTTGTCAAAGGGGATGGTATGGTGGCACAGTGCAATCACTACCCTTCCATGGAGTTTCTACCACCGACTCCCCATGAGGGTTTGCTCGGTCTTCTATGACTGAATTTGTTGTCAGGTCATCTTTGTCTATTGTGTCAATCACCAGTGTTTTCACCTGTTCACTTCCCTCAGGGTCTCTGTACCCTTTACATGGTGAACTATCAACAACCAGGCTGAGTAATTAGGACACTTTTTTACCTCCGATTCATGTTCTGAGAATTTGACTTACATGCACCTTATTGTTACTAAACGACTGCTGTACACCAGTACCCTACTATCTCGGACAGGAGAAGCTGGACCAAAGACGTACTGCCTTGCTACACCAAGGATCAGCAAAGTCAGGCTGCACCAACGTGGACTGCACCTGGTGGCTAGCAAAGAAGGGACTGTGCCTGCTGTGTCCGGTTTGTGGAGAAGTTGGCTCTTGAGCCCAGTCAATGCAAAAGACTCCAAGGGTCAGTTGGCTGACCTGTTCGCAGCACAGGGCCAAAATAGCTTAAGAAGCCCGATGGGGCAAGTTGGTAGCCCAGCTCTTCAAACTGTCGCTCCTTGCCACAGTGTGTAGGAAAGTGCCCCTTTTTGCCATGGTCACCCCTACCTTTTGCTTGGCATTTAATGCAATTTTGACTGAAGTGCACTGGGTTCCTGCTTACCAGGTCCCCAGTACCAGTGCTCTTTCCCTAAAACAAGGTAACTGTTCAATTGTACCCCAATTCGCAAGATCTTTAGCACCTCTGTAAGTCCCTAGTAAATGGTACCCCTGGTACCTAGGGCATGAGCACTAAAGAGGGCCCCTAAGGGCTGCAGCATGTATTGTGCCGCTCTAAGGGAACCACCACCAAATTCATGCAGACTGCCATTGCAGGCTGCATGAAATGGTGCAAACAAATGTGAAAACACAGGTCACACACCCTGTGTGCCATGCCCATGGACACTGCATGCAATATATGTAAGTCACCCCTACAGCAGGCCTTATACCCATAAGGCAAGGTGCATTATATTACATGTGAGGACATATCTGCATGAGCAGATATGCCCCTGTGCTGGCTTCTTCAATTACTAGATAGTGCGAGTGAACAGGGAAGCCATCTTAAATGTATGTGCTGGGCACTGGTCATTAAGAGCTCCACAGCTACATGGCGGCTTTACTGAAATCTGTCGTGTTTAGTATCAAACACCTTGTCTTAATAAATCCATACTGATGCCAGTAGTGAATTATTAAAACATGCACCCAGAGGGCACCTAAAACCTACCAGTCTCTTAGTGTGCTGGCTGACTGGTATCTTCCAACCTGCCACCACAGACATGTTTCTGACCCCCTGCAGGTGAGAGCCCACACTCTGAAGCCGGAAACAATACCTGCTCTGGAGGAAGGTGTTCACACCTCCAGCAGGATGGCTAGTGCAGGTGGTACAAAATGCAGCAGCCAGGGTACTTGGAAGCATACCCAGGTATGAATCAGTGAAAGAGGTCTTGAGACTACTCCACTGGCTGCCGGTACAGGCCAGGGTCAAATTTAAAGCACTATGCATAGTACATAGGACCTTGAATGGCAAAGGGCCGCCCCCCCTCAGGGCACTTATCACACCATATACACCAGAAAGAGCCCCAAGATCCTCCTCAGATCGCCTTGCCAAAACCACCAGGATAAGGCGGTACAGATGGGGAGGAAGATCATTCTCGCACTTGGTACTAAAAACTCTGGAACTCCATGCCTAAAGAACTAAGGCTTCTCACAGACGAGCCTAGCTTTAGGAAAAAACTGAAGACATGGTTGTTCCCGGGATGATTCAATGTTCACCGCCATCTCCTGCTCCGCAGCGCTGGGAAGCCCTTGGGCAGCTATGCGCTATACAAAACTCAAACATAAACATAGTGAATTAGCATATCAAGGTCAGGGGCTTCAAAGCCCCTGCCGCCTTTGATATGCAACCCTGGCTTCCTCCACACCTGGGAGATGCCATCCCCTGCCCTGAGGCCCATTTGGAACAAAGACAGGCGGGAAATTAGCTAAGCAGTAGTTGTGTTGCACCACCAGGGTAGTCACACCCTGCCTGATGTGCTCCACAAAAGAAGGATTCCACCATCTTGATTTGGGTGGAATTAGGAACTCTGGGACAGGGTTATGCCCACTCCCCACAGGAAGTGGTCATATAGGGGGTGTAGTGACGCCAAGGGTAAGTAGCCCATTGGCTACTACCCCTTCATGCCCTTTAACGCCCATAAACTTTGTATTTAGGTGCCCCCCAACACCAGGAACTTAGATTCACCTGACAAAAGGACGCAGAGGAAGCGAGAACTGTAGCGAGAACCTGTGAACTTTCGCGCTAAACCCTGCCAGCCTGCTCCTGCCAAGACAATTGCGACAACCCGACTCATCCTGTAGCTGTGCATCCTACAAAAGCCTCGGAGGGCCACCAGCACTTCGCCGAACCGTCAGCATCTCCCTTGAAGTGGAGAAGCCACTTCCCTGCAACCACATACCGCAACGTCCAGTCCACCGAACTGCTGACCACCAGGTCCACTAACACAGCAGCTACCCAGGAGGAGGTCATCGTTCTCCAGGAGGTCAGATCCATCTCCCCAACAAGTCTGGCGATGCCAGGACCCCTAGGAGCCACCTTGCACCAATACCAGGGGTAGTGGAACCTTTGAAGCAGCCAAGGCTCGTTTGAGGTCCAATGCGGACTTCAACACCGCCAGGACTAACGAGAGACGTCAGCATTGCAAAGGGCAGCACAGAGAGTGGTGCAGATGTCCTGTTTTGTCCCCATCTCCAGTTTTGACCCCATCTCCAGGTCGACACCGAAAAAGAGCTTACAGCCCAAGCAACTTTACGGCCAAAACACTTCTGCACCCGAGCCTCACAGCCAGAGTGTAGGAAAATGCCCCTTTTTGCATGGTTACCTCTCACTTTTTGCCTGACCTCTGATGCAACCAGACCTGATGTGCCCTGGGTCCCTGCCAATCAGGTTACCAGTGCCTGTGTTCTTTCCCAAAACTGTTCCTTTGTACACACAACTAGCACATCTCTTGCCACAGGTAAGCCCCTTGTAAAAGGTACCATGGGTACCAAGGGCACTGTGACCAGGGAAGGCCTCTAAGGGCCTCTATTGTGCCACCCTTAGACGCCCTGCTCCTTAACACCCACACACTGCCATTGCAGACAGCATGGTTTGGTGCAGAGAAAAGTGAAGAGTCGACATGGCACACATCCCTGTGTGCCATGCCTCCATACCACTGTCTGAGGCCTAGGTAAGGCCCACCCTCTAGCAGGGTGCACTAGTCCTCAGGTGGGAGTACAGTGGCATGTGCCCTGTACCCCCACACAGTGTCCAAGTCCATTCTTAGACATTGTAAGTGTAGTAAAGCCATAAAAAGTATATATATATATATATATATATATATATATATATATATATATATATATATATATATATATATATGTTTTCCAAAGTTTTTCCTGCATTTAAGGACGCACTCCACAGCAGGTAGGTTTCATACCCATTATTTGCATGAAAGTGAAGTTACAATCCGACCTTTTAAATCCTCCTGCCCAACGCGTTTCAAAGCTTGCTGCTTCTTTATCAAAGGCATCCGTGATTTCACAGCAATGTTGCACGAACACAATGTCACTACGTGCTCCTTCATTTATAGGCATCCGGTGTGCCTTCCTTAATGGATTTTATTGAACTGATGCACGCTGGTACTTGTGGTCAAATTTGGCAATTGAAAATACCTTCCAGTAGGTTCTGTGAATTTCACGTTGTTTCCAAGGACAAATTAAGCCCTCCATTGGGCCTCGGAATGGAATTTCACCTTCACAAATCACCGCGCTGCTGTGCTTGCATCGGAAAGGAACAGTCCTCTCCTTCAGCCCCTCGTTGCTTCCACGGGTGGTGCAGTCCTCCACGGCTGGAAAGAGCCGAGTATTTTGTTTTCCAAAGTTTTTCCTGCATTTAAGGACGCACTCCACAGCAGGTAGGTTTCATACCCTTTATTTGCATGAAAGTGAAGTTACAATCCGACCTTTTAAATCCTCCTGCCTAACGCGTTTCAAAGCTTGCTGCTTCTTTATCAAAGGCATCCGTGATTTCACAGCAATGTTGCACGAACACAATGTCACTACGTGCTCCTTCATTTATAGGCATCCGGTGTGCCTTCCTTAATGGATTTTATTGAACTGATGCACGCTGGTACTTGTGGTCAAATTTGGCAATTGAAAATACCTTCCAGTAGGTTCTGTGAATTTCACGTTGTTTCCAAGGACAAATTAAGCCCTCCATTGGGCCTCGGAATGGAATTTCACCTTCACAAATCATCGCGCTGCTGTGCTTGCATCGGAAAGGAACAGTCCCCTCTCCTTCAGCCCCTCGTTGCTTCCACGGGTGGTGCAGTCCTCCACGGCTGAAAAGAGCCGAGTATTTTGTTTTCCAAAGTTTTTCCTGCCTCTATCAAAGGCATCCGTGATTTCACAGCAATGTTGCACGAACACAATGTCACTACGTGCTCCTTCATTTATAGGCATCCGGTGTGCCTTCCTTAATGGATTTTATTGAACTGATGCACGCTGGTACTTGTGCACACCGGATGCCTACAAATGAAGGAGCACGTAGTGACATTGTGTTCGTGCAACATTGCTGTGAAATCACGGATGCCTTTGATAAAGAAGCAGCAAGCTTTGAAACGCGTTAGGCAGGAGAATTAAAAGATCGGATTGTAACTTCACTTTCATGCAAATAAAGGGTATGAAACCTACCTGCTGTGGAGTGCGTCCTTAAATGCAGGACAAACTTTGGAAAACAAAATACTCGGCTCTTTCCAGCCGTGGAGGACTGCACCACCCGTGGAAGCAACGAGGGGCTGAAGGAGAGGGGACTGTTCCTTTCCGATGCAAGCACAGCAGCGCGATGATTTGTGAAGGTGAAATTCCATTCCGAGGCCCAATGGAGGGCTTAATTTGTCCTTGGAAACAACGTGAAATTCACAGAACCTACTGGAAGGTATTTTCAATTGCCAAATTTGACCACAAGTACCAGCGTGCATCAGTTCAATAAAATCCATTAAGGAAGGCACACCGGATGCCTATAAATGAAGGAGCACGTAGTGACATTGTGTTCGTGCAACATTGCTGTGAAATCACGGATGCCTTTGATAAAGAAGCAGCAAGCTTTGAAACGCGTTAGGCAGGAGGATTTAAAAGGTCGGATTGTAACTTCACTTTCATGCAAATAAAGGGTATGAAACCTACCTGCTGTGGAGTGCGTCCTTAAATGCAGGAAAAACTTTGGAAAACATATATATATATATATATATATATATATATATATATATATATATATATATATATATATATATATATATTTTCACTGAAAAAACCATAGGTTTCAGGCACGTTATAGTTAGAAATTAGCATTTAAAAAACCTTTGAAATTCACTGAAAAAACCATAGGTTTCAGACACGTTATAGTTAGAAATTTGCATTTAAAAAACCTTTGAAATTCACTGAAAAAACCATAGGTTTTAGGGACAGTTATAGTTAGTTGGACATTGCACTCGTATAAAACCCGTGAAATTCCCCCGTTATAGTTAGTTCAGCTAACTATAACTTGCGCCCCCGCAATGCACTGCTGATGACGTCACATATTACATCACTCATGACATGGTCAGTGACATCACTGATGACATCACTGATGACATCTCAAATGACATCACTGATGACATCATGCAGTGACTGTGTGTTTCTATAAAGTTTAAATATGTTTAATATATATGCCAAGGTGTATTGAATAATGAGTGGGTGTATAAGTGTCTGGATGGATGATTTAGTAGGTGCGTGACTGACTAAGTGAGTGATTAAACGTATCTTACTAAATGCATGGGTTAGTGACTAAACTGTGTGAATGTCTTTATCCATCTGTCTGTTGGTGTGTAAGTGGCTGCATGGGTTTGTAAATAGCTACATGAGTGTCTATGAGTTATTGATTGGTTGTCTGAGTATCTGTATGGGTGCCTGAGTGTTTGTGTGGATGGGGTGTGTGTGACTGCACATAGATGTATCAGTGGGTGATTCACTGGGTGCATGGTTTCAAGAGTGCATCTGTGAAGGACTGTATGGGTGGGGGAGTGTGTGTTAGTGAGTGAATGTATATCTCAGTGGTACATGTGTGAGTAACTACATATGTGAAAGGCAGTATATATATGTGTTGGAGTATATAAATAGCTATAAGCGAGAGTGTGTGATTGTGAGAGTGACTGTATGGATGAGTGTGTGCTTGTATCAGTGATTGTATAAGAGCGTAAGAATGTGCCAGTATTTGTATGAGTAAGTGAGCTGGTGTGTGTATAACTGTATAGGTGAGTAAATGGCAGTGAGATTAATTATTTGCATGACTGACTAGGTGTGTGAGTACCTCTATGGATGAGTGGCGGTGTGGGAGTGTCTATGTAGGTGTATGAGTGCATATGATAGTCCTGTACTGAGTGACCGTAAGTATGAGTGACTGTACGGGTGAGTGAGTGGATGTGTGTGTAGACCTAAGAATCAGTGAGTGGGTATGTAGTTATTGGTGTTGGAGTGTCTAAGGTTTTGAGAATGGCAGTCTGTAATTTAGAGTGGGTGTATCAAAAGTTATATTAGGGTGTGAGAAGATGCATGAAATTATCACATGGATGATGTCATCAGTGATGTCATCAGTGATGTCATTGACCATGTCATGAGTGATGTAATATGTGACGTCATCAGCAGTGCATTGCGGGGGCGCGAGTTATAGTTAGCTGAACTAACTATAACGGGGGAATTTCACGGGTTTTGTACGAGTGCAATGTCCAACTAACTATAACTGTCCCTAAAACCTATGGTTTTTTCAGTGAATTTCCAAGGTTTTGTAAATGCTAATTTCTAACTATAACGTGTCTGAAACCTATGGTTTTTTTCAGTGAATTTCCAAGGTTTTGTAAATGACAATTTTTAAATGTATTAATTGTTATCTTTATTTTTTTGATACTGATTTACTACATTTTTTTAAACTATTTATTTTTTAAATTACATTGTAATTACATTATACATTACAAAATATACTTTCTCAGAATGAATTACTTTAGTTTAAATTCTTTGCAAATAGGCAATAGACTTTTAAGTACAGTAGTTACAGTTGTTGCAATGGGCAACACAATTTCAAACACAATGCAACATTGAGCTCAATGTGAATTTCTAGTTAAATGCAATTAGTTACTTTATGGATTACTTTTCTAACCACAGGACTGGATCCTAGATTCAGTCCTGGTACATCTCCTGTAAACAGTTGAGTAAAAGCGTTTTGGTTACAGTACTGATTTTTAAGGAATATTATTGTAATTTAAAAGTTGACACTTCGAAACTTTTTCACATAGAATCACCAATGTTATCCTATGGCAGGAAATTCACTTAGCAGGTAAGTAGTGTTATCGTTACTTTTTCTTACTCAGTGGTGGATCCTGGATCCAGCACTGGTGCATCTCCTGTAAACAGTTGAAAGAATGCGTTTAAGTCATACAGGCGATTTTTAAGGAATATTTGTAGTTTGTGAAAATCGACACAAACTTTTCTGCTGAAAACCAGACAATGGATTCCTATGGAAGGAAATACAAGTTACTGGTAAGTACGGTTAGAATTACTTTTCAGGGTCAGTGCTGGGCTAAAAGATGCAGCACTGGGTTCTCTCCTGATAACAGGTGAGTAAATCAGAATTCGTAGTTCGGCTGATTTTAGAGGAATATTATAAAGTTCCAAAACTCCACACTTAGAAGAATTTCCAAGTGAAACCAGTCAATGTTAGCCTATGGAAGGAAATTCAAGTTACTGGTAAGTACAGTTAGAATTACTTTTCAGGGTCAGTGCTGGGCTAAAAGATGCAGCACTGGGTTCTCTCCTGATAACAGGTGAGTAAATCGGAATTCGTAGTTCGGCTGATTTTAGAGGAATATTTGCACAATGGTGAAGGAAGGGGGTGGGGCCTGAGGTGACATGTCTGCAAACACGCCCTGTGGCGCGTTTTAAGTTGTAGAATTAATTCCTCCTCAATCCCGAGGGTCCCTAGGGGCCAACTAGCCCACCAGGTACCTCCAGTATGCGCCAGAGAGCTGCGTTGCAGAGAGGTGTTCAGAGGCCACGCCCCTTTTTGCACCTCTCTGCAACGCAGCTCTGTGGTGCTTTCTGGACGTACCTGGTGGGCTAGTTGTCCCCCAGGGACCCTCAGGATTGAAGGGGATTTAATTCCCCATCTTAAAACACGCCACGAGGCCTGTTTGCACACATGTCATCTCAAGCCCCGCCCCTCCCTTCACCACTGTGCAAACGCGCCCGTGGCGCGTTTTAAGTCGGGGATTAACTCCCCTTCAATCCTGAGGGTCCCTGGGGTGCAACTAGCCCACCAGCTCCCTCCATTATGCGCCACAGAGCTGCGTTGCAGAGAGGTGTAAAAGGGGCGTGGCCTCAGAACACCTCTCTGCAACGCAGCCCCTGGCGCATACTGGAGGTTCCTGGTGGGCTAGTTGGCCCCCAGGGACCCCCAGTATTCAAGGGGAATTCGTTCTCCATCTGCAAACGCGCCAGGGGCGCGTTTGCAGAGTGGTGAAAGAAGGGGCGTGGCCTCCGGCGCGATGCCGGTGATTTTTTTGTTTTTTAAGAAGGGGGCTGTGTGGCCCCCTTCTTTTTCTAATTTATTGGTCCTGGGGACCCCATCCCCCAGGGCCTGCCCCTATTTATTTAAAAAAGAAAAACCAATTTGGAAGGGGGCCGCGTGGCCCCCTCCCGAGGCCTTAATCGGCCCCGGGGACCCCATCCCCTGGGGCATGGCTTTTTTTTTTTTTATTGTTTTGGAGGGGGCTGCATTGCCCCCTCCTCTGGCCACTTATGGCCCCGGGACCCCATCCCCGGGTCCGGCCTTTGTTTTTTTTTGTGTTTTTTTTTAATTTTGGGGAACGGGGCCGCGTGGCCCCCTCCCGGGCCACTACTTGCCCCGGGGACCCCATCCCCCGGGGCTGGCCCTCTCCGTTGGGGACTGTGGGGGTCCCCAATCCCCCACAGTCCCGCCGGCTCCCCGCGTCCCTTGGGAGCCGGCATTGCTTTTCACATGGGGAGCTGCTAAGATGCAGCTCCCCATGTGGAAAGCAGTTTGCTTTGGATATGGTAGCGAGAGCAGGTTTCCTGCTCTCGCTTCCAATATCCAAAGCAGTTTGCTATGACAGGACGGGAGCCGCGAGGCTCCCGTCCTGTCATAGCAAACCAGCAGTGTCCCGGGGTTAGGCACCCCGGGACACTGCAGGAGCCGGCCCTGGGGGTGGCGGTCCCCAGGGCCATCAAGGGCTTCCAGGAGGGGGCCGCGCGGCCCCCTCCCTTGAATTGCACAGCCCCGGGGAGGTGGTGGTCCCCGGGCCCTGGGGTCCGTAACGGACCCCCACATTAAAATATTTAGTGCCCCGGGGAGGTGGCGGTCCCCGGGCGTGTGGGGGCTCAAGCCCCCCACATAGGTTATTTTAAAAAATAAAAAGAAGCCCCGGGGGTGGCGGTCCCGGGCTGCGGGAGGGCCGAGAGCCCTCCCGCATCATTTTTTTATTAAAGCCCCGGGGGTGGCGGTCCCCGGGGATTGGGGGGCCTTAGAGGCCCCCCCCACATCATAAAACTTAACCCTCCCATGCCCCCGGGACTTGGCCCACCCGGGGGCCAATTACCAAAGACGCGCAGGAGCCCGCGCTTCGTTTTTTTTTTTTTTTTTTTTAATCGGCAAAATCCGCGCACCGTAAGCGCATCCTGCCGATTTTTTAAAAAAAAATATATATTTTTGGGGCCCTGGGGGTCCTTGTAGGACCGCCTGAGCAGGCCTAGGGGGTCAGGGTGTTTCTACCCTGCCCCCTTTTTGCGTATTGAGCACTTTTTTTACTGCTTTCTTGTCCCTTGGTTCTACCGAGGAACAAGATGGCTGCCAACACTTCCTGATTTGGAGTGTTGACAGCCAATTAGCATGCAGCTCGTGGTCGGGAGGGTGCGCGGATCCTCCGTGCCTCTAAATATCGAAACTTTTATTTTGGATTTTCTCAGCAACTACTAAAACGAATTTACACCATTTTTAAAAAGGGTGCTTTCTGAACCAAGCACTACCTTTTTGCCAAATTTGGTGTAATTCCGTTCAGCAGTTTTTGCTGTAGCCTTGCATAAAGTTTCCTATGGGAAATCGATTTTTTCACTCTTATTTTTTGAATTTCTCCGCAACTACTGAACGGATTTACACCATTTAAAAAAAAAGGTCGCTTTCTGAACCAAGCGCTACCTTTTTGCAAAATTTGGTGTAATTCCGTTCAGCAGTTCGGGCTGTAGCCGTGGCTAAAATTTCCTATGGGAATTAACATGGAGATAACGGAGAAAACGCATTTTGGGACCCCCCTTTTTTCTCGGCCCCCGCTTGACGAATCAACCCGAGACTTTCAGGGTAGGAGCGGAGCGCCCCAACAAGTTGGAAGCTTGCGAAGATTCGTCAACCGGCGCAAGAGTTATTTCAAATAGAATGTTGCGGATTTCCTATGGATAAAGGTCTCTAACTATCTACTGGCGACCGCCAGTAGATTATAGATTATATATATATATATATATATCATCTGGGAGTTGGTCATTACGAACTCCACAGCTCCATAATGGCTTTACTAAAACCCGGGAAGTTTGGTAGCAAACTTCTCAGCACATTAAATCCCACACTGGCATCAGTGTGGGTTTAATGTAAAATGCACCCAGAGGGCATCTTAGAGATGCCCCCTGAAAAACGACCAGCTCTGTTGTGGTTCCTCAATGGCTACCCGCCATTTGCCACCACCAGACAGGTTTCTGGTCCCCTGGGTAGAGAGCCTCCGCACTCTGGGTCCAGAAACAAAACCCATACTGGGCAGAGGTGTCAAGCCTCCTCCCCCAGGATGGGCTGGGTCCATGAAGGGGAAGCTTCAAAGGCCTGCCGCCTTTGTGAGCTGTCCCCGCCTTTTGCTACCCCCAGCAACTGGTTCCCACCGGTTCTGCCCCCACTTTCGGGTGGGAGACTCGGCTGGAAAACCAAGCTAGGAGAGGTGTGCCCACCTTTGCCAACCCCACCCCTCAGGTGGGGGGAGGCAAGATGAAGTGCACATCTCAGTCCCCTCCATCTTGAAGATGAGGGGACCCAACCGATTTGAGCATTATTATCTGGCAGCCCAGATACAATGGATAGCCAGATGGCTCGCGGACAGAGACAGGGATGATACCGCAACCACACTACCACCGTATTCGTTAGCACACATAACCAGCCTCTTCCACCCAGCTGCTAGGACTGCGCGGCCGGCACCGCTGCTGCTGGCAGTGGCGTACAGGTGTTACCGTAGAGGTCTATACCTCACAAGAGATGTCGTCCCTTATGCACCCGCGATACCATTGGAGGGCTCCCCTAGTGGACCGGGGGTACTATCAGCAGTGGACCGGGGGTACTATCAGCAGTGTCCCTCGCGGACTGGCGGGCAGCGGAGGTACAAACCCTGGGAGATTTATACAGGGACAGTGCGCTTATGTCATATGAATTCTTGGTGGCTGAAGAGGGATTACCGCCAGGGCAATTTTTAATGTTCACTGTTGGCGACGCTAACGGACAGATGGGGAGACATACACACGGAGCTGACCCAACACCTCACTATTCAGTATCTCCATGTTATGGGAAGGGGCAGACACCTGGTTCGCGTCGTCACTCCGAACACATGTAGCGGTCAAACTGGATCCACTCCGTCACAAATGGGAACTGGACTTGGGGCGACAACTAGCGGATAAGGAGTGGGAAAAGATTCTTAGAAGCCCGGTGTGCATACCCAGGAACATGCGATTGACAAATACAACTATTTATTCTACACAGAGCGTATCTCACACCTGAACTAATCAATAGGTACTTTCACCGTACTGACGCAGTGTGCCAGAGATGTGATGAACCTGGAGCCGGGTTGATTCATATGCTCTGGAGCTGTCCCAGCATACTCACCTATTGGCGCGAAATCCGTGAGCTCTTGCAACAGTGCACGGGCCGCGACCTGCCCTTTGAATGGACGGTAGGCCTACTCCATCATTTCGGGCGAACCCCAGCCACAAAGGTTACCTCTCGGTTCTTGGACTTGGGATTAGTGGTAGCTAAGCGGCTCCTGACCAAACGCTGGAAAGCGAGAGACCCCCCCCCACATACACAGGCATGCCGGTACTCACTATTAGCATGGGCTAAGGCAGAAGGCATCGCCCTTCGGCGGGAGGAAACACTGGGGCTACGGCAGGAGCCCATAGCAGCCAGCTGGGAGGGATTATATCGTAGTCTGCAAAATAGGGAGGAAGACCTCACAGGGAGCCCATCCACGTAGAAAGGGAGTGAATGATGGCCAGCACCCTGGCAGTACCCTGCTGTATTGTTCCTTACACAACTGTGATATGCGGATTGTCTGGGGTGAGGGCTGGCGAGGAGAGGCGCAGTGTGATGGCTGTGGTCGTGTAGTCCCGGGAGGGAAGTATTAGGGAGGAACATTGCAAATGGGTCTGTCAATGCTGCTGCTATTATTATTTTTACGTTGTCTCAACTTTGCTATCTGTTTAACCAGCCGCATTATATGAACTGAAAGGACTTTAAACAACGACATGTCGACAAAATGCCTGAACTGATCCAATAACCTCCTCCTGGACACGTTGGGCCGCACATGTTGGACCGACTTATTACTAACTAAGAGGCCCTGCAGATATCATTAACATGTAATGTAATATTCCACGCCTATAACAGAGATCTGTATATTGAGGTATAGCAGAGGGATAGATATGTACAATTGTATACCGACTGTCTGTTGCCTTTCATGCCTATGTTCATATTTACAAATACAATAAAAACAGATTCAAACAAAAAATGAGGGGACCCAACCGATCAGGAAGATGCTCATGCCCCCCTCCCACTGGAGGGTGGCATAACAGAGGGTGTAGCCACCCCAAGGGAGGGACCCATTGGTCCCGACCTGCAGACCCCTTTAAACGCCCTTAAATCTAGTATTTAGGAGGCAACCCCGAACCTTGCCTCCTCAGATTCGAGGAAGAAAGAAGGACCGAAGAGCCGTGCTGACCCAGGAAGTAGAAGACACCTACTGCTTTGGCCCCAGCCCTACCAGCCCGTCCAGACTCCAACCTGCCTACACCTTGCATGCGCTTGGTGAGGGGTCCCTAAGGGTGGCACAATTCGTGCTGCTACCCTTTGGGACCCTCTTTAGTATCTCAGGCCCAAGGTACAAGGGGTACCATTTACTAGGGACTTAGAGTGTGATAAAGGTTTTGCCAGTTTTGGTTAAGAGCTCTGGCGCTGGGGACCTGGTTAACAGGAACCCAGTGCACTTCTAGTCGAAATCACGAGTTACCAGGCAAAAGGTGGGTATGACTTTGTCAAAAAGGGCTACTTTCCTACAGTGTAAAAAAATATATAAAAGTATATGTTATTTTTCTAAATTGGTCTAGAGTTTCTGCTTCGGCGTCTCATTTATTGACTGTGTACAGCAAATGCTTAACATGACCCTCTGATAAGCCTAAACTGCTCGCCCACACTATCACAAAAGAGAGCATTTGGGATTACTAATTCAAACCCTGTAAACTAATAAGGGTGGCCTGGAGTTTTTACATAGTGGACTTCTTTTTGGTAGACTACATAAAAAGCCAGCTTTCCACACCGTGCACCACCAGGGACCAGGACCCAATGCTTAAAAGTTGTCTCCGAGTCTGCTAGACCCAGGAGTCTCGTCAGAGGGCAGCTTGGTCACCCAGAAGGCAAGGTATCGCCCAAGGAAGGATTCCACTGTGACTGAGATATCACAGGCTCGAGAGGACTTCGAGTGACGTTCATCACTGTGGCCAGGACTGCCTCACCAAGCCAGTGGACCGAGAAGTAGCCACAGGAAGACCCCCATCAACCGCATCCAAAGCATCCTTGAGCATCTTCAGCATCCTGCATCCCTTGCATCAGGACCACTTCCATAGGAATCTCTGGCAAGATATAAACGCCTGCTCCTTTTCATGAGGTAACTGCTTCTGAAGGCCTTGCTGGTCCCCCTGAATGCCTCCCTGCCAGAGTGAGTTGCCTAAAGTAACTCAAACGAACCACATTGATACTTACCAAAGTTTTTCCTAAAAAAGTCTAGGTGTTAAATTTGTTGAATTTGCCAATGCTTGTTCGTGGTTAAGTAAAACGTATTGACTTACTATACCTTGTAAATTCTATATTTCCAGGAGCAACCAGTGGATCTTTTTGTTTTGGAGTTTAAAAATATGTAACAATCATTAGAAATGCAAAAGGTCTCACATTTCTGGGAGTTAAGAGTTACCGGCTTTGTAAATGGCAATGTTTTGAACCCTTATGTGATCACTGCACTGCCAACAAAAAAACATACGAAAAACGAGCACTGCTATCAATGCCCACTGAAACAGGAATGGGAAAGTTGCGGGCAGAAAAACAAAAGCGGATGCTGCTGTCCGTGTACGCCGTCCGTCCTTTAACTCTGAACGCACTTGCACCGAAGTGGATGCTAACAAATGGCCTGCTTATTGAAAGGAAAGCGCAAGGGATTAACTCCCCCCAAAAAGTGTCTAATAAATATCAGAACTCAGCAAATTAAACTTGTGCAGCTGAAAGAAACTGCGCTTCAATTGCAGTGAGTCAACAGATAAACCTTCCATGTACGGCATGCGTAAAGTGCACACAGTTGGGGGTGCACGCCAGCCACGTGCGTTCGGTGCTAGACGTGCCATGCACGCGAAGCACGTACAGCGTGTCCAATCGGATTGCATGACGTAGCGCAAGGCACCTGCGGTTCTCACGGCCATACTTTGATTGTGAATGGTAAGTGCACAACGGGAAGCGTGGATTCCAAAGTCTTTGGAGCGAGTCTGGGAATCAGAGTGGCTCCCACTGGGAAATACTGCCTAGGAGACCGATCTTAATCGATAACAGAGTGACAACCACCCCCTTGCATTATTTAACAGGACACGCAGCTGCACCACCGGTCAGGTGTCCCTGTACTTCCATCATACTGCCCTGCTAACATTAACACAGAATTGCACCAAACACGTACAAATATCACTACACATCAATTTCAAATGCAGGAAAGGTGAAACTGCGAAGAGGAGCATCTTTCGGCAGGTCCCACCTGTCGGGGTTTCTGTAGCAGACCCTTGGCGCTGCCTGCGAGCCCACAAGAAACCACATGGCAGATGTAAGTAGACCCGAAACAAGTTCTGGGCAGCGGGTGACTGAACTATGGAGAAAGGCCGGTAGGGTTGGGACCCACTTAGTGACATGTTGGCCAGGAAGAGGTAACTTTGGTCTTCTCCAAGTTTCAGAGCGGGACTTGCCAGCTTCCTTTAGCCAGGAAACTCTCCTTGGGGAGGGTGAAGTCACTGGTCTGCGGAAGTGTTAGGGGGCCTGGGCTCATCTACCCGCACATACTCGCCTTGTCTGCCAACACTAGTAGGTTTTACAGGTGGGATGAGGCAGGTATGTGAGCACAGGAGATGCAGAGTCGGCGCAGATCCCATTAGAACAAGACTCTTGTATGCTAAACAGAGCTCATGAAAAAGCCACAATCATGGGTCCGGTAAGCACAACATATCCGCCGTGCCACAGAAATTCCAAACGTTCAGTTACCTGCAAGGTGGGACACCACTTCTGTACAGGTCAACACGCCTCTGCTTGGGAGCTGTAGTATGACCTGGGCCCCAAGCCTGGCTTCCCCATTTGACTACAGTGAGTGAATGGCCAAGCCTGCCAAGGCATCACAAAACTGAAAAGAATGAAGCCAAAATCTATCTATGTAATGTGCTGTTAAAACACGTTAGCAGGCCCTCTTTAATTCAGACGAGGCAGTAACAGAAGATACAGACCGAAAGACAATTAGGAGACCTGCTGGACAGCTCGGATCGGGTTTGTGTCCCCCCCAGAGCAGTGCTTTAAATGGGGGGAAAATAGTGCAGGTACTCATTTAAATATGGCATGTGGGCGGGGCTTGGGGGCGGGGCTTAGGGCTAGACATGCCGATACTTATTTACTTCGATACTACTTGCAGCACATACCAAAACACATGAGAAATTTCTTTCAATAAACAAAGCAGGTTTGTTTACTCATTACACACAACAAAAGCCAAACGTGGCGATATTTTAACATTTCCTTGTTTTGTAATATGTGCAACATCAATACTGTTAATTGCTGTTGCTTGGCACAATTCTATATATTCTCGAGTGACACAGAAAGAAACAAGAAGACATACACACACAAAGCATTCCACACATTTCTTTTAATATAACTTCCAAGAGTGTCTCTATTCTCTCCCCTTTCTCTCGTTTTTGTCTCACACAAAAACAATCACAGGCAAGCAGACAAACATAAAGAGACAGTTAACAAAAGAATCAGGTGGGATTAAAGCCATTTGAACCTGGTTACCTTCCACGGCTTTCTTAATTACGCTGTCACGGGGCTGTCTCCATGTCTGTGTTTGCAACACAGCATGATGGTGAACACCCGGACGGTATGCAAATGAGCCCACGCTGAATTGTTCAGCTGGGCTCGGCTCAGGTCTACGGAAGTGCCTTGGCTATCAAAGAAAGGCCGCCAGCACCAGCGTTTCATGAGTACCGGTACTCTCCTCGGCAGTAGAGAAGTGCCGGTACTCAGAGTGATAAATCTAAGAAGTGCCGGTACTCAGTACCGGTGAGTACCGGCCCATTTAAAGCACTGCCCCAGAGATGTCCGTTCTGAAAAGCAGCTGAAATCTCTGCGTGAAACTACAGGGGGGATACGGAATTACCAATTCCCCTGTTAGCTCTTCATTTTTTAGAGCAAAATCAGGTGTTGACCTGTGTGTGACCCCCATTAACTCTGCCCTGGAGTGCCACTAACCCCTTTATTTGCATTTCACGTCACTTGGGGAGGGGGTGAACAGAATCAGATGGAGGATTACTAGGGCACGGATTATAATTTATGGTATCTGTATGGCGCAAGCCCGATGAAAGGCTTCGGGGCGCTGTAGAGTCACCGGGTAAAGACACGGTTAGTGACTGGAGGGACAGCAGTGTTCTGAGAGCGGAAGTGGAGTGTTACTGCTCCGTGATAGAGAGCTCTTTAAAAAGGTTCCAAAATACGCGTCCTGTTTTCCATCAGGCTTAAAAAGAACGGTCTCCATGTTGAAAAACAGAAGAGAGTGTGAAAGCAGCAGTAGCCCTTCAATAGACTAACCACAGAAAGACGAGAAGACGGCCCACTTCCCGTCACTGCCCTCGCTTTACAGGTAAGCTGCTCACCCAGGAAGTGATTACCTCCCCTTCCCTCACCCTTCAGTTCCTGCTTTTGCCGCTGCTTGTGTGAGATTCCAAACTTTACACACACACAGATGCAGCCTGCCTGCTTGACGTATGCGTGACGATGGGGACCGTGACCAGCATAAGCACATGGCCCTTCTCCTGAAAGCGTCTCACACTGCAAGGCGGCCGGGCAATGCTTGCCATCTCATGTACGCTCAAAACCGGATCACTGCACAAGCTTACACCAATGTGCACTACAATGTGGTGCACAGTACTGACACTGTAGCGGTGCACAACCTGAAGCTTCAGACACCCGGACAGACTGAACTCGCACATAGAGATGTAAAAGAAGACGGTCGAGAGACAGCAACCCGGAGCAGGAGGGGGAGAGAAGCACGGGAGGGACACAGCTGGGAACAAAGCACACACTCTTGCACTGCTTACGCATGTGTGAGAGTTGCAGCTATCGGGATGTTAAACATAAAAGCAGACGACGCGCTGAAACAAAGCACGGCGCCATTCTCTATAAAAGTTATGGGCATGGTGGCCGATAAAGCGGGCACCATGGTGATTAAAAAAAATAAACATGAAAGTAGGCGGTGTGCTATAACCTGAAACACGGCATCCGTGTATAAAAAAAATATACCTTTGAAAATGCAAGCGCGGTGTCCGTGAAGCGGGCGCCGCGCTGATACACAAGCCCCAGTTAGCCCCAAAGAAAAAATAGTGAAGGAAGGAAATTAAATTATAAAACGTATAGGACCACAGGTAGCAGGGGCAGTCTGCTGGGAGGGTCCGAAACACAAAAAGGCAGGACTAGTTAAGCATACTAACCAATCAAAAGCATGCATGTATAAAGGGCACAAACAAGAAAAGATGGGAGGTGCTCCAAGCAACAGTCTAGATTACATGCTTCGCAGAGCAGCGCATGCGCTGCCCAGGCTCACCCTAAAACAAGTCATCTATTTTTCTAAACTGGAGTTGGATTTCTTTGGGGTCCTGTGTATTTCACCTTCAGTTGTTCTGGTGCTATTTAAATGCTTCACACTTGTTCCTTTGTGTAAACCTGACTGCTCAGCGCCACAGCTACCCAGGGTTGCACTAAGTGTTTAACAAACAAAACCTACTGGTCCTAATGGATTAGCAACTGTATTACACTGAGGTCACACAAGCACACCATGTAATACACCCCATTTACTCACACTGATGTTGTGGCCTGCCAGCCCTGAAAAAATCGCTGGTCCTCCTCCAAACAGGAGGCTGTGCTCCACTAAGAGCACGTTAAAGGTTTAGCAGGTGGGCCTTTAGTGGGGGAGGGGTTGAGGTGTTCGTGGATTGAGTGGCTAGCTGACCATGACTGTGGAGACAGTGGGTGCCGTGACCACGACCGCACAACTGCGGAGCCCTTTCCTGAGCCTGAATTGGCTGCCGGTAAGAGGTACCTCTGTCGAAACCTCAAAGGGAACAGCAAGGCCGATGTGGCTGGCGAGGTGAGAAAGCCCAGGGAGTGTGCTGTGGCCCTGCTTTCTTTGAAATGGTCCAGAGCACAGTATGCCTGTTCCCCACCCTGGCGAGTCCCATCAAAGGGCATGTCCATAATGGACGATTTGACAACACCTGAAAAACCCATTGACCGCAGCCAGAAGAGGCAGGGGATGCCGTTAACAATGGCTTGCTTTGATGGAAACGGTGGTATCCAAGCCACAAACTGAACTGAGCTGTGTCTGAAATCAAGTGCAGCCTCGGTCGGGGTGGTAGCAGTGCCATCTCCGAGTCAGAGCCCAATGAGCACCTTGTCCTGTGGCACTGATTGAGCTGGCATCAGGGTTGAGGCATTGTTGATGCTTGAGTCGGCGTAGGAGCTGGGAGGAGTCCCAGTGATGGATTCAGAAAGGACAACTGGCGCAGAGGGCAATCCTGCCGGTGGTATCCTAGATGGAGGGCTTCACGGCTCCTTGGGGCCCATACGCGCACCAGAGGAAGTAGTTAAGGATCCGAAGAGTTGGAGCATGGCTCTGTGGAAATCTTTTGATCTGGTTTGGTGTTGCAGACGGCCCAGATATCTTGGGTTGTGGTGGGTCAGGTTGCGGGACGGGCTCAGAGGTCGTGCAACTACTGGAGTGAGATCGAGAGGCTGGTGACGCCCTCACAACTTCTCAGGAGAATGTGAAAATAAATTGTGTCAAAGAGATGAGATGTAGTTCCAGCAATGGCGACTATATGAGCCCGCTGTTATTTCTTGAGCAGAACAGCGTCAGTACAGAGCCGCTCAGCATCACCTACTGGCGCACAGAGGTATTGTTGAAAAAAGTTACTGGATCCAATCGGACGCCTAGGGAATATTCAAAAGGTGAGCAATCTGCAGTTGGAAGTCTCTATCGGGAATGTCAAGTACAAAGGTGATAGCTCTTCTCAGCAGCTCACAAATATTTCAGATATGAAAGTGGTAGCTCCTCTCAGCGGAGCTCAAATACTTCAAATATGAAGGTGGCAGTCTCTTCTCAGCAGCACTCGAATACTTTAAAAGGCATAGTTTCAGCTTCTAAGACAAGTTTCAATACTTTTAAACAGTTGAGTCACTGCTCTTCGCAGAGGGCTCTAAGCTTTTGTGTAACACCTGCATTTAATAGTAACCACACACTGCCCACCAGAGATGGGGCATTCCACCCAGACTCAGTCAATGGAAGCACCACACCACAGTCAGTGGTCCCACTCCTCCACAGTCCTCACCATCTGATACAAAGAAAGATGGCCCATCACAGACACTGGAGGCACCAAGGTCCAATCCACCCACTCCCTCAACCCCTCGCCCCTTGGTCCTCACCATATAACGGGAAAGAGGATAGCCCCACAGCACAGCAAGTCCACCAGGAAGAGAATCTCCATCCAAAGCCCGTACTCTGTGGTGCCCTCCTCCGTCGACTCAATGATGATGTAAGCAGTGTTCGCCAGGACCTGCGGGCACAAGGAGAAGTTGAGAACTAACAAGGGCACCAAGCTGCATATGGTAGTCTTATCTAGTGGAGAGGACATTTTCAAAGAGGAAGGAGAAAAACTGGGGCCAGTGTGCTGTTCTACGCCAACATTACCTGCAGTGTAGTCTGGCTACAGCATATAAACACAGGGGTACTGTGCTTTAATACCATATACTACACAGAATGTTGCATGTGTGGCATTCAGAGGGGAGAACTTGCAGAGAAGAGGACTTAAGTGGGACAGGCGGACGGAGGGCAGAAACATCAATACTACCTCCTGGAAACTACAGGCAAGGCCTGCAGACAGGAGAGCCCACAGCACAAACGTCAAGAGGCAGTGTGCGGACCCACACAATAGGTACTAAAACATTACGGGGAAGGCCAGGATTAGAGTCAATACACAAATACAACTCTACACTGAAAATTTGAGTGTTGGGTACCCTCACCCGACAAGAAGCTGAAAAGTAATAATGCACCCTTCAACTCTTCCTGGAATAGCTGAATGAGTAGTGCCCACTTTGCGAGTAATGGGGATACCTTGCACCCCCCTCATTTGAGGAGTAATTGAGGCTTTGCACCCATGCACCTCACACCTCCATGTTTTTATGAGCAACATTTATTTTTACCCTTTAATCCTCGCTCTGCACGGTTTTGCATTTCCATTTGGATAGCTGCTCTCACATCTGTATGCAAGCTAGCCCTCCGCCCAATTGCATTTTCACTCCCCCAGCCTGTCCCTCCCAGGAGTCACTGGACTACCAGGACACACAAACTTTGCCTCATCAGGCTAATGCTGACTGGTCAAGGTGTTTGATATATTGACATAAGACTGCGGAGTGTGTCTGCGCTAGTTACCCCGTGACACTGGCGTATGGCAGGAAATGGGAGACAGCGGTGTATCACCGCAGGCAGGGGAAACCAACAATGGATTAAGGGAACTGATGGCAGACCTACCCCACCCCACCCCACAGGAACACAAGTTTTGTTAGGGCATAGGAATTGTGTATGTGTAGGCTTGAATGACTGAGATGGTCATGAATAGCTCAACAAAGCCAAATACCACTTTCTGCAGCTCAGACACAAGATTTAAATGGACCCCACCATTTAACAGTCTACCAGTGAACAAAATGTTCCTAGTGGGAGTACTGTCCGAGGAGGAGGGAAGGCCTTTTATGCCCCACCATCCTAGTATAAGCAGGGCACATCGATAAACTATAGAAAGATTGCTACAAATCAAGCAACCTTGCTTCAAAGGCAGAGATCATCTGTCCAAGGAACATCGGGAGCTGGAGATATGTCCAGTATGGAGCAGCCTCCAATTCTTCTGGTGCCCGGCGTCAGGATTAGTAAAGGGGTGAAGTCGAGTAGAGGGACCATGGCGGGAGGTGTGAGGGTACTTAGTGTACAACTGCTGCTACTTGCAACTTAGCACTTTCACTCCTACAAATATTAAGATCATAAGACCAGATAACTCAAACATTCCTTTTGTGCTGTGGCTTTGACAAGTCCTTCCCCATCCCATACTGCCGCAAGCATGTCCGTCAGACAATATATTCAGCACTCTGCCCAAAGACAGAGAATCTTAATTCTGAGGACATCGGGAGTTGCCTTGAGTCCCTTCTCATTTCCAACTATTTTTGCATTGTGACTACAACCATAAACTCTAAACTTGGCGGCCAGACCAGATGCACTGCGGCTCCCCCTCTTCTGCCCACAAAACTATGCCTGACATCAGAACCCCATGGCCCTGTGGGTAGATGCCATCTTCTAGCAGCTGTCCTTACCTGTAGAGGAATGACAATCACAAAAATCTTCTTGTCCTTGTCAGAGAGGATGTGCTTTACAAACGCCCAGCCAGTTCCAATCAGTGCGATGGTGATAAACAGCAGCGCCCCCTTCAGTCTGTAAAATGAATAGTGGTTACCAGTTGTGCCCACCTTGTGGAAAGATAAAGGCAACAGGTCTTGCTCTCACCATGCTGCACGTTTAGAGAGGCACAATGGAATAAATAATGCCAAGCAGTCAGTGGGAAACTCCTGGCGGAGATGGAATACCAATAGTCCATCGCATAAACGTTACGGTGAACCACATAACACCGTGGTCCAACCCATGGAAGGAGATCTGCTGGTAAAAGCAGGAGCTCATGGACCTTTGTTTCTCCCCTTTTGTTCCTCCCTATGCCCCCCCTTCTCCAAACATCCACACTACCACAGCCAACACTCCTCACCTTCCTCTGCACTTACAAGTGAGTGATGTAACAAGCCATGTTCTAGCATCTGGTAGGGAACACTTGCTGCAGATGCAGTGATAAATGCAGGATATGCCATACCTTCCCACTGTGCACCCCATGCAACACACCTGCAGGTGGGCAATATAATAAACTAAAACCCATCCTTCAGTACAAAGCCCCGGGGTAGATATGTAGAGAACAGGCAAGAACTCCTGTGAAATCTCAGGCGAGCCTCCACATATTGCTTCCCTCTGTGGCACATACTTACAGATGAGTGATGTAATAAACCACAGCCCAGCCTTCGATGGGGAACCCCTGGGTGGAGATGTAGTGATAATCGATCTGAAAGCAAAAAAGTAGAGTCAGCAACACCGATTCATCTATGAGCAGGACTACACCTCTGTGCACATTGCTAGAGAGGACTGAAAACGACTCAGGCTGGAGCGGATGACACTGTTCACTCCATCCCCCGATAAAAAGAGGGACAGGGTGTATCAGGCAGGGAGAACACTAACAGAGCTTGCATTGGTATAGTTCAAGGAGAGAGGGTGAACACCAGAGATGGGCAGGAGGAGCCTGACTGGCAGTGTGTGTGCATCACTCTGAGCGGGGCAGGCAGCACCTCATGTGACATGCTAACTCTGATGGGGTGCAGTACAAGACTGCAAGGACTGGGTCTACTTTCAAATTGAAAGGTGTGCCTCACAGAGCAGTTGAGGGCAACTATAATAGCTGTGTGCAATCCACTGAGCAGCGGAGGGTGCATCATACGGGGAGAATCTGTAAACACAAGAGCTTAGCTGAGTTGCATACACAGAGAAACAAGGAAAGACTGCAGCACACAAAGCTGGGCACCGGTGACTGGAGGAGGGCTATGAGACCTGAAGTGAGACGGTGCAATTCACTGCTCCACAGCCAATAGGACAGGATGGATCCCTGACAGCAAGACTGCGTACTGCCAAAAGACCAACGGCAATCACCTATTCAGTCGCTCAGTCAAAAACAACTTTATTCGGATAATCCAATATCCATAAAAGGAAAACCACATTAAGAACACACAAAAACATATAAAGTATAAAATATGGCATAAAACACAAATCCCACAAAAGTGACATATAAAAGCACTACAATTTCAAGGGGGCAATCGTGACCGGGAAACATTACTATTCAAGTGCTGGACGATACATAAGGAATTAGCATACATCTCAAGCTAACCAGCCCTGGCGAGTTTCAGATTTTAACAGTTATTGGCTTATGCCCCGAAGAGAAGATCTTGCAGAGGTTATAGGACTCACCCACCTCCGCCACATGGACTAACGTCCAGCAGAACACACGACTGATACTCACCGCGTGAAACACCAAGGACAGTGACTTGATGAAGGGGAGAGCTGCCATAAGCCAATGAATCTTGAACACATCGTTGCTGTAGGAGACCAGGAGAGAAAGCAAAGAGTTAGAAGAACTCTAACACATTCCTCACCTTGTGAACACCCCCAGGGCACCAGATTGGATCCAGAGATTTTTTACCCTCAACAACCCTCACACGTCTGTAGGTGGAGTCGTGCTGCTACACATCGTGTCAGGTTCGCCCTGTAGAAGCTGGCTCTTTGTGTGAGATCAAAAATCTGATATACCGGGTAAAGAGTCCAGGGGTTCCCTTAGGAGTGGACAGGGGCTTGCTATGCAATCCCAAAGTGCTCTATTATGGGGGAGTGTGGTCGAGCAGCCTTAGGCTCATCACAGAGGAGTGCAGGGCATTTGCAAATGCACACAATGATTAATAAATGACACGACTCAAGGAGGAGATCCACACCCGTTTATAACAAATAGCATGTATCTTTATATATGTTTAGGCATCAGAGAAAAATCGTTCAGGTAAGTAAGTTTTTAAATGTAAATTCTTTTCATTTTAAAAAGTGGATACAGTGCAATTTAAGTTCTGCAAGGCCCAGGGGCGACGGATGCAGGGGTGTCCTTAGGCGTCGGGTTTTTCTGCCTGGAGCAGTCGCGGTTGAGGAGGCCTGCATGCAGAGGATGTAGGCGACATCGGGGAGTCTAGGACGGGTGAAACCACGATGGACTCTAGCTCTGGAGGGCTGGGGGACCTGGTTGACACTGGTGGCCCACTTCAATTTGGGCCGGAGGCGGCGGGTGCAGTGTTGGGTTTTGGCAGTCCCAGAGGCTTCAGAGGCTTCTCTTTTGGAGTTTCTTCAGAACAAGTCTGCTGTTCACAGGAGGTCTTGAGTCTTTTTTGAAGACGAGCAATCCTCCGAGGTTTCTGGAGTAAACCGGACGAGTCTACTTTGGCGCAGTTTTTGACAAGGGATGTGGACAGGCCGGCAGGGTTGGGACCTGGTCAGCTGATTCTTCTCCCCTCTCTGCTTTTGCAGCTCTTTGGTGTCCTCTCTTCTTAGGTAGTCGGGCTCTGCTTCCCTGGTGCCAGGGGCTCCCATAAATACCGAATTTAGGGGATTTAGGGGAGTGTTAGGGGAGCCCCCTATATAACCACTTCCTGTGGGAAGTGGGCATAACCTTGTCCCAGAATTCTTAAGTATGTTATCACAAAGATGACTACTTCTTAAAAATGTTATCCACCTCACAGAAGCCCACCTTACGGGTGGTACTAACCTGGAGGTGGCATGCCTACCTGCGTAGCTATTTTTCCTGCATGTCATGTTGCAAGGGGGGGTCCTGGACCAAAAGGAGCAGCTTCCTCTTCTGTGAGGGGAGCCAGATTCGCATTCCAAAGGCAGCAGCTCGTTGAAGCTTGCCGGCCCAAGGAGGCTAATCAGCAGGTCATCCTGTGGGAGCCGGAGTTACAACCTCTTCCCGGACAAGCTTTTGTTCTGGTTCTCCTAAGAGCAAAAGGCTCTCACCCTAGGAGATCAGAACAGCATCTTGGGTAGCATGATGGCAGAAACCATTCAGCAAGGACACCAGAGGCTAGTAGGTTTTCAGGGGGCACCTCTAAGGTGCATTCTGGGTGCATGTATTGGTAAATCCAACACTGGCATCAGTGTGGGTTTACCAATATGAAAATTTTGATGGATACCAAATATACCTATTTTCACTGAAGCCATCACGTAGCTGGGGAACTGGTTTTCACCACTGTCCAGCACCTGTCTCAAGATGGCTTCCCTGGTCACTTGTACTGGCAGTAATAGGACTGACCAGCACAGGGGCATATCTTCTCATGCAGGTATGCCCTCACATGTAATATTCAGGACCCTGCCTTAGGACTGTTAGGCCTGCTCTAAGGGTGACTTACAAATATTTCATGCATTGGCACACAGGGATGTGTGCCATGTTGTGTTTTCACTTTTGTCTGCAACAAGACACGCAGCCTGCAATGGCAGCCTTACATGTGCTTGGTGAGGGGCGGCTTAGGGTGGCACAATTCGTGCTGCAGCCCTTAAGGATCCTCTTTAGTATCTCAGGCCCTAGGTACCAGGGTACTATACTAGGGACTTACAGAGGGTGCTAAAGGTTTTGTCATTTAAGGCCACAATTGTACAGTTATGAGAAAGAGCTTTGGCACTGGGGACCCGGTTAGCAGGTACCCAGTGCACTTTGTCTAAATCACATTATCAGGCAAAAAGTGGGGGTGACCATATCCAAAAAGGGGCACTTTCCTACACGCCCTGCCCCAGAAGTGACGACAGGTCCACCATATAACTGGTTTCTCCGCCCCTCAATCTCAGTTAGTTTCTGCCATCTGTTCGCGCTCTTGGGAACTGGAGTGTACTAGTATGCAGATCTCGAGGTTGGAATCTTTTTAGTAGGGCCCAGAAGAGTCCATTCCATAGAAAGAAGAGGTATCAGTAAAGAATCTGCAGTTAGACTATCTATCAGAAAGAGTGTTACTTAAGGTAAGTAATTTCTTTTTGTGATGAATACTTCTAAGCACAAATTTCTCACCTTGTGACTAGATACCAAAGCAGTACATCCCCAGGTGGTGAGTCTTTGGAATGGCTTAGACCAGAAAATCCTGCAGGACCAAACAGGCAAAATGCTCCTCCCACCGGATCTGGCCATCTAGAAAGAAGTGCTTCATCAGCGTGTGAACTGATGCCCACATCGCAGCCTGGCAGACGTCCAAAACAGGCACTCTGCATGCTAGCAGCAGCTTTAGCTCTGTTGAGACAGGCTTTCAGGGGGCAGTTTCTCGGCCAGACCATAGCAGATCTTCATACAAAGAACAATCCATCTGGAGATGACCCACTTCTGCACTGTGATTTCCTTCTTCACTCCAGAGAACTAGACAAACATCTGATCATCCACTTGATGATCTTTAGTGCGATCAGTGTAGAAACTGAGAGCTCTCCTCAGGTCTAAGCGATGACGTCTCTTCCTCCTTGGATGAGTGGGGAGGAGCGAAGAATGTCAGCAGGGTAATTGACTGCCCAATGTGGAAGGGCATCAAAACCTTTGGGAGGAATGCTGCCTTGGACAACAGCACCAATTTGTGTGCAGGAAGAAAGTGGTGTGCGGTAACTGGACAGAAAGTGCTTGCAGCTCACTCACATGAAGAGTGGACGTGATCACTATGATAAATAGTTGTTCAGGTCAGTAGCCTTAGAGGACAACTGTGCACTGGCTCAAAAGGGGTGCACATCAAGAAAGTTAGAACCAGGTCGACGCCCCACTGGGGTATCACAGTTTTGGCAGGAGCATATGGACCAGATCTTTCAAAAAAAGCATCACAACAGGGGACTTAAATAAAGATGGCCAGTCAAGCAACTGTAGAAAGGGCGATAAGGCTGACAAATTACCTTTAACTGTTGCCACAGCAAGGCCTTGCTGGGCTAGAGATGAAAAAAGATCATCTAATAAGTGGGTATGTAAGGGTTGGTTGTGTCAAGAAGAACATAAACCAACAAACTTCTCCAGTGTTCTGCACAGACAGTCTAGGTAGCAGATTGCCTGCCTGTCAAAATCAAATCCATAACTTTGAAAGGGAGATTGAAGGCTGTCAAATGTTACCACGCAAACTCCAAGCATGGAGGTATAAGTTGTGGAGGCTCGAGGATAGTACCAGACGCTGTTGTTGCCACAGGAGGTCCTTCCAAAGAGGCAGTCAAATCGGAGGACAGATGCTCATGACCAGAAGCCCTGGGTAGCACACTCTTCTAGCCCAATCTGGGGCCAGAAGGATGACTTGGGCCTGGTCGTTCCTGATCTGCAAGACTTTGGGCAGAAGAGGTAGAAAAGAGAAGGTGTACAGGAGACCTGCGATCCAATCCAGGTGAAAGACATCTCCCAGAGAGAGCAGTTTGGGGAACTCAAACATGCAAAATTTTGGACACACCATTCATGATCCGCTAGGGAATGCAGAGTGAGTTGTAGTATCACACAGTGGTGGTACGGTCTATGAAAACCTTCACCTTTTCCACTTTGATGGTTCGTAGGAAGGCCTTTAGTGCCAAACGGATCACCCACAACTCCAACAAGTTGATGTTTTTGCCAGAGACCAGGATCCTCTAATCTTCACCTCTCCTAGATCACACCCAACACAGCAAACTATTCATCTATCAAGACAGTTAGTTCTGGGTGCAGTAGGGAGAGTGGTCTGCCGCTGGTCAAACTGAGGCCCAGTACCCACCACTGAATCAGAGGTTTGCTTGGCACTGAGCCCACTGAGACTTCAGATCTCACTGCAGAGCACACATGTGCCACCTGACGTGGTCCACTAGCAGGATGCAGGAGGCCACGAAGCCTCAGAGCAGCAATCAATGAGACCCAGGTCAAGGGTTGAAACATCAGGTTCACAGCCTGAATATCCTGGACTCGCTGAGACAGAGGGAAGGCTCCAATGAAAGGGAGCCTCTGTGTAGGACACAGGTGTGACTTCAGTATGATGCTGAAAATCCTAGGGATATCAATAGGTCGGCCATTTCCAGGAGGTGGTTTGAGGCAAGGCCATCTTCAACAAATAGGCGTCCTGGTAATCAAACGACACCATCCAGTCTCCTGGATGCAGGGCAAACAGAACTTGGTCCAGGGTGAACATCGGAGACCAAGACTGGAACTTCAAAGTAGCCTGACGTCCACGTGACCTCTTGCTGAGAGTGGCAGGAAGAAGGGGAGCCATGTTTGGAGAAGGGGAGCCATGTTTGGACTTCGGCTTAGGGAGCGAGAATGCACCAGCATCCTTGACGTCTACCGGGATCTGGCCTTCCGAGCCTTCAATATAATGCTCGGCAATCTAGAGTTTGGCCTTGCTGTCCCAGATTGCCTTCAGATTCATCTGAAAGCAGTCAATGCACAACTTCAAGTCATGCGAGGAGCCCAGAGACAAACCTTGTAAGGGTCTATCACTGACATCTGTTTGTGGCAGTCCTCACAGGGTTTTAAACCCTGTCGTTTTAGGGGGGGGGCAGGGGGACATGTTCATTGCACACTGGAAACTTTTTTTTCCCCCAAAAAAGTTTTCTGTCAGTTGACAGAAGCAAGGGAGCGAGCTCTGGATCTGCATCGGGGGCATGGAAAGAAAGGAAAAGACGTTGACAAACTGAGGTGGCAGCATATGGCGGCCAAGAAGTCACATCCAGGAAGGGACAGTGTTAGACCTCTCAGCCCTAGGGTGGTCTTACCCCGTTTTTTTTTCTTTGCGCCTCATTTTTGCCACTACCTTTTTGTTGGACCTAGGTCTCTGGGCGCCTTACCACTGCCAAACAGTGCTGAGGTGCAGGTGCTCTCTCCTAACAAGATGGCTGCCACAGGCCCCTGCTACTGCGGAGTGGCCATTGTACATGCACGCACCAGTAGTCAGGATCAGGCTGGGACATAATGATACTGTATCCATGCCGTCCCGCCTCTGGGCCTCATAGACCGACATGAGGGAAGCTTCTAGAACCTTCCAGCTCAGGGAGGAGTTATGTTTTGCCGCCTTTCAGGAGGGTCACCTGACCTAGGGGTATAAGAGGTTTGGAGGGAAACCTAGTTAGTCAGTTGGGGCACCACTGGACCTGGGGGAACCTCTGTCGGAGTGAAGGCTGTTGGGCCTAGGGGGGGGAGACCTACACTACTGGCACTGACTGGGCCTAGGCACTGCAGTACCAAGATAGATGAGGACCACCTTCCACCTGCTGGCCTTGCCCAATGTGAGGGGACCCGGGAACCACCTCCAGTGTGCCCGCAGGGCCCCATCCTGCCTCTTGGACCTGCCAACTCAACCCCCTAATCTGCCCCCAAGTAACTGAATCCAAGTAACCGCAACCAAGTACCTGCAACCAAGCCAGACAACTTCAAATACGATACTGCTGGGGGATCACCAGGTAAAGCGCTGTATGCTGTGCCCTGAGGAAGCGCTGTGACTGTAGAGCGCTGTGTTCCTAAGCGCTGGGCCCCCATAGCCTGCATCCTGCCACCAGTCTTGTGCGCTTCCCTAGCGATGTCCCCAGCACCTACTGCCCACAAGGTGCTGGCCTGAGAGAACGGATTGCCCTACCGAGCGATGTGTAGCGCGCCCCTGCTGGGCCCCAGAATCACCGCGCGCCCCTGCGCCGTGAAGGATAAGCGCTGGGCCCTTGTCACCGCCGCGGGCCTGATACCTGCTGTAGCGTCGCTGCCAAAGTCACCGCTGCGACTCCGGGGCCGGGAGAAGAGTGCCCGTGTGTCAGGGAGGTCCGCTGCGGCCCCGGGTGTGAGGAGATCGCCGCCGGAGGTTGGGAGGGCCGCGCTAGGCCCGAGGAACGCCGAGGATCCACGTTGCCGAGCAACCAAGGCCGGGCCGCGTCACCGGCTGGGCCGCGCTCCTATTGGCCCTGGGCACACGCCCCCAAGAAGCCGCGACACCATTGGTTCCCGGGTCCAGAGGCCGACGGAAGCCCGGAGCCCGGGGTAGAACAGCGCCGGAGGGGCTCCACTGCAACCGGGAGCCCCGAGAGCATCTGCAAGGCCGCGAGGAGCGCTGAGGGCCTCCGGGAACTGGCCACCTCCCCCGGTCGAAGCCCCAACGAGCAGCTAAGAGCGGGCTGACCGGGGAGGAGGCGCCCGGCCCCATCGAGGCCCCCACGCAGATCGGGACAAGAAGGTGAGCCCGGGAGGCCCTGGGAGGGATTCTGGGCCGCACGGAGGCCTCACATTAGTAGCGCTGACCCCGCCTACCGTCCAGAGTGGACTAAGAGGGGCTGGGCCCTCGTGCTGCCGTGTTGACTGCCTCCCCTGCGCATGAGGCTGGGCCCGGTCGTAATACTTAGGTCTGGCCTGCGCACCCCCTAATTTCACCAGTCATCTTCAGCTACATATGTGAGCCGTATGCCCGGTCCTGCACAGGAGATAGGTCCTTGCTACATGGGCCTCAGGAACAGGGCCTGAGTTGAGATTCTGGTAATTCCGCCCCTGCGTGGAACTAGCTCCGTTTGGAGTCAAACTGCTTCCTATGTTAATCACATACCTGCATTATGGCTTTCAATGAATTGAATGTACTTACATGAATTGAGCCTTTGTGTTCACCTGCCAAGAGTTGAAATGTTCCTATGTTGTAGGCCTACCTGCTTTGCGACACCCACTGTACTGAATGTGGTTGCGCCTAGGTTGATACAGGTTCCTCCTCATCTACAGTGCCACGTGCATCTAATTTCTTGCTAATTGAATGTCGCTAAATGCATTGAAGCCTATGTTTTGACCTGCAATCTATGACCTACAGTGTTACCTGCTTTTCTAGGAGGTTATGGCTACTACCTATTTACTGGCCTAAAGTTTTACTGTTATGATGTGCTTGAATGAATTTACGCACTGGTTCTAAGAAGCTAAATGAATTGAAATGTTGCCTGAGATTATCTGCCTCATCTATTGCTGATTTAAAATTAGATAAAGAATCTTGTTTTTACCTAACAGCCTGGTGTGGTGTCTCCTTATTGTGTGCGCGTTACTGAATCAGTGTGAGTGTGTGCTGCACAAGTGCTTAACACATTGCCGTCGGGTGCCTTCCTGCCTCGCGCCAAGCTACCGTGTCGGAATCGGTGACCCCGGTTCTAACAGACAGACTAAACACAGAGCCGTACAATACCACCTACTGCGAGGGAACTGTTGAGAAAAATATCTGGATCGAGTCTCATGCCTGGGAATAGACGAGATGAGGAATCTGCGGTTAGAAGTGCCCATCAGAAAACATGCCCAGAGCACTCAACATAGCCAACCTATCAGCATTCATAACAGCACCCAGATTCAGCTATCACCAGAGTCACCCAGATGAAAAAAGTTACTTACCTTCGAGAATGGTCTTTCTTGTGGATCCTCTACCTACATATTCCTCATTTGTAGAATATCCAGAGGAGCCAGACTGGCTCTAGCATTTTTCTGTAGCTCTCGCTTGCTGGTAGGAGGCACGGGCTCAGTCTTGAATCAGAAGAGACATGATGGTGAGATCACTGGACTAACCTAGCACTCACCCTGATGCACCCACGTCAGTTCTTCGTCCTTTTCTTTCTGTGTCCTTAGAGGTAGAAACGCGGAAAGGACAATCCGTCCGAGGCAGCCCAACCATCTAAATTGGAACCTTTTTAATGTGGCCTATCACCAAGGATCAATTTGTCTAGAACGAAGGGTGAAAGGTGGGCAAATGGTCAATGCTTTCAACCTCACTAACGCAGCCAAACAAGGTAATGGGCACAAGAAAAATACTGTTTTGAAACCAACAGGCATAACTGGCCACAATGAAGTGACTCAAAAGAAGTATCCATCAAAAAAGTCAAAACCAGGTTTAAGTCTTAATGGGGGATCACAAAGGAAAATGGCAGGGAGAGGTCAGTCCCTTCAAGAATCTCATCATGATCGATGATTTAAAAAGTGAATGGCTGGTCTGAAAGGCAGCGAAATGGCAACGTGGCAATATATCCCTTGACAGTGCCCACTGCACAGCTCTTCTGGGCTAAAGATAAAGTGAAACGGAGGACCCGACAGGCTCTCTTTCAAAGGGTCTACATTCTCTTACACACACCAAGAAACAAATGTGTTCCACCTACCAGAGTAGACTGATTTTGCAGAGGAGAGATGGGCTGACAAAACACTGATCACCTCCAGAGGCAGCTGAAAAGAGCTCAAGTGTCCCTGCTCAATCTCCATGCTTAAAGGAGGAAGCTCTGAAGACTGGGATGCAGACCCTACCCACCCCCCCCCCCAGATTACTAAAGGAGGTCCAGCCTGAGAGGTAGTCGGAGGAGGGGACACAGGGAGTGACTGTAAGGAAGTGGGTTTCTGTTGCAGTAACCCCCCACTTTTTGCATGATCACTGATGCACTTTTCCTTGGTGTGCCCTGAGTCCCTGCCAATCAGGTACCCAGGGCCTGTGTTCCTTCCCTAAAAACTGTACTAAAGCCTAAACCCAATTGGCATCTCTGGCCACAGGTAGGCCCCTGGTAAATGGTACCCTAGGTACCCAGGGCACTGTGACCAGAGAAGGCCCCTAAGGGCTGCAGCACTTATTGTGCCACCCTTAGAGGCCCTGTACCCTGACACACACACACTGCCTTTGCAGGCTGAGTGTCTTGGTGCAGAACAAAACAGAGTCGACATGGCACACACCCCTGTGTGCCATGCCCACAAACACACTGCCCTGGCATACCTCAGTCACCCCCCTAGCTGGGTGCACTATGCCAGTGGTGAGGGTACAGGTGCATGAGCCCTGTACCCCTACAGTACCCAGGTCCATTCCTGGGGACTAAGTGCAGTGCTGCCATTAAAAGTATATGGTGCTGGGAGGTTGTCATTACGAACTCCACAGCACCATGATGGCTACACTGGATACTGAGAAGTTTGGTATCAAACTTCTCAGCACATTAAACCCACACTGATGCCAGTGTGGGATTTAACGTAAAATGCACGACAGAGGGCAACTTAGAGTTGCCCCCTGAACCCAACCTACAATCCACGTCCTGCCTGAGAGGCTGCCTAGGCTGCCACCCAGCAGACATGTTGCTGGACCCCTGGGTAGAGAGCCATCCGCTCTCCCGGGCCTGCAACAATGCACGTCCTGGGCGAGGTGCTAGGCCTCCTCCCCCAGGATGGGCAGGGGGAAGCTTCAAAGGCATTCCGTCTTTGAGAGCTTCCCCAGACCACTTGCTGTACTCAGCAACTGGTCCCCACTGGTTCTGGCCCCCACTCTGGCGGGAAGACTGGCGGGAAACACCAAGGGAGGAAAGGGGGTGTGCCAGCCTCTGCCAACCCCAACCCTCAGGTGGGGAGGCGAGGTGAAGCACATCTCCGGGCTCTCGCCATCTTGAAGATGGGGAGCCCTACCCAATCAGGACTATGCTCCTGCCCCCTCCCACTGGAAGGTGGCAGGATAGGGGGTGTACCCACCCCAGGGAAGGGACCCATTGGTCCCTGCCCTTTACCTACTTGTAACGCCCCAAAACCTAGTATTTAGGGGCACCCTGAACCTTCCTTCCTTAGTTCCTGATTCCGAAACAAGAAAGAACAAGAAACAAGAAGACCTGCCGTGCAGCTGCTCACAAGAGGAAGACACCAACTGATTTGGCCCCAGCCCTACCGGCCTGTCGACCCTCGAACCTGCTCCTGCTAAACCCCAGCGTCTCCAGTGGTCAGCAACCTCACAAACCCCGGAGGACCTGACTGCCTTGTGACTCTAACTACCTGGGACTCCCACGAGCAGTGGTACTGCTCAAAGCAAGCAACAACCCCTGGTGCCAACCAGGAACCGCGAATCCTGCACCCTCTGCACCCGCCGAGCCCAGCCTGTGCCTGAGTGGACAAATACCACGAGGACGTCCCCCCGGCGACTGTGACCCAGAATCCAGCACCCAAGAACCCTCCTCGACGCTCCAGACGACGCCTGCAGCCTCAGAACCAGGGACCCCTCCAACCGCGACCAGCCGAGGGTAAGATTTCCGACACCTAAAGACACCCCTGCACCCGACGCCCCACGGCCTCCTGTGCCCAACTCCTGGGTGCCTACCCTTCCCACAGCTTCCCAACTTACCTCTCGAAGTGGTGGTCGCACCTGAAGAATCACCGTCCCCGAGCTTGCAGTCTTTGTTCGTCACGCAGCTTTCCCATTGAAAACCATTGGGCGCCCGACGGCCCAAAAGCCCACTGCACCCGGCCGCCCCAGTGCCGCTGAGGGTGCACCAACTACCCTGTTCGACTTCCCCACTTGCCCTAAGTGACCAGGAGCTTTGCTCCCACAGCCGAGTGGCCTGCTAGCCAGCAGCCACCAACCAAAGGCCCCCTGCCTTCCATAGGATAACATTGGCCTAACTCACTCTGCACCCAGCCGCCCCTGTGCCGCTGAGGGTGTAACAACTGTACTTAACTGACCCTGGGAGACCCCTGAGTCTATGCCCAGAACCTTAACTCTGCCAGTCGAGTACTTACCCAAAAACCGATAACTCACTTTTCTTCCATAGGGTAACATTGACTGGTTTCACTTGGAAATTCTTCTAAGTGTAGAGTTTTGAAACTTTAAAATATTCATCTAAAATCAGCCGAATCACGAAAACAAAAATACTCACCTGTTATCAGGAGAGATCCCAGTGCTGGATCTTGGTGCCCAGCACTGACCCTGAAAAGTAATTGTAACTGTACTTACCGGTCACTTGAATTTCCTTCCGTAGGATAACATTGCCTGGTTTTGCTGAAAAAGTTTCTAAGTGTCGATTTTTGAAACTTACAAATATTTGCTAGAAATCGCCTGTGTGACAAACGCATTCTTTCAATTGTTTACAGGAGATGTACCAGTGCTGGATCCACGATCCAACACGGAGTAAGAAAAAGTAACGATAACACTACTTACCTGCTACGTGAATTTCCTCCCATAGGATTACATTGGTGATTCCATGTGAAAAAGCTTCTAAGTGCCAACTTTTAAAATACAATAATATTCCTTAAAAATCACAACTGTAACCAAAACGTTTTTACTCAACTGTTTACAGGAGATGTCCCAGGACTGAATCTAGGATCCAGTCCTGTGGTAAGAAAAGTAATCCAAAAAGTAATCTATTGCATTTAACCAGAAATTCCCATTGAGCTCAATGTTAAATTGTGTTTGAAATTGTGTTGCCTATTGCAACAACTGTAACCATTGCCTTCAAAAGTCTATTGCCTATTGAAAGTATTTATCTAAAGCATCTCATTCAGAGAAAGTATATTTTGATACCTATTGTTGGTTCTAAAAAAAAAAACAAGTATATATTTTTTATACAAACCATTGGCCTAGAGTTCAGTTCTTGAGTGTGTGGGACCATTTGCTGACTGAGTGTGTACAACAAATGCTTTACACTGTCCTCTGATACTGCCTTACTGCTCAACCAAGCTACCACTTTAGAGAGTAAGGTTATATCTAACTTTAGCCTCTGCCAAACCTCTGGGGACTGTGGACTCTGTGCACACTGAACCTTACTTTGGGTCAGTATATACAGAGCCACTTTCTTACAGTGACTCAGGAGATCTGTGTGCCAAACCCTTGTAGACCAGTCTGCAGCAATAAGAACGTTTTTGGCCTAGTCGTGGAAGATTTATCTCAGAACCAGACGAATCAAAGGTATGGGAGGCAACATATAGTAAAGTGGAAAACCAACTCAACTCAAATGCATCCACCAAGGCTCCTTGCAATGGATACTGGGTGCACAGAACCTTGGGCAGTGAGTGTTTTCCAGAGTATCTAAAAGATCCAACTGAGGGGTGTCCCACAGGACAAAGATGGATTGGACCACCTCTGGATGGAAATGCCAATCATGATCAGCAAGATAACACCAACTGATACGCTCGGCCCTTATGTTCACCAAGCCGTGTCCATGCTAGTGGTACCAAGTCCAGAACCTTAATGCCTCCCAGACAGAAGGCCAGACTCCTCCCTACTTGTTGGCAAGTCACATTGTTGTCATATTGTTTTTCCAGAGAAGGACAGACCAAGCATGAAGGAAAGGCAGGAATGCTTCCAGGCTTAGGCAAACTACGCAAAGTTCAAGCAGGGCGATGTGAAGCACATGCTCCTCTAGTGACCAGAGAGCTCGGATTTTCAGTTCTTCCAGGTGCCATGCGTATAACTGTGGCAAATAATGCTGCCTTTTCAGTAGCTACAACTGGAGTAGGAGAAGATAAACCTACATTCAGAGATTTATCAAGATGCATCTTGCAAATCATGCAAGACATCTTGAGTATAATCCGCATCAAAAAGATATTCTTGCCTAGCCACATCTGGTTCAGACGGAGCATAAACCATGGTAGATGTTACATTGGTCTCAGTATCCAAAAAAAAGATCAGGTCTGCCATCAACATTGGTACCGGAGTCGGTCACAGACCCAGCTTCCTCGATCGAGGAAGCTGTGGCTCAGATGCGGCACCTAAGGTGTCGGACATTAATTAAATTATCCTAAGGGGCAGTGCATACATAAGTACGGCACACGTTAAGTCTTTTACCACTATAGTTACAGGTCTGAGGCCCTAGTAAATGGGGCAGAGTTCCCAGACAATTATACAATGTAATAATCTTCTTATGGTATGCCTGGCCCTCGGTTTCAATGCCTCCGAGCACGTCGATGGACAACTCAGTGGCTGAAGCCCCACCTTTTAAGTGTCCAGTCATCCAAAAAGTAAAATAGCAAAGGCATACACAAGAAAAAATATATATATTTGGGAAACAAGGGTCAAATTCAGTGCAGTCACCAGTGGAGTCTGGGCTCATTTAGAGCCTCAGTGGTGATCAAAGGTCTGATTATTAGAGTCCGGCAGGACACATATCAAGTGTATGCAAAAAACAGTTAAGTCCAAACTGAGCTTTAATCTTGAAACATGGCAGTTGTACCAGCTGATGAGCAGCCTCTAAGGATGCATCATTTTTAGAACTCCCACGTCTGACACTACTGGTCAATCTTTTCCAATAGCTGAGACACCCATAGAGCTCAATGAACCCCACGCCTTTACAAGCTCCCGCGCAAATGACAGCATCTCACAAACTGGTAGATTTAGACAGATGGTTTAAAGGATTCAAGAATCAACACACCATCCCTCAGTCAGTGAATTCAGACATTACATTAGAGATCTGAAGGCAGACAGCCTCCTGGTCGTCTGGGCTACAGAAAGGGGTGATACGGGGCAGCCCAATGTATGAGGAAGGAGAAGGACAGAGCAACCTCACTGGTAAATTTCTGGAGCACCATGATGCTTTATCCTTGCTCCTCTAGGCCAGCTGAGGTGCAGAATATGTCAGATGCTGAAGTGTCTCAGTTTCTTTTCCAGCAAAGAAGCAGAATCATACAAGTAGATTCCGGTGCAGTCAAACAGCATTATCAGTTCTTACATGTGGCCTATGCCTGCTCCATAGATTAATGTTTTGACTGCATTACTTTGCCGTGACCGCTCCAACACATTCACCAAGCAGTGCTGGCACATACCTCAGCGCTCCGCCATTAAATGCATGGCCGCAGCGTTTAGCTCTGCAGGAAGGAGTTAAACTCTGAGTATATCTCAACCATAGTTCGAGTGCTTCTGTCCCTTCTTACCAGGCTATGAGGTCAGTGGAGGTGTTGGCATTGGATTCCACTTTACTGTAGCATTTTTACAGCACTTTCCTAACCCTTGGCAGGTCTGCAAGCACTTCAGCACCAAAGATTAAATCGCTACTCTGTTAGTGGTGTAAGGTTGGAAGGTGTTGGTTCATGTCTGAACTATGCACAAGTGTTTTGATGTCGCGAGTGAGCTGGAAGGTGAGCTACTGACTTGGTGGAGAGACATCTTACACTACAATCTGTAATTGAATGGTGTGTACGGGAAGGGTTTAGATGCTGCACAGACCAAACTAGTATTTACCTACCTTGTTCCAAGTCCATGTGCTTGAGTCAGGATTTTAACAATAGTTAGTTTCTGAATTCTCAGTGACCGTTGATAATTCTTATTGTCTTTGGAAGTTTGTTCCAGAACTTATGTCCTCTGGACAGGCAGTGGGATGAGACCTCATAGTGGAACTGATAAGGATTTGGTGTCCCAGTCGTTTTTTAAATGCTTGATGCTACTTCTCTGGAATGTTTCAGCTGACACTGGATCAAACAGTCGGGTACAAAAAAACACAAGTGATTTAATGACGGTCCATGGGGTCACAAGCACCTTTTGCCCAAGGCCAGTGAGTGTGCCACTTATACCCCCTTTTGAGGGAGAGTGAAGGTCTCTGGACTGGATGCCACTGCCCCACAGACAGGAAGAGCTCCTGGCACCATCACTGGATTCAGGCTCCACATAAGGATCAGTTTTTAGTGATTAAATTTGTGTGGCAGAAGATGGTCCTAGTGCTGCATACAAGCTAGGTGGTTCCAAAGGGGCCTCTTAACAACAGCACACAGAGCGCAAGTATGCCCCTGAAAACTATTCCCCAAGGAGAAGATGAAGATATATGAACCAGTTTCTAACAAAGGCCAACAATCAGGTCTTAAATCCAAAGCCTTACTGCATAAGCTACTCAATAGGAAGCAGGAAAACACAAGTAAAGAAACCGTAACAAAAAAGAAAAAAAATGAAATGGGAGCAAGGTCTGACAATAGGCATACAAACACAATAGAAGCAGATTTTAATCCATGTAATACATGGAAAAAATGGAAGCAGCAAGGGAATGCGCCTGCCCAGCAGAAGGGGGAATAGCAGCATATGACGCACAACCACATGCAGTGAACCATGTGCACAAACATTTGGTTTAATATCCACAGAAGACATGTCTCCAATTGCCACAAGGCAGCACAAAACCACAAGCCATGAACAGCATAAAACCTTGAATAGGTAATAATTTCTAAATAATAAAAACTTTAACTGGTTTTGCAGATAACACCAGTTCAATTGGGATATTGGCCCAAAAGAGTGTCTCAAATGAAACCCATACTAGCAGGACACTTCATGTCCTGCAGATTGGTACTAAGCACTTTACATCAACGATGGCACTTCAGCATCATCAAGTGGTGTGGCACTATGTGGTTCCAGCCAAGACTCCAATGGCAGGCTTGACAACACCAGGGTGCATCAGGCGTCAACCAGCATGATGGTGTTGGTTGCAAAACTTTTTCTATGCCCCAGTAAGGTGTGCAGAGAATAACCAAGAGTTACAACAGTGACAAACAACACCTAATATGTTAGCATACCTTGAGGTCTTATTAGTCACTGCACTAACTCCCTAGGGAAACCAAGAGAGCAACAACAGTGACAAATACAATATATAATATGTTTGAATACCTTGGGGCCTAGTTAGTCACTACACTAACTCCGTAGAGGAGGAGGGGGTGGGGAGCAAGTTAGAATTCAGAGGGAAGATTCGGCAAACTTTACTTACCCTGAAAGCATCTGTTCATAGCATGTGCTCTGTAGATCTACATGCTTGGCCAACTCCTGCTATCCAGTGCTGGGCTCTGACATTATAACTTGTTTTTCTTCGACAAAGCTTTAAGTCATGGGATGATGTAAGACTTCTCCCACAATGTGCATGGGCACCAACTCCACACCTTAGATTTAGCAGGTGAAAGATGAGGTGAGTGTAGAGGAGTGCAAATGTACCCTGTGCATTGTTAGTTGGTAAATAATATGTATTTTCAGAAAGCATGTACCTTTGCTGCCACCTTCCGGGGAGGAGGGCGGGCGCATTTGAATCTACAGCACTACACACTATGAACAGATGTTGACAGGGTAATATTTTACATTCGTAGCATGAGTGGCTGTGGATAAACATGCTTTGCATCGAAAGTAAAGTAGTTCCCTTTGAGCGGTGGCTAGCAGGTCGATGATGCAGATGTTTGAAACAAGGTCCTAAATACGGTCTCGCCAACCATAGCTTGTTGATGAGCTAATATGTCCACAAAGTAATGTTTTGGGGTGTTGACCAAGTAGCTGTCGTGCAGATGTCTGCTAAAGGGATGTTAACTATGAAACCTACAGTGGCTCCCTTTTTACGTGTAGACTGTGCTCTGGGAGGGACGTGGAGTACACACTTAACTTGGCAAGGCAAATTTGTATGTATTTGACAATCCACCATGCTAAAGTAGCTTCAGAAAGAGGGCGACTCTTGTAGGGTTTAGCCAGAGCAACAAAAAGTGGTCTCATTTTATGAAAAGGCTTAGTCATGTCAATAATACACGAGTGCCCGTTTAAGGTCTAAGGTGTGCAACGCTTTTTCTGCTTTAGAATAGAGTTGTGGAATGAACACAGGCAACTCAATAGTCTGGTTAATGTGAAAGGGAGAGACTTCCTAAGGTAAAGACTTTCGGAAGGATACTAAGGACTACTCTGTCCTTGGATGAAATTTTCTTGAATTGTAAGAGCTTGTAACTTGCTGATGAACCCGAGATACATTGTAGTTACTAGAAAAGCTACCTTCCACGAAAGAAACGAAGTTCCATGAGTGAAGAGATTTAAAGGGGGCCCCATGAGCCTTGTGAGAACCACACTGAGGTTCAAAACCGGTGCTGGAGACATTTTTGGGAGTATTACTCTAGAGTCCCTCAATGAATGCCTTGACCACAAGAGTTTTAAAAACTAATGGACATTTCCTGTTCTACATACGTGTGGCTATGGTGGCTAAATGGAGGTGTACAGAGGTGTATTCTAGACCTAATTTTTTAAAGGTGTAAAAGGTAGGAAATTATATTCTGAACTTTAACTTTGAAAGGGTCTAGTTGCTTGGAGATGCAGCATTGGACATAGGCTTTCCACTTAGCTGCATAGCATGCACACGTAGTAGGCCTATGTGCCCCAGGCAAGATGTTCATTCACTCCTTCGGGAGGTTTAGCTATCCATCCTGCATGATCTCAGGTTCCAGATCACTAGGTTGAATTGTTTAGGGTCTGGGTGCCTGATGTGGCGGAGTTGCTGTGTGCAAAGTTTTGTCTTGTCAGAAACTTATTACGTGTGATGATGGACATCTGCAGAAACATTGAGGACCAGGGCTGTGTGGCCCAAGTTGGGGCCACTTGGATGAGGGTCATGGAGACCTGCCACATCTATCTCACCACAATTGGAAAGAGCAGGCGAGGCAGAAAAGTATAGGAAAACATCCTGGACCAGCTCATCCTTGGGGAATTGCCCAAGGACTGTGGGTGTGGAAACCTGGAAACAAAGAGTGGGTCGATGGCAGGAGTTTCCCACCAGTGAAAGTATCTGTGGAAGACTTGCAGGTTGAGTTCCCATTCGATGACTTGTTGATGCATTCTGCTCAACAGGTCCGCAAAGTCATTATTGACCCCCGCTTGGTGTTCCGTCAGGAGATGGATGTTGTAGATGGCTAGAGCAAACAGCAGGTGGGGTGGGGTGGCTGGGGGGGTGAGAATGTATGTTGTATATTGCGTTCATCTTGTCCATCCTTACAAGTATTAACTTGCCCCGGACAAATGAACAGAAGGCTTTGAGGGCTAGGTGAACAGCCACAACCCCTAGATAGTTGGTGTCTCCGTTGATAAAGGTGGGTCAAGGTGCCTTAGCTCGACATTTTGCAGAGATGTCCACCATCCAATAAGCGATGCACTGGTGGTAATGGTCCCCTATAGGAGAGGGTTTAAGAAAAGCCTACGTTGCAAACGGTTGCTGATCTTCCACCTCTGCAGAAAACAATGCATGGTGGCCTTAACACTAGATCTTCCCTCAGGTTGAGACCAATTACTCGTGAGGCACTATTGGAGAAGCTGCGTGTGCAATCTGGCATGCAGTATAGTTGCTATGCTATAAAGAGGCCAATATACCCATTAGCTGTTGATAGAAGTTGTCCTTGAAATCTAACGCTGTCAATAACCACCTTAGCCCCATTGGTGCGAGGGCACTAGTTCAATTGCACCCTTTAGGAGAAGCGCACTGACCTTTTGCAAGAGAGTAAAGCAGACTGAAATTACTTCCTCCCAGAGTGTGGACAGCTCAATCTTCCACAAAAGATGCTGTGTGATTCTGGCGTGGGAGTTGAAACTAGGAAGTCAGACCGAGAGTGGAGGCACCTTAACCAGACCAGCCCCTGCCCTTGTCACAATCACTGCTGTAACGTCTCCTGGAATATCCTTTGCCTGCCTAGGACTCGTAAAAGCCTGGTTGGTTGCACTGATAGGAATGCGGTCGAATGGTGTGAGCTTGGTCCCACCTCGAGACTGTCAGTGAAAGGAGCCTCTTGGTGTAGCAGATTGCAGGGCACCCATGTACTTTGCAATCTCGGTTTTCTCTTGATCTGCTCGAACATTTTGTCTTCTTGGGGACAAAAGAAATGGTCCCCATCAAATGGGATGTTAAGAAGGTGTTGCTGGACCTCTTATTTAAAACAAGAGACGCAAAGTCATGTATGGTCACAGAGCAGGATGCTCGTGTTCAGATGGCAAGAAGCAGTATCCACAGCGTCCAATGTGCAACTGATATTAACATTGGAAATTCTCTTTCAGTCAACCACTACCTCCTCACCCCTCTTTTTGTAAGTCCCTGGGTGCTGCAGTACTACAGCCACAATTTTCCTCCCATTTGAACCCATCGTACCTCAACAACCACAATCAATTGGCAATTCGCCGCTGTGATTGCACCAACCTCAACACACTCACTAACAGAATCAAGATGCTTGCTCTCTGTATCTGGGGACGGGCATCCCCTGTTGCCTGGGTAGAAACCCGCTTCTATGCTGTGTCGACCACTAAGGAGTCAGGTGGGACTTATCCTCTTATGTGTAAAAAAAAAAAAAAAATGCTCATAGGGAGAGGCTTTTTTCAACCCTTAGCATGACCACTTTGGCTCTGACCAAGTCCCTAAAGTTGTCAATAGCCGAATTAAGAATGGCCTCAAGCAATGGAAGGAATTGGCTAGTGTGCTTAGTCTTCAAGAAAGTTTCCACCAAAAAGTAATCATCCTGTAGGACATGAATGTCTACTTTATGGTAGTGGGCTGCTCCATGAATAACTGCATGATATGCGGTGGCATCATCAGAAGGAGGTGGCTTACTTTGATATAGTTCGGTGTCAGGATCATCTAGCAGAGCAAAGTAGTCGTCCCAGGGATCATGCCCATCCCAAACTCACACCCAGCAGGTTGGTCAAATGGGTCTGCCTCCCCATAAGGTATACCTGGGTCAGCAAAGGAATAAATTGACCTCAGGAGATTCTGGAGGATGTGGAGCAGGGTGGCAAGTATGGCTGTGGTGAAAGTGGTGGGGGTGGTGGTCGAAAAGGGGGGGGTGGTGGTCGAAAAGGGGGGGGTGGTGGTCGAAAAGGGGGGGTGGTGGTCGAAAAGGGGGGGTGGTGGTCGAAAGGGGGGTGGTCGAAAAGGGGGGGGGTGGTCGAAAAGGGGGGGGGTGGTCGAAAAGGGGGGGGGTGGTCGAAAAGGGGGGGGTGGTGGTGGTGAGTAACTGGGTGTAATAGGCTGTGCAGGAGGGCTTGTAGCTTTGTTCTTATGCCTCCTAGACACTGGGTACCGTGGTCTGTAAAACTCCAGTTCTACCTCAAAGGTGAATCTCCATTTCTTAGGATCTGGAGGAAGGGTGATCGAACACTTCCCTGGGGGTAGTTTAAAAAATGTCCCAGTCTCTGGTTAGGTGAATAGGTGCTTTTACCTGGCACAGAGGTCCTGTGCTAGTCTTTTGAGGATAGGTGCCTCGGACTCTTGACCTCGGCATTGAATGTGCCTGGAGCTTGGTTTGGATAGCGCTCTTAATTCCAAATCCTGCTCTGAACAGACAGTGTTGTTGCCCTTCGAGCACGAGGAGTATATTGGCTCGACCTGTTTGGTCAGGAGCTTGCTCGGTTCTGAAGCCTTTCCTCATACCGGACACTGAGGCCGCCTTTTTGTAGTACACTATGCATGACTCGCACAGAAGCAGTGCGCTGAGTCAGTGTAAGGGCGTCTGGGTAGGCAAAACTTTGACCCAACGTCTCGCACTTGAGAAGCGCTCCCAAACCTCGGTGTCGTCTCTATCTTTGGCCTCACTGTTGGTGATGCCCAAGGCCTTCCCTCTTGTCCTTCTCCCTCAGAGGCACTCATGGGAAGAGACTCTGGGCTGGGCGCCATTTGGGTTACCAGTGTTCCTCTTCCTTGACGTTGAGTGGGTCCTGTTTGCTGAAGATGTCGGGTGTTTCTCCAGATCACTTATTGCATCTTTAGGTGCGTCCCATTTCATTCTCGTCTGTACCCCAAGGGGGTTTCTTGCAACAAAAGGCAAGACAAAAGCCATAACACAACTAGTCATGGTCAGAGGAGAGGCAGAAGTTGTGCTGAATGACTGTTCTACAGTCGTCAGTGTTGATTAATAGAAGTTGGGTCAGAGAAAGCCACGAAGAATGCATCGATCGAGGCATTACTGAGCATGTGGGAAAAGGATGGTGTGAATAAAGAATCTAACATCGGTGCCCATGCGCAGTGTGGACTAAGATGAGTCGCACAACATCCTGTGACTTGAAGCCTATTCAAAGAAAAACAGGTTTGTCATGCCCAAGACCAACAATATATGGCTGGAAAATGCAAAGCATTTGTATCTAACAGCTGCACATGCTACAATTATATTGTTACCAAAGGAAAGAGCTCTCTTCTGATGGATACATCATCCCGCAGATTACTCATATTACAAATGAATCCTAAAGCGGTGCCTCCTTGGTAGATGGGGTTGTGCCAGTTAATCAAGAAGTCACGCAACACACCTCAGGCAAAATACCAGTCACTGTATGCCTATGACGCAAGGCAGTAGTGCTTGGCAAAAATATGCAAAGATGGCCGTCGATAACATATGTCTACTAAGGGAACGCTTCTGGAAAAAGCTTTTATGGAATAGCCACTATGCCCTCCGAAGGGTCTTTCTTGGGCAGGCCACAGCAGATCTGGATGCATAAGATGACTAAGTGCAAAATGGTGCACTTGGTCACTGCCCTGCACTTCATAGCTCTGGCAAAGCCCACAAAGAAATCATCCTCTCTCTCAAGATTAGTGCGTTCAATTCACTCACTCCTCCGCTGTGCTTGGGAGTGGAGGAGGAAAAAAAGATGTACGTTTAACAGACTGGGCCATATAGAATGCATACACTTGGATTAGGAGGCCGTACAGGAACAAAGGACAAACTTATCCAGGGAGAAAGATAGGCAAACTGATAAAGTCTGAAGCTCTCCAGTCATAAAAGCTGAAGTTATTATCAACAACAAAACGGTCTTTAAAGAAAGAAGTTGAACGGGCAACTGTGGGCCTCGGTTCTCCCACTGACGATCCGCTATCGTTTTTCTCCCGCTTTCTAGTAACTGAACGTTTTCTCTTTTCGCCCGACTGCCTTTACTCCCTCCCCCCTCAGATTCCCTTCCCCCCTCCCCCACCTATTCTCTTACTCATATTCCTGTCCCCCTTTCCTTCTCTGCCTCTTATGATTTGTCACTTACTTTGAAATTTCTGTGAAAAATGTTTAATTTAGTATTCGTGTAACTCGCTGTTGTTCCTGATGTAAAGCGCTCTAATACCTTCGGGTCTAGCCAGCGCTATATAAAACTCAATAAATACAAAAATACAAACTGTGCAATAGGAGTACCATCAAAAGTAAAAACAATGTTTATCACGCAGAAACAAGAAAACAAAGGGCTATCAAATAGCCCCTAATTGTAGCTATCACCAGCCTCTGCTGTGCAAATGACAGCACAAATAAAAAGACATCAGAAAGGTAAAATTTAAAGAGGTTGAAGCCTATTAGTGTGTGAAGAGAGCGCTTTAAACAGCTCAACTTCTGTTTCTGGTGTGAAGAGCGGGTCAGACGGAAAGTGAGCCTGCACCACACTGATTAATGTAAGTGCTCACCAGACCCTATCTCAAAAAACAGGAAAACTCTTTGCTGCCCAAAAAAAAGTGTTGGGACCCCAGGACAGTCCTTGAAAAACCGGGGCTGTCTGGGCAGATCCAAGACATCTGGTTACCATAGATCCATGATCTACGTATATGAATTCAGTGGTATGATTCTGCAACAACTTCAGAAAGGGAAATGGACTAACTGGACAATCTCAACAAATGCAGTTGCAGCGTTTAAGGATTGGAGTGGAGAACCAGACCATCCTGCTCTGCATGGTAGAGAAAGTGGCAGCTGAGTGCCAAAAGAACAGCCTATCATATCTTCCAAGCCCAGCTGGAGGCGATCAGAATGAGCTGTGCTCTATCTTCCTACACCATCTGCAGTACTTTTGGAAGAAGTGGGATTGAAAAAAAAATGCTTAGAGAAGGCCATAAAACGAGCTGAACTTCAAGGCATTCTCCAAGATACCATTCAAAGGGAAGTGTACGGCACAAAACTGAGGAGTCTTCCTGTTACAAATCATGAGAACCGGAATCAGGAGAATATCAGCTAAGTTACTTCAATTTGTAGCTCCCAGTCGTGGTCCTCGGTGAGAGGCAGCTGAGTGTATTAGCACTCACACGGAGAGAGCTTTTCAGGTGAACCGCTACTGGAAAGATTTCCTATTGTAGAGCCCACTTTCACAGCTGAATCACCTCCCAACATAAGGTCCACAACCCCACACTGTCCTGTCTGTTGATATATTGGACAGTGCTGGGAGGCTGCACCACTGCAGCTCGAGCACTTTCGTGCAGGCGCTGCTCAAGATAAAGGGTCCTGTGCCATCCTCTCACCTAAATAGCTGCCCCCAGCCCACTGATGAGGCTTCCGAAGCCACAGTAGCCTATGCCTGCAGAGGACTGAAGAGCCGACCCACCAAAAAGTTGGAGGGGTTCACCCACCACTGCAGATTAAAGTGAACAGAGCAGGCGGTTTGCACCTAAGCTGTAAGACTCTCCTAATGTTGCAACCACTGTGATCTCAGGTACCACAGAAGGGCCCTTTGCCACCATTTGGTGCCCGCACCAACAGGATGCACGAGGCCATGAGACCAAGCAGATTTAAGAACTGCAGGACTGGGATTCGAGCCAGAGTCAGAAATATCAGAATCATCTCCCAAATACGGGCAATCCTCTGAGAAGGATATGTAAAGCTTTTTTACAAATTGTGTCCAGCACCACTCCTATGAATATTAGCATCTGCAAGTGAGAGTGATCAGAGTTTTGTATGTTGAAGGTAAGGCCCAAGACATGGAGTGTCATTGCCTACTGAAGATGGCCCTTGACCTGCCCCAGGGAGTCCGCTTTCACCAGCCAGTCGTCCAAGTATGGAAATCCATGGACTCCTGATCATCGCAGTGAAGCCACTGCAATCACCAGCACTTTAGTAAAGATGCAATGAGCGGTCTTCAGCCTAAATGGTAGAACCGAACTCAGAGTGCTAAGATTCATCCTTAATCTTCAGATGTCTCGAGAGGGAATACTCAAAGGATGGAAATAAGCATCCTGAAGATCGAGGGCTGTGATCCAGTCCCCAACATTCAGGGTCAACAGTACTTGGCTCAGCGACAGCTTCTTGAACTTGTCCTGCTGAGCAAACAAGCTCAAGAGGCGAAGATCTAGGTTAGGTCTCAGACCTCCTTCTTGTGGACCAGCAAGTGAAAGGGAAGAGAATCTCATGCCCCTTTCTTCGAGAGGAACCACACCTCAATGACGGCCTTGCTGAACAGGGCAAGGTTGACCACCTCCAAAACTGAGACATGTGGCGGAGTTCTAGTTATCTTTGTTAACTATAACTGGTGAATTTCAGTGTTTTGTTTTTTAAAGTTTAAAATGTTACGTTAAAACTGACATTTTCACCCAATTATGTCAGCACTTTAACCTCCGTTTAAAAAATATATATATTATATAAAACAAGTGCACAGTCTTCGGATTGCATGATTTAGGCCGCTCTACCAGTTTTATCAGCGATCCTGGGTGCCCCTGTAAAAATCCCTTATAGCGAAGCCACTGCACGTGAAGATCACATTGACATCATATGGTCACAATTCATCAGTCCCTGTTGCAGGCACTGTGGTTTTCTTTTTCAACTCTGCTCGTTTCCAACAGCTGGGAAGATGGGGATCTCAGCACAGAAAATCTTTTATTGATGCCATGTTTAGAAGAAGGCCTGTGTGATGTCAATTAAAGCATCTCAGCTGTTCCTGAAGGCTCCCTACTGGGCTCCTGCCTTTCCAAGCTACATATGCAACCACATATTCCTAGGCTTGATCTTTACAACATTGTAATGCTTCGAAAACATATATTCCAGTAAAAATACCAATGGATTAATTTGATTTTGAGACCTTTTTAACAAACAAAGGAGTTTGAATCTTGGATGGCCAAGAGTGGACTAACAAAAATGAAGCAAAAACAGACTGAATTATTTTTTGGATGCTGTCAATCTTGATTATCTACTCTCAGAAGCCAACTATTTGAAATTCAAACATAGGAGTAGATCGTACCTCTTTTAATCCTCAGGCAACCATTTTCCTCAACTGCACATGGATATATATATATATATATATATATATATATATATATATATATATATATATTAATTAAAGTAACAAACTTCTTGGTGCTTTGGACACAGAGCACTGCGCCCAGAAAGAAAAGTAGCTTAATCCTTCAGTTCAACAGTGGCTTGGTACCAAGACAAGGTGTAAGACTTGGCTCACCTGTGCAATGGAGTCTCCGAAAGAGGTGAGAGTATGTACCCCAAAGAGCCCTCTGCTCCCCAGGCGGTTCACTCCCTGGCTGGCTTGTGACAACAGGGTCTGGTTAGAACAAGATATCTGGTACAGGGATAGTGGGGTAGGAAAAAGGGGTGAGCAAGAAATGTTCTAGTGACCAGGTCTTTTCATCTTCATGTGTTTACCCCCAACCATTCTTTTAGGCTCAGTGTGGATGACCTTCACTTGAGGGAGTCCCTGGCTACCTCATCAGCAGAAATGGTACTATGCACTGCTCCCACTGGGCACGACCCTGCTCCCACATAGGGACTCTTTTCCCAGACTATTGAATTTAACGGGTCTTTAGGCATAAGTGCACCTTTTCTCTGAATGCATGCCACGCAGTACCCAGAGAAGCACTGTACTGATGGCAGCAGTGAAGACGTAGACATGCACAAGATGACCACAACACAAGCATGAGACACAGAGCTTATGTGGGTCGCTGTTGTAAAGAGCTGAAGGCACGACATGCATGACTTCAAGCCAGAGCAGTGAGGCCTAAGCCACCCAACCTGAAAGACGAGGGTAAAGGGAAGAACAGCACAAAAAAGATCCCAAAATACCCAAAAGTATCAGGGTAAGGACTATTGTAAGGCATTTGCTGAGCATCAAAGAAGAGGATTATCAACAACAGTTTTCAATGGAAAAGAGAACAGTCAAAGGTACACATAGGCACATTGATTTAGGAATCTGGTGCATAAACCACACATGAACCACGTGCAGGTGAGCAAAGTTCTGTATTAACAGCTTCAGTAGACATTTCCGGTCTTATCAGCCCCACCTCTAGGTGGCAGAGACATACAAACATCAAAAAATGGAGAGAGCCAGGACACAACAGTACCATGCAAAGATGAAAGCTTGCGGCCAGTGGACAAAATGATGAGCAAAGAATGAAGGTTGGAGAAATACCTGCGTGCCCGAAGAATGTGAACCCACACGATGCCCGCCAACAGAAAGAAGACTGCCATGGAGATGTAGAGCTTGGGAAGAGGTATCTCACCGGCGGACAGAAAGCTCTCCGGATTCTTCTCAATGATCTCAATCTGTAAAAGAAAGCAATCTTCACACAAGTAGTAGGACACACACCCAGGGAAGCGCCTTAATCTCTCTCTAACGTCTGCCTCTGCCTGTATACCACAGGCCACAACATCTTTAAGTCTTCATGGAAGCACACATGCATACATGACATACGGCTTCAGTACCTTACGGCCAGCTCTCACTGTACAGCTTCACAGACCGCTCATACTCAGACATAGAAACAAAGTTTCAAGTTTGATTATATGCCAATCAGGCAATACAAACATTATTTACAAAAAATAAAAACATGAAATTGCCGATTTAAAAACATCATTCTTAAGCCCCTATAGACTTTCCCACAATGCTAAAAACGTACCCAACTTGCTACATAACACATTTTTCATCGTAAATCAAGTCATTAACTCATCGGATCTGTAAACTTCTAAAAACTCGAAGCAATAGTCCCTTATGGGACTTTGTAAAGTATGTGCAAAATGGAATCAAATAAGAGAGTGAAATAACAGTCGAGTTACAAGGGCATTTTGGCTGAACATCCATTAAATTATCATCGTCTACTTTTTGCATTTTCCACCTAATCTGTGGGGGGGGACACTAGACCAAAGTTTAATCTTAATATCTTCCCGTTTCCCTTGACTGGATGTGCTTTAGCTATAATTGTAAAAGGCCCATCTGCTTTGTGTTGACTGTGAGAATAACTTGACATTTTCATGCATGCTTGAAGAGCTCGTTCTTCTGACTGATATTTTATAAATTCTTTTACAAATTTCCTTCAGCAGCTTTGAGACTAGAACTTTCAAGATCAAATGGTTGTAATTCGAAAAAGGATTTGTTTTAAATTATAATACCACTGGGTTTTATTCATGTGGTCCAGGGTGCCCTCTCTTGCTCTGACAATACACAGTGCCAGGAATTTAACATTCTTTGATAGTATGAGTGTGTTATATTTGTCATGCCCAGTTCAAGTCTCAATGCACTTGTTCCTTGTGGGAGGCTGATTCAAAGCTGCCAGGTACTCATTTCAATAGTCTGAATTTTAGAAAATTCACTTCGTAGCAGGATCTTACTTCCAGAGAGTAACAAAATTACAATTTTCAAATTATAAATTTCCTTTAACACCTTAATTGATCTCTGTCCAAGCTCATAATCTAGTCTTCTCTATACAGGCAGTGACCCCAGCAATAAAACCCAGCTCTAGAGCACAATGGGATATTGACTTTGGGGGGTTGGAGGGGAGGTATAGGAGGTGCTGTGTCGGATGTGGAATGGGCATACTACTGTGGCCAAATAGGAGTATTATCTCCCAACGGGCGGCTACACCTCATCCACTTTAAATATCTGCACAGAATCTACCACACACCCCCAACAACTGTTTGCACACAAACTAAAAGCACACTCTCGCTGCACTAGGAGTCTGAGGCAGGATTCCTGCACCTTGCGTGGCAGTGCAGGCGATAGCAGAGCACTTGAGCGGAGTGGGAAGGGTTCTCTTGACATGTTAGCCCGCTTGCTGATGACAGAAAATAATTGCACTCGATATCCATCTGGAAATGCTCTGTTTAGTAACAGGAAAACTTTCTTAGGTGCACTGTATGCTATAAAAAGTTGGTTCGATTTGCGAAATGACTTTGCCCTCTTCAAGTAAAATTTTAGGCACCTTTTAACTTCTAGAGAGTGTAGAGCACGCTCCGCTGCAGTCTGTGGGTTTGGGAAGAATGATTTCATAACAGTCGGCTCATTAAGGTGAAAGTCCGAAGAAACTTTGGGGATAAACTTGGGGTTTGTTCGTAGAATAACTTTGTCAAGTTTGAATTGTAAGAAAGGCTCTTGGGTAGTAAAGGCCTGGAGTTCACCAACCCTCCTCGAGGAAGTGAGAGCTAGGAGGAGAGCCACCTTCCAGGATAGGAATTTCATATCCGTCTTGTTAATCAGCTCAAAAGGATGTTTCATTAGTTGACTTAGCACCGTGTTCAGCTGCCATGTGGGTGGAGGTGCCCATACTGGGGGCAACATCCTGAACAGACCTTTAAGAAATTGCTTGACCAGTCTACAAGACCACAGAGATGGAACATTAGCTGATCTGCGGAAACTAGAGATGGCAGCTAAATGCACTTTAATTGAAGTGTGAGCTAAACCAGAGCGTGCTAGGAGGAGTAGATCAGGCAAAACTTCATCTGGAGGCGAGTGGAGAGGATCAACTTTTGAAGATGCACACCACATGCAGAAACTTTTCCATTTAAAAGAGTAAGCCCTGTTAGAGCGGTCTGCTCTTGCTCTAGCCAGCATTCGTCTACACTCCTGTGGGATCTTTAAGTGTTGGAATTCATGGAACTCAGGAGCCAGGCTGACAATTTGAGAGAACTGGGGTTCGGATGGCATACTTGCCCCTGGTTCATTGTTAAAAGGGACGGAAAAGGTCTGAGATGGATCGGAGGCCTGAGTTAAAGTAAGTGAAGTTCTGTGTACCAGTGCTTTCGCGGCCAGGCTGGTGCTATTAGAATGATATGCAGGGTTCCGTTTTCAACTTCTTCAGAACTCGTGGAAGGAGAGGAATGGGGGGGAAAGGCGTAAGCAAATATGCCGGACCAAGCTATTGAAAAGGCATTCCCCCATGAACCCTGATGGTGACGGCAACTTGCGAAGTACCGGCATTTCGTGTTGTCTGTTGTTGCGAACAGATCTATGTTCGGCTTTCCCCATTGGGAGAAGACGTTGTCGAGAGTGCTTTGATCCAATTCCCACTCGTGGCAGGTCGTCTTCAGTCTGCTCAACGTGTCTGCAATGACGTTCTGTTTTCCTGGAACGTACTCTGCTGATAGGTGCACCTTGTGATGAATCGCCCAGCGACAGATCAGCTGGGCTTCCTGAGAGAGCAGGAGAGACCTCGTTCCTCCTTGTTTGTTGAGGTAGTGCATTGTCGTGGTATTGACAGTTCTGACAAGCACCGATGTGTTTTGGATTCTTGGCAGGAACGCTTGGAGTGCCAGGAAGACTGCCCTCAACTCGAGAAGATTGATATGAAGATCTCGGTGGTAAGATGGCAATCTTCTGCTGACCTGCAAATCTTGGAGGAAAGCACCCCATCCCTCTAGGGATGCATCCGTTGTGACTATTAGAGGAGCAGCTTGGGATAGGAACGGTTACCCCTGAGATAACTGGCGAGGTTGTTTCCACCAGTCCAAAGCCACTATCATGGAAGGAGTGATTCGGATCAGATCGTCGAATGTGCCCTGTCTGCACCCATTGCTCGTTTAAAGCTTCTTGAAGAGGACGCATGTGAAGCCGGCAGTGAGGTATGAGGATAATACAAGAAGACATCATTCCTAGGAGAGATTTGAAGAGGCGAACGGAAAGACACCACCTTTTTTGGACCCGTTTTGCCAAGGATATCAGCTTTTGTTGTCTCTCCAAGGTAGGATACGCCTTGTTTTCCATGGTCTCCAGGATAGCTCCTAGAAAGACCAGCCGGCGGGATGTTTGCATAATTGATTTCTCCACATTTAAAGTGAGGCCTAATTTCCTGAATAGTTGCAGACAGGCTTTGGTGGATGTCCGTGCTGCTTCGTAAGTGGGGGCTTTAAGAAGCCACTCGTCTAGATAAGGAAAAATTTGATGATGTTGTTGCCTTAGATAAGCTGCAACTGGCGCTAGACACTTCGTGAAGATGCGGGGGCAGACTTAGTCCGAATGGTAGGACGCGGAATTGATAGTGACTGTTGGCGACTGTGAATCTTAGGAATTTTTTGTGTTCTTGGCATATGGGTATATGAAAGTATGCGTCCTGGAGGTCCAGGGACGCCATACAATCGTTTCCGTTGAGGAGGTGTAGCACATCTTGAATGGAGATCATGCAGAACAATTGTTTTTTGAGGAATTTGTTTAAGTTCCCTAGGTCCAAGATCGGTCTCCACTTCTTTATCTTTTTTCAGATCTAGAAGAAACAGGAGTAGAAACCTTTCCCTTTTTGTCTGAGAGGAACTGGTTCTATTGCTCCTTTTTGTAACATGTTCGTTACTTCCATCTGTAAGAGACGCAGGTGCTTCTGAAAGCGGGGCAGAGGAGGAGTTGGTGGAGGGATCTTTATAAATTCCAAAGTGTCCCCGAAGCACAAGTTACTAACTTGTGTAACGATATATCTGTAAGAGACAGTAGTTAGTGACAGATTCCTTACCTTAGAATATCCCCAGGCGTCAGGCTGGATCCGGAAAGTTTTTTGCGTAGCAGTACCCTTGCGCGTCGGTAGGCGGCGTCGTGCGGCTCCGCGTCCGTCGTCGGCGTCGTGATCGCCGGGATGACGTCGCGGGCAGTACTTAGGCGCCGCCCCTGCGCGCTGACGTCAGTTCTGTACACGACTTTCCGCGCCAGGAACGCAGAGCCATGCAAGAAGCTGACATAGGCGTCTGAAAAATACTAGGGCCCTGAAAGGGATGTCCTTAACCCTAGAAATCAGTTCGCAGAACGGGGAGGATGGGTGGGGCGGTAAGGAATCTGTCACTAACTACTGTCTCTTACAGATATATCGTTACACAAGTTAGTAACTTGTGCATCTGAAAGAGACACGTTAGTGACAGATTCCTTACCTTAGAATAGATACCCCAGCAATACCAACCCCGGTGGTGGGTCTGCGAACAAAGATCAGACAAGGAAGTCCTGGAGGACAGAACGGCCAAAGAAGCCGTCCCTCCGGACCTGACTGTCAAGGCAGTAATGCTTTGTAAACGTGTGCAGCGAGGCCCACGTAGCTGCCTGACAGATAACCGGCAGCGGAACACCGCGGCCCAAGGCCGTGGTAGCAGCCGTTGCCCTGGTGGAATGGGCACGCAGCCCAACAGGAGGCTCCTTTTTAGCCAAAGAATAGCAGGTCTTGATGCACAAGGTAACCCAGCGGGAGATGGTCCTCTTGTGCACCGCCCGACCTTTTTTGGCGCCCACGTAGCCAACAAAGAGCTGGTCATCCACCCGGAAGTGTTTTGTGCGGTCAATATAGAAAGAGAGCGCACGTTTTGGGTCCAGACGGTGGAGCCTCTCTTCCTCTCTGGAAGGATGCGGAGGCGGAAAGAAGGTGGGCAAAGTGATGGTCTGCCCAATGTGGAAAGCAGTAACCACCTTTGGCAAGAAGGACGGACGCGTCCTCAGAACAACCTTGTCTGGATGAACAGACAGAAAGGGAGGTTTGCAAGATAGAGCCTGGAGCTCACTCACCCGCCGAGCGGAGGTGATGGCCACCAGAAAGGCTGTCTTCAGAGTCAGAAGACGAAGAGGACAGTTATGTAGAGGCTCAAAGGGAGCGCACATTAAAAGGTAAGAACCAAGTTTAAGTCCCACTGAGGCATCACAAACGGAACAGGAGGGAAGAGGTGAGTAATGCCTTTTAAGAACCTGTTAACAACAGGGGACTTGAAAAGGGAGGGCTGATCAGGGAGCCTGAGGAAGGCAGAGATAGCACAAAGATAACCCTTGATGGTACCCAGGGCAGAACCCTGTTGGGCCAGAGAGAGAAGGAACAGAAGGACCTCAGAAAGAGGGGCAGAAAGGGGATTCACAGCCTTTGCTGTGCACCATGCCACAAATTTGTTCCACCTGCAGGCGTATACCACCTTAGTGGAGGGACGCCTGGCTGCCAGAATCACATCACAAACTGCGGGAGGCAAGTCGAAAGGAATCAACTGCCGCCGCTCAATCTCCACGCAAGCAGGTGTAGACTGGACAGGTTCGGGTGGAGGACCGTCCCCTGCTGCTGCGACAGAAGATCCTCCCGAAGAGGCAGACGGATCGGGGGATCTACGCTCATATTGAGTAGCTCGGGATACCAAACTCTTCGAGCCCAGTCCGGAGCCACAAGAATGACTTGGGCCCGGTCGTGCCGAATCTTCTTCAACACTCTGGGTAGAAGTGGTATAGGCGGAAAGGCGTACAATAGACCGCAACTCCACTCGTGACGAAAAGCGTCGCCGAGCGAGTGCCGCCTTGGAAATTCCAACGCGCAGAACTGATGACATTGCGCGTTCTCTTCGGTGGCGAATAGATCTAACCAAGGCTCTCCCCACTGTAGAAAGAGTCCTTGCGCCACTTCCGAGTGAAGACGCCATTCGTGATCCATCATGCACCTGCGGCTGAGTTCGTCCGCCCTGGCGTTCAGGGAACCTGCCAGGTGTTGAACCACCAGGAACATGCCCTGGTGTTCCAGCCATGTCCAGAGGCGCAGAGCCTCCTGACAAAGGGTCCACGACCCCACCCCGCCTTGTTTGTTGCAGTACCACATGGCGGTGGTGTTGTCTGTGAACACCTGCACTACCTTCCCTTTGACAGAGGGAAGGAATGCCTTGAGTGCAAGTCGGATCGCCCGGAGCTCCAGAAGGTTGATATGGAGCCGGGACTCCGCCGGAGACCAGAGGCCTCTGATCTCCGCCTCTCCCATGTGACCGCCCCATCCCAGAAGGGACGCGTCCGTCACAACTGTGTGCTCTGGCTGGGGAAGGGAGAGGGATCTGCCCATGACCCATTGCCGGTTCGAGAGCCACCACTGCAACTGTTTTGCAGTCCCCTCCGAGATCTGGACGTGATCGGACAGGTCGCCCTGGTGCTGCGCCCACTGGAACTTCAGGTCCCACTGCAGAGCCCGCATATGCCATCTGGCATGAGTGACCAGCAGGATGCAGGAGGCCATGAGGCCCAGCAGCCTCAGGGTCATCCGTACCGAAACCCAGGATAAAGGCTGAAAGATCGGAATCATAGCCTGAATATCCCGGACTCGCCGTTCGGGAGGATAGGCCCGAAACTGCGTCGTGTCCAGAACTGCTCCGATGAAAAGGAGCTGTGGAGAAGGAATCAGATGCGACTTTGGCACATTGATGGAGAACCCCAGCGAGTGCAGGAGTTCGGCCGTAGTCTGGAGGTGGGAGACGACTGCCTGGGACGAGCCCGCCTTCAGCAGCCAGTCGTCGAGGTAGGGGAAGACTGAAACCCCTGCCCGGCGCAGATGAGCTGCGACCACCGCCATCACTTTCGTGAACACTCGAGGGGCACTGGTAAGGCCAAAGGGGAGCACGGTGAACTGAAAATGCTCGAGGCCTACCGTGAACCGAAGGTAACGCCGGTGGGCCGGCAGGACGGGGATGTGGAAATAGGCGTCCTGCAAGTCCAACGCTACCAACCAGTCTCCGGGGTCGAGGGCAGTCAAGACCTGAGCTAGGGTGAGCATCTTGAACTTCTCCTTCCGGAGGAAGCGATTGACGTTCCGGAGGTCCAAGATAGGACGCATGTCCTCCTTGTCCTTTTGGGCACCAGAAAGTAGTGGGAGTAGCAACCACGCCCTACTTCTGGGGTCGGAACATGCTCGATGGCCCTCTTGGCCAAGAGGGCCGTGACTTCCTTCTGTAGAAGCACCAAGTGATCCCCTGACATGCGGTGGAATTGAGGTGGCATGGCTGGGGGTGGTCTCGAAGGGGAGGGAGTAGCCCCTTCGGACAATGTCCAAGACCCACTTGTCCGAGGTGATGGGACGCCAGTGGTGAAGGTGATGGCGGACCCTGCCCCCGACTGGCGTGCTGTGCACCTGAAAGGAGGGACTAGGAGGGCTTGGAGGCCGCGGACGGGTTGGAGGTGGTGGCCTGACCCGCACGCTGGTTGCCCGAACCGCCACGGCGGTATCCACGTCCTCGGCCACGCGAAGGCGCTTGCTGCGCGGGCCGCTGGCCGGGCTGTGGACGTGACTGGGCGCCCCTTCCGTGGCCACGAAAGGGGCGAAAAGCAGACGTTTGCGGAGGACGCACAACAGCAAGGCCCAGGGACTTAGCAGTAGCCCGTGAGTCCTTGAAACGCTCCAGCGCATGGTCTGCCTTCGAACCAAAAAGACCGACTCCATCAAAGGGCATGTCCATGAGAGTATTCTGGACATCCCCTGAAAAACCAGTGGTTCTCAGCCAGGCGTGGCGACGCAGCGCCACCGTCGTTGCAAGCGATCTGCCCAGCGAGTCGGCGGTATCAAGGCCACAGCGGATGGTATATTTAGCCGCATCACGCCCTTCCGCAAAGCGCGGGTAAGCAGTGTCTGGACCTCCTCAGAACACTGCGGCAAAACATCAGCCACCGAATCCCACAGGGAGTGGGTGTATCGGCCCAAGAGGCAAGCGGTATTAACAGACCGCAAGCCAGCACTGGAGGAAGAGAAAGCCTTCTTCCCAAAGTGATCCAGGCGCTTGGATTCCCTATCCGGAGGGGCAGTAGGGAAGGCTGTTTGGGAGGCAGAGGCTTGGACAACCAAGCTCTCAGGGGTGGGGTGTTGGGAGAGAAACAGGGGGTCGCCCGGAGCCGGGCGATGGCGTCGGGCCACGTTCCTATCCACAGGAGCCCCTGTGGTGGGTTTGGACCAGGCACCCAAAAGAACGTCAGTGAGTGCATCGTTGAACGGCAGCACAGGCTCCGAAGAGGAGGCCGCCGGCTGAAGCACTTCAGTCAGGAGGTTAGTCCTGACGGCCACTGTAGGCAACTGGAGATTCAAGGCTCCAGCAGCTCTACGCAACACCGTTGCAAAATTAGCCCCCTCCTCCGTTGCCACGGGAGGAGACAGCATGCCAGAGTCGGGGGAGGTATCCAGCCCACTGGCATCCCCAAGTTCCTCAACCCAGTCCGGGTCAAACTCGCACTGTTGTGTGAGAGGGTCGTCAGACCCCTCCCAGCTCTCCTGGTCCTCCTCAGGTTGAAAAGATGGAGGAGGAGGGACATAAGGGACCCAAGGTCTCATCGGCGCCGGAACCGGCGTCGGGCGACGCCGGTCCGGCTCCATGTCCGGACCCGGGAGAACCGGGAACGACGCCGCCCGGAGCCCCGGACGGCGTCGGAAACGGCACCGGGGACATCGGCGTCGGCGGAGGCGTGGTTAGGTCAACCGGCGTCGATGGGGGTTGCGGCACCACCGGAACCGGGGCCGAGGCCGGGGCCGGAGCCGAGGCCGGGACGAAGGCTGGTGGGACAGGCGACGCCGGGACCGGAGTCGACGGCGACGCCGGAGCAACCCCATCAGGGCCCGCGGGGCCCGAAGGCGCACCGGAGGGGCCTTGAGGCCCGAAGAGGCGGGCCATGGCCGACAGGAATTTCTGTATTTCGGCCGGAGTCGCCCCCGAACCCGGGTAGGACGGGTAATGCGGGGGCAACTCGACAGGCACGTCCGGGGCCGCGGGGACGGTGCCGACAGGGACCTCAGCCGAGTCGCGCGACCGGCGAGGCGAAGTCTTAGAGCGATGACGCCGCTTAGACTTCTTGTGCTTCGACTTACCGGAGGAGCGCGAAGACTTGGATTCCGACGAACGGCGGGGACTCCGCGTCCGGCCCCTCGACCTCTCCCGGGACCGGGGCTTGGTGCGGCGCGGAGCCGACTGCCGGACTTCAAGGAGCTTTCGAGACCGCTCTCGCAAAGCCTTCGGATGAAGTTTCCGGCAGTCAGGGCACGACTTCGTGTCGTGGTCTCGGTCGAGACAGAAGAGACACTCGAGGTGGGGGTCCGTGATGGACATCATACGACCACATTCCTCGCAGGGCTTAAAGCCGGGCATCCCTACGACACCTTAGGAGTCGTGAAGACTCGTTGAAGAAAACAGTGAAAAATTTCACAAAAAAGATAGTCAAAAAGTGACTAGGGCACTGCTCTTCCCGGATCTGCGCTTACTGGCGCGGAAAAAGAAGAACTGACGTCAGCGCGCAGGGGCGGCGCCTAAGTACTGCCCGCGACGTCATCCCGGCGATCACGACGCCGACGACAGACGCGGAGCCGCACGACGCCGCCTACCGACGCGCAAGGGTACTGCTACGCAAAAAACTTTCCGGATCCAGCCTGACGCCTGGGGATATTCTAAGGTAAGGAATCTGTCACTAACGTGTCTCTTTCAGATTGTTATGATTTGCCACTGATGAAAATACTGGGATATTTTGCCGCCCACCGAAGATGGGATAGGTGGGATAGAGGCCGACAGCTGTGGGAGGTCATTGGCGTCGACCGGTCTCCTTGCCCTGGTGTCCTGATTTTCCTCTAAAGGAAGCCTTGTTCAAAGCAGCCGCCGGTGGTTGGCGGTGAGTAAACTGGGGCCTATATGGTTGGGTGGAGGAAGAATAGGGCGGGTAACGAGATTGCTGGTAGCCTCCTCCGTAAGATTGGTAACCTTTTCCTCGGGAGCCACGAAAAGGCATTTTTCTTTACAGTAAAGTACCTAGCGACCTAGCCGTATCGGTGTCCTTTTTAATAGCTGGTAGAGCTTCATCAACGTGGCTGCCAAATAACTCTTCTCCATTATAAGGCAGATCGAGAATCTTCGTTTGCACTTCAGGTCTGAATTAAGTGGCTTTCAGCCAACCTTGACGCCTCAAGACGGCCGCTCCCGCTAGCTGCCGGAAACCAGTGGACGCTACATCCATAGCGCAGTCTATTACTTCAGAGGCGGACCGCTCGCCTTCAAGAAGAATCTTCTTAGCATCCTCCCTGTCCTCTGGTGGAGTTTGTCCAGGAATGGTGTCATGTCCGACCACATTTGCCTATTATAACGGCCCAGTAAAGCCAGAGAATTCGCAGCACGCGCTGTCAAGGCTGACAGACAAAAACGCTTTCCGATATTGTCCAGTCTTCTGCCTTCTTTATCGGGAGGAGCGGTCAGGGGAGCTGAAGGATTTTTAGAGCGCCTCTGCGCTGCTTGCGAGATGACTGAATCAGGTTTTGGATGACCTGTTAAGCAGGGGTGAGCGTCATCTGGAGCTTTATATTTTTTGTCCAGCCTTGGCAACACAGGTGGGACAGCAGCTGAATTTTGCATTATTCTCCATCCTTCCTTCCAAATGTAATAATAGGCATAGACCTTACTGACTTTTTGGAAGGCTCTTTAAAACCATATAGAAAACAGTCCTGTTGATGCACAGGCATTGGTAAATCAAAGCGTTTTGCCGCTCTTTCCAGAAGATTATGGTACCCTCCAATATCTTACAGAGGAGAATCCGCTTGAGGGAGAGAAGGAGATGCCGGGGTGGGACTAATGTAGGAATCCCATTCGTCCTGATGAATCTCTCCTTCTCTTTCCATTTCCTCTTCTGAAGACGATAACTGTTGCACAGTAGTCACTTGAGGAGAGGGCTGAACGATTGGTGACCCAGCTGTGGAGGAGGAGAGCAAGCCCGTGCCTGTGGCATGGAAGGAGGAGGAGCTTGTTGGACACTCTCCTCTGGAGGAAACCTCCTCTTATAGTCTGCCAGCATAAATTGTAAATCCGTCATCATATTTGAAGGAAGGTGCACTACATCCTGATGCTGATACTGTTGCTGTGAATGGTAATACTGATGACCATAATCCTCGTCATCAGAATCTTCCTGATATTTAACATTAAGGCCCGATGGGCTTAAAGCTGCCCCAAAAAGACTATCCTCCTCAGATCCCTCTTCCTCATCATCCTCTTCCAGAAATTGGGATAGCATAAAAGCTTGCACCTGACTAGGTGAAGTTAAAGCTGGTGTAAGTTGAATTTTTGCAATTTTCTGCAATTTTTCTTTTCTCGTCGACGGTGTCGTCGACCATTGCTGCTTGACAGCCAAACTTTGGATAGTCGACCTAATCTCCTTCGTCGACGACGAACCGTTGGAGACAGGAATCTTCGTTGACGGTAACTGAGTGGATACTGTCGTCAATACCACCGATGACACTTCAGCCGTCGACGAGGATCGCCCCGTCGACATAGTCGTCGATAACGACGCAATCAGGATCCCCGTCACGAGATCGACGAGAGTTGTTGTCGACGGACGGTCCGTCGTCAGGAATTTGCTTTTATACAATGACCTCAAAGAAACAATCTGCTTCGTCGACAATAAAGGTGCCTGATCTGACGATGTCGTCGACGACATCGCCACCGAAGAGACAGTGACGGTAGAGACTGTACACACCGAAGTGACCCGAATCACATCAGGAGAGGATTTTCTCGTCGACGGAGGTGTGGTCGACGAGCTGAAGTAGGCTTCTTGAAGGTATGCTTCAGCTTCATAGGTGGAGTAGAAGGTTCTGAAGCAGGCTTTTTTGAAGGGAAAGTTTTCTTTTCTTTGTGAGAAACTTTGCTAGCAGACGAAGACTGCTTCTGAGACAAAGATGATGACATTTTTGGCACTTTTGCAGGAAGCTGCGACGATGAACTAGCAGGGTCATCTAAAGGTCTTTTTTTTTTTTTTTTTTTTTTTGGAGTTTTAGTAGAAGATTTGGAGGAAGCAACACTGAGACCACTGTGTCCCTTTCTTTAAGCTTCTGAAGCCACAAAAGAAGCCTCCCTTCACGATCTTTCAAAGTCTTTGTTGAGAAAGTCCGACATACCTTGCAATCCTTACACTGGTGTTCAGGATACAGGCAATAAAGACAGTCCTTGTGTTCATCATCAATATGGAGTCTTTTCGTCCTGCAAGTGCCACAGGCTCTGAAAATACCTTTTTTAGGTGTATCCGACATGGTGGGCGTCAGTTTAATTCACCTCAAGACAGATCTACTAGGGTGGCAGTAAATCGGACTGGAACAATACTCCAAAATAGGGAGAATAGAAGAAAAACGAATAGTTTCTTACCTGTCGGTGTAGTTTTGCAGCTTGAAGACTTTCTGGATTCACTATGCTGTGCATTATTCCGCCATCTCGTGGTTGGGTCCGGATTCGTAGTCTTTTCTTTGTTTTTTTTTGTTTTTTTGTTGTTGGCCCAGGTGGGCGGCGACGCCCCACCATTTGGTGTCTTCGGTGACGTCGTCGCGCTTCCGGCGGAAGCTCCCACCTTTGGTAGCCATCTTCGGATTTTTTTTTCTTTTCCTCTTACAGTTTTTTGTTGTCTATGTCTTTAACCTTTAATCCTTCAATTATTCTTTGATCCCTTTAACCTTGTATGTAGTTCAGTTGTACCCTTAACCTCCTATGTTATCTTCCTGGCGGAGGCGGGTGGGATCGATAGTGAATCCAGAAAGTCTTCAAGCTGCAAAACTACACCGACAGGTAAGAAACTATTCGTTTTGCAGCGTGAATCTTTCTGGATTCACTATGCTGTGCATAGACTTAGTAGCGGTTTTGTTATTGCGGTGGTTGGGTGGAAGATGAGCATTGGTTGCTGAAAATGTGCTGTAAGACCTTCTGTCCTACTTGTGCCTCTTTGTTCATTTGGATATCAACACAGTAGTGTTTGGTGAACGTGTGCACGGAAGACCATGTTGCCGCTTGGCAAATGTCTTGTTTAGGTGTGTTCGCTAGGAACGCAACCGTTGCTCCCTTTTTCCTTGTTGAGTGAGCCTGGGCGGCTCCTTGTAACTCTTGTCCTGCCTGCTTGTGGCAGAGTTGTATTGCTTGTGCAATCCACCGTGCAATGCTATTTTTTGTTACTGGTCGTCCCAGGAAACTGCTTGCGAAGGAAACGAAGAGTTGTTTTGTTTTCCTGCATTCCTTCGTCCTTTCTATGTAGTGCATCACTGCCCTTCTGGCGTCTAGCGTGTGTAGCGCCTTTTCTGAGGGTGTTGAAGGTTTCTGGAAGAAACTTGGTATCTGTATTGTTTGATTGATATGGAACCGCGACACCACCTTTGGCAGGAAGTGTGGGTCCGTCCTCATGACAATTCTGTCCTTGTGTATTTGCAAGTAGGGCTCTTGTAGTGTGAGAGCCTGTAGTTCACTGACTCTTCGCAGTGACGTGATAGCCACTAAGAAAGCCGTTTTTAGTGTGAGCATGTGCAGTGTGATCTTGTGTATGGGTTCAAATGGTGATTTCATCAACTGTGTCAGTACAGTGTTGAGGTTCCAGCTTGGGGCTGGCATCCTTTTAGGGGGCTATTCTTTTAGCCCCTTCCAGGAATCTTTTGACCACTTGGGAGGTGAAGAAGCTTTTCACCGCTTCTCCCTGGTGTAGGCCACTATGGCTGCTAGGTGAACCCTTAGTGACGAGTAGCTCAGCCCGCTTTGTAGTAGGTGTGTTAAGTATCGCAGTACTGTTGATTCTTTTGTGACTTTTCGTTGCAGTCCCTCTGTAATGCACCATTGTGAGAACCTTTTCCACTTTGCAATGTAGCATTTTCTTGTAGTGGGTCTCCTTGCTTCTCTGAGTACTGCCATGGTGCTTGGAGGTAGTTTGAGGTGTGCGAATTCTAGGTCCTCAGGAGCCATGCTGCTAGGCTGAGGCTGTCTGGTTCTGGGTGGAGCACTTTTCCGTTTTGCTTTGTGAGGAGGTCTTTCCTTCTGCTGAACCTGTGTGCTGGTTCCTGCGCCATTTCCATTATCTGTGAGAACCATGTTTGTCTGGCCCACTGAGGTGCCACCAGTATGAGTGTCATGCTGCTGCTCCTGCATTTGCTGAGTACTTTGTGTAACAGTGGTATCGGGGAAAAGCGTAAGCAAATTCGTTCGACCAACTTATCCATAGGGCATTCCCTAGGGACCTTTGGTCCGGCTGTCTGGATGCGTAATGTTGGCATTTTGCATTCTGGGGTGTTGCAAAGAGGTCTATCCGTGGTGTTCCCCACTTTTGGAACAGTTGCTGCACCTCCTGTTGGTTCAGTTCCCATTCGTGGGATGCAGACGTCTGCCTGCTGAGTCGGTCTGCTTCTACATTGTCTATTCCTGGGAGGTGTATTGCTAGCAGGTCTATCCTTAGAGGGATGGCCCATCTCCAGATCTGTTGTGCCAGACTTGACAGCGGTGCTGATTGTGTCCCACCTTGCTTGTTGATGTAGAACATTGCAGTTGTGTTGTCTGTTTGTATCAGCACTCGCTGGTCGTAAAGCTGCTTTTGAAAGGCTTTTAAGGCTAGGAACACAGTTTTGAGTTCTAGGTAGTTGATGTGTTTCACTGCATCTTGTTGTGACCAGAGCCCCCTGACGCGGAGTCTGGTCATGTGCGCGCCCCAGCCCTGCTGTGAGGCGTCTGTTGTGATGGTCACTGTTGGAGTTGGCTGTGTGAATGGCTTCCCTTGTAATATGTTCTCTTCTTTCCACCACGCTATTTCTTTCTGCACTGCGTGTGTGACAACCACTAGATCTTCCCAACTCCCTGTGGCTTGTGACCATTGCTGTTGTATCCATTCCTGGAACGGTCTCATGTGCAGTCTGATATGCGGGACAAGGTGGATGCATGATGCCATCATTCCCATTATCCTGCTCACCGTCCTCACTGTCAGAACTTGCTCCTTGCGGTAATGATGTGTTTCCCTCAGGAGCGCTATACTTCTCTTTGTCGCTGGGGAACACCTTGGACTGTGTGCTGTCTATTTGTGCCCCCAAGAATATCTTGATTTGTTGGGGTTCTGTTGACGATTTTTCCCAATGTATTGAGAAACCTAATGTGGACAGTGTTTCTATGACTTGTTTGATGTGTTTTTTGCAGAGTCTGTATGATCCTGCTTTTACCAGCCAGTCGTCGAGGTAGGGGTATACATGTATGCTCCTTCTCCGAAGGTGCGCTGCAGCTGCTGCTAGGCATTTCGTTAACACTCTTGGTGCGGACTTTAGTCCGAAGGCTAGCACTGTGAACTGGTAGTGATCGTGGCCTATCACGAATCTTAATAGCCGTTTGTGTTTGCGGTTGACGGGTATGTGCAGGTATGCATCTTTTAGGTCTAAGGTCGCCATGTAATCCCCTTCTTGGATTTGGGGTATTACTTCCTGAAGTGAAGTCATCTTGAATTTTTGAGTTTTTACGAACTTGTTCAGGAATCTGAGGTCCAGTATTGGTCTTAGCGTATCGTCTACCTTTGGCACTAGGAAGTACGTTGAGTATATTCCCTTGTTCCTTTCGTTGTTTGGAACTGGCTCTATTGCTCTTTTTGTAGCAGTTCCTCTGCTCCTAGGCGGAGGAGGGCTAGTTCTCTTGCGGGTATTGACCGATGTCTTGGTCTTCTCCCTGGCGGGTGTTTTTGGAGGTCTATGCAGTACCCGTGCTGTATGGTGTTTAGTATCCATTTGTCCGTGGTAATTTTCCTCCATTGTGTGAGAAATTTTCCTATTCTTCCTCCCACTGGTGTCGTATGCTCGGTGGTTATTTGCTGTGTGCTTCTGCGCTTTATCTTTTCCTTTTGCGGACTTCCCCTCAACCTTGGTGTTAACGGTGGGGGGCTTGTTCTGAGTGTGGAGTCACTTTGAGGCGGGCTGCTGGCCCCCTCTTCGGGCCTGTCCCCGTCCGTATCCGCGCCCTCGAAAGGACCGTCCTCTGGGTTGGTACTGCCAATTCTGCTGCTGTTGTCCCTGCAGGTTTTGGCCCTGGTTGTTCCCTTGGTACCCTTGTTGTTGTGATTGGTGTGAGGTGGTAGGTGCATTGCCTCCTCTACCACTGGCTCGCCTTGAGGGGTTCCCTCTTCTCATTCCCCTGAACTGCAGCGCTCCCATGGACCTTGCAGTTTCGTTGTCCGTCTTTAGTTGTGTTAATTTGTTGTCAACTGTTGCTCCAAACAGTTTCTCACCGTCGAACGGTGTGTTGATGATGTTGCTCTGTACTTCTGGTTTGAAGCCGGAGATCCTGAGCCATGCGTGTCTCCCTCTCAGTCATCCCTATCATCATTTGCCTGCTGGAGTTCTCTGCTGCGTCCAAGGCTGACTTTAGGCAAGTGTTCACGATGGCCTTGCCTTCTTCCGCTAGGTAATTGGCTCTTTGTTGGTGTTCTTCTGGCAGGTGCTTAATGAGCTGGCTCATTTCTGCCCAATGCTGGTATGCATGCCTGCTGATGAGGGCGTTGGAGTTGGCGATACGCCAGTGTATGGCTGCGTTCCTCTCCACCTTACGTCCTGTGAGGTCTATTCTTTTGCTCTCCTTGTCTGGAGGTGGGCCTGTGTTGGTGGGCACACCGGCCCTCTTCCTGGCTGTTGCAGCGATAATGGAGTCTGCTGGTACAGACCCCTGTATGTATGCAGGATCTTTTGTGGAGTGCTTATACTTCTTTTCGCTCCTCGGGGTAACCGCCTTGCAGATTGCTGGTTCCCTGAAGGCCTCCCTTCCCTGGTCGAGAACGCCAGGTAACATGGGTAGAAATTGGCTCCTTGTCTGTTGGGGGAGCAGTGTTTCAAGAGGAAACCTGCTTTTGTTTTTTCCTCCTGCATTTCGACCCCATAAGTCCTTGCAGCCTTCTGCACGACCTCATTGTAGACTCCGATGTCGTCTGGCGGCGAAGGTCTCGAGGGGTAAGTGTCTACCCCTTCTTCTGGTGACTCTGTGTCGAGGTCTTGCCAGTCTAGGTCTTGTACTTCAGAGGACGCCGAGTCCCTGTAAGACAGCATCTCTTCTTCGCCTTCGGCCTCGAAGTAGTAGTATTCCTCGTCCTGGTCTTCGAGCTGTTCGGGTGTCCCCGGGGCCTCGACGACTTCGGCCTCGAACTCCTCGACTGCCTCGTGGGCTTGCTTCGACGGAATAGCGTATTGTTTCATCTTCTCGTCGAAGTCTTTTTGCGTTGCAGGATGCTCGCCATCTCTGCCTCGAGCCTCCTTTTCTTTTTCGCCATCTCGTGGACCTTTTCGGCGTCGAGTGGTGCAGTGCCTCTCTTCGTGGTCGCGGTCGTCGAAACAGACGCCGGGCCTTCCTTTCTCGGTGTCGAGGTTTCCTTTCGGGGACGACCTTCGACGCCTTCGTTTTCGGAGGCATTCGCCGATTGAGAGTCCTTGTCCAAGGATCCGCTCGGCTGTTTGTCCCTTGGTGCTGTTGCTTTCGTCGAGTGTTTCGGCGGCAACGCTCCTTTCGAGGACTTTGCTACACTTCTCGGAGTGTCGCTAGGGATTCTGGCTTCACTCTTTCGAGCGTCGCTTTGGCGTTTTGGGGTCGACGACTCCCTTACCTCCTTCGACGTTTTCTTTCGATTTCGACGACAGCGCAGTCCTCTGGTCCCTCTGCGATGTTGTCCTCCTCTCCGCTCGAGAGACCCAGGTCTCGGAGAGATGGTGCTGGTCCCTGGCCCTGCATGCTGTAGTTCGCCCTTCTCTGTCTGTCTCTCACCCGGAGGGTCTTCGGGGTGAACGCCGAGCACGCGTTGCAGTCTTCGCTGGCGTGGTCGAGCGGCAAGCAGAGGTTGCAGACTGGGTGCTGGTCTTTTTGGGCGTATTTGTGGTGGCAATTTCTGCAGAACTTGAACGGAGTCTTGTCCATAACCGCGCTTAGGGAGCCCCCTGTGAGCGCAGTCTCAGTAGGCGTCGAGATTTCGGTCGTGGACTTTCTACCTCGTCGTCCTTCTTCTCCGGTACTAGTGTCGTCGTCCGGTGTCTCAGGAGTACATCTTCTGTGATGAAATTTCGACTTTGAGATTCTTCGTCCAAACTTTCTGGAACTTCTCGGCAACGATCCAGACCCCACGGCGGAAAAAAGAATCTGAAGATGGCTACCAAAGGTGGGAGCTTCCGCCGGAAGCGCGACGACGTCACCGAAGACACCAAATGGTGGGGCGTCGCCGCCCACCTGGGCCAACAACAAAAAAAAAAAAAAAAACAAAGAAAAGACTACGAATCCGGACCCAACCACGAGATGGCGGAATAATGCACAGCATAGTGAATCCAGAAAGATTCACGCTGCAAAACTGAGCAGAGCTCAGTGGAGATTCCCTTAGCACGACGTGCGGTAGAAAATCTGAGGGACTGGAGCTTCTCTCAGGAAGGTTCTACAGGGTGGTGTCTACTGATTGGCTGGTTCTAAGTTTGGTTCTTTTTTACTAAAGGACAGATATTTTACAAAAATTTTAAGGCCTAGGGCCTTAGGTTCTATGTACAATATGACATTACTTTTAATAATACCGGGGACTCCCATCTCGACGACGGGGAATGATTCAAGCATGTGAATCTATGAAAGTTCCAATACTGGAGTAAATATAATTAGAAAACATTTTATGCTCTCTTTCGATCTCAGAATCTGGAGAAAAGTTTTTTGCAAGAGGATTGGGCTGAAACATTTACTTCCTCAATATTTAGGTTGTTTTCAAAAGAAACGCTATTAAAAGGCAGGACTCATGGCCCTTTTTAGGTAATTTTCCATTCCCTCTTTTGCTTGGGTTGTTTTACCCATAATGGTGACTTCCTCTACTTTGACATGTCCTTCCTTACTGTATTCTCTATCCATTTCCTTATACATTATTTAGTTATTCCTAAATTAGTATATAGCATCGCTTGCAACCGTACTTGTCAATTTTTTATCACCATTCTTGCAATTACATATTGAGGTCTCAGTTTGCATCTGGTTATCTTCTTTATGATTTTTGTATTTTCCTTTATTGGTTTAGCAGATTTTGATATACCAAGGCTGAAGAATTTTTGTTACCAATTCAATATTATGATTCGAATCATTGACAATTATTCCTAGGAGCTTCAGAATTGATTTCTTTATATGTTCAAATACCAGCAAGACAGAGGAGCCTATCCACAGTTGAATCACAGGCTGTAGTGTGTGTCTAATTCCCCTAAAATTACTGTTTTATATAGGGTGAAAGATTTGTCCAAGGAACTGCAACAATTTTCAAACAAGAAGTCTGTCGCATACAGGAGAGATTCTTTCTTATTCAGTGAAATTAGGTGTTTTGAAGAAATGACCATTGTTTAGTTCTTGTATCTTTAACTGGGAAGTTTATTTTTTCCCAAAAAATTCAAGTTTCCCAGATAGCAAGGAACAAAGAGGCATTTCAATCAGAACTTTTTGTGAATACTCCAATTGAATGGCTTCCAAAATTGATTCATCACGGACTAGATTGTAGACAAAGTGTAATTTGGAGGCCGGCCCCCATATTTCATTTTCAGTTGACTCTCATATGAGAAGACATGCCTCAGGATTTGGTAGTGTCTTAAAATCAATGTCTTCTTTTTTAAAGAAAGAAAAATGCTACTTTCCCAGTATGCATCTGTTCTTGGCATATAGAGCTGTAGAGTCATATGATATGCATAAATCGCCATCTAGTGTTGGGTCCGGATGTTTGCACTTTGTTTTTCTTCGAAGAAGTCTTTCCAGTCATGAGGTAGGTGACTCCTCCTTTCGGTGGTAGTGCGCATGGGCATCGACTCCACTGTTGGATTGTTTTCCCGCAGAGGGTGATAATGGAGTTAGTAAGAGTAGTTAAAGGAGATGTCCATGAATACAAGTATCTAAGTAAGATGTTACTGCAACAGGTATAGGTACCCGGGGAGGTGGGTGGGTGCATATGACTCTACATGCCAAGAACAGATGCATACTGGGTAAGTAGCATTTTCAGTTCGAGGCATATGAGCTGTAGATCATATGCTATGCATAGAGTATATAGCAGTTATCTCCCAAAGCGGTGGCTAACCTGTATCTGTTGCAGTGGTCTGAAATGTACGTAAAACTGCCTGGCCCACTCTAGCTTGTTGTCTTGCTAACACATCTACACAATAGTGTTTTGTGAATGTGTGAGGTGTAGACCATGTTGCAGCTTTGCATATGTCATCTATGGGTATATTTCCTAAGAATGCCATAGAAGCCCCTAGTTTGCGTGTATAATGTGCTCTAGGGGGAACTGTTAACGTTCGTTTTGCTTTTGCATAGCATATTTGAATGCACTTAACTATCCACCTTGCAATGCCTGATTTTGATATTGCATTGCCTTTATGTGGTGGAGCAAAAGCAACAAAAAGTTGCTTAGTCTTTCTAAAAGGTTTTGTTCTTCCAATGTAATATAGTAACGCTCTTTTACATCTAAGGTGTGAAGAGCACGTTCTACCACAGAATCTGGTTGAGGGAAGAACACAGGCAACTCAACAGATTGGTTGATATGAAAGGCAGAAATGACTTTAGGTAGAAATTTGGGGTTAGTCCTAAGAACCACTTTGTTTTGATGTATTTGTAAAAATGGTTCTTCTACTGTTAGTGCCTGAAGCTCACCCACTCTTCTTAGAGATGTGATAGCTATGAGGAAAGCTACCTTCCAAGTGAGAAATTGCAGTTCACATCTATGCAATGGCTCAAAAGGCGGACCCATGAGTCTTGTAAGAACGATGTTGCGATTCCACACTGGAGCAGGTGGAAGTCTGGGGGGAATGACTCTTGAGTCCTTCCATGAAAGCCTTAATAGCAGGCACTCTAAAAAGAGACAAATGTCTGTTCTGCAGATATGCAGCTATCGCAGCAAGATGTAAGCGTATGGATGTATACGCTAAATTGGAACGCTGTAGATGTAATAGATAACAAATGATGTTTTGGATTGAAGCGTCGAGCAGACTGATGATTGTTATCACAGTAAATCACAAACCGCTTCCATTTTGCTGCCTAGCATGCCCTTGTGGTAGGACGTCTAGCCTCTTTGATGATATTCATGCAATCTGGGGGAAGATTGAGGTAGCCAAACTCTAAAATTTCAGGTGCCAGATCACAAGGTTGAGATGACTGGGATCTGGATGCCTTATCCCTCCATGGTTCTGAATGAGGAGATTGGGAGTAAGATGGAGTTTTTGGTGGGGAACTACTGACAACTCCAAGAGGGTTGTGAACCAGGGTTGACGGGCCCATGTGGGAGCAACTAGGATTAGTGTCAGGGAGTGCTGTTTGAGCTTCCGAACCACTAATGGAACGAGTGGGAGAGGCGGAAAAGCGTAAGCAAATATCCCTGACCAGTTCATCCATAGTGCATTGCTTTTGGACAATGGGTGTGGATCCCTGGATGCAAAGTTTGGGCATTTTGCGTTTAAGTGGGTGGAGAACAGTTCTATGTCTGGGAAGCCCCACATTTGAAAGAACGGGAGGAGAACAGGAGGGTGGAGTTCCCATTCGCGGATCTGTTGTCGTTGACGACTGAGCAGATCTGCAATGTGGTGGTTTACTCCTGGAAGGTGTTCTGCAAGGAGATATATTTTTGAGGTAAGGCCCATCTCCAGATGCTCTGGGCTAACTGTGAGAGCTGGAGAGTGTGTGTCCCCCCTGTTTTTGTATGTAGGACATTGCTGTCATGTGGTCTGTGCGAATTAGGACAGCTTTGCCTAATAGAAGAAGTTGAAAAGCTTTCAACGCTAGAAAAATTGCTAGCAGTTCTAGATGGTTTATGTGGAGTTGCTTTTGTTGAAGAGTCCACATGCCCTGAATAGTATGTTTTTGTAGATGAGCTCCCCAACCAGTGAGCGAAGCGTCTGCTGTTAGCACTATCTGTGGAACCGGGTCGACGAATGGCTGCCCCTTGGAAAGGTTTTTTGTATTCCACCACTGCAGAGAACGATGAGTGCGGCCATCTATCAACACTAGATCTGATAACCGACCTTCAGCCTGGTTCCACTGACGTCCTGGAGGGGACGCATTTGGAGTTTTGCGTAAGGAACAATTAAAATGCAAGACGCCATCATTCCTATCAATTACATGAACACTCGATCTGGTAACGAGTGTTGTGACTGAAACTGAGAGATTAGAGTCTGCATGTTGCGGATTCTGACTGGGTTGGGACACGCTAGAGCTTTTTTGAGTGTCTATTGTGACTCCTAGATACAGTTGTGTATTGGATCGTTGGAGATGAGACTTGGTGAGGTTTACAGTAAACCCAAGGTCGTGAAGCAGTTGGACTGTTAAAGTGTGGCGTAGGCAGCTTTGCTGCGAGCTGGCTTTTATGAGCCAGTCGTCTAGGTAAGAGAAGACGTGAATGTGCTGTCTTCTTAGATGAGCCGCGACTACTGCCAGGCATTTGGTGAAAACCCTGGGTGCAGTAGTTACTCCAAATGGGAGGACCTTGAATTGATAATGTTGGCCGTCTACCACAAACCTGCGGTATGCCCGGTGAGCAGGGTGAATCGGAATATGGAAATAGGCGTCCTTTAAGTCCAGAGAGGACAGAAAGTCGCCTTGCTGAAGGAGTGGGAGCACTTGTTGGAGTGTGACCATGTGAAAGTGGTCCGACTGAATGTATCCGATCCGAAGCCTCCGAGATCATCTGCGGCGTACCCCAGGGATCGTCCCTCAGCCCAACACTGTTCAACATCTACATGGCCCCGCTCGCACGCATCGCCAGACAGCACGACCTCAACATTATCTCCTACGCCGACGACACTCAACTGATCCTCTCCCTCACCAAGGACCCCCTCGCCGCCAATCTCCACGAAGGAATGAAGGCCGTCGCCGATTGGATGAAGATCAGCCGACTAAAGCTGAACACGGACAAAACGGAGGTCCTCATCCTCGGCTCCAACCCCTCAGCCTGGGACGACTCCTGGTGGCCAACGACGCTGGGAGCAGCCCCGGCACCCACCGACCACGCACGCAACCTGGGCGTCATCCTCGACTCAACGCTCTCCATGGCCAAGCAAGTCAACGCAGTCTCCTCCTCCTGCTTCAACACCCTCCGCATGCTTCGCAAGATCTACAGGTGGATCCCGACAGACACAAGAAGAACAGTCACCCAGGCCCTCGTCAGTAGCAGACTGGACTATGGGAACGCCCTCTACGCGGGAGCCCCGGCCAAGCTCATCAAGCAACTGCAACGCATACAAAACGCCTCCGCACGACTGATCCTCGACGTACCACGCCACAGCCACATCACCCCCCACTTGAGGAACCTGCACTGGCTCCCCGTCGACAGGAGAATCTCCTTCAAACTCCTCATCCACGCACACAAGGCACTCCACAAAACTGGCCCAGCCTACCTCAACAGACGACTCTTCTTCTACGTCCCCAACCGCCAGCTCCGCTCCGCCGACCTCTCCCTCGCCACCGTCCCTCGCATTCGAAGAACAACCACCGGCGGCAGATCCTTCTCACACCTCGCCGCCAAGACCTGGAACACCCTTCCACTAAGCCTACGACAGACCCAAGACCTGCTGACCTTCAGGAGGCTACTCAAGACCTGGCTGTTCGACCAGTAGCAGCATCCCCCCTTCCCTCTCCCCAGCGCCTTGAGACCCTCGCGGGTAAGTAGTGCGCTCTACAAATTCTGTGATTGATTGATTGATTATAGATTTAGTTCTCCGAGGTCTAGTATGGGCCTGAGAGCAGTCCTTTTTTTGGGAATTAAAAAGTACAGGGAGTATACCCCGGTCCCCTGATATTGTAATGGGACTGGTTCTATAGCGTGTTTTTCCAAGAGAGAGAGAACCTCCTGCTTTAGAAGGGTAAGATGCTCTGGTGACATGTGATCTTGGAATAATATCTGGGAGTGTGTGTGTAAGCTCCAGGCAGTAACCTTATTAGATAATTTGTAGTACCCACTTGTCTGAGGTGATTGAATTCCAGACAGGTAGGAATTGAGAGAGACGTCCCCAGACAGGAGGGGAATGATCGGGGGTAACGGAAGGAAGTCACTGTTTGTTTGCGGGGGAAGTGCGTGTGGAGTTGCCTCTGCCTCTTCCCTTACCGTTGTTTCCTCTGAAACCACCTCTAAAATAACCTCTTGAAGAGGGGGATTGGTTGTTGCCCTTGTAAGAGGAGGAGGGGTTTTCGGTGGATACATTTTTGGAACCACCCCTATAAAAGGAACGGCGAAAGGAACCCCTAGTGGCAGGCAATTGCAAAGCCCCCATGGACTTAGCTACCTCCGTGTCTTTTTTCATCTTCTCCTGCGAGGTATCAACCGTTGGGCCAAAGAGATGTTCTTTGTCGAATGGTTGGTTGAGGATGGAGGTTTGCACCTCAGGCTTGAATCCTGAGATTCTCAACCAAGCATGTCTGCGTAGGAGTACACTGGTGTTTACTGCACGAGCTGCTGTGTCTGCTGCGTCCAGGGCACACCTGATTGAGGTATTAGGGATAAGTTTACCTTCTTGGATAAGGTCATTAGCCTTAGTTTTGTGTTTGTCAGGTAAAAATTGCATGAGTTTTTCTAACTCATCGTAATGAGCCCTATCATAGCGAGCCAACAGAGCTTGAGCGTTAGCAATGCGCCAGTGATTAGCCGCTTGTGAAGCCACTCTTTTGCCGGAGGCATCAATAAGCTTAGACTCCTTATCAGGAGGAGGAGCCTCACCTGTGGTTTGTGAGTTACCTCTCTTGCGAGCGTTGGAAACCACAAGAGAGTCTAAAAGCAACTGACCTCTGATGTAAACAGGATCGGTGGGTGAAGGTTTATATTTTTTCTCCACTCTAGGTGTAATTATTCTTGCCCTCACAGGATCTTTAAATATCTCGTCTGTGTGTTTCAACATACCTTTTAGCAAAGGTAAGGTATGAGTGGCTCTCTGAGAGGAACCAAGTGTCTCGAAGAGGAAATCCTCTTCTAAAGGCTCTTTATGCAACTCCACCCCGTGATATTGAGCAGCCCTGTTAAGGAGCTCAATGTACCCAATGTTATCGTCAGGTGGGGAGGGTCTAGACGGATACAAATCAGGGTCATTATCTGGGCTTGGGTCAGTATGAAAATCCTCCCAAGGGTCAATGTCCTGTGACCTATCCTGATCTTCATCCTCATCCCAGTCATCCTGTGGGTCAGGTGTAGGTGGTGGTAAATTTGATGGTGATCAGTGGGGGAAGGAGGTGGAATGTAAGGTGGAGAAGGGTTAGTGGCCACACTTTTGCTTTTGAGAGGAATGTGGTAGTCCTCTGGCTGGTCCTCTGGCTGGTCTATCTTCCATTTTTTGGGAGAGTGGCATGGATATGTCCTATCAGGGTTGATCACAAGTTTTTTCTGCTTCGGATCCGAAAGCGGGGCATCGGGTCGAGGCTCTTTAGGCAGAGTATCTTTATCTTTAGTTGTTGGTTTCGGCGTCGAAGGTTTCGGCTCCGAGCCTTTCGGTGTCGAAGGTAGTCTCTTCGGCAATGGTGACTTGTGAATTGTGACCGACATGGTTAGATTTGGGTTTCGGTGCCGAAGGTGTTTTTTCGGCACCGGAGTGGGGCCAGCTCGAGCCCGAGCCGGAAGGCTTCCCTTTATGTTTCGGACCCGGGCCCGAGGGCGGGGCATCGGAAACCTTTTGTCGGTGCCAACCTTGGCCCGAAGGCAGAGGAGGGACCGGAGCCTTTGTGTTTGGTTGTTGAGGGGGGCAAAGGGGTATCTTTACTCACGGTACGTTGACCCGGAGTAACATGCTCTTCTTCTTCCATGTCGGAGTCGACTTCGGACACGGAGAAATGTTCTTCCTCTTCAGCTCCTTGAGCTTGATGTTCCGTGTCGGAATCTTCACAGAAGATGTCCAGTGCGGGCCGCTCTGGTGTTGCATCTCGTGGCGTCGAGCCGGACGGTCGCAGTGTCTTTCGATCGAAACGATCAACACGCGTCGCAGTCTTTCTCATTGTGTTCCGGGGAAAGGCAGAGGTTGCACACTTCGTGCAAGTCGGTGCGTGGAAATTTAGCACGACACCCGGGACAGAACTTGAAGGGAGTCTGTTCCATCGACTGCTATTGCGGTCGGCGCAGGTAGGCCCAACGGCCCGCCACGAGTTTTCCGATCGAAGTTTTTTCGAGGTGAGACGATACAAATGGAGAACCGCGATCGATGACCATACCGTCGAGGGTAGTTGATTGCGCGTCGAAGGGAACTGAGAAACGGTGCCGAACCGGAGCGCAGCAATACACATCCGAACCCGATGGCGGAAAAAAACAATCTAACAATGGAGTCGATGCCCATGCTCACTATCACCGAAAGGAGGAGTCACCTACCTCGTGACTGGAAAGACTTCTTCGAAGAAAAACAAAGTACAAACATCCGGACCCAACACTAGATGGCGATCTATGCATAGCATATGATCTACAGCTCATATGCCTCGAACACATTTATATTTTGCTGTATTTACCTCTAAATAAGTCTTGACAATCCATCTTATGAGAATGCACTTCCGCCTGTATGGCTACCTTGTGTCCACTTTCCATATTTTTATTTGGGGTTCCTTTTCAAATTCAATTCTCTTGGTTATTTCTCTGAAGATTAATTTCATAATTGGAATTTGCCCATCTGTTACAATTCTCTATATTTAGTACCTTATCAATCAATGAGTCAGACAAGGGGGGCAGTATAGCAGCCAGCAGATACAAATCCACTGGCCCAACACCACCTTGCTCATAATATACTGATTTGCACACACTACTCACATCAAGGCTGAAGAGAAGTTTATCCCTCATGGCTAACTGTTCCTCGGTACAACTGTGAAAGTACAGGCTGTATAGACCTTCCTGTTCACCAGAGCTGATATTGAAAGTGAACTGAAACAAAAGACAGAACATAAGAACAGGTTCACAACAAAAAAAAAAAACCTCCAGAAGGAAGACTTGGGCAAACTGCAATTCTACATTCAGAAATAAAAACACTAAGCCCTCCCTCCTATATTGATGGTCTTATTTTGTGTGAGCCCTGCTGCACTGTGTTACCAGAACATAACTGATAATGTACTCACTGTAGTGCAAGATATGGTTGAATGTTATAAAAAGGAATCTGTAAAGCTGGCAAGTTAGCCTAGGAATCTGAGTACCTGCTGTGGAGATAGGCATGCAACACTTGGTGCAGGAGTCCCAATCTCAACAGGTTAAACCACCCGTTACGAAGCTGAACTAAAAGACGACTACTGAACTCCACAATGGGTAGTATTACATCACTTAGGGACAGTCACTTTCTGGAGTGTGCTTCATAAATGTTTATTATGGTTTTAATAACTATCAGGATTACTCAGTTGATAGCAGACCCTCTGAGAAGCACAGTCTTTCATAGCAGTTTCTTTTCAATCTGTAGAAACAGTTCTATCATATTCTTGTGTTTAAAATGAACACTCACTTTTCCACTAGCATAGTGAAATTGAAATCTGGAGAACAGACATTTACTCAAAATAAAATTGAATAAAATTGAATTTAAGAACACAATCTGAGCTCCAAGTGAACCCACCTGAAAGGAGACAGTCCGGTTGCGCCTCTGGAAAGGGAAGGATTCTTCAGGCATCTAGAAGATACAGATAAAAGGAAGGTTCTGTAAGATTAAGCAAGTGCAAAGGCAGAGCAGTGAAAGAGGGCTCTGCAAAGGCAGAGCAGTGAAAGAGGGCTGTGCAAGCAGACCTCTTTCAGTGTCTAAGTGACTCGCACATCCACAAGTTAAATCACAAATAAACCCGCCCCCGAAGTGGCCTATGTTTGTTCAGAGGGACGAGGTGCTCCTTTCTCTGTACAGGGGGGCATGGCTTGTGTACGGATTTATTACTCAAAGGGAACAGGACACCCATCAGGAAGTTCACACCTGTCCAAATAATTGTCCAAATAATAGTCCAAATAATAGTTTGGGGGGAGGGGCTAGAGCGGGCAAATATGCTTAATCACTCCACAATCCAAAGCCAGCTCAAACATTAATGAAGTTTTCAACTGTTCAGATGGTCATGGTAAGCAGAAATAGTGCCCCTTGCACTTCCACAATCCTACTCAAAACAAATCTTCCCTTTGCCTCTCGGGATTTTACAGACAAGGGACAATCCCACCTCTGGTCTATTCAGGAGCCACTGGCCAGGCCAGAAAAAGAGACTTTGCAAATGTATACCCACCATGGAAAACAAACAAAAGGAAGCATAAAATCATCTTAATTCACATAAATTTATCAAAGGGACCTTCGCCTTACCAAGGACTTGTCCGCACTACGTTTCACCTTCTTGGTACCTAAAAGAGAAAAGTTTTAAGAAAGATTTGTCAATGTGCTGAACTTGATCACGATGCCTGAATGAGGACAGGGCCACTGCAGCTTTGGTTAGAGCCAAATCCTCTGCCATGGACCTTAATTGCAAATGGAAAAACGTATTCCTAAAGTTCAGAATCTGGTGCGGATCTGGGCTAATGATCAGTCATTTTTAATTCCTGGCCACCTGCAATGCGAATACCAGAAAGAAAAATATGCGCACATCACTAATGCTCCTCATCAGCGAGCCACCAGGGATTGCACATCACATGGAGACCGGTATAGGAATGCTTTGTCCACCCTTGAGTGCAGTTCAGGACTGCACAGGAGTAAAATCACCCAACCAACTAAGTGAACAAGATGGCAGCTGGTGTCTGCAGGCTCTCATGTGCACTGTAATTACAGATTCAGTCGAAGTTTGAAAGAACCTAAAGGGGTTCCTTTAACATCCCCATTAGGCCTTACTATCATTCAGGTCAGTAACCTCCTGGGAACCCACAGTATGTATATATTGCTATGTTTATTATTTTAATATATAGGTAGGTCACCGGACTCAGGCTTCAGAGTGCTAGATAACTATGAAACACGCCCACAGAGTCAGACACCACCCACAACCACAGAAAGACATGGCGGAGACAGATGCCAGAGCAGAGGAATGCATATGGGGCACACAGGTTGAGTGGCAACGGCATAACAAGACAGAAGGTTGGAGAGAGGGAGACAATGAGACGCAGGCACCAGAAAGGGGCGGAGGGATACAGGTGGCAGAGATGGGCATTGATACCAATTGATGGATGCGTGTGAGAGTGGGGCATAGGCACTGCCAAGGCTGCGGATGCAAGAGGGGCACAAGCAGTGCCCAAGGCCAAGGGTTCACAAAGGGGAATACATACTGTTGAAGAGCCCCGCTGCCAAGGGAACACAAACGCCATCCAAGTGATACCATTGGCAGAACCAGCCTAGCCACATGAATAATGGGGAAAGGAACTGACCATGCAAGGTGCAGGGTAAGGCTATGGTATGCAGATTGTAGAAACATTGCTCAGAATTACTTTGTGATGCTTCCAGCTTCGTGCCTTTCGTTGCTTTGGCAGTTGTTTTCACTTCAGAAGGCTTAGATGTGATTTCAGGCCACTTGAAGGATTCTACAGAATTCTTGGTGATTTTTACACTGCAGAAATGAAAAAAGCAGCTCATGAATACAGCAGAGAGCAGGGTGAGACATTTAATGTCTAGAGATACAGCTATGCATATTAACAGTCTTGCTCTAGTGAGAATTTCCTTTAATAGAAGAAAATATTTTCACCGAACTTCTGCACCTAGCCTGTGAATATTTCTGTAATAAAATGTACACAAAATTCAGTGGAGAATATCTCTGCTATTAAAAATGTACACAATGTGTAATTAAAAAACACTTGCAAAACAGGTTGCATGTGTCAGGATACCCTCGTTAGGGACAGTGCGCTTTACAAAATCAAACAAGCAAGGAGACTTTGTGCAGCTCTGGTGCGCGAGCAGTTCTCATGCGCGATCTCGCAGAATCTAAAAGAAATCCGAGTCACTCACAGGCTGGTGTTGAAATCCAGCCGCAGTAGGGCCACGGCCAGGTCCTTCTGAGGGGTCTTCTTCAGGAAACAGTAGTCCTCCTCTTCATTCTAGAGGTAGAGGGAATGAAGAGCACAAACATAAGAGTTTACACAAAGGTGTGAAGCACCTATCCTAAATGATCCAAGCACAGAATCTTATATGCAACGAAATAAACCTGTACCTAATGAACAGTCATTGTTACAAGCTACAACCGTCATTTACAGTCATGCACATGCCACAGCCACAACAAGTTAGAGAAAACCATGCAAACAAAAGCAGTGTTATAAACAGCAGCACAGATAAGAAGTCCATAACATTTACATAAATACCAAGTAACATAGAACACATGCACGCTGATTCCAGGAGAGTGCACAAGCCCTACAACCTGGAAGTTCACAACCACAATTCAGACAACCTGTTGCACACAATCCCAAAACAGTAAGACAATAGGTTGCACAGAAAGGAGTGTTCCCACATTACGATACATTAAGCCATTCCAAAACTACAAGAGGCAAACACAATTCATACCCGTCACACAAGAGAAAGCAGGAGAACACACAGCCTTACCAGGTAAGCCGGAAACCCGTCATTCTTGGTCTTGTGCAAACTGAATCCATACTAGAAAGTAAAAAAAGGTGCAATCACTTCTTGTAGCAGCTGCTTTACATGATCAATATCTAGAGAATTAGTGCATGCGAACACAAGAATGTTCCAGTAACAACCACATTAGCCCAGAAAGATATCTCAGTAAGTTAATTGCCGACATCGATTGTGATGTGCAAGTCACTAGTTAGATCCCACCAAGGCCAATTCCTTCTAAGGTCCACGTGAGCTAGAAACAACATTTTTTGTTTAACTTTCCAAATATAGTAGCAATTATGCAGCAAACGTGGCACATCCATAGCTATGTGTTAAACACAACAGACAAAATGCATGATTCCACTAGCCATGATCACGGTCCATTGTTTCATCAACAGTCTAACTGTTCTCAGGCAGCTGAAGTGAACTGCTTCACCAATCTTTCCCTTCCACTGACAAAATGTGTTTAACAATGCAGAGGGTGTTTGTTCCCAAAATTCTTTTTTTTTCTTCTGAAAAGTAAAGAATGCTTTTTATTTCACACCAGAAACACTACTATTTACAGTAAACATTTCCCTGTTTGAAAAAATACTTTACGCTATCAACCCAAAAACATACATGCACTGTAAACAAACAGATCACAGGTAATATGGTCCTACCATATAAGTGATCGAGAGGCATTTACATACAAACCACTCAGCCGTTGCCACAACCCCTTCATGCCAATACTGGACCACATCAAATGATTACATATTATATATATATCACACTGTTACCTGTTGCGTTAGAACTATAAATATGTAGCACGTCTCCGCATGGTGACGCAAATGCTGCACTGCAGGAGTGGCGTGTGATGCCGGGTGCGACACTCAATAGCAAAATCCACACATCTCTGGATCAGAGACTACACGCGCACTCGAAGTCCTAACACATGCTTTATTTGGACAAACTCCAGCCCCTGCTACGCGTTTCGGCCCTACGGCCGTGTTCACGCAGGGGGTGGCTGTGCTACCCATATCTCATATATAAAAGTGAATGTAAGAAAGTGGCTCTGTATATACTGAACCAAAGTAAGGTTCAGTGTGCACAGAGTCCACAGTCCCCAGAGGTTTGGCAGAGGCTAAAGTTAGATATAACCTTACTCTCTAAAGTGGTAGCTTGGTCGAGCAGTAAGGCAGTATCAGAGGACAGTGTTAAGCATTTGTTGTACACACTCAGTCAGCAAATGGTCTCACACACTCGAACTGAACTCTAGGCCCATGGTTTGTATATAAAAATATATGCTTGTTTTATTTTAGAACCAAAAATAGGTATCAAAATATACTTTCTCAGAATGAGATACTTTAGAGAAATACTTTGAATAGGCAATAGACTTCTGAATGCAATGGTTACAGTTGTTGCAATAGGCAACACAATTTCAAACACAATTTAACATTGAGCTCAATGGGAATTTCCAGTTAAATGCAAGAGATTACTTTTTGGATTACTTCTCTTACCACAGGACTGGATCCTAGATTCAGTCCTGGGACATCTCCTGTAAACAGTTGAGTAAAAACGTTTTGGTTACAGTTGTGATTTTTAAGGAATATTGTTGTATTTTAAAAGTTGGCACTTAGAAACTTTTTCACATGGAATCACCAATGTAATCCTATGTGAGGAAATTCACGTAGCAGGTAAGTAGTGTTATCGTTACTTTTTCTTACTCAGTGTTGGATCCTGGATCCAGCACTGGTGCATCTCCTGTAAACAATTGAAAGAATGCGTTTGTGTCACACAGGCGATTTTTAACGAATATTTGTAAGTTTGCAAAATCGACACTTAGAAACTTTTTCGGCAAAAGCCAGGCAATGTTATCCTACGGAAGGAAATTCAAGTTACCGGTAAGTACAGTTAGAATTACTTTTCAGGGTCAGTGCTGGGCACCAAGATCCAGCACTGGGATCTCTCCTGATAACAGGTGAGTATTTTCGTTTGTGATTCGGCTGATTTTAGATGAATATTTTAAAGTTTCAAAACTCCACACTTAGAAGAATTTCCAAGTGAAACCAGTCAATATTACCCTATGGAAGAAAAGTGAGTTATCGGCTTTTGGGTAAGTACTCGACTGGCATAGTTAAGGTTCTGGGCATAGACTCCGGGGTCTCCCAGGGTCAGGTAAGTACAGTTGTTACACCCTCAGCGTCACAGGGGCGGCCGGGTGCAGAGTGAGTTAGGCCCGATGTTATCCTATGGAAGGCAGGGGGCCTTTGGTTGGTGGCTGCTGGCTAGCAGGCCACTCGGCTGTGGGAGCAAAGCTCCTGGTCACTTACTCAGGGCAAGTGGAGATAGTCGAGCAGGGTAGTTGGTGCACCCTCAGCGGCACTGGGGCGGCCGGGTGCAGTGGGCTTTTGGGCCGTCGGGCGCCCAATGGTTTTCAAAGGGAAAGCTGCGTGACGAACAAAGGCTGCAAGCTCGGGGACGGTGATTCTTCAGGTGCGACCACCACTTCGAGAGGTAAGTTGGGAAGCTGTAGGAAGGGTAGGCACCCAGGAGCTGGGCACAGGAGGCCGTGGGGCGCCGGGTGCAGGGGTGTCTTTAGGCGTCGGAAATCTTACCCTCGGTTGGTCGCGGTTGGAGGGGTCCCTGGTTCTGAGGCTGCAGGCGTCGTCAGGAGCGTCGAGGAGGGTCCTTGGGTGCTGGATTCTGGGTCACAGTCGCCGGGGGGACGTCCTCGTGGTATTTGTCCACTCAGGCACAGGCCGGGCTAGGCGGGTGCAGGATTCGCGGTTCCTGATTGGCACCAGGGGTTGTTGCTTGCTTTGAGCAGTACCACTGCTCGTGGGAGTCCCAGGTAGTTAGAGTCACAAGGCAGTCAGGTCCTCCGGGTTTTTTGAGGTTGCTGACCACTGGAGACGCCGGGGTTTAGCAGGAGCAGGTTCGAGGGTCGACAGGTCGGTAGGGCTGGGGCCAAATCAGTTGGTGTCTTCCTCTTGTGAGCAGCTGCACAGCAGGTCTTCTGGTTTCTTGTTCTTCTTTCTTGTTTCGGAATCTGGAACTAAGGAAGGAAGGTTCAGGGTGCCCCTAAATACTAGATTTAGGGGTGTTACAGGTAGGTAAAGGGCAGGGACCAATGGGTCCCTTCCCTGGGGTGGGTACACCCCCTATCCTGCCACTCTCCAGTGGGAGGGGGCAGGAGCCTAGTCCTGATTGGGCAGGGGCTCCCCATCTTCAAGATGGCGAGAGCCCGGAGATGTGCTTCACCTCGCCTCCCCCACCTGAGGGGTGGGGTTGGCAGAGGCTGGCACACCCCCTCTCCTCCCTTGGTGTTACCCGCCAGTCTTCCCGCCAGAGTGGGGGCTAGAACCAGTGGGGACCAGTTGCCGAGTACAGCAGTGGTCTGGGAAGCTCACAAAGGCGGAATGCCTTTGAAGCTTCCCCTGCCCATCCTGGGGGAGGGGGCCTAGCACCTCGCCCAGGACGTGCATTGTTGCAGGCCCGGGAGAGCGGATGGCTCTCTACCCAGGGGTCCAGCAACATGTCTGCTGGGTGGCAGCCTAGGCAGCCCCTCAGACAGGACGTGGATTGTAGGTTAGGTCAGGGGGCAACTCTAAGTTGCCCTCTGTAGTGCATTTTACATTAAATCCCACACTGGCATCAGTGTGGGTTTAATGTGCTGAGAAGTTTGATACCAAACTTCTCAGTCTTCAGTGCAGCCATTATGGTGCTGTGGAATTCGTAATGACAACCTCCCAGCACCATATACTCTTAATGGCATCACTGCACTTACAGTGCCCAGGAATGGCCCTGGTTACTGTAGGGGCACAGGGCTCATGCACCTGTGCCCACACCACTGGCATAGTGCACCCAGCTAGAGGGGTGACTGAGGTATGCCAGGGCAGTGTGTTTGTGGGCATGGCACACAGGGATGTGTGCCATGTCGACTCTCTGTTTAGTTCTGCACCAAGACACTCAGCCTGTAAAGGCAGTGTGGGTGTGTCAGGGTACAGGGCCTCTAAGGATGGCACAATAAGTGCTGCAGCCCTTAGAGGCCTTCTCTGGTCACAGTGCCCTGGGTACCTATGGTACCATTTACCAGGGGCTGACCTGTGGCCAGAGATGACAATTGGGTTTAGTTTGGGGGAAAGGACACAGGCCCTGGGAAACTGATTGGCAGGGTCCCAGGGCACATCAAGTCAAAGTGCATCAGTGGTCTGGCAAAAAGTGTGGGGGGGGGGTTACTGCAACAGAAACCCACTTCCTTACAGTGAACTAAACATCAAGATAGGACTAGTACATCATATTCTTGGTAAACCATGAAATTGACGCCGCCATCTTTTAATGTGAAAAGAAAACATGACTAGTCTATATTCTGCACTCTGTAGTGCTACCATATTGTATATGAAATCAAATGCAAAAGGTAAAATTATACATGTTTTGTCATCCTCTGAGTAAATTCGCAAGGGCGTCCTATGTCACAATACAGCGAATTATAGAAAAACCTTCATCCATACATATGTTGCATGACGTGCCAAACTTTACTCCCGAAGGCAGTCCTGCAATGACAAGGTCGGCAAAGCCGGTGGACCTGTCTTTTTATACCCAGTGCAGTACTCCAAAGGTATAGGTCAAGGAGTCCTGGTTAGTAACGTATATAATATGAGGGGCCATTGCATGCCAATACACCCACCGTTTGAGATAGCCCAGAGTAAGTTCGAAGGAGTAGCAAACATTTGGGGTGACCCAGGTTACCGGAAGGTGCAGGGAAATCCCTAAATATTCCCAAGGTGAGGGGAAACATTATCCCCAATATCTGGTCTCAGACAGTTCATATGAGATGTAGTACATGATAGTACTGAATACCGCCCCAGTGGGCAATGGTTATACAGGTCCCTGCCCCTAAAATAAGCAGCTAAAAGGGGCTGATATAACAACCATAGGGGGTAAAGGTGTACACCGGAGGGTAAGTTACCCAAACAGACTCCTTAAAGAGGCTTGTCCTAACTGAGCATTCACCCAAGTATCAGAATCTAGACAGAAGTGGCGACCAAAAGTGTGTACAGATCGCCATGTAGCAGCTTTAGATATCTCTGCAATGGGTACATTTCTGAGAAAGGCTGTATTGGAGGCCTTCCCTCTGGTGGAATGAGCCTTTGGTCTGCCAGGGAGTTGCTTGTTAGCCAACTGGTAAGAGAAGGTACTGCAGGACACTATCCATGTAGAGATGGATTGCTTAGAGGAAGGAAAATCAGTGCGCATAAGACCATAATTCACAAAGACGGTCCGAATTTCGTCTGCTCTTGGTTTTATCCAGGTAGAATTTTAGAACCCTTTTGAGGTCAAGAAAATGCAACGCCCTCTCAGGAGGGGTGGTAGGGTTCGGGGAAAAAGGTGGAGTGTGTAATTGACTGATTAATATGAAAATTCGATCCAACCTTAGGCAGAAAACTAGGATGGGTTCTCAGGACCACTCTGTTAGCATGGAAAATTAGATAAGGTTCTTTAGAACATAGCGCCTGGATCTCACCAACTCTGCAAGCAGAGGCAATTGCTACAACGAAAGTGGCCTTCCACGTCAGGTGCTGCAGTGATGCTTTATGAATGGGCTCGAAGGGAGGACCCATCAGTTTTGAAAGGACTACATTAAGCTCCCAAGGAGGAGAGGGAGACCTAATCGGAGCCCTTCAAGGAAGTCCTTAACTACTGGCATCTGAAAAAAAGAAACGTGCGTGAGCTATTTTCTATATGCTGTAATGGCCGCCAAGTGCACTTTTATCAAAGTGACCTGGAGACCTGATTTAGCCAAATACAAAAGGTATGGAAGAATAACCTGTTCCTGTCCAAGGAAGGGATTATGGCCATTAGCTGTACACCATAGGTAGAAACGATTCCATTTGACAGCGTATGACTTCCGCGTAGATGGGCTCCTCGCTTCTTTTAGAATATTCATACAGTCTGACAAGAGACCTAGATGTTCATATTGGAGGAACTCAGGAGCCATGCCGTCAATCTCAGGGATGTGAGAGGTGGGGGTGGAACACCTTCCCTCCGAACTTGGATAGTAGGTCCGGACGGCACAGTAACCTCCTGTGTGGTGTCTCGGAAAGGTGAAGAAGTACCGGATACCACCACGGACAAGGCCACTCTGGTGCGATCAGGATCACCTTGGTTCTGGATCTGTAGGTTGTTGATCACCAGTGGTATGAGCGGAATTGGTGGAAAAGCATAGAGTAATGTCTCTGACCAATCGATCAAAATCGCATTCTCTCAGGAGCATGGTTGGGGATACCTGGATGCGAAGGCGCAACATTTTGCATTTGTAACATCTGCAAAGAGATGGATATTTGGAGAACCCCATAGTTGAAAAATGTCCTGTGCAACTTAGTCGTTTAGCACCCAGTTTGCGCTTTGATGAAGTTGCGGCTTATGGCGTCCGCGTGCATACTGAAGGAGCCTGGGAGGTGGATCGCAGATATGGTCAATTTTCTCGCCAGTAGCCATTTCGAAATGGCTTGTGCCTCCTACGACAGAGGTCTTGACCTGGTCCCTCCCAGTTTGTTCAAGTAGTACCTGGATGGAAGGGAAGAATGACGAGCGCTAGTTGTACAGCTCTCAGTTCGAACTTATTAATGTGGTATACCTGCTACATTTCTGACCACATCCCCTGAAGTTGGAGAGAGCCCATGTGGGCTCCCCAGCCTTGGAGGGAAGCGTCCGTGCTGATCGTCTGGCTGGGAAGTTCCTGATGGAAGGGGATTCCTTTCAACAAATGGTGACATTGCATCCACAATTTCAGGGATTCTTCGACTATGAGGAAGAATTATAGTATCCTCCCAGACGTTCGAGATCGGAGACCACTGATACTCTAATGCCTGCTGAAGAGGTCGCATTTGCAGCCTGGCATTGGGAACGATTAAGATGCTGGAAGCCATGGAGCCCAGCAGAGAGGATACTTGTCTAGCCATGGGATAAGGTGGGCAGAGGAGAGTGCAACATTTGTTGCCGATTGAGGATAACCTCTCCTGCGAAGGACACACTCTTGCGTCTCTCTTGCGTCTGTGGTGTCCAGAACCGCACCCAGGTAGTGAATCCTCTGGGATGGATTGAGAATGGACTTTGTATAGTTGACTGTAAGAAATCAGCCCGAACATCCACACCAAAGTCCGACTTACCAACTGATTCGATAGGGTGGTCCCCGTTCCGTATGTGTCCTGGTGATGATGGCGAAGGCGGAATGGAAAAGCAAACCGTGAAAACGGACTGTCGTTCGTTTTTGCAGGAGGGACCAGAGACAGCCCGGCAAACGGACCAATCAAGAAGCGAGGGTGTGCCGTGGACTAACCAATCCCTGACTTTAGGAGGAGGTGAAAAGCGGAGGGAAGACGCCGAATGAGGGAAAGTCGCTGGAGAAGACGCCGCGGGTAGAGGATGCGCCCAGAGAAATATCGCTCAGGAAGACGCCGCCAAGGAGGATACCCGCACAGGAGAAGCCAAAGACGAGGGAACTCTGGACAAGTGGAGCGAGCAGTGGTGGTCCCCGGAGGACGCGTTGGAGCGGCCGCAACTCTGGAGGGTTGCGGCCAGTGGCGGTATGTGAACACGAAAAAGGGAAAACAAGGCGGGGAGGTTGGGAGGTGGGTTGCGGAACCGAGCCTTGCCTAAAAGTGTCAGCTAAACTCCTTCTAGAGTGGGGTTATCATTGCGGCTTACCTTTTCCTTTTTTTTTTCCCTTCACGTTTTTACTTTGCACGGGCTCAAGCCATCTCAGGGTCATATGTAATAGAGTGTCATCTAACACCAGAACGACGTACTGTTGTGCCTTGATTTCTTTTTGCACGAGTACTTCCACAAGTGGTGAGGTGAAGAGTTGTTACTCTCGAGCAATATAGGGCTATAAACATACTTACCGTTCCTTTCTCTCCCTTGTTCCACTCCCTCCACAAGCCTCCTGGGACCTCCTCCTGAGTCCGGAACGCCTAGAGGAAACCACCCACCAGAAGTGGAATCCTACTCACCTAAAAACTTTACCCGAGAATGAACCTCAAGTTTTGATATTATTTGGAGAGGAGCTCCTACTTGTATACTCTGAACTGTTAATTTGGGAATAAAAGCCCTTTAAACATTGCACACATATGGCCTCCTCGCTTCTGTTTCCGCCCATCCCTCCCACAGGTGGTGTCAGAAGTGGGATTGGGGGAAATGGGGGCCGTGGTGACTAAGATGGTGGAAGGGCAAGAATGGTTAGAGAAAATCATGAAGAAATTCCTGGTGATAGCCAAGGCAGACCGAGAGAAACTGCACAAGACCTTGACCAAACAAGGGCAAACACAGGAGACCGTTGTAGGGAGGTTGGCAGAGGCATTAGAACAACCGCAAGGACATGCCACCCTACTCTCTGTGGTGGTACAAAAATATGTCCCAGGGGAAGACCCCGATTTTTTCTTCTCTAATTTTGAGAGACTGGCCAGGGCCACTATGTAGCCTGAAGACAATTGGCAGCACTATCTGGGACCTCTCTTGACCGGGGACCTCAAGTCAGCCAATCAAGCGGCCAATCCCCTCGGCACTACCACATATACTGAGATAAAAAGGAGCGTTCTGGAACGAATGGGTATCGATGACGAAACATAGGATCAGGCTGAGACAAATCAAAGGACCACAGGAAACCCCCAGGGCTCTGTGTTTTAGGATACGAGACATGGCTGAGAGATGGCTCAAATCCTTAACCGCTACAAAAGAAGAATTGTTAGAGAAGATAATTCTGGAACAATTTCTCACTTCCTTACATCCTCCCATACAACGATGGGTCCGCCAGCATGCACATCTTACCCTGGAGAAGGCGGTCGAAATAGCCACCGCCTTTAACAGAGCCCAGGAGCTACAAAGGGGAAGGGATGAAGGTTCCTGGAAGCATCCCGGGGAAGGACCGTCCAAGCCCGCTAAGCCCCTCTCTAACATCCGGAAACCAGCTACTGTAACCTTAATCCCAGGTCCCTTGCCTGCCTTACCTCGTCCGCCACCCCCCCCCCCCAGGGATCCCAATGCTTTCAGTGTGGGGCTTACGGACATATCGCTCGTAACTGTCCACAGAGGGAAGAGCCCATGGAAGTGGGGTACACTAGGGCCCTCTATTGTTCGACTAACGAGAACATCCGTATCATAGGAAAGGGAGTGTTAATGGGGAGCTGAAAGAAGTACTAGTGGACACAGGATGTTTGCAAAGCGTAATGAGACCCCCAAGCTATTCCTGGTGGGTTTTCCCCCTACGAACGGAGTTGTTAAAATACAGTGTGTTCATGGGGATAGCAAAACCTACCCCATGGCTGAAGTTTCCATCCAGAATCAGCCTTCCACCCCTCCATACCCTTGCGGGTAGGTCGGATTCCGAAATTGCCTGAACCCATGGTCCTAGGTAATGATTACCCTCATATAGACACTCTATTGAGCGAGAAAAGAGAGGAAGGAGATGAATGGGGAGAAACAGCCCCTTTTTCACAAGGCCATGAACATGAATGAAGCATAGGAAAAGAAAGAAAAAGCAGAAAAGAAAAGAGAAAAAGAGTTGGTCTAAAAGGGTCCTAACTAATAATGGATACGAACTGTGGAACCATGATAGAAACTTTCATTCCGCTCAACGCAAAGACCTTACTCTCCAGGAAGCATGGAGACAAGCCACAGAACAGGAGGACCCTCACCAAGTAGGTCCTCAGTTCTTTATACGGCAGGGGTTATTGTATCGAAAGGGAGGAAAGACCATGCCGATCCAGTTGTTAGTACCGCAGCCCTTTCGGGATAAAGTATTATTCTTGGCCCATAGCCATCTTTTAGGGGGACATTTTGGGGCAGACAAAACCGAGAAAACCATCCTAGACAGGTTCTACTGGCCTGGAATATACCGACAGGTTCGAAAATACTGCAAAGAGTGTCCAGTTTGCCAGAAAAATAGCCGATTTGTACCCCCGCAAGTCCCTTTAAGACCCCTACCTATAATAGACGAACCATTTGCCCAGGTGGGGATGAATATACTTGGTCCCCTCCTCCCTTACCGTAGTGGGTGACGTTATGTGTTGGTCTTGGTAGACCACGCTACCAGATTCCCCGAAGCAGTGGCCCTAAGACATCCCAACACTACTCAAATAGCCAAGGCCATGACTACTATCTTTTCCCATGTTGGGTTCCCAAAAGAGATCATCACTGACCAGGGGACCCCGTTTACGTCTAAACTAATGCAACAAGTTTGTCAACAATTGAATATCAAGCAGATTCGTACGGCCGCATACCACCCACAAACCGACGGTCTAGTGGAGCGGTATAACGCCACCCTGAAAATCACCTTAAAGAAGTTAAATCTAGAGGAACGGAAATGGGAAGACATGCTTCCCCTGGCTTTATTTGCTATACGGTGTGGACGACAAAAAAGTCTAGGATACTACCCATTTGAATTACTATATGGAAGACAGCCCCGGACTTTGTTGGACATGGCTAGGGAAGAGTGGGAAGAAGAAAGACTGGGCAAGGCCCCTTCTAGACTATGTAGCTAACCTTAAAACGCATCTAAATCAGATGAGACATGGTAAAAGCCAATATGGAACAGGCCCAAATATACCAGAAAACTCAGACTGATAAAAAAACAAAAGAATGTAGGAGACATGACACTCATTATGATGCCCACCTCAGAGCATAAACTGATAGGACAGTGGCAAGGTCCATATAAAGTCATTGAAAAAGTAACTCCTGTTACCTACAAATTAGAAATGGACATGAGTAGGAGGAACACTCAAATCTTCCATATTAATTTGCTAAAGAAATGGGAAGGAACATACCCTGTTTTAGTAGGAACTCCTTCATTGCTAGCAGAGCATTGATACAGATTTATCCGATACTTAAACACAAGAACTCAGGGAATGCTTACAACCCTTTCAAGACGTGTTTTCCCTCCTACCAGGGAAGACCAACGTTATAGAACATGAGATACATACTCTACCTGGGAAAAAGGTACGCTTACACCCTTATCGCATCCCAGAGTCACGAAGGGAAGCTATTGAGAAAGAAATCCAACAAATGCTAGACCTAGGGGTCATAGAACCATCTAAAAGCGAATGGAGTTCCCCAATTGTAATAGTACCAAAGCCGGATGGTTCTATTCGATTTCCCAATTCAATGCTTACCCTCTTCCCCAGGGTTGATGAAATGATAGAACGTCTGGGGAAAGCCCAATAGATAAGCACATTGGATTTATTTAAGGGATACTGGCAAGTGCCTTTGCGAGAACAGGACAGGGAGAAAACGGCCTTCGCCACACCCCAAGGTCTGTATCAGTTCAGGGTCCTTCCCTTTGGATTGCATGGCGCACCGGCTACCTTTCAAAGACTCATGATTATAATATTACAACCCTACAAAGACTTTGCAGCTGCATACATAGATGACAATCATCTATAGTTCCTCCTGGGAGGAACATTTAAAACATCTGACCACTGTCATTCAAGCCTTAGGAGAAAGCGGGCTAACTATCAACCCTGGTAAAAGCCATCTGGCCGCATAATTGGTAAAGTACTTGGGGTACCTTCTGGAGGAGGGCTACATCAAACCCCAGGAAGAAAAAGTAGCTGCTCTCTCTCAAATACCTTTTCCTGGATCCAGAAAAGAACTTAGAGCCATCATAGGTCTGGTAGGATACTATAGATTTATCCCAAATTTCTCACACATTGCTGCTCCTTTAACCGATCTACTCAAGAAGAACGTACAAACCGAAAAACATCTTCGACACCCTTCAATAGCAGAGGTACAAGCCTTTCAACTGCTTAAACAAACTATCATTTCCAAACCGTTCTTATTAAGCCCCAACTACACTAAGCCATTTCTACTTCAAACCGATGCATCAGAAAGCGGTCTTGGGGCTGTGTTATCACAAACTGACGACACAAACCAAGAGGAGAGACCTATTATCTAGATTAGCCGAAAACGCTTTCCTCGAGAAACTAAATATGCGACCATAGAGAAGGAAGCATTGGCCATTAAGTGGGCTATTGAATCTCTATGGTATTACTTAGATGGTAGAGAGCTCCTACTGTATACAGAGCACGCCCCTCTAGAATGGCCATCTCGAAATAAGGGACACAACCAAAGAATACTGCATTGGTTCCTCACTTTGCAACCCTTCCGTTTTAGTGTCCGCCACCGAAAGGGGAAAGTACAGACCAACGTAGATTACCTGTCTAGATACCCCTTAGAACCATTTCTTGTAGACAAGAAAGTTAGGGAAGGGGAATGTAAGAAATCAGCCCAAACCCCCACACCAAAGTCCGACTTATCAACTGATTCGATAGGGTGGTCCCCGGTTCCGTGTGTGTCCTGGTGATGATGGCGACGGCGGAATGGAAGAGCAAACCGTGAAAACGGACTGTCGTTCGTTTGTGCAGGGGGGGGACCAGAGACAGCCCGGCAAACGGACCAATCAAGAAGTGAGGGTGTGCCGTGGACTAACCAATCCCCGACTTTAGGAGGAGAGGGAGGACGCCAAACGAGGTAACGTCGCTGGGGAAGACGCCACGGGAAGAGGATCCGCCAGGAGAAATATCGCTCCGGAAGATGCCGCCAAGTAGGATACCGGGACAGGAGAAGCCGAAGACGAGGGAACTCTGGACGAGTGGAGCGAGGAGTGGTGGTTCCCGGAGGACGCGTTGGAGCCGCCACAACTCTGGAGAGTTGCGGCCAGTGGCGGGACGTGAACACGAAAAGGAAAAACAAGGCGGGGAGGTTTGGAGGTGGGTTGCGGAACCGAGCCTTGCCTAAAAGTGCCAGCTAAACTCCTTCTGGAGTGGGGTTATCATTGCGGCTTACCTTTTCCTTTTTTTTTTTTCCCTTCACGTTTTTACTTCGCACGGGCTCAAGCCATCTTAGGGTCATGTGCAATAGAGTCCGTCACCTAACACCAGAACGACGGACTGTTCTGACTTGATTTCTTTTTGCACAAGTACTTCCACAAGTGGCGAGGTGAAGGGTTGTTACTCTCGAGCAATACGGGGCTATAAGCATACTTATAGTTCCTTTCTCTCCCTTGTTCCACTCCCTCCACAAGCCTCCTGGGACCTCCTCCTGAGTCCGGAACGCCTAGAGGGAACCACCCACCAGAAGAGGAATCCTACTCACCTAAAACCTTTACCGGAGACTGAACCTCAAGTTTTGATATTATTTGGAGAGGAGCTCCTACTTGTATAATTTGAACTGTTAATTTGGGACTAAAAGCCATTTAAACATTGCACACATACGGCCTCCTCGCTTCTGTTTCCGCCCATCCCTCCCACATTGACGTACAGGCCCAACCGACTTAACACTCGAACGCAGGATTGCAGGTGTTCTTGCAGTAGACGGGGTGAAGCGCTCTTGAGCAACCAGTCGACCAGATATGGATAGACTAAGATTTTTTGCTTCCATAGAAAAGCCGCTACCAGCGCCATGCATTTCGTGAACGTGCGGGTGGCCGACTTGAGTGCGAAAGGAAGGACCTTGTAGTGGAAGTGCTCTGAAACCACCTGGAACTGTAGAAATTTCCAATGTTTCTGGGAAATCGGTATATGAAAATATGCGTCCTGAAGGTCGATGGAGCACATCCAGTCTCCTTGATGAAGATGCAGAACAATTTGATGTAGAGCCAACATCCTGAACCTTTCTTTGCGGATAAACTTGTTTAAGAGTCTGAGATAGAGTATAGGCCGGTACTCCCTGGTTGGACCTTTCTTTAAAACCAGGAGGTAGCGGGGGTAAATCCCCTGCCGCTGTTGTGGCCAGGGAACTTTTTCGTTGGTTTGTTTTTGTAACAGCATAGTTATCTCCGCCCGAAGCAGTTCTTGTTGATGGACTGATGATCTTCGAGGTGTTACTGCTGCTGGAGGAGGGGACATGAATCTGATTGAGTAACCATTCTGCACAATAGTGATTTTGTGCCACTCGTCCAGATGCGCCATGATACTTCCCGCCCCCACCCCCACTGGAGTAGAGAACAAAGCTGGGGAAAGCAAGCACTCATTGCTTTGTCTGCTGCTTAGTAGAGGAAGCGGACTGTTTGGAAGCTCCCCGGCGACACTGTTGATAATGGGACCTGATGATGTTGTTGCGAGGCCCAGTGTGGGGTTTGAACCCTCTGTTGATACTGGCGACGGTCGTAAGGGCGGTATCTGCACCTAAAGTCTTTGCGTTTCTCCTGGCCCACCGCCTTCAGGGTGTCAAGTTCGGACTTCATTCTGGTCATCTCATCATCGGCATGACTGCAGAACAGTGAAGACCCACTGAAGGGCAGGTTAAGAATCCTGTGTTGGGCCTCAAGTTTCAGACCCGTAAGCCGTAGCCAGGAGGAAAACCTAGCACAGATGTCATGGGAGTATGCATGAGCAGCCAGGTCTGAAGCATCCGCTGCTGCTCTTATTACCTGCTTAGCTATCAATCCTCCATCCTGGAGGATTTCCTGAGGGAAATCCTGCCATTCTTCTTTTGGTAGTTTCTCCGTAAATCTAGAGAGGGAGTCTCATAGTGCTCTATCGTACCTTCCCAGAAGTGCTGAGGCACTAGCGACTTTCATATAGGAAGCAGAGTGCTACACATCCTTTTTCTAAGGGGATCCATCTGCTTACTGTCCTTGTCAAGTGGCACTGTGAAGGAAGACGCCCCTGGGTGCGCTTTTCTTGCCGCTGCCACTATGACAGAGTCCGGAGGAAGATCAGATCTCAGAAAAAGTGAGTTGGGCTAATTAGAACTTGCGCACCCGCAATGAACTGCTTATGACCTCACATATTACATCACTCATGACATGGTCAGTGACATCACTAATGACATCACTGATGACATCTCAAATGCCCCCGCTCCAATCTTTACTTTAGCCCCGGGGAGGTGTTGGTCCCCGGGGCTCCGCAACGGACCCCCTCCATTATATTATTTGAGCCCCGGGGAGGTGGCGGTGCCTGGGGCCGTGGGGGCCATGCGGGCCCCTCGCAGTTCTATAGCTCATTGCCCCAGAGAGGGGGTGGTCCCCGGGGCTGTGGGGTGGAGTATGGGCCTCCGCATTTCTATAAGTCGATGCCCCAGGGAGGAGGCGGTCCCTGGAGCTGCGGGGGGACATGCAATCCCCGCATACTATTACATGTGCCCCCGGACTTGGCCCACCCTGGGACGTTTTTTTAACACAAGCGTGGGAGCCCGCGCTTGTGGGTTTTTTGCCCAACGAATTAGTCACAACCTCACGGTAAAAATAAAAAATACATTTTTTAATTCTGTGGTGGGGTCCTTCTTGGGGTCCATGGCTTGAGGGGTCAGGGTATTCCTACCCTGCCCTCTTTTCTTTATTTTCACTTTTTGGGGGCTCGGTGAAGCCGAGCCCCAAGATGGCTACATATGCGCTCACAGATACACACACAAATTGCTAACCCTACCATATACTAAATATCTTGAGGACTGCTAGTGAAGCCATATTGGTATGCTCTTTCCATTTAAGACACTAGTGGAACACCATGCCTAAATATTTATAGGATACTCATTCCTTTATTTTTATATTACCAATATGCCAAGAAGAGGAGGAAGGATTACAACTGAATAACAAAATTGTCGTTTTCATATTAACTATTTCTTATGCTCGCAGTATTTGGAAAACTCCAATATTTTTCTCTGTGAGCCTATTTAGGTCATATCCATTATAACTAAGTCGTCTGCATAAAGCAGGCCGGGTACATGATTGCCAAACATCTTTAGACTCAAGGAAGAAGTTTTTAGTATACAAGAGGAAACAATCTGCTAAAGATCGAGCCAACAATACAGGAGCAAAAATACAACCATGACTCAATCTATTTAATGGGGATTTACTTTGGCAAGATCCCCTCTATATCTATCTCAGATCTTACCCAATTTCCTGTGTAGAGTTACTTCAAAAACAGACAATAAACCTTTAGGTTCATCCAATTTTGTTAGCGTTTACCAGAGCATATTCAGAACTACTAAGTCGAAAGTAGCCGGAAAGTTGACCAAACAGTAAAACATATTGCCTCTCACTTTAATCTACTTCCGGACTAGTGACCATAAACTAAAACAATGATCCAAAGAAGAATGACTTTCCTTAAATTTTCCTTGCCCCACTAGAATTAAGCCTTCAGTCAATGTCCAACCAGTCAAATATTTGGATACTGGGGGCGTGGCCAAGCCGTCCAACATGGTGGGCGTGCTTTAGACGGGCTCCTGCTAGCCCTCATTAATCCGACGATTATCATGCCATCTTGTCGGTGTTCCTGTACCAAATTTCTTGTGTAACGATCTGCAGGCTGGGCGGCACCCAGCGAGCCGATTCCGACCAGTCTTTCTGGTTTGGCGGCTCCCGGATCTCGGCGAAGGTCTGCGGCCTGGCAGTCCTTGCCCTGGCGTAGTGGGCGTCGCCGGAAGGAACCTCGACGGATCGCTGTGGGAGCCGCTCCCTGTGCCGCGCTTTGGAGGCGGAGGGGCGGCACCTCTCAGAGTGCCCTACGGAGACTCAGCGGCACCATCGAGCCGCGGCAGACGCACTCCTTCTCTTACTCTCTGGGGGAAACGGTGAGATCCCGCGGTCGCGTCGGACCTCGCAGTGCCTCCTCCCTCCCTGCGGGGCCGTGCTGCCTGCTGGACTCGGTGGCTATATCGGGCCGCGGCGCTGCCTGGACCCACCTTGGCGCACTACCTACCTCGCTGGGGTGGGTGCTCCCCGTTGCCGGGTGAGAGCGCGGCACCGGAGATCCGCTGACTGGCAGTGCCTGCTGTTCTGCGAGGGGTGAGGCCGGGTGCTCCCTTGGGCGGGCTGGTGCACTCGTGGCCTACCCCAGTGAGGTCGGGTCCATCGTGCTGCAGTGCTTCAGTCATCAGGGGATCGCGAAGGATCAGCGAGGGTGACCTGATCTGGCTCGGCAGCCACTCCGGGCCGCAGCGCGTTGCCTTCCGTCTTGGGAGGCCTGGGCCAACACGTCGACAAATTCATTGCTGCTTTGAAGGCAGCGGACGCGGTGGACCGGTCCCGGCCATACTTACCTCGCCTTGGGTGTTGTTGTGCCCTAGCCCCGAGTCCACCACTACTGTACTCCTGGAGGGCCAGCCCTGGGGCGGTCCGGAGTGACTGCTGCGTGTTGCCCGCGCGGTGGGGCCAGGGGGCTAGTCGTTGGCCTGAATTTACTGGGGCTCCACACCCGATTCGGACCTGCAGTGTTTAGATTTGCATGATTGGTCCGCCTTGTCCTTGCCTGGGGCACATGCGGACAGTGCCTTGGCCCCCCCACTGAACCGGGATTTCTTTGTGGGCACATCGCCTGGTCGCGGCCCTAGCATTGGTGGCTTTCCCTCTTTGTGTTGCGGAGGGACCCATTCCCTCTGATCCTGCCATCGTGCTCCCCTCGGACCTACTCTTCCAGTGGCTGTCAGACTGGGGCTGCCTGCCATATAGGGCGTCTTCACATCATGTCTAAAGATAAAAGCTCTGGATAGTCGGCCCGACAGAGTCCCTTGGACAAGTTGACTGGCACAAGTGCCCAGCCCCCTGTGCCAGGGGACCAACAGACAATTATGCCGTATAACGCTGCTATATTGGCCGCTAACACGCAATCCCGCAACATGCTGGAGGCCAAGATTGGAGCGGTCGGTTCCGATGTAATGCTCCTCAGGCAAGACCTCTGCAGTACAGCACATCACTGAAACCGAATCCCAGATATCCACGGCGGAAGACTCGATCACGTCACTCCAGAAGAAGGTCTCAGCCTTGGAATCCATCGCCAAGGGGCTGGCGACTCGGGCGGAGGGGCACGCCTGCCGCAATAATCTTCGCTTTGTGGGTTTTCCTGAGGGATGCGAGGGCGGAGACGGGGCTGACTTTTTGGCCAAATGGCTGGCGGACTGGCTTCCTCCGGGTCTTCTGTCCTCCTGTTTTGTCACTGAACGCGCGCATCGAGCCCGGCTACAGAAACCGCCACCGGGCGCAAGACCTAGACCTGTGACCGCGCGATTCCTAAACTTCAAGGACAGAGACATCTTACAACAGGCTAGACTCAAAGAGCCCTTACTGTATTCTTCGCAAAAGATTATGATATTCCCGGATTACACCAGACTGGTGCAGCAGCGCTGGCAGTCTTTCACCAAGGCGAAGGCCAGACTGAGGCATCTCAAGGTCCAATACTCCTTGTTGTTTCCGGCTAGGCTACGAATATCGTATAAAGAGCGGACATACTTCTTTGATTCCCGAGGAGGTCCTCGCATGGACAGATGAACATGTTAAACTCCGACCGCACACTCCGCCCAGACTAGACTGACTCCTGTTCTGGGGGGCCAAGCCAGGGGCTGTTTCGGACCCCTGGCGAACAGCGCCGGCGATCTCTATCAAAGAAACACTCCAAATAAATCGCATGTATGATCCTCATGGTCTGGCACAGGAAAGCTTCTACACTCCTCCGCTCAACAAATGAGCGAACTGAATTCAACGATTGATGGCATATACCTATGGGCTACACCTACTGATGCTCTCCCTGAACCCTCGCTGTGTCTAGGGGTTGCAATTTAGGGATCCATTGGCTGGGAGCAACACCGGACCCCTGTTGGGGCCTGGGGATCTCTCATGCCGCGACAGATGCTTCTACTGTTTTGAGGTATTGGGGTGAGGGTGGGGGGTGGAGGGGAGGGGGAGTTGGGGGTTTGTTCCTGTTTTTTGTTTCTCAGTGTCATACATATGTCCACTCTGTAGCTGTAGATGAATCTATGATCGTCACATTTGGTCCCCTGCATTTATCCAGTGGTGCTCGCCCGATTTCCGACATGTCTGGGTTGGTTGAGAGACGGCTCCAGGTTGTCAGCTGGAATGTTCGGGGCTTATTGGATAAAGTCAAGAGGGGCTGTCTTGCGCCAAGCTAAACGATATGGCACAGATATTTTATTCCTGCAAGAGACGCACCTGCTTGGCAATAGGCTTCTCTGCTTAACATGCTTTGGCTTTGTACAGATCTTCCACTCCGGCTTCACCAGGGTTTCGCGTGGCAATACTTATTCACCGTAGAGTCCCCTTTGTACACGAGAAAATGTGGACCGACCCACAGGGTCGATATGTGGACGCTACGGGCTCAATACCTGGCAGGTTATTTGTCTTGGGAAGTGTCTACGCCCCTTCGCCCCTTACATGGAACCTGACTGAATGCTTGTTGCGGCTGTGGGTGGAGATTCCTCCGGGACGGACCTTGGTTGGGGGCGACTGGAATGACACACTATGCCCTTCTATAGATAGATGGCGTGGCGCTGGGAACCCGGTTGAGACCCGTGAACCTAAACTTGGGCCCTTGCTACGGGGGTTGGATTGGATGGACTCTTGGCGACGGCTTCACCCCACTGAACAGGGCTACACTTATCTTTCCAGCGTCCATGGTTCCTTCTCCCGCATAGATCATGTTTTCATATCAGCTGCGCATACACATAGCTTAGTGTCGACCGAAATCCTGCCCCGGGGCCTTTCCGATCACTCTCCATTACAGTTGGATCTGAGACTTGATGCTATGCATTCTCCCTTCCGCTGGCGCCTCTCACTGTGGCTCCTGCTTGATGACAAGTATAGGACACATATACACACCTCCCTTACAGAATATTTCCTACACAATGTTGGTTCGGTTGACTCACCTGTGATTGTGTGCGAGGCGATGAAGCTTACACTACGAGGGGTAGACGTTGCCTACTGCACGGCGCAGCGTAGGGTGCGTCGGGAGCGGTTGACACTATTGGAGGCCCAGCTGGTGGATGCGGAGCGCGCGTGCCTGGAGGTGAATGGGCACGATTCACGCAGACAACTACTTTATACCCAACAGGTCTATGTTGGGGAATTGATGGATGAGGCTCGGGCTGCCTAGTTGGCTACCCAGAGTAGAATATAACAATGGAGCGACAAATCGAGCGCCTTGCTCCATCGCCTGTGTCAGAGGGAGCTTCGCCCTATCTCCATCCCATGTTTGCACGATCCCCACGGAAATGTTCTCACAGACCCTTCCCCCGGGTGGCCGCCAGTTTCGCTACTTACTATGCAGAGTTGTATGCCCCTCGTGAGACTATCTCGCCACAGTTAATCCAGCAGTTCATTACAGACTTGCCCCCGAGCGCCCTCATGGACCAGACAAGAGACGTACTGGCTGTCCGGATCACGACTGAGGAGGTCCAAGAGGCGCTATCTGGCATGTGCTCGGGCAAGGCTCCTGGCCCAAATGGTTTCCCATGCGAATTTTATAAAAAAATATCAGTCCCTTCTAATTGCTCCTTATCTCACCGCTCTTGAGGCCTCTTTTGGTGATCGGTGTCTTCCATCGGATTGGCGACATGCAGAGATAGTGATTTTTCAGAAGCCAGGCAGACCCCCTGAACTCCACTCTTCCTATCGTCCGATATCTCTCCTCAATGTCGAGGAAAAACTCCTAGCCAAAATTATAGCCAACCGTATAGTTCCGCATATTTCAGATTTGGTCCACTCAGATCAGGCAGGTTTTATGCCGGGTCGCGCTACGCGGCACAATATTCGACGCGATCACAACGCCATTGCCTCAGTAGATCGATTGGGCGAACCCGCTGCTCTCCTGCTGGCGGATATAGATAGGGCCTTTGACTCTAAGTCGGACGTACCTTTTTGTACTGTTGAGCCGCCTTAACTTTGGTCCCCTTCTCTTGAGATATATTGAACTCCTATATACTGATATCACCGCCTCTGTCCGTGTGGCTGATTCCGTCTCACAAACCTTTTCTATCGGACGAGGCACCCGCCAGGGTTGCCCCCTCTCCCCGTATCTTTTCGCACTCACTATGGATCCGCTTGCGGCGTGGATGCGGATGGACGCTCAGTACCGGGTATTTGAGTGGCCTGGGGCAACGTCGGACCGCATAGCGTTGTATGCAGACGACGTGTTATTTTTTCTTACACTCCCAGATCGTTCTGGGCCTCTACTCCTCAGGATCATGCAGATCTTTGGTGAGACCTCTGGGCTCTACATGAACCCTCGTAAATCCTATTTATGGCCCTTACGCAATACAGGACGATTCCACTCCTGGGCCGAGGAGGTCACGGTGGTGCAGGACGGTTTTAAATATCTTGGGGTCTTCTTGGCTGCCTCGCAGCCCCTGTCCTGGGAAAGAAATCTAGCTCTGCTTTGGGTACAGATCAAAGAGCAGACTCGCGTCGGGTCGCATCTACCGCTTTCTCCATTTGGTAGATCCGCCATTTTCAAGATGGTTTCTTTACCCCGATTATTGTACCAACTTCAAAACCATCCATATTTAATACCACCTAGATGGTTTATACAACTCAACGCTACGCTTCGACACTTTCTCTGGGGGGCGAGTCCGCCTGGGTCGCTTTGAGGACCCGTTTTCATTCAACCTATTGCGGTGGATTAGCTACACCTGATATTCAGGCATATTATGCGGCTTCACACCTACTCATTTTAAACGACTGGTTGTACGGGGATAAGTCAGATCCCGCCAATGTGGTCGAGCGGTGGCTGATGGGCGCCCAGTCTTTGCATTCTGTTTTGTATGCGGGCGCAATCCTGAAGGCATTGCCTCCGGGGACTGCCACGGTCTTTAGACTCTGGAAGCGCACTCTCCGGCAGCTGGGGTGGAGGGGAAGAATAACGAAAGAAGTTCCCCTTTGGTGCAATGGCCTCCTGCCGCAGCTGGCTGGCCTCCCTGGTTTCTCGGGCTGGGAGAAAGGAAAAACGCTACTTACCCAGTATGCATCTGTTCTTGGCATATAGAGCTGTAGAATCATATGCTTTAGCATAGATCGCCATCTAGTGTTGGATCCGGATGTTTGCACTTTGTTTTTCTTCGAAGAAGTCTTTCCAGTCACAAGGTAGGTGACTCCTCCTTTCGGTGATAGTGCGCATGAGCATCGACTCCATCCTTAGATTGTTTTGCCGTAAAGGGTGATGATGGAGTTAGTAAGAGTAGTAAAGAGATGACCATGTATAATGTATCTAAGTAAGATAATACTGCAACAGATAAAAGGTACCCGGGGAGGCGGATGGGCTCATATGATTCTACAGCTCTAAATGCCAAGAACAGATGCATACTGGGTAAGTAGCATTTTCCGTTCGAGGCATATGAGCGGTAGATCATATGCTTTAGCATAGACTATACAGCAGTTATTTCCCAAGCGGTGGCTAACCTGTAGCTGTTGCAGTGGTTTGAAATAGTGTTCGTAAAACTGCCTGACCCACACTAGCTTGTTCTCTTGCTAAAAACATCTACACAATAGTGCTTTGTGAATGTGTGTGGTGTAGACCATGTTGCAGCCTTGCAGATGTCATCGAGGGGTATATTCCCTAAGAATGCCATAGAAGCCCCCAGTTTGCGCGTAGAGTGCGCTCTAGGGGGAATTGTTAATGTGTGCTTAGCTTTAATGTAGCATATTTGAATGCACTTAACTATCCACCGTGCAATACCTGCTTTTGATATGGGATTGCCTTTATGCGGTGGTGCAAAAGCAACAAAAAGTTGTTTGGTTTTTCTAAAAGGTTTTGTTCTTTCTATGTAGTATAGTAATGCTCTTTTGACATCTAATGTGTGAAGAGCACGCTCTGCCACAGAATCTGGCTGAGGGAAGAACACAGGCAACTCAGACTGGTTGGTATGAAAGGCAGAAACGACTTTCTGTAAAAATTTGGGATTAGTCCTAAGAACCACTTTTTTTGGGTGTATTTCTAAAAATGGTTCTTGTATAGTTAGTGCCTGAAGCTCACCCACTCTTCTAAGAGATGTGATGGCTATAAGGAAGGCTACCTTCCATGTGAGAAACTGTAGTTCACATTTGTGCAAAGGATCAAAGGGTGGACCCATGAGTCTTGTAAGAACTATATTGAGATTCCACACTGAAGAAGGTAGAAGTCTAGGAGGAATGATTCTTTTGAGTCCTTCCATAAAAGCTTTAATAGCGGGAACCCTAAACAGAGACAAGTGCTGTCTGTTTTGCAAGTAAGCAGCTATTGCAGCAAGATGTAAGCGTATGGATGTATACGCAAAATTAGAACGCTGCAGGTGTAATAGATAGCGAATAATGTTTTGCATTGAAGCATCCAGTGGATTGGTTGGATTGTTGTTACAGTAAACAACAAACCGCTTCCACTTTGCTGCGTAGCATGCTCTTGTGGAAGGGCGTCTAGCCTCTTTGATGACATTCATACAGTGTGGCGGAAGATTAAGGTAGCCAAACTCTAGGACTTCAGGTGCCAGATCGCAAGGTTGAGATGACTAGGATCTGGATGTCTTATCTTTCCATGGTTCTGAGTGAGAAGCCTGGGGGAAAGGTGTAGTTTTTGGTGAGGAACTACGGAGAGTTTCAACAGTGTTGTGAACCAGGGCTGTCGGGCCCATGTGGGAGCAACTAGGATTAGTGTCACAGAATGCTGTTTGAGCTTGCGACCCACTAACGGAATTAGTGGGAGAGGTGGAAAAGCGTAAGCAAATTTCCCGGACCAATTGATCCATAGTGCATTGTCTTTGGACAATGGGTGTGGATACCTGGACGCGAAGCTTGGGCATTTTGCATTGAGGTGTGTGGCGAACAGATCTATTTCTGGGTAGCCCCACATCTGGAAGAATGGGAGGACTTGAGGGTGTAGTTCCCATTCGTGGATCTGCTGTCGCTGAGGACTGAGCAGATCTGCAATCTGGTGGTTTACTCCTGGGAGATGTTCTGACAGGAGATATATTTTTTGAGGTATGGCCCATCTCCAGAAGCTTTGAGCTAGTTGTGAAAGCTGTAGAGAGAGTGTCTCCCCCTGTTTTTGTATGTAGTACATTGCTGTCATGTTGTCTGTACAAACTAGGACAGCTTTGCCTACTAGATGCAGTTGAAAGGCTTTCAATGCTAGAAAAATTGCTAGCAGTTCTAGATGGTTTATGTGGAGTTGTTTTTGTTGTACAGTCCACATGCCCCGAATGGTATGTTTTTGAAGATGAGCTCCCCAACCAGTGAGCTATGCGTCTGCTGTTGGCACGATCTGTGGAACCGGGTCGACGAACGGCCGTCCTTTGGAAAGGTTTTGTATATTCCACCACTGCAGAGAGCGATGGGTGCGGCAGTCCACCAACACTAGATCTGTTAACTCACCTTGAGTCTGGTTCCACTGACGTGCTAAGCATTCCTGTATAGGACGCATTTGGAGTCTTGCATAAGGAACGATTACAATGCAAGAAGCCATCATTCCGATCAACTGCATGAACACTCGGGCTGGTAATGAGTGTTGAGGATGAAATTGTGATATCAGTTTTTGTATGTTGCGGATCATGACTGGATTGGGGAATGCTAGTGCTTTGTGAGTATCTATTGTGGCTCCTAGATACACCTGTGTGTTGGATGGCTGGAGGTGAGACTTGGCGAGGTTTACAGTGAATCCCAGGTCGTGAAGCAGTTGAACTGTTTTTGAGTGTGGTGTAGGCAGCTGTGTTGCGATCTGGCTTTTATTAGCCAGTCGTCTAGATCAGGGAAGACGTGAATGTGCTGTCTTCCTAGATGAGCTGCGACTACTGCCAGACACTTGGTGAAGACTCTGGGTGCTGTAGTTATCCCGAATGGGAGGACTTTGAATTGATAATGTTGTCCGTCCACCACGAACCTGAGATATTTTCTGTGAGCCAGGTGAATGGGGATATGGAAATAGGCGTCCTTTAAATCCAGAGTGGATAGAAAATCGCCTTGCTGAAGCAGTGGGAGCACCTGTTGAAGTGTGATCATGTGGAAGTGGTCTGACTGAATGTAGAGATTTAGCTGTCTGAGGTCTATTATAGGCCTGAGAGAGCCGTCCTTCTTGGGAATTAGGAAATACAGGGAGTATACTCCGGTCCCTTGATGATGAAATGGGACTGGTTCTATAGCATGTTTTTTTCAAGAGAGAGAACCTCTTTTTTTAAGAGGGTGAGATGTTCTGGTGACATTGCATGTGCTCTTGGAGGAATAGTTGGGGGGGGGGGGGGGAGTGCTTGTAAGCTCCAGGCAATAACCATACTGGATAATTTGTAGTACCAACTTGTCTGAGGTGATTGAATTCCAGACAGGAAGGAATTGTGAGACGTCCCCCGACAGGGGTGGAATGATCGGGGGTAGCGGAAGGAAGTCACTGTTTATTTGCGGGGGAAGTGCGTGTGGAGTTACCTCTGCTTCTTCCCTTATTATTGTTTCCTTTATAACCTCCTCGAAAATAGCCTCTGGAAGAGGAGGATTGGTTGTTACCCTTGTAAGAGGAGGTGTTGTATTCCGCTTTAGGTGTCCGTATTTAGGTTTTCCTGAAACAGGTCCTTATATAGGCACAATTCGCATTGCCCTTATATAGGCATAAGATCCCAGTCCTTATTTAGGCATTAGCCGTGCTATCCAAACACAGGCATGGTCACTTACATCCGTCCACCCTAACGTCACAACGAGTTCTTAGAAACCAGACCCTTAAGCTCTTGGGAGTTCCCCTAGCACAGGATTATTGATTTCTCCAAGAACTCATTTTTTATGCATGAACTGCTATACCTTAAGGGTTCATTCCCGACGTCTTCCTCTGCCCGACTTTACGTCAATGCTAACATTCCAAGGCACCTACCGGGTATAAATATACCTTCCCTTGCCCAAGCAAGTAGGAGGAGACCTCGACTTTAGAGGAGCCCGTGTCCCGGCCTGACGCACTGACTAGAGACGCTGTCATCCCTGCTCGCAGAGAATCCAGCTTCCAGTGTTCTGACTCCCTTCGCGGGGTGTTAGAGTTCGAGACCCGGAAGGAGATTCCCACCTCTCTCATTCTCAAGGTATGGAGCTGACTAGAACCTAGAGCAGACGTCTTCAAACTGTGGGGCGCGCCCCCCCTGGGGGTCCGTGGCGGCATTCTCAGGGGGGCGCAAATGTTTCAGAAAAGAAGTGTAAATGAAGATGGCTGGAAGCGCGAACGTATTTATTTGTTCAGTTTCCAGGCTATCTTCATTTACATGCAGCCAAAGTGCATTAAAAAAAGCATGGGAACTGCGATTTCAAGTGCCATGGGGCAGAGGTCAGTCAGTGTGGTGCCAGGTCAATTACTGGCCTACAAAGAACAAAAAAATATTCAGTAGCTGGTTTTAAGTGTTTTCTTTTCAACTTTAAGTTAACTGCATATAAAATAATGCACACACAAATTAATCAGTGGGAAAGGCACTCCTAAAGGATGAAATCTCAGATAGTTAATGCAATCGCTGCAGATTTCTGTCTGTGTGACTGTCAGAGAATTGAATCCTACTTGGTGCAGTGGGGAATAGTGACTTGTTTTTTTTATAATGCTACAAGGTCCCTGTCTTTGGCAGAAAGCACTGTATATGTGTCATTATTTTAAAATTCTGTTACACACAGCATAAGACAGGCTGCAGAAAAATGATTTAGGCCCAGAATTACAAAGACTGTCTCAGGTTTGTGTTACTTTTTTTTAAACAAACCTGACACAAAGTGTTTTGGTATTAACAATCCAGTGCAAATCACTATTTGCACTGGATTGCACCCAAATGTAATACAAGGCTGCGCAGCGCCACTGTAGGGACCAGATTTACTAATGCTTTGCAACAGGTTTGCATTACTTTTGTAATGCAAACCCGATGCAAAGTGTTATACTGGGATTTACTATCCAAAGCAAGTCAGGATTTGCATTGGATAGTTTCCCAAAGTACCACAAAGTTTTGCTACATGCTGCCATGCATTACTTTGCATCAAGGGTGCGTTTCATGGGTAGCGCATGGGTGTATTTGGAAATAGGACATTAGGGCTGATATTCTTTGCTAGCATTAGAGCAGAGAGAACCCTTGCTGCAGAAGGGACAACAAGTGTAGCTATTGTTTCTGAAAGGTATAGTGAGCCTGTGTCAAGACTGGAGTGACGGCCAGGCATGGAGGGGAAGGGGTGAAAGAGGTACACGTGACCGCCTGCTACTCAGGAATGCATATATCATTAGTGAAGCATTTGGTGTTGTATTGAGGCCCAGGAGTACGAGGGGCTCACAACTACCCCCAAATATGGGGAGCAGTGTTTGTTGATCAATTTCTGTTTTTGTTTCAAGCATTTACTCCTTTATAAGTCTGACATTACTGTGGGTTATGAGCTACAGAAAAAGTACCCCTGAAATGGTCTCACAAGTCCAAACCTCTGTGCTCAGCCCTGCCCCTCCAGCTCTTCCAGTCCTTGCCATAAAGTTTTGGAGGGGGCCCCGACTTCAAAATATTTAGCTTAGGGGGGCTCGGTGCAACAAAGTTTGAAGACCTCTGACCTAGAGGGACTCTTGGCATACTAGACTATAGCATACCATACTATAGAATACTTCACCTACTTCTTACCTTGCACTACACTTAGGTTAGGTTTGCTGGGGTAGAACTAGTTAGAGAAGCATCTTATGAGTACTCGCATTTTTAGCTTATGTTATTTATGTATATGAATATATGTCAAAGATAATGCTAGCGCAGTATTATTTCTTTCTACTGCTTACGCTGTACATAATATATCTCGCATTATGTCTTGTGATCATAACAGCTCATATCTCTTACACGAAAAACAAGACTGTTCAATAAATCCTTTTATTGAAACGCCCGTCTATTCTTTCTGTGTAACTCTGAAGAAACTAAGCATGCACGATTAGCTGAGTGAAACTGTTATCTGTTGTTTCCACGATTCTGAGAGTGTTACGATTCTAAAGGGAAACAAAGTTGTCATGTTTATGCGGTTGCCAGAAACTACTCCCTTCTTGTTTACAAGGAGTTTCTAGTGGCCTCTGAGTTAGCTGGCACAAAGTAATTAAGTTTAATATACTCGATAGGGACATACTGACCTCAGTCCCATGTCAAATCTATAGGGTATATTATTCCAATGCGCAGAGCCTATTTGGAAAATAGGAACTACACTACATGGCGCCCAACGTTTGGTAAGGCACTAATTTAACGCTAGATACTGAGCAACTCAGTCGTGCTTTTCTCAGAGACCCCTACTCACATACTCCATAAGACGTCTGGAGTGGGTAGGGTTAAGTATCCGCCAAAGCTAAATAGGACAAAAACCCTATATATTAGCTATTTGGTTTCTTCAACGTTGAAGGATACAGTGTTCCAAAATATTGTGCACCTTATCTTTTGTTTCCTTGAAACTTGTTCTACATTTTTCAAAAAACAATGTCTGACACCGAGAACGGTGTAGCTGCGGCTGACCCAGTCGTAACAGCTTTTAACTTTACAGGTTTAAATGAAACCAATGAGGGTGTTATAAACATTCCTCCAAACTTAAGGAGAGCCATCACTCTAAAACTTATAAAACACAGCTTAACACCAAGAGGCGGTAGAGCAGTTTTCGTGATAGAGGCACACGAATCTTTTCAGACAGAGGTATTCTATTCATGGATAGTATTCCCAGAATCAAATCCAGTAACAAAACTGTTTCACTTCTTTAAAGAAGATGAACCACCAGAGGAATATATTCCTTTCGAGGATATTGAAATTCCACTCACATACCAGGAGCATAATCTCTGGTTTAAAGGCGCCCTAAAACATCACAAAAACATTACCACGCTCGGTCCACTAGGTAGACCAGGAGCAACATGGCCGATTCTAGCCGGCTACATACCTCATCCTGACATCCATATAATGTCAGACGAGGAATTACTTACTCAATTACAAGAGTTAATAAAAATTTACAGACAATTAGTCCAATACGTCATGTGGACTTTCACAGTCCAACCACCAATGACCATTCCAAATCAAACCCCTCAACAGGGGAATACACTAAAAATTACTCCACAGACTTTACACGCAGTCATGGGTAAAATGCCCACAAAACATGAACAAATTCTATTCTGGATAGCTCAAAAAATTACTCAAATCGAAGCAGTATTTCCAAATAATAGCCCTTATGAGAAACACAGAATCCTAACAATCTGTTTACCAATGGGGATCACACCACAACTGGAAGACTGCACCACTTGGGGCTCAGTCTTTGCTGGCATCTATACTAAAACACATGGTGTTCCATCAATTGCAGTAATACTAGATGTCCTGAAACAAATTCAAAACTAATACGGGGCAGAACCTGCTCTGAATTTAGGTATGAAATTACTGAAAAACTTCGACCAGGTCTCAACAATAATATTATCTAATATTAAAGGGGAGGCAGCATCAGTGGCGATCCGCCAACGCTTAAGGGAATTTGATGTAACAGAACATCAACATGAACTACCCAGAATAATAGAACAATCTTATGCAGAATTAGGCAGAGATAGTTTGGGTGGAAAAAATTTGAAGCCAAAACTATCTGAAAGTCCTGAGAAGGACTATTAAACAAAATCCTACATCTTCTAAAAAGAAGTGGGAAACAAACAAAGTTCAAACGAGACACGTTCTCAATCCAGAGGTAGGTCTCCTCAAAAGGAGCCCTCTGAAAGGAGGTATAACCTCAGGAATAGGGATAATTTAAGAAAACCTGACCGGTATCAAGATACTGATACACGTTCCTCTCGTACCTTTCAGATATCGTCACAGACATCAGAAAGAAGAAGAGGACCGTCAGAACACAGAGAAGAACGCGTGAAATCCAAACACGTTCAGAAAAATAAATCAAAACCTCAATTCACAAAAAAGAAGGTAGCAGGTCTGAAGATCAGACATGCCGAGAATACAGAGAAGACAGCTCAAGAACGGAGAATGGGCTCAGACAATGCTAGACAGTGCAGCAGAAGTAACAATAGCTCGCCAGAACCTGAAGGAACTTCTGGAGATAGTGGACTTGAAAGAGTACATCACAGTAGGAACTGTAGACACCAGGGTTAGTACTCCACAAAAGTTATATGAAATAACACTCCGAATGGAGGGAGACATACCAAGAAAAGTGAAAATACTCTTTTGGGAGAAACTTTCAAGGGGTTATGATATACTTCTAGCAGAAAAGGACTGGCCACCAAACTTTGTCAGGGAGTGCCCACATGGTGAGCACATCATTATGCCTGCCTTCTCCAACCATATTCCAATTCACCTAAAATATACTTATGCCAGGAAATGGGCAGTTGCCCTGGCCCCAGCATTATACAAAAATCATGTAGGATGGGATGAGGACTCACCTCACCACAAAATACATCTAAAAAATCAACCTACTGCACAAAGGCAGTACCCAATAAAGCAAGAAGCTAAAAAACAGGTCATGGAGCTCTTAGATCACCTTGAATACCAAGGGGTGATTGTAACATGCACCTCCTCAATGAACAATCCTTTGTTTCCTGTATCCAAACCAGACAATACATATTGTCTAGTTTTGGATTACAGACACCTGAACACTTGTTCCAAAACATTTGCAGTGCAAAATGCACATAGTACAGCATTAATGAATAACATTGTGCGTAAAAATATAAAACCACATTGGACATTTCAAATGGTTTCTTTTGTCAAAACATAGCACCTGAAAGCAGGTACTTAACAGCTTTCTCAATAATGGGGACCCAGGTCAATTTTGTAGACTCCCACAAGGGTTCAAAAACAGCCCTGTGTTATTCTCAGCAAGAGTAACAGAGTTACTACAAATTTATGATAATGAGGCATTGTCATATGTCGATGACATCTATCTGACAGACGATGACCTGGATAGGCACTTGAACAGGGTGAGTACCATTATATTGGGCTTCGCCTCTGAAGGCTATAAATTCAACTTTAAAAAATCCAGAATTGCCCATCTCAATGTCCTTTTCCTAGGATATGAGCTTTCAAGTGAAGGCAAGAACCTGGCAGCTAACTTTTTAGAAAAGTGCGCGCTGCTCCAACCTCCAAAAACGCTGAAAAATTTACAATCCATCTTGGGTTTCCTAGATTTTGGAAGAACTTACATTCTAAATTACGCAGAAAGGGTTAAACCTCTCTACGAATTAATCAAACATGATTTTTTAACAAAACATTGGACACAAGAACACACAGAAATCCTGCGTTCACTCCAAGCTAACATGTTAGCAACAAATCACTTACAAACACGCGTAAATAAACGCAATTTAGTGATCCGAATAATTTCGGGACAATGCGGATTCACCTATTTAAACATTTAATGAGGGTGAAAAAGTACCAATAGCATACAAATCACATTTGTATACACATGCAGAAATGCGCTTCACTTCAACAGAAAAAATACTGACAGCAGTTCAAACCGCTGTAGCAAAAGAAAGAGCTGTAGCTCAAGGGAAACGCATTATTGTCGTAACTCCAGTACCAGCCTTAGAGGCGGTTACAAAAGCGAGCATTCCAAATGCAAAAGCTTTACATCCTAGATGGATACAGTGGGTTAATTCTCTTACTGCAACAGATGTTGAATAGGTTTTTGATCCCGATTTAAAAACACAAGCGTTCTTGCAATATGAACATGAATGTCCTCAGCCCACTGAAATTTTGCCTCTAGATCAGTACGAATTTATAATTTATACTGACGGATCAGAACAACCCGCTACAGGGAGTAAGCAAGCTTACAGTGCAGCGTGCGCAATCGTTAAAGGTCGCATGCAAGATGGTAACTTCAGACCAATGGTCACTAAAACTCAATCTCTAGGAGATTGTACAGCTCAGCGAGCTGAACTACAAGCATTCAAATTGGCACTTGAAAATACAGATCACGAATTCCCCACACTTATAGTGTGCGATTCTTTTTACTGTGATCAGTCGTATAATGAATATATACAGAATTTGCTTCAAAACGGGTTCAAAGATGCAAAAGGTGGCACAATAAAGCATAAAACGCTTTGGGAACAAGTAGTTCAGTTAAGAAACGAACTACCAAAAGCTCACGTGATACACACGCTGAGTCATCAACGTGATGGCGTTCACGTTGCAGGGAATTCATTGGCTGATGAAGCCGCAAAGGGGGCTGTTCAGACGGCTTCCGTAGCTGCGATCACTCGTTCAAAAACGAGAATAGACCGTGAGATATTGTTGGCTGTCAATGCTTCAAGCAAAGGCAGTGGTGCAGCGTTACCAAAGAAATTTCCACTCAAGTACTCTTATGTAATTGATGCAAACAACGTTCCTTTTGCTCGAATCCCTGGAGTGGGGGATAGGGTAATTTCAAACATGGAACGTAGAGCAGCTTTGATTTATGAAGCACATCTGGGGGAGGGTCTGTCACATCAAGGGATCTCTAAAACAATATTAACATTAAAAGAGATGTACTGGTGGCCTGTAATGAATACACAGATTCACATCTTCATCGATGACTGCATAGACTGCAATAGACAGCGTGGTGCAGAACGCCATCAGACACCAGACTACTAAGTAGCCTGCCCAGTACAGACACCATTGTTAGACAGCATTAGACTATCTACGCGCAGGCGTCCTTTATGACAAATGCAATCCCACAAACACTAAGTCAAGGTTCCTATGGATGTGGCCTCAGCGCTCGGCTGACGCTCGAACTGTTATAAAATATTTGTGAGTCTTTATCGGCACATACGCAATTGGCACACTACATTCTGACCAGGGCCCAGGGCCCTGCGTTTAGCTCTCGGGCTTACAAAGAAGCCATGGCCAGTTTGGGCGTAGCATTGCGGTACTCCTCTCTGTTTCATCCTGAGGGAAATTCTGTTGTGGAAAGGAAAAACCGGGACATAAAGCAGTCTATAACAGCTAGAGTATTAGGTTCGTGTGATGGGTGGGTCAAACATCTTTATGGGGTCCAACGCTCATTAAATAATTTGCCAAGAAGTTCTCTAGGGGGTCACTCCATATGAGGTCCTATTTGGGACAAGAATGTGGGTTCCTGATCTTGAATGTAAAGGCACAGTGGTGGAAAATAAACCCTTTGATATCAAAGATCGTTTGGCTGTTTTACAGGATCTAAATGAACTAAGATCGAAACAAAGCAACGTGTTCCTGAAGCCAACCACCACTGGGGAAACACCGGCAGTCCCAGCAAGGCCTGTCTGGATCCCAAAAGTTGGGGATCTAGTCAGAGAGAAGATTGCGGACAAGAAGGAATTTGGACCTTCTTACAGACAACCAGTACAGGTCCTAGCCGTCCACGGAACAAGAACAGTACTTCTGCCGCCCCTTGCTGGAAAAAAGGAGAAAAGATTTGTGTCAATCGACCTCATCAAACCACAGTATGTGGCCAATACTAAATAGTAGGCTTCGTGGACTCCGAAATAGTAGCAGACGCACTCCTCTCGCTACTATCCAAGAGGTTCAGACTGAAAGACTCATAACCATCGAGAATTCAGCAGTAACAGATGAAGGACTAAGCAACAATGCTATGGAACTCATCCCTCTTGAAACTCAAGTAACAGTTTGTCCAGATACACCCGTCTACACCAACGTAACAAGTGATCAATTGGTTACAGCGATTTCGACGAATCCTGATGCAATTCCAACAATTGACCGAACTGCTTCTGGCTATTTCATTAACTTTGATACGTTTTCTGAGGATCCAAGTGAGCCTGAAACGACGCCAGCCCTACAAAAAAACTTTCAAACAACAAGTACAAGACCTTTTTCATTTCCTGAAAGAGACTTATCTGGTTTCACCATGGATTGAACTAAGGATAATTTCTGGAATATTTTTCTTTCTGCTTTGGCTAGCTTTGGTTATGACTATCAGCGTGCTTATAAATGGCAGATACATCCATATGGACACTGAAAGTAAAAATGTGATCTTACTTTTAAAACCACACAAATGTTCCCATCGTGAAGCAAGAGACTTGTCAGCAGTGAACATCACAGCCGTTCCTATACAGGATGGTATAGTGTGGGACAAAACCGATTTCGATATATTCGGCCCGACGGAACTTTTGAACATTCCACATTTATTTAAAATTTCATTAAGTGACTTTATTACCTCCAGTACCTATTCTGATGATTGGGACTTTGAGACTGTTAATGACATGATGTCTGATCTAGAAAGGTCTGCTGCATTCTCCAACAATGAATACTTAGAGGGTTCATCAGACTACGAACAGCTTTTTTGTTACAACCACTATGGTCATCATTTCTTGCATAAATCTGCAACACTTAGAAATGCGTTTATGTTTAACCAATGGGAACATTGTCCTACACCGCCAAAGGGTAGTTCATAAACGTTTGCAAATAAGTTTCCATATTTTTCAGTGTATAATACATCCGATTCAGAAACATTTTACTATAAAAATGTAAACAAAACAGGACAGAATTATGTTAACTAATACAAAACAGATTTATTCTGCAGCCTTTATTACCCAACTGTCTAGACAAGGATTTGACTTTTGGAAAGACAGACACAAAATCTGTCTGGGGTTCTAAAGATTGGCAAGTGCAGGGGATAGAAGCTTTGTTTAGAGCCTGTATCATCCCACAGCAAATAATGTTTTTGAATGACACTGTGCAACAAACGTCTTGCCTTGGTTTAGCCAAGATCAAAGACATGAACACACCTTCTGTACCAACACCTGCAAGTAATAGCACTACACAGGGAGCAGTCACAGTAGACAATACTACAAAACAACAGAACAGATCCTGATTGGAAGAAATGGTTACTCTGGCCCACAGACACAAACATCTGTCAAGAAAGATTCCTGAATAGAATACAGGGCTTTACTATCCATAGGCCAGACCCACGTTATGTTCAATGACAACATCCAGGGGTAGTAACAACATACAGTGTAGGAAAATTGTGCCTCGACTGGTTACAAAAATCTACACTCGAGGATGTGAAACAACACTTATCTTTACTTAAAGAAGACGCAGACCTTAGGGATTTCTTGCTAGGACCAAGAAAAACGCGTCAAAAACGTTTCATATATGCCGGCATTTATGCTGCTTATAATGAAATATGGAAGGTTTCACAGGCAGAGGCCGCAGAAAGAATACGTGAGCTTGATCGTATTAACTTAGAGAAATCTCTCACTGTGGTCGACAATGGGTTAACAACTTTGTCATCCAGACTTTATTCATTGGACAACATTGTATCCTCTGCTATTGACATACTGGAACAAGATTTAGCCATGCAACAAGGCCAATCTCAGTTACGTTCTATTATGTTATTAGGCTGGACGCTGCAATCTTTGCGTGCAGGCTATGTGCCTTGGCGTTTTATCAACACGTCGTCTCTGTTTGCAGAATACAATTTAACGGATAAACAGATCAAACTGGCACAAAGGGGAGCAAAGTATACAGTGCTGAGCATTGAAAAACTGGAAAATTACCATTTACGGTAGCAGAAAAACCAGCTACAGAATGGCTTATCCATGGCAAAATAACTCTGCCTGTCACTATTTTTCATTTTCAGTATTGCCTCAAACAAATGCAAGCAGGCAAATATGAAAGGTTGGGTAAAGAATACATTAAGACATCCTGGGATTTACCTTACGAATACAGATGTTGGAGTGGGGATCGTGAAGTGTTTCTAAGCGGTACACACTGTGAAAATGCACTAAGCGGTTCACTCCTATGTCAGGACATTTCTTTACACTGGGCTTGTAATGGTTCTGTGGCAAACTTGTCCTGCCACCAGCAGGGTACACCGGCTACTGTAATTAATCCAACGTTTGGCCAACTTTCTAACGGGCGTTACCTCATGTTGAATGATCAGAGTTGCTGTGGCATGCTGCCAGGCATCCCATATCTGGTAACGGTCGGCTCCAGTGTTACTTGTTGTATGCAAGTATTGTTCCCCCCAATAGACACAGTCAGGGAGTCGCCTCTATGGCCTTCATTGAATGTTTCTTTTATACGTTTTGATACTTTCACCAGAATGAAAGCCATGCTTTTGCAACAGACCGTGCCTTTGACCTCGGCCAAAGAAATCTATGATTTACAAATTGCAAGGACTTCGGCTGAGATACAGGCTTTAATTCGTACAAACTGCCGTATACATTTCGTAGAAATGATGGGACGTATCTTAAACATGTCTGATACGAGCGGGATTGTACATGTATTTAAGACCATCTGTTCAGGACTGTTAACACCTTTTCAGGCAGTCCTCGGAATCATTCCAAACTTCGCACATTCAGTGTTTGGTGGTGTGCCATTAATTCTAGCACTTGTTGCGGGAATCCGGTTTTTATTCCTACTACTACGCTATGGCAAGCCTATCCACCGGCGTCACTCCCAGCAATTTGGAGAAAGCTCTCCTAGAACGGAAGTGCCGTGAGCGCATAGTGCAACTTTTGGGCATACCTCGTCTACGGGAACTTAATACAACATGGTTTCTGTCATTTAGACCAATCTAGCAAGATTGCATCTTACCTGTTCTACGCTGCCTGCTTTGCGGTGAAGAATGCGTGCTAGATATCTGTCTAACACTCCCATCAGTCATGCCAATGGATATTGATACTCTGCTGGACCCGATAACGGCCCATGCTCTGTGTTGTCCCCAGAGGCTACCAATCCTGATGACGGCATTCCTTGAGATCTCACAGACGCTTCCTGCTGCTGCTGAGGTAGGAGATGGATCAACAGGCACACAGGTAACAACTGACGCGAACATTGCTGCGGCATCCTATGCTGAAGGCGATGCTTCACATCTCTGTGCAGTTAACCTTCTAAATGAGGTATTCCAACTGTCACCGACATCGGTAGACGATCTTTTGTCTACAGAAATAGATGATTTCATGTTTACACCAGACCCATACACTGACTTTGATTCGGCTCACAGTGTACCAGGGAAGCAATGAAATTTGGCCTCCATATTTTCAAAACAGAACAAAACTTGGAACTGTTCCTAAAAATTGAATTTTTTTTTTCCTCTCTATTTTTGAAAGTACATGGCAATTCAATCTGCTTACAGTAGAACTATTCATATAGAACAGACTTCTTTGAATACTTCCAGGGACACATTGTCACCTTATTGACCACAATTTCATTTAGTACCATGTTATGAAATGGCTTTGATTTTTGAAAACTTGTCAACCATTTCGTCATATGTATATATTTGTTTATTCATTCATGTTGCATTTTATTCCAAAATATGCTTAGAATGAAAAAATGCTTTAAAATATACAGTACCTATTGCATTCAACAGTTTATTTTAAACTTTTTAATATGCTTTTAGAAATGTTTTTAGCAACATGTGGTACTCAGTTTAATGTTTAGCATTTCATGTTTAGCATTTAGTACTATCGTTCATTCGAAAGTGGAGTGGGTGTTGTATTCCGCTTTAGGTGTCCGTATATAGGTTTTCCTGAAACATGTCCTTATATAGGCACAATTCGCATTGCCCTTATATAGGCATAAGATCCCAGTCCTTATTTAGGCATTAGCCATGCTATCCAAATACAGGCATGGTCACTTACATCCGTCCACCCTAACGTCACGAGTTCTTAGAAACCAGACCCTTAAGCTCTTGGGAGTTCCCCTAGCACAGGATTATTGATTTCTCTGAGAACTCATTTATTATGCATGAACCGCTATACCTTAAGGGTTCATTCCCGACGTCTTCCTCTGCCCGACTTTACGTCAATGCTAACATTCCAAGGCACCTACCGGGTATAAATATACCTTCCCTTGCCCAAGCAAGTAGGAGGAGACCTCAACTTTAGAGGAGCCCGTGTCCCGGCCTGACGCACTGACAAGAGACGCTGTCATCCCTGCTCGCAGAGAATCCAGCTTCCAGTGTTCTGACTCCCTTCGCGGGGTGTTAGAGTTCGAGACCCGGAAGGAGATTCCCACCTCTCTCATTCTCAAGGTATGGAGCCGACTAGAACCTAGAGGGACTTTTGGCATACTAGACTTGGCATACTAGACTATAGCATACCATACTATAGAATACTTCACCTACTTCTTACCTTGCACTACACTTCGGTATGCTGGGGTAGAACTAGTTAGAGAAGCATCTTATGAGTACTCGCATTTTTAGCTTATGTTATTTATGTATGTAAATATATGTGTCATAGCTAAAAGATAATGCTAGCGCAGTATTATTTCTTTCTACTGCTTACGCTGTACATAATATATCTCGCATACTGTCTTGTGATCATAACAGCTCATATCTCTTACACGAGAAACAAGACTGTTCAATAAATCCTTTTATTGAAACGCCCGTCTATTCTTTCTGTGTAACTCTGAAGAAACTAAGCATGCACGATTAGCTTAGTGAAACTGTTATCTGTTGTTTCCACGATTCTGAGAGTGTTCCGATTCTAAAGGGAAACAATGTTGTCATGTTTATGCGGTTGCCAGAAACTACTCCCTTCTTGTTTACAAGGAGTTTCTAGTGGCCTCCGAGTTAGCTGGCACAAAGTAATTAAGTTTAATATACTTGATAGGGACATACTGATCTTAGTCCTATGTCAAATCTATAGGGTATATTATTCCAATGCGCAGAGCCTATTAGGGAAATAGGAACTACACTACAGAGGAGGGGTTTTCGGTGGACACAGTTTTTGAACCACCCCTGTAAAAGGAGCGGCGAAAGGAACCCCTACTAGTAGGCAATTGTAAAGCGCCCATAGACTTTGCGACCTCAGTGTCTTTCTTCATCTTTTCCAGCGAGGTATCGACAGCTGGTCCAAAAAGATGTTCTTTATCAAAAGGCTAGTTAAGTATGGAGTATTGTACCTCCTGCTTGAATCCAGAAATCCTAAGGCAAGCGTGTCTGCGCAATAGCACACTAGTATTGATTGCACGGGCTGCTGTGTCTGCTGCGTCTAGTGCACATTTAATGGAAGTATTAGTGATGAGTTTACCTTCCTGAATAAGGTCATTAGCTTTTGCTTTGTACTCATCAGGTAAGTGTTGCATGAGTTTTTCTAACTCATCGTAATGAGCCCTATCATAGCGTGCTAGCAGAGCCTGAGCGGTAGCAATACGCCAATGATTTGCAGCCTGTGAAGCCACTCTTTTACCTGAGGCATCAATAAGCTTGGACTCCTTGTCAGGAGGGGGGGCCTCACCTGTGGTTTTAAAGTTAGCTCTCTTGCGAGCGTTAGAGACTACAAGAGAGTCTAAGGGCAACTGACCTTTGATGTAAGCAGGATCGGTAGGAGCGGGTTTATATTTTTTGTCTACTCTAGGTGAGAGTATCCTTGCCCTACCAGGGTCTTTAAATACGTCGTCTGTGTGTTTTAACATGCCTTTCAGCATTGGTAAAGTGTGAGTAGATCTTTGTGAATGAGTGAGTGTCTCAAAAAGGAAATCCTCTTCGAAAGGTTCTTTATGAAGCTCCACCCATGGTATTGAGCAGCCCTATTAATGAGCTGAAAGTATCCAATGTTGTCATCAGGTGGGGAGGGTTTGGAGGGATACAGGTCAGGGTCGTTGTCTGTATCTGGTTCCCTATGATAATTTTCCCAAGGGTCAGTGTCTTGTGGGGTATCCTGATCCCGAGGCATATCCTGCTCTTCATCCCCATCCTCTTCATCCTGTGGGTCAGGTGAAAGAGGAGGTGGTGGTGGTGAATTTGATGGTGTGATAATCAAATTAGGATTAGGAGGAGGAGAGGGAGGTGGAATGTGAGGGGGAGAGGGGTTAGTACCCATGTCCTTTTTCTTAAGAGGTATATCATAGTCCTCTGGGAGATCAATCTTCCGTTTTTTTGGAAGAGTGGCATGGATGTGTCCTGTTTCAGGGTTGACAAGTTTTTTCTGTTTAGGATCCAAAGGTGGTTCATCGGATCGAGGCTCTTTGGATGGAGTGTCTTTTCCTTTATGTGCTGATTTTGTCGTCGAAGGTTTCGGCTCCGAGCCTTTGGGCATCGAAGGTTTCGGCTCCAAGCCTTTTGGTGCTGAAGATTTCGGTTCCGAGCCTTTCGGTGTGGAATGTTTTGGGTCAGAGCCTTTAGGCGTGGAGGATTTCGGCTCCGAACCTGTAGGCGTGGAGGATTTTGTCCCCGAACCTTTAGGTGTGAAGGATTTTGGCTCAGAGGTCTTCGGTGTCGAAGGTGCAATCTTCGGTGCTGGTGGTGTGGTAACCGGCAGATGCTTCGACTTATGTTTCGGTGCCAAAGGTGTTGGTTCGGCACCAGAATGGGGCCGGCCCGAAGGCTTCTTTTTATGTTTCGGAGTCGGGCTGGAGGGCGGGGCATCTGAAACTTTGTCGGTGCCGACCTGAGCCAGAGGGCGAAGGGGGTACCGGAGCCTTTGACTTATGTTGACTAGGCACAGGGGGATCTGTACTCCCGGTACGCTGACCCGGAGTGATGTGCTGTTGTTCTTTCATGTTGGAGTAGGCTTCGGATACGGAGATCAGTTCTTCGTCCTCGGCTCCTTCAGCTGGATGGTGGATATCAGAGTCTTCGCCAAAGATATCCGAACGGAGCCGCTGTGATGTTGCATCTCGTGGCGTCGAGCCCGACAATCACGAAGTGTCTTATTCGATCGGAACGATCGACACGTGTCACAGTCTTTTTCGTCATGTTCCGGGGATAAGCAGAGGTTGCACACCTCGTGCAAGTCGGTGCGTGGAAACTTAGCACGACACCCGGGACATAGCTTAAATGGAGTCCGTTCCATCGACTGCCAGCGCGGTCGGCACGGGTAGGCCCGACGGCCTGCCTCGAGTTTCCCGATCGAAGGTTCTTAGTTGAGGCGATGCGCGTTGAATGGGGAACCGCGATCGATAATACCGTCAAGGGTAGTGGATTGCGCGAAGGGGTCCGAAAACAATACCGAACTGGAGCGCAGCAATACACATCGGAACCCGATGGCGGAAAAAAACAATCTAAGGATGGAGTCGATGCCCATGCGCACTATCACCGAAAGGAGGAGTCACCTACCTCGTGACTGGAAAGACTTCTTCGAAGAAAAACAAAGTGCAAACATCCGGACCCAACACTAGATGGCGATCTATGCTAAAGCATATGATCTACAGCTCATATGCCTCGAACATAGGAATTTCTACCGTGGGGGATGTCCTTCATGGACAGACACGGAAGTCCTTTGAGGAGTTGCAGCAAGAGTGTGCAATGCCTCGTTCGCAATTTTATAAATATCTGCAGTTCCGTCATGCCTTCTCGCCATATCTGGCACTCCAGGAGTCCATACCTGAGTTTAGCCCTCTCGAGGCTAAGGTGTTCATGAGAGACTTAGGGGAACACAAGATTGCCAAAATCTAACACACACTAGTCACGAATAGCCATACAACACTATCCAACACACGGGAGGCCTGGCAGGCTGACGTGGGCCCATTGGACGACGAGGACTGGACTGAGGCGCTGGCGAGCCCACGAGGTGCTGCCATAGCAACACGACTCCGATACATACAGTTTAAATACCAACACCAGGTGTATTACACAAGACACCGGCTCTGGCGGGCAGGTCTCATTGCCTCTCCGCTTTGCTTGAGGTGCTGTGCGGCCGAAAGTACTTTCCTTCACACAGTATGGTCATGTAGATCACTTTCGAAGTTCTGGCATGGCGTTATTACATGTCTGTCGCGGGTTTTGGGTTGGGACGTCCCCCACTCATCAGACTGACCCTCTTACATATCACTGATGACATTGGGGGGGGTGGGGGGGGGAGGGGACATCTACAAACACCACCTACTGTTGCTGGGCCTCACACTCGCAAAGTGAGACATTGCGAAAAAATGGAAAGACACCTCCCCGCCCTCTTTTAGGGTTTGGAAAAAGGGCCTGGATTTCTGTATAGGGCTGGAGATACCCATCTTTGCTGCTCGGGGCTGCCCTCTGAAACATCCGAAGATATGGAAGAGATGGGCAGACTTCCGGGGATTTACTTAGAGCCTATTCCTGATCCAACTACAGATTGATTTGAACATAGTTGCTATGTGGTGGGATATACAGATTGTAGTAATGTGGACTCTGCAGTTATGGACTGACCTTACATGCTTTATACTTTATAGTGGATTAATGACACTTCAGTTAATTGTTATTGTAACAAGTTATGCACATGATCCTCCCTTTTATAGCTTGATACAAAATGTCGACATCATTAATTGTTTTATGTACTCATCGCCGCTTTGGTGTAACGCCCCGACAGGCGTCTCTTGGCTGTTGACAATAAAATTTTGTTGTGAAAAAATATTTGGATATTATTTTAGAAAACATGCCTGCTCCAACAAAGACTTATCAGGCTGTAATATTTGGGCATAGTGGATCATCTTTTTAAATATTGGTTTCATAATGGACCGCTTCCAACTTTTGGGACATTTCACTTGCTAATTTCCATTAGGAACTGTGAAAAAGAACTTGGCCCACCAATCTATATTAGATTTTATTATTATCGCTGGAAGGTCATCAGGACCTGCAGCTCAGGTAAGGTTCAGCAATGATATTGGGTATCTTTATAGAAGCAACCGAATAGAATGATTTAATCTCATAGTAAATTTCAAAGGAATCCCCTAAAATCTCTATAGAATTACAATATAGATCTCCTCCAGATAACTTACTGAATCTTCCTTGGAAATCATGCTTAGGATTTTATCAGGTTTCCTTCCCATACACTGTTGAAAAAGAGTCCAGAATTTCTTAGTGACTGGAGGAGATGACAGAACTCATATTATCCCCGTCGGATCTCCTTAGAATGACAGATTTTTCTTTTTCATAAGAACCTCAAATTTTGACTTCAGTGATTTCCGTGCTTGCTTTTATTCCTTTGGTTCCCCTATCTTTAAAATGATACAATCTACATCAAGCTATCCCCTAGGTTTACTTTGACTGATTGGGGTTCATTTTTGATTCTGTTCTTACCATAATTATCTGATACCCCACCTTAAAAAAATCTCATTATGTTGAAATTTCGATAGTGCTAGTTGTTTTTCCATTTACCCTGGTTGTCAATCTCTTTGGCAATTCCATATCCAATGAAAGCACCTTCTGTTGAACAGTTCTCATGAAGCACAAAGGTTATACATAGCGGACAGTGATCACAGCCACCATTTTGCAAAATTTCCATTAATAAAGGTTTGTGCAGCTAGAAAACAAGAGGGAACACGCCCATTTAAGCAAAACAGACATCAAGATGAAATAAACATTAACATTTTATGAGCCCAACTTGTGTCTTTACATTTCGAAAATATAGCTGCTGGGAAATTATATACTGTAAGAAGAGTGTTATACGTCGCACTCTAATATTGGGTGATTTTAACCTCTGTTTAAATCCTACATTCATGTCAGCAGGATAAATGGGGGGCGTGGCCAAGATGAGGGCTGCATCGGACGTGCTTTAGTGAGCTCCAAGGCTGGCCCGTACAAAATCCTCCTTTAATCCTCCTCATCCAGCCGCACTTTAGTGATAGCTGCTGCCCAGTTTGCCTATACTGTTGCGGGCTACGAACTGAAGTGTTGAGAAGCGAGCGCCGCCATTGCCCAGATGAGTTGGCAGCAAGCGGCAGGGACCAGAGGTGAGGTCTAGGGCGGGGCCTTCGACGAAGCGACCATGAAGTCACGCAGGGAGCGCGACATGCAGCCACCGACAAGGGCAGGAGTGGATGACCCCATTCTCACTGTTCATTGTGTGCTGTCCCGGATGACTGACCGCTGCCCACTCAGTGAGGGCTCATCTACTCACTCACACTCAGAGAGCACTTGCAAAAACGCACTGCACACAGCGGGCCCCTCGGAAGAGAGGAAGGCGGACGGGAGCTCTTTCTGCAGTCCCTTCTGGAGTTTCCAGCCACCGGACTGCCGATCCCTGAGCGGATGCTCCTTTGCTGGCCGTGACTCCAAGCTCTGGTTGGCATGGCAGGGGCGCACTACACAAAGAGGACGCCCCTGCGCAACTCCTCATGTATACCAGAGGCCCTGATGCAACACGGTGCAGAACCACCCCAGAGCAACTGCTGAACGAGCCCTGGCCTCTGCGGAGTAAGAGACAAGAGTAATTGGCAGTGGTGGCTCCGCAGCGTCTCCGACATGCACAGTAGGAGAAATAATTAACCAGCAGGCCCGAGGGAAACGTATGGCGCTGGGCGGCTCAGGAATGCAAATGAATGAGGATGCCGCTGTGAATTCTTTAGTATAGTATTCCTCATTTTTGGCACCACGAGACTTGTGCTTTGCTTCCTGAGCCTACCAGCGCTCTGTGCCTGTCCTGCTTTGCACCAATCAGGCCTTGGTCCTGCTGAGTGCTGCGTGGTCTCCGAGCCTCCAAACTCAACTCCTCCAGGGACCTAAATTGCATGGACCGGACTGTGGCTGTGCCACAGGAGGAGCAACCTGCTCACGCCTTACCAAATGTTGAGACTGTATAATGTGTAGCTATACTATTGGACATGGCCTGCCTCCGCCGAATGCCTGATTACCCTGAACTTTGCTCATTGAAGTGGCAGTGCGGCATCAAGGAACTCTGCACCAGCTGCTCCCAGCTGCAGGTGCGCGCTCCGCACAACGATCTTGCTCTCACGAGCCCATATGGTGCCCCGGACTCCACTACTGGAACAAAAGGGGAATGTCTGCCGCAACCTCTTCAGCTAGACTTAACCATTGTTACATGTAACACCCTGGAATCTTGCAAACTTCACTCCCTGACCAAGGGGGTACGGCATGGGGTGAGATGCCAACGGTTCTAGCCGTGACTGACGACATCCTGGGACTACACATTGGAGAACAGATATTGGAGCTCCACTACCTACTCTCCTACTACAGGGACATGAGTGTGTGCTACAGTAGGATACGATGACTACAAATCTACTTTCTCTTCCGTTCTGCTACAGGGGTCACGCTGTGACTAAATAATGATGGTGAAACCGAAGACCACCAAGCCTTTGCCCCAGGGTCCTAACAATGCACCGCCGTCCAGACCCTAGATACTCAGGCTATCCTGGACACAATCATTGAGGGAGGCCAGGATTGAGAGTCTCTCTGGATGTGAATCTGCTGAGAACTGACAATCGTAAGTTGGGTGACCGGGTGGATGAGGCGGAGTCCACCTAGACTGTGATGAGACCCATGGTACAGAAGCTTCAGGCACAGCTCAAAACGATGGGAGAGGAGGTGGCCTCTCTACACCGCAGAGCGGAGGACACCAAGGGGCGCAATAATGTCTGCTTACTGGGATTCCCTGAATGACCCGAGGGCCCCAGTGTGGAACTGTTTTTCGAAACTGGGCGGACGGAGACAGTACTGGCAGACAAAGTGCTTACAATTTGCTCTATAAAGAGGGCACATCAAATACTAGGCAAACCCCCTGCACCCAGTACCCTACCATGTACCATTATTGCTCAACTTCTAAATTATCAAGACCGTGATTTGCTGTTACAACAGTTCTGAGCGAAGGGCCCCTGGCAGTAGATCATGGCGTACCCAGACTACACAGTAGAGGTGCAGCGACTCCGTGGCTCCTATGGAAGGGTCAAACAACGCTTCCGAGAGCTGAACTTTAAGTACACGCTTCTATTTCCAGTGAAACTCAGAATGGTCGGAGAGGCAACCCACATAGTCTCCAACCCGGAAGACGTGTGGACCTGGCTACATGCCACGGTATGACTCAAGCCTCTCCAGAGTACTCAAGGTCCGGGGAGTGGTTGGTCCCCCGATGAAAGCGGAGATTCATCAAAATGAGACTATCCCGGGATCAAGTGGCAGCGGAGCAGGCGCGGTTGGTGATGGAGGCCTTGCAGCACAACACAAACTCCTTTGCTCTTTTGCGTACCGAGAGCCCATAGGAGTCTGGCTCGGTCACAGGTGGTTTTGTATCATCGAAGGCTGGAGTCTATAAGGGCTCGAAAATTAACCCATGGTCAGTATATTACTTGTAGTACTGCCTCACTGGGCCCAGCAAGAACGAACCTTCGCACTTTGACTGCTAGCACACCTGGACATTTCTAAGGTAAGCTGTCAAGTTTGGGAGGGCTGAATGCTGAATTCTCCAAATCGGGATTAAGCAATGGGGACAGTGGACACTTGTACTTCAACGCACCACAGAGACTCCAAAGTGGACATGTCTTGGCTGATAAATAGTTCCTTAAATTAATAGTTTTTAATTAGGGGCGTTTGGCCGGGGACTCTAATGTCACCTGACCTTGGGGGAACACAATTGGAGCGTTACGTTTATTGTTTCATGCTGGTTTATATGGAGTCTTTGTATATATACCGACCTACGTGGAGTGCGTATTGGTGGGAGGGAGGGTTGCACTACCCTAACGTCACCTTGAGATCGCAGCTCATCACCTGACACACCATCATCCTACACTATGGGGACACACACAATCATACGCCACAATATAATGTGGTAACCTGGAAAGTGCGCGGGATGGCAACTCCTACTCAACAGTATTGAATTTATGCCTACCTTAACCGTCGCCACACACATATTGCCATGCTGCAAGAAACGCATCTCACAGCCACAGAACTCCAGAAGGGCCATGTGAAATTGCGAGGACAGGTCTATGGCTCGTCCTGGTCGGCTTATGCATGTGATTCTCCAATTTGGATTGCACCAGGGTTCCCATATGTGGTGGATCGTAACAGCGCGGATGTTGGAGGAAGACATGTGGTACTAGAGGGACACTTGGATGGGGTTCAGATAACACTTGTATGGGTTTTATGCACCCAATTCCAATCAATCAGAAATCTTTGATACACTCACTCCTGCGCTACTCCAGGATCCCACAGAACTGGGTATCTGGGGTGGGGACTTTGATCGTGTGCCAGATGTGGTTTGGGACCGTTCTCTTCCTCCTTTGCAGAATGCGGTGGGTATCAGGACGACTCACCACTTCCATAATTAGCTGACACGAAGGCGCTTATACGATGTGTGGCACCTGGGACACTCGTCAAACCGCGAATATTCATTTTATTATTCGGTTCATGACTTCCATACCAGGCTGGATCTGATTCCTTATACCGACCAGCTGGGTCTACCGATTACCCAGTCGAAGTATCTAGCCCGCACTCTTTCAGACCACTGTCTGCTGCAAATTGTTCTAGAATGGAGAAGGCCACGCCCGCGAATGCCTACCTGAAGGCTTAAGACCAAAACGCTATTTGATCCCAGTTTTCAAGATGATCTTTCTAAATTAATCACTCAATTCTTTGACCACTTTGATCCACCCCCCTTAGGGCTATAGAATGGGATGCACACAAAATAGTGGTACAGGGTCTTTGCATGGCGATGTGTACTACAGGAGGAATTACAAACGGTGGAGGGCAGTGGCTACTCGCTAGATAGGGGTTGAGTGTCTCCGACACCTGTGGGTGCAGTATAGGGAGGCGGAAACACAACTGGGTCGGCATGATTATAAACATCGCCTGGCCATGTTACATGCGGAAGGTGATCGAAAGGGCAGACTATTGGCATGGTTGGTTAAGGAAGACCAACAACGCACCTCAATTGGAGCCATTAGACCCGATGACTGCTCGGTGGCCTCAATGCAAGCTGACAACGATGCATTTCGAGATTATTACCGCACTCTGTATGGTGTTGCGGATACCCCTGACCCATTATAAGGATTCCCCTGATCCGTTACATGGATTAATGAATGGACTGCCATTGCCTTGCCTGTCCCCACTCCAAAAAGCCACCTGAAAGAGACCATCTGATTGGAAGAGAGCAGAGCAGCCATAGCCCAAATAGCCTGAAATAAAACTCCAGGCGTGGATTGGCTGCCAGTTGAATACGATGCCACATTTTTCTCCCTACTTACCCAGCGTGTCCTAGATGTGTTCAATAAAGCCAAATCAAGTGGTCAGTTCCCAGACTCACGAAACGTTGACCGTAGTTCTAGCCAAGCCGGGACATGATCCTTGGATGTACATTCAGACCATCCGTTGTCCCTCCTTAACCTGGACTGTAAAGTCTTAGGAAAGGTGCTTGCGAACGGACTGCTCCCACTGATCGGCACACTGGTGTACAATGATCATTCAGGATTTGTACTGGGACGTGGAAACTTCCTCATTATCCGGTGGCTCTTGCAGATTGTCCACGACACCCCCGGAGGCATATGACAGGGTGGCGGTGTCTTTTGACACTGAGAAAGCTTTCGACTCGGAGTTGGGAATTCTTATTGGAAACTCTGAAGCGTATGGGGTTAGTATCTACTATACCAAAATGAGGTATAGTGTGCACAGAGTCCAGTGGAACCTCAAAGATAGGCTGGGGTAAAAGTAGATAGCACCTTACTCTCTATTTGTGGTAGTGTGGGCGAGCAGTAAGGCTTTATCAGAGGGTAGTGTTAAGCATTTGTTGTACACACTCAATCAGCAAATGATGTCACACACTCAAAGACTGAACTCAGACCAATTTGTTTGTATCAAAAATATTATTTAGTTATTTTATTTCTAGAACCAAGCCAAGCCTGGTGCAGCTAAGTGAAATAATACTTTGCAAAATCTTATGCAATGTTTTACACTTTAATGCAGGTTCAAATGCAGTTGCTTGAATTACAGGTAAATCAATATTTCGAAATTACTTTTCAGTAACTTTACAGATTACTTTGTACGTTACTTTAGATTACTTTTTAAGTTACTTTTTCTACTCTAGATATCACACTGGGACATTTCCAAGAGAACAGGTAAGTAAATCAGTTTTTGTACATTTGCAGTTTCAGTGTTTCATACAAACAAACTTCACACTTCGAAGAATTGTCAAGGAAAAGTAGTCAATGCAATCCTATGGAAGGAAATGAAGTTAACGGTTTGCAGGCAAGTACTTATTTGTGGGAGTTGGTAGTCTGGGGTGAGAACCAGGGTTCCCCCAGGCTAGAGGATACACTCTCAGAACACCCTCAACGGCACTAGGGTGGCCGGATGCAGAGTGCTGAGGCCCAATGTTCTCCAAAGGTGGATAGGGGGACTCCGGTTGGTGGCTGCTCACGAGCAGGCCACAAGGTTGTGGGAGCAAAGCTCCTGGTGTTAGGGTCAGGGCAAAGGGGGATCTAAGTTAGCACCCAAAGTACACCCGCAGCGGCGGCTGGGTGCAGGGTGCTGTTGTGGCACTTCTGGGAGGAACCAACAGCTGGGCAGGTAAGTTGGAGGGCTCGGGACGTAAATGCAGCTCGGGTTCTCTTCTACAGGGTGCCTGGATTCAGGGGTGTCTTGAGGTCGGATTTCACCTTACCGGGCCACTCGCGGTGGGGGGGGGGGGTCTCCGTGCAGAGGCTGCAGGCGACGTCAGGGAGTCCTGGATGGTCAACCCACGGTGGACTCGGAGTCTGGAGCGCTGGGGGACCTCGCGGAGACCAGTGGGCCACCCGGATTCAGGCCTTAGGCGTCTGGTGCAGTGGTGGTTCCAGGCGTCAGGTTTCTTTGTCCTCGGCAGGCTCAGAGTCTGTCTTGGGAGTTTCTTTTAAACAGAGCTGCTGTTCACAGGAGATCCGGTCTTGTTGAAGGCAATTAGTCCTCTGAGGGTTCTGGAGGTCGCTGGCTGCAGGATCTCTGGAAACTGAAGACAGGCGGGTACAACTGGGGCCAAGTCAGTTCTTCTCTGCAGTCTCTTCTGTGGGCGTCTTCTTTCGTCCTTCTTAGGTTGCAGGAATCTGTCTTCTTGGTTCAGGCCTGCCCCCTAAATACTGTATTTAGGGGGCGTTTTTGGGTTCTCGAGGTCAGTAGCCGATGGGCTACTGACCTTAGGGTGCTCACCCCACGTGTGGGAGTGGGCACAATCCCTAATCCTGATTGGAGTGCCTGCATCTGCAAGATGGCGGGCACTGAAGAGTGGGCTTCACCTCGCCTCCCCCACCTGAGGGGTGGGGTTGGCAGAGGTGGGCACACCTTCTGGGCTGTGCTAATTTTTCCCGCCTGTCTTCCCGCCGAAAAGGAGGGGAGACAGGAAGGGAGCCTCCTCCTGAAAGAGGAGAGGCTGGGGGTCGCGTTACAAAGGCGCAAGGCCATTGAAGCGCCCCTGCCACAGATGGCTCTTCCTGGCCTGGGGGAGGTGTGACCACCTCCGCCCAGGAAAGGCTTGGTTTCTGGTCTCAGGGAGCGAAGGCTCCAACCCCAAGGGTCCAGAAACATGTCTCGTGGTGGCAGGCTGGTGTGTACCAGTCAGGGAACCCACCAGAGGCTGGTCGTTTTTCAGGGGGCATCTCTAAGATGCCCTCTGAGTGCATTGTATAATAAATCCCTCACTGGCATCAGTGTGGGTTTATTATGCGGAGAAGATTTCTACCAGATTTCAGTGAAGCCATTATGGTGCTGTGGAGTTCGTAATAACAAACTCCCAGACCATATACTCTTTATGGCTTTACTGCACTTACAATGTCTACGAATGGACTTAGACACTGGAGGGGTACAGTGTTCATGCAACTGTACACTCACCAGTGGTATAGTGCACCCACCTAGAAGGTGGTCTTACCTAGACCACAGGCAGTGGGGTTGCAGGCATGGCACACAGGTATGGGTGTAATGTCGACTCTTCACTTTTCTCTGCACCAAAACAGGCAGCCTGCAATGGCAGTGTGTGTGTGTGTGTGTGTAAAGGTACAGTGCCTCTAAGGGTGGCACAATAAGTGCTACAGCCCCAAGACGCCTTTCCCTTGCCACAGTGCCCCTGGTACCCATGGTACCTTTTACAAGGGACTGACATGTGGCCAGAGAGGTGCCAATTGGGGGTACAGGGTACAGTTTTGGTAAAGAATACAGGCCCTGGGAACCGGATTGGCAGGGACCCAGGGCACATCAAGTCAAAGTGCATCAGTAGTCTGGCAAAAAGTGGGGGGGATTACTGCAACAGAAACCCAGCTTCCTACAACGTTCAGACCATCCGTTGTCCCTCCTTAACCTTGACTGTAAAGTCGATTTGATTCAAAAGCTTTATTCGGTATGTATAAAACAACCATAAAAGTGTACATACGTAAAAACTGATTACATTACTCGCAAATAGTATCAAATCAAGATAAAAAAGTAAAGCCGATAACGCTTAACATACACCATGGGGCCAAAGTTAATCACATCTAAAAACACGTAAAATATGTTTTTAAAAAAGGCAATACAATTTCTTAAAGACTGTAAAGTCTTAGGAAAGGAGCTTGCGAACGGACTGCTCCCACTGATGGGCACATTGGTGCACAATGATCATTCAGGGTTCATACCGGGACGTGGAACCTTCCTCATTATCTGGTGGCTCTTGCGGATTGTCCACCACACCCCCGGAGGCATATGACAGGGTGGTGGTGTCTTGACACTGAGAAAGCTTTCGACACCAAGTTGGGAATTCTTATTGGAAACTCTGAAGTGTATGGGGTTCGTATCAAGGTTCCCAAGATGGATTCGTACACTGTACACGAAACAGATGGCTAGAGTGCGGACGGGTAGATTGATATCGGACAGCTTCCCAATCTTGAGAGGCACTAGACAGGGGTGCCTGTTGCCATGGAGCTGTGTACCTGCCATTTACGCCTGCAAGCGCAGGACTGAAGGATTTGAGAACTGGATATCCATCATTCATAATGTGTCACTTTACGCAGACGATGCACTGATCTTCTTGTGCGACATTGGGGCCTCTCTCCTAGGCTTGATGCGCTTATTAGATGACTTCAGACTGGCTCAGGGTAACTAGCCCAAATCATTTCGCACATCATTTGATATGTGGCTCTGCCTTCCCCCATTCAGGATTGCCTCTTTACAATGTCTGAATCGTTGTTTTTGTCTGTGTATTATTGTTTATGTTTTAATGACGTGGTGATATATCCATGCACAGTACATTAATGGACCTGCAGGATAATTTGACAATATCTCCGTTACTTCTTCAAAACAAAAAAGACCCTGTTGTTCTCCAGAAGACCCAATATTAGTTGCATTTAAGTAAATTTATAACCACTAGTAATTTAACATAACCATAAGTGTTATACATGTTTATTGGTGTAACTTGAATCCAATTACATTTCTGGTAAGCCTAGAGGACACGAGGGTTTTAAAAAAAAAAAAATCTTCCTGTATGATTAGGGGGCACATATGTATGGGCCTAAATAAACTCCAGTTTTGAGATGTCTTCTCACAACTAGGTTTCCTGGAAACAAATTACAACTTTATAAAAACGTTTTTTAAGAACAAATACATTACTGGAGAATAGCTTCAAGTTGTGTGAAGACCCAGAAACCTAGTCCACCTCACTTAAGCAAGATATATTACATTTGGGGCCCAATCTGAGCTCAAAGGTGCACACACATTTCCCAAAAAGGATTATACCTCTGCAATCAGCACTTGGCTTACTCTCCTTTAAAACAATGTACTTTTTTGTTGAAGGAGGGGAAAGTCTATTTAGTGAAGGAAAAGAACACTTGGTGCAAAGTTAATGCAGAATGGTTTAATAAAAATGGCTTACATTGCTTCAATGGCAAATTATTGCAAGGCAATTTCATAGCATTACAATGTGAGTTTCCTTAAAAGTTCAATCACAGCCAGCTGGATAAAAAAAAGATGATCACCAGCTGTGTGGAGGGAAAGCACTTTTTTTTTTACTGGAAGCACATAACTTCTGCCCAATCAAAACATGTACCCCTGGCCCACAATATTTGAGCAGAGCCAAAACCCCTCTAGTGATGCTCATATAATTATCTGGTGACAGCTGCGCTGTCAAGTCAGACCACAGAAATGGAGCCATGGTTCTGGATCAAACTGAAATTCGTCAGTTACGTTTACCAACTGAAACCCCGCACCTAACTTGTGCCACCTGACAGGTTCAAAACACCAAGGGGGCGTGGCTTGAGCCGCCGCAAGATGGCCGCAACTGTGAAGCTCCGCGCTTCGGCTGAGACCGTTTCCATACCGGAGCGGCAGTTTTCTACTTTTGACCCCATGAACTGAGGAATATTGGAGCGCTGGCGCGGGGGCACAGGTAGCTGTTCTTTTTTCTGTGCTTTATCCAGTTTTTTTGCCCATTTTCCCCCGCGTCGCGTTCTCTTCACGAACGCTGGTTCCGGCCGCCATTTTGTATGCAGTGGGAGGCGATGGTGTACGTCAGCGGTGAACAGCAGCAGTCTGCCTAGCCTTCTGCAATGCCTTGGTTTTAGGTACAAACTGCTTTTTTATGCGTTTTGGGCATTTTCTTCAGCGCATTCCTGCTTCTCTACATTAGTGTGGCTCTTCACCTGTTAAATGGAGGGGAGAGGTCTGTGAACAACTATAATTGGGACTTGTTATCACACAATTTTCTTCTTGCTTGCCAGCTATACTGGAGGTTGTGGCAACACAGTGATATTTCTCCTTTTGCGTATTTATGGAGCCTTCCTCCCTTCCTAACCAGAAGGGTACCTCTGCAAATATGTCTTGCCTTCGCAAAGACCCTCCTACTGCTGCTTCAAAGCATCAAAAGTAGGAACCCAGCTCACCTACAAAATCTCCACTACCCATCACGCTAGAGGACCTTATGAAGGAAATTAAACTTATGAAACCTTTCATTCTTGATACCAACGCTAACCTTCAGAGGCTTGAAGAGAAATGGTCCAACCTAGAATCAAGGGCATCGGTGGTGGAGCAGAGGATCAGTGACGCTCAAGACGTTCTCCCAAGGGTTGAAGCTATGTCTAAAGAAATAGCCCTTCTCAAACAGAAGACGGAGGACCTGAAAATCGCAACCGACGCAATAATCTTAGAATTTACGGTATTCCTGAAGGGGAGGAGGGTTCCGATATGCTCACCTTTCTCAAACTCCATATACCCAAAATTGTTGGCCTCAAGGAGAATACCTCACTTAACCTGCAACAAGCCCATCGTATTGGTCCCAGGATTGGTGGGTCTCCCTCTACATCGTCAGTCAATCGCCCTAGAGGGATTATCGTCCTTTTTTTGGAATATACTGAGTTGTTAATGGACCTGTCTGCGGCTAAGCAGAGAAAGCAGATGTTGTGGTGTGGCCAAAAAATCTCTCTCTTTCAGGTCATGTCCCGTGCTACCCCTGCTCGACGTAATGAGTTCCTTTCATTTCACCCTGCTCTTCATTCCATGAACGCCAGATATGGTCTTGTTCATCCTGGTTTTTTTAAAGTTACTTACAAGGAAAGGTCTTACTCCTTTGACCGCCCAGAGGACTTAAGACAGTTTATTCTTCGTCACAAAAGAGAGGAAATGGAGCAGGGGAAAACGTGAACACTGACTGCTCCACCATGTTATACTTCTCTTTGCTTAGTTCTGAATACTGATTGCTCCGCTAAGTTTTAGCTCATTTTTGGCTTAATCTTTTTCAATTTACAGGTTTTTGGGGGTTTTTGCCTTATTTCATTTCTGTTGTTATCCGTGTGTTTTATCTGCGTTTGTTTTATATTCATCTTTTCAATGGTTATCATTTGACCCCTCAAACTATTGGCTTTTTAATGATTGTCTGGTTTTCTTTCTCCACAGATATACCTTGTCTAGTTTGGATTCCCCTCCCTAATGTTTTCTCCTCATGGTGCCTTTCCTTCTACTCCCATTGTTTATGGTTCTTCGTGTATTGGTAAGTGTTTCTTTTCCCTTAAATGCATGAACACTACTTATATCTTTCTTTTAGATCTCTCGCTTCATGTTATTCAGTCCCACTAGGTTGTTCTTTGACGGTCGCTCCTTACTATATATTTTTTTTTTCCTTTACTCTTTTTTTGGTCTTTGTCGTTTCTCCTTGACTTCGCTGTGTCTCGTCTGTCTTCTCTTCGCGGTTCCGCGCTATGTTACTCTTTTTTCTCTGGCAATATGCTCTGTTCTTTTTGACTGAAGCCCCTCAGCTTCTGGTCAACTTTTCTTCCTCTACCATTTATCCCTTTCAGTTTCTCTCCTTCTTTCTCCTTCCTTTCTTTTCTGTTTTTCTCTATATTCTCTAAATTTCTTCAGCATACCTTCTCTGAGTACTTCCATCTTTTTCTTCTTTCTGGTTTATTACTATCCCTTTTTCCTATTGGTTTCTAATACTCACTTTCCTGCATATTGTTCTACAAGTTTTCATATGTTGTAATCTCAGTTTTATCAGTTCTAAAATGCATATGTTGTTGCTTGATGTTTTCTTCTTTTTATCATGACTGATAATGTTCGCATAGTTTCATGGAATGTGAAAGGACTGCGTAATCCAGTTAAGAAACAGAGGGTACTTACCCATTTATCTATGCTGCAATGTAAAATAGCATTGCTCCAAGAGACTCACCTTAATGATAATGACATCAATTCTCTCAAAAAGCAATGGGTAGGTCATGTTTATTGTTCTCCGGCTAAGGACAGGAAAAATGGAGTGGTGACTATTTCATAAGTCCCTTTTTCTTGTTCTAGAGGAGGAGGAGAAGGATGTTGATGGTAGACGGCTCCTTCTACATCTCACTATAAATGGTTCCCCTATCTCTCTTCTTAACATATACGGCCCCACTGGCGTTGATTCACAATTTTGGCAGACCATGTCACATACCCTTCATTCATGCCCTGACGCTAATCTATTGGTGGGTGGGGATTGCAATCAGGTCATGGATCTCTTCACGGATCGAAAGTCCAATGCTAGATATATTCCCAATAAAATGCAAAAAACTTTTACGAGTACAATACGCTCGAGGGGTTTGGTGGATACATGGAGGATATTTCATCCAGACACTTTAGAATTCACTTTTTACTCCCTTACCCACAACTCTTCATCTAGAATAGATTATATTTTTTTGAGCCCTCATCTCCTCCCCAATCTAATCAATGCTGAAATTGGGTCCATTCTTATTTCCGACCATGCCCCGGTTCCGATTAATTTAGATCTCCCTTCCGAGCCCTCCAAGCCTCGCAGATGGCGTTTCAATACTTACTTAAGGATCATACTTTTTTGGAGCATTTTAAAGAGTTTTTGTCAGATTTCTTCATTAGAAATGCTAATCCTGATATCCCTTTCCACACTATCTGGGATGCCTTTAAGGCGACAGCCAGAGGTTTCATTATTGATTATGTTGCGGTTAAAAAGAAACAATGCATCAAGGACTCAGCTTCCTTATTAGCCTCCATTAAGCAACTTGAACATGCCTACTTTTCTTCTAATAATGAAGATACACTTAGGAAACTAATCCAGGCTAAATTGTGTTTTAATAGAAAAATCGACGGAGGAGGCTTCTGGGGCCCTACTTAAAGTCAACTCTAAATTTTATGGTGGTCGCAACAGAGCTGGTAAACTACTTGCGAACTACTTGAAGGTAAATCCCCAAAGATCTAAAATAGTTAATATCATAGATGATAGCGGTGTTAATCATTTCAAGGACGAGGAAATATTAAATTGCTTTACGGATTTTTATAAGACACTATACACTCCTGAATCTTCTCCCTCTGACACGGCACTGGATTCTTTTTTTGAAGCGCTACCTCCACGTTCTTCCTTCTCTCCCGATAGGTCTTTTTCTAAAAAAAAAAGAGCAATCTCTTTCTGAACTTAAGTCAGCCCTAGCTCAATTACCGAAGGAGAAATCCCCCGGCCCGGACGGTTTCACTGCTGAGTTTTATTCATGCTTCTCCCAGATTCTTCTTCCTTACCTTTTATCTCTATTCCAACATTTTATTTCTCATAAGGAGGCTCGTGGTTCCTTTCTTGAAGCCATGATTTGTTTAATTCCTAAGAAGGACAAAGATCCCTCTTCTTGTGCTAATTACCGCCCAATTTCTTTAATTAACTTAGACCAAGATCTTTGCTAAAGTTCTCGCTCTTTGTATTAATAAAGTTATTCCTGACTTGATTGGCTATGAACAGACAGGGTTTGTCAAAGGTAGAACGCTTGCGGATAATTCTAGAACCTTTTTAAATATTATACATATTGCTTCTAAAAGTTCCTCTCCTGTTGCAGCTATCACCCTGGACACGGAGAAAGCTTTTGACCGCATTCACTGGCTTTTTATGATGCGTGCACTCAAGTGGCACGGTTTTGGTCCTGTTATTTTATCTCTTATTAACTTGTTATATTCTTCCCCTACTACCTCGGTTTTTGTTAATGGATTTCAATCTCCCTATTTTACTCTTCAGCGAGGCACTCGCCAAGGTTGTCCTCTATCACCTTTGCTTTTAATTTTATCTCTTGAACCTTTTCTTCACTCCCCAAGACACACTTCTGCTTTTCGGGGCTTTACACACAAATCAATTGAAATCAAGTTCACTGCGTATGCAGACGATATTTTGTTATATCTCTCTGATCCTTCTACTTCTTTACCCGCTTTCATAGATCTTTTAGCTTCTTATGCTGCTCTGTCCGGATACAAGTTATATTTTTCTAAATCCGAAGTCCTTCCATTAAATAAGTATTGTCTAAGCAGTATGTTCGAAGGGACAGATTTCAAATGGGACAGATTTCAAATGGAACACCAATTGTATTACATGTCTGGGGATAAAATATTACTCTTCAGTTGCTAGAACAGTTCAACTTAATCTGGATGATGTTCTATTAAAGATATCTGGCATGGCAGAGAAATGGTCTCCTGTATTCTGGTCTTGGTGGGGCAGGCTTGACACCTCCAAAATGATGATGCTTCCAGTTATTAATTTTTATTTGTCCATGCTACCAGTACGACTTCCTTTAAAAATCTTTACAGCTCTTAATGGCATTCTGAGTAAATTCCTCTGAAATAATCAGAAAGCTCGTATATCTTTGTCTGCCCCTAAAGATAGGGGAGGGGTTAATTTTCCCAACTTTCGTCAATACCACTCCTTTTTAATTCGTCAGGTTCTGCCATATCTTTCTTCCTCGGACGATCCCCCCGTATCGGTATGGTACAAATTGGAGGAATCCGTTATTCATCCACTTCCCTTCTCCTCATTAGCTAGTTTCACTCATTCTCCTCGCTCAAGTCCCCTACTATTTCACAACTCATATCGACCCTTCATCCGGTTCTTACAAAATCTCTTTCACCTCTACAGATATTTCTGGACTCCTATATGGCATAATAAGTCCATAAAAATTTCTAATCGAACCATCTTTTGGAAGGATTGGGTTGTCAAAGGGATTATCCAAGTTAAACACCTAATGCAGAATATGCAATTTTTGTCTTTCCAGGAAATTCAATCTAAGTTTGGCTTACCTGTTACTACCCTCCTTAAGTTTGAATCTTTAAGACTGATTTTAACTCAACAGTTTTCGCTTATCTCCGAAACTCCCTCTTCTTCATCTGACCCCACGTTAGAACCATTACCTACTTCCCTCTCTGTTCGGGCCTCCCACATATATAAATATCTCCATTTCTCTCTCCCCACCCGCCCCAAAAGCAAAACAAAAATTTTATGGGAAACAGATTTACAGCGTACTCTCTCTACACACATGGAATTCCATTTGGGCTCGGATCCATCACACTTCATGCAATGCTAGCACCACTCAAACTCTCTATTATTTTTACCAGAGATTATTTTTAACTCCATTATCCGTCTCCAAATTTTGCTCCGGCTTATCTCCCAACTGTTGGTCCTGTAGGAATACTCTTGGCACATATATACATTCCTTCTTTCTTTGCCCTAATATTTCCATTTTTTGGACAAATGTATGTAAATCAATTGCCTCCATTTGCTCCACCAATTTCCCCTTTGATATATACTCCATATTTCTGGGTAGTAATCCCATACATTGGCTGGGAGCTCATAAATTGGGCTCATTTGTAGATTTGTTAATGGATATTGACTTTCAAGTAATTACATCTAATTGGAAGGACGCCTCCAAGGTCTCCTTTTCTGCTTGGTGGAACCTTCTATGCTACCATCACAGGCTAGATAGAGCCTCTGTAACCATTTCGCTGCAACTTCTTCCAAAAGAAGCCTTTTGGTCTCCACTTACTAACTACATATCCTCCTCTGCATTACGTACCAAAGACAGTAACTTTGTGTTTCAACCGCCGTGAGTATTGTGTTCAATCCTTTTCACATTGTTTATATTTTATGGATAGTATATTGTTCTCTGCGATTTTATATTGTTCATTAATGGAAAGTCTTATTAGATTATTTGTTAAGGTTGTCGATTCCTTTTATCTTCCTTTTTCTCTTTCCTTCTCTTTTTCTCCCTTTTTCTCCTTCTTTCATCCCCTATCTAAACTTAAAAAATGCTAATCTATTATGGTACACATTTGTTTAACTCGGTTCTTAACATTGGTTTTTGTTCTTGATAATGTATGAAATATCAAGCTTTCATCCTTTGTTTTTCATGTATATTTTTTGTTACCCTTTGTACTTTTTATGATTATTATTATTCTGTACCTTATTCTTTACTTGTTTCAATAAAGCTTTCTAAACTTAAAAACACCAAATTCCCAACGATGCAAAGAAAAGAGCTATCAAGAAAGCAACTTAAAAGGCACGGTCAGGTATGGAGTAAGATGTGTGCTTAAGTAACCATAACTGGCAAATTTCAGTGGATTTGTGCTTTGACCCAGAACCCTAACTCTGTTTTAACTGTGGTTTTTCAGCTAATGAAAATTAATTTTATATAAGTGTGTGTGTGTGTGATGTCAAACATGTCATGAGTGATGTAATATGTGAGGTCATAAGCAGTTCATGGCGGGCGCAAGTTATAGTTAGCTCTGCTAACTATAACTGGTAAATTTCAGTGATTTTTCGAGTTCAAAATGTTAACATTGTCACTGACATTTACTAAACTAGGACGTCACTTTAACCTTTGTTTTTATAAATGAATTTCTCTGGGGGTATTTTCAATGTAAATTTATTACTATACGTAAAGACAACCCTGCAAGCAACCCCCTCCCCCCCCCAAAAACACCACCACAGGCAACTAATCCCATGCTTCCCCTGCCGTCAGGTCCTATGGACAGACCCCCAGGGGTTGGCCACAGGGGCTTGGCCTGCTGCCAGGCCCTTTGTCCAACCTCCCAACCCCACGCCGCCCGCAGCCTTTGGCATGCATAGTGTAGGGTTGCCATTGGACCCCAGGGACCCCATCCTCCGAGGCCAAAAGATGTATTAAGAGGAAGGGGTGTGCAGCCCCTGTCCATGAGCCTTCTTGGGCCCCGGGGACTACAACCCCTGGGGCCTAAATCTAATGGAAGGGAGGCTTTCAGCCCCCCTCCCCGAGCCTAATAAGGCCAGGGACTCCATCCCCTGGGCCTGAATACAATCAAAAAAGGGGGGGGGGTCCTGCATGGCCCCCTCCCAAAGCCTTATTAGGCCCCAGGAGCCCCATCCCCTGGGGCCGTAGTTTATTAAAAAGGGGAGGTGGGCCCGCACAGCCCCCCTCCCCAAGCAATAATAAGCCCTGGGGATCCCATCCCTTGGGACTGTACCTTATTTAAAAAGGTTGCCTTCGGGCTTGGTGTACCCCATCCTCCGAGGCCAAAACATATATATATTATGGAGAGAGGGGCACGCAGCACCCTTCCTCGAGCCCTAATAGGCCCTAGGGACCCCAACCACTGGGGCCAAGATCGAATTGGGGGTGGGGAGCAACCCCCCAGCAAAAACACATAGCAACTAAGGTAACATGCATACTGAGACCTGAAGCGGAGCACAAGAAAGACAAGTTTGTAATCCTTTGATACTTCAACTACGAGAAGGCACCAAAGCATGACAAATAATTTTACAAATCCTAGCGTCACCTACATATAAAAAAAGAAAAACAAAAAAGCTGTTACTGAGGATGTGCTGCACCAGACTGAGAAGAAAAGAACTCCCACCTCAGCATCTTTGCATTGTACTGCATACAATTGTGAAATTTTGTGAATTAGTGAAAGATGTATAGCATGTGCGACTAACTAGAAGGATATCCTGAAAGTAAGGCCAGGCAAGGAGGCTGGAGAAAAGCCAAGCTTTCAGGGCTTTGCGGAAGGTCGAAGGCACAGAATGATTCGGGTAACATGGTGGTGGTGTGTGGGTGGTTAGGGTGTGTGTGGGTGGTTGGGGTGTGTGTGGGTGGTTGGGGTGTGTGTGTGTGGGTGGTTGGGGTGTGTGTGTGTGGGTGGTTGGGGTGTGTGTGTGGGTGGGTGGTTGGGGTGTGTGTGTGGGTGGTTGGGGTGTGTGTGTGGGTGGGTGGTTGGGGTGTGTGTGTGGGTGGTTGGGGTGTGTGTGTGTGTGGGTGGTTGGGGTGTGTGTGTGTGGGTGGTTGGGGTGTGTGTGGGTGGTTGGGGTGTGTGTGGGTGGTTGGGGTGTGTGTGTGTGGGTGGTTGGGGTGTGTGTGGGTGGTTGGGGTGTGTGTGTGGGTGGGTGGTTGGGGTGTGTGTGTGGGTGGTTGGGGTGTGTGTGTGGGTGGGTGGTTGGGGTGTGTGTGTGGGTGGTTGGGGTGTGTGTGTGTGGGTGGTTGGGGTGTGTGTGTGTGGGTGGTTGGGGTGTGTGTGTGTGGGTGGTTGGGGTGTGTGTGTGTGTGGGTGGTTGGGGTGTGTGTGTGTGGGTGGTTGGGGTGTGTGTGTGTGGGTGGTTGGGGTGTGTGTGTGTGGGTGGTTGGGGTGTGTGTGTGTGGCTGGTTGGGGTGTGTGTGGGGCTGGTTGGGGTGTGTGTGGGGCTGGTTGGGGTGTGTGGGGCTGGTTGGGGTGTGTGGGGCTGGTTGGGGTGTGTGGGGCTGGTTGGGGTGTGTGGGGATGGTTGGGGTGTGTGGGGATGGTTGGGGTGTGTGGGGGTGGTTGGGGTGTGTGGGGGTGGTTGGGGTGTGTGGGGGTGGGGTTGGGGTGTGTGTGTGGGTGGTTGGGGTGTGTGTGTGGGTGGTTGGGGTGTGTGTGTGGGTGGTTGGGGTGTGTGTGTGGGTGGTTGGGGTGTGTGTGTGGGTGGTTGGGGTGTGTGTGTGGGTGGTTGGGGTGTGTGTGTGGGTGGTTGGGGTGTGGGTGGTGTGGGTGTGTGTGGTGTGGGTGTGTGTGTGTGTGTGGGGTGTGGGGGGGTGTGTGGGGGGGTGTGTGGGGGGGTGGGGGGTGGTGGGGGGGGGGGGGTGGGTGGGGGGTGGGGGTGTGGGGGTGGGGGGTGGGATGTGGGTGGGGGGGGGGGGTGGGGGGGGGGGGGGTGGGAGGGGGGGGGAGGGAGGGGTGTGGGGGGAGGGGGGTGGGAGGGTGGGGGGAGGGGAGGGGAGGGGGAGGGGAGGGGGTGTGGGGGGAGGGGGTGTGGGGGGGGGGGGGGGGGTGGGAGGGTGGGGGGGAGGGGAGGGGAGGGGGTGTGGGGGGGGTAGGTGTGGGGGGTGAAGGAGTGTGGGGGGTGATGGGAGGGTGGTGTGTGGGGGCGTGAAGGAGTGTGGGGGTGATGGGAGGGTGGTGTGTGGGGGCAAAGGAGTGTGGGGGTGATGGGAGGGTGGTGTGTGGGGGCAAAGGAGTGTGGGGGGTGATGGGAGGGTGGTGTGTGGGGGCAAAGGAGTGTGGGGGTGATGGGAGGGTGGTGTGTGGGGGCAAAGGAGTGTAGGGGGTGATGGGAGGGTGGTGTGTGGGGGCAAAGGAGTGTGGGGGTGATGGGAGGGTGGTGTGTGGGGGCAAAGGAGTGTGGGGGTGATGGGAGGGTGGTGTGTGGGGGCAAAGGAGTGTGGGGGTGATGGGAGGGTGGTGTGTGGGGGCAAAGGAGTGTGGGGGTGATGGGAGGGTGGTGTGTGGGGGCAAAGGAGTGTGGGGGTAATGGGAGGGTGGTGTGTGGGGGTGGCGGTGGTGCAGGGTATGTGGGGTGGTGGGTGGGTGTGTGTGTGTGTGTGGGTGGTTGGGGTGTGTGTGTGTGGGTGGGTGGTTGGGGTGTGTGTGTGTGTGTGGGTGGTTGGGGTGTGTGTGTGTGGGTGGTTGGGGTGTGTGTGTGTGGCTGGTTGGGGTGTGTGTGGGGCTGGTTGGGGTGTGTGGGGCTGGTTGGGGTGTGTGTGGCTGGTTGGGGTGTGTGGGGCTGGTTGGGGTGTGTGGGGATGGTTGGGGTGTGTGGGGGTGGTTGGGGTGTGTGGGGGTGGTTGGGGTGTGTGGGGGTGGTTGGGGTGTGTGGGGGTGGTTGGGGTGTGTGGGGGTGGTTGGGGTGTGTGGGGGTGGTTGGGGTGTGTGGGGGCGGGTGGTTGGGGTGTGTGGGGGCGGGTGGTTGGGGTGTGTGGGGGCGGGTGGTTGGGGTGTGTGGGGGTGGGTGGTTGGGGTGTGTGTGTGGGTGGTTGGGGTGTGTGTGTGGGTGGTTGGGGTGTGTGTGTGGGTGGTTGGGGTGTGTGTGTGGGTGGTTGGGGTGTGGGTGGTGTGGGTGTGTGTGTGGGGGGGGTGTGTGGGTGGGGGGTGTGTGGGGGGGGGTGTGGGGGTGTGTGGGTGGGGGTGTGGGTGGGGGGGGGGGGGGTGGGGGTGTGGGGGTGGGGGGGGGGGGGGGGGGGGGGGGGGGGGTGGGGGGTGGGGGGGGGTGGGGGGGGGGGGGGGGGGGGGGGGGGGTGGGGGGGGGGGGGGGGGGGGGGGGGGGGGGGGGGGGGGGGGGGTGGGGGGGGGGGTGTGGGGGTGGGGGGGGGGGTGGGGGGGGGGGGGGGGGGGGGGGGGGGGGGGGGGGGGGGGGGGGGGGGGGGGGGGGGGGTGGGGGTGGGGGGGGTGTGGGGGGTGGGGGTGTGTGGGGGGGGGGGGTGGGGGGAGGGATGTGGGTGGGGGGAGGGGGGGTGGGAGGGTGGGGGGGAGGGGAGGGGAGGGGGTGTGGGGTGGAGGGGGTGTGGGGGGGGTAGGTGTGGGGGGGTGAAGGAGTGTGGGGGGTGATGGGAGGGTGGTGTGTGGGGGCGTGAAGGAGTGTGGGGGGTGATGGGAGGGTGGTGTGTGGGGGCAAAGGAGTGTGGGGGGTGATGGGAGGGTGGTGTGTGGGGGCAAAGGAGTGTGGGGGTGATGGGAGGGTGGTGTGTGGGGGCAAAGGAGTGTGGGGGTGATGGGAGGGTGGTGTGTGGGGGCAAAGGAGTGTGGGGGTGATGGGAGGGTGGTGTGTGGGGGCAAAGGAGTGTGGGGGTGATGGGAGGGTGGTGTGTGGGGGCAAAGGAGTGGGGGGTGATGGGAGGGTGGTGTGTGGGGGCAAAGGAGTGTGGGGGTGATGGGAGGGTGGTGTGTGGGGGCAAAGGAGTGTGGGGGGTGATGGGAGGGTGGTGTGTGGGGGCAAAGGAGTGTGGGGGTGATGGGAGGGTGGTGTGTGGGGGCAAAGGAGTGTGGGGGTGATGGGAGGGTGGTGTGTGGGGGCAAAGGAGTGTGGGGGGTAATGGGAGCGTGGTGTGTGGGGGTGGCGGTGGTGCAGGGTATGTGGGGTGGTGGGTGGGTGTGTGTGTGTGTGTGGGGTGGGTGGTGTGTGTGTGTGGGGTGGGTGGTGTGTGTGTGTGGGGTGGGTGGTGGTGTGTGTGGGGTGGGTGGTGGTGTGTGTGTGTGGGGTGGGTGGTGGTGTGTGTGTGTGGGGTGGGTGGTGGTGTGTGTGTGTGGGGTGGGTGGGGGTGTGTGTGTGTGGGGGGGCGGCGGCTGTGTGGGGGGGCGGCGGCTGTGTGGGGGGTGGCGGCTGTGTGGGGGGCGGCGGCTGTGTGGGGGGCGGCGGCTGTGTGGGGGGCGGCGGCTGTGTGGGGGGCGGCGGCTGTGTGGGGGGCGGCGGCTGTGTGGGGGGGCGGCGGTGTGGGGGGCGGCGGCTGTGTGGGGGGCGGCGGCTGTGTGGGGGGCGGCGGCTGTGTGGGGGGCGGCGGCTGTGTGGGGGCGGCGGCTGTGTGGGGGGCAACGGCTGTGTGTGGGGGTGGTGGTGGTGGGTGTGTGTGGGGGTGGTGGGTGTGTGTGGGGGTGGTGGGTGTGTGTGGGTGTGTGTGTGTGGGGGTGGTGGTGGGTGTGTGTGGGGGGGGGTGGGGGGGTGTTTGCTCGTTGCATTAGGCATAAAGATAGACTGAAGACCATACATATATCTTATACAAAGGTGACTGGTAGTTTAAACTGAAAACCCAAAACAAAGAAATGTCAACAAAATACAGTGTCATAAAAATGCAGCTAAAAGCGCAACAGTGTGCCACAATATCCTGCAGTGTGTCCTCATCAAGAGGGATCTCTAAGAGATCTGGAATGTTTTCAAGAAATCCATCCCTCCTGCACTGAGTGGTGCTATTGTAGCCTCTGCGTAGATCGGCTAAAGGGGGGAGAGGGATGAAGAAGAGGCGGGGGCCTAATGGAGAGTGGTAGGTAGGCTTTGATCTGAGGTAGTATCCCTACGTTTCAAATGGAATCCCAGTAGCTGCTCCTTCCACTAAAGCACTGAGCACCTTAGAGTCAAGCGGTTTAGGGAATGCTTTTATCGGTGAATGACTACAAACCCTGATGCTGTCTACACTTCTAACCGGAGAAAACTCACGCTGTGGTGGCTGCAGCTCTAGTGGCAAGGCTAGATCAGTTGAGGGAGAAAAGTCCTTGGCCTCAAACGTCCTAAACTGATGGTGAAGCGGAAAGGAGGAGAGGCAAAGCAAATGTGTCACAGCCCTCCTCTGCTTGACTTCCTCCAATGGACTGAGTTTCCCGTTATATATCTGTCCACAACTAAACAGCATATCAATTAGCCTAGCCTTAAAGCCCTGAGAAAGCACTGACAGCATCCATGAGTGTCTGATAACCACACCCTTCCTGTGGACTAGGCCATGCACAGTTGCCAGACTACGTCTCTTTAGAAGCCTGCCCTACACGGAGTCGATCCAGCTAGCATTTTGTAGGTTAAGGCGCAGCCCCTTCTCAGTATATTCCTGGTGTAATAGGACAGAGCTGGAAGGCTAACAGATTGTCTACCTCGTAATTATCAGCTTAATCACTTTCTTTGTGAAGGTCCAAAAACACTAAAGCACTGGGCGAAAAAGGGCATCAAAAAGGAGGACACATTGAGCCCTCCTGGCAGCCAAACTTTTTAGGTCTCGCGTAGCGTTAGCAGCGCGCATGCGCTGCTCTCGCCATGCGAGGGCCTTTTGGAATCAATACGGATTCCAGATGTGCACGCGGAGGGACAGGAGATGTGCACGCGGGGACTGGATGCTTTACTCGCGGCGTGAGACGGACGCACTATATTTTTCACATGGCGCTTTCGCGGCGTGAGACGGAATGGGCTCTCGCTTGTCATGCAAGCGCGCCACTCGCGGGACGCTGCAGCTGCATTCGCGGCCGTGCTGGTTTTCCCTTTCAATGGCGGTCGCTTCACTTTTGCGGCTGCTTGTATAAAAGTCTCCTCACTTCGAGGCCCAGCGCGCGCGCCTCCGGATCAGTGGTTCTCGCGCCCGTCGGCTGATTGCTCGCGGTTCCTCACTGATAAGCCACCCCTTGCAGGATAATTACTGGAGCCCTGCGTGGAAACAACTGATAAAACATCAGATGTGGCAGAGTGCTGCAAGAGGGCCATTGTTGCGCTCCGCTGATAACTCATTCTGTCTTCACCTTGTCCAAATAAACACTCTTCCAATGTACACAGCGACTGAACTGGGCCGTCTCTCTCCACCGGGCAGCGAAGGCCAATTAAGGCCCGGAGCTCACTCAGCGACGGACAGAAACAACACCACAAATGTGTCTAAACGGAATACTGCCTGTAAGCGACACATCTTTCTGCTGTTCTGGTGGCGGTAATCTCAGAGCACGTAATAACCATTTCTGTCGGTAATGACCGAATAGCTCTAACAACTTCCACTGACTCGTTCTTAAGCGAAGAAAATCTAACGTGACGTAACATTATTATTTTATTAATTGACTTCATCGTTTTCAATTGGTCTTTACTATAAGCGTCACCGTAATCAAATTCTGTAGTTAAAAATAATAGTAGTTCTCATGCTTGGACTTGTAAGCTTCTATAATAAGAAAAACGAAACTACAAACCCCAGAATCCCAAGCGGTTAGAAAAGGAAGGGCTTCAGAGAGATGACACCTACATATGTCGCTACAGAACATGCATTATCAAAGAATTTAGAGAGGTAGAGAAATAGACTGATACCGAGATTAAGAAGAGAGAAAGTGTGAGTGTGTGTACAGTGGTTCTTCGCACATCGAGCGAACATAACATTTGCGTGTGAATAACCATACATTTAATGGTGAATGTAATGGTTGCTTGTAAGAACGCCAGCCTGCACAAGAGCTCAAGGGAGGGTGCGCGCGGATGAAGGCGCACAGGTAAGAAAACTTCACTTCAGACTCAAAGACTTTTGGGCGAGATTTCAGATATTTCAGTGCCCAAATGAAAGAATCAGTGCATTCATTTCTAAAGACTGCTTTTGTATTAGTAAAGTTATGTGACAATGTGCTGCTTGGGCAGGAGTCACAGCGCGTGATGTGCTCGTGGGAGCGACGGCGTAGGTGTGTGCCCCCCAGGGCAATCGGGGATGTGCCACAATTTCGCCTTTTTATACCGGTGATTATAATATCACGTACAAAAATTTAGAATGTGTGGGAACTTTCGGAAACAGTTTCTGACCCGAGTGTTTCTCCTGAATTAGTCTCTGCACTGGGGGCTCGAGGGTTACTGCTTAGATGCGTGTCTTTCTCTGTCTTCGCACAGTGCAGGATTGCTTGCCTTTGATTAGTTGCAGGCAATGCTGTTTATGACACTGAGGTTATCTTGCACACAGTGTTGTGCACACACAGCAGCCCTGGCGTTAAGTACCTCAACAGGTGCTGGCATAAAAGAAACCGCTCATTTCAGGCGACCACACGCTAGACTCTTTTATTATGGATTTACATGCTAATTTAGAACTGAAGAAGTTCGAACCCACCGGATGTTCTGCCTTTAAACAATGTCCTTTGAAAATGTTGCACGTTTACAAACATGGCCCCGCCGGGCTCTCCTCCCAACTTGAACTGTGATTTGCTCATTTCGGTGGTTGCTTGTTCTTTTTAAAGGGGTTCATTGATTTCTATTAGTTTAGTGCCTGTGGGTATCAGGAGCAGGCAGATTCTGCAGTTACACCCAGGGTTTGCATTCCTAAACCCTCTGGCTTCCTTGGCAACCCCTTCTCCTGGAGACGTTATCAGAAGACTATCGGGGAATAGTCATACCACATTCCACCCTCAACCAGGGCTGCCTCAAAACCAATAGGGGCGTAAGAAATGTCCATGTGGTGCGGGGGGGAACATTCAGGGGCTCTCATTCAGCCAAGGTCAATGTGTATATGTAGGCTATGAGAGACTCGACCCCTGATTACATTTTGCAGGAGTGGGGGCATTATTTTGTGTTACACGACTGAACACCACTAGTGTAAAAGTGCAGTCACACACCTCACAGTTGGATGCATTCTCAAATTTATACATAAACTCATCCCGAATTAACGATGGGACTGTTAAAAATAAAAATACAGAAGATGTGATGGAGTCAGTAATGGTTTTATTCCAAGTTAAAAAGACAAATATACCTATCATTTGCTAAGATTCATTAAATTAATTTGTCAGCTCTGTTAGGTGCCAGAATTTTACCAAATAGAAGAAACAGGGGAACCCTACTCACTGAGGAACCAGGGTAATAGTTATATAGAAAGGACAGTGGTTCCTGTGGAATAATATAGTGTGTATTTATGATACACAAGCACAATCGCAATATAGAGGGTCAGGTAATGGCAGAGGGCGAAGGACCAGGAAGGAATGTTGTGTCATCCACAGAGATATCGCTCGAGTAAGGGGTTGTCTTTTGTCATCACAGAAAGAACCAATTTTTTCACCCTCAAAGCAGAAATTTTTCAGTCCTTTAGAAAGGCAAGATTAAAACTGTTTTTCAAAGACAAAGAACCCATGACACAAGACTCACCTACAGGACTGCGACCACCTTCCACCTTCTATCCCTCGAATGGCATGATGCCACCTGAATTATTGACTTTTGAGAGGCTGGTCATACAAGGCATTGACAGAATGAAAACAATGAGGACATTTATCCCTTACAATATCACACTATTAGAAAGACAAGCTCTGAAAGCATTAAAAAGTGGTGAGTCCATTATACTGAAACCGGCTGACAAAGCTGGAGGAATTGTGGTACAAGACCGCAAAGATTATGAGACAGAGATCATTAAACAAATCAGTGAGAAAAAACATTACAGGGTACTGCGTACCAACCCACTAACAGATATCCGTAACGAGATTCTACAAGTCACTACCATGGGTAAAGATGCAGGGTATATCTCCAAGAAAGAGTTTGAATTCCTTAATGCAGATAATCCCAGGACCCCAGTACTCTATACCCTACCCAAGGTACATAAAAGCACTACGAGCCCCCCCCGGTCGCCCCATATTATCGGGCTGCGGGTCTATTCTAGAACCCATCGGGCTGTACATAGACCATTTTATCAAAGAATTTGTTCCCTTACAAGAAACATACGTAAAAGACACCATGTACATGATTAACCTTGTAGATGGGATGCCTTTTCATATGGAAACTAACTTGTTAGCGACCTTAGATATTAGCTCGCTATACACCAACATACCTCAGACTGAGAGTATTACAGTTATAGAAAAATTGTTGGAAAGTAGACCCAGACCCATCCAGGTACCCACAACTTTTATCATCACACTATTGCGTATTGCTCTACAGAGCAACTACTTTCTATCAGGTGGAAACTACTACCAGCAGTGCTCCGGCACCAGCATGGGAGCCGTTTTCGCGCCAAATCTAGCAAATATCTACATGGACTATGTGGAGCAAAAATTTGCTTTCAACGTCAACAATGTGTACCGCTCCAACATTAAATGTTGGAAGCTGTACATAGACGACATCTTTTTGATTTGGAGAGGAAGTGAGACAGACTTTAGCAATTTTGTCACGAGGTGTGGCGCCGCGGCCAGGGCGACTGACGCTGGACACTGGGGATCACGGTTCGATCCCTGGCTCCGGCGGCAGGGGTCTGCCCAGCACCATGCGACTCTGGCTCGCTTAATCTTCCCAACGGCCCCCAGCGCCGAGAGACCCCTTCGGGGGTGATTCGTGCGCTATACAAATACTGGACTGACTTACTTACCTTAACACCATCCAGACCCATCTCACATTTACATCTACAGTACACAAATCCACCATCGCATTCCTTGATCTTAACATCAACCATGACAATGGAACACTATACACTTCCCTCTATAGAAAACCCACTGAAAAGAATACTCTTCTTTCATACCAAAGCCAACACCCACGTGCACTAAGAGATGGTCTGCCCTTTGGCCAATTTCTTAGGGTACGCCGCAACTGCACTCTCAAAACAGATTATATGCGAGAAGCTGAGGTACTTAGGACCAAACTAGTCACGAGAGGTTACCGCAACAGACTAGTCAAAAAGTCCCTTAAACGCACCTGGCACTGTCCCAGAGAAGAGCTTCTCAAGACAAACCCGATCTCAACAAGATTGTATGCGTCACTAACTTTGGCACACACACCAATCAAGTCCGCAACCTGATCACGAAAAATTGGAATATAATCCAAAGTATTGATCCCACAATAGATACACCTCTATTTGCTTACAAACGAGGGAAAAATCTAAAAGATCATCTAGTCAGGTCAGCAACAGACAATCACTAGCAGGACTAATACACCGATTAGTGCTTGGGGCCTACCAAAAATGAAAGGGCACCACAAATGTGGAAACTGTTTCCTGCAATTTCACGTTCAATACCAACACATTTGAACATGGAAATGTGAAATACAATTTACAATTCTTTTCTAACTGCAACACAAGGAATGTTGTATATTGCATATGGTGTCCATGTGGCCCCCCCTATATTGGACAAACACAGCAACATGTTAAGGCCCACATTGGCCAACATCGTAGCCGTATACGTAGATCAGTTGAAAATGCACCACTTGTATCTCATTACAACGAGAAAGGTCACACTGCAGAAGAAATAAAGTGGCAAGTGATTGAGATCACCACCCTGCCAGTAAGAGGAGGTGACATCTTACAGTTACTCCAACGCAACGAATGCCGCTGGATAGACAGGGTTAATTCAATAGATGAAGGGCTCAATTCTGCTGAGGAATGGAGGGGGTATGTCACTAAATATCTGTCTGTGATCTAGCTACATTGACCTATATCATGCTTGTATGTCCCTTGGTATTCAACTATGCTTGTTCCAGCAGCTCACTAGGATCCGGTTTCTTGTGACATACAGACTGTATATATCAGATCTACATTCATGTCCACACGCAAGTGACACGTCTGAACCAATCATGTGCTTTGTTGTATAATATGTATACCTGGGTAACTGTACACCAATATGCTATGTGGAGACCTGAGCAACATATATGAGGTCATGCCATTGTATGATTAACAAGTTTTAATAGTGAGATCCACATATGAATACAGTCTGTATTCTGACTTCTGCCATTTCATGTGGTACACATGATATTCACCTTTTCTTTGAGTATTTATTACTGGTACATTTTCAATTGTCAACAGCGCAGCGACACCATCAATGTGCCACACTTCGAAAACTCTTATTTCACTTTCTTAACCTCCTACTGGGGTCTTTTCTTACTTTTTACCATTCACGGAAACCGAGCACCGGATTGCTCGGTGTGGCGGTTCTCTCTAGCTGGGTCTGCAGTTTCCCTTGACTGAAAGGCGGGAAACTCTGTATTTAACATCCACCCTTGGTAAGGATTCTTGTCATTGTACCCGACAAAGCTGACTGAAGCGGCTTTGCAGAACACATACGCGGAGCACTGTCCCGCTTTTTCCAAATATTGAACCTGGTAAGAATTGGCGCGTCTAGGCCCGTTTCCCTTCCCGCTTAGTTCCACTCATGCAACTCACCTCTAATTTTAAATCTCCACAGAAATTCCCAGTGCATTGCCACTGATTACCTACAAAGGGATTCCCCACCGCTACGGCTGTAGCGTAATACTCATATAGCCTCCTTGGCAGACCTACATCATCGGACTGGCAGCCTTCCCTCACATGGAGGTAAGAGCCCCTGGGCCACCAGTACTATATCACACAGAGCATTGTTGTTCACCGACTGGTAACCGCAATATTATTCCTCTTTTCTTCTCACATTCCCAGTACCCGGATGGGTCCTCATGTGAGTAACCTCTTTTCCTTTATTCTTCACGTGTGGCACATCATCTTCATGAGACTGCGCAGTTACATTTTCAGGTACCCTTTCCATCACACGGCCTTTTTATTCATTTTTCGCATTTGTGCCGGTATATGGGCCTTATGTTCTTTTTATTTTATTTTCCCCAATAGATGTCCCTTCATCAATAGTCCTGAAGAGACCCCAAATTGATTAGAGGGTCGAAACGCCGTCGACAAACAGAAGAAGTGAACCATTTCCCAGCGCGTATCACTGTATATAGCTGCTGTTCACATTTTGATAATGGTCGACTTGTACAAATTGTGGAAACCTTGTATATAATACTCACACTGTCACTTATGTTTAGGTTCCCGTTCTCACTTGGGACACAATGCACAAATGTTTCTTTGATTTACAACAATGTATATATCTATTTTTGTTTTGAAAATCTATAAAATATGTTACACTGAAACCATTGTGTAAGTGGTTCCTTCACCCTCTGCCATTACCTGACCCTCTATATTGCGATTGTGCTTGTGTATCATAAATACACACTATATTATTCCACAGGAACCACTGTCCTTTCTATATAAGAATTTTTCCAAATAGCATTAGAAATAGACTTAAAAATATAACGTTATCACAAAAAGCTGGTCAACAACATCTCGGACCCTCTCCAGACCCTCCGAGAGAAGTGGACTGGGGATGGTACAGAAATGGATGACGAGGAATGGCAAGAGGCAGTCTCCTCTCCCAGAGTCGTAGCAATACCAGCTTGTCTCCGCCTCGTCCAGCTAAACCTTCTCCACCGTATTTATATAACGGGACCCCAGCTGGTACAAATGGGAAGGGTGGGGGAGGGCACCTGCAGGCGGGGATGTGGCCAGCTGGGAACCTTTTTCCACATCATTTGGGAATGTACCCAGATCCAACCTTACTGGCGTGACATTCATGACATCATTAACACTGTTTTATCTGTGCAGCTCCGTGTGGAGGCCCGTAGGTGTCTCCTCAACATCTGGGAACCAAGTAATTTAAATGTTTGTTTGACGCAGTGGGTAACGCTGGGGCTAATGTTGGCCAAGAGGAATATTGCCCAACGGTGGGGGGCGTGAGCCCCGCCCACGGCACAAGAATGGGAAAAAGATATGGACTGGGCAATGTTTAGAGAGAAGACTGTATATGTATCGCGTGGATGTCCCAAAAAGTGGTCTTGTGTGTGGGGCCAGTGGAACTCCTATCGTGGAGAAATATGTCAGCCTCCTCTGCCCCCTTCCATGGATATCCCCCAGTCTCCCTAGATCTTCCATCATGTATGAGTGTATTCTGAAATATTATTTAGTGTAACAATGATGCTTTGCGTATTGCTCCCTCTGTATTGTCATGCTATTACTGATGCGTGTTTTTTCTTAATAAAAAATGTTTTACAAAAAAAATATATATATATAACGTTATCAGTTTATTGACCTACGAAAAACAGTGTTTTTGGCAGAGGTGACTACTGTCTATACCGGCATCATAACGTGAAATTGGGATTCTATTTCCATCCCACCTAAACGGCAATGCCTTTTGTATCTCAGGATCTCTATCCAGGCCCTAACCACCCTGAAAAGAATACAATCATTTGATGACTTTGAATGTTGGTAACAAGTTTGCGATTGTCCTTAAATAAATTCTTACATAGAACACAACAGAGCTGCATGGCTAGAAATACTTGGTATTTTTCTATCTTTAAGTGCCTTATTATCTCCTAGTTTCTATGGACAGTTTCTTCACAACAAATTTGAAATTAAGAATCCTAACCAACTCTTGCGTCTTTTGTAGTGAGCAATTCCATGCAGTTGCGGAGGAAAGCCGGTTTTAAAGGCCATGGGGCGGGAATGGGTCTGCTCTCACATTCCCAGTTTGCCAGCAAAGCATAATTAGAATGATTGGTTTAGAAAGAAAAGATGTGGTCTCGCTTTTGGGACCTTATAAGTATTTAGTTATGCAGCACAATATCCTTGGTGCAACAACATCAACCGTTGCATGGCTAAACACTTATAAGTTCCCAAAGGCGAGACCTATTGGCTATGCCAATGCTTGTTTTTTAAGCATTCTATTGGATCAGATCTGTAATTGCTGAAGAAGTGGAAAATGCTGCATCCACCGATTCAGATAACGCTGGTGCTAATCCAGGAGTTGCTGGCCCTTCTCATTGGTACCTAGTGCCAGAGCCGAGCGAATTATAAACCTGGATATTCACTGGTGAGATAGAGAAGACACCCACAGTTTTAATAGGTGAGCAGCAGATACCGCTGGGGTAAGGTGAGTGGCAGTGACTTCTCTGAAGTCAAGCTTCACTGGAGTGGTGCATATGTCAAACATGCATGCGCCTACTGACTGCTACCAGCAGCATCATAACACGTATGTGCTATGCCTGCATCACGTCATGGCGCATCCTTTTTCTCTTTAGGTCTCGCCTACGCAGCGCGCATGCGCTGCTTAGGAAAGAGACCTCTTGAAATCGATTCCGCTTTTGGCTTTAAAACGTGCACGCGTTGCATTGCTTTTAATGGCAACGCGTGCACGTTTGGCGATTCCCTTGCGGGCGCGAGCTTTGGCACCATCTGTTTCTAATTAACTTGGAAACAAATGGTGCCCCTGCTCGCGCACGCAAGGGAAACGCTGTGTGGCTTTGGCATGTGTTTGACGGCGCTATCGCGTGTGAAGTGACAGGCCTCCATCGTGGAGACGGCGAAATTGCCGGACATAGATAATTAAGTGGCGTTTACTGGGGGTGGAGGGCAAACAACAAACATCGCTGGGGTGCAATTACTGCCCTGTAATGGCCCGCCCGCCGTCGTCTCTGTGTCCCGCGGACGGCCCGCGCTGCTTTTATTGCCCACTTCCTCTCAACGGCTCCTCTTCCCGGGACCCACTTAAAACCCACCCTCACTCATCAGGCCTGATGCAGGCCCCGGGGCAGCGCTGGCGAGAGCTCGGTGGGGCTCGGGGGCTTTCTGGAGTCTTTTGATACCGAGCACCAGCAGCCTGCTACCAGCAGTGAACTGACGAATTCCGCATGAGATATACATGTATGTTTGTACACGTGCGTGCAAGTGCATCATGGGAGGATTGTACGTACCGGGAAGCCGTGTGAATGCCATGGGGTGGCGCGATCACACGACAATCAGCCTTCGAGCCAATGAGGGGTGGATTTGTGAATAGTACCAGAACCCCGAGAATGCATCACTGGGCCTTAATACACAAGCCTATGTAATGTTTATTTCACAGCTGGGCCTGTGAAAGTCCCCCACCCTACATACGGTCAACACAGCCTCTAGGATAAGCTTCCCTAGTCCCCTCCAGTATGGATGCGCCCCTCTGCCTGACGCTTTAAGCGGTAACAAGTTGTGAGGATTCTTGGAAATGGTCAGTGGCTTCGCCCAAGAGAGGGGTGAAGGGGTAGAACGCCATAAGGGTGCCCTGCTGCAGGGTTAGCATTGTTTTTGGGAAGGGGCGGGGAGTATCCTTCAGCGTCGTTTCACTGTAGCGCTTTATGATATGTTTTCATGCAGCGCTTTAAATCACGGTGAGGGGTCCTAAGCGCTTTGGGCTGTAGCGGCCATTACTTGTGCGCCTGGTGAAGGGCCAAGAGCTGTGCTTCCAGCACTCAGATGGCAGGGGTGGCGGATGGCGCTATCCAGTGGAGTCAACAGACAACTGTACCCCCACATGGTTCCTTTTGACGCATCTGTTTTTTTGTTTTTTTTGTTGCATATTTATATAGCGCGAACTCGACCCGAAGGTATTGAAGCGCTTTACATGAGCACCGTATTTACATTACACATTCAGGCACGGGGAGATTAAGTGATTTGCCCAGAATCACAGGATGTGGACGCGACCCCGAGGCTCGAACCCTGGTTTCCAGCACCAAAGTCGGCAGTCTAGCCAACGGACCACATCCTGTCCCCCAGCGGGGGCTCAGAGGGCGGAAAAATAACACTTCAGAAGGCAGATAATGTTCGTCCCTCTCGCCCCTCAAGACCCCCAGCCTCCCGGTTCAATCATTAGTCCTATTAAAAGGGGGCGCCCCAGGAGGGACAGGCTGCCCCTCTTTCCTTGTGAAGAAAAACAAACGGGCAGAACAATGACGCCATCCGTCCCAGGCACATGTCCAAAATAAAACCCCCTCCCCCATGCACTTTACTACAAAGGTCCAGCCTGCACCCTCTCTAGGAGGCCTCCTGCATTGGAGCACATGTACCTCACAGGCCGCATGCAGTACTGTAGCATTGTGCTTTAACAGCCATACAGGCAAGGAATGCACAGCGGTTGCTAAAGCCAGCTGGCCTGGCTTGCTTCTTGAGCTTTGAATATAACATGAAAGTAGCTTGCTGAAGTGAAAAAGAAAGAAACACCGAGTGCTTTCTGCAAAGCATCTATGAGATAAAACCTTTCATGGGTCATGAGTATTTCTTAGATGTAAAACAGTGCCTCTTGCAATGGAAACAATCCTTAGACGGCGGAATGACACAGCGAACAACATAAGGTGGGAGAGTTACACACAGGGCCACTGGAATTATGCGGCAACTGAGGGTCTTGTTATGCGGTAGGGTTGAAGGAATTATGCAGCAAGAAAAGGCAAATTATGCATATTTTACGATGGTGTTACTTCATTATTTTGTCATTTTAAGCTTGTTAACACTATATGGGCATTAGTTGGACAAGTCTCCGGGACAGTCAATGATTAAACAGCCTCATGCACTGGGAAACTCAGTGCTGGGGTGCTTACTGAGGCTAAGTGAAGCATCCAACAATGAAAGCTGTGCATGTGGTAAACACACAAAAACATGTGCAAGCGCACACAGATATGCACACACACATACACATGTGCACGCGCACACACATATATATATATACACACACACACAGATATATACACACACACAAGCACACACATACATACACATGTGCACACACAGATATGCAGACACAAGCAAACCCATACATACATATGTGCATGCGCACACACAGATCTGTAGACACATACATACACATGTGCACGCGCACACACAGAGATATGCAGACACATATATTCCTTGTTGACACTACAGGTAGATCTTCGGCAGGCATGACCAGTGCTTGAAATGGAAAAATATAAGTGCAGGTACTCTTTACCAGAGCACCTGCTTGTTTCTGAGACGTGCCGGTGCTCTCCATTCAAAAGTATTACGCCTGTCTTGAAAAGTGCTGGTACTCTCCCTCTCAAAGTAAACAAGTATTGGCATAGCCAATAGGTCTCGCCTTTGGGACCTTATAAGTGTTTAGTTATCCAGCACAATATCCTTGGTGCAACAACATCAACTGTTGCATGGCTAAACACTTATAAGGTCCCAAAGGCAAGACCTATTGGCTATGCCAATGCTTGTTTTTTTTGTAACTGATGCTGCACCACATCGCCAAAATGCATTGCCAAGCCTTGCTGTACCTGCAAACTTATTTTACAAGTCCTACACTATCGATAAGAATGTGGGTTTGATTTTGTATGTGTGGATATACAAATTTACGATAATCCTCCTAACTATGTGGAGAATATGACCTCTGAAAATAGGTCACTTTTTATGAAGCATGAACATGCTTTTGCTTTCCTTGCAATGTGTGTTGGCTGGCACAGACTGCCACTGCTTTCCTTAGCCACACTCTAATGACCTGTACTCCCACCACTGTGCCTTCTCCAAACACTAACCACACTACCTACCCCACGGTACCACTGTTCTGCCTGCCTGCCACCGCTCTACGGACCCGATGCTGCCACCCCTCTTCCGACCCCACGCTGCCACCGCTCCATCTACCCCCAACTGCCACCGCTCCATCAACCCCCAACTGCCACCGCTCCATCAACCCCCAACTGCCACCGCTCCATCAACCCCCAACTGCCACCGCTCCATCAACCCCCAACTGCCACCGCTCCATCTACCCCCAACTGCCACCGCTCCATCAACCCCCAACTGCCACCGCTCCATCTACCCCCAACTGCCACCGCTCCATCAACCCCCAACTGCCACCGCTCCATCAACCCCCAACTGCCACCGCTCCATCTACCCCCAACTGCCAACGCTCCATCTACCCCCAACTGCCACCGCTCCATCTACCCCCAACTGCCACCGCTCCATCAACCCCCAACTGCCACCGCTCCATCTACCCCCAACTGCCACCGCTCCATCTACCCCCAACTGCCACCGCTCCATCTACCCCCAACTGCCACCGCTCCATCTACCCCCAACTGCCACCGCTCCATCTACCCCCAACTGCCACCGCTCCATCTACCCCCAACTGCTACCTCTCCATCAGCCTCACGCTACCAATGCTCTGCCTGCCCGGCTGCCACTGCTCTACCTACCCCACACTACCACTGCTATGGCTGCCCGGCTGCCAGTGCTCTACCTAACCCATGCTGCCACCGCTCTACCTACCCCATATGCTGCCACCGCTCTACCTGCCCCACGCTACCACTGCTCTACCTACCCCACGCTACCACCGCTCTACTGACCCCATGCTACCATTGCTCTACCTATCCCCACACTGCCACTACTTGAACCTACCCCCACTCTCCCTACCCACTTGCTGCCAGATCTCCACCATCCCGCTGCCAGTGCTCTCCCTACCCCCACTCTACCTCGCCACCAATGCCACTGATCCACCTACTCCCCACTGCCACTGATCCACCTACTCCCCACTGCCACTGATCCACCTACTCCCCACTGCCACTGATCCACCTACTCCCCACTGCCACCGCTCCACCAACTCCCCCGCTGCCACCTGCGCCCCCGCTGCCATCGATCCACCTACTCCCCCGTTGTCACTACTCCACTACCCCTGCTGCCACCGCTCCACCTACTCCCCACTGCCACCGCTCCACCTACTCCCCACTGCCACCGCTCCACCTACTCCCCACTGCCACCGCCACACCGCCACTGCTCCACCTACCGCCACCGCACCACCTACCGCCACACCATCGCCACCGCTCCACCTACCCCCACACCCTCGCCACCGCTCCACCTACCCCCACACCATCGCCCCGCTCCACCTACCCCCACCCCATCGCCCCGCTCCACCTACCCCCACACCATCACCCCTCTCCACCTACCCCCACACCATCACCCCTCTCCACCTACCCCCACACCATCACCCCTCTCCACCTACCCCCACACCATCACCCCTCTCCACCTACCCCCACACCATCACCCCTCTCCACCTACCCCCACACCATCACCCTTCTCCCTACTCCCGTCGCCCCCCCCCGGTGCCACAGCTCGACCTACCCCCACACTACCATTACAGCATAAATCAACTGGGTCATGAGCAGTCACTATACAGAGGTCCCCCACAGCAGTGTTTAGCAGGAACGGACTGAGTCTGCAACCACCGAAACAAAGGGCAGGGAACCCAGCTCACTGGGAGAGGAGGCAAATAGCCGATTAGGAGAATGAACTGCTCCAAATACCCCAAGTATTTGTTCTGCTCATGCGCTCTTGTAGGTCTAGCTTTCCTGTTCGCTATAAACCTCTAATATTTGCTGCTTCATCACATTCTGATCAAGTATGTTCAGACACCCCCCAGCTAATTCATCTCTACTCTTATCTCACACTCAGATTCCCCAAGCATCAAGGGTTTGCAGTTAGCCACACTGAGGCCTGGGCCACAGTCAGCCATAGGAATGGTGGCCTGGTCAGTGGGTTACAGCAACACACAAGAGGCAGTCTTACTTAGTGATGCTGTGAGCAGACTCTTGTAACTTACTGTGGATCCATCTTGATTCGAGGGGTCTCGGCCCCCATTCATCTGGAGTCTTGTAACATTGACTAGCATGTAGCCGTCCTTGAACAAGCCGAAGGTGTTCAGGTGGACTTTTTGCCGCACGTCATTCTGAAAGACAATACCAGAAGTTAAGCAAAAGCGGCCCTGTGCCAGAGAGCGACAGCTGCATTATTGGATAGGTTTCTACAGTCGTAATTAGAGACCATCAATTATAAAGTAGAACAACGGGTTGCACCTGACTGACAGAGGGATTAACAGATTGGCTGTCTTGCTAAACTGAGTGTTGAGACAATCAGTCTGCTAGAGTACATAAGGCAACTGGGATTTTTACTAATATACGGCTATGCCACCTGGTAGACGCGATACTCAGCTAGAGCGCACTGCCATGTCCATAACAAATTCTTTATAAATTCAACATCATATCAAATTTAAAAAGTTCATGAAGAAATTGCAAAAAAAATCTACAGTTTCAAGTCAAAACATCCAGGTAAAACCAGAGAGGAAGGCTGGAAGATTTCTGGACGCGATAAAAGACTAAACCCTTGAAGCAGAGATCTGTTACCTTGCTTCATTCCACCCTGTTCTTCCCACTCTCATCCCAGGCATTCATCAGCCACCTTCCAGCTGCTTCAATAATCGATCAGGGGCTGACGCGGCCAGTGTTCCACCAGGGGCTGACGCGGCCAGTGTTCCACCAGGGGCTGACGCGGCCAGTGTTCCACCAGGGGCTGACGCGGCCAGTGTTCCACCAGGGGCTGACGCGGCCAGTGTTCCACCAGGGGCTGACGCGGCCAGTGTTCCACCAGGGGCTGACGCGGCCAGTGTTCCACCAGGGGCTGAAGCAGTCACTCTTTTATGCTTTTCAACCTGCCTAGTGTACTCTCATGAATCCCAAGCAGCACAAACTTTCCCCAGTGCGACTCAGCGACATGTTCGGGTGCAGAAGCACAGCAATGCTCGTGTGGGCCTATCTCCAAAACTCTTCCTTGAAATGCTGCACTCATGCTATGGAGGTTGAGGACTTCAAGGGAAAGAATCGGTTTTTCAGAACATAGTTGCTTAGTTTTCCCTTTTTGTTCTAAAGAACTAATATAAATCATGTTGGTAAAAGCACAAGGTAACCTATTTTAAAACACGTTAATGTTTATTGAGCTGCTCGATTTAAAAAGTTACATTTTTGCAATTGTAGAAAACTGGGTTTTTGATGCAGTAGCCCTTCCATTTTTTGCCTGTGCAACTCTGACTGAAAGTGTACTGGGTTCCTGCTAACCAGGTCCCCAGTACCAGTGTTCTTTCCCTAAACTGTACCATTGTTCCACAATTGGCACCCCTTCAAGCTTCATGCAAGTGCCTAGTAAATGGTACCCCTGGTACCAAGCGCATTGGGATTAAAGAGGGTCACCTAAGGTCTAAATCATGAATTGTGCCACCCTAAGGGACCCCCTCACCAAGCTCATGGAAACTGTTATTGCAGCCTGCGTGTCTTGGTGCAGAGAAAAGTGAAGAGACGACATGGCACACATCCCTGTGTGCCACGCCTGCCAAACACTGCTTGTAGTATAGGCAAGTCACCCCTACAGCAAGCCTTACAGCACTAAGGCTAGATGCACTATACCCCATGTGTGGGCTTACCTGCCCGAGCGGATGTGTCCCGGTGACATCCAAGTCAATTTTTAGATATCACAAGTGCACAGGGAAGCCATAACGAGTACTTGGGCTGGACACTTGTGATTAGGAGTTCCCCAGCTACATGACTGCTTCACTGTAACCCCAGATGTTTAGCACCAAACATCTCATATTAATAAACACGCACTGATGCTAGTGATGGATTTATTAATAAACACTCGCAGAGGGCACCTTACAGGTGCCCTCTGAAAACATACCTACTACTTGTGGGTTGACTGACTGGTCTTGGCCAGCATGCTGCCACATGTTACTGACCTCCTAAAGGTGAGAGCCATTGCTCTCAGAGGTCAGGAACAGAGCATGCTCTGGGCGGAGGAGTTTACAACTCCTCCACGCAGGAACTGCATTTCAGGGTGGGAGGCTTCAATGGCACTGCCGCCTTTGTTATGCAAACCCGGCCGATGCAGATAGTGGAGATGCCCACCCCCACTGTCCAGGCCCCACTTTTGGCAGCAAGACAGGCATGAAAATTAGTAAGATTAGGAGGTGTGTCCAACACCAAGCCAGCACCACCCCTAAGGAGGAGTAGCTGATGTGGACACCACCTTTTCAGATTCCTGCATCATGTTTGGGGGGGGGGGGGAATTAGGATTCTAGGGTCAGGGTTATGCTCACTCATATAAAGGGTGTAGACACCCCAACAGTAGGCAGCCCTACCGGTCACTCCCCTTAAAAGCACCTAAATTGAATATTCAGGTGGCACTCCTGAACCCAAGAGAAAAAGGACGAAGAAGAGAAACTGCCTGGCGAGAACTGCAGAAGCACTTAACTTTTGGTGCAAAACCGTGCCTACTTGCAACTCTTGACAATTGCGACAGTGACTTGTCCTGCAAGCTGTAGATCTACTGAACGCCTTGGGTAGCCTGTCAGCACTTCAAAAAGCGCCTACAGTCTCCCCTGGAGTACATGATCTACTCCCCTGCAGTCCGCAGGCACCAAAACGCAGAGTCCGGTCCGCCGCCTTGCAGCTTCCCGGCCCGATCAATGCAGGAGACGACCAGGAAGAGGTACTCGTGCTCTGGAGGGTCAGATCTGTCTCCCCACCAAGTGTGAAGACAGCAGGACCAACCAGAGCAACGCAGCACCAATACCTGGGGTACCGGACACCCTGCACTAAACACCAACAGTGGGAGTGAACTCCGAATCCTCACAGCAGAACGACTGATTAGCTGCTGAGGGATGTCAGCATCACTGAGACCCACATCGTGAGTGGCCCAGCTGTCCCGATTTTGCCCCGCCAGCTGTTTTGTCCCTAACTGCGAGGAGCACCTTTACGCATCCGGCCCAGCTGATCTAACCATTATGCACCTGAGCTGCCCGGCCAGGGTACCGACAAACCGGTTGTACTCCCTTGCAAACCCAGCCCCTGTTTGGGAGCTCTTTGACTTGTCCCAAAGTCCCCCTTTGCAGCCTATTTCCAGATGGCCCCCCCTTCTTCATGGCGTGCACAGCTACCAACCAACCAATCATGGATTTGTGAAGCGTGCTACTCACCCGTGAGGGTCTCAAGGCAATGGGGGGGGGGGGGTGCAGCTCCGGTTCAGCCGAAGAGCCAGGTCTTGAGGCTCTTCCTGAAGGTGTGCAGAGGGGAACGTCTGATGTTGAGCGGGAGCTCGTTCCAGGTCTTTGCCGCGATGTAGGAGTAGGCTCTTCCACCCGCTATGGCTCTGCGAATGCGTGGGATTTCGGCAAGGTCGGCGGAGCGGAGGTTTCTCTTGGGTACGTGGAAGGAGACTCTTTCATTGAGGTATTGGGTTCCGGTGTTGGGGAGGGATTTGTAGGAGTGAGTAGCTTGAAGGTTACTCTTTTCTCGACGGGGAGCCAGTGGAGGTCTCGTAGGTGCCGTGTTCATGCCAAGGGATGCTGAGGACGAGTCTGGCCGCAGTGTTCTGGATGGTCTGGAGTTTACAGAGCAGGGAATTGTTGATTCCGGCGTGGAGGGCGTTTCCGTAGTCTAGTCTGCTAGTTATGAGTGCGTGGGTGACTGTCTTTCTAGAGTCGGGGGGGATCCACTTGAAGGTCTAGCGAAGGGTGTTAAAGCACGTGGAGGAGACGGCGTTGATCTGTCGGGTCATGGTGAGGGAGGAGTAGATTATGATGCTGAGGTTCCGGGTGTGGTCTGTGGGAGTTGCCGAGGGCGGTGGGCCACCAGGAGTTGTCCCATGCTGAGGGGGTGGGCTGAGGACTTCTGTCTTCTCCGAGTTGAGCTTCAGACAGCTGCTGCTCATCCAGGATGCGACGTCCTTCATTCCTTCCTGGAAGCAGAGTCTGGTGGTGTCGGGTGTCTTTGTAAGGGAGAGGATGAGCTGGGTGTCGTCGGCGTAGGATACTATGCTGTCTGACGATGGCGGTGAGGGGGTCATGTAGATGTTGAAGAGCATGGGGCTGAGCGATGATCCTTGGGGGTACTCCACAGTTGATCTCTGTGGGTTCGGAGAGGAAAGGCGGGAGTCGGATTCTTTGGGTTCGGCCAGTGATGAAAGAGCAGATCCAGTCGACGGCGGTTCCCTGTATGCCGGCGTCGTGGAGTCTGGCGGGGAGCGTGTGGTGGGAGACGGTGTCGAAGGCTGCAGAGAGGTCTAGTAGGATGAGGACAGCGGTGTGGCCCTGGTCGAGGCGGCGGCCTCTGTGGCGGCGAGGAAGGCGGTCTTGGTGCTGTGGTTGCTGCGGAATCCGGAATGGGAGGAGTCGAGGATGGAGTTGGGTTCGATGAAGTTCGTGAGCTGGATGTTTACGATCTTCTCTGTGACTTTAGCCGCGAAGGGTGAGGAGACAGGTGGGTCTGTAGTTTTTGAGGTCCATCGGGTCTGCAGAGGGCTTCTAAGGAGGGGCTTGACTTCTGCGCGTTTCCAGTCGTCGGGGAATGTGCCGGATTCAAACCTCACCAGCATCCTGCTCACAGCTAAACCCAGGCAGTTCCCAAAGAACTGCGGGTAGTATTTTGGACCTTGTCCCACTACAACCCAAAAACTCAGACAGTGAACCCCCTGAAACTGACTGTGCTTACCTTTATGCATATGCCTTTTCCTTCTATAGGACTGCATTGTACGTAAAGGCGCACAACTTTAAAACATTTACTTACCTGTAAAAATAGATAATAAAACAGTACTTGCCTTTGAACTAAGTTCTTGGTTTTACAAAATATATAAAAAGAAGTGCTATTGTTCTAATTTGGTTTTGGATTTATTCTTGAGTGTGTGTCTCATTTATTGCCTCTGTGAGTACAACAAATGCTTAGCACTACCCACTGATGAGCCTAAGCTGCTTGCCCACACAAGAGAGTGTTAGTATAATCTACTTTAGCCTCTGTAAACCGATCGGGGAACCACTGGACTCTAGAGTGTACTTCTTTTTAGTGCACTATATAGAGAGCCAGATACCGATAGCATTCATTTTTTAAGTTTATTACATTTTTATTTATATTACCCAAGAAGCTTTTTGCAAAAAGTATCATGATGCTGGGGGTTGCCTTATAGACATTGCATAAGGATGCTTTTTGAATATAGCTTATTGCAGATGGAGTTTGGTAACAAAGCCGCAGCAATAATACAATGACAATTTAAACTTGCAGTTTTGAGGTAATGGCTGGAAAAGCACAGGTCCATCTATCAGTTCACCTCAAATGATGAAATTAAAGACTGTCTCGCTCCTCCCTTGAAGGAGAGCTGAGATGTTGTGGCTGAATCCCCAACAATAACAGCAGCAGTGACTGTGCTAAAGATCCTTGGCTCTGAGTGAGCGTTGAAGTTTCATCAAGAGCGACCTGAAGGCCTCTTTCTCCTTAGTGTTTGCTTGCATGGGCGGGAAAATCACTTTTTCGGGAAATGGCACTGAGCCAGATGACCAGTCAGATAGCCTCTCCAGTAGAGAGCAGCCCTTGTTTAGAAGACTTTTGAGGGGAGGGTGCGGAATATTTTACACCTCTTGTGCTTTTAGCATTGCAGTCTTCCAGTGAGGAGAGCGACCCCAAAATACGAAGTTTGCTCATCTGTATAAATATACGAGGTTACTTCTATTAACTGAAGAGCGCCCAAATTAGCAGACGGGTCTACACTGCAGTATGTTTTGGGACTGATATTACGGTCCTGTGATCAAAGGCAACGCTGCAGCACCTAGGGATGTGCTCAATTGTTGAAGGATAATTTTAAGAGAAAGGGAAGGCATTAGATGAGCAAGAACCATTAGGGGCAGACTGCCAGTGTAGAATGCAAATGAATTGCCAGGTCAAGATGATGCAACTGGACAACAATCATACCCAAGAAAACTTACACAAAACATCTAAGGAGTTTAAAGAATGGGAATGGTTATTGCACAGAATACCAAACACTGACGGCGCACTTACATTTTTGTAAATCTGCCAGGAGTGACGAACAAGCATCCAAACATCTGTGCAGGAGTGGCGAGTTTGTGGACCAAGGCAGCATCTCGTGACCATCTGTTAAAGTGCACAGGGCAATGCAGTTGGCCAGGAGGAAGACTGCTTCCTAAATGTCTGAAACGAAGCTAACATACAAAACCAATGCTGCAACATGGGGGGAATTTGTGAACCTGCATTCACATGAAGCCATTTCAGGTCAACAAATGTAAATTTTCAGCCAAAACACAAATTACGAATTCTGAATACGTTTTGCGTAATATGAAATAGTCTCGTGGACACTTTAAAAGAAAAATTCACACTATATTGAACACAAAGAAGATGCCACGCAGGATACCGCCTCACTCGCGAGCACTGTTTGCTTGCATAGAATGCAATTTCCTCATAAAACAAAGTGGAAAGAGCCACCGCACCCATAGGCTGCTGTTTATACCGTGGTTTCCAACAGCTGTGTGTGGGTGTGACGGCATATCCAGGATGAGGGAGCAGTGGGCACGAATTGTGCCAACAGCCAGGAAGGTATTTGGGTGAAAGCAAGCCAACCGCGAGCAAGCTTTGGTAGTCATGACATGATAACAGCACAGAAGCTCTGGGGGGACAGCCTCCTAACATTGAGCAAGCAACAGTGGTGATGACACAAACAGCATGAAAGCTATTGGAGCGCCAGCATGCCCACAATGAGCGACGTGTGGTGGAGACAACACAATAAGAGCATGAAGCTCTTGCGGTGATGGCATACCAATGGTGAACAATGCTGTGGGGGGCAATAGCACAACAATCTAGAAGCATCACAGCACATCTGCACGAAACTGCCAATACAACAGCACAACAGTCTTAAAGTTGTGACTGCCACAGGACACCAACAGCAGGAAGCCCAAGGTGGGTCCACCCTTCATTAGATTGGTGCCATAGCCGTTAGCTTGGTGTGATAATCCTTTATTGTGCCAGGCACTAAACAAGACAAAGAGTCAGTCCTTTACCATCTCACTCAGTGTTATTTTTACCTCCAAAACCTTGTGGCACGGTTATGGTTGTATGAATCGGAATGCTATGGGGTCTTCTCCTACTAGTAGTAGTAGTAACTTTATTCGGCTACAAAAAAATATAACCATAAAAGTGCATTTGAAAATGCGATAAAACAGATACATAAAAACACAATAAAGTAACAGCACTATAAAAATTGCACATCACACAGCCCACCGTCATTAAAAATTGACTACGATAACCTTATCCTGTTGGGAACAATGGAAGATTCCGATAGTTGAATTAAACATTCAAAAACAGAAAAGTTTACATGTCCAAAACATACGACTTCCTTTGAGTTTAAAAACACAGCATTAGGCCTCAAATAAAAGCTTGTGGCTCCCTTAACAAGCTAAGGCACTAAATGTAGTGTCCTTAAAAACCAGTATTATGTACCAATAAGCATAAGATCATATAATTGAGGCTCTAACGTGACATAAAATAATGCATACATCAATTTAATTATAAGATAGACCCTCATAGCAATACAAGCTATATGAAATGCCAAGACCAAGAAACTATTTTATACGGATCAAATGCATCTATTAGGATTGCTAAAATACCTGGCGGTGGAACAATCATAACGTAACCATGTGCTTTCTCATCATAGGAACAGTTTGTCAAGGGACATGTATACAAAGCTCTCGCAGTAAAAGAGACTATAAAAAAAGTGTAGAAAGTCACCCTAAGGGAGTGCAGGCGATAGCAGGACAAATGTTTAAAGGAATTATACATCACAATTGTATTGCCTACCCGCTGTGAGGGTATGTTAAGGGTTGAGCAGTCAGTTTCAGACTTCTGAAACTCAGAAACCATGCCCAAATACAATTAGTTCATGTGTCTCGTGGCTGAGAATACGCAGAGCATATGGGCAGTGGCCAACGCCCAAGCGTCGACAGATTGGAATAATCCACTTAGTGCATGGTAAAATGTACTTTGGGCAAAAAAATAAAAAGTGGGTCACAGTTTCCCTCACCGCAGAAGGGGCAATCAACCCCCTACCTCACTTTCTCTCTTCATCCATATGGCAGCCGGTGAATTCAAGGGGAGCAAACCAATTCTAAAATAAAAATACATGGTCTTAGCAGTATGGGAGTGATGCTATTAATAAATGTTTCATATTTAGGTAAGCACTTGTGTGTTAAAAACCTGTCAATCATGCCCTCTGGGCGCGAGTTGAGCCAAACTTCTGCAAGCTTGTGGTCCCAGTAAAGAGACTTAATCTAGGTGTCTAAATGCCTAGTCAGATTTTCTGGGTCTTTACATGCCTCAGGTAGATGCAGGCTAAAGCAGAGTTTTTTGACTGCGCTAAGTCAAGGCGTAGAGCAATTTTTGATGAGCTTAATTAACTCCTTGAGGGCCATTCTATAAGGGTTTAACTTGGCGATTATCCATAGTCTAATACAGTACTTTAAAGGTCTAAGTTGGGCGGTATAATCCACCCTCTTGATGTTCAATTCCCATCTTAGTGGTAGCATAGGGGTGATGGAGCAAGGACTCGTAAATGAGACTTGCTCGGAAGCAATCCTTTAGTTTTAACTCATTAACGAATTACTAACGACGTGTTTGTGATTAATAATTCGCATTTAGAAAAAGACACACGGGACAGTGAAGCTTGCCTATGTGTTTACTAACGGCAATAACATGAACGAAGGACTAAAACGCATTTTAACAAGGGATCTTTACTGCGCATGCGTCCACTACATCTACGTAGTATGACGTATTAATGCTTGGAGGGAAAATCTTGCGCCTGCGCAATACACGATAAAATGGCCGCTTCAAAGCTTACATGCATGGCACCTGCTTGGCTGAAATAGAAAATAAGTTTTATACTAATGCAAATGCAGAAAGGGTAATAATAATTGGAGTGGGTTAGAGTAGAGGTTAGTGGTGTACAGTGAAACCATTTATTTTTGAAAATAACATTTCTTCTTTTGACTTTATTATTAGTGCGCATTTGGGCCTTCTGCACTGGTCTGAATCGAGCGGACTGACTTGACCCCCCGCATGCGCACCAGAGAGAGAATAAATAAAGATGAGTAAGGACTTGTCACGCGTCCAAGGCCAGCGAAGATGTGCCCTGGGAACATGAGGGGGAAGAGTTCATATGAAGGAGCTTTATTCATAACGTTGCAACATTTTGTATTAATAAAGTTTGGAGATGTATGGGAAAGGAAATGATTTAATAAAGTTTATGGGGAGGGATTAGAGTACAATGGTTTAAAGAAATAAGTGAAATGTAAGCATGGTGTGATGATCATCCCCCTCGCCTTGTCCAATCAGAGTTAGTATTTTGTAAAATTGAAACAATAATGGGTGGTACATGGTTATGGAAAGGTATAATTGAGGTAGTTTTAGTTGGTTAGAAAGTCTTATTGGGAGTTCGTGAGCATTGACACAGGAGAAGGTCTGAGGCGATGCAGAGCTAGGGATGCTGTCGGCGTTGGGGGTGGTGCTGATGCAGTGAGACGCTGATGAAGAAATCGAATGCAGAACCATCTATTTAACTTAATTGGGTTAGAAAGAAGATCGCGGAAGAACCACGAGTAGGAAGTGTGTGTCAGAGAGGGGTGCGACGCAGTCGTCGGTATTTAGAGAGGTGAAGTATCCTGTCCTGATTCCTGTCCTGAAGTCTTTGTCTCCTGATCTATCCCGGGGGACCCTTACCAGCCCTTTGGCCAGGGGGTTGGTCTTCACACCATACTTGGTAAATATAAATATATCATATTGATAGATTGTCTTCTCTCTCTGTCCTCTTCTTTCTGAGCATAGTTATTGTGTGGATCTGAATTGCTATTGCTTATTAATATTGGTTTGAATTGACACTTGCGAATGAGGGTGTTTGTACTGAAACTTTGAGATGGTTCACGCTTAATTAATTTAGATAAAGATTTTAAAACTTCCTGAGTCTGTGATTATTTCATTTAATCAAGAAATGTTTAATAAGTTATGTTAATTATCACCATCAACTAGTTCCAACTAATGGGCCATTGACCAGAGGAAAGAACTAATTGATCAGTGAAAGGTTTAGTTAGGGAAAAGAAATAACTAGATCTTGAAGTATGAAAAGCATAAACTAAGGTCCCAGCGGTCTACTTGCTGTTTAGTGGAAATAGTTATATGGGCCCAAGTGAATATATGGTAGTGGAGTATCTGCTGTTAGTACACCGTTGGATCAGTTTTCTGGTAGCAGAGTTATGGTTATTATTGACTAGTTTGGTGATAAGTATAGATTATTGATTTTTGAAAAAGAGTTAGCGTCCTGGTTTTATGTTGTCTGGAACATTCCCGGGGAATGAATAGCGGGTGGTGATAGAAACCACACTGCAGTGAGGTTACTCGTCTGTTGGAATAACACTGAGAAGCTAGGTAGGGCTGGCATTGTTAAAGTAGGGACTATTTTCTGTGTAAAAGTAAGAGTGATTGATAGCAAAGAGTTCGCTAGTGAAACTTTAGGCGTTATATCACCTAGAAAGGGTAACCCTGAAGGAGTAGCAGGTTCTTCCGAGCTAGATTGACAACAAAAGGAGTTCGCTGGTGAAACTTTGGTCTCAAAATTCCCAAAACGGGTGACACCAGAGGAGTAGCAGGTTCTCTGGAGCTTATATGAAGAGTAAGCGGAAGGTTTTACTCGCAGTAGAAAGAAATAAACTATCCTTTGATTTAGCGGAACAGACAGAGTAGCGAATGTTTATGTCGTTAATAACAAAGAATTTTAAAGAAAATATTAAGAAGTAAGGTTTTCATATCACCTTGTGAAGGGAGGGTCAGTTGCCAGAGTGGTACTGACGTCACAGTGAGCGCGCTGGGATTGGTAGAAACAGCGGGCGTGTGACAGGAGCAGCCTTGTAAAGGAGGTGTCAGTAGTAAGGAGCAGAACTGACGTCAGGAAAAGGCCGCGCTGGCATTGGTCAGATCTCAGGCGTGAGCCTGATTTGATTGGATAGCAAGTTAGAAGCCGCGCTAGGATTGGTGGAGAGAAGAATTGTATGCGGGATTTTGATTTGACTGTTAGTGTAAGACGTACAGGTAGAAGATTTCAAGGGTTTGCAGAATATAATTTCCTACATCGATTCCCAAGGATGTATGGAGAGAAAAGAAAGATGTAATTTTTAAGGAAAATTAAGAATTTCTTTGTAAAGATAAGCCTGTGTTGACTAGAGAGGGAATTCCTATTGCGCCACCGAAAACACCAGCATCTTTCATGATGATGGAAAGAGGATATCATACTTGCGTATGGTTGGAAAACTGGATAGAATATACAAAGGATGATGGAGTGCTAGCATTTCCTAAAGATAGTACATTTAATGGGAGGATTCTTCAGAATTTGAGATTGAAAATGAATTATTTGGAACCTAGACCTAGGTTAACTCAACATGAGGCTTTGGAAGAATGGGAGACAGTCATATGAACGAGAGAAATGCAGAGGTGGAAGGTATAGAGGATTCTTTCCCAGACACTTGCATGAGTCACGCGAAAGGCAGATGGAACAATGGAGGAGAGCTATGGTATCAGAAGGTTTATATCCAGTGTTGATGGCTGAGGAACAGTCTGGAGGAAAATGTAAGGAGAAAACGAAACATATGAACTCAGCAGGATATGGTGAATCAGATGACGAGTTGTTAGAGGATATTTTAATTAAAAATCCACCACCTTATCAGGAAGCAGCTTGTAAGGTTACCCCAAGTGCACCAGTAATGGGAATGCCATTAACCCCACAGATTTTACATGAGACGTCATACAATAGAGTATTGCAGGATAATGAAAGATGCTTTGAATAAAACTAGAGAAGAACTAGTTCAAAAGAGAAGTCAATTAAATTTGAATACTGAAGCCTTGACAGTACCAGTGGCCATTGGTCCGGTAATCCCATTGTATGGAGATAAGATTTGCCAGAAACCACAATCTGTGACAATTCCACTAAATAGTCCTAGAAAAGAAATAATAATTACAGATGATCAGGTTAGCGAAAGTGAGTCAATTATTTCACTAATGGATCTCCCTAATGTGGAACCTTTGACGGAAACTCCAAAGAGTTACGCCCATGAATTTGAGAGAAAGAAGACCTTTGGTTCATGCTGGAACTGGAGGCGCAACAGTAGTCACCTCTGAAGAAATAGAAAGATGGGCCCAGGAAAGAGATAATCAGAACCCAACACCAAGGATTTTAGACATTAGCAGATTGAAAGTGGAATTGGAAGAGATGACAGGATGTGTGGGTAGAGAGAGATTGAACGCTTATAATGATGAGGAATTATTTTTATGTAAGAGTATAACAAGGAGAGCAAGAGTATTTCATGAGAGATTAACTGAAGTTGCTTCAGAGATTGGAATAGACATAGGGAAGTCAAAGTTGCTGCAGAAACCATATCGAGTGGACTTTACTGATCAGGATTTAGAAAGCGTAAATGCTTCTGGAAAGAGACTATAAATAAAAGAATTAATGAACATTTTGCGAAAATGGGGAGACATTGATAAATGGAGAATTAGATGGATAAGAAAGAAAGCGGAAGTACAAGCGAGAGAAGCAGCAGCTGCATTTCCAGTAAGAGAATCAAGCAAGGCGGAAAAATTGTGTCCAATGAGAGAGGTTCCGGGAGGTGGATATGTTCATGTTCCTTGGAGTAGACAAGATATTTTATCATTTACAAATGATTTTCCAAAGCTGAGAGAAAAACCAGTTGAATGGTACAAACAGGTAGAGAGATTTGTGAAGGTTTCGAAGGTTTTATTGAAAGACTTGGATGGTCTGTTTGATATAGTGGTACCTGCTGATTTATGGACAGAATGTAAGATCACAATTGACTGGCCTAATGAGGAGTATGCTAGAGACTCAAAGACAGGAGCACCTTCGGAAGAGGTGATGAAAAAGTATCACCAAGTGATTACGTATTTGAAAGGGAAAATTCCTCCTAAAGAAACAGATTGGGTAAAAATAGATAGAACGACAAGAACCAAATTAATGTGTACATGCATATTATGAGAGGTTATTACAGGTGTTTAAACAGTATAGTGGTTTTGAGAATATCTGTGACAAGAATATGGGACATTTTGTGTATCGGTTTGTATATGGTTTGAAACCAGAAATCAGTCAGATGATACAGCAGCACATGTGTTGGCAAAGGAGGACAGTGAATGAGATTTTAAAGTACGCTAAATATTGCGGAGAGGACATTGAGGCCAGGCGTAGGAAGCTAAAAGAGAAAATTATATGGGCACAAGTTAAATTGGCAGAACAGCAAGAAGAGAAAACAAATGACCAAAATAATAATCAAGTGAAAGAACAGAGTGAGAATAATCAAGGAGCGAATGGTAATAATTATAAGGGACGAATGGACAGAGAAGTAGCAAAAAAGAAGTTTCCTTGTCATGCGTGCGGAAAGCTTGGACATTGGAAGAACGAGTGTAAGAGTACTCAGAACAATAAGAGTAATAATGGGCCAAATCAAAATTTAATCCCACAGATGCAGAATGAAGTACTTATGAATCAGCAGCAGCAGCTAATTACACCACAATATCAGGTGCCACCAGCTCCTATGCCAAATTTTGTGAATCAGAGTTTCAGTGCGAACACCGGATTTCAAGGAGAAAGTGGTAAGAATAATAGAACAATTACACAATATTTTTTACAGAATGATGAAGAACATTCAGATGTCACACAATGACGGTGCCTGAGGGGGAGGAAGAGGAGTGTGTGCTTGGCGCATCCTTGCCGGTAGATCAGTCAGGTCCATTTGTTGATGGGAAAGTAGAAGGTAAAGACATTACTTTCTTATTGGATACTGGTGCTACCAGGTCTACTGTGAGAACAGCAGACATCCCAAACCTACCCCTCTCGGGAGAATCAATCCAAGTTGTTGGCGTGTCAAACAAACAGATTAGAACCCCAATCACCAAACCAATGGAGGTGCATAGTGGAAATTTTAAAGAAATGCATTGGTTCGTAGTTTGCGATTCCAGTCCTGTAAATCTGTTGGGAAGAGATCTTTTGTGCAAGATGAATTGCACGATCTATTGTACACCGGATGGTGTCGCTTTCCAAACCCCTGATGAAGACGTGGTATACAAGATGATGCTAGCCAAACAGGGAACAGAAGTAGATGAAATGTTTTCGCTAATAACTGAGAATGAATTACCAGAAGAGTTGAGAACCACAGTTAATCCAGAAGTGTGGGATTTTACAGGAAGAGACATTGGGCTAATGACAAATATAGACCCAGTTTAAGTGACAGTGAAAGAAGGTGCAGTGTATCCAAATACCCGACAGTACAAGATGAGTCCAGAAGTAAAAGCAGGAATTATTCCAGAAATTGAACGAATGGTTAAACAAGGTATTTTAAAAGAAGTGATGGGTAGTCCCTGTAATTCACCAATAATGGGACTGAAAAAGCCTAGCGGAAAGTACAGGATAGTGCAGGATTTACGGAAAATAAATAAAATTGTAGTGCCATGTTGTCCAATAGTGCCAAATCCAGCAGTGATCCTTTATCAGATAGCCTGGAATGCAGGTTGGTTTACAGTAATTGATTTATGCCAAGCGTTCTTTTCTATTCCTTTGCACCCAGACAGCCAGTATCTTTTTACATTTAAGTTTGAGGATCGTATTTACGCATGGTGTCGAGTACCTCAAGGGTACACAGAGAGTCCTTCAATTTTTAATCAGATTTTGAAAAAGTGGCTAGAGTCATTGATTATGCCGGGAAAATCGGTTGTGGTCCAGTACATTGATGACCTACTGGTGGCATCAAAAACACGAGAAGATTGTGTCACAGACACAATTGCATTGCTGAATCATTTGGCTGAAGGAGGACACAAGGTGTCTCCAGAAAAGTTACAATTCTGTCAACGAGAAGTTAGATATTTAGGGCATAAAATAGAAAGAGGAGTTAGAAAAGTGACACCGGAAAGAACAAAAATAATCAAAGAAATGCAATTGCCACAGACAAAGAGAAATTAGATAGTTTCTAGGAGTGGTTGGATACTGTAGGCAATGGATCAATGGTTTTTCGATGTTAGCAAAACCATTGATACAGATGATCCGGAAAAGAGCAAAAGATCCGATTGATTGGAATGATTACTGCATAGAGCCATTTGTGAAACTAAAACTGTTTTTGTGAGGCTCCTGCTTTGGGTATGCCCGATTATTCAAAAGACTTTGCTTTGTTTTGCTGTGAGAGAGAAAATTGTGCACTTTCAGTCTTAACACAGAGACATGGATTGAGTCGACGTCCAGTGGCATATTTTTCAGCTACATTGGACCCAGTGGCTTCAGCATTGCCTGGCTGCTTAAAAGCAGGAGCTGCTACTTGTATGAGTCTGGAGCAAAGCGAGTCGATAGTGATGGGACATCCAGTAAAAGTTTTTGTTCCACACTCAGTTGAGATTCTTTTGACAAGAACAAGAACACAGCATCTCACCCCTAGCCGATTGACTAAGTATGAAAGAGTGATTTTGGGAGCTGAGAACGTGACTGTGATAAGGTGTACGATCATGAACCCAGCTACCCTATTGCCAGACCCCTGTGATGAAGAAGCGAGAGATGAGAGTGATCATGATTGTTTGGACGTGACTGAGTTATACACGAAGCCCCGGCCGGACATAAAGGAGACACCTTTGAAAGAGGCTGACCATGAGTTATTTGTAGACTGTTCCTGCTTCAGAACATAAGCATTTGCAATGCAATAGGTCTCGCATTTACGCGAGTTTGAGCTATTGACATTATACGTGGGTCCCTTGCTCACTTTGCCACTGGATTCAAGCAAGCCTGGCTGATGACGGCTGGAATGCCAGAAACCGGTCCTAGGATGCTTGTTTCCAGTCCAGGGAAGACATGGCTTGGCAGTTCGGGCTGGACTGTTCCCATGAGGCACAGGGTCAGACTGATTTGCCTATGGCCATGTCTGAACTGGGGTGGTGGAGTGAGCTAAAGAATGATGATGGATTAAACCCAGATCAGTTGACTGGGGGTGAGTGTTTGATTGGCTCAAACGTTCCGTCCATCATCCCCTTTTGTATCGCTTGTTCGCCCTAAGTTGGCGGGGGTATGCCCAGACGTGGGTCCCTTGCTCACTTTGCCAATGGATTCAAGCAAGCCTGGCTGATGACGGCTGGAATGCCAGAAACCGGTCCTAGGATGCTTGTTTCCGGTCCAGGGAAGACATGGCTTGGCAGTTCGGGCTGGACTGTTCCCATGAGGCACAGGGTCAGACTGATGTGCATATGGCCATGTCTGAACTGGGGTGGTGGAGTGAGCTAAAGAATGATGATGGATTAAACCCAGATCAGTTGACTGGGGGTGAGTGTTTGATTGGCTCAAACGCTCCGTCCATCATCCCCTTTTGTATCGCTTGTTCGCCCTAAGTTGGCGGGGGTATGCCCAGACGTGGGTCCCTTGCTCACTTTGCCACTGGATTCAAGCAAGCCTGGCTGATGACGGCTGGAATGCCAGAAACCGGTCCTAGGATGCTTGTTTCCGGTCCAGGGAAGACATGGCTTGGCAGTTCGGGCTGGACTGTTCCCATGAGGCACAGGGTCAGACTGATTTGCATATGGCCATGTCTGAACTGGGGTGGTGGAGTGAGCTAAAGAATGATGATGGATTAAACCCAGATCAGTTGACTGGGGGTGAGTGTTTGATTGGCTCAAACGCTCCGTCCATCATCCCCTTTGTATCGCTTTGTTCGCCCTAAGTTGGCGGGGGTATGCCCAGACGTGGGTCCCTTGCTCACTTTGCCACTGGATTCAAGCAAGCCTGGCTGATGACGGCTGGAATGCCAGAAACCGGTCCTAGGATGCTTGTTTCCGGTCCAGGGAAGACATGGCTTGGCAGTTCGGGCTGGACTGTTCCCATGAGGCACAGGGTCAGACTGATTTGCATATGGCCATGTCTGAACTGGGGTGGTGGAGTGAGCTAAAGAATGATGATGGATTAAACCCAGATCAGTTGACTGGGGGTGAGTGTTTGATTGGCTCAACCGCTCCGTCCATCATCCCCTTTGTATCGCTTTGTTCGCCCTAAGTTGGCGGGGGTATGCCCAGACGTGGGTCCCTTGCTCACTTTGCCACTGGATTCAAGCAAGCCTGGCTGATGACGGCTGGAATGCCAGAAACCGGTCCTAGGATGCTTGTTTCCGGTCCAGGGAAGACATGGCTTGGCAGTTCGGGCTGGACTGTTCCCATGAGGCACAGGGTCAGACTGATTTGCATATGGCCATGTCTGAACTGGGGTGGTGGAGTGAGCTAAAGAATGATGATGGATTAAACCCAGACCAGTTGACTGGGGGTGAGTGTTTGATTGGCTCAAACGCTCCGTCCATCATCCCCTTTTGTATCGCTTTGTTCGCCCTAAGTTGGCGGGGGTATGCCCAGACGTGGGTCCCTTGCTCACTTTGCCACTGGATTCAAGCAAGCCTGGCTGATGACGGCTGGAATGCCAGAAACCGGTCCTAGGATGCTTGTTTCCGGTCCAGGGAAGACATGGCTTGGCAGTTCGGGCTGGACTGTTCCCATGAGGCACAGGGTCAGACTGATTTGCATATGGCCATGTCTGAACTGGGGTGGTGGAGTGAGCTAAAGAATGATGATGGATTAAACCCAGATCAGTTGACTGGGGGTGAGTGTTTGATTGGCTCAAACGTTCCGTCCATCATCCCCTTTTGTATCGCATTGACATTATAAAGGACAATGCCTTTTATTTATGTTTTTAAAACATAAATAAAAGGCAGTCATTTACAATGCCAATAGCTTAAATTTGCTTAAATGCGAGACCTATTGTATTAAAAAAAAACAACAAAAAAAAACATTTTATGCGCAGTGGCTTTTCCCAAGCCGGGAACGACACTCACACCATTTACGATTGGGCACTTTTCTCAACTTATTAAAAAGAAATTATTTGGAGAGGTAGAGCTGAAAGGAGTGTGTGGGGCGCAGCGGCCAGAGCTGCCGACTCGGGAGCCGGGGATCCCGGTTCGAATCTCGCAACATCCTGCGAGTCTGGGCAAATCACTTATCCTCTTCTTGCCCATGTACAGCGCCTGGATGCCCTCAACGGGGATTATCAGCGCTATATAAATCTACAAATTAAACAAGCTCTGGTATATGCGTCCGTTACCTACGCCACATTTGATATTATTGTTTCATTGTGTTACATGACGGCTCACTTGAAATTAAAGTTTCTGGTGATGAATTAAACAAACATTAGGGGCACAGCCGTTCCCTCACCGAGCCGCCCTCCTCCCCTAGCTCCGTTGCAATCCCATCACGGCAGCCCAGCCACCGAAGATGGGAAAAACAAACACTGGGGAGAGGGCGTCCCCTCACTCACTGTCCTTAAACCCAGCCTCCGATCCGTGTCACCGAGAAGCATTAATTAAATGCAATTTATTCTGTTTTCGGTGTCTGACACGCTGCGGAGGAATGCCAGCTAATCAGAGGGTGTTAATTGGAGGCAGCCAGACCCTTGGCTTCCCATTAAACACCGCCAGCACTTTCTGCAGGGAGCAGGTTGTGGGGTTTTAAAGACAGATAAATAACAGTTCAGGCAGGGGTCCTGTGAAGATGTGAAGGATGGACGCACCTGGTCAGAAACTGACAAAGAAATGCAAATGTCACGCGTTTTGCCAGGAAACACTGGATAACAAGGGGTCATGTTGTATAATTCGATTTTGACAAATATGCCATAAAAAGACTAAACATAACCAGTATTTTCACCGATTGTTCCAAATTGTTTTGAGAAAGCTTATTCGTGGAAAAATTGCAGCGCCTCAAAAAAAGCAGGTCCCTTAAGAGCTATGTCCTGCTTTTGGCGCACACTACAATTTGTAAGCTTCTAAGCTCGTTTTTTTCCTAGACCCAAACCACTGAAAGCAAACGGGGGGTGGGGTGGGGGGGGGTCTAACCGTACCCCTTTAACGCATTATGTTGGAGATGGTTTTCGTGTACTTTAACATTCTCCCGTCAGATTAGTTTAGTATTCTCTTCAGGTGAATGCGAACGGGGTAAGTGGCGTGCAATATGTACATAGAACACATTGCTGTGGCATGATGGGAATCGGACGTAAAACGTAACCGCAAATATTCATGTACTGGCATTCTTCATAGCGCTTGGACGAGACAATACGCTTTTTTGGGGGGGGTTGTATAGCGCTAACTAGACCCGGAGGCATCGGAGCGCTTTACATGAGCACCAGTTACATTACATACGGACACACATTCATTTTTGTTAGGCACGGTTTTCAAGCTTTCAATGTGGACAAGTAAATATTGGGCACTAAACCGTCACACAAGCGATTCCAAGCTTTCTATAGCACTTTCCACGCATCCACCCCCGCACCAGAGTTTCAGAGGCAACTAGAAGGGATCTAGACACAAAAAGCGCTACATGCGATCTTTAATTCATTGCGCCCTGTTTAAGCGACCCGACAGAAAAATACTGGGGGAGTTCCATTTTGGGGACCCACTCGTGCAGCCCCTTCGTTTTCCTGTCTGAAAGTGTCGGAGACTTGGAAAACAAACTCAAAACACCCCCTATCGGGCTAAGATGTGCAGGTCGGACGAAAAGTGTGGATTCAGCACCGACTACCATCAGAGGGGGTGTGTGTGTGTGTGTGTGTGTGTGTGTGCGTGCGTGCGTGCGTGCGTGTGTGTCGGGAAGGAGGCACAGGCCTTCGACATTGGCCGGAAGCCCTGCGTGGGGCTAGACTCTGTTTGCCCTCTAGCGAAAATCCTATAATCCCATTTTGTCACTCCTTTAGACTGGGGCGGGGTGCTCCATTTCAAGTGGCTCAATTCTAAAAGTTTAGCTTTTTGGAAATCTGTCTTCACTTTTGAGCTAATCCAGTCATCGTGTTCAGGTTTGCAGCTTTAAGTTAGTGCTTTATGCTGGATGTCTGCCCCCGAGCGCTTCAGGTTTTCGCACATAAAATCGGGGAGGGAAGTTGCCATTATCAAAGTTAAAGGTCGGCATGGCGCGCTGTTGGGATATGTTTATGTAGGCGAGCCGCACAGCACAAAATAAAGGTGTGCGGCCACCTTGTTAAATTTGAATCCCGGTGTGTTTCATTGTAAACAAATTATAATATTTAAAGCGCGACGTCGCAGCGAGCACTTTTTGTAAATATAAAACGGCCACACAAAAGGTGCTTCCACCATATTTTAAGTTAAAGTGGAATATCGCAGTGCGCCTTATATAAATGAGCCGATAAAGCGCAATGTCCAAAGCAGCTGCAGGCAAGGAGGGTAAGCGAGCAGTAAATGAAAACAAGCTGTCGCCATCACGGTGCTTCTGAATTCGGAGCATGAACCCGGGGGAGACCTCCACATCCGACCAGGGGCCCTACTGCCGCCTACGAGCTCCGAGCCGGTGGGACTGCCGGTTTTTGCGCCAAGGATTGGAGGGCTGTTGCCGGGACTGACGCCGCCGCCCGGCTCCGTGTTGCTGCCCACTGAGGCAGAGCGCGTTGGGCTCAGCGGGTGAGGGTGCCCGCCTTCTCTTTGGAGCAGGAAGTGGACCGTGGCCCGGATGGGCTACAGAAGCAGGCGGCTGCTGTTGGGAGGCGGAGAGCCGGTGCTGCTGCCCTGCCTCATTCTAGAACAAGCCGCGCCAGAGAAATAAAAGGCGCAGCAGCATAAGCTCCGCCCACCATCAACTCATCAGAGAAACGAGGAAAAAAGCGATTGAAGACAGAATCTCCACCCACGCGCACAACAGCAAGGAACTCTTCAGCATCATCAAGGAGTTTGCCCAACCCACCAGCGAGTCTACCGACATCCCTCCCTCACAAGACCTCTGCGACAAACTCAGCACCTTTTTCCACCACAAAATCAAGAGCATCTACGACAACTTCGACGAAGACAACCAACACACTGAACCCTCACCACCCACCCCCGACACCCGGAAACCAGCGATTGACAACTGGACAGCCCTCACCACCGAAGACACACTGAAGACAATGAAGTCAATCCACTCAGGGGCCCCCACGGACCCCTGCCCCCACCACATCTCTAACAGAGCCGCCGACACCATCGCACCCATGCTCCGCCACACCATCATCCGCTCCCTGGCGACCGCCTCGTTCCCCGACGACTGGAAACACGCCGAGGTCAACCCCTCCTAAAGAAACCCTCAGCGGACCCCACCGACCTCAAAAACTACAGACCCATTTCCCTGCTCCCGTTCCCAGCGAAAGTCATCGAGAAAGCCATCAACAGCCAACTCGCCACATTCATTGAAGAACACAACATCCTCGACTCCTCCCAATCCGGCTTCAGAAAAAGCCACAGTACGGAAACCGCCCTCCTCGCCGCAACAGACGACATCCGCACCCTACTGGACAAAGGAGAAACAGTAGCCCTCATCCTCCTCGACCCATCAGCGACGTTCGACACAGTCTCCCACCGCACCCTAATACGCAGACTCTACGACGCAGGAATCCAGGACAAGGCCCTCGACTGGATCCGCTCCTTCCTCTCCGGCAGGACGCAGCGGGTCAGACTCCCCCTTTCCTCTCGGACCCCACACCTACCACCTGCGGAGTCCCCCAGGGCTCCTCCCTCAGCCCGACGCTCTTCAACGTCTACATGGCTCCACTCGCCCCCATCGTCGGAACCTACGGACTCAACATAGTGTCATACGCAGACGACACCCAACTCATCCTCTCCCTATCCAACGAGCCCAACACCGCCAGACGCAACTTTCGAGAAGGCATGGAAGCCGTCGCCAAATGGATGAAAAACAGCTGCCTACAACTAAACACCAACAAAACAGAAGTACTCATCATGGGCCCAAACCCAGACGCCTGGAGCGACACCTGGTGGCCCCCCCGCCCTCGGAAACCCGCCAACCCCCACGGACCACGCACGCAACCTGGGAATCATCCTGGACTCAGAGCTCAAAATGGACCGCCAGATCAACTCTGTCTTGTCTTCCTGCTTCCACACCCTCCGCCTCCTTCGTAAGACCTTCAAATGGATCCCCTCGAACACCGAAAGACCGTCACTCACGCCCTGGTCACCAGCAGACTCGACTACGGCAACGCACTCTACGCCGGAATAAACAAAAACCTCACCCGCAAGCTACAGAACATCCAGAACGCCGCCGCAAGACTGGTCCTCAACCTGCCAAAACAATGCCACATCTCCCAGCACCTGCGCACACTCCACTGGCTCCCCGTCGAGGCGAGAATCACCTTCAAGATGCTCACCCACGCACACAAGGCCCTCCATGGCACCGGACCAGCATACCTGAACAGCCGACTCAAATTCCACGCACCCCAAAGGACCCTACGATCAGCCCAGCTCTCCTACGCCGTGGTCCCCCGCACCAGAAAGACCAGATCGGGAGGCCGCTCCTTCTCCTTCCTCGCGGCCAAAGCATGGAACGCCCTTCCGCTCCACCTCAGACAACATCGCTCCCCATCTTCGCAAGAAACCTCAAAACCTGGCTCTTCGACAGACCCCCTCCTTGATGGAATGGAACCTGCACCCCACCCTCACCCCTAGCGCCTTGAGACCCTTACGGGTGAGTAGTCGCGCTTTAACAAACCCGATTGATTAGCTCCAAATAAAAGTTACGGCGCAGCTAACTTTGCCCGCCGCCTCGGGAAGCCCATAAAAAAAATGAACAGCGCAACTGTGGGAAAAGGATAAACAAGGCGGAAGAGACGGGGATTAGTGGCTTGCCCAGAATCACAACGGTGAGCCGACTCCGAGACTGCTGACGCCGTGCAGGGTCCCCGGGAGCTTCCGAGATGATGTGGAGCCGACGGGGGGAGGGAGGGAAAGTGAAAGCGCGCCATGCGCGCGTTGCTCGCGTACGCATCTCCTGTCTGGGCAGGCATGGCGAGGAGGAGACCGGGAGGCAACAAAACATGCCTCCCTTCCAATGAAAAGCACGCATTTGGGAGCTGCGCCAACAGAAGCATGGGTGGAGCTTCCACCCCCGCTTCGGAAGCTAAATCCACGACAATAGATCTCGCAAGCGAGCAGCGCATGCGCTGCGTCGCTAGGCGAGACCTAAAAAGGAGGACTAAGTGCTGCATATGCGGTTTGTAAAATATCGGGGGTAATTGAAGCATCCTGTTTACCTGGGGTCAAGTCTGCACAAGTAGCTGAATTGGTTGCCTTAACAATGGCATGCAAAAATGGGAAAAATTGGAGAGTAACCATATTTACGGACAATCAATATGGGTTCGGGGTTGTGCACGACTTCGGCCAGCTCTGGATGCAGAGGGGATTTCTGACATCTTCAGGATCTCCTATCAGAAACAGCAAAAATGTGAAGGATTTGTTGGAAGCATTACAATTGCCAAAAGAGATAGCAGTTGTAAAATGTGCTGCACATCGGTCAGGAAATGACTATGTGACTGCTGGCAATAATTATGCTGACCAAGTGGCCAAATACTGTGCCAAAAATACAGTGGCCATAAACCGAAAAATTGAAACAGGTGAAACCAGATGCCAACTTATGTTTTTCTCAGTACCAGAAACATGGGATGAGATTAGACAATTGCAGGAAGAAGTTGAGGAAAAGGAAAAGGAAATTTGGATAAAGGGAGCCTGTACAAAGAGACCACATGATGAGGTATGGGTGTACTTAGATAGAAGACCAGTCATGCCAGATTGTTTACTTTAAAAAATGGCAAGAGTGTATCATGGAGCAACACACACAGGGAGAGACTCAATGATCAGGCTATTCAGACAGAGTTGGTACAATCCAAAGTTCAGGGTAGTCGCAGAAAGCCTTTGCCAAAGATGCTTAACCTGTCAGCAGCAAAATACAGGTAGAAAGACAGTGGTAAGCTGGGGAAAGATTGGAACGGCAGCAGGACCCTTCACTAGATTACAGTTAGATTTTATTGAATTGCCCCCATGCAATGGACTGAAATATATACTTGTCATAGTATGCCTTTTCTCAAGATGGGTGGAAGCCTATCCCACTCGAAGAAATGACAGTCTTACAGTTGCAAAATTGTTGTTGAGGGAGTTAGTTCCGCGATTTGGTTTTCCAGTCACTTTGGAATCAGATAGAGGCCCTCATTTTAATAATGAAATAATTCGATTAATCTGTGCTGCATTTAACATTGAACAAAAACTGCACTGTGCTTATCGTCCAGAGGCTTCTGGAATTGTTGAGCAAATGAATGGCACAATCAAGTCAAGATTGGGAAAGGTGTATGCATCCACAAAGCTGAAATGGCCAGATGCATTACCTCTTGTATTGATGGGTCTCAGAAGTATTCCAGACAGAAAAACAGGAATGAGCCCACATGAGATCCTCATGGGAAGAGCCACGAGACAGGCATTTATTCCTGGAGATAAACTAATGAGTATAACTGATGATCTGGTATTGCACTATTGCAAAGGATTGGCTGAAATGATGCGTTCTGTCTCTCACCAGGTTGGAGAAGACGCAGTCGAAAGACAGCCAGACCAAGCGCATGATTTGAATCCTGGAGATTGGGTGTTAGTGAAGAAACACGCAAGAAAGTCGTGCCTAGCACCAAGGTGGGACAAACCGCGGCAAGTCATACTAGTCACTACCACAGCAGTGAAGTGTGCAGGTTTGCCCAACTGGATTCATGCCAGCCATACCAGAGGAGTTCCGAGCCCATCAGAACAACAAGAGCAACCACTGACTGAACAGGCTGAAGCGTCAGGAGTTGTAAACTGTGAAATTGAAGAATCTAGAGTAATAGATTCTGAAAGACAACCATATGACGAACAGCCAAGTACAAGTCAGGAAGATTGGATACCAGTGATTGAAATAATTGATGATGTCATTGAAACCAGAAGAAGAACAGAACTGAAAAGAGAGGAAAGTAGTCAGGAAAAGACAGGGGAAGAAGAACACACTCAGGTGGAAAATAAAAAAAAGACTCACACGAACCTGAGGAGGGAAAAAAATAGAAGAACACGTTCAGGCGGAAGAAGAAAAGTTTGAATTAAGACCTGAACAGGATCAGATAGGATTAGAAGAACAAGCTCAGGAAGAAGAACAGAATACGGAAAGACCTGAGCAGGTGGAAGTAAAAGAAGGTACAAGCACAGAAAACAGAGAAACCGAACAGATTGTGCCTAGAATAAATGAAATAAAAAGAACTTTACAAGGAGATAAAGAAGGTGAAAACGCAGTGCAAATCAAAAGAATCAGAAAGGGAGACAATTGGCCAACTGGAGTAAAGAAACTAAAATATAATTTGAGAAAATCTGAATAGAGACCAGAACAAGTAAACGAAGTTACAAGTCAAACACAATCTAAACAAACTTTGGAAAAAGATAACTCGAAGAAGTCCAAGATTGAGAAATTTAAACAGGAGATACAAGGCTCCTGAATGGACTTACGTCATACTCGAGGAATTTGAATCCCTAGATCTGACTGAAGAAACAGAAGAAATTCATATTGTTCAGATTGATGAAAGCAAATTGAGGCCTCCTTAAGAACGAAAAGGAAAGCCAAACTGACAAAGAAAAGATAAGAGAAAAGAAATTCTCAGGAATAAAATGGCAGAAATTGAAGTTACCAGGAAACCAAAACGTGGATTAAAAAGAAAATGTTTTAGATTTTGTTTTTGTAGTATTTTATTAGCAGCATTAGTATGGTTATTCCTAACAGTAGGAGTACCTTTGTTAATGAAAACAAGTGACAAGAATAATACAGATACTAATGTTAAGGTGGGTAGAATAAAAGAAACAAATAGAAATAGGGGTAGAAGATGAAGCAAACTATCATAATGAATCAGACTATAATACGTCCTCTGTGTTTATTAAATTGTTATTTCAATATGTTAGCACTATGGAGATTAATAATTGCTACGTGTGTATGAAGTTACCCTCATCAGTATCAGAAGGGATGACGTATCACCATATACCTTTAACGTATGGTGTGTCATGTAGTATTTTATCAAGTTTATTTTATGCTACAGGGAGACTTCAATATTTTTATTCAGATATAGATGTAGTATTTTCTGAATTACCCATTAGAAAGAATATGAATCCAGTAGCTAGTAGTAAAAATGCACATCTTATGGGTGAATTTTTCTTAACAATGAGTTCAATAGATTTAGTTCAGGCACATAAAGATAATCTAACATGTACATTAAGAAAAGAAGAAAAAGATTTTTCTGATTTAGTAGAAGAAAGGAGACGGGATTTAATAAAGAAGGCAACTGAACAGAAAACCCATGTACCTCCATGGGTTGGGAAGGAGGGAATCTATGCAAGTGGCAAGGCTCATGCTGCGATGTCCCTGGATTTTGTGAAAAGGGGAAAATTCTGCCTCCATAGATTAAAGACAGATTATAACAATAATTACATTGGTTCCAGTGAACGTGAACACAACTTCCTAATTCTAGGAGGGTGGGGACTAAAAGGGGGAACTGATCCTGTGTTTCCAGGAGTGTATTATGTTTGTGGGAGCAATGCCTATTATAGGTTACCTGCAAGATGGTACGGGAGTTGCTACTTTGGAATAGTGTTTCCAAAAATCTATCATGTAGATAAAATCAGTGGAACCAATGGAAATTCTAATGGACTAACACGTAGAAGAAGAGCTAGTTTTTCTGAAATTGTAGGAGACATTTTTAGTGCACTGATACCCTCAGTTGGAGTCATTCTGAATTCACAGAAAATGTGTAAGTTATCAACCATAGTTGATCGTCTTTCTACAGACACTGCAGGAGAATTCTTAATGATTAACACAGAAATGGTTGCAATAAGGTCTATGGTTTTACAGAACCATCTTGCTCTTGATATATTGTTAGCAAAAGAAGGTGGAGTCTGTAGCATGTTGAAAATTCAACACTGCTGCACTTATATTCCGGACAAGAGCAGAGAAATTAAAGGATATATTGAAAACATTACAAGAATGCAAAAAGACTTGACCCAACTGGAGGTTGACAGTGTGTGGGAAGACTAACAAAAGGTATAACATCAATATGGAAATGGTTTGTTGGTTTTGGGAAGGGTTTTCTAGGTCAAATAATAATAACATTAGTTATGATAACAGTAGTGATGATAATAATGATTACATATAAGTGTTGTAGAAGAGGTAGGAAAGAGAAAATACATTTTGAAAGAAAAGGAAAGGGACAGAAACGAAAGAGAAAATATGATGAAATACAGCTGGAAGAAATGAAAGGCAGATTATATAAGAAAATGAGAGATTTAGAAGGAAACGAGTTGATTGATGAAAAATTGAGAGGAGAAATAGAGAAAACTGAGAAGTGCTAAAGTTGGTATCTGGGATGGGATGGGTAAATTTGTGATGGCTTAAGATGCCATCAGAGAGGGGGTTGATGGAGCAAGGACTCATAAATGAGACTTGCTCGGAAGCAATCCTTTCGTTTTAACTCATTAACGAATTACTAACGACGGGTTTGTGATTAATAATTCGCATTTAGAAAAAGACACGCGGGACAGTGAAGCTTGCCTATGTGTTTACTAACGGCAATAACATGAACGAAGGACTAAAACGCATTTTAACAAGGGATCTTTACTGCGCATGCGTCCACTACATCTACGTAGTATGACGTATTAATGCTTGGAGGGAAAATCTTGCGCCTGCGCAATAGACGATAAAATGGCCGCTTGAAAGCTCACATGCATGGCACCTGCTTGGCTGAAATAGAAAATAAGTTTTATACTAATGCAAATGCAGAAAGGGTAATAATAATTGGAGTGGGTTAGAGTAGAGGTTGGTGGTGTACAGTGAAACCATTTATTTTTGAAAATAACATTTCTTCTTTTGACTTTATTATTAGTGCGCATTTGGGCCTTCTGCACTTGTCTGAATCGAGCAGACTGACTTGACCCCACGCATGCGCACCAGAGAGAGAATAAATAAAGATGAGTAAGGACTTGTCACGCGTCCAAGGCCAGCGAAGATGTGCCCTGGGAACATGAGGGGGAAGAGTTCATATGAAGGAGCTTTATTCATAACGTTGCAACATTTTGAATTAATAAAGTTTGGAGATGTATGGGAAAGGAAATGATTTAATAAAGTTTGAGGGGAGGGATTTGAATACAATGGTTTAAAGAAATAAGGGAAATGTAAGCATGGTGTGACGATCATCCCCCCTCGCCTTGTCCAATCAGAGTTAGTATTTTGTAAAATTGAAACAATAATGGGTGGTACATGGTTATGGAAAGGTATAATTGAGGTAGTTTTAGTTAGTTAGAAAGTCTTATTGGGAGTTCGTGAGCATCGACACAGGAGAAGGTCTGAGGCGATGCAGAGCTCAGGATGCTGTCGGCGTTGGGGGGTGGTGCTGATGCAGTGTGACGCTGATGAAGAAATCGAATGCAGAACCATCTATTTAACTTAATTGGGTTAGAAAGAAGATCGCGGAAGAACCACGAGGAGGAAGAGAGTGTCAGAGAGGGGTGCAACGCAGTCGTCGGTATTTAGAGAGGTGAAGTATCCTGTCCTGATTCCCGTCCTGGAAGTCTTTGTCTCCTGATCTATCCCGGGGGACCCTTACCAGCCCTTTGGCCAGGGGGTTGGTCTTCACACCATACTTGGTAAATATAAATATATCGTATTGATAGATGTTCTTCTCTCTCTCTGTCCTCTTCTTTCTGAGCATAGTTATTGTGTGGCTCTGAATTGCTATTGCTTATTAATATTTGTTTGAATTGACACTCTTGCGAATGAGGTTGTTTGTACTGAAACTTTGAGATGGTTCACGCTTAATTAATTTAGATAAAGATTTTAAAACTTCCCGAGTCTGATTATTTCATTTAATCAAGAAATGTTTAATAAGTTATGTTAATTATCACCATCAACTAGTTCCAACTAATGGTCCATTGACCAGAGGAAAGAACTAATTGATCAGTGAAAGGTTTAGTTAGGGAAAAGAAATAACTAGATCTTGAAGTATGAAAAGCATAAACTAAGGTCCCAGCGGTCTACTTGCTGTTTAGTGGAAATAATTATATGGGCCCAAGTGAGTATATGGTAGTGGATTATCTGCTGTTAGTACACCGCTGGATCAGGGACACTAGTGGAAAATATTAATAGTGACCTCAGGAACCCATTTTCTGCTCTTAGTAGGTGGCTAGTATCACTGTAGCCCCAGAGTTCCGCCCCATAAAGAGCCCCACCCAGTGTGACTGCTCTGTAGATCTCAAGGGCCGGGGAGAGTGCCCTACTAGAAGTCAGTCTGTATTTTTTCGAAATCACTGCAGATCTATGCTGCAACAAGGTTTTACATTTCTCAAGCAGGGGTTTCCAGGATAGTTTATCTAAAAGCCTGACACCCAGAAACTCAAAACTTGCGACTCGCTCAATCAATTTTCCGTCAACCTCATTTTATTTTTAAAAGAACGGTGTGGGTTCAAGGCCACGAACTTAGTTTTGCTAGTATTTATTTCAAGGCTTCTGTTTACACAAAACATCTGACTTCGTCCAGCAAAGCTTGGAGATCCATAGGGGTACGGGATAGGAGTAACGCGTCGTCAGCAAACATCAGCACTGATGTCCGCCAATTTGGGGGCCTCGTTCTGACAGCCACTAACCACCCCACCAGACCGTTTATAAGCAAACAAAACAAAGTGGGGGCAATGACACAGCCCTGTCTGACCCCACAGTTAATAGGAATTTTTTCAGACATCTCCCCTTGGTTATTCCATCTGACTTGGGCGCAAGTGTCAGTGTGTAATGTTATCAGTATATGTACGAGATCTTCTGGGATATATTGTCCAACGACTTCCCATAGGCATTCCCTTGGGACTAGATCAAATGCAGCCTTCAGGTCCATAAAGGCCACAAAAGGTGATCTTTTTGGAGTAGAATGTATTTCCAACATATAGTTGAAAACTGAAGCACCTGATCCATTGTACTTATTTCCTCATGAAACCCAGCCTGGAAGTCCGACAATTTTTGGCTGTCTTTCATGTAGGTCTGGAGGTGGCCGAGGACATGCCCGACAAAAATCATTTACGAAATGTCAATTAAGCTAATCGGCCTGTAATTCGCCAGGTTCTCTATCCTTCTCCCTTCTTGTGTATTGGGACGATAATTGCTACTTTCCACGACTCCGGGATGGTCCCCCCTCCATCCCCCCCCAAACTACAGAATTAAAGAGGGATTTCAGGTATGGTATCCATATAGCGGGATCAGAGAGAAACAAGTCACTTGGTATGCTGTCGGGGCCAGACAAAACACATCGAAGGGGGAATAGTTGGGTGAAGGCAGAAATAGAGTGGCCATTGGTTGCCCTTAAGCCATATTCTAAAGTCAAATGAAGTAGCTGTTTAGCGACCTTTGACCACTTTTAAACAGGATTTGCCAGCAGCTCAGGGATTCCTCATCCTCTGGTAACAGCAGGGACGTGAGCGGCTCGAATGGTTCAAAATAGTTATTGCGGGGGCGTGGCCAAGTAAGATGGCTGAGCGGACGTGAGCCGCTTCAGCTCCGGGCCCCGACGACTGCCTTGAGGATTTTGGGGACATGTGGTGAGCCGTGGACCGAGTGTCCGGGGAGAGAGCGAAACGAGGAACACCCGAGACCCCAGTGATAAGGGGGATAGCGGAGCACAGTAACGGAACGGGTCGCATGGGCGCCGAGCTCCCAGGCAAGATGGCGGGCTGACTGCGGCCGGAGTGTCGGAGCTTCGCCGGGAGAGCTGCGGACCGGAGAGGTCTCCTTCTCGGACGGGTTGCCGCGATGTCCTGAGACTAACGGACAAGCTGATGATAATTCTCCGTGCCCCCGGGGCTGGCGGCGCCTTACCGGGAGGACTGGGGCGGGCGGCGGTGGCTACGCTTTCCGCTGCAGAGTGTGAGGCTACGACGGCTGGCGCCGGGGGAGGAATACCCGCAGACTCGGGAGAGCAGGTCGGTCTCCACTTGGGGGGCCCACGGGGCCCGGTCTGCGCCACGGAGGCCCGACGCCTGACCCCAAGATGGAAGCAGCACGGTGGGGACATCAGTTAGCACAGCGTGGATGAGCGCGGCCGGCGAGTGGGGGTGATAGCATAAGTGCTGCAGCGAACCAAGACCAGGGCCCTGCAGCAGCGGATCTGGGGGCACAAGGACACAAGGTGGGCATTACTGGATGGAGGCGCGCGCCGCCTGACGTAAAGATGGCGCCCAGGGCATGCTGAGTGGGGGGATTTCTAGCCCAGCATGAGAGTATAGCACGGGGGCAGCGGAGATACCTGAGGCTTCCCCGACTTGACTTGCCCATAACAGAGCTCAGAGACTGCGCGCAGAGTGGTTCGCTACCCTTATGCCGCCCAAAAAGAGTGCCAACAAGGTCTCCCGCTACTTTTCCGCTGCTGATAAGACGAACCCCACTGCAGACGCGGAACAGCCGCAGAACACGGCCCTTACACGAGGATCTGGTGGCCACTCTACGTGATTTTAAGGCGGATCTGTGTCAGGAAATCAAAAGGGACTTACGGTCCTCCATGGACCAGTTGAAAGCGGACATTAAGGAACAGATGTCGACCATGCGCCAAGATGTGGATGCCGTGGGTACTAGAGTGCTGGAGGTGGAGGAACGGAACCAAGATCTCACGACCCAGGTGGCCCGGCTGCAGGAAGACCAGCAGGCTGTCCGGATCCAACTCCAGCAGGTAACTTTGAAGGCGGAGGACTTGGAGAACAGGACTCGGCGGGAGAACGTCCGGATCCGTGACTTGGAAGAGGGGGCGGAAGGACCGGACCGAGGCATTTGTGACAGGCCTGTTTGCGGAGATCCTGGCCCCCACGCAGCTGAAGCTCAAACTCGATCGGGCACATCGAGTGGGAGGACTGCAGATCGGAGGGCGGAAAAGGCCCTGTGATGTCCTCGTCAAGCTACACTCCTTTAAGACCAAGGAGGCCATCCTTCTCGCGGCCCGCAAAAAGAAAGAGGTGTCCTTCCAGGGCTTCGGCTGCTCTATCTTTCAGGATTTGGCCCCCTCCACTCTGGCGCGCCGCCAATCGCTGCGCCCAGTCACCACCAAGCTGCGGGAGGAGGAGATACGCTATCGATGGACATTTCCTTTTGGCCTGGCATTTGAATATAACAACAAGCCACGTCACATCACCGAGTTGGCGGAGGGACTGCGCATCCTGGGTCTGCCCGTCCCTGAGGAGATGACCCCATCGGGGGCCCTTGCGGGGGCGGGCCCGCCCCAGGGCGGAGCCAGCTCCTGGCGGACCGTCACGAGGGCCGGGAGGTCCACGAGCAGTACCCCTGCAACTGAGCGACCACAGTGAGTGCCCGGATCGTCTCGGATGAGACTCTGCTGCTGCAGCCGGAATGGGGTGGCGCTGAGGGGGGATTGTTCTCCTCGTGGCGGGACTGGGCTGCTGCCGGGGCACCGGCGCCCCCCCTTGATGGACACGGAGGTTTTTGTTTTGCTGGAGGCCTGTTGGATAGCTGGGGGTGGGTTATATGTGTGGAGAAGGGGCCAACACCAGCCGTAGGGACTGTTGGAGGGCCTGGAGGGGGCGAATGCTCGGCGAGGGGTAAGGTGGAAGGACCGACAGCGCTCTGCGCAGTGGTATGCCTGCGGCTCGGGGATGCCTGGGTGTGTCGCTGCAGCGCTGTTGGGGCCACGACGCATTGGACCTGTGTTTGTTCCACACGGACACTGAGGTTTTCTTGTTCAATATGTATGACCTAATGTTCTCTGTGAAGACACCATAGTTACTTTGATGCATGGCAGTCGGGGGGGGGGGGCCCGGGCCTTGACCGGACTACCCAGAATCCTCCCTTATTCTCGCGGGGGATTCGGAGCCCGCTGCCGGTTGGCTGGAGGGCTCACTGTTTTTTGGGGTGTGTTGGGGGGGGGGGGTTAGGGAGGGTGCCCTGGTGATGGTGTGGGAGAAGAGGGTTTTTGTCCTCTCCTATAGGCAACAGTACGGCAGGAATGAGGACGGGGTGGGTTGGTTTTTGGCTCTTAGAAGGGACAGTCGGTGCAGGAGTGGGGGAGGTCTGGGGGGAGGGGCTGGTCACTGGGTGGACACATGGGCTGGGGGGAGGATGTATTGCTCCAATGGCAACTATCGCCTCCTGGAACGTTAAAGGGCTGAACTCCCCGCAAAAACGTCAGAAAATATGGAAATACTTAGTCGATCGTCACTTTGAGGTGGTAGGCCTTCAGGAGACTCATCTTAGGAAAACAGAGGACTCCAGGCTCCGCCATAAAGCTTACCCGCTAATATATCAGTCATCCTCCAGTACCAAACATAAAGGAGTTGCACTACTTTTCCATAGATCCTCCAATTTCCTGCATGAGGTGACTAAAACTGACCGAGAGGGATGCTTACTGATGGTTAAGGGGAGACTTAGGGGCGTTTTCTGCATGTTCGTCACTCTATATGTGCCTAACACGGGCCAAGCCGCTTTCCTCATGCACGCACTCAACAGGATTGGGGGGTTTGCGGAGGGTCCTGTGGTTCTACTAGGGGATTTCAACCTGGTGTGGCAGGACTCCTTAGATAGCTCTCAGGCTAACAGGGCTTCCAACACCATCTTTTCGAAAGGGCTTAAGCAACATATATCCTCCTTGGGCCTCTGTGATATCTGGCGGACGCTGTACCCTGATGTTAAAGACTATACTTACTATTCGCATGTGCATCGATCCTATTCTAGGATAGACCATATATTTCTAAGCCAGTCACTTAGGTGGTCACTACAGGCGGCACAGATCCTGCCAATTTCTTTCTGATCACAGCTGGATTACTATTGGTTTAACTTGGGGCGGGCCCCAAGCGACTCAGCCACGATGGTATTTCCCTACTGCACTTACACGAGATCCCCTCTTATGCGAGGAACTGAGGTCCTCTATCGGCGATTTTTTCATGCACAAAACCCCCCAGGCCACTTCCCCACAAAATAACTGGGATGCCTTCAAGGCGGTTCTTCGGGGCAGATGTATCCAGCTCAACTCGGTCCTCAACTCGAAGCGGCGGGCCGAAAGAGTTGCCTTGGAGAGTGAATTGGAGACGTTAGAGCAGGCGCATTAGGCGACCCCTACTAGATTCCTACAGCGCCACCTCACCGCGGTGCGGGGCAAACTTAGATCCATTTATAATAATAGGGCAGAATATACGCTTCTGAAACTCCGTCAGACTTCGTACACTCAAGGGGATAAGGTGGGACCGCATTTGGCGCGTCAACTACGCATGAAGCGAGAGCGGGAATTTATTGGGGGTATTCGTGATCAGGGAGGACAGACCGTCCATATAGACTCCGCAAAAGCGACTCTCTTTGGGGAGTTCTATGGGGACCTCTATCGGGGCTCACCCTCGGAAGAGGCTCGACAGCATCAATATTTAGAGACGGTAACTTTGCCTCAGATACCTCACGAGACGGCGGAGGCTCTGGACGCTCCCATCACGGCCGAAGAGGTGGATAGCGCCATAGGCCGGCTTAAATTGCACAAAGCTCCTGGGCCAGACGGTCTGACGGCCCAGTTTTACAAATGCTTTGCAAAAGAGTTGACGCCACACCTCACCGTGCTCTTCCAGGCGATTGCTGGTGTCGCACAAGTGTCCCCCACCATGGCAGAAGCAATAGTATTGGTTATTCCCAAAGCAGGCAAGGACCCCACGCTCTGCTCCTCATATCGACCCATCGCCCTGTTGAATTTAGATGCGAAGCTCTACTCTTCGATCCTCGCGGCGCTTATGGAGGATCTCATGCCTGATCTGGTGCACCCGGACCAATCCGGCTTTATAAAAGGGAGGCAAACACATGACAACATTCGGCGTACTATCCACCTTATTGAGAAGGCCACTAAATTTAAGATCCCAGCGGTACTGGTCGGGCTTGACGCTGAAAAGGCCTTTGATAGGGTGGATTGGTCTTTCCTTTTTCTCACACTACGGAGATTTGGCTTCGGGAGGCGTTTCTTCAAATGGTCGAGGCTAATTACTCCAATCCCAGTTCTCGAGTGGTGGTCAATGGCTGCACATCACCCCCTTTTGCGCTGAGTAGAGGTACACGGCAGGGATGTCCCCTTTCCCCTCTGCTGTTCGCCCTTAGTATCGAACCCCTGGCGGTGCGGCTTAGGGCTAATAAGGAGGTACGGGGAATAAAGTTTAGTGGCACCGAACATAAAGTGTCCCTCTTTGCGGACGACATTCTCCTCTCGCTCTCGGAGCCTTCAGCCTCTCTCATGGCAGTGCAGGAGGAACTGGCTGAGATCGAGCGAGTGGCAGGATTTCGGGTAAATCTCTCTAAGTCTTCCGTATTGAATCTCACACTCTCGGCAGGGGAAATGGCTCGATTAAAAGGACAATCCCCTCTCCATTGGGCGAAACACTCTGATGTACCTGGGGGTCCGCCTCACGGCTAGGGTTGGGGATTTGTATAGGGCTAACTTTCCCCCCCTTAGTGTCCCAGCTGCAGCAGGATTTCAAGAGGTGGCAACCTCTCTACATATCGTGGCTGGGTAGGATCAATGCAGTAAAAATGACAGTCCTTCCGAAGCTGTTGTACCTCTTTCAGGCGCTACCGGTGGCGCTGGATCGCGACTTGTTACCGAGCCTCCGCTCTATGGTAATCAAATTCATATGGAGAGGGGGGCGAGCCCGGCTTCCTTTTCATGTACTGCGGCGCCCCAGAGCGGCAGGGGGGGGTGGGCGTTGCCGGACTTCACTTTATACTACCAAGCAGCGCAACTCCAGGTGGTAACGGAGTGGACAGCACGCTCCTCCCATAAACACTGGCTGCATATGGACAGATCCGTTGTAGGGCGCTCCATCTGGGATATTTTGTGGAAACCCAAGAAAGACCGTCCCGCGAACTCATACATAAGTACACCCACACGCACTACCCTGACAGTTTGGGATCAGGTCACAAAAAGGGAGGGGTGGACCTCATTTCCCTCCCCCTACACTCCGATCCATTTTAATCCGGCCTTTCCGCCGGCGATGCAGGAAGGGCCCTTTTATTGCTGGAGAGAAGGGGGTTGTCTGAAACTGTCATTTATTTCATAATTATGATGTCTTAACATTCGAAAGCTGCAAAAGGAAATTCTCGATACTTCACAGCGAACACTATCACTATCTCCAACTTAAGCACTGGGCCACGTTACCCCATATGAGGGAGGCGGCTACCCGACAGTTAACACCCATGGAGACATTGGCGGTCCGTAGGGCGGGGTCTATGAAGGGCGCCATTTCTGCTCTCTATACACTGCTACTAAATACATTACACACACCCCGGGCACGTTACATGTCCTTCTGGGAACAGTCTCTGGGGCGAGAGGTTACTGACTAGGAATGGAAACATTTATGGGGCGATATTCCTAGACACAATAGATCTATAGCCTTGAGGGAAGCCCACTATAAAACCCTATTCGACTGGTATCTCTACCCCACTAAATTACGACGGATTTTCCCCAGACACTTCCGATCTCTGCTGGCGGGGATGTGGACTACAGGGGGACTTTCGTCATATTTGGTGGGACTGTCCCAGTGTTCGCCCCTTTTGGGAAGAGATTCTCTCCCATCTTAAAGACATGCTGGGACCACAAACACCGACGACAATTGAGGGGATATTGTTGGGTGTTAGGACTCCAGAGATGGAACAGATGCTCTCCACAGACAAGGCTATTCTCTGGCTGTGCGTGGGGGCGGCGAAGCTCACAATTGCAGCGGCCTGGAAAAAGGTTGGAACGCCAGCGACTTCGCTGTGGCACGCCCGATTATGGAGACTCCTTTCCATGGAGAGGCTACCTGATATTTTTAAAGATGACCATGACGCCTTCGAACGCAAGTGGGGCCCACTGGTTCGGTTTCTCTCCAGCGGCTTACCCTCTGCGGTCTGTCCCTCTTCAGTGCGTTCCATGCATCTGTTCCAACTGTAGGGTGGGATCGAGGTATATGCCTGACTGAGACGGATGACCTACAAGTCATTCCCCACCTCGATAATTAAGATTTACAGAAGATCTGTTGTTTATTATGGAATTTGTCTTTGCGTTGCCATCACGAGGGAGGGAGGGGGGGGGGGGGGAGTTTTTTTTGGGGGGGGGGGATTTTTAAAAGCATGACTAAAGCTTTTTAGGTTTATGTGGTGAAGAAAACTGAGCATCTCCTAGAGGATTTGGGGGGAGGGCGGCCAGGTCTATGGGATGTCAGAAACTGAACCTTTTATGGCGGACTCCATTAGCCCCTGGGGCCTGCCTGCCCCCTACTGTACGTATGTTTTTCATGTGCTTTATGATGCTTAAGAAAAAGAATTTTGACACAAAAAAAAAATAGTTATTGCAATCTCCAGCTAGTATCGCAGGCCAATCCTGCTTTATATCACATCTCATACTGGTTCCAGGTGGTTAGTGTTTAGCAGCCTTTCTTTAGAGATCAGAGGTTGCTGGGTACTACAATGGTAGCCACTGGCCAATGAATTGCTTAAAAAGCCAGTTATAAAGGGGTTGCTGAGGTTTAGGAGGGTGACGTTTTCCCTCTATGTTTTAGTTTAAGGCATTCCAAAGCTTAGGACCCTAGCTCAAACTGATCAACATCTGTGAATTTTAGTTTGCCTGCATAATTATGTGGAGAATCTGCTTTTCTCTGGATACTGAATTTACTTGTACAGCAGTCAATTGGGCCGTAACCTGCACCTACCTTGAACGCAGCCCCTCCCCCCCTTAAGGTCATCGCCATTCACAGCAAAAACAAAAATAAGTGAATATAAAAACAAAAGCCAACCAGAGGTTGCAAATGTCACCAA